>CM012448.1:4292686-6692686 GCA_003999625.1 Oryzias javanicus
TATATTTACACAATTTTTTTATTTCTTTGATACCTCCTATTTTTTTAAAAAAAACAAATATTTGCATTTGTATTACTATTGAGGTATTTACATACCAATGGTTTTACAGTTCTTTTTTGGGGCCAGGGTTCAGTGTCTTGTCAAGGGACACTTCAACACTATGGGGGGGTAAGGCGGGAATCAAACCCGCAATCCTCCGATCAGGAGTTGATCGCCCTACTGCTGCACCACGTCCGCCCATTTAATGATTTTTGCTTTTTTTTTTTAATACAATTACGTATAAAGATTTTTAAATATTTGTTTTTAAAAAAACAAATATTTGCATTTCATAGTATGAGGTATTTACATACCTATGGTTTTACAGTTTTGAACCATTTCACATTCATATGGACACATGTACTTTTATAATATGTCCATATTTACACCATTTTTTATCTCTTTGATACCTCCTATTTGTTTTTAAAAAAAACAAATATTTTGCATTTTTTATACTATGAGGTATTTACATACCAATGGTTTTACAGTTCTTTTTTGGGGTTCAGTGTCTTGTCAAGGGACACTTCAACACAGGGCGGGTAAGCGGGAATCAAACCCGCAATCCTCCGATCAGGAGTTGATCGCGCCTACTGCTGCACCACGTCCGCCCCATTTAATGATTTTTGCTTTGT
The DNA here is from genome assembly GCA_003999625.1 of Oryzias javanicus. NCBI lineage: Eukaryota > Metazoa > Chordata > Actinopteri > Beloniformes > Adrianichthyidae > Oryzias > Oryzias javanicus. Next base: position 4,293,355 of record CM012448.1, read on the forward strand.
TTTTTTTTTAATACAATTACGTATAAAGATTTTTAAATATTTGTTTTTAAAAAAACAAATATTTGCATTTTCATAGTATGAGTATTTACATACCTATGGTTTTACAGTTTGAACCATTTCACATTCATATGGACACATGTTACTTTTATTAAATATGTCCATTATTTACACATTTTTTATCTCTTTGATACCTCCTATTTGTTTTTAAAAAAAACAAATATTTGCATTTTTATACTATGAGGTATTTACATACCAATGGTTTTACAGTTCTTTTTTGGGGTTCAGTGTCTTGTCAAGGGACACTTCAACACATGGGCGGGTAAGGCGGAATCAACCCGCAATCCTCCGATCAGGAGTTGATCGCCCTACCGCTGCACCACATCCGCCCCATTTAATGATTTTTGCTTTTTTTTAATACAATTACGTATAAAGATTTTTCAAATATTTGTTTTAAAAAAAACAAATATTTGCATTTTCATAGTATGAGGTATTTACATACCTATGGTTTTACAGTTTGAACCATTTCACATTCATATGGACACATGTACTTTTATAATATGTCCATATTTACACCATTTTTTTATCTCTTTGATACCTCCTATTTGTTTTTAAAAAAAACAAATATTTGCATTTTTATACTATGAGGTATTTACATACCAATGGTTTTACAGTTCTTTTTTGGGTTCAGTGTCTTGTCAAGGGACACTTCAACACATGGGCGGGTAAGGCGGGAATCAACCCGCAATCCTCCGATCAGGAGTTGATCGCCCTACCGCTGCACCACATCCGCCCCATTTAATGATTTTTGCTTTTTTTTTTTTAATACAATTACGTATAAAGATTTTTAAATATTTGTTTTAAAAAAACAAATATTTGCATTTTCATAGTATGAGGTAATTACATACCTATGGTTTTACAGTTTGAACCATTTCACATTCATATGGACACATGTACTTTTATAATATGTCCATATTTACACCATTTTTTTATCTCTTTGATACCTCCTATTTGTTTTTAAAAAAACAAATATTTGCATTTTTATACTATGAGGTATTTACATACCAATGGTTTTACAGTTCTTTTTTGGGGTTCAGTGTCTTGTCAAGGGACACTTCAACACATGGGCGGGTAAGGCGGGAATCAACCCGCAATCCTCCGATCAGGAGTTGATCGCCCTACCCGCTGCACCACGTCCGCCCCATTTAATGATTTTTTGCTTTTTTTTTTTTAATACAATTACGTATAAAGATTTTTAAATATTTGTTTTTAAAAAAACAAATATTTGCATTTTCATACTATGAGGTATTTACATACCTATGGTTTTACAGTTTGAACCATTTCACATTCATATGGACACATGTACTTTTTATAATATGTCCATATTTACACCATTTTTTTTACTCTTTGATACCTCCTATTTGTTTTTAAAAAAACAAATATTTGCATTTTTATACTATGAGGTATTTACATACCAATGGTTTTACAGTTCTTTTTTGGGGTTCAGTGTCTTGTCAAGGGACACTTCAACACATGGGCGGGTAAGGCGGGAATCAACCCGCAATCCTCCGATCAGGAGTTGATCGCCCTACTGCTGCACCACGTCCGCCCCATTTAATGATTTTTGCTTTTTTTTTTTTTTAATACAATTACGTATAAAGATTTTTAAATATTGGTTTTTAAAAAAACAAATATTTGCATTTTCATACTATGAGGTATTTACATACCTATGGTTTTACAGTTTGAACCATTTCACATTCATATGGACACATATACTTTTATAATATGTCCATATTTACACCATTTTTTTTATCTCTTTGATTGAGAACTCTTCATAATATCTTCCTTTACTTTCTCCTGTGAAATATTCTACGACAAAGTTTAATAAAGACAGATTTTTTGTGTTTTTTGTCTTTCTTTGGTTTCACGTCTTCTTCTTTGTCGTTATTTTCTTCTTCTGTGATCCTATCCTGGTGAACGGAGTCTGTTGGAACCGAGTCCACTTGAACTGAGTCCATTTGAACTGAGTCCACTTGAACTGAGTCAATTTGAACTGAGTCCACTTGAACTGAGTCCATTTGAACTGAGTCCACTTGAACTGAGTCAATTTGAACAGAGTCCGTTTGAACAGAATCCGTTTGAACAGAGACCGTTTGAACAGAATCCGTTTGAACAGAATCCGTTTGAACAGAACCGTTTGAAGAGAATCCGTTTGAACAGAGACCGTTTGAACAGAATCCGTTTGAACAGAATCCGTTTGAACAGAGACCGTTTGAAGAGAATCCGTTTGAACAGAGACCGTTTGCATGACTTTTACATCTATTTTGCTCTTTTCTGCTTCTTCAGCTTTAATTTGGATGTAATCTTCCAGTGCCTTTTTCTCTCCAGCCTGTTCTGCAAGTTGCTCTCTCAACTCCTTGATGGTTGCCTCCTGCTGGGAACAGGCGTCCAGTTTCTCCTCCAGGACACTGATTTGACGTTTGAGATCTCCATTTTTTGCAAGCAGGTTCTTGTTGTACTGATGGAGATAGTTGTTTGCTTTCTGACTGATCTCATAGCTGTTTTGGAGATCCTTGAATGTTCCATTCTTTTCTAGTTTGGCTCTTTTCAATTCACTCACAGCTTTTTCACCTTTTAATTCCTTTAATTCCTTGGTGAGTTTTTTCAGACGGATTTCATTTCTTTCACAGGTTTCCAGTTTCACACTCATGAACTGCTGATATTGTTCGATTTGTCTTGCAGCTACTTGGAGTGGTTCCTCACTTCTAATTATTTCCTCAAGATCCTCAACTTTTGTCTTGAGCTCGTAGTTTTCTTCTTCAAGACGCTCGAGTTCCCAGGACATGTTGAGGTTTTCCTGCTCCATGGAGGAATGTTTCTCTTGGGAATCCAGGATTTGCTCCTGTTGTTCCTGGTTCTTTTTCTTCAGAGCTTCAATTTGAAGAACCAAGCCTTCAACGGCTTTCATTGCTTTCTTCAGCTGCAGGTTTTCAAGCTGAAGACTTTCAAAGTTTTTCTTCAAATTGGAGTTCTCCCCCTGAAGAATGTCCTTCTCCTGTCTAAGGGAGTACAGGTCCCCCATGACTGGAGGTGGAACTGAGATTGGACTCCTCAGCTTGTAGTGGGACATTTCAGTGGGTGAAAAGATGATCAAATACAGCTAAAAATTCCGTTAATGGTGAAACAAAAACGTTGTTTTTAGCTGCGGGATGTGAGTAGAGTAAAGACTCGGAAAGCGAACACGATGAGAATGCTTTTACAAAGGGGCTCTTTGCAAGGCAAGTCCTATCACTGTCGTAACCGAACAGAGATGGCGGCAGCAGAGAATCTCGCCCCCTTTTATAGGAAAAAGTGATGACGTCACCAAAGACCACGTGACCCGTGTTTGTACGTGCGAGGGGATTTCCCAACGTCATTTTAAAATAATTTTTTTAAATTTATTTATTTATTTATTTTTTTATTTATTTATTTATTTATTTATTTCATTTTAAAATAAATGCAGGCGCAGAGAAAGTGAAAAAACGTCACATGAAGTATCGAGTAGATTTGATGCTAAACGCGTCATTTCCTGTTAGCTCGTTTTGCTAGCCAGATACATTTTCTCCGTTTTTTTGGTGTTTGTAATTCTGTTCTTTTCGAGATCAAACTTGATTTTAATGGAAGAACACTAGAAGAACATTCAAGTTAAAGAAGTTAACGTGCGGAGGAGGATGAAAAGGTTCGTGGGAGCAGCGTTTTATAAAGGCTTTGTTGACTTTTTCCAGACATTAATCCAAGACAAAAATTAGACGAAGTCTACTTATTAAAACTTTTTTAGAACTCAAATGGTTGTAATTCAAAACATCCTTCTCATTGAAGCGTCTAAAACTGATTAATGGGATTGAATCAGTCAAAACAAGTATTTTTTTTTTTTTTTTAATTTTCCTTAAAGACAATTTTTTATGTTATTTTTGAGTTATTTTGTTAATTTTTTTTTTTTTTTTTTTAAGAAGTTCCTCTTGTTCAGTTTGAATCACTAGTTATGAGAGAACATTAATGTTTGATATATCCTACATTAAAAAAAACATCTATGTAATATATAAACATTTCGGATATTGCTGGAAAAGTTGTATTGGGTGAAAATAGTTTTACAACAATAAACATGAACCCTTTATGGAGGCTTTTAATTTGAGGAGAATAAATGTAAGTGGAAGTTCAGATCTCCCTTTGTCTGACATTATTAGTTCAAATTGAATTTCTTCTGTTTTTTCTATGGTCTATAAAGAGCCTCCTCTTTGGTGCTACGGAGAATGAACCCCTCAGATTAGATGATGTTTGCTCTGCTTTTTACAGCCAGATATCCAAACTTGTTCTCTTCTGAAACCAAAAGTTTACCTGGAAATGTGTAATCATAGCTGTTATCAATCCTATGGTCTTATTCAAGTGTGTTTTTGCTGCTTTCTAACCCAATATTTAGATTTTATTTTACAGAAATGAAACGAAACAGTCGATCTCTTGACATTTTGGATTCAGATAGACGGAGCACCATGGCATTGTGCATGTCATTGAGCTGGAGATTTTACCTGATGGAGACTTCAAACGCTGCCAGTTCATCATTGAGAAGGTGGGTTTGTGTTGTATTTCTTACCAAACGTGTACAACTACAATTTAATGAGGTAATCTTTTCTTCTAAAATTGAAGGTATTTAGAGGCAAACAATCAAGGCTGTCAGTTGATCTTTCAATTGTGCTTTTTCCTTAAAAGTCAACTGTCAAAACTGTCTCAAGAAGCGAGAGAAAACACATCAAACTGAGCTAAATAAATGAATTTTTCAAGTTCTACTAAACAATCTAGATTATTATAATCCAGATTAGTCCAATGGATACAGAATTATTCTGTTGTGTAAGAATATTAGTCTTTTTTAATTGATGAATAGATTACATCAAAATTTTTTTGTGTATTTTTTGATCAAGCAATGAAAGAAAAAAACAGATTCCCACTCAAATTTAAAGATACGTGTACTCATGGCATGAGTTAAGATATTTATCTGGAAAAACATTTTTTTCCAACTTTTTATTTCATTTTTTGGATTCATGTTTTCATTTCTGCAGCAGACTAACATCTCAGATGTCTGACCACTATGTGGACTTGGAAGGCATCCTACCCCGTCTGGAAGAGGTTGGCATGACAACTGCCACTTTGCTGTGGCAGGTAAGCTCATCTTCGTTGATTTCAAAGTCCAAATGAAATCTGTTCAAAAACAGAGCAGCATGGACTATCTGCTCTCCACAGGGACTGCTTTCCTCTCTGGTGGTTGGAGTGAGGAGGAAGCTTCTGTTTACCTGAACGCCATCAACAAACATCCCCTCCATAAACCCTGGATCCAGACCTTCTCCTTTGGCTGAGCCCTACAGGCGTCTGGACTCAGAGCATGGAGAGGACAGCAGAAAGCTGCCGTCCAGCAGCTCATCAGGAGGGCAGAGGTACCTTAAGCCAGAGTTTTTTAACCAGTGTCCCACAGCACACATGGGGCGATGTTCTGCTCAATCACAAAATATTTTTATCTTAGATTTGATTTGAAGGTCAGTCATGTTTGTGTGCTCTTCAAAATCTCAGAGTGTAAAATGCTCAGTGTTTAGTTTCACTGATTAGTTTTACTTTAACCCTTAAACACCGGAGCTCCAGTGTTTGTTCTTTGATTTACTGTAATTTATCAACCGTTAACACGATCAACGTAATTCCTGCAGAATTACTGGAACTGTTGTGTTAACGATTGAAAAGTTACAGTAAGTTAAAGAATTTGTGTTTAAACGTCACAGCCGACGTCTTTAGGTGTTAAAGGGTTAAACTGTAATAATTTTTGATAATCGATTATTTAAAACTCATAAAATAATTTAGAATTGTTCATGGATCATAATAGATTTATTGACAGATTATTATTTATCTAAATAAATATTTCTGTCTTTATGTTGAACTGTCTGCGATTTTCGTAAAAAGAAAATCAAAAATATAAAAATCCCTAAATTATTTATTTATGGGGGGGGGGTTAAGGGGGTCTAAAAATAGGCCTAGCGACGCAACTGATTTGAAGGAAATAAAATAATTGAATCAGAGGCTTACAAAATGTTTTATGTTTAGAATAAAATGAGTTAAAATAAATCAACATCTGCTGCTCTGAATTCGATTTCATAATGAATTCTCAGAGATATCCAAACTCTTCAGAACCTCAATTCCAAAGCTCCAGTGTTTGTAGTTTTATTTATCAGACTGTTTTTGGACTGGTTTTAGACCTTCACCACCCAGGAGACCATCACCAACGCTGAGTCAGCCAAGGACTGGTTCCTGCAAACAGCTGGTGATGTGAGTAGAGCTCAGATGATGACACTTGTGTTCATGAGTTGATATGAAAGAGAATTGGTGGTGTGTTTTTCTAAGAGCCACCCTAATGAAAAAGCTGTTTTTAACATCTTCCTGTTACATTTTTCTGATGATGGAGGACATGTATCAAGAAAATGAAAGTTTAGAATTTCACTTCTGAGTTTTTCTTTATTCAAATTGTTGTGAATCAGAAGCAGATGGGAAAAATGCATGTAGAAGAACATGTAAACACATGGATGACGGGAAGTAAGGGCAGGTTAATTCCACACCAACAGTGGAATTTCTCATGAGATACTAGAAATGAGAATCTTGAGGCACGTCACGATTCAATTATGAAACGATGATCAATGCATCTATGTCTGCATGTTTTCTCTGTACCACAAGACCATTTTTTAAGTAAAGACAAGTTCAGTTTACTTGTTGAACTTTTATTCAGAACATGAAGATTCTGACATGAAAATGATTTCCTTTTGTAATCAAAAATCTTTCACAGCATCAAGAGGGAAAAAACTTCCTGAACTCAACCATCTAAGATAACATAATGCTATTTTTGATCATTAAGCAGCTTTAATGAAACGCTTTTTAACTCACGTCAAACCAAAATAGTGGTACTCTCTCAGTACTTTCTGTGGTCGGCCATGGGTTTGTCCATCTCTCTGCTCATAGGTGATCCCTGATCCATGTGACATCAGCTTAGATGGAGGAGCGTAAACATCCACGTCTGCTCCTCTGGTCTGTAGGAGAACCACTTCTGCAGTGCCCCTCTGGACCAGAATGTCCCGGTTCTTCTGGCTCTTCTCGGTGTCTGGTACATGAACTTCTTCCAGGCGGAGAGCCTCGCCATGCTGCCCTATGACCAGTACATGCACCGCTTCACCGCCTATTTCCAGCAGGTCAGTGGGAGGGGCATCATGTGTGAGCTTCAGGTCCAGTTCTTTGTGTGAACTCGGTCATCGACTGTTTTCAGGACAGTCTGTATATATGCTACCAGTTGTCATTCTGGTCTTGAGAGGATCCAAGTGATAGTTTAGACATTCTGATTTGGAAGTTGAGCTCCTTGTTAAAGTCAGAAAGACGTTCAGGGATCAACCAGTTGTGGCAGCGCTTTGAAATGTATTTTTATATGAAAAGTACTTTATAAATAACATCTGAATGTAATGTTACAAGATGTTATTTTCAAGAAGCAGCAGAACACAATATTCTTTATGAAAACGTAATGAAAGCTGTTAACTTTTGTGCTATTCTAGACATGTTGACATTAAAAGTGGGGTCATCTGGACCAACAAGACGGGGCGCAGACCTTTGGTGACTCCTAAATAACACAGACTGGTGGAACTCTTTTATACGATTAACATGAATGGACGGGGTTTAGCGTGGAGAAAAGCAGCTTTTTTATACCAACTTTGCTCTGATATGTAACTAGTGCTGCCACAAAGCATTATTTTAATAGTCGACTGATTTATGATTATTTATTTTGATTATTCAACTATTAACTTCTGGACTTTTAGCAGAGCTGCTTGACTTGTGGGACTTGTAAATAGTTTTCTTACCGCCTCATAACTCTGCCACAGATCGGTACAGACACAGAACCTCTCTGTCTGCGCGGTGAACGTCTCAGAATCCGTGCTCTTCGGAGCGGTTCATTTCCAGTATAAATTCATGTTCCTCACCGCACTCGCTGCGTTGGAGTGGCTTATTTATTCATTTATTCACTAAACTCCTTCAGCAAACAGGATTCACACCTTGTTCATATCTATATCAGAAAATATGAACAGTTGTGAGGATTTAAAGAGTCAATCAGCAGAAACCTCTAGAACATAAAAGTTCTAATTCAATCTGTGGTCATTAATTGTTACTTTTGGGCCTTTAAATAAGACTATGATGAAGCCTGTAAGATCGAAAAACAACTGGAAAGATGTAAACAGAGACAGTAAAGCACATTTTTATTCAAAGTTTTTTCAGCTTCTATAAGTTACAAAGAGTAAACAAGGAAAGTCGTAAATCGACCAGATTTCTGCCTCTTCAGTTCAAAATCAATCAAAATGATTTCATTTCTTCTGTAGGAACTTCTTTTACTGATAGAGACGAATAATCAACAGTAAAATCAATACAACACATATACTCAATAAAATAATACTCAGACCTGCTGAAACAACTACATTAAAAGTTTAAAAATACCCTAAAAATACAATAAATGAAGAAAAAACATTGTTACTGACTTAAATGTTTAACAGTTGAATTGAGGTGAGTAGAAAGCTGATGTAGGTTTCTTTGTCCTGATCAAATGGAGGGAATCACAAATAACTGTTTAAAATGTTTAACAATAATTGTCTAAATTAAGTAATGGATAATACCTGACGAAGTGTGCGTTATGAGAAATGAACGCATGACTATTTGTTCCGCTTGTTGTAACGGTAGCATGGCAACACAGCACAGAGCTGGAAGCCGACACAGAACTCAACTTCGGCAGCAAAGTGTTGCACATTTGAAAGCAAGACCGGGATAAATGTGGATGTTTTTTTGTCTTTGTCTGCAGTTAAACCTTTAGTGAGCAGCTTGAACATAAACACAATCAACTTCGGTTTCAGTGTTTAATTTTATGGCAGGATCGGCTCTTCTGACCTGCTCATAAACTGAAACTCCCCCTTGTGGTGACATGGAAGAATGCACCCTTCAGTGCGCAAAAAGAGAATAACTCATTAAAAGAAACATACCAAAAATAAATCTAACATTATTGGGGGAATGTTGACTAATAAGACAATATCTGCTTTACCTTACAAAAGGAAAGTGATACAAATGCTGATAGTCACAATAGGTTAAATAAAGCATCAGTTCAGAGAGAAAGTTCACCTCTTACTGCTTGTTTTTGTCCAGATGATGATGATCATGGTGTAACTAGTGGTCCCTTTTACCTTAAGAGTGTTTTCTAAAGAATCCAGAAGTCTCCATGAACATCTCTGTAAAAGCAGTGCTGGCAGGTTCGTATGATATCATGTACGTGCTTTTGTCTTCAAGGTGATGGTGGACAACCAAGACTTTACTCCATCCCAGGTGGGCGGGCTCTTCACCTTTCTGGCCCGTCAGCTGGTCAAGCCAGACAACACGCTCTTCGTGAACAGGAAGCTCTTTGATCAGGTACGGCGGCCCAGATCCCAGCGGTGTGTCTGCCACCGTTAAACTGACGTTTCAGGCTGTTCAAGAGAATTTAATCTTAATCTCTATTTTATTATTTACTGTGGCTAAAACACGTTATTTCATAGAAACTTGTTCCTTTCATTTGCTTGTTTTGTAACGGTTGCATTATTAAACGGTCTATAGCGTCCTGGTTCAGGTTATAATTAGGCATTTTTTGATTATGTTTACAGTCTGACATTTAAATCTGTACCTGGCCTTGTTAAGGATTAATTTTCTTTGGCACATTCTCACCTGTGTGACTACAATTTTTATCCTCTTCTCACTCTCTCTCTCTCTCTCTCTCTCTCTCTCTCTCTCTCTCTATATATATATATATATATATATGCTGTGAAAATCGCAATAATTTTTCCTTTTAAGGTTAAACGTTTTTCTTTTCACTTCAAAAGGAAAACATGTACTTAATACTGTTGTATTTGCTTGTGAATTAACAGTGTAGAAATACATTTTACTTTGAAATGCAGACAATGTGTGAGGCAGTTTTGTATTAATATTCCTAAAACAGGTTTTAAAATAAGATAAGACAGATCAGATCTGAAATGAGTAAATATTCGGGGTGTGTATCGTTCAAGAGTCTGACGATATGATTCGCGTCACAAAACGATAAATCACAAGAGAGTAACAGAGACAATATTTCATTTTTATTTTTCTGCAAATTATTTTCTCTCCTTGCACACAAAAATACTTGATTTAATGAGATTTTTTTAATGATCAGAACATTAAACACTGGAACCGTCTCTCATATGCAAGTTGCCTTTAACCAAGTAAATTCATGGTACTTTTTTAAAGTAATTTAGGAAAGATTTTTTTTTTTTAACTTTCAGCTTTGTCTGATTTTCACAGCTAAAAATATTTAGCATAGAAAAAACCACAAAGATTAAATGTATTGACTAGTATTTTTTCTTAAGTATGTTTGACTGCTAAATCTAGCTAAACCAGTTGATTTAAAAAGGTTCAGGTACTCTCCAGAAATAATTCAGTGTGATCATTTTACAGCTATATTTTTGCTGCTCGATAATTTATTAAATATGGTCTTGGCAGTATTTTAAATCAATACAAGTGTTGAAATGATTCTATATTTTCTTACACTCCTAGTAAATGTGAGGTTCTGCAGGGCTCTGATCTGGGTTCGGTTCATGTCTGCAGGTGCTGGAGTTCCTGTGTTGTCCAGACAATGAATGTTGGCAGGCGGAGCGGCAGCAGGTTGGTTTATAAGTAACTTTTTTTGTTTGTCCAAAGAGTGGAGGTGCAGCGTGTCCCATAAAAGCACCAGAAAGGAGCAGAGTTGGAACTTGTTTGGTTTTCCATCATTGCATTAGAATGTTTTGACGACTCAGGGAAACTTTATAGAAGAGTAGAAGATGCAGTTTTTCCCTCTAGTAAATGTTATCACAGTGATGAGTGAAGGCTCCCTGTAGAATTCCTCTGTGGAATTTGTCTGTTTCTTTGTTTATCTTGATTTTTTTCATTTTTTTTCTCCTCTCCTTCATTCACGAGTGTCTCTTGAATTTTTTTGAAAGCTCAGCCTGTTGCTCACCTGTCCTGACCAGATGCTGTGATCTGCAGGTTCTGCTGGACCTGCTGCAGGTGGAGGGCGTGGTCCAGTTCAATGAAGACCGGCTCCTGGTTCTGGCAGAGAAGGCTCAGTTGTGAGTTGGCCGTGGAGACCACGGTCCTCTGCATTCAGGCTCTTTCTGTTGCTGGTGTTTCAGCTTTTAAAAACTGAATAGAGGCGGTCCTTCTGAATGTTCAGTTCACTCATATGTGGTTAAAACAAATCTTTCTGTCTTCAGCTACCAAATCTGTGAATTCCTTTTTGAGAAGAAGCATCTGTATGATGGGATCATCGACTGCTACCTGAAGGACCCGGTCCGACAGGTAAACCACCGTTTACATGCTCCAGAGTGGAGCTTCATAAACTCAGGAGGCTTTGTATAGAAGAAACTCTATGATTCGGATTCTTGGTTTGTCTGTTTGTTCTTTTCAGTGTGAGATCTTCAGCTACATCCACAATCTGCTGTCCATGCCCGGATACAGCTCCGAGGAGAAGCAGAGAGTCTGTAGCAAAGTTCTGCAGCACGTACCGGTCAGTCCGTCACTACAGTCTGCTCACATCCCGGGAGGTTTCAGTCAATACAAGCCAAACCAGGATACGACTTCACGGATGAAACCACAATTTTTACTATTTCATATATTCAAAGACACTTAAACACAAAATCTTGAACATGTTATACTGTATTTTTTGGGTTGTTCAGAAAAAAGATCCTACTAATTTTTGATGTGGTAGATTACAGCACTCTGGATCTGATGGTTTTTTAATTTTGTTATTTTTTTAAGATTAAAAAAAAAATCCCCCTGGTTAGTTTTATTTTCATCTTTTAATGTCACAAACTTAAAAAGCCCTGAAATTATTAGGTTAAAAATCATTGCAATTAAAATCAATCAATTAGATCAATTAATTACAGGTCACAATTAATTAATTGCACCAAAAATGAATCACATGACGGCACTACTTTCTAATATGATTTATTGTTGGTGTTCCATCATTCTCCTACAGTAAATGTTAAGACGTTTATGAATTCTTTGAAGTTATCATCTTTGGTGGTTTTTAATATTTATTGCATCCATCCAAAAATGAAATAGCCAAAAAAAGAAAAAAACTTTGCTGTAAAACAAATAATTATTGAGTAATAGTTGTTTGTTTCTCTATAGAAGTCTATGCGGTTTTGGCTTCTTTAAACCGGCAGGTACTTCCTGTTTGGAACGCCAGGTGGGAGGAGTCACTCAGTCCAGTTCTCTTCTAAAGTCTGGACATTTGGATCACGAAAGGAGTAAATTTGAAGGAAGGAGGTTCAGTTATTTGTTTTCTGGTCAAGTTAAGAACGTGGGTGATGCTGCATCTCTCCTCTTGCAGGAGACTACCTGAGCGAGTTCTTCAGGCTGTGCAGCAGGAAGGAGTCTGTGGAGGACGTTCTGGGCAAAGGCCTGACGGAAGAAGAGGGGAAAGGTGGGCTTCCCGGTTCACGTCACGCCACAGTGCCGCCGGCGTCGTGTCTGATGCGCGGTCGTCTTTGCAGACACGGGCGACATCAGCTCCGCTCTGTCCCGGCTGACGGAGCCCGTGGCGCCCGTGCCCATCGGCAGACTGTCCGTGTCCAGCATGGTGCACAGCACGCGCAAACGCATCCACCGCCGCCGCCACATCCACGAGCCGCCGCTCAGCAACGAGGTCCTGAACTCCATTCTGCTGGTGAGATCGATTACTGCGGACAGAGGTGTTCCCTCCACCTGAGTGTGGGCGGAGCTACGACATTTTATGTGTAACTTCAAAAATTCAAGCGGTTTTATTTATTTAATACTTCTGTAAGCAGTTGCAATGCTGTTTCCAGAGACTCCACCCACTATTTAGAGGCTTTAGCAGTTATGGGGGTTCTGACAAGATTTGAACTGCTTTGTGTTTCTGACGCTGGAAACAAATCGATGAATCCAATAAAATAACCTTACAGAAAGCAATGAAATCATTGAAAAACGTGACAGAATTGGAACTACTATTTTCTAAAGATTTTACATTTAAAGACTTTAAAAACAAAAAAAACTTTTTTTTTTTTTTTTTTTAACTTTCGTAGGCTGTGAACCCCGGCTGTGTCCTGGAGGACTTTGTGCGCTGGTACTCACCCCGAGACTACGTAGTGGAGGAGGTGGTGGATGAGAAGGGCAACAAGGTCACCAAAGGTGAGCTCAGCAGCAGGATGAAGATCGCCGGCAACATGTGGGTGGAGGCGTGGGAGACCGCCAGAGTAACTCCCGCTCGCCGCCAGAAAAGACTGTTTGACGACACCAAGGAAGCAGAGAAGGTACCTTCATGGTTACTTACTCTGTCAGAAGGATGAACTCGCTCATTTCTGTTGGTTCAAAAACCTTTTCTTTTCTTTATTTTGCACTCTGAGAGGAGGGGAACTGCTCCCTAACTCTATCAGGACATGTTCCTGAACTAAAGGAGAGCAGCTGATGGGTTTCAGAACCATCAGGCTAAACTTTTCTTCTGTTACTTTCAGGTTCTGCACTATTTTGCGATGCAGAAACCCGGAGATGTGGCTTCTCATCTCTTCTCCTGTGTGATCAACGCTGCTCTGCTCAAGCTGAAGCAGGAGGGTGAGGCTTCCTTCAGCTATCTTCTTCTCAGACCAGCCGGACGGAGTTTTTTGAATCAGAAACAGAATTCACTTTCCACTTTGGACGTATCCGAATTCTTCCCCTACTGCTACATTTAGATCAGTGTTTCCCAACCATAGGGCCGCGGCCCAATCTCGGTCCGCGAGCGCCCTCTAGTGGGCTGCGAAAAAAAAATCAGTTCTGAACCTGAGGGCCGCGTAATGACCTCCAGAACTGGAGCAACAGCCTCACTGGACCCACTCTCAGGCACCGCATTCCAGGACCCAGGTCTTTCAGACCAGACGCCCACTGGCTGGAGGCCAGAACAACACCTTCAGCGAGTTTTTTTTTTTTTTTGAGACAGCGCCCCCGCTACCGGTGGTGGACGAACAGACTCAGGACGTTTAACACCCGTTTTCTGCCGGACAGCGCCTCCTTGCTGCTGGGTGCCTGTTTGTCTTTTTTTTTTTTGCCATGTTACTAATGTCGCGTTTTGAATGAAATATTCTAATATTTTTCTTACTGATGAATCATACATTTATTTTGAACCTTTAGCACCAGGGTTTTTCAGTGAAAATATAATCCAGTTCAGATCTTGAAACATTGAGAATCCAAACCGATTTCTCTTTATTGCTTTTATCTAACTGCTGATAGAAGTTGAGTCTGGTATTTCCAACCACCTAAAACGCATCAGAAGTTGAGAATATTGGATCTGTGTAACTTTGTCTTTCATTTGTCATTCTTTAACACTAATTTAACACATTCTCAAGGCAAACATGTATTTCGTGAATAAATACAAATATAATAAATTAAACATGCCTGAAAATTCAAAACAACCAAATCCAAACATCTGGAAAAGTTTCAGGATCCGCTGAGGTGGGAAGAATAACTTTAATAGGAGTTACATTAAACAGACTAACTTACATTTATTCAGGCGTTACATTAGGACATAACAATGCAATACTTGTATAACAGCTGTGTTTCTGTACAAGGAATCCAGCTGCATATATGAAAGGAAAAATATATTTGCAATTTTATAAATTAAACATGAGATTAAAAATACTTTCTACTTGGTAAGTATCCTCTTTTTTTTCAATTCTATACAATCCTTTTCAAAGTATTATTACTAAAATAAAAATTTTGCTCTTAGAATATTTTGTAACAGTTCCATTATTTATTATTTTAAATTGGTGCGTTTATTGATCATGAATTTAACCTTTTATAATCTTGTCACTTGGAAATATTTTGTAGAGCAATGCATTGAACACTGGAGAGTTCCTCTTTTGAATTGCATCCATTCTGGAAAAAAAGTTACACAATAAAAGAAAAGTAGAGAGTGTAAATTCTGAACAATACAGCATAAGATTTAATATTATTTTTTAAATAATATTATTCCGGTAATAGTAATTAATCAAGTTTTATATTACCAAATAGTAAAATATTATAAATTCATAATTGACTTTGATCAGTAAACATTTTGTTTTCCATGTTTGGCAATACATGTCGACTATATTTAGATTATAATGACACAATGAATTAATTAATTACACAAAAGAAAATGATAACACATGAAGACGGAAAAATCCAATAATTAAGTATGCTGTAAAATGCTGAAAGATGTATTCCTAACAAACCATGACGAATTTATTTTGCACAAAGAACATTAATTTTGATAAAAGCTAAGCTAAGCTCATAAAACATCACTGTTTATGTTTCTGCAAAAAAAACAGAATTAATTTGGTAATTTACTCTTTACTGTTAAGACTCATGTGATAAATTTCCTAGTGTTCCTTTAGCACGCTTAGATCATTTTTTAACTCTTACTTACTCACGTTGGCAATTGTGTCTCGTAAAGTCTCCAGAAAATGCAAACTCCACCCTGTAGGAGGCGCTGTATTAAAAAACGCTGGCTGAGAGTGCCTCCTGAGCGCGTTCCGCTCCAGGTCTGCAGTATACCCTTCCTCGAGGGCCCGAGACCTGAATGCAGCTCCTACCCACTTGGTGGCAGTAAGCGTACGCCGGTTCTCACATGACCCAGAAGCACCGCGAAGCGAGATCGCGCAGCTTCCCCCGCTCTGTGGTTTACAGACCAGACGCACATTTTTTCGCGGCGGTCCAAGGTGCTTCAGCTGGATTTTTTTTTTTTTGCATCAACTGAGAAGTTAATACCTAAAGATATTACCGCCGTGTTTCTGCTAAGAGAACTCCTTCTTGCTGTTTACACCCAAAAATCCAGCCCGCAGCTCCGGAGCCGGCTCACTACATTGATCTGTGTGCGCGTTCCTGTCTGTTTTGTTGTGTCTGTGCCAGCGCTCGCTCGTGACTAAATTCATAAACAAAACTATTAACCCATGTCTCTGCTCTCTGCCTCTTTGTTGTTGTTTATCCCGAAATCCAACCCCGGTCCCCGCAGCGAGTCTGCTCAAGTTACATTGATCTGTGTTGTTGTGTGCTCGCGCATACACGTGTGTGTTTATTATCTGTTTATTTACCTTCTGACTGTCTGTTAAGATACAAAAAACATGCTAACATTTGTCAATCGCGTTTTATTGTAAAAAATTGGTTATATTTTAAAAAGACTGATGTTATTTCACACAATAATTTACATGCGAGCAGCTTAGAAATGATAGAAATTCATATTAACACATGGAATACATGCAGCCAGGATCTCATTGCTGCAAATGTTTGACATGATTCTAAGTGTGTCCAAGCTGATGTTTTGTTACCACGTATTTAAAATTCAACTTAAAGTTAATTCCCATTAACTGTCCCACTCCTAAATTGTAAAATGTTCTCCACATTTGATCCATCTCCTGGTACGTGAATCAGAAACAGCCGATGTGGAACCAGAATTTTAACCTTAACCTCTTTCCTCTGGGTGAGCGACTAAGAATCAAATTTCCTGGACGCACGGTTTTCCAAAATTGTGCGAATACCTCTTCTTTTGAAAAAAAACCCTATTCTCTGTATCTTTACGTAACTTCCTGCCAGAATTGATGTGGAAGCTGCTCGGCTCAAACTAAAGCAGACGCCAAACGATCCGCTGCACGGTCGAGCCCTCAACGGAACCGCAATGTTGCCAGTCATTTACGTTAGCGCGCAGCTTCTAGCACTCGGAAAATACATTCCAACATTGTTTTGATAAGTTTAACAAGTCATGCTAAAACAAAGCAAAAAGTCACTCACAATGAAATGTGTTTGGCTGCTCAACAGCCGCTCCTGATCAAAAGTCTTTGTGTTGTAGAAACTTTTTTCTGACTGGTTTGGTTATTTTGTTTTGGGTGAATTTTAGCTGAACCTAAAACTCTGTAGATCCCTCTTTCCACTTAGAATCTTTGATTTCCTTCTTTTGTTTTGAATTCCTCCATCTGTGTTCCTGTCTGACAGAAGCAGCAGAGAACGTTCCAGCCGTGAGGAAAAGCGTTCAACAAGCTGCCAGTCAGGCCAACAAGCTGCTGCACTCCACCAACCCAGACTACAGCAAGTTAGAGGTCAGTGAAACCCAAAAGAAACTTTAGTTTTCTGACTTGTTCAAAATACTTCTGATAAATTGATCATTATTAACTTTTTTTAAGGATTGGTTCCATAAACCCCTCAACATTTTAAGAAATAATTTACTGAAATGCATATCTTTGATGATTTAGTTTTCCTTTAATTCACGGGTCCCCAAACTTTTTCTTGTGAGGGCCACATGACTGTTTTCTTCTCTGATGGTCGGTTTGAAAAAGTGAAAATAATCTAAACGTTTGTCTCAATGTAAACAACTGTGTTTTTCCAGAAAGCTACACACAAGCATATTTTAGCAATCCCTTTCTGTAATCTTCACAGAGAAAATGAATCTAAAACAGTCCAAAAATGAAACCAGTAAATAGAGAATCCTCTCCTGTCATGGTTCTTTAGAGATGTTGGAGATCTGCAGCTCCTCACACAGAGATCTCACAACCATCTGGATCTTTTAGCTCTATAGGTCATTTTGTTGTTTTACTTAACTTATCAATAACTATAAAAAATGAATAACTGAGATAAATATAAAGATATTTTTTACAAGTGTCAACTATGTTTATTATGTTCAATTATGTTTATTTACCTCCCAGATAAAATGTACAAAATACATGATAAAAACAAAAAACAATTATTTACTATTCAGCTTTTAAAGTGAAAACACACAAAACAGTAAATATAATGTGCAAAATGAAAAGGAAAACAAATAAGACGGTTTGTAAATATAGGTTGGCATTTAGAAATACCAAATATCTCATCTTTGTGAATCTGGTTTCTTCTGTCAGTATCTGATCTGTTCTGGAGAAAGTTCTTCTCAGGTTTCTGCACAGGTTGGTTCTGGAGTCGGTTCTGTTTGAAATTCTTTTCTTGCAGATTCTAAATTCTGTCTTCCTATTATCAATAACAATAAAATCCTTTCAGATTTCTGTTCTTTTATCAGGTCACTTATTATTTGAAGTTTTTGTGTTGATGTGGTTTGTCGTTGTTACACTTGTTCTGCTCTGACTCTCCCTCATGTGTGCAAACGGTAACGAGGTTTGGACACACGCGGGTGCGAGCGCTCAATGTAATGTGGCGGTAGAAGACTGTATTCTGTTCCATTTGACGGGGATTTGGGAGAGTTCAGAAAGAGGGACGGTAGACGGCTGGAATAAAGAGTCACATTCTATAAGGGTCTCCATCATGTAGCCAGATTGACAAAAAAAATAATAATGGGTCTTTGATAGTTTTTGGAGGCCGGTCCAAATGAGGAGGTGGGCCGTAGTTTGGCTGCAGTCTGCTTTAATGAATGTTTTTTGTTTGCAGGAGTTCATGAAGCAGCTGGCAGGAATGGAGACGGCCATCGCTCAGGCTCCATCACTGAAGGCCAAGTTCACCTTCAACAGCGAAGACGAGAGCGAGGCCGTCCAGCTCAAGAAGTGGTCTGACTGTGGGGGCGGAGTCTGACTGTGGGCGGAGTCTGACTCTGAGGATCTCTCACATTTACAGTACAATGTGACTTCATTGTGTCTTGCAGGTTTGTGAGCTCTCTGCTGGAGGAGCCCGAGGTTGAGGTGTCCGGAGCTGGACAGGGGCCAGCCGGCCGCATCATTCACAGGCTGTTCCTCAATGCACAACAGGTACGCAGCTGCAACAGCCCCTCCCCCGATGGTTGGTGCTGATGTTTTCCAGCCATTCAAACATTTAGGGTGATTGGGTGTGAACTCTTTCCTGGTAAAAGCTGTTTGTCCCCTCAGCTGCTTTGGGTTTGTGAGCTTCACACACTGGTTTGTCCTGCTGTATTTGACCTTTGACCTCTGGTCCTTCAGGCAGCACTCCTCCCTTCCTCAGAGGACGATATGGGAGGCGACAGAAAGGACTTCCCGTCTCCAGCGGGCCGGGAGATTCTCCTGCGCACGTGCGTCCCTCGGCCGGCGCCGTACTCCCGAACGCTGCCTCAGCGGCTCTTCTGCGTGCCGATGAGGGAGGAGTTCCGGCTGGCGGGGGCCTTCTCCTCGGACACCTCCTTTTTCTGATGGCTTGATGAGCTGCGGCGTCTCCGTCCGTCGGGGGGAACCCTGGTCGAACACATTCCTCTAGAAAACTGCCTTAAATAAAAGCCGGCTGCAGACCCACCGCTCAAACACTGCTGTGTCTCTGAATGTCTGATCTGTAGTCTCAGAGCTCCGCCTCCACGAGGAGGTCAAACCATGAAACCTTCATGTTATAGAGCGGGCAGGTGTTTGTGAAACAAGAGAAAAGACAAACTTTTCATCTCATGAGAGGATGGATGGGAAGCCAGGATGAATCTGGAGGATAAGTGTAATGTTTTTGAATCTCCACACTCATCAGAACAAACTGCATCAATCCAGATTAGAGAAACTGCAGGAGAAAACCAACGACTCTGCATTATGGAGGGAGAGGAAAAGATGCTTATGTCGTAGAGTATGGAATGCAGATTTACAGACATGAAATACAAGAAATTAAATTTGAAGTTTGTACTAGATTGGGTGCAAAAGGTGATGTTGAGACTAGAGAAATATATTTATATATCACTTTAACTTTCGTGCGTTACAGTCCCACACATTCACACACTGATGTTAACTCTAAGATCTGGGGTTCTCCCCCAGGAAAGCTTTGAAAATTAGGGCCTTTATATTCATTTTCTAAACATCTGGGACATTATTTCAAGGTTTTGAATTGAGCTTAATAGATTAATAATCGATCCATAAAACCATCAATCCATTTAGCACATAAAGCTAAAGTCCGCTAGCTTTATGCTAACGCTTAATGGAATTTCCCATAGGACAGCTAATGCTAACGTTAAGTTGACGTAAACATACACTGCTGACTAAATAAACATCTTTAAAAACTCAGACATGAATCTTCCAAAATCTTTTGAGGAAATATTTTTAAAATAAGCATTAGTGGTCTAAAACCCATTTTTTGCTTATACTTTGAATATTTATTCTTGAAAAAAGTGTACTACTTTAGATTATCGCCACCTAGTGGCCAAACTGAACAATGAGAAGAAGTACAATGTTTACAATGTTAACGATCTGAAGATTTTTGTTTGAATTTCTCCTTTACAGAATCCATGTAACACTGGATGATATTAACAATCTTATTATTTCACTAATACATATAAAGTATGTGAACTGTATCAGATTAATATAAATATATTCAAAACATATAGTAGATTATTAATATATTTCTTAATAAATGTGTAAACAATGTACATTTAAAATTGAATTGAGTGGATTGAACGAATCGAGAGCTGTAATTGCTTCATCTGATTTGATTACTAAATCATGCTAATTTCTTCTCATGACGTAGAATTTATGCTGACGTTACCTCGCTGGGAATCTCCGCTTTCATCTAAAGATTTCCCACAAGCCTTTGTTTTTATACTTCAGTGCAGGTACATAGTTCCACCACAAGATGGTGCCAAATACACATTTTACAGAATTTAACAATAATATTTACACATGTTACATTAAGATATTTATTCTTTTGAGTTTTTTGTTCTTTAATTATTTATTATGTGTATCTTTTACACTTTTATGTATTTCATTATGTAAGTTCAGTTTATGAATTCCAAACTTTTAAAATATTAAAACAGCCAACACGCTTTCAGTAATTTAAATGATCATTAAATTTGATCATTTAAAAAATGTCTTTTTGTCATCTTAAATATACCAAACTAGCATGCTGTTGTGCTCAAACTCTTTGATTCCTGTTTAAAGAATGTGAAAACTCCATAGATGAAGAAAATCTTTAGTGATTACAGAATTGATTTGAATCAAAAGGAAATGGGTTGAATCCAGTACCTGAAATCTTTCTGTGTGGTTTTGTATTTAGTTGAATGTTTTCTTTTTCTTTTTAAATACACAATAAATCTGAATAAAAAGACATCAGGATAACTCTTTAAGCATGGTTGTAATGTATTTTCTTCATAGACATGAGTTTATTTTGTAGTAATACGTAGTTGTAAATGAGTGATGTAAACATAAAGAAGATTTGAAATGATCTGTTGTAAGCGTAATGTTGCCTTTAAAAGTAAATTTTTGATTTGAATTGTATTTATTTCTCCGGGAGAGCGTAAATGAATTTTCGCCAGCGGCCAGTTTTTCTATCTGCTGTCCACAGATGAGGGCCTGTAAAGTGAGAAGACAGAAGGAGTGGTTGTTGACGTTTAAAAAAATTTGAAAGACATAGCAAACAGTCACCAAGCTGCGCGTGTGTGATTGAATGTGGTTGTAATAATAATTTCAGGTGCTTGTAATAATAATTTTCCGTGTTCAATACCTGCATTGAAGTGTTTTGGGATGAAATAAATGAAATGTGAATTTTCCCCAGGTTGGATTTGAACCTCTGACCTTCTGACTGGGAGGTCACTACTTATGCCACTGCGCCACCGAGGGATGGAATGCGGCATAACACAATTAGTGCTATTTAATGCTGATGCACTGTGGGATCTAGCCAGCCCCGGTCTGGGATGCAGACATAATGTCAGGAGGGGGGGGGCAAGTTTGGGTATACTGAGAGACTGGGGTGGAAAATCCTCCCAAGCCCAAAAATTTACTCCTCCCATGAAAATACTCTTTTTACACTTTGTAACATGTCTGTGTGTCATTTTTATTTTAAAAGAGAACAAATACAATAAGAAATCCTTTGCTTTTTATTTCTCCTTTTAAATCTCTCTCAACCAAACAGTCTTGGACACACTCTGTTTTTCATCAATCATCTCCTTTCTGCTGCACATGCACTAAACCCTCATCTGGTCCGGCTAGCGTGTCTAGTTCAGCTTCTGGAGAAGAGAACATGCTACCTTCATATTGACTGCAGTCAAATCAGCCGCCGTTCACATTTCTGTGCTCCAATCAGCCGTCACTGGATTTTTGCTTTGACTTTCATCCAATACTTACGCTAGCAGTCCTGAGAACGCTGGAAAATCTCCAACAGACTCCACGGAGCTTCTTGATGTGACCACGGAAATGTGAACGGCGGCTCGTTTGACCGCACTTGGAAAGGCTTGTAAATCAATCAAAGAGCATTTGGATGTTAGCTTTCATTATTTTCTGCTCTGAGAAACCAATGGATTGAATGGATTGATCACAGCAACGTCAAGAAACATCAAAGCGTCTTTGGTGAACTGGAAGGAGAAAGAATCAGGATTTTGGAGCAAGTTGGCTCCATGAAGATCTTCACTTCCTCGTCACAGCTGACATCAGGATCAAAATTCTGTGTGCTTTTGTTTTTTAGACATCCTATTTATTCTTTATAACTTACTTTGAGTCATTCTATTAATTTTCTTTAAAGTTTATATTTGGTTTAGCTTTTTTTTTTATATATATTTTTTGCTTTTTATTGACTTATTTTAATGTTCTGTTTGTGTAGCCTCTGCGTTGTGTGCTTGTTTTTTTCTGCAATGCCAGAAATAAAGACAAAGGAACATCAGCTGATCCGTCACGAGCGTAGTAGTTTTTACTGGAGAAAGAAGTTAATGGTTAAACCGCTGCAACGGCCAATCTAAAGATCAGCAAGTAGCGATTCAATGCCACTAAAATGGCCAAAATATTTAAGATTAAAAATAATTCCCGTTTCTCAAGCAGCCAAACCAACATTACAATTAGTAATAATATTTTACTAAATCATGCTAATTTCTGCTCATGACGTAGAATTTATGCTGACGTTACCTCGCTGGGAATCTCCGCTTTCATCTAAAGATTTCCCACAAGCCTTTGTTTTTATACTTCAGTGCAGGTACATGGTTCCACCACAAGATGGTGCCAAATACACATTTTACAGAATTTAACAATAATATTTACACATGTTACATTAAGATATTTATTCTTTTGAGTTTTTTGTTCTTTTAATTATTTATTATGTGTATCTTTTGACACTTTTATGTATTTCATTATGTAAGTTCAGTTTATGAATTCCAAACTTTTTAAAATATTAAAACAGCCAACACGCTTTCTTAGTAATTTAAATGATCATTTAAATTTGATCATTTAAAAAATGTCTTTTTGTCATCTTAAATATACCAAACTAGCATGCTGTTGTGCTCAAACTCTTGATTCCTGTTTAAAGAATGTGAAAACTCCATAGATGAAGAAATCTTTAGTGATTACAGAATTGATTTGAATCAAAAGAAATGGGTTGAATTCCAGTACCTGAAATCTTTCTGTGTGGTTGGTATTTAGTGAATGCTTTTCTTTTTGCTAAATACACAATAAATCTGAATAAAAAGACATCAGGATAACTCTTTAAGCATGGTTGTAATGTATTTCTTCATAGACATGAGTTTATTTTGTAGTAATACGTAGTTGTAAATGAGTGATGTAAACATAAAGAAGATTTGAAATGATCTGTTGTAAGCGTAATTGTTGCCTTTAAAAGTAAATTTTGATTTGAATTGTATTTATTTCTCCGGGAGAGCGTAAATGAATTTTCGCCAGCGGCCAGTTTTTCTATCTGCTGTCCACAGATGAGGGCCTGTAAAGTGAGAATACAGAAGGAGTGGTTGTTGACGTTTAAAAAAATTTGAAAGACATAGCAAACAGTCACCAAGCTGCGCCGTGTGTGATTGAATGTGGTTGTAATAATAATTTCAGGTGCTTGTAATAATAATTTTCCGTGTTCAATACCTGCATTGAAGTGTTTTGGGATGAAATAAATGAAATGTGAATTTTCCCCAGGTTGGATTTGAACCTCTGACCTTCTGACTGGGAGGTCACTACTTATGCCACTGCGCCACCGAGGGATGGAATGCGGCATAGCACAATTAGTGCTATTTAATGCTGATGCATTGTGGGATCTAGCCAGCCCCGGTCTGGGATGCAGACATAATGTCAGGAGGGGGGGGCAAGTTTGGGTATACTGAGAGACTGGGGTGGAAAATCCTCCCAAGCCCAAAAAATTTACTCCTCCCATGAAAATACTCTTTTTACACTTTGTAACATGTCTGTGTGTCATTTTTTTTTTTAAAAGAGAGAACAAATACAATAAGAAATCCTTTGCTTTTTATTTCTCCTTTTAAATCTCTCTCAACCAAACAGTCTTGGACACACTCTGTTTTTCATCAATCATCTCCTTTCTGCTGCACATGCACTAAACCCTCATCTGGTCCGGCTAGCGTGTCTAGTTCAGCTTCTGGAGAAGAGAACATGCTACCTTCATATTGACTGCAGTCAAATCAGCCGCCGTTCACATTTCTGTGCTCCAATCAGCCGTCACTGGATTTTTGCTTTG
The DNA here is from genome assembly GCA_003999625.1 of Oryzias javanicus. Lineage (NCBI taxonomy): Eukaryota > Metazoa > Chordata > Actinopteri > Beloniformes > Adrianichthyidae > Oryzias > Oryzias javanicus. The sequence goes on from CM012448.1 coordinate 4,317,790, forward strand.
ACTTTCATCCAATACTTACGCTAGCAGTCCTGAGAACGCTGGAAAATCTCCAACAGACTCCACGGAGCTTCTTGATGTGACCACGGAAATGTGAACGGCGGCTCGTTTCACCGCACTTGGAAAGGCTTGTAAAATCAATCAAAAGAGCATTTGGATGTTAGCTTTCATTATTTTCTCTCTGAGAAACCAATGGATTGAATGGATTGATCACAGCAACGTCAAGAAAACATCAAAGCGTCTTTGGTGAACTGGAAGGAGAAAGAATCAGGATTTGGAGCAAGTTGGCTCCATGAAGATCTTCACTTCCTCGTCACAGCTGACATCAGGATCAAATTCTGTGTGCTTTTTGTTTTTAGACATCCTATTTATTCTTTTATAACTTACTTTAAGTCATTTTATTTATTTTCTTTAAAGTTTATATTTGGTTTAGCTTTTTTTTATATATATTTTTGCTTTTTATTGACTTATTTAATGTTCTGTTTGTGTAGCCTCTGCGTTGTGTGCTTGTTTTTTTCTGCAATGCCAGAAATAAAGACAAAGGAACATCAGCTGATCCGTCACGAGTGTAGTAGTTTTTACTGGAGAAAGAAGTTTATGGTTAAACCGCTGCAACGGCCAATCTAAAGATCAGCAAGTAGCGATTCAATGCCACTAAAATGGCCAAAATATTTAAGATTAAAAATAATTCCGTTTCGTTAGCAAACCAACAACATTACAATTAGTAATAATATTTTACTAAATCATGCTAATTTCTGCTCATGACGTAGAATTTATGCTGACGTTACCTCGCTGGGAATCTCCGCTTTCATCTAAAGATTTCCCACAAGCCTTTGTTTTTATACTTCAGTGCAGGTACAGGTTCACATTCCACCACAGATGGTGCCAAATACACATTTTACAGAATTTAACAATAATATTTACACATGTTACATTAAGATATTTATTCTTTTGAGTTTTTTTGTTCTTTTAATTATTTATTATGTGTATCTTTTGACACTTTTATGTATTTCATTATGTAAGTTCAGTTTATGAATTCCAAACTTTTTAATATATTAAAACAGCCAACACGCTTTCTTAGTAATTTAAATGATCATTTAAATTTGATCATTTAAAAAATGTCTTTTTGTCATCTTAAATATACCAAACTAGCATGCTGTTGTGCTCAAACTCTTGATTCCTGTTTAAAGAATGTGAAAACTCCATAGATGAAGAAATCTTTAGTGATTACAGAATTGATTTGAATCAAAAGGAAATGGGTTGAATTCCAGTACCTGAAATCTTTCTGTGTGGTTTTGGTATTTAGTTGAATGTTTTCTTTTTCTTTTTGCTAAATACACAATAAATCTGAATAAAAAGACATCAGGATAACTCTTTAAGCATGGTTGTAATGTATTTTCTTCATAGACATGAGTTTATTTTGTAGTAATACGTAGTTGTAAATGAGTGATGTAAACATGAAGGAGATTTGAAATGATCTGTTGTAAGCGTAATTGTTGCCTTTAAAAGTAAATTTTGATTTGAATTGTATTTATTTCTCCGGGAGAGCGTAAATGAATTTTCGCCAGCGGCCAGTTTTTCTATCTGCTGTCCACAGATGAGGGCCTGTAAAGTGAGAAGACAGAAGGAGTGGTTGTTGACGTTTAAAAAAATTTGAAAGACATAGCAAACAGTCACCAAGCTGCGCGTGTGTGATTGAATGTGGTTGTAATAATAATTTCAGGTGCTTGTAATAATAATTTTCCGTGTTCAATACCTGCATTGAAGTGTTTTGGGATGAAATAAATGAAATGTGAATTTTCCCCAGGTTGGATTTGAACCTCTGACCTTCTGACTGGGAGGTCACTTTTTATGCAACTGCGCCACCGAGGGATGGAATGCGGCATAGCACAATTAGTGCTATTTAATGCTGATGCACTGTGGGATCTAGCCAGCCCCGGTCTGGGATGCAAACATAATGTCAGGAGGGGGGGCAAGTTTGGGTATACTGAGAGACTGGGGTGGAAAATCCTCCCAAGCCCAAAAAATTTACTCCTCCCATGAAAATACTCTTTTTACACTTTGTAACATGTCTGTGTGTCATTTTTATTTTAAAAGAGAACAAATACAATAAGAAATCCTTTGCTTTTTATTTCTCCTTTTAAATCTCTCTCAACCAAACAGTCTTGGACACACTCTGTTTTTCATCAATCATCTCCTTTCTGCTGCACATGCACTAAACCCTCATCTGGTCCGGCTAGCGTGTCTAGTTCAGCTTCTGGAGAAGAGGACATGTTACCTTCACACTGACTGCAGTCAAATCAGCCGCCATTCACATTTCTGTGCTCCAATCAGCCGTCACTGGATTTTTGCTTTTACTTTCATCCAATACTTACGCTAGAAGTCCTGAGAACGCTGGAAAATCTCCAACAGACTCCACGGAGCTTCTTGATGTGACCACGGAAATGTGAACGGCGGCTCGTTTCACCGCACTTGGAAAGGCTTGTAAATCAATCAAAGAGCATTTGGATGTTAGCTTTCATTATTTTCTGCTCTGAGAAACCAATGGATTGAATGGATTGATCACAGCAACGTCAAGAAACATCAAAGCGTCTTTGGTGAACTGGAAGGAGAAAGAATCAGGATTTTGGAGGAAGTTGGCTCCATGAAGATCTTCACTTCCTTGTCACTGCTGACATCAGGATCAAAATTCTGTGTGCTTTTGTTTTTTAGACATCCTATTTATTCTTTATAACTTACTTTGAGTCATTCTATTTATTTTCTTTAAAGTTTATATTTGGTTTAGCTTTTTTTTTTATATATATTTTTTGCTTTTTTATGGACTTATTTTAATGTTCTGTTTGTGTAGCCTCTGCGTTGTTTGCTTGTTTTTTTCTGCAATGCCAGAAATAAAGACAAAGGAACATCAGCTGATCCGTCACGAGTGTAGTAGTTTTTACTGGAGAAAGAAGTTAATGGTTAAACCGCTGCAACGGCCAATCTAAAGATCAGCAAGTAGCGATTCAATGCCACTAAAATGGCCAAAATATTTAAGATTAAAAATAATTCCCGTTTCTCCAGCAGCCAAACCAACATTACAATTAGTAATAATATTTTACTAAATCATGCTAATTTCTGCTCATGACGTAGAATTTATGCTGACGTTACCTCGCTGGGAATCTCCGCTTTCATCTAAAGATTTCCCACAAGCCTTTATTTTTATACTTCAGTGCAGGTACATGGTTCCACCACAAGATGGTGCCAAATACACATTTTACAGAATTTAACAATAATATTTACACATGTTACATTAAGATATTTATTCTTTTGAGTTTTTTGTTCTTTTAATTATTTATTATGTGTATCTTTTGACACTTTTATGTATTTCATTATGTAAGTTCAGTTTATGAATTCCAAACTTTTTAATATATTAAAACAGCCAACACGCTTTCTTAGTAATTTAAATGATCATTTAAATTTGATCATTTAAAAAATGTCTTTTTGTAGCCTTCAGTGTACCAAACTAGCATGCTGTTGTGCTCAAACTCTTGATTCCTGTTTAAAGATTGTGAAAACTCCATAGATGAAGAAATCTTTAGTGATTACAGAATTGATTTGAATCAAAAGAAAATGGGTTCAATTCCAGTACCTGAAATCTTTCTGTGTGGTTTTGGTATTTAGTTGAATGTTTTCTTTTCCTTTTTGCTAAATACACAATAAATCTGAATAAAAAGACATCAGGATAACTCTTTAAGCATGGTTGTAATGTATTTTCTTCATAGACATGAGTTTATTTTGTAGTAATACGTAGTTGTAAATGAGTGATGTAAACATGAAGGAGATTTGAAATGATCTGTTGTAAGCGTAATTGTTGCCTTTAAAAGTAAATTTTGATTTGAATTGTATTTATTTCTCCGGGAGAGTGTAAATGAATTTGCGCCAGCGGCTAGTTTTTTATCAGCTCTCCACAGATGAGGGCCTGTAAAGACAGAAGGAGTGGTTGTTGACGTTTAAAAAAATTTGAAAGACATAGCAAACAGTCACCAAGCTGCGCGTGTGTGATTGAATGTGGTTGTAATAATAATTTCAGGTGCTTGTAATAATTGTAATGTTATACGTGTGGGTGCCGGGACCAATGATTGAGGAGTCTCTTGTAGCTCTTTCCAATAGCTTTATTAACTGACAACATTAGCTTACTACGTCCCGGTCCGTTCCTCTAAAGAGTCCCCCTCTCTCACTGTTCACATCCACATCCGTTCCAACGCAACTGCCATCACTACATCTCCCTCTTTTTAGCTTATAGTCTGTTTCTTCTTATTCCTGTCAGAACATTTGAACTCTTAACTATTCTTGAGTTACATTCATTAAATTTAAACAATTTCTGCAATAAACATTACAGTGCTTTATTTTTTTAACATTGCTGCATTATCTTTCTTTGATAAACCTTACAATACTTTTCAAGAATACTGCACATTCTAATTTGCCTTCTTTTACATCTCTTTTTTTTTTTTTTTTTTTTTTTTACATTGAACCATCTTCAACACAACTGAATGAACCTGCCTAAGGGTGACAACCTGTGTCCCCAAAACTGTGCAGGGGATTATTGTGCCCTGTGAACCACTTTTCCTAAGCTGAAACAGTTTTATAAATCCAGTCTCTGCGGGGTGCGAACAACCCGCCCCGACCTTGTAACCGAGGAGCCCTCAGGAATCACCTTGATGTGAGATCTTTTTCTCCTGAAGCGTCCTGATGGCATGTCGATGACATAGGAACGTGGGGAGTTGGCTGAACTGCTAACTGTTCCAGCGTCATTGGTGTTCTTCACCCAGACTGTTTGACCTGGTCTAAGCTCTTGTTTTTGTTTGAGCTTTGTGTCTTTTGTTGAACCAAAATGCTTGTTTCTGTTTCTGGTCTTGGTCCTTGCCCGGAAAAGAAGAAGATTCGGCCACCTTGGTTGGAGTTTCTCTTCACTGACAGGCAATGGTGTCCTGATGTTACGACCCATCAGCAGCTGTGCCGGTGAGGAGCCATGCACCAATGGTGTGGCTCTGTATGCCATGAGAGCCTTGTGTGGATCTTCCCCCTTCTTCAGAAGAGCCTTGACAGTCTTCACAGCCCTCTCTGCTTCCCCGTTGCTTTGAGGGTAGTGGGGACTCGTGGTCACGTGGCTGAAATCATAATCCTTTGCAAATGCTGCAAATTCAGCTGCTGAAAACTGAGGCCCGTTATCTGTAACAAGGGTTTCCGGAACTCCGTGCCGTGCAAAAATGGGCTTTAGTTTGTTTATCACTGAAACTGCAGTGGTGGAGGTAAGGTTTGCAACTTCGATGTATCTGGAAAAATAATCCACAACTAACATATACATGACACGATTCCACTGGAAAAGATCAGCTGCTACGCGCTGCCATGGTCTGTTAGGGAGTTGCGTTGTCATGAGAGGCTCCGGTGCAACATGAACCTCCCGCGCGCACACTGTGTAGTTTTCAACTTTGGTTTTGATTTGTTTGGTCAAATGGACTGTTGTGCTCTGGCAATGCATTTTGTCATGCCTTGGTGACCTTCATGCACCATTTTCAGCATTTCCTCCTGCATTTTGACTGGAATGACAAGTCTTTCACTTTTCATCAATAATCCATCTGCGATGAGCAGGTCTTGATGGTACTGCAAGTACACTTGAAGCTCAGGTGGAAGTGCCTTCCTGCTGGTAGGCCACCTGTTTGTACTAAGTTTTTTCAGTTTTTGGCATGTTGTGTTCATTCCTGTGCAATTCTGATTTGTGCATTAACCGAGACACATACATCTTCTTCCAACTGCTTATCCTGAATTGTGGGCGGAGCTTGGATGGGTGCCCTGGACAGTGTATCTGCAGTGATTAAATTCTTCCCTGGAACGTGCTCGATTTTGTATGTGAAACGGAGCAGTCGCAATCTAAATCTCAGAATACGAGCTGGTAAGTCATCAAGCGCTCTGCTTCCAAGTAAGGAAATCAGGGGCTTATGATCAGTTTGGATCAAAAAGTCCATCCCTACCAGGTAACACTGAAACCGCTCACAAGCCCAGGTCAGAGCGAGTGCCTCTTTTTCGATTTGCGCATATCTGCGCTCTGCATTCGTCATGCTGCGTGAAATGAAGGCCACGGGACGCCACTCACCCGTTGGTTGCTTTTGGGACAGGACTCCTCCTAATCCAAAAGTTGATGCATCTGCTGCAATTTTAGTCTCTCTGTTAAGACAATACTGGGCGAGAACTGCTGGTGAGCTCAGTTCCTGGCGAAGCTCATCAAATGCACGCTGTTGTGCTGTTCCCCACTCCCAGCAGGTGTCTGCCTTGAGGAGCTCTCTCAGTGGCTGTGTGAGTTCAGCGACACGTGGTGAGAACTTTCCAACGTAGTTCACCATTCCCACAAATCTTTTCACATCAGCAGCATCTTTAGGTGTAGGCATCTCTTTGATCGCTCTGATTTTCCCTGGGTCTGCTTCAATACCCTGTGCTGAGACAAGGTGACCCAGAAACATTACTTTTTCCACTGCAAACTGGCACTTGTCATTGTTAAGAGTCAATCCTTCCTGCTGAAGACTCTCCAACACTCGGTGTAATCTTTGATCGTGCTGTTCCCGAGTGGACCCGAACACTAATATGTCATCTGCGTGACACACAGTTCTGTCCAGTCCTGACAGCATTTGGGTCAGTCTCTTTTGAAAATGTTCAGGTGCGGATGATATTCCGAATGGCAGTCTTTTGTAACAGTACCGTCCAAACGGGGTGATAAATGTGGTTAAAGGGACTGACTCTGGGTGTAGAGGTACCTGCCAAAACCCGGCTGTAGCATCCAGTTTTGTGAAGACTGTTGCTCCTGTGAACTTGACCAACGTCTCATCCACAGCTGGCAGTATGTGGCGCTCTCTGCAAATATATTCGTTTAAGTGAGTCATGTCTGAACAGATCCTGACCTTTTCATTGGGCTTAGGGGCGACCACCATTCCTGCGCACCACTCTGTTGGTTCCTCAATGGCTTTGATCACTCCCATTTTCTCCATTCTCTCCAACTCTGTTTTTACTTTATCATATAAGGGTAGTGGAACTCTTCGAGGAAGCGACAATGCGTAGGGTTTAGCATCTTCTTTGAGTTTTATCTTGTACTCCCCTTTTAAGAGGCCCAGCCCTTTGAAGACTTTGGGGTACAATTTCTTCATGTCACCCTCCAGTTCTTTAACGCTGTCTATGAGGTGCAGCAGGCCTAATGCTGAGATGGCTGGAAAGCCGAGCAGAGGGGTGGACAGTCTCTGTATGACATACACTTGCTGGGTTGTTGTTCTGTCTTTGTAGTTCATAACTGCATCAAACTGACCTTTCACTTTCAGGGCTTCCCCACCTGGACCACACAGGGCTTTTTCTGCTTTGGTGAGGTTTCCATGCAGATCCTTTGAGTAGATGGCAGCTGGTATCACCGTCACATCCGCTCCTGTGTCCAGTTTGAAAGTTACATTTTTGCCATTTATTTCAACAGTTTTTTTCCAATTATTGGGTTGTGTTCCAGCCGAAACTGCTCCAAGAAACAGTGTATTGTCATCATCTTCAACGACTGCGCCAATTCTGCTCGATCTGCACACTGCTGCAAAATGTCCCTTTTTCTGACATTTCCTGCACGTGGCGTCACGTGCTGCACAGGTGTTTTTGGAATGTGTCGGTGACTTGCCACAGCGCCCACAGTGCTTGTTTCCTCTTTGATTTTCACTCTGACTCTTTGTGTCGAACGTTTTCCGTGTCTGATATTCTTTAAAAGTCTTTTTCTTAAACTTTAATGCATCCACATTTGCTCCTTTCATGTCTTTAATATTTGTTTCTCTCACAACAGGTTGTTGTTTCTTTATCTCTTCATGCTGTCTTATCTGTTGCACTGCCTTTTCCAGTGTTAATCCACTATCCATCTGCAGCTTTTCTGAAAGGCTTTGGTACTGTGTTCCCACCACTAGCCTATCTCTTATCATTTCATCCTGCAGTGGCCCATACTGGCAATTTTCTGCTAACTTGTAGACTGCAGCTATGAAGGACTCAGCTGACTCCCCTGGTTCTTGGTTTCTTTTGTTAAAACGTGCTCTCTCATAAATTACATTTTGCTTTCCAATAAAATGCTTATCAAAGGCTTCCTTCACATTCTTGTATTTTTTCTGTTCATCGTCACTCAACCCGAGCGTGCTCAGAATATCATCTGCTTTGTCGCCCATTGCGTACACTAAGGAGTTAACTTGGTACCTTTCTTCTTTGGCATCCAGTCCTGCCGCAACACGAAACCTTTCGAAACGGCGGATCCAATTAGGCCATGAAGAATAATCACTGAAGTCAAAGTTTTCAGGTGGGCTGATTGAAAATAGAGAATCCATCTTCGTTCTGTTGTCCGGACTCGTCGTAGTTCGCGCCGTTAGCTTGTTAGCACTTAGCTAGCTTCCCTCGGCTAGCGCCAAAAACGGCTGATTTCCGCCGCCGACGTCTTCCGATCTCTGCCTGAGACGGGCTTCTTGACTTCTGACACCATGTAATGTTATACGTGTGGGTGCCGGGACCAATGATTGAGGAGTCTCTTGTAGCTCTTTCCAATAGCTTTATTAACTGACAACATTAGCTTACTACGTCCCGGTCCGTTCCTCTAAAGAGTCCCCCTCTCTCGCTGTTCACATCCACATCCGTTCCAACGCAACTGCCATCACTACAATAATAATTTGCCGTGTCTTATGCCTGCATTGAAGTGTTTTGGGTGTAAATAAATAAAAATGTTAAATTTCCCCAGGTTGGTATTGAACCCCTGACCTTCTGACTGGGAAGTAGCCTACTTATGCCACTGCGCCACTGAGGGATGGAACGTGATACAACACAATTAGTGCTATTTAATGCTGATGCATTTTCGGATCTAGCCAGCCCTGGTCTGGGGTGCAAACATAATGTCAGGAGGGGGGGCAAGTTTGGGTTACTGAGAGACTGGGGTGGAAAATCCTCCCAAGCCCCTAAAATTTCCTCCTCCCATTAAAATCCTCTTTATAGACTTTGTAACATGTCTGTATGTCATTTTTATTTTAAAAGAGAACAAATACAATAAGAAATCCTTTGCTTTTTATTTCTCCTTTGAAATCTCTGTCAACCAAACAGTCTTAAACACGGGTTAATGTCTTTAGATTTTTAAATTTTCACCCATGATGGCAAAAAACAAAAAAAGTTCTAGCAGAAGATCGGAGCGGACTCCGCTTCGCGGTGCTTCCGCGTCCAGAGTGAAATGGGGGTGACGCGCTCCCCGTCCCGGTAGCTGGTGGTTCGGAGGCTTGATTCAATTAGATCCGCCAGCTGCTCTCATTTTTGACCGAGCATCGCTCTGTCCGGGTCGGTCCCGCTTCAGTTGCGGGTCTGCGGTTGCGCTTTCGGTGCTGTGATCTAATTGGACCACCAACTCGGTACATTTTGACAGAAGGGTTCCCCCAAAGCTTCGAGTTTCCACGAGGACGGACTGGGAGTGAGAATGTGTTGGTTGTAAACATTGTTTTGGTGAGACAAAGAACTTTTGTTAGGGTCGCTAAATCCAAATGTATCTCCGTCCACTTCCGCGGCACCGTTGTTAACATCGGAGCCTTTCCCCGCGGAGTTTCCACTTTTTGTAAGGCATGGGAGACTCCCAGGCTGGAACGGAGCTCACTAAATAACCCTGAATGCATGAAGTGGACGGAGAATACATTTTGATTTGGTGACCCGAACAAAAGTTCTTTGTTTCACCAAAACAATGTTTACAGCGCGCATGTGAGTGAGGACTCAGACAAAAACTTTGCATCAGGCCAGAGCAACGGATCAGAGACGATGAGAGTTAGGCCCACCCACTGAGTTTGACGAGAGAATCTGACAGATTGCATTTTTATGGTGTGTCCATTTCCTGTTTCATGAAATGTGTCATGAAATCATGAAATAAATAAATATATTATGAAATGTTAAAAATTGCTTTTTAATTGCTATTTTAATATTTTAATGCCACATTTATTTCAACATTTATTTATTTAATGCCACATTTATTTATTTCAATTTGGCTCTTTTAACCCACAAGGGACAATGAAATAAATAAATATGTCATGAAATACTTAAATATGCTCTTTTAATATTTTAATGCCACATTTATTTCAGCCTACTCCGAATTCAGCCAATCAGAACTGGCTTTTCCTGCTACTGCTTTCAAAGGCTGGAAGCATTTTATAATATTGAGACAAGACACCGCTGACATAACGCTGATCCTCATATAAATGAAACTTGTTGACATGACCCCCTCGTGGTGTCAGTCCAGCCACTGCTCCTCATGTTTTAAATGTTCCTCTGATTCAACACACCTGATTTAAATGAACAGGTTGATAATATGCCTCTGCTGGAGTTGTTGAGGTCATACAGTTATTGGCATCAGGTGAGTTCAAGGCGGGGAACATATAAAATGTGCAGGACTATGCCCCGCAAATAAAAAACAGAATAATTGGAATCTTACTAAAGATGATTTCTTTGTCTCAGTACACAAGGCATCACAGAGAACTCTGGAAACCATACATTTCAAGAGAGTAATCGTAAAATTATACACACTTACTTGATGTATCTTTGAGTAGTTAAGTAGTTAATGTAGTTAAGTTTCTTCTCTGATTTAATGATCAAATTACTGCTGTAAATGTAAGGGATTTATATCCTATTGGGAATACACATTCTGCACCAAGAGATATCTTTTCTGTTGGGTTTAACTGCAAACAGCTTTGTTTGAAGGATTAATGCCAATGTTTGGCTTCATTTCTGCTCAAAAAAAAAAAAAAAAAATCTGGCTTTTATGTGTTACCATGCCCCAGAATCTTATGACCAATTTCACAAAAAATCTGAGCTCAGAACGTTTTACACAAGTGAAGGATGGAGAGTAAGCTAAAGCTGTCTGCAAGAATGAAATGTCAACTTCCGGCCAAAATTGACGCGGATCGCTCACAGTTCGCGCGCAAAATAGAGCAGACGCCGACATGATCCGCTGCATGGCGCAAGCCCTCTGCAGAGGACTGCGCCGCTCCGCGCCTGGTGTGAACGATGCCATAGGTTAACATGGGCACTGAATGGAAGTGGCCTCCGTTTCGTGCCGCTTCAGCCTCCTGTGAACCCAGCGTAATACTCAGAACTTTGATATTAATTTTTTCTGTCAACTTGGAGACCATGATTGAAAGCATTTGCCGGCCACAACCTGCATGTGACAGTGATGAGGGAGAAAATGAGCTTATTCCACTGAAGAACGTCCGTACAGTCACTGGATTTTTGAGGAAATTCATCGAGGAAGGTAATGTCTCCTGTTATGAATGAATTATACTTTATTAATATCACATGGATAACTTCACTGTGGTGGGCAGCAGCCGTTCGCGACAGCGCTTCATCGCCCGAAAAAGACACATGAGGGTACAGGAAAGGAAAGCTGTCAAAAATCAAGTATCTTCAGCCCGTGTCACAGTGGGGCGGCATGAGTTAAAGTACAAGCAAAAATACATCAACATTAAAGCACATTAATTTCACGAGACGAAAAGGTCCACAAACTGACACGTCCGGCCAGATGGCAGCCATGCGCAGTCGCACAGCGCTCTGAGGCACAGTCGAGGGGGGGCCTGGAGGAAAAGATCTCATGCATTGAAACTAATAATGGCTTTTACACATTTTTAGTGCAATAGTAATACATGCTAAGGTGTCACATTGTGGTTTTGTGTGACCTCATGACCTCAGGTTCTGGGTTGGATGGGAGCAGCAAATGAGTTGCCTCTGTGACAGGGTGAAGTTTTTAATTTTTTGAGTTTTTAAATGCGGGGGGTCCCTGAAGGCATCACCTTGCTGGAAATTGGGCACATGTGTGCCTAATCAGGGACCCTTTTTAAGTAGCTCCCAGAAGAGGAGGGAGAAGGACAGAGAGAGGAAAGAGACCCGTGCCCCGAAGTGGTGGGGAGTGGGGAAGCCACGCCCCCGGCCTGGGAGACGGGCGCAGTACGGCGCGTGGCGGGACAGCCAGTGCCAGGAGCGAAGTCCGAGGGAGCTCGGCGGGACAGCCGGCGCCAGGAGCTACGCCTGACGGATCGCGGTGGGACCGGTCCCCCAAGTGGAGCAGCTCCGGGAACGGTCCCTGAAGGGCAGCCGAGCCTGGACCCAGACAGCGGTCGAGGAGGGGGAAGCAAAGCCGGAATTGCAGAGGGGTGTGGTCTCGATACACCCGTCTTCAAGCCAAGTACCCCTCTATCACCTGTCTTTTATTGACCTGGGAGTTTATTTTATTATACCAGAGCTGTTTTTAGTGCATGTCTATATTTATTGTTTTTATTCTCGTGTGTTTTATTATTGTTGTTTTTTTCTATAGCCTGATTTTTATTTTTAACAAAAATCAGGTCGTTTTATTTTTTTTTGACAGGGGCTCCTGGCTCCAACTGACTAAGGACTTCCTTCCGGACAAAATAATAAACACCTGCCTGTACACATTGGAGCTTCCTGGTGACTACCAGACCTACACAATGTTCCAGGATTTGATGATGGCTCTCGGTTCAATCAGCTCAGGCTTTGAGAAGGTGTAATGCAAATATAAAACAGTGTGCTAAACTCTGACACCTGCCAACATGCATAATTTTTACTGTTGTTGTAGGTTTTCAGTTCTTTTAGTCGGTGGTAAGGTCTAGCACTTGTCACTAACTGTGGCATTCCTGAATTGACAGAAGTTTGGTTAAAATAGTTACGTGGTACTGGACCACTAGGAGGGTTTGACTCAGTACACGGTGCCACCCGTGGCATTGGATGAGGTAGAGGCGTTGAACGTGGAGCAGCGGTGGGGTGGTCGACTCCTGATCGGAAGATTGTGAGTTTGTTTCCTGCCTTGCCTGCCCATGTGACAAAGTATCCTTGGGCAAGACACTGAACCCCAAATTGCAGCTGGTGGAAGGTTGGAGCCAGTGTTCGGCAGTGGAGCCACAACCAGTGTGTGATTGTGTGGGCAGTGGGAAAGACTTTTCAAACTTTAAGCTCCAGATATTAGCGCAAGCATTCAAAGTGTTCCCAAAATATTTGATTTTGCAAACTACATATATCATGTCAAGCTCCTTACCCCAGGATTTGTAGAACCGGAAATGGGCTCAAACATTTGCCTTCATTGACGACGGGACAGGAGGAATCTCTTCTTCATTCCATGTTGTAGCGTAGCGCGCACTCTCAGTATGCTACGCAAACTACAGTAGCCGTTTCGTGACAAACATTACAACTTGCAAGTAAGCTAGCAGGTTCGAGCCATTAAATGAACTATATTAATTGTAGGAATATGGAAAGAAAAAAAATTAAAACCGATTCTTGGATAGCTAGAATTGATTCTAAATCTTTAAAAATGAAACTCTAGATTTGAACGTGAAACGACTTTTTCCGACACCCCTAGTGAACACCCAGTCAGTCCTCACAGCTTCTGCTCAACTGATTTCTCTGCGGCTTCTGAGGGTGACTGAACATGCCTAGGCCAGTTCAACAGGTGCTACTTTTTCGCCCACCAGTAAGTGGTGCCGTTCTGCCGTTTTCTTTAGGGCTTTTGCACATTTTGAGAATGAAAAGAAAGCTTAATCCAGTCGACAGCTTTTTTTGTCAACATACAGATCAAATCAAGAAGAACTATTTGTAAGTGACGCAAAATACTTTACATTAGGTTTTGGTATCGATTGTAATTTCCAGAAACAATTCAATTCAATTCAAGACCCTAAATCGATTCGATTCTGATTTATTTTTTTTTGATTATTCATTTTTGAGTTTACACATTTGTACACGTTTGTTAATACATCAATATTCAACTACATAATTTGAATATATTTATATTAATCTGACACAGTTCACATATTGAAAAATGCATCAGTGAAATACTGAGATTGCTAATATTATACAGTGTTACATGTATTCTCTAAAGGAGAAAATTAACAAAAATGTTCAGATCAGTAACAATGTAAACATTGTTCTGCTTCTTCTGGAGGGCGTTTCAGTTCTGGTGGCGATCCCGCTATAGCATTACACCTCATTCCAGAAGAAAACAGTAGTATAGAGGGGAAAAAACAACAACTATGTTTTGGACCACAAATTGTCTCTGTTAAAAATATTTTGTTAAAAGAGTTTGGTAATTTCATGTCTATGAGTTTATAAAAGGTTCTTCATTTAGTCAACAATGTACTTTTAGGCAGATTGAGCTCACGCTCATAGAATTAGCAGTCCTTTGGGGAATTCCATTAAACATTAGCATGGAGCTAGTGCACTTTATCTTTGTGTGCTAAAATCGATTTATGTCTTTTGTGAATGGATTATTGATCTACTAAGCTTAAATCGATTCAAATCGATTTGAATTTTTTCAATCCCGCCCTACTTTACATAAAGAAAAAAATGCAATTACTAAAACCAAAAGTAAGAAAAAATGTTAATTGGCGTACACTTGATTAGCGTTTTTCTACCTTCCTTGAAGGCCCAAAGTGTTTTTACACTCAACAGACCCATTCCCCCATTCACTTACAGGTGGCGGCTCTGCTGTCAAACACGTGTGCCAACCTTTAACCAGAGACAGTTTATTTCAGTTCAGACAGTTCAGTGGGCATCGAGACCACAATCTTCCAATTAGGAGTTGACAGCCCTACCACTGCACCACATCTGCCCCAGAAAGACCACAAAAAGAAACACTTTTTTTTTAATTTTACAGCTTTGTTGGAGAAAGGCTTTTTTCATTCAAAACTGTGGCCAGAGGTCTACTTAGTCTTTTATTTCTTGACTTTCTACTTAGATTCATGAATCTCTGACCAGCAGTTTTTTTTTGAGGCTTCTCTTTCAGCTCTTCCACCTGCTGCTGTATTTGATCAAATTTAAAGCATCTTTTAAATCGCTAAGGATGGTCTCTCTTCTTCATAACATCCTTTAAGTGGAATTTTATTCTGCCCTTTGCTGCTTCTGGTCATCTAGTTCCTTCTAGACTTTGGCCAAAGCAGTTCTTAATTTGGTGGACTTTTCTTTCTCCAGGTCAAAGCTGAGCTTGGCATGATTTGATTGTAGTCCCAGGTCAAAGTTTTTCTTACAATAGGCCTTTTTGACCTCAAGCTGTTGTCTTTAGCTGATCAATTTCTTGGATGAAGAGTTCCTTCTCAGTTTCCATTTCTATCTTCTTTGGAAATCATCTTCCCTAATGGATCATTACAGCTTGTGCATAATATTGTTGCCCTTTCTCGACCGCAAGGCTCTTTGCATCATGCCCCTGATCGTCTAGTTTCCAGAGATGTTTCCAGCTGAGATATTTTACTGATGTAGTCCAATTGTTCCTGTTGATGCTGGTTTTTTAGCTCATCTGTCTGGTGGTGAAGTTGGGCAAGCTTTTCGTTAAAGACCTTTTCAGAATCGGTCATCATGGGCTCCTTGTCCTGATGAGCTGTCTTAGCCGAGTGATTTCCTGGATAAAGGAAGAACTTTGTGTCTCATTCTTTTCCAACATGTTTACGTTTTCAGCTAAGACTTCTTTTTGATGGAGAGCCTCTTATAACCCTAGAACACTTTGGCTACAAAAAGCTACACCATCACTTTTGTCTGGTAATTTTTACCCGGTATAAAATCCTCACAAAAGAGTATTTCTCACTAAAAATAGTTTAAAATATGACATCTTCTTTTAAGCCCTCTGAGTCCAACAAACGGAGCTCATTAACTCACTGACTCTCTCAAATAAAGCAGTGGCTAAATGACAACTGCCTGCAGCTTAACCCTGACAAAACAGAAACGCTGATCATTGCCCCAGACAGCGTCATCCCAGGCATAAAAATCTCAACTAGGCTCCTGAGTCACCACACTAAACCCAGCCTGAGAAACTTAGGAGTTGTGTTTGATGAAGCAATGTCTCTCGAGCATCATTCCAACCAGCTCATAAAGAACTGCTACTTCCAGCTCCATAACATCTCCAAGTTCAAATCCATGGTCTCTAAACGGGAACTAGAAATGATAATTCACGCCTTTGTATCCTCTCGTTTAGACTACTGCAACAGCCTCTTCACCTGCCTGAACAAAAAGAACTGAACCGCCTCCAGATGGTTCAAATTCCGCTGCTTCGCTCGGTTCTGACCCGCACAAACAGAAGAACACACATCACTCCCATTTTAAAGTCTCTTCACCTGGCTCCGGTTCTCTTTAGAATTCATTTTTAAAATTAGTCCTGACCTTTAGAGCCCCATTGATGGACACCCCACCTTATATTGCAGACCTCATCCAGCCCATACCCCCCCAAAGGCTGAGATCCTCCTAGGGCAGCGCCCGCACGTTCCCGGGAGACGTCTTAAAACCAGAGGAGATCGGTCTTTTAAAGCAGTGGCACCCAGACTATGGAATGAACTCCCTCAATTTCTACGTTCACTGGATTCTATTGATGTTTTTAAAACCCAACTTAAAACCCATTTTTATGATCTAGCTTTTTAGTTCTTTTGACTGGGTCTCTCTCTCTTAACTGTAATTTATCACTTTATGTACTTTTATGTGTTTTGTATTCTATGTGTTTTTCTACCTCCTTACCTGTAAAGCACTTTGTGACTTATGTTTGAGAAAAGTGCTATATGAATAAATATTACTTACTTACTTACTTACTTGCATCACGCTATGAATTAGAATGATTTTTTTTTTTTATTTTAACTGGATTACGTAACAAAATGGAAAATAAATACATAGAAAGGTACTAAAAACAGGCTTGAAAATAGCTGAAACATTTGGAATTTGAGTAGAAAAAAAATACCTTAAAAGAATAAATAATAATACTGGAGAGTTTGTTTTTGGTTCACCCATTCTTGGGACATGTGTGACCTTACTCAGGGACCAATGACTCAGAAAATGCAAACTATTGAACATCATGTGAATACTTTTTCTCAGGTGAAAATCACCTACTGGTAGAGCTCTAGCGTTAAAGAGGTTTTAGCTTTTGCAGGTGGCTCATCTGTCTGTAAAGTAATCAACTTTCAGGGTAGCATCTGATCTTTCTGCTGGAGAAGCTGGTTCAGGAGCTGAAGTTGACTTTTCAGAGCGGTGTTCTCTACTTGAAGTTCTTCTACTTTGGCCACTGAGGTTTACTCTGAGGTTGAAGCTGTATTATCAAGTGCAGTTGCACATGGTTTAATTTCCACAGAAACGGATTTCACAGCACATATTGTAGCTGGGTGGAAGGAGGTGAACACTTTAAGGGTTTTAAACCTGAAGTTTGCTTTTTCTGGCAGATTTAAGGTTTGGGGTTTTCTTGCTTCTCCGGTCTTAGAGATTGTGGAATTTCTGGAGACTCAAGAAACTCCTCATCCTTATAATCTGAAGGTGAGGAGTAATCATACTCCCCAGGCATGTCAAACCAGCCCACAAAGTCTTCTTGTTTCTTAGGGCAAAAAGTTTGAAAAACATACTAAGTAGTGGACTTTTTCTCCACAACAGATCTCAGATTGCTGAGTTTGACGGTCTTCATGTTTTCTTCAACAGGGTGACGTCTGGATGGTTTCATTGTACAATGTGTTCAGGATCCTAATCACAATTCAACAAAAACAGTTGTTCGTAGGCAAATCTTGGTACGCAGTGATCGCTGAAAGGTGTATGCGAAACTATGTGTGAATCTGAAATATTGGGTCATGCACAAGAACTTTTAGCAGGGATTTCAAATAACATCATCAATACATAAATATTATTTGATGTATCAGTAACCTTACTGGTGGTGTGACACATTGAAATGATGCCATCAGCTATTTTGATTGTTTCACAAAGCTGAGTTCTGGTTGTTGAGAACAGGAAGGAGACGAGCAGTAAACACACCAGAACATCTGTTATGAGAGAAAAATGACAATACCTTTCAGGTTTTACTGTGTCGGAGATTTTTTTAATGGGAAGGTTTTGTCAAATTGGGTTCAGAGTAAAGTAAGTTTTGGAATCATGTGATGCTGAAGCTTTTAGACTTTTCAAAAATTACATTTGTATTTCCTTAAAGAAAGTGAAATGAATCTGCTCAGACTATTCAACACTTTCCTCCTCCTAAACTCATCTGTCATCGTGATGTTTTTTGGTAATTACAAAGCCAATACAGAGCTCTCAATTAAAGTTAACAATGACTTAATCGAAAGTGTTACAGAAATTAAATTCTTAGGGATTGTTATTGATAACAAACTGAGTTGGAAGCCACATATCAGACACATACAAACTAAAGTTTCAAAAAGTATTTCAATTATAAATAAATCAAAATATATATTAGAATACAACTGTAGATATTTATTGTACTGCTCTTTAGTATTACCATATTTCACCTACTGTATAGAAATTTGGGGTAATAATTACAAGAGTTCACTGCATCCTCTCTTTTTGCTTCAGAAACGATCCATCAGAATTATACATAAAGCTGGTTATCTTGATCACACTAGCAATTTATTTTATCAATCCAGAATTTTAAAAACTGTATGACCTTGTTGATTTTTACACTGCGCAATATCTATACAGAGCTAGTGGGAAAACATTACCATCCAATATCCAAAAACAGTTTGTAGAACATGAAGGAGGAACAAACTGAGAGGATGCAGGAACTTCAAGGTCAGATTGATAAGAACCACAAAGAAAAGTTTCTGTGTTTCTGTGTGTGGAACTAAACTCTGGAACAAGTTAAGTAATGAACTCAAACTATGTTCAAGTATTTATCAATTCAAGAAAATGTATAAAGAAACTCTAATTTTACAATATGAAGATAAGACGAGCTAAAGATCAACTTGTGTTTGAACAATTCCAAATGTCTGAACTTGAATGTGATAAAATAATCAAAGATTTTTTTTTCTTTTTTTTTTAATGCAATCAAAGAGTTTTATGTTATGTAATATGCAGTAATGATTACTGATAAGTTTACAATCACAATGGCACTAATTTTCTTTTCTTGATCCTAAATATGTAGCAATGATTCATGTAATTATGTCTTTCTAATGATAATCAATGATTATTACATATTGTGTAAATCATTAATGTTTATTGAAAATATAAAAGAATTCTTTCAGAGAATAATCAATAAGCACTCTAATGTTACTTGAAAACTTGATTTCAATGTGTTATTATTTTTCTGCATAGACATGACATTGACATTGTATTATGATGATAATCAGTGAGTTTTTACATATCTGTTACATGGTGTATGATTGATGTTACTGTTTACTGAAATAATGTTTTACGAGATTAATCAATAATCAACAAGCACTTTACTTTACTATTGGGAATGTATTGAGAAAAAAAAAAAAAAAACAACAACCGGAAGACATAATTATGCAAAACAGTTAAATGAAGTAATCAAGTAGGGGTGGGATTATATAAGTTCGCTTCTTCCCACTCCTTTTCAAGCAATCAATCAAACTCTACTGACTTTAGTTAATAATCACAAAGAATGAATGAACCAAATGTGACACAAGTGTATTTTATTTTTGTTTGTTTTCTGTTTTCTAATCAATGCATCTTATTGTTTCTGTAATGAGTTTGAAATATTTCTGTGTTTTGTCCTGTATTTTCAATCTATGCTTGAAATAAACAAATCAATCAATCAATCAATCAATCTTCTGAATATGTCATTTAAAACACCTTCTCAAAAGAAAATTGTGCTTTAGGAGTTTTTAACTTGTTCTTGTAGCCTTTTTCTGATGGAGGATATATGTAAAGAAAATCAAGATTAAAATGGCCTGAGTATTTCTTTATCCCAATGTGAATCAAGGGCATATGAAAAGAATGAATGTGACGTTGAAAATATGCTGGGCGGGTCACAAGCTCCCTGCTCCTCTCCATTCTGAGACATCTACTTGCAGACAGGTAGAAAGATATTGGTTGTGAGGAGCTGTAAACGAATTAATGTTGGAAAGTAAGGGCAGGCTTTCTGATAGAGTTGTATAAACATTTATCACACGTTTGCTCTAAGTGATTTAATCTTTTTGCTTGACACATGTACAGCGCAGTATCAAGAAACTGGAGCCAAGCCCCAGCTGAAGGCTGTGAGGAGCTGATATGAAGCAGGAACTTGAAGAAGCCGGCGTCAACCCGCTTGTACAGGAAGATGGAGAACTTCTGCCTCTCTGTTCGTTCTCCTTGCAAGCGTTTTGATAAATTTATCCCTTGGGGATATGAATAAAGTTCAATTCAATTTTGAACTAATTCCTCGTCTTTCTTGAAGTCAGAGAGAAATCAGGAAGATATGCTGTTGTCCCACTCCAATCCTCCTTGGATATATTGTCAAAGAGTTCTCAGTGGTCTTTAATTATGAGTAGGACATAGTTTCTGCAGAGCAGCAGGAGTTAATTAGAAATTCATCTTTGAGTCCCCAAAATCATCTTCATTACTGGTGCAACGAAAATGGCGTGCAATATCCAGCCGTACAGTTCTGATCTGATCTGATCCAGATTCCAGATCAGAAGACGTTCATGGATCTATTTGTGGAGAAATCAGAATGGAATCAGAATTTACAAGCTTTTTCCAACAGCTTTGTTTTAGTCTGCTCCTGATTCACCACATAGAAATACTCAGGAATGTCAGGGAGTGTTGGTGGAACCCAAATGCAGGAGACGGGGCTTGGTGGAAGAAACTTAAAACATTTAATAAATAACCTGAAACATGACAAGAACCCACAGAGAACCAAACCACTGACAGAAAAGAACAACTGAAAACCAGACATTTAAAATACATTGAGGTTGATTGACTAAATGAAGGCAGCTGTGGCTGACAAACCTGAACATGGTGAGACTGACGAGGAAGATAGAACATAAAAAAACACCACAAAAGCCCAAGCTTTGAATCCTGACAAGAAATGCATTTTTAATGTTCTATATGTCCTCTATCATCAGAGAAATATCATAATATGGTGTTAATTCTATGTCAAAAGTCCATGCAGAAATAAAACATCTCCACACAAGCATCAAGCATTATTCACAGAAAATTCAGAGCACCTCGTGTGCTTTCTGCTCCTTGTATTTAAATCTCTTGCGAGCTGAAGAAAACCTCGCGCCTGAGTGAGCTGCTCCCTCAGACACCAGTGATGCGTGAGCACTGGCAGAGTTGCAGTCAGCGCGCACACGTGTGGCATTTGACGCACAGAGGGATGCACTGGCTTTGGTCTATTACAAAGCTGACTGTTTCAATGTAGTTTACTGGTCAAGAAGCTGCCAGAAAGATTCATCACTGGCTAAGTAACTGTGGCAGTATTTAAAAGAACACACTAAATATGCTGTATATTTTAGAACGTCTCCAAAATATCTTTACAGTTTTCTTCCATTTATTCACGTTTCTAATGAAGAAATGACATCAGCTCCAAAGAATCCTGAAAATCGAGGAAGGATCATTATCATCCAGAGCAGGTATTTATTTATGAATGGAACTGGCAAATTCTGTAGAGAGATAAACTCTTGCACCGAACAGATGAGGGAGGAAATCCATGTATAAAGTACCCTGTCTATTGTTAATGACGTATACTTGTATAGCGCTTTCTACCTTCCTTTGAATGCCAAAGGGGCTTGACAGTCACAGACCCTTCCACATTCATACACTGATGGTTGCTCTGCTGCCAAACACTGGCACCAACCTTCCACCAGAGGCAATTTGGGGTTCAGTGTCTTGCCCAAGAACACTTTGACACATGGGCGAGCAAAGAGGGAATTGAACCTGCAATCTTTTGATTAAGAGTCGACCGCCCGACTGCTACACCACGGCTTCCCCAACTAAAAAAAAATGCTAAGCAAAACTCCAACGTTATTTAATAAATGTTTACTCAGCATGATCAGAAGTGTTTCTGATGAGTATGGATTGGTAATGGACATTCTTAGGCCGCGGAGGTGGGGGGGCGAGACGGGGACGTGGGGCTTCTCCATATTATTCGGCGCTCAACCCCACAAATAAGGGAGAACAATGTATTTCTAGTCTTAGCTGTTCTTTAAAGTCATTAAATGTTATAGCATGGCGTGTAGACTACAGCCTCCGCTGCAAACCTACACTTCTTGTCTACGCGGGTTTAGAAGCAATGACATATATCAATCAATCAAACTTTATTTATAAAAGAGTGCTTCTCATGTTGGCGCAGCTCGAAGTGCTGTACAATTAAAAACAGAAACAACAAAATAAATCAATTAAAAAAAAGAGAGAAACCCAATCCACCCTCCACCCACCCCCCTCCCTCCATAAACACAGACATGATCCAACAAACAATGAATACTGAAAAAAAAAAAATATATATATATATATATATAAAATTGTATATGAAATATATGTCAATGTTTAAAAGGCGTCGTCATCCTCTAAATAGACCAACCAAAAGAAAGCCAGTGCAGTCCTCTGTCTCCGCCCACAATTGTTGAAAGTCTTCTTTCCAAGTGCACATGACCAAAATGTCGCGTGTGCGTGCGCTGACTGAGATTCTGCCAGCGCACACGCATTACTCATGTCCGAGCGAGCAGCTCACGCACTCCGATGTAGACAGTCTCACGAGCGCAAGAACTGGTTCTGCTCACAAGAGATTTAAATACAAGCGCGCAGGAGCAAGAAGCACTCGCCATGCTCTGAATTTTCCACGAGGAATGTGTGATGCGTGGAGATGTTTTATTTCTGCGTGGACTTTTGACATAGAATTAACACCACATCATAAGATCATGTTAAAAACATAAAAAAAACGTCTTCATTTGAGTGGGTTTTTTAAAGGGTTAACACAAAAGGGAAGTTGGAGGCTGACTCCACCCATAGCTGAAATGTGAGAATCCAGTCAGAGGAGTGGGGCTTAGGGGCTGGACTGTTATCATTACTGGAGCTGACACCCAGCCACCCAAGTGGCCACTCCACTGGTCTCTATACACTGTGCTTACATCTGTTGTGTACGGTCCTCAAAAGAACCGCCATCGCAGCAAAAAAAAGTAAAATAAAGGCAAACAAAAACAAAACTGTCCAAAATTTTAAAAAATCCGCAAACAAAAAGTGATCCCAGCAAAAATTAAAAAGTAACTGCAAACAAAAAGCGTGATGCAAACAAGAAAGATGTAACGAGTCACTTATTGGGGAATTTTTTGTTTTGCCAACAGACACACCAGAAGTGGACTGTTTTTCGCTATATGCACTGCTGCAAGGAAAATACTTAATAAATCTCCCTATTTTGTTAACCAAGTATATTATAAGGACCACACAAGGTGCCCTCAGGTCTCTTCTAAAATTAGCACAAGTCACCTGTGAACTGCGTCTAAAATCAAATTTTATTCTGTTTCTATTTTTTTAAATTACACTTGAATTTACACAGATTTAAAAATGTAAAAGGTCTTAAATATGTCAATGATACATGAATTTTTGATAAGCTTAGGTAACCTCTGACCTACTCCAGTTGTAAGATCATCAAATTTGTTAAAAATGCAGCAGATTTGGTCATTAGTTTAAACTTTGACAAGATTTGTTTAAAAATGTGTTAGTTGATTTTTCTTTAACATTTCATAATTGATAAACATTGTACACCATAGTGAAAATGGGACATTTTCTTCATGAAATGTTAGTGACCGTCTGAAAATTTTACAATCATTGAAATTAATAAAATGCTGAATATTAAAATCTATTTCCTAGCTTGTTGTCATTGTTGATAATTATGGTGAGAAATTAGTGTCTTCACATAGGGGAGTATAATTATTCATTGATCTCCAGCATCGACCAAACCTGCTATTTCTAGCTGGCATCTTTTAATCTGCTTCAATCCAACTCGCAAACAATTGAATGTTTGAAAACGTTGGACAGATGCTTCCTGATGCTGTAAAATCTTTCTGCCAAACATGGGTTACATCGCTTGGTGACAGAAGCTCTGACCTTGTGGGCAGTTCCATTTCCCTATGGACCAACAACCAATGCAGGTCTAAGAATGGTATCAGTCGGACCTGCTTACCGGGTCCATTTTGTAATGGTAACGCAAAAAAGTCCAGTCCTGCCCGATCCAGTACGGTCTGGACTACTCAGTGGAAATGAGGCAATAGAAGCTTCATAGGAAACTCAATGAAGTTGAGGAAAACTACCCTTGAAACCAATCAAATGTGGCATATATCAAGGCTATGCTCTGGACCCACTGGATAGGTCTGAACCCCCTCAGCCAAATAATCAATAACTCAGAAATGGGACCACCATCAGTCACCTCCTCTACACGAATGACATCAAGCTATACGCTAAGAGCGTATAAGCATGACATTCACTCCCTGATCCACACCTCCAGGATCCACAGTACTGACACTGGGATGCCATTCAGGCTTGAGAAATGCAGTTGGATGGTGACAAAGAGAGGCAAGGTAGTCCAAACAGAACTGTCAGAAGTAAAAATTGCAGGTTTAGAGGCCAGTTACAAGTACCTTGGAACCACAGGAAAATGGCAACCTGGAACAGGCAACAAGGTAAGCCGCAACTACCAAATACCTCCAACGACTAAAGCAAGTCCTGAGAAGCCAGCAGAATCGCAAGACCCGGGCAATAAACAGTTATGCACTGCCAGTCATCAGCTCCCCTTCAGTCATAATAAGATGGTCAAAGGAAGAAATACAAACCACAGATGTTAGGACTGAAAGCTCTTCACTATACATGGAGGGTTCCATCCCAAATCCAGCACCCTGAGACTGTATGCTAGCTGCAAGGAAGGAGGCCTTGTGAGCATAGAAGCTACTCAGGAGGAAACATCCAAGATGCATGAATGTGTCAAGCTCAAGGCCCCAACTGACAGTGTGCTCAGTGAATGACTCAGGCAATTGAAAGCAGAGGATATAATGCTGGAGGACAGATCCTCATGGGAGGACAAGTCCCTACATGGGATGTACCACTGGACAATAACTGAAGTGGCTGATATGAAGAAGTCCTACCAATGGGTAGAGAGGGCTGGTCTGCAGGACAGCACAGAAGCTCTGATCCTGGCAGCACAGGAACAAGCCCTGAACACCAGAGCGATAGAGGCTCAGATCTACCAAACCAGACAAGACCCAAGGTGTAGGCTGTGCAAAGAGGAAAAAATTTAGCACATAACTGCAGGGTGTAAGATGCTGGTGGAAAACATACATGGAACGCCACAACCAGGTGGCTGGAATAATACACAGAAACATGTGTACAGAATATGGACTGGAAACCCCAAAATCAAAATGGGAAACACTTCAGAAAGTGGTAGAGAATGAGAGAGCAAAGATCCTGTGGGACTTCCAGATACAGACAGACAGTATGGTAATGGAGAACCAAGCAGACATTGTAGTGGTGGATAAAGAACAGAGGAAAGCTGTTGTGGTGGATGTGGCAGTGCCAAGAGATGGTGACATCAAGAAGAAGGAACATGAGAAAGTGGAGAAATACCAGGAACTCAGAGAGGAACTGGAGAAAGCTTAGAAAGTGAAACGTGGTAATTGGAGCAATCAGGGCTGTAACCTCCAAACTGGAGGAGTGGCTACAGCAGATCCCTAGAAAAACCTCAGACATCTCAGTCCAGAAAAGAGCAGGAACAGCTAAGATACAGCAGGACCCTCAAAGTCTCAGGCCTCTGGTAGAGGACCCGAGCACAGAGGAGAAACCACCTACGAAGGGTGAGGGGGGTATTTATATATATATATATATATATATATATATATTATATATATATATATATATATATATATATATTTAAAATACACATGAGATGTATTGTGTATATTTCACTGCAATTTTCAACCTGTCCCTGTCCATTGTCCCACCCTGCCTCAAAACCTCCATTATCGTCCCCATCCCTAAAAAGTCAGCAGTGGACAGCACAAATAACTACAGGCCTGTTGCAGTTACGCCTGTAGTCATCAAGTGCTTTGAGAGACTGGTCTGTCAGCACATCAGGACCTGTCTTCCTCCCACTCTGAACCCTCACCAGTTTGCCTACAGGCCAAACCGGTCCACAGAGGATGCTATCACCATAGCTCTCCACACTGCTCTGAGTCATCTGGAACACCAGGGTAGCTACGTCAGGATGCTCTTCCTGGACTTCAGCTCAGCTTCCAACCACATCATTCCGGAAATCCTGGTCCAGAAACTGTCCCACCTGGGTCTCTCCTTCCCCATCTGCCTGTGGGTCAAAGACTTCCTGACTGACCGCATACAGTCTGTCAGGCTCGGCCCCCTTCTGTCCAGCACCATCACACTCAGCACCGGTTCTCCACAAGGATGTGTCTTGAGCCCCCTCCTGTTCACGTTCTACACATCCGACAGCGCGCCGACCCATCTCTCAAATACCACGGTGGTCGGACTCATCTCAGGAGGGGATGAGTCTGACTACAGAGATGAGGTAAACAGACTGACTGTGTGGTGTTCAGCTAACAACCTTCAGCTGAACAACACAAAAACTAAAGAACTGATCCTGGACTTCAGAAAGAGCAGAGTGGACCCGGCCCCTCTCTACATCCATGGTGACTGTGTGGAGAGGGTCCACTCCATCAGGTTCCTGGGCGTGCAGGTCTCGGATGATCTCTCCTGGTCTGCAAACACCACAGTGGTGGTGAAGAAGGCTCAGCAGCATCTCCACTTCCTGAGGGTGCTCAGGAGAAACAACCTGGAGGAGAGGATGCTGGTCACCTTCTACAGGGCCGCCATAGAGAGCATCCTGACGTACTGCATCACAGCGTGGTACGTAGGGTGCTCAGCTGCAGACAGGAAAGTTCTGCAGAGAGGGATCAACGCAGCCCAGAGGATCACCGGCTGCTCTCTGCCCAGCCTGGAGGATATCGCCAGCTCCCGCTACCTCAGCAGAGCGGGCAGCATCATAAAGGACTCCTCCCACCCCAGCAACTCTCTGTTCGACCTGTTACCGTCAGGCAGAAGATACAGGTCACACAAACCAGGACAAACAGACTCAGAGATAGCTTCTTCCCGAGAGCCATCTCTGCAGTGAACAATAACACCCGCTGAAACTGTCCTCACAATCCCACACTATGGATCATATTGATCATGTCAATTCTTACTCTAGATTACAAGTGCAAACCCCCAAATACATCTATATCATCTGTAATGTTTATGTTTTCTGTTTTTCTTTTTTTTTTTTTTTGCCTTCATGCTGCTTATATTTATATGTATATTTTAATTTTTTATATTTTATTACTATTATTGTTACCTTGCACCAAGTGAGTAGCGCTCAAATTTCGTTGTTCAATGCACAAGGACAATAAAGACTATTCTATTCTATTCTATTCTATTCTATTCTATTCTATTCTATTCTATTCTATTCTATTCTATTCTATTCTATTCTAGTCTAGTCTATTTACACAACTCATCTGTTTGTGACTCACCTGTTCAATTTGTTTCTCTCACACACCCCTCTGCATTTATCCGGACTTGGGACCAGCACAAGTGGACTAGTTTGTTCCCACTTGTGGTTGCATTACACACACCCACATTCACACACACCCCCACGCCACCCCCACCCCCCTCACACACACACGCACGCACACGCACACACACACACAGCTACATAAAACTACATGCAATATAACAACAAATTAATACTCTAATGGATTCTCTGATATGATGCAAAGTATACATTTGTTGGGGCTAAAACAGATTCAGAATTCAACAAATCACCTTGACAACATATAACCCGTGTAACACATTACTTATATAACATGTCACCTTAATAAAAACAATCTACACAACATTTCACCTACATACATTTCACCTAAAAAATATTCTACATTTTACCTAAGTGATATATCACCTATTAAACAAATACCTATACAGTATTAGTGAGTTTGAATAAGTGGATAAACCAAAGCACTCAGGCAAAGCTTCAGCCAGCAAAGCCAGCCGATAACCTGTAGCGCCATGTTTTTACAATAATACTTCTAAAAATCCTTTTTTTCTTATTTTTCTAAGCATTTAAAGAAACTTGCAATAATCATTTCATTGAGCTGATTCCTTCCTACAGCGCTCATTGAAGATGTCCCCTTTGACAATCTCCATTCTTTACAGAGATTCTTAAAAACGTCTTCATGAAGTCTGTTTAAGTTTTTCAGCACAGTTTTATCTTCATTTGCGTTCAGAATTCTTTTACAGATAATCTTCACGCTGTCAGAGTCCTTCAGAAATTTCTGAAATAACAGCAACATCACATTCTGAACGCACTCTCTAACTTTCTCTTCTGTGCTGATCAGATCAGATTCTTCTCTGTTTTCTGCCGAAGAACCAAATTTTCTTTTGAAGAAATTTTTCACCGCGCTCCACCATTTTCTTTTAGGTTCTCTCAGACGGTAGTGATCTGTATTTTCAGATTTCATGGAGCAAGGCTTCTTCTGCAACTTTTCTATTATTATGAAATGTGCAGCAATCCTATCATTAAGCTGATCACTTCCTATATCTCCCCATTGAGGATACTCTGTGACCTTGCCCATTCTTCACAGAGTTCCTTGAAAACACTTTCATAGTGTGTGTTTAAATCCTTCAGGATGTTCTCGTCTGCGTTTACTTCCAGAATTCTTCTACAAATCCTCTCCACACAGTCTGTGTCCTTCAGTACTTTCTGAACCACCAGTGTTATTATTGTCTGGACAGACTGTCTTAGTTTTAATTTTGTTTTTATTTTCTTATTTTTTCCTGATGATTTTTTACATTTAAACCATTTATTTTGAATAACTCTTTTCCTTGCTCTCTCCTCTCTCTTTTTTGATTCTAATTCTGGGTAAAGGTAGCGCTTGATCTGTTTTAGGATTCTTTTATAGCTCATTCTTGGGTAGTAGTGGATAATTTTTAATAGAGCTTCCTTATACACTTGTCTTAAAATTTCGTGTCTTGAAAAGGTTTTTAATTTGCATTGAGAATATGTTGTCCAGAAAGAAAAAGTAAAAGGATTTATTACGCGACAGCAATCCATGCAGGCAGTAATTCTTCTTACAGTTACAGGTCGTAAAGCTCTTTTTTTTATTCTCCTTAATGCTTGGACAAACAATGTGTCCAGATTTTGATCATAAAATTTTTTGCTTTCCTTCTTAGCTTTTTCATAAACACCATCTGAATTTGTCTCATGTGACACGGTACTTTCTTCAAAGACGACCTCATTTATAGCCTCAGTGATGGCAGAGGTAATATTGTTCATTCGACAATAAAATATTTTAAAAAAGAGCATCTTTGATGATGGATTCCACTGTTTCCCCAATGAACTGTTCAGTCTGTGAAATAGTTTCACATTGAATCTCTCCAGAAGATTCTGATTCACTGTCACTGCTTGAGTTACGACTTTCATCTGAGGACTCAGATTTGTCTCGTAATAATTTTTTCATCATTTTTTCATTTATTGCACTAGTGAATCTGGATAAGCATTCAGAATATAAATCCTTAAACTGATATTTTTGTACCGTGGTAGAGTTTTTTTGACATAGTCGTGATTGTTTTGAATCAATCCTTTTATCCAATCCTTGTTCTTTTGGGTCCATCTGAATTGTTTTAGCCTCTTTTTCAAGCTTGTCAATGAAATGTTTTGTACAACAGAGTCCCTGTTGGGCATAAATTCATTCTCAAGCATAGCTCTAATTCTATCAAAGTGAAAAATCACATCTAAAGTAAAAATGGTATTCAAATCTTTCCACATTTGTAGTAGAACAACAGACTCTTCATTCCTCCTAAATCTTTGTTGAAATATCTGTTCAAAAGAACTGTGGTCTTGAGGTGACATTTCTCTGTCCAAAATGTTTTCTATCAATGCGAAAATCTGCTCTTTTTCCATTTTATACCCGAGGGGTTTAGTGTATTCTTTTGCTTCCTCAGGACTTTTGAAATATAATCTGCAGCAACATCACTGTCACTGTCAGACTCTGTTGCCCCCAGATTCTTTTTGATATCATCTGTGGTTAAACTTTTTAAATCCCATGAAGTCATCTTGAGAGAGTCGTCGCTGTGAGAGCTTTGATCAGCTGCTTTACAAAACAGCTGTCGAAACGGTCTTAAAAATCTTTTCATTGTCTTTTTCTTTCAGGCTTGGGTGAACTCTCTTTAAAAGTAATGCTTTGAAGTACTTGTGGTATTTTGACAGGTGCTCTACTTGGTAAAAGTAGTGAGCTACTTAAGCAATAATTTGATGATGATGTCATCATGACATATCATGACTCATGATGACATCATCATCGATCAATGATGATGATGACATCATCATCGATCAATGATGATGATGACATCATCATCGATCGACAGACGGACGGACAGACAGACAGACAGACAGACGGACGGACGGACAGACTGACAGACGGACAGACGGACGGACAGACAGACAGACGGACGGACAGACGGACGGACGGACGGACAGACAGACGGACGGACAGACAGACAGACGGACGGACAGACGGACTGACGGACGGACGGACGGACGGACAGACGGACGGACAGACAGGCAGACGGACAGACAGACGGACGGACAGACAGACAGACGGACAGACAGACAGATAGACAGACGGACGGACAGACAGACGGATGGACGGACACCGTTTGTAATAATGACATGATGAGGAACAGCTGGGAGAGCCTGGGTATTTGAGAATTGAAGAGGCGCTTAGTGTCAATACAAAGTGATGGCTCCCTCTGGTGGTCAAAAAGGGGACATGGCAGCCTAAGTCCCGACAATTTAAAAATTTGCTTTGTTTGAATTTTACAAGTGCTAAATATTCCTTTAGCTTAAAACAGAAAAATCTGCACATTTATTGTTTATTTATTTGTCAGATTGTTCAGTGTTTTATATTTTGCTTTCAGATTTGTTACGTTTTCTTTAATGTTTTTCATTTTTGAACCCAACTTTCATTAATGTGACCTGTCCAGATCTTTGTTGTTAAAGCATGCTTTTAGAGAAGAAACTCCATGGTATTTCTTTCAAAGACTTTTAATACTTTGAGAAAAACATCAGAGTTTCTTCTTTTTTTTTTATTCTTTTAGCCATTTTCTTCAGATTAAAACACACTTTTCTGCCTGGACCTGAGGCAGAAATGAAGCTAAGTCATATTTTTCGACATCAAAATTTCTTCAAAGGTGCAGCTACCGATTCTTTGTTCTCTTAGTTTCTCTCTTTGTCCTTCTTTGGTTCAGCTCCAGCAGGACTAGGAGGGTTCCAGCACAGCGGGTGAAGAAGAGGGAATGCTTAGCAGCAGGAAGGAGAGTTTTAGAAATCCTCCACAGACTTTTCCTCCATAGTAGGACAGCGTGAAGTGAAAGCTGCTCAGTCCAGAACTAAGTCCTTTCCAAGGAAGAGTGTGATGCCATGGTTGGGGAGTGTGGATCCAGGCGTCTGCAGGGTGGAGCTCGTGGACTGATGGGATCAAATCTTTAGAAACATCTTCTGGAAACCTCCACACAGAGACAGGGAGGACTTTTCTGTTTCTAAGCAGCTCTCCAGCTGCACAGGTTCTGGCTGCAGAACACTGGCTTCCATGTTGGAGCTCCATCCTCAGTCAGAGGAGCCACTCTCTCACACATGAGGAGAAGAGAGATTTATACATTTTATAAGTAAGAGACGAGGTTTTGATGGAGTTTTCTCTGAGGAAAACTTCTGGAAGTAACAATTGTGTTATTGTTGTGTGTTTTTTTTTCTGTAATCACATTCCTCCCCATCAGATGAACATGATGAGCCGTCTGCAGTCAGAGGAGGACGTGACCTTCACAGAGAAGCAGAACTCTGGACGTCCTGTTTAAGACCACAGCTTCCCCCTTCTGACCGTCAGGATGCTGATGCAGATGCAGAAACCACCACCCTACAGATCAGCCATGATGCTCTGTTCGACCTGTTACCGTCAGGCAGACAATACAGGTCACACAAACCAGGACTAACAGACTCAGAGATAGCTTCTTCCCGAGAACTATCTCTGCAGTGAACAATAACACCCGCTGAAACTGTCCTCACAATCCCACACTATGGATCATATTGATCATGTCAATTCTTACTCTAGATTACAAGTGCAATTACCCCATTATACAGGTGCAATCGTCTCGTAATGTTTATGTTTAATCCCTCTGTTTTTATTTTTTGCCTTCATGCTGCTTATATTTATATGTATTGTAAGTGTTACCAATAGGTTATAAAGTTAAAGTTTGTTTGTTTCCTTGTTTAGATAGAGAAATGCCTTTGGTGTAAGATTGCTGTTATTAAAATGTGAATATATTTTATTTTGTTTGATGCTGTATAATATGAAGTTACAGTGCATCATCATGTGAGTTGTGGACTATAATAACGCGAGAGTTCTTGAGAACTCACGGGACTTGGACTCCAGCTTCACGTGGCTCTCACATCCTACAAGACTCCAAAACGAGAGCCACGCGGAAAACAGCTTGTAAAACGAGCTAACAGCTATGAAGAGCTGAAGCAGAAAAACTGTTAACTCAACGAAGACCTCCAAAGTGACAGGCAGCCACGAGTTTTCATGGCGTTTCATGAAGATAAAGAATAAATTCCGCCCGTACTCGAGAGACCGTGTGCAGTATTGTCATTGAGGAGCTACAGTGAAAACTCAACCAGCCCAGCGCCGGTGAGAAGCTCGAGACGGCACGGCAGCTGCAGTAGGTCGCGGTACCACGATGCACCACAAGGCGGCGCCATTACACCATCTCACCGCTCCCCAGCAGCAGTGTTTCGTTGACCACGGCCATTTTTGACGAAGTAAAGTAGAATATAAGAAAGGAACTGTGCTCTATGGAAATAAGTGTGGTTTAAAACAAGTTAAACTTCGCTAAAGTTATTTCAGCACATTAAGCCAAAGCCTTATTGTTTACTGAACTTCATGGTCATTTGTTTGGTCTAATTACTGACGTTTTTACATTCTGTTTGAAGTTAAAATCGTATTCAAAGTTCATTGTAGGAATATTAGTTAAGGTAGCCTATTTAAGTTAAGAAGTTATCAAAGTTATTTATGAAGAAATTATTATTTTAAGGCAATATTTGAGATTTATGATCAGAAGTTTGATTACTATATACAGGCTTGAATTTAGTTAAAAAAAAAAAAAAAAAGTAACAAAAAACACTTGACTATATCTGACTTGACTGACAAGATGACTGACGTATCTAACGATCCAGATACTCAAACTGAAACAAACATCGCAAAAGCGAAAGAACAAGAACATTGACTGAAAAGGGAAAGGAGTTTCAAGAAGAAAGGCTCAAAGCCCTGCAACTAAATACAAAGTTGCTTATGAAAAATGGAGATATGAGGCAAGATTAAGCAAAGTAATATTGAGTGATACAGCCACTGAAAGTGAGTTAACAGAGTTAATGAATAATGTAGTTTTAACTTGCCAAAATGTACAAGCTATTTACAATGACATTCGGCAAATACATGCGCCTGATACAGATATGAGGCGTAGAATAGATGCATGCACAACCCTTTCAGATTTCATTGTTAAAAGGGCTGAAAGGCGGCTCGAAGGAAATGTTGAGGAGGACCAAGAGCCATGGCCAGATGTTGGATCATGTTTAGCTTCAGAAGATCTAAATCCAGTTCAAAGTCAAGAGAGTCAAGTAGCTCATCGCCGTCATGCGCACAGTCAATCAAAAGAATAGAAGCAGCAGCTGATGCAGCAGCATCTCAAGAAATTTTAACCGTCATGGAAGAACAAGAAAGGCAAGCAAGCAAGCTACAAAAACTTGAAGTTGAAAATTTGATGAGACAACAAGCAATGAGGAACAGCGCAGGAAAATAGAACGTTTGGAAGAGATTAAAAGCTTAATGCTGCCAAGGCCAGAGTAAAAATCTATGAGGCTGAAAACTGCGAAAGTTTTAGTTCAAAGGGCAGCAGCAAACTGGCAGGTGAACGTAATGAAGTTCCTATCACACCTCTTCCACTCCTTCAAGCTTCAAATACAGCACAGTTCTAAATGCTACGAGTCCTGCCTTTGTTCCACTTGCCAACACGTACCCAGTACCAGCAGTCAAGCCAAAGTATTTCAAGCATCAAGTCCGTCGTTTGTTCCAAACGAACTGCAAGTCCCTACAAGCTGTCGCACAACTTCAGCAAAAACTCTGACTTAGTGGGCATCTTGGCAGAAGCGATATGTGCTAATCGGCTTCCAACTCCAGAACCTGCAGTGTTTACTGGAGACCCTTTAAAGTTTAAAGACTGGCAGCTTCGTTCGAAACATTAATCGAAAGAAAAAATATTCCAAAAATGAAAGGCTGTACTACCTCAGAAAGTACATTGGTGGATCTGCAAAAAGGGCAGTCGAAGGATTTCTTCTGCCTTGGCACCGACGAAGCGTACGACTCAGCTTGGCATCTGTTGGAAAAGCGATTTGGAGATCCATTCACCATAGGAAAATGCTTTCGAGACAAGCTCCACAGTTGGCCGAAAATCAACTCCAAGGATGGATGTGAGTTACGAGAATTTGCAGACTTCCTTAAAAGTTGTGAAGCAGCAATGCCACATATCAAGACTCTGGAAGCTCTCAATGACTGTATGGAAAATCAAAGAATATTGTTAAAACTACCAGATTGGCTTGTGTCAAGGTGGAACCGCAAAGCTAAGGAAATAAGAGAAATAAGTGGTGATTACCCAGTGTTCCAGACATTTGTGGAATTCATATCAGCTGAAGCAGACTTGGCTTGCGACCCCATAACTTCAATACAAGCACTCAAAGGTTTGGAATCAGAAAACACCAAACACAGAAAAACGCAAGTCATTCAAGCCAAAACTCTAACAACAAGTTTAAGTAACTCAAGTTCCAATGCCCCAACGTGCATATTTTGCAAAAGATCTGGTCACTCTCTTGAAAAGTGTCACAAGTTTACGGAGAAAACTGTACAAGATCGTGTCAAGTTTGTAAAAACAGAGAAACTTTGCTTTGGATGTTTAATGATAGGACATCACTCCAAGAAGTGCGAAAAAAGAAGCACATGTGACAAGTGTCACAAGAAACATCCAACATGTCTGCACGATGACAAGTTTGCAGAACATAAAAGAACAGCTTCTGTGAAAACTGAAGGCGAGTCTCAAGCAAAGATAAATGTTCAAGAAAAGACACATCCAAGAGACAAAGATATACCTGCAACTGCAACGACCAATAGAGTTGCTCAAGAAACTGTAAGCACTTTGACATCATCAATATTGCCAGTCTGGATCTCATCCACAAAGCACCCAGACAAAGAAGTACTCGTGTACGCTCTTCTCGACTCACAGAGCGACACATCTTTTATCTTAGATGAAGTAGCCCAAGAACTTGAGACCGACAAGAGCAAAGCCAGTCTACGGCTATCAACAATGTCAGCCAAGCTAACAGTCATTCCCTGTGAGAAGCTGTTAAACCTTCAAGTAAGAGGATACCAGAGCAAGCAGAAAATTGGTTTGCCACCAGTCTTCACAAGAGAGTTTATCCCAGCGAACAAGTCGCATATCCCTACGTCTGAAACTGCTTTAAGGTGGCCACATCTTGAAAAATTAGCCGACGACATACCTCCTTTGCTGGAATGTGAAGTTGGCCTACTTATTGGCTACAACTGCCAACAAGCTCTTCTACCAAGAGAAGTCTTGTCTGGTACAGAAAACCAGCCATACGCGCAACTGACAGATCTTGGCTGGAGTATCGTAGGTTGCTCGTATCAAGTACACAGTGAAAGTGATGTTATTGGCACCAGTCATAGAGTCATTGTGCGTGAAGTAACTCCTAAAGTACGCCAAACAGTCAAGCTTAAGCAAGAAGTTCATTTTGTATGCAGAACCCAAGTGAAAGAAGTCAGTCCACTGGATGTGATAAAGGCTCTGGAAGCAGATTTCACTGAGCACACAACAGATGACAATCCAGTATCACAGGAAGATATTCTTTTCATGTCCAAGGTAAAGAAAGGCATAAGACAGAAGGAAGATGGTCATTACGAACTCCCACTTCCATTCAAAACCGATAATCCAAATCTCCCAAATAACAAACAATATGCAGAACAAAGACTCTCTTCATTAGAACGTCGTCTCAGAAGGGATGATCGATACTACAAGGATTATGTCAAGTTTATGGCTGATATAATATCTCATGGAGATGCTGAAAAGGTCCCAGAACAAGAGCTCGACAAGGAAGTAGCATGGTACATACCACACCACGGGGTGTACCACCCCCACAAGCCAGATAAGATTCGCGTAGTTTTTGATGGTTCAGCTCGCTATAAAGACACATCCCTCAATGATCACCTCTTGACTGGACCAGATCTCACTAATGCCCTAGTCGGAGTGCTGTGCCGATTCAGGAAGGGTCCTATAGCCATAATGTGTGACGTGGAGAGAATGTTTCATCAATTCCACGTAGTCAAGGAACATCAGGACTATCTGCGATTTCTCTGGTGGGACAAAGGCAATCTGTGCTCCAAGCCATCCGTGTACAGGATGAGAGTTCACCTTTTTGGAGCAGCTTCTTCTCCAGGATGTTGCAATTTTGGACTGAAACACCTTGCAGCACAAGGCAGAGAGAAGTTCAGCAAAGAGACCATCCAGTTCATTCAAAGAGGATTTTATGTCGATGATGGACTCATTAGTGTCATATCAACAGAAGAAGCCATAAAACTGGTGAACGAATCAAGGGATCTCTGCAGAACAGGTAATCTCCGCCTGCACAAGTTTGTGTCAAACAGTAAAGAAGTGCTTGCAGCAATACCAGAAGCGGAGCGAGTTCAAGCTAAGGCTCAAGACATAGCCCAAGGTGAAACGCATATTGAACGCGCACTTGGAGTACAATGGTGTGTTGAAGCGGATGAGTTTCAATTCAGAGTCATAGTCAAAGAAAAGCCATCAACAAGAAGAGGGGTGCTCTCGACAGTTGCTTCAGTGTACGATCCCCTTGGGTTTGTTGCACCATTTACACTGATCGGAAAGCAGATACTCCAGACACTGTGCAAAGAAAAAATAAACTGGAATGATGAACTCCCTGAGTACATCCTACCCCAATGGGAATCATGGCTTCGAGACCTGCCAAAACTAGCAGCTCTTAAGATCCCACGAAGCTACTCAAAGAACATTGATATTGTAAGATATGAGCTACACAGCTTTGCAGATGCAAGTTTAAATGACTATGGTGCTTGTTCATATCTCAGAGCGATAAGTAAAGAAGGAGAGATCACATGCTCACTTGTCATGGGTAAAGCAAGGGTTACCCCCATCAAACAAATGACCATTCCAAGGCTTGAACTGTCCTCAGCTGTAACCTCAGTTCGCAATGCAGATGTAGTCAAAAGAGAACTTGAAATCAAGAATCTTCAAGAGTTCTATTGGACAGACTCACAAGTTGCTCTAGCTTACATAAGTAACGATGCCAAAAGATTCCACACGTTTGTAGCGAATCGCATTCAGCGAATAAGACAAAGCACAAGTCCCAACCAATGGCGACATGTTGTTTCTGAAAACAATCCAGCTGATCATGCTTCGAGAGGCCTAAATGCAGCACAACTCGAAGAATCAAACTGGTTACAAGGTCCCGCATTTCTTTGGCAAAAAGATCTTCCAGCAAAGAAAAACGGTGGAGAAATGCTTGATGCAGATCCAGAGCTTCGTAAAGGTCTCACACACACCATTCAATCAAAGGAAGCAAACGTCTTGCTGGAACGCATAACAAAGTTCTCAGATTGGTCAAGAGCTGTAAAGGGTATAGCTCGACTTAGAAGATTCCTCAAAGAGTTCAAAGGTCTTCAACAAAGAACAAATAAAGCTTCTGATCTAGAAGAGAGGAAAGCAACAGAAGTCTTCATTATCAAGCAGGCACAAGAAGAAGCCTTTACAGAAGAAATACAGAAAATAAGAACACAAAAAGAAAGTATTCCATCAAAGAACAACAGACTGAGACAGCTAAACGCTTTTCTTGACAGGGAAAATGTTCTCAGAGTTGGAGGACGACTTTCGCAATCAACTCTGCACTACGAAGTCAAACACCCTGCAATCCTTCCCAAAGGTTCACACGTGTCAGCCTTACTCATTAAACACTACCATGAACGTGTACAACACCAAGGTAGAGGCATGACTACAAATGAACTACGTGCAAATGGAATCTGGATTGTAGGATGTGGAAGTGTTGTTTCGTCACACATCTATCACTGCGTGAAATGTAGAAAATACAGAAAGACTACAAATGTCCAACAGATGCAGATCTGCAGAGAATAAGAACAAACAGCCCCTCCATTTTCTTACTGCGGCATCGACTGTTTCGGCCCCTTCATAGTGAAGGAAGGAAGAAAGGAACTCAAAAGATACGGACTATTGTTCACATGCTTATGTTCACGAGCGGTGCACATTGAAACGTTGGACGACTTAACAACGGATGCGTTCATCAACGCCCTTCGTACTCTCATTGCAATAAGAGGTCACGTCCGAGAAGTAAGATGTGACCAAGGAACAAACTTTATGGGTGCTAGAAGAGAGTTTTTGCAGTTAATGAAAGACATGGATCAAGAACGCCAAAAGGCTATCGGTTGCGAATTTGTGTTGAATGTCCCAGCAGCCAGCCACATGGGAGGTGTATGGGAACGCCAAATTCGAACAGTACGAAGCATCCTAACAGCTATGCTAGACAAATGTTCAAACCGACTGGATGTTACAAGTTTGAGAACGTTTCTTTATGAAACGATGGCAATCATCAATAGCAGACCATTATCTGTCGAACATCTCAATGATCCCACTGGTCCAGAACCGCTTACGCCCAATCACATTTTAACTATGAAGTCTTCAGTTATTCTCCCTCCTCCTGGTCAGTTCTCTAGGGAAGATTTGTACCTGAACAAAAGATGGAAAAGAGTCCAGTTTCTTGCAAATGACTTCTGGCAGAGATGGAAACGAGAATATCTGTTGAATCTCCAACAACGACAAAAATGGCAGAAAGCTTCACGTAACCTGCAAGTAAACGACATTGTGATTCTGCAAGATGACAATGCACCAAGATGTAAATGGAAACTTGCTCGTGTAATGAAGACATTTCAGAGCTCGGACGGAAAGGTCCGAAAGGTGAACTTGAAGACAAGTGAAACTACTTTTGACAAAGGAAAGACACAGACGAGACTAATAAACATAGAAAGACCAATACATAAGGTTGTGACCTTAATTGAAACTGATAAAGTTTGTACATAGTCAAGACACTTTAGAAAATCACATTGAAAGTTTAGTGATTTGGTGGGAGTGTAAGTGTTACCAATAGGTTATAAAGTTAAAGTTTGTTTGTTTCCTTGTTTAGATAGAGAAATGCCTTTGGTGTAAGATTGCTGTTATTAAAATGTGAATATATTTTATTTTGTTTGATGCTGTATAATATGAAGTCACAGTGCATCATCATGTGAGTTGTGGACTATAATAACGCGAGAGTTCTTGAGAACTCACGGGACTTGGACTCCAGCTTCACGTGGCTCTCACATCCTACAAGACTCCAAAACGAGAGCCACGCGGAAAACAGCTTGTAAAACGAGCTAACAGCTATGAAGAGCTGAAGCAGAAAAACTGTTAACTCAACGAAGACCTCCAAAGTGACAGGCAGCCACGAGTTTTCATGGCGTTTCATGAAGATAAAGAATAAATTCCGCCCGTACTCGAGAGACCGTGTGCAGTATTGTCATTGAGGAGCTACATGTATATTTTATATTTTTATATTTTATTACTATTATTGTTACCTTGCACCAAGTGAGTGGCGCTCAAATTTCGTTGTTCAATGCACAAGGACAATAAAGACCATTCTATTCTATTCTATTCTATTCTATTCTATTCTATTCTATTCTATTCTATTCTATTCTAGTCTATTCTATTCTATTCTAGTCTATTTACACAACTCATCTGTTTGTGACTCACCTGTTCAATTTGTTTTTTCTCTCACACACCCCTCTGCATTTATCCGGACTTGGGACCAGCACAAGTGGACTAGTTTGTTCCCACTTGTGGTTGCATTACACACACCCACATTCACACACACCCCCACCCCACCCCCCCCCCTTACACACACACGCACGCACGCACACACACACACGCACACAGCTACATAAAACTACATGCAATAAAACAACAAATTAATACTCTAATGGATTCTCTGATATGATGCAAAGTATACATTTGTTGGGGCTAAATCAGATTCAGAATTCAACAAATCACCTTGACAACATATAACCCGTGTAACACATTACTTATATAACATGTCACCTTAATAAAAAACAATCTACACAACATTTCACCTACATACATTTCACCTAAAAAATATTCTACATTTTACCTAAGTGATATATCACCTATTAAACAAATACCTATACAGTACTAGTGAGTTTGAATAAGTGGATAAACCAAAGCACTCAGGCAAAGCTTCAGCCAGCAAAGCCAGCCGATAACCTGTAGCGCCATGTTTTTACAATAATACTTCTAAAAATCCTTCTTTTCTTATTTTTCTAAGCATTTAAAGAAACTTGCAATAATCATTTCATTGAGCTGATTCCTTCCTATAGCGCTCATTGAAGATATCCCCTTTGACAATCTCCATTCTTTACAGAGATTCTTAAAAACGTCTTCATGAAGTCTGTCCAACTTTTTCAGCACAGTTTTATCTTCATTTGCGTTCAGAATTCTTTTACAGATAATCTTCACGCTGTCAGAGTCCTTCAGAAATTTCTGAAATAACAGCAACATCACATTCTGAACGCACTCTCTAACTTTCTCTTCTGTGCTGATCAGATCAGATTCTTCTCTGTTTTCTGCCAAAGAACCAAATTTTCTTTTGAAGAAATTTTTCACCGCCCTCCACCATTTTCTTTTAGGTTCTCTCGGACGGTAGTGATCTGTATTTTCAGATTTCATGGAGCAAGGCTTCTTCTGCAACTTTTCTATGTATCTAATGAAATGTGCAGCAATCCTATCATTAAGCTGATCACTTCCTATATCTCCCATTGAAGGCATACTCTGTGACCTTGCCCATTCTTCACAGAGTTCCTTGAAAACACTTTCATAGTGTGTGTTTAAATCCTTCAGGATGTTCTCGTCTGCGTTTACTTCCAGAATTCTTCTACAAATCCTCTCCACACAGTCTGTGTCCTTCAGTACTTTCTGAACCACCAGTGTTATTACTGTCTGGACAGACTGTCTTAGTTTTAATTTTGTTTTTATTTTCTTATTTTTTCCTGATGATTTTTTACATTTAAACCATTTATTTTGAATAACTCTTTTCCTTGCTCTTTCCTCTCTCTTTTTTGATTCTAATTCTGGGTAAAGGTAGCGCTTGATCTGTTTTAGGATTCTTTTATAGCTCATTCTTGGGTAGTAGTGGATAATTTTTAATAGAGCTTCCTTATACACTTGTCTTAAAATTTCGTGTCTTGAAAAGGTTTTTAATTTGCATTGAGAATATGTTGTCCAGAAAGAAAAAGTAAAAGGATTTATTACGCGACAGCAATCCATGCAGGCAGTAATTCTTCTTACAGTTACAGGTCGTAAAGCTCTTTTTTTTATTCTCCTTAAAGCTTGGACAAACAATGTGTCCAGATTTTGATCATAAAATTTTTTGCTTTCCTTCTTAGCTTTTTCATAAACACCATCTGAATTTGTCTCATGTGACATGGTACTTTCTTCAAAGACGACCTCATTTATAGCCTCAGTGATGGCAGAGGTAATATTGTTCATTCGACAATAAAATATTTTAAAAAGAGCATCTTTGATGATGGATTCCACTGTTTCCCCAATGAACTGTTCAGTCTGTGAAATAGTTTCACATTGAATCTCTCCAGAAGATTCTGATTCACTTTCACTGCTTGAGTTACGACTTTCATCTGAGGACTCAGATTTGTCTCGTAATAATTTTTTCATCATTTTTTCATTTATTGCACTAGTGAATCTGGATAAGCATTCAGAATATAAATCCTTAAACTGATATTTATTGTACCGTGGTAGAGTTTTTTTGACATAGTCGTGATTGTTTTGAATCAATCCTTTTATCCAATCCTTGTTCTTTTGGGTCCATCTGAATTGTTTTAGCCTCTTTTTCAAGCTTGTCAATGAAATGTTTTGTACAACAGAGTCCCTGTTGGGCATAAATTCATTCTCAAGCATAGCTCTAATTCTATCAAAGTGAAAAATAACATCTAAAGTAAAAATGGTATTCAAATCTTTCCACATTTGTAGTAGAACAACAGACTCTTCATTCCTCCTAAATCTTTGTTGAAATATCTGTTCAAAAGACCAGTGGTCTTGAGGTGACATTTCTTGTCCAAAAATGTTTTCTATCAATGCGAAAATCTGCTCTTTTTCCATTTTATACCCGAGGGGTTTAGTGTATTCTTTTGCTTCCCTCAGGACTTTTGAAATATAATCTGCAGCAACATCACTGTCACTGTCAGACTCTGTTGCCCCCAGATTCTTTTTGATATCTTCTGTGGTTAAACTTTTTAAATCCCATGAAGTCATCTTGAGAGAGTCGTCGCTGTGAGAGCTTTGATCAGCTGCTTTACAAAACAGCTGTCGAAACGGTCTTAAAAATCTTTTCATTGTCTTTTTCTTTCAGGCTTGGGTGAACTCTCTTTAAAAGTAATGCTTTGAAGTACTTGTGGTATTTTGACAGGTGCTCTACTTGGTAAAAGTAGTGAGCTACTTGAGCAATAATTTGATGATGATGTCATCATGACATATCATGACTCATGATGACATCATCATCGATCAATGATGATGATGACATCATCATCGATCGACAGACGGACGGACGGACAGACGGACGGACGGACGGACGGACGGACGGACGGACGGACGGACGGACGGACGGACGGACAGACAGGCAGACGGACAGACACCGTTTGTAATAATGACATGATGAGGAACAGCTGGGAGAGCCTGGGTATTTGAGAATTGAAGAGGCGCTTAGTGTCAATACAAAGTGATGGCTCCCTCTGGTGGTCAAAAAGGGGACATGGCAGCCTAAGTCCCGACAATTTAAAAATTTGCTTTGTTTGAATTTTACAAGTGCTAAATATTCCTTTAGCTTAAAACAGAAAAATCTGCACATTTATTGTTTATTTATTTGTCAGATTGTTCAGTGTTTTATATTTTGCTTTCAGACTTGTTACGTTTTCTTTAATGTTTTTCATTTTTGAACCCAACTTTCATTAATGTGACCTGTCCAGATCTTTGTTGTTAAAGCATGCTTTTAGAGAGGAAACTCCATGGTATTTCTTTCAAAGACTTTTAAGACTTTGAGAAAAACATCAGAGTTTCTTCTTTTTTTTTAATTCTTTTTGCCATTTTCTTCAGATTAAAACACACTTTTCTGCCTGGACCTGAGGCAGAAATGAAGCTAAGTCATATTTTTCGACATCAAGTTTTCTTCAAAGGTGCAGCTACCGATTCTTTGTTCTCTTAGTTTCTCCTCTTTGTCCTTCTTTGGTTCAGCGTCCAGCAGGACTAGGAGGGTTCCAGCACAGCGGGTGAAGAAGAGGGAATGCTTAGCAGCAGGAAGGAGAGTTTTAGAAATCCTCCACAGACTTTTCCTCCATAGTAGGACAGCGTGAAGTGAAAGCTGCTCAGTCCAGAACTAAGTCCTTTCCAAGGAAGAGTGTGACGCCATGGTTGGGGAGTGTGGATCCAGGCGTCTGCAGGGTGGAGCTCGTAGACTGATGGGATCAAATCTTTAGAAACATCTTCTGGAAACCTCCACACAGAGACAGGGAGGACTTTTCTGTTTCTAAGCAGCTCTCCAGCTGCACAGGTTCTGGCTGCAGAACACTGGCTTCCATGTTGGAGCTCCATCCTCAATCAGAGGAGCCACTCTCTCACACATGAGGAGAAGAGAGATTTATACATTTTATAAGTAAGAGACGAGGTTTTGATGGAGTTTTCTCTGAGGAAAACTTCTGGAAGTAACAATTGTGTTATTGTTGTGTGTTTTTTTTTCTGTAATCACATTCCTCCCCATCAGATGAACATGATGAGCCGTCTGCAGTCAGAGGAGGACGTGACCTTCACAGAGAAGCAGAACTCTGGACGTCCTGTTTAAGACCACAGCTTCCCCTCTTCTGACCGTCAGGATGCTGATGCAGATGCAGAAACCACCACCCTACAGATCAGCCATGATGCTCTGTTCGACCTGTTACCGTCAGGCAGACAATACAGGTCACACAAAACCAGGACTAACAGACTCAGAGATAGCTTCTTCCCGAGAACTATCTCTGCAGTGAACAATAACACCCGCTGAAACTGTCCTCACAATCCCACACTATGGATCATATTGATCATGTCAATTCTTACTCTAGATTACAAGTGCAATTACCCCATTATACAGGTGCAATCATCTCGTAATGTTTATGTTTAATCCCTCTGTTTTTATTTTTATTTTTTGCCTTCATGCTGCTTATATGTATATGTATATTTTATATTTTTATATTTTATTACTATTATTGTTACCTTGCACCAAGTGAGTAGCGCTCAAATTTCGTTGTTCAATGCACAAGGACAATAAAGACTATTCTATTCTATTCTATTCTATTCTATTCTATTCTATTCTAGTCTATTTACACAACTCATCTGTTTGTGACACACCTGTTCAATTTGTTTTTTCTCTCACACACCCCTCTGCATTTATCCGGACTTGGGACCAGCACAAGTGGACTAGTTTGTTCCCACTTGTGGTTGCATTACACACACCCACATTCACACACACCCCCCACGCCACCCCCACCCCCCTCACACACCCAGGCACACACACACACACACACACACACACACACACACACACACACACACACAGCTACATAAAACTACATGCAATATAACAACAAATTAATACTCTAATGGATTCTCTGATATGATGCAAAGTATACATTTGTTGGGGCTAAAACAGATTCAG
Organism: Oryzias javanicus; assembly: GCA_003999625.1. NCBI lineage: Eukaryota > Metazoa > Chordata > Actinopteri > Beloniformes > Adrianichthyidae > Oryzias > Oryzias javanicus. Next base: position 4,362,560 of record CM012448.1, read on the forward strand.
AATTCAACAAATCACCTTGACAACATATAACCCGTGTAACACATTACTTATATAACATGTCACCTTAATAAAAAATAATCTACACAACATTTCACCTACATACATTTCACCTAAAAAATATTCTACATTTTACCTAAGTGATATATCACCTATTAAACAAATACCTATACAGTATTAGTGAGTTTGAAAAAAGTGGATAAACCAAAGCACTCAGGCAAAGCTTCAGCCAGCAAAGCCAGCCGACAACCTGTAGCGCCATGTTTTTACAATAATACTTCTAAAAATCCTTCTTTTCTTATTTTTCTAAGCATTTAAAGAAACTTGCAATAATCATTTCATTGAGCTGATTCCTTCCTATAGCGCTCATTGAAGATATCCCCTTTGACAATCTCCATTCTTTACAGAGATTCTTAAAAACGTCTTCATGAAGTCTGTTTAAGTTTTTCAGCACAGTTTTATCTTCATTTGCGTTCAGAATTCTTTCACAGATAATCTTCACGCTGTCAGAGTCCTTCAGAAATTTCTGAAATAACAGCAACATCACATTCTGAACGCACTCTCTAACTTTCTCTTCTGTGCTGATCAGATCAGATTCTTCTCTGTTTTCTGCCGAAGAACCAAATTTTCTTTTGAAGAAATTTTTCACCGCCCTCCACCATTTTCTTTTAGGTTCTCTCAGACTGTGGTGTTCTGTATTTTCAGATTTCATGGAGCAAGGCTTCTTCTGCAACTTTTCTATGTATCTAATGAATGTGCAGCAATCCTATCATTAAGCTGATCACTTCCTATATCTCCCATTGAAGGCATACTCTGTGACCTTGCCCATTCTTCACAGAGTTCCTTGAAAATACTTTCATAGTGTGTATTTAAATCCTTCAGGATGTTCTCGTCTGCGTTTACTTCCAGAATTCTTGTACAAATCCTCTCCACACAGTCTGTGTCCTTCAGTACTTTCTGAACCACCAGTGTTATTACTGTCTGGACAGACTGTCTTAGTTTTAATTTTGTTTTTATTTTCTTATTTTTTTCTGATGATTTTTTACATTTAAACCATTTATTTTGAATAACTCTTTTCCTTGCTCTCTCCTCTCTCTTTTTTGATTCTAATTCTGGGTAAAGGTAGCGCTTGATCTGTTTTAGGATTCTTTTATAGCTCATTCTTGGGTAGTAGTGGATAATTTTTAATAGAGCTTCCTTATACACTTGTCTTAAAATTTCGTGTCTTGAAAAGGTTTTTAATTTGCATTGAGAATATGTTGTCCAGAAAGAAAAAGTAAAAGGATTTATTACGCGACAGCAATCCATGCAGGCGGTAATTCTTCTTAGGGTTACAGGTCGTAAAGCTCTTTTTTTTATTCTCCTTAATGCTTGGACAAACAATGTGTCCAGATTTTGATCATAAAATTTTTTGCTTTCCTTCTTAGCTTTTTCATAAACACCATCTGAATTTGTCTCATGTGACATGGTACTTTCTTCAAAGACGACCTCATTTATAGCCTCAGTGATGGCAGAGGTAATATTGTTCATTCGACAATAAAATATTTTAAAAAGAGCATCTTTGATGATGGATTCCACTGTTTCCCCAATGAACTGTTCAGTCTGTGAAATAGTTTCACATTGAATCTCTCCAGAAGATTCTGATTCACTTTCACTGCTTGAGTTACGACTTTCATCTGAGGACTCAGATTTGTCTCGTAATAATTTTTTCATCATTTTTTCATTTATTGCACTAGTGAATCTGGATAAGCATTCAGAATATAAATCCTTAAACTGATATTTATTGTACCGTGGTAGAGTTTTTTTGACATAGTCGTGATTGTTTTGAATCAATCCTTTTATCCAATCCTTGTTCTTTTGGGTCCATCTGAATTGTTTTAGCCTCTTTTTCAAGCTTGTCAATGAAATGTTTTGTACAACAGAGTCCCTGTTGGGCATAAATTCATTCTCAAGCATAGCTCTAATTCTATCAAAGTGAAAAATCACATCTAAAGTAAAAATGGTATTCAAATCTTTCCACATTTGTAGTAGAACAACAGACTCTTCATTCCTCCTAAATCTTTGTTGAAATATCTGTTCAAAAGACCAGTGGTCTTGAGGTGACATTTCTCTGTCCAAAATGTTTTCTATCAATGCGAAAATCTGCTCTTTTTCCATTTTATACCCGAGGGGTTTAGTGTATTCTTTTGCTTTCCTCAGGACTTTTGAAATATAATCTGCAGCAACATCACTGTCACTGTCAGACTCTGTTGCCCCCAGATTCTTTTTGATATCATCTGTGGTTAAACTTTTTAAATCCCATGAAGTCATCTTGAGAGAGTCGTCGCTGTGAGAGCTTTGATCAGCTGCTTTACAAAACAGCTGTCGAAGCGGTCTTAAAAATCTTTTCATTGTCTTTTTCTTTCAGGCTTGGGTGAACTCTCTTTAAAAGTAATGCTTTGAAGTACTTGTGGTATTTTGACAGGTGCTCTACTTGGTAAAAGTAGTGAGCTACTTGAGCAATAATTTGATGATGATGTCATCATGACATAGCATGACTCATGATGACATCATCATCGATCAATGATGATGACATCATCATTGATCGATGATGATGATGACATCATCATCGATCAATGATGATGATGACATCATCATCGATCGACAGACGGACGGACAGACAGACAGACGGACGGACGGACGGACGGACGGACGGACGACGGACGGACGGACAGACGGACGGACAGACAGACAGACAGACAGACGGACGGACGGACGGACGGACGGACGGACGGACGGACGGACGGACGGACGGACGGACGACGGACGGGACGGACGGACGGACGGACGGACGGACGGACGGGAGAGCCTGGGTATTTGAGAATTGAAGAGGCGCTTAGTGTCAATACAAGGTGATGGCTCCCTCTGGTGGTCAAAAAGGGGACATGGCAGCCTAAGTCCCGACAATTTAAAAATTTGCTTTGTTTGAATTTTACAAGTGCTAAATATTCCTTTAGCTTAAAACAGAAAAATCTGCACATTTATTGTTTATTTATTTGTCAGATTGTTCAGTGTTTTATATTTTGCTTTCAGATTTGTTACGTTTTCTTTAATGTTTTTCATTTTTGAACCCAACTTTCATTAATGTGACCTGTCCAGATCTTTGTTGTTAAAGCATGCTTTTAGAGAGGAAACTCCATGGTATTTCTTTCAAAGACTTTTAATACTTTGAGAAAAAAATCAGAGTTTCTTCTTTTTTTTTTATTCTTTTAGCCATTTTCTTCAGATTAAAACACACTTTTCTGCCTGGACCTGAGGCAGAAATGAAGCTAAGTCATATTTTTCGACATCAAGTTTTCTTCAAAGGTGCAGCTACCGATTCTTTGTTCTCTTAGTTTCTCCTCTTTGTCCTTCTTTGGTTCAGCGTCCAGCAGGACTAGGAGGGTTCCAGCACAGCGGGTGAAGAAGAGGGAATGCTTAGCAGCAGGAAGGAGAGTTTTAGAAATCCTCCACAGACTTTTCCTCCATAGTAGGACAGCGTGAAGTGAAAGCTGCTCATCCAGAACTAAGTCCTTTCCAAGAAGAGTGTGATGCCATGTTTGGGGAGTGTGGATCCAGGCGTCTGCAGGGTGGAGCTCGTGGACTGATGGGATCAAATCTTTAGAAACATCTTCTGGAAACCTCCACACAGAGACAGGGAGGACTTTTCTGTTTCTAAGCAGCTCTCCAGCTGCACAGGTTCTGGCTGCAGAACACTGGCTTCCATGTTGGAGCTCCATCCTCAGTCAGAGGAGCCACTCTCTCACACATGAGGAGAAGAGAGATTTATACATTTTATAAGTAAGAGACGAGGTTTTGATGGAGTTTTCTCTGAGGAAAACTTCTGGAAGTAACAATTGTGTTATTGTGTGTGTTTTTTTTTCTGTAATCACATTCCTCCCCATCAGATGAACATGATGAGCCGTCTGCAGTCAGAGGAGGACGTGACCTTCATAGAGAAGCAGAACTCTGGACGTCCTGTTTAAGACCACAGCTTCCCTCTTCTGACCATTCAGGATGCTGATGCAGATGCAGAAACCACCACCCTACAGATCAGCCATGATGCTCTGTTCGACCTGTTACCGCAGGGCAACAATACAGGTCACACAAAACCAGACTACAGACTCAGAATAGCTTCTTCCCGAGAACTATCTCTGCAGTGAACAATAACAGCCGCTGAAACTGTCCTCACAATCCCACACTATGGATCATATTGATCATGTCAATTCTTACTCTAGATTACAAGTGCAATTACCCCATTATACAGGTGCAATCATCTCGTAATGTTTATGTTTAATCCCTCTGTTTTTATTTTTATTTTTTGCCTTCATGCTGCTTATATGTATATGTATATTTTATATTTTTATATTTTATTACTATTATTGTTACCTTGCACCAAGTGAGTAGCGCTCAAATTTCGTTGTTCAATGCACAAGGACAATAAAGACTATTCTATTCTATTCTATTCTATTCTATTCTATTCTATTCTATTCTATTCTATTCTATTCTATTCTATTCTAGTCTATTTACACAACTCATCTGTTTGTGACACACCTGTTCAATTTGTTTTTTCTCTCACACCCCTCTGCATTTATCCGGACTTGGGACCAGCACAAGTGGACTAGTTTGTTCCCACTTGTGGTTGCATTACACACACCCACATTCACACACACCCCCACGCCACCCCACCCCCTCACCCCCAGGACACACACAGCACACACACACACACACACACACACACACACAGCTACATAAAACTACATGCAATATAACGACAAATTAATACTCTAATGGATTCTCTGATATGATGCAAAGTATACATTTGTTGGGGCTAAAACAGATTCAGAATTCAACAAATCACCTTGACAACATATAACCCGTGTAACACATTACTTATATAACATGTCACCTTAATAAAAAATAATCTACACAACATTTCACCTACATACATTTCACCTAAAAAATATTCTACATTTACCTAAGTGATATATCACCTATTAAACAAATACCTATACAGTATTAGTGAGTTTGAAAAAGTGGATAAACCAAAGCACTCAGGCAAAGCTTCAGCCAGCAAAGCCAGCCGACAACCTGTAGCGCCATGTTTTTACAATAATACTTCTAAAAATCCTTCTTTTCTTATTTTTCTAAGCATTTAAAGAAACTTGCAATAATCATTTCATTGAGCTGATTCCTTCCTATAGCGCTCATTGAAGATATCCCCTTTGACAATCTCCATTCTTTACAGAGATTCTTAAAAACGTCTTCATGAAGTCTGTTTAAGTTTTTCAGCACAGTTTTATCTTCATTTGCGTTCAGAATTCTTTCACAGATAATCTTCACGCTGTCAGAGTCCTTCAGAAATTTCTGAAATAACAGCAACATCACATTCTGAACGCACTCTCTAACTTTCTCTTCTGTGCTGATCAGATCAGATTCTTCTCTGTTTTCTGCCGAAGAACCAAATTTTCTTTTGAAGAAATTTTTCACCGCCCTCCACCATTTTCTTTTAGGTTCTCTCAGACTGTGGTGTTCTGTATTTTCAGATTTCATGGAGCAAGGCTTCTTCTGCAACTTTTCTATGTATCTAATGAAATGTGCAGCAATCCTATCATTAAGCTGATCACTTCCTATATCTCCCATTGAAGGCATACTCTGTGACCTTGCCCATTCTTCACAGAGTTCCTTGAAAATACTTTCATAGTGTGTATTTAAATCCTTCAGGATGTTCTCGTCTGCGTTTACTTCCAGAATTCTTGTACAAATCCTCTCCACACAGTCTGTGTCCTTCAGTACTTTCTGAACCACCAGTGTTATTACTGTCTGGACAGACTGTCTTAGTTTTAATTTTGTTTTTATTTTCTTATTTTTTTCTGATGATTTTTTACATTTAAACCATTTATTTTGAATAACTCTTTTCCTTGCTCTCTCCTCTCTCTTTTTTGATTCTAATTCTGGGTAAAGGTAGCGCTTGATCTGTTTTAGGATTCTTTTATAGCTCATTCTTGGGTAGTAGTGGATAATTTTTAATAGAGCTTCCTTATACACTTGTCTTAAAATTTCGTGTCTTGAAAAGGTTTTTAATTTGCATTGAGAATATGTTGTACAGAAAGAAAAAGTAAAAGGATTTATTACGCGACAGCAATCCATGCAGGCGTAATTCTTCTTAGGGTTACAGGTCGTAAAGCTCTTTTTTTTTTATTCTCCTTAATGCTTGGACAAACAATGTGTCCAGATTTTGATCATAAAATTTTTTGCTTTCCTTCTTAGCTTTTTCATAAACACCATCTGAATTTGTCTCATGTGACATGGTACTTTCTTCAAAGACGACCTCATTTATAGCCTCAGTGATGGCAGAGGTAATATTGTTCATTCGACAATAATAATATTTTAAAAGAGCATCTTTGATGATGGATTCCACTGTTTCCCCAATGAACTGTTCAGTCTGTGAAATAGTTTCACATTGAATCTCTCCAGAAGATTCTGATTCACTTTCACTGCTTGAGTTACGACTTTCATCTGAGGACTCAGATTTGTCTCGTAATAATTTTTTCATTTTTTTCATTTATTGCACTAGTGAATCTGGATAAGCATTCAGAATATAAATCCTTAAACTGATATTTATTGTACCGTGGTAGAGTTTTTTTTGACATAGTCGTGATTGTTTTGAATCAATCCTTTTATCCAATCCTTGTTCTTTTGGGTCCATCTGAATTGTTTTAGCCTCTTTTTCAAGCTTGTCAATGAAATGTTTTGTACAACAGAGTCCCTGTTGGGCATAAATTCATTCTCAAGCATAGCTCTAATTCTATCAAAGTGAAAAATCACATCTAAAGTAAAAATGGTATTCAAATCTTTCCACATTTGTAGTAGAACAACAGACTCTTCATTCCTCCTAAATCTTTGTTGAAACATCTGTTCAAAAGACCAGTGGTCTTGAGGTGACATTTCTCTGTCCAAAATGTTTTCTATCAATGCGAAAATCTGCTCTTTTTCCATTTTATACCCGAGGGTTTAGTGTATTCTTTTGCTTTCCTCAGGACTTTTGAAATATAATCTGCAGCAACATCACTGTCACTGTCAGACTCTGTTGCCCCAGATTCTTTTTGATATCATCTGTGGTTAAACTTTTTAAATCCCATGAAGTCATCTTGAGAGAGTCGTCGCTGTGAGAGCTTTGATCAGCTGCTTTACAAAACAGCTGTCGAAGCGGTCTTAAAAATCTTTTCATTGTCTTTTTCTTTCAGGCTTGGGTGAACTCTCTTTAAAAGTAATGCTTTGAAGTACTTGTGGTATTTTGACAGGTGCTCTACTTGGTAAAAGTAGTGAGCTACTTGAGCAATAATTTGATGATGATGTCATCATGACATAGCATGACTCATGATGACATCATCATCGATCAATGATGATGACATCATCATTGATCGATGATGATGATGACATCATCATCGATCAATGATGATTATGACATCATCATCGATCAATGATGATGATGACATCATCATCGATCGACAGACGGACGGACAGACAGACAGACGGACGGACGGACGGACGGACGGACGGACGGACGGACAGACGGACGGACAGACGGACGGACGGACGGACGGACGGACAGACGGACGGACGGACAGACAGACGGACGGACAGACAGACAGACGGACGGACAGAGGGACAGACGGACGGACAGACAGACGGACAGACAGACAGACAGACGGACGGACGGACAGACAGACAGACGGACGGACGGACGGACGGACGGACGGACGGACGGACGGACGGACGGACGGACGGACGGACGGACGGACGGACGACGAAACGGACGGACGGACAGACAGACAGACGGATGGACACCGTTTGTAATAATGACATGATGAGGAACAGCTGGGAGAGCCTGGGTATTTGAGTATTGAAGAGGCGCTTAGTGTCAATACAAGGTGATGGCTCCCTCTGGTGGTCAAAAAGGGGACATGGCAGCCTAAATCCCGACAATTTAAAAATTTGCTTTGTTTGAATTTTACAAGTGCTAAATATTCCTTTAGCTTAAAACAGAAAAAATCTGCACATTTATTGTTTATTTATTTGTCAGATTGTTCAGTGTTTTATATTTTGCTTTTAGACTTGTTACGTTTTCTTTAATGTTTTTCATTTTTGAACCCAACTTTCATTAATGTGACCTGTCCAGATCTTTGTTGTTAAAGCATGCTTTTAGAGAGGAAACTCCATGGTATTTCTTTCAAAGACTTTTAATACTTTGAGAAAAAAAATCAGAGTTTCTTCTTTTTTTTTTTTTTTTTTTTTTTTTTTCCTTTTGTTTTTTTTTTCCATCCTGCCTGGACCTGAGGCAGAAATGAAGCTAAGTCATATTTTTCGACATCAAGTTTTCTTCAAAGGTGCAGCTACCGATTCTTTGTACTCTTAGTTTCTCCTCTTTGTCCTTCTTTGGTTCAGCGTCCAGCAGGACTAGGAGGGTTCCAGCACAGCGGGTGAAGAAGAGGGAATGCTTAGCAGCAGGAAGGAGAGTTTTAGAAATCCTCCACAGACTTTTCCTCCATAGTAGGACAGCGTGAAGTGAAAGCTGCTCAGTCCAGAACTAAGTCCTTTCCAAGGAAGAGTGTGACGCCATGGTTGGGGAGTGTGGATCCAGGCGTCTGCAGGGTGGAGCTCGTGGACTGATGGGATCAAATCTTTAGAAACATCTTCTGGAAACCTCCACACAGAGACAGGGAGGACTTTTCTGTTTCTAAGCAGCTCTCCAGCTGCACAGGTTCTGGCTGCAGAACACTGGCTTCCATGTTGGAGCTCCATCCTCAGTCAGAGGAGCCACTCTCTCACACATGAGGAGAAGAGAGATTTATACATTTTATAAGTAAGAGACGAGGTTTTGATGGAGTTTTCTCTGAGGAAAACTTCTGGAAGTAACAATTGTGTTATTGTTGTGTGTTTTTTTTTCTGTAATCACATTCCTCCCCATCAGATGAACATGATGAGCCGTCTGCAGTCAGAGGAGGACGTGACCTTCTCAGAGAAGCAGAACTCTGGACGTCCTGTTTAAGACCACAGCTTTCCCTCTTCTGACCGTCAGGATGCTGATGCAGATGCAGAAACCACCACCCTACAGATCAGCCATGATGCTGCATGTGGAAGACTGTCTGCAGCCTGTAGGCCAGAAGAGACTTTATTGACTCTGTGCCTGTCCTGAACTCTGTGATTGAGAAGCAGCAATGACCATGAGAGTGGACTGAAAGAGATTTCTGCATTTATTGAAGACAGCACACCACTGTAAGATTATTCTGCATCTAACATGAAAGTGTTTTGCTCACTAGCTCAGTGGAGAAATTGAGTGCTGCTGCAAGTCTGGGGGCGGAGCTGTCAGAGCAGGAAGGGAGATGTTGATCTTACGTCAGCATGTTTCCAACCTCTCGTTTTCGTGGGTATGGGAGGGGCTGCTGCAGACTGCAGGTTTTTTAGAGGATTACTTTTAAATGCATGAACAGATCAAAATAGCGCTTTGGGTTTTTTTATTGTGAGGAATGAACAGTAAAATGCACTTAAAACCTCAAAAAGTAGAATTTTCATGGTAGGGCCTTTTTAAAGAAGCTAAAATGAGGAGCTAAGCTCAGGTCGACTATAAAGCCTTGGAGGATCACATAAAAATGGATACGAGAATCCTTCCTTTCTAGAAAATGCTTGAACATTCGTGTTCTTCTAGCTTTCTGACACTGAATATAAACTTGAATGTTCTCTAAAATTTAGCTGTAAAAAAACCAAGCAAGAAAATCCTTTTCTCCAAACTAAAACCTGTACACCTCCAAGATGTTTCAAAGTCAAGAGAAATCTAAAAATGAACCAAACTAATGTAAAAATCCATAGATTTGAAGAGGACCTGCTGTTTAATATCATGGATAGATTTGTTATATTTACATTTTTTTTTTATTTTGAATTGTTTTTTTAATTGCTCAAAATAAACTGGTCATCCAAAATCAAGATGAATTCAGATAAAAACTCCCATGTGATCATTAAATGAACAAATTCTTTATAACAAATGTTTTAAATAACCTTTGACCTTTTGCAAAGATTTGTTAAATACTTAACTAAACAGTCACTACTGTTTTGTTCATAAAAAAATGCATTTTTAGTGTTTGTCTGTTTATTAAACATTTATTTATTAATTATTTACATTTTTTCTTTAGAAACTATTATTTTTTTATTGTCAATGTTTAAGCGTACATAAAATTAAAAAAAAATGAATGCCAGGAGGATAAACAAGAAGTAACAGTGGCATACCTTCTGCATTATGAATAAAAGACAACGTATCAAAGAGAATAGATAAGAAAATAAATAAATAAAAATATAATATTATAGATCTGCAAGTCCAAATATTTCCAAAGTATTACTAGTCTTCATAGCTTTAGGATCTGAAGAGAGAGTCACTGAAGCAATACAGTTTTTAATTTTAATTTAAAGAAGACTGAAGAGGGTTTTTTTTTTTAAATTAAAATTTGCTTTTGCGAATATCAAATGTAGTCTCTATTCAGAATAGATTAATAATATAAAATAGATTTTGTGGAGCTTTTAAATTGTAAAATCCAAATAATACATCTTTATACAATAAATGAAAGTTTTTAAAGATACTTTGTCACAAGAATAGTTTAATATTTTAAACGTAATAAAGTACTGAAGCGTGTGTTGTATTTTACAATTAATTTTCTTTCTATAAAACAAGATTTTTGAAGTGAAATGAATGATTGTTAGCCAAACTATTTTATACATATGATTTCATAGATAACAAAAGGGAGATAGATAATCGAGTTAATTAAAAAAAAAAAAAAGTTGCCTTCAGTACCTGAACGTTTATTGGTCATTTCTGACTAAGTTCCGCCCTCTATTTTCATCAGTAGCCAATCACCTCGTGGATTTTGGATTTAAGTGAATCGCAGAAGCACAAATAATTTTCCCTCACTTTTGTCTGTCAGGCACATACGTCCCACCCAAATACAGTTTAAAAACTCAATACTTCTTTAATTTACTATTTTATTATTTATGATAGGTTAGTTTTTTGGTTTGTGTAACAACTTTGAAGACAATCTGAATCTTTAAGGTTTCGAAAAGATTTCTGAAATATAAACTCGGGGCGTATTTGACAGCGAGTTTGTGCCTTAGTTACTGTTTGTGAGGCTCCAACCTAAATCAGTGCCACGCTCTGAGAGCTGATAATTAGCGCTCAGAACCACCAGGAAAGCCGCGTTGTCGGAGAAATGAACTCATTTTCTGGTTTCTGCTGACAGGTAAGAGCTTGCAGGTGATGCTGCTGGTCCCGTGCTGTGTTTCTGACTTATTGACATGCAAGTATCAAGTTGTAATAGCGTTTACTAATATCATTTTAAACTAGACTACTCATCAGAGTTTACCGACCATTCACTTTAAATATTTTATGTACACCAAGAAGGAGTTTAAGTGTTTTTAAAAACGTGTCGTTGTTGCAAAAGTAAAAGTTTTCTGTGTTTGACACGATCACGCTGTCCGTGGTTTGTTGTTGTGGGGTTGCCATGGTGACCCCGGGGGGCTGGAGGAATCTTCTCCGCAACCAAGTTTGTGAGCTGCGACTGCGGTCATGCAAAACTTGTTTCTGCACGGATCCCCGTCCATGCATGTTGATTTTCTGGCCCGGATTGTGCTACATAGTTTTAAATGAATCTGTTTCACAAGGTTGACAGACTTTATTTGACAAAGAAAAACACCAGTATTTGTAATATTCTGTTGGATTTCCTCCATCATGACTGCCATGATGGGTCGAGCGTCCTGAGCTGTGCTGTGACTCTTAAGGAGATTAACTGTCACCTCTCAGCTACTAAACCTTCTGGTTTTCTCCACCTCCCAGCCAGCACAGCCAAGTGGGGCTAATGTGGTTTAAAAGTGGACAAGAAAGGGTGGCCCGATTAGGTTTGTCCACAGTTTCTGTGGTGACCCCACCTGTGTTTGCCCACATTGGCTTAAGTGGGCACTCAGTGAGTAGCTCGCTACAGCGGAGCTCGCTAGCTGGCTACAGCGGATCTCATTTCATTAGCCTGCTACAGGGGAGTTTGCTAGCTCGCCACAGAGGAACTTGCAGGCACGTTACAGTGGAGCTGGCTATCTCGCTACAGTGGAGCTCACTAGCTGGTTACAGTGCAGCTTGCTAGCATGCTACAGATGAAGTCACTAACTCACTACAGAGGAGCTCTTTAGCATGCTACAGAGGAGCTTGCTAGCATGCAACAGAGAAGCTTGTTAACATACTACAGATGAGGTCACTAGCTCGCTATAGACGAGCTCGCTAGCTGGCTACAGCGTAGCTTGCTAGCATGCAACAGAGAAGCTCGCTAGCATGTTACAGTGGCTCTCGCTAGCATACTACAGAGAAGCTCACTACAGAGGAGCTTGCTAGCATGCTACAGCGGAGCTTGCTAGTATACAACAGAGGAGCTCGCTAGCTCACTACAGAGGAGCTCGCTAGCATGCTACACTTTCCATATTCCACCAGGCGGCTGGATAGCATAGCAAGCTAGCCCACTGATTATCCACTTGAGCCAATGATAACATCTGTAAAGTGGTGAGTGAGAATGTTATCAAAGGGATGATGGGATATAGGTGGAGGCTTACATCCGAACCAACAGTCCCGCCCACAACTCAGTGGGGATTTTCTGCCGCTCTGTGGAAAGTATGTCTTAGAAAACGACAGATTTTTTTTGTTTTTGCCTAAAAACGCCATAATCATAATTAAAAGTCTGCTGGGAACGCTTTTACAATGGCTCAAAAATGACTATTTTATCTTTTAAATTAATTAATTCAAATAAAAACACTATTGGCTGGATTTACAATTGTTTATTTCAAGGGCAAGCAAGCAAGAATAATGCATCAACAAGACAACAAACAGAGGTTTAGGTCCATATCAAACATGCATTGGAAATAGTCACATGTTCACCAAGTAAATAATTCAGTTATTACTGTTACTCATAAATAAACACATTTGTTTTTCATAGAACATGACACGATGAAACTATTAGCTATTAAAATTGTCACGAGTTCAAAAGACTGCTTGAAAGGTAGTGGGAAGAAACAAATTTAAACAATCCCACCCCTGCTTTGCTTCACTTGACTTGAACTTTTTTTATTTTCTTTACCTAAACTATTATTTGGTTCTTCACTTCTGATCAGATATGAATACTTTACCAACACAGACTCAAGTCATTACAATCCTTATGTCTCAATACATCACATGACAGAGATGAAGTAAATGTTGATAATGTAAATGAATTGACATTATTTCAGCATAACATATATTGTAAAGTCATATATTTTTAGAGGTTTTGGAGGAAAAATCCGACTTTTGTTTCCATTCTGCTGTTTTCTTTCAGAGCATCACCTGCCCTTCATGAACTCATTGCAGTCAGCTGATCACATACCTGTTGTCTGTGTGTCTCTGAAGCTGTACACAACAATCTGAGGAGCCCCCCCCTCGCGAGGGATTACAGCAGCTCAGTCCCACCCCTCCATCTGACATAAATCCAAAGCCCTCCTGGGACGGGCAGAGCAACAGGTGAACTGCTGATGCCTTTTTTATGTCAACATCTTGTGGAGGAGTGTTCTCTGGTTGTGTTTGGCTTTGCTTTCTTGCACAAAATGACTGACTGTTTCAGGATTTAAATTAAAGAAGCTCCTCCTTCTGATGATGAAAATGCTCTCAGAACAGTCACTATGGTGAAGCTGCAGGCATGCAGTTTAATGCAGCCTTTGTTGAGGACGCCTTTTCCCCTAAAGCAGGACTCTGGACCTGAGGCTCCAGGGCCACATGTGGCTCTTTAACCCTTCCATTGTAGCTCCCTGATTAAAGAAAATCTAAGTTTATAATTTTGAAAAGTAACTAAAGTAAAAAGTAGTTAAAAATTGTAAAATAACTTCCAACATTTAATCTATGCATTCAGTAACAATCGAAGAGGCAGAGACATGCGGATCCATATGCAAACGTGCTTTAATCAAGGCAAAAACAAACCAGGCAGGACAAAGCAAGGCGTGGTCAAAACAGGCTGAGGTCAAAATGCAGGGACGAGGCACGGAGACGAGGAGGCAGGCTGGAGTCGGTACACAGCGGATCTAACATGGGAATAAATGCTCAGAAATGGATGACAGGCAAACAAGGCTTCGCAGTGAGCTTCTTCTTCTTCTTGTGTGTTTTAATGGCGGATGGCACTCAACTTGAAGGTGCATTCCCGCCACCTACTGGTATGGAGTGTGGATCAGAATTCCAACCCACTAATTCCCCTATATTTTATGTATCAATTTTGTTTGCTTCAAAAAAGAAATTAAAAAAGGGTAACCACTAGTGTTCCTCAAAATTTCTGTTATTCCCCTTCTTATTCCTCTCTCTTCCAGACGTCTTTTCAACAACTGTCTCTGAACAGAGAACTTCCCACAAACCATCAAAACGTGCTCTATCGTTTCTTGTGCAACACAAAAATCACATTCACCAGTGGTATGTTTCCCAATCTTAAAGAGATCACAATTCAATTGTGTATGACCAAACCGAAGTCTGGACACAATTCTACTCTCCAAACTATTGCGTCCGACATATCCCATCTCCCCAACAGCCCTCTGGATCCTGTAATACCACCTGCCTTTAGTATCACTCTCCCATCTTTCCTGCCACGTGTGAATGATTTTCCCCTTCACCAGACTCTTCACCTCTGTCTTGCTAATAGCAACATGTATATCCACACTCGGTTTCTCAGCTGCTTGTTTTGCAGCCCTGTCCGCTAATTCATTGCCCGAAATTCCTATGTGTGCAGGAATCCACATAAATACAACAGAGAGACCCGCTGATTGAATTTTGAATAATGTCTGTCCTATTTCTAGTAAAACATCAGGTCTGCTATCAGAAAAACTGCTTTTAATACTCATCAACGCTGCGCTGGAATCTGAGCATATAAGGCTCTTGAGTGGCCTGACCTCCTCAATCCACTGCAGAGATATCAATATAGCCATCAGCTCTGCAGTGTAAACAGAAATATTTTGACTAAGTTTTTTCCGAACAAAGATATTGTATTCAGGGATAACACTAGCTGAACCGATTTCTCCCGTACGACTCTTCGACGCATCGCTGTAAATTTTAACATATCCAATATATTCATTTATATAGCTCTGTATCACAGAAGGACTATAGGATTCCCCTCTAACTTTTAACTGGGAGAGGTCAACACTACTCTCCTTAATCAGCCAAGGTGGAACCGCTGGCAAAGGCACCGTGGGACTTATTTCAATATCACTAATCCCCATGTCCCGTACTTTCTGCCCTATTACCCACCCAAAACTCTTGATACCACTCCTATGTGACTCCCATATTTCCTGCAATACATTCTGTGTTGGGTGATCCAGGCTATGACCTTTTAGATTTGCCCAATAATGCAATTCTAGTTGTAACCTCCTCAAGTCCAATGGTAATTCTGCCATTTCAATCTGAAGCGCAGCCGTCGGAGTCGTCTTGAATGCACCAGTTGCAATCCTCAGGGCCTCAAACTGGACCCTATCTAGTCTGCTAAGAGAGGATTGCGAAGCTGCACCATATACTACACTGCCATAGTCCAAAGTTGCTCTGATAAGCCCTGTGTAGATTCTTTTCAATGATAGTCTATTCGCACCCCAATCCCTTCCTACTAAGCATCTCATCATATTCAGCACCTTTTTGCATTTATCCACTATATGTTCAATATGTGGATTCCATGTCAACTTTTCGTCCAAAACTAATCCTAAATATTTAACCCTCCTAACTCTCTCCAAATCTTCCCCATACAATTTCAGCGTCAAATTTTCCCCTAATTTCCGTCTAGAAAAAACCATCACTTTTGTCTTCTCCACAGAAAATTTAAAACCCCACATATTGGCCCAATCTTCTACCTTTTTAATCCCATTTTGTACCTTCCTAAACACATATTCCAAATTTCTGCCCCTCATCCAAATAGCACCATCATCCGCAAACAGAGAAGCCCCCATCCCAACCTCAATCCCTTTAAATATATCATTTATCATTATCGAAAACAGCAATGGGCTGATAATGCTACCTTGTGGGGTCCCATTTTCAACAGCAACTTTCGAAAATATCGTCCACCAACTTTAACTTCAATCGTCCTCCCTCTCAAGAAGTCTTTGACCCATTTAAACATGTTCCCATTAACACCTAGTTCATCCAACTTTATCAACAAGCCATCCCTCCACATCATGTCATATGCTTTCTCAATATCAAAAAATACCGCTACAACACTTTCTTTGTTCACTTGGGATCTCATAATGTCATGTTGTAGACACAGAGCTGGATCCAAAGTACTCCTACCTCTTCGAAATCCACTCTGCCACTTAGTTAACAAATTATTCCTGTCCAGATAATATATCAATCGTCCTTTTACCATTTTCTCCATAATTTTGCAAAGGGTAGAAGTCAATGCAATTGGCCTGTAATTTTCAGGGTTGGATTTATCTTTTCCAGGTTTATGTATTGGAATCACTATTGCCTCCTTCCATGATGCTGGTAACTTACCTACTTCCCAAATTGTGTTATAAAGTTCTAGTAATACATCCTTAGATGAGTCACTCAAATGACTTATCATTGTGTAACATATTTGATCTTTCCCTGGTGCTGATTCTTTAATCTTATGTAAGGCCCTATTCAATTCAGTTCTAGTAAAAGACACGTTCAATAAATTATCTGTGAAACCTTCTCTCAGAAACAGTTGATCAGTATCCCTCAACATTGTTTCCCGTCTCAGCAGTCCCGCTCCTCCCACATTTTCATTACTATGCAACCTGCCAAATCTCAGTGCCATCATCTCTGCTTTTTCCTTGTCAGATATCGCCGTGCAATCTCCATACTTTAAAACCGGGTATCCATACTCTCTCTTTATACCATTCATTTTTCTAATTGTTCCCCACATACTATTTATGTCCATTTGCTGCCCAATTTTGTTACAAAATGTCCTCCAATATTCTCTCTTTGCCATCTTGATTGTTCTCCTGACACTAGCTTGTAGCCGTTTATACACCATTAGGTTCTGAAAACAATGATTCACCCGTAATAGTTTCAAAGCTTTATTCCTAGATTTTATTACTTTATCACATTCCTCTGTCCACCATGGCACAATTCTGCGTCTCTTCCCTCCCTTACTTCGAGGAACCGCTTGTGTTGCTGCTTTCAGTAGTATTTCACAAACAGTGTTGTTAAAGTCATCAACTCCTTGTTGCACACTAAGCTTCAGAAGTTCCAGATCACATACATGCCGAAACAAGTCCCAATTGGCCTTTTTAAATATCCATTTTGCAATATTGACTCGGTCACATTGTTCCAGATCCATACCCATGTTAATAAAGATGGGGAAATGATCACTACCAATTGCAGTCTCTTTCAGCACTTCCCATGAACATGTCCCCGCAATAGAATTTGATGCAATTGATAAATCAACAGTCGATTCAGTTCCTGATCTAGGATCAAGTCTGGTCCCACTCCCATCATTCAAACAGATTAAACCTGCATTTTCAATAAAGTCCTCCATAATTCTCCCATTTTCATCATTTCTAACACCCCACAAGGTACTGTGTGCATTAAAATCCCCACACAACAAAATATCATTCACCCTGAATGTTATAAGTTCTTGTAAATTCTCAAGGCTAAGTTTTCTACAGGGGTTGTAAAAATTTGTGATGACAATACTTCCACTCTTAGTATACAGTTCAACTATTATATATTCCATGTCATCACCCACCTTCAAAATCCTATATTGTATACCCTCCTTTAGAAATATTACACATCCCCCTCCACTCCCCTCTGTTCTATCCCTTCTAATACTCCTATACCCCGTCAACACAAAGTCTAAGGTCGGCTTAAGCCATGATTCCTGTATACAAATAACATCCGGTTTCACTTTCAAACCATTTATGAAACCTTTAAATTCCTGCCCATTGGCTATAAGGCTTCTAGCATTCCACTGTAGGATTAGCAGGTCGTTCTCTCACCAGTAGTACTGCCCTTCCCATCAAGTTCAAGTCTTTTATTAACTCGCTCCCAGGATCCATTTTTCATGCCCAAAAATTTTTCAGCTCCCTTCACAATTATCTTAATTTTCTCAGTTTTGTGTTTCACTTGATCCGTACAGTTTATAACATAGGCTATGAACAGCATTAGTTTTTCCACTGTCAAGTCTTCACATTCTTCCCTTTCCCCTGTCTTATACCCCACCTTAGTTACAGGATGGGAAGAAGGAGTTCCACTCTGAAGCTTTTTAACCGCCTCAGCATAACTGATATTGTACGAAGTCTTAATCTGTTGCACGGCCACAGCCCTCTTCCTGGTTTCACATCCCGGATAAGTCACCCTGTGGTCACCTCCACAGTTACAACATTTCTCTTTGGATGTGACTGCACAATCTTCTACCTTATGGTCCCCCCCGCACTTTAAACACCTCTGTTTACCCCTGCAAACTGCAGCTACGTGTCCGAATCTTTGACACTTAAAACACCGTAAAGGAGGAGGCACATAAGGCCTGACCATGAAGCTTAAATAACCTATTTTAATTTTGTCAGGTAAATTGTGCCCCTCAAACTCAATTAACACAGACAAACTATCAACTCTTTCACCGTTCACCATTCTTGTGAGCCTTTTCAGCCTGGTCACTTCTCCTCCCTGAATATTTCGTTTCAGTTTGTCCAGATCCTCATCCACCGGTATGCCAGTTATAACTCCACGCGACGCTTTCTTCCCACCCAACACCACCCGTTCCGTCACTACCTTCTTGCAAATACTGTCTACATGCATTATGTTGTGTCGCATTTCCTCATTTCTACAGATGAGGAGCAAATTGCCATCCCTCAACACTTTTGCTAAATCTACATCACCAATCTTCTTTTTAATTTCTCTGGACAGTACCATGGGGCTTGGGTACACTCTAGCGTCTTCTTCCCTAAACTTAAGAATCACCTTAAACTCTTCCGTCACAACTTTTCGTCTGACCACCCTATCATCATCATCCGTGCTGTTCCCCTCCAACCCTCTTTTATTCCCGTGACTAGCCTGCGAACTAACTTTCTTCTTACCCTTTCCATTTAAGACTGGCGTCCAGTCTCCGAAATCCATATCACCATCCTCATCCATCCCTTGATAACTCATTCTGATCCATTCACATACCAGTTCGTGCCAATCGCCAATGCAATTACAATTTTCCTCCTCCGAGCGTCTGCGAGCCTCAGCGAGAATTCAAAGTTTCGCGCGCTGCGTCACTCCCAAAATCACCGCGTAAACACTTCGCAGTGAGCTGTGGTGAGAAGCCAGACTAAGTACTGTGGTGGTGATGAGCAGATGGGAAACAGCTGAGGAAGATCAGAGTCCTGAGTGAGGGTAGAGGTGGTCAAAACTCTGGTGAGAGTTCCCTCTGGTGGTTGAAGGAGGGGGTAGCAGGTGGAATCATGACAAGTACATATCACTTCTGGAGGCTCCTGCAATGGTACCCATAATGCTCCAACAATAAATTAAGCAGTTTACCAAAGGCAAACTAAAACATTTCGACAGATTTTTGGGCTCTTTTCACTGCAGAAAAAAAAATCTATTTGAGGTAAGGAGGCACAACCAGAATTTATACTTGGTACACTCTATTTTAAGACAGATTTTCTATTTTTTTTAGCAAATTTAAGGATTTTATATGTGCCTGATGGTACAAAATTATCATGTAAGAGTCAATAATGAACTCTGATTTAATTTTGGTTTGTTAGATTATTAATTTCTGGCAGAGATGCACCACAAATAGTAAAATATATATTTTTTGAATCAAATCAATCTTTATAGATATTTTTTCTACTAGTGCAGCTCAAAGCGCTTCCCATTAAAAACATTTCCAAATTTAAAAGCCAAAGAGTAAATAATAATAATAATAACTGCTGACATGACAATTGTACTATTAGTTTGCTGCATTGAGATGGACCTATGTGACATGTCTTTTACTCTGAAAGGAAGTCACAGGAATCTTTGTCAAAACTATAAACTTCGTTATGTAAAAAAAAACATTATTTTTCTCCATGTTTTATTCATGCTAAAAAAATGTAATACTTCAATAAAATTTATCGTAATAATATTAATTACACATAAAAATCGGTATCATAATTTTCTAAAGCAGAGGTTTCAAACTCGATTTGTCAACTTTTTAGCATCATTATGAATAATAAAAATGCAGGAATATTATTGCACAATAAATCAACTTAAAGCCTTAAATAACTTTCAATATTTTACTCTCCATAAAATTATGTTTTGTCAAAATTATACAAGTTGAAAATAAGCTAAAGGTAACATCGGGCCATGTGTTCTAAAGTGAGAAATCAACCCAAATGAATGTTGCAGACTCCTGGATAAAAGGGTAACAGTATGGTTTCAACATGTCATTGTTAAGTTAACCTGGTTTCTGTCTTAACCTGACAACTGTTTTATATTACACATTTCATTATATGACTTTTTTTATTCAATAACGGCTTCATTCTCTAGAAGCCACATAGATCAACTGTAAAGTGCTTTAAAGCTTTTTCACAAAAAGTCTTCAAACCTCTGAAGACATGAAGAATTTTGGTTTCTGTTTTGGGTTTGATTGCATATCAATGATTACAGAAATCCAATGAAACTCATTTGTGGACGAAGGGCATTCCTGCTATAGTTCAACACGCTCTGGGAGCAGGTTGAACTACAAACCCAGCCCCTGTTCTGGTTGTTCAGAGGCTGTACCACCCTCAGAAGGAGACATCTGACACCTTAATTCTGGACACTGCAAGGCCAAAATTGATCTCTTTGTCCAAATCCATATAATACATTTGGACTGAATGGGTGAACTCCCTTAAACCTTTAATCATTTTGCAAAGTGCAGTGTGACCGGGACTAAAACAGCTCTTAGTCTCCTAAATCAGAGATTTGACGATCAGCCTGATTCTCTTTTGTATAGTATCCTGAAGTAGAGGCTGAGGATAAATGACCTGAGAAGTTGAAGATGCTGGTTCATGCACCTCCACGCTCATCTGCAAACCACTCAAGTGCAGATTGAAGGTCTTGGTTTGATGAAGCCAAAAGAAAAGCTTGCATCGTCTGAAAAAGTAGGGATGTCCCGATTCGATCACGTGATCGCAAATCAAGCCCGATCACATGGTTGATAACTCGATCGAAATCAGGCTTTGGCCCCTGATCAGCATTGGATATTTCACTTACTCTTATTATGATCAGCACTTTATATTTAAGGCTTACCCTTCCAGATAAATACTTTTTAAAAGAGTTTTTGTTTATGTTTAATGTGAAGCTCTTTGTGCTGCAGACAGACAGACGGCTGCAGAGCAGCTGCTAACTGTACTAAGCTAAGTGCTAGCGCCGTGATTTAACTTCTTAGGTTCTCCTGTTTTATTTATCTGACAGAGAAATAAACGTTAAAAAAATTAACTACTGTGGTAATAAAACCAAAAATGGGATTTCTAAAGAGCTTAAAAAAGAATCATATAATCTTAAAAATAAAAATACAATAAAAAACTAATAAACGAAAACTAATAATAATGTCAGCTATTCATGAACACTCATCATCAAATTCATGCTAAAACAAAGTCATCATTTATTTTTAAGAATTTAAATGACAGGAATCACATTTGGGTAAAAATGTTCAACAGCTCTAAAGATGTTAAAGCTAAAGTCACTAAACTTTCTCACATGACTAATAATCACTGATATAACAAGAAAATAGTTTTTTTCTAGTTTATATTTGCTCTATTTTACATGTTTATTAAAGTTAGTTCACAGAAGTGTTTTATTTAAGTTTTTAATAACAAAAGACGGTTAATTAAACATAAACAAATAACCTAAATGTGTTTATTCAATTTGTTCATGTTTTTACAAAAGTATCGGATTGGGACTCGGTAAATACACAAAATCGAATGAATCGGATCGGGACAAAAAAACCTGATCGGGACATTACTAGTAAAAAGCAGAGATGAAATCCTGTGGTTCTTCAGTTTGGTCCTTGGCTGCTCTTTGAAATTCTGTCCATAGAGATTATGAACAGAACCGGGGAACACGCCCTCGAGGAGGTTTTCCAGGTGCGTCCCACTGGGCAACACACGCTCCTTCCCAAGTCGTCACATATTGACGAATGGTTAAAGGATCCTCCGCGTCAAAAATTGACATTTTTGGTGTACCCAACTTGTCGTTTGCATTTCTCCATTGTGGCTCTTTGGCCAAACATGAAGTAAGTCATGGAGACTGCTGACCAGCCATGTCCACTGTCAGAGTCAGCAGCTCCCTGCTGAGGACTGTCTAGCCAAAACTATATAAAGTAAATAAATAAAGCCCGCAAACTGAGACTACCAAGGTCCAACCCCAAACTACAGTAACAAAAATGTATAAATCGACGACTGATGTTATCTTGCGCTTATTTCTAACATGTACAAATATGAAAAAATATGTTTTTATGGAGAGTAAAATATTGAGTTATTTTTAAGTTGAGGTTGATTTAGAGCACGGGTATTCAACTCCAGGCCTCGAGGGCCACAGTGTCTGCATAATTTCCAGATATCCAAACTCTACTCATGACTGATTACCTGGTTCAGGTGTGTCCAACCAATTGGAGCATGCCAGATCCGGGTATGTTGGAAAACCTGCAGGAATGCGGCCCTCGAGGCCTGGAGTTGAATACCCCTGATTTAGAGTAATAGAATAATAGAATAATATTCCTGCCGGTTTTTATTCATAGTTGCGCTAAAAAGTTACATTTTTAAAGTTTTAAAAATGTAGCTCTACTGTGTTCAATAAATGTTTATCCTGTTCGGCCTTCAACCTCAGGTGTGTTTAGGATTTTGGCCCCCTGTGCGATTAAGTTTGACAGCCCTGACATAGATGATAAACTATGTAGATTTTTACATCCCTGTTGACTTGTAGATGTCTTGTTTGCTCAATGCTACCTCCAGAATGCACATATTTTGAATGCAAAGCAAAAGTTTGATCTTTTATGAGTTAAAATCACATATTATCTTATACTGCACAACATTAGTTACTAGCTGCACCGGGATGATCTTGTTTGGCACAGATCATGTTTTATTTAAAAAGTAAGTTTAAAAAAAAAAAAAAGAAATCGCATTTTGACAGATAGACATAATTCTTATTTATTATTGTTAAAAAAAAAGGAAAGGTCATGAAAGGAAATCCAAATTTGTTAGAGGCTAAAGTAAGACTATATTAGGTCTTGATCAGTAGAAAATGAGCCCAAACGGCTCTTTTACTGTTAAAGGTTGCCATCCCCTGGGTTAGATGAACAAAAGAAGATCGATGGATCTCCATCGAGTTTATTGTGTGTTTGATGGATTAAAAAATGTTATCTTCAGACTGACACAGAACCAAGCTTCTGAGCTTCTGTTACCTGTTAAAACTCACTTTTATTGTAAAAAATTCTATAAATTGTTGTAAATTATCTTCTATTAACCCTTATGCTCTCTTATGAAGTCCAGATGACTTCATCCTTATATTGATGTTTTGATCCCTCCCATGACAAAGGTGGACAGGATTGTATGTCTGATAAAGGAAAAAAAAAAAAAAAAAAAAAAATCCTTGAAAAAAAAATAGTTCACAAGGGTTACAGGGCCTACATCAGGGGTGGGCAAACTACGGTCATATGCGGCCTGTCAAACTATTTAATCGGACCTCATCAAATGGGAATAAAAGTGGTTGAATGTTTTGATGTTTTCCTTTAATAATTTTCTGCTTTTTCTCTCCTTCACACTTCACTGGTTTCTTTCTCTTTTTCATTTTTTTTCATGTTTATAATGATATAATCGCCCTCTTTGGTCTCTCATACAACAGCAGACCCGGTTCTCCTGCCCAGCAGAGGAACCCCCCCATGGCTGTGGGAGCACCCAGCAGCTGCTCGTCCTCATCTGCTGAGACTTCCAAAGTGCTCCCCCCTTATCTAGCTGGAGAGGATGCACTCGCTTCCTTGGCCTTGCTGAAACAAACGGGCTGCTTTTAGAAGGGAGGCGTATGGAAAGAAGAGCAAAAACCACGGCGGGGGTCTCTTTTTGGACCCCCGCTCCGGTGCGGGCATCACCCAGCAGCACTGAGGACTCAGAAGATGGATGGGAGGAGGAGGAGGAGGATGAAGAGCAGGCTCGGAGAGATGAGGACTTTGTCAGGCTCATGGATGTAAATGGCGTCATTGGCCTGCCGGAGTCTCTGGGGGAGATGATGTCACCTGCCGACCCCAAACCAGCAGAGGAGGATCTTCAGCCGACACGTGAGCTTCACTCCATGGATTTTGTGCTCTGAAAAACCTGACAGAGAGCAAAAGAAAAGTATTAAAAAGAAAAAAAAACTTTAAAAAAATGACCCGTGACTGTCCAAAGCTTCATGCATTTGGAGCACTGTTCGAGTCACACCTCTTTCGTTCACAGGTTTGTTTTTTCCAGATGATGACTTGGCGAGTCTTACAGAAGAGGGAGGGCAGAGGAGGAGCAGAGAGGAGCATCCTCTCAGTGGAGTTTCCCAATCCTCCACCACAGACTATCTTTGGGACCAGCTCCTTCATTCCTCTGCAGTCCCAGAAATCGCAGCCGAGCCGTTCCCCGAGTCCAGCTGCAGTGACTCCAGCCTCAGGTGGGACTCTGCCGGAGCTTCACCCCGGCCCGCAGCCCCCTCCTCTGAACACGCCAGCCGCAGGTCCAGCTCTGGAGAAGCAGCAGCCAGTCTGGATGAAGTCAGAGCACTGAAGACCTCCTCACCCTGCAAGCCAAGAACTCACTGTCCCAACACCGAACTCTCTAAGACCTCAAGAGTCTTCAACCAGTTCAGGACCGACTCCGGATCCAAACAGCAGAACCCAAAAGAGGCTGCCCCTGAATCCAGGTGAGCCTTGTTCTGCGAGCCAGGAACAATGATCTCCAAGATGTTCATATTTTATAACTCTCCATTTCCAGAAAAGGAGCTCGGCATTATCCCACGCCGGACCTCTCCAAGGTGGAGCCCAGAGTCTGCTTCCCCAAAGGAGTTTATAACCCCCCCAGGAGCAGGAAAGCCTCGAGGAGGACGTCGGCGTCACCGGAGCCTCCATTAATGTTTAAATCTCCCGCTGAAATAGTAAAAGAAGTCTTACTGAACAGTCCGACTGGTCCCTGCACCCCCCCAGAGGGGAACAGATCAGCCACTGTGAGCTCCACCGTCCCCCCCGAGTTCAGGTGCAGGCGGCAGGCCTCCGCGCTGCTGGAACAGCTCCAGGTTCAGACACTTTTTTTTTCTTTTTAGTCTGAACTGAAATCTTTTTACTAAAGTGGTTAAAAATAAGCTCTCAAATTCAAGTCAGACAAGATTCAAATCTGGAAAAGTTTGTATGAATGATAGGATTGATTTAAAAAAAAATTTTTTTCAGACTCACTCAAATGAAGCTGGTGTTTTAACATGTTCTTATAGCATTTATCTGATGATGGAGGACATTTGTGGAAAAAATTAGGCATAATATTGCATTTCTGAGTATTTTATTAATTCATATCATTGTGAATCAGGAGAAGATGGAAAAAAATGTTGTTTGACAAAGATTGTATTTGTAACAGAAAAGATGTTCATCGGATCAGAAGCTTCCTGCTCCAAGTTCTCTGCAATGTAGATAGGAAGTGGGGGGCAGAATTACTCTGCCCCAACAGCCCCACCACAACTCAGAGGCAAATTTCTAATGAATTCCTGCTGTTCTGCAGAACCTCTGTCCTTGAAAACAACACAGGTGTTTTGACTTTGGCTTAAACAGCAAAATCATAATTAAAAGACTTCAGGGAAAGCTTTGAAAATAGACTAGGACTGTAAACATTAACTCATGTGACTAGTTCAAAAAGATTAACGTGTTAGTATTTATTAAACAGCATTTCTGTGACAGTGTGATTGACAGATTTAAAAGGAGAAATAATTGAAATGCAAAAGCGAATTTATTTCTTTTTACATTTGTTCTCTTTTATAAGAAAAATCCCACACATACATGTTAAAAAGCGGTTGGAAACGTGCTGACTTAAGATCGATGCCAACAGCTCCCTCCAAGAGGAGTCTGTGCTACAAGCTCCGCCCCCTCATTTTATATGCAGAATACAGCATATCTTCTGGTTGAGTCCTATCTCGAGTAAATTCCAGCTCAAGAGAAAAACTCACCAAATATAACTAATATTTAATCAATTATTTGTTTCTTAGTGTCCAAATGTAATATGTTGTCATATATATGGATATCGTTTGCTCTGAAATTCTTAAGGAAATCATAGTAGGGCCCCTTTAAAAACAAAGGAAAACATTTTCTCTCTGGCCTGTTTTTGTGCAAAGGCTGCATATTGCCGTATAAAATGTAGCTAGTGAAACATTGTGATTAATTGTGATTAATCACCATCCAAAAGCGTAATTAAACTTATTCGGTTTTAAACGATTGACAGCACTAAAATAGATCAAAAGATGATTTGAGTGGGTCTTTATATTAACTTGATACTGCTCTCAGTGTAGTTTAAAGTAAACAAGCTTTTTAAAAAATGTTCTATTCATTTAGCAAAATTCAATAATCTGTTCAAATAAATGTTTATTCTGAGGTTTTTCTAAAACATTTTTCTATTATTTTTGTTGTATATTTCAAAGTCACCCTCAGTCATTTAAGAGCATCGTGCAAACATCGTTTTGTCATCTTTCTCGCAGAAGCAGCAACAGTGATGTAGAACTGAGAGAATCAGATCATAAAGTTTCTGCTGTTTCAGACGAGAAACTGTAAAATCTGAAATGTGTTTAAATACGTTTTTTTTCTTAAGTTTTTAACCTTTTTAGGAAAATAGTGAGGGTGCTGCAGCTGCTCCCCCTCACCGTGCTTTCCTGGTTTCTTCTGGCTGCAGGAAGAACACGACAGACTGCTGACCAGGTACGCCGAGGCCGAGAACACCATCGACCGTCTGCGCCTGGAAGCCAAGGTCATTATTTGGCTTTAAAGCCAAACTTGAAGGTTTTAGTCTTTGTGTAATTCAGCACGAATTAAGAAGAAGAAGAAGAGGCTGCTGTTTCTGTTTATCCTTTTGTTAATTCTTTTGATGAGTGTTCAAACTTATATTTTGGTTTTAAAGATCGTTTCGTGATCCGTGCTCAGGAGGTTTTGAGAACTGTGCCTGTTTTCAACGTTCTTTTACTACTATTTAAAAAAAAGAATATATAAGAAAAGGAAAAAAAAAACTCTTGTTGAGCTGCAGAACTTCATTATACAAAGAAAATCCTCCAACTTCAGTTAAGAAGTGAAATTAGGATTTGCAGATGGGATTGTTTAACAAATCAGTTTGCTTTTTCTCTGACCTGCAGGTGAACCTTTACGCCGACCCTCCAAAAGCAGGCCGCGCTCCGCCTTCAGGACCAAAACACGCTGCTTCTAAACTCCTAAACCTGGATTTTTCTGGGGCTCAGATCATCTCTCCTTCCTGCTGCTGCAGTCAACAGGGTTCGACTTTTCACTTTCTCCTTACTTAAAGACCCACTCCATGGAAATAGTGTTTCGAACAGGTTCATTTTTCCTGACAATATAGGATATATCTTTTTTTAATATTCTTTTTATTGATTTTAACATATAATAAACAACAACAACCACTTAACCCCCTTTCACCCACTGTAACTGCCCCAGATTATTGCAACAAAGAGAGTAAATTATATCAAACAGTAGAAAGTATAAAAAAGACGAGGACCTGTGTAAAGTTCAC
This sequence comes from Oryzias javanicus, assembly GCA_003999625.1. Lineage (NCBI taxonomy): Eukaryota > Metazoa > Chordata > Actinopteri > Beloniformes > Adrianichthyidae > Oryzias > Oryzias javanicus. The sequence goes on from CM012448.1 coordinate 4,390,340, forward strand.
AATTGTACAGCAACGGTTTGTGATAGGCTCGTACAGGTACACAAACGTCCCCATTTTAGAAAAATAGATGGCTAAATGAAACATTAATATGGTGAAAAAGCAATTAAAAAGGATAAATCTGAGGTGGACAACTTTAAACTGAATAACCCTGTGCTGTTGACAGATTGAAGATGAGTGGATTCTCCCCAGAGCTCATCTGAAATACTAAGACCAAGTTCCTCCTCCCATTTGCTTTTTCACATTGTTAAGGGTTTCAGATTCTCTTTAGTCAATAAAGAATAGTCTCTTTAGTCTTAAGTCTTAAACCAGGGGGGTATTTTTTAATAATTTAGCCCAGAAGAGTTTTTGATTTAAAAGGGAATGATATAATTTGCATATTTGTAGAAATCTGAAGAAGTGCGAGCTGGGGATCCTAAAGTATGTTTTCAGATACTCAAAAGATGCAAAAGTTCATTTATTTTTACATATTATGATTATTATTATTATATATTATATTGCAGTAATATATTATTATTTTTACATATTTTGATAAATTGAAGAGAAGGGACGTCAAAACTGACACCAAATCTTAAGGGACTGGCTTACAACTGGAGTGTTACTATATGAAGACAGAGATTCCAACAAAGGGAGTCTGGAACAGGCTAAAGCGTGAAGTGATACTGACGAACAAGATGCCTGTTCATTTTGTAGCCATTGTTCCATATGAAACTAGAGATTATTTTATTCATTAAAGAGAAGAAGGGCCCAGTCAGGAAGATTGGGAGGCAATATAGTATATTTCTAAAGAAAATTCAGCTTAAAATTGCGTTTCTGAGTACAGTGGGGCAAATAGTATTTAGTCCGCCACCAATTGTGCAAGTTCCTTAAAAAGATGAGAGAGGCCTGTAATTTTCATCAACTATGAAAGTCAAAATGGGGAGAAAATCATTTTGTCTGATTTTTAAAGAATTTATGGTGGAAAAAAAGGAGTGGTTTCATAAGAAGCATTTCAAGGTTCTGGAGTGGCTTAGCCAGTCTCCAGATCTCAACCCCATAGAAAATCTTTGGAGGCAGTTGAAAGTCTATGTTTCCCACAAAGCATCACTGCTCTAGAGGAGATCTGCATGGAGGAATGGACCAAAATACCAGCAACAGTTTGTGAAAACCGTGTGAAGATTTACAGAAAACATTTGACTGCTGTCATTATCAACAAAGGGGTTATAACAAAGTATTGAGATGAAATTTTGTTACAGACCAAATCATTTTTTTCCACCATAATTTACAATAAATTCTTTATAAAATCAGACTGTGATTTTCTGAATTTGTTTTCTCATTTTCTCTCATAATTGAGGTGTACCTATAATAAAAATTAAAAAGCTCTCATCTTTTTAAGTAGGAGAACTTGAACAATCGGTGGCTGACAAAATACTTTTTTTTTATGTGTTTCTTTGTGTGAAGGTTGGCCAAAGGTGGACCCTCAGTATGCATCGAAAGCTGTTGATGGACCCAAAAACTACAGGGAGACAGTCCTCTTCAGAGCTCTGATTCTTTTCTTTAATTTCACCAACAGGCAAAGTGTCACAACGGGAAAGAATTTATTCTGATGAATATCTCCACACCATATAAATGTGATCAGAATGAGGATGACTTTTTAAGTAAGCTTGGTTTTAAGATAGTCCCACTGTAGTGTGTATGTGGTTGGAGATATGAATGCTGATGTTACAGACAATAGGTCTACTTTTGCCAAATATTTGTGTAAGTTTTGTTTAAATAATAATCATATATTTTCAAGCAAGACCTCCTAATAGTTTTACGTATGTAAGTGAGGCCTGGCATACAACATTATGGTTGGATCACTGTGTAAGCACTGCTGATACACATAATCTTATATGGGGAAACTATAACTGATCACATCCCTTTTACTATGGCTGTTGCGACCCTGTTTAATGAGAAAGGACAATCACTGATGTGGAGGATTCGTCTGAGGAAAACACTGGAGTTAAAAATGTAATAGGAGTAAAATAGATTATAAATAAATAAATAAAACCAAATGAATAAAACCAGATATAAATAGAGAATATATATATATATATATATATATATATATATATATATATATATGACATATTTCAGTAAAAATAAATAAATATTAATTAAGTAAAAAGAGAGAATAAAACAAAATATGTGATAACTTTCAAAGGTTTAACTAAAAGCCAGATTAAAAAGGTCGGTCTTGAGCCTTCCTTTAAAAACATGAACAGTCTCTGCAGCCCTGATGCATTCTGGGAGGCTGTTCCACAGGCGAGGTCCATAATAACTGAATGAGGCCTCGCCGTATGTTTTAGTTCTAACTTTTGGAATAACTAACAGGCCTGTTCCAGAGGACCTCAGGGTCCACGAGGGCTCATACCTTAAAATCATATCAGATAAATAAGAAGGCCCAATACCATAAAAACATTTATAAACCAATAAAAGAATTTTAAAATCAATTCTGAATTGCACAGGGAGCCAATGCAGTGATTTTAAAATGGGTGTAATGTGTTCCCGCCCCCTGGTCCTCGTCAGCACGCGTGTGGCTGAGTTTTGTAGTAGCTGAAGGTTTGAAATCCTTTTCCTGGGAAGACCAGAGATCAGGGCATTACAGTAATCTAATCTATTGAAAATAAAAGCATGCATTAGCACCTCTGTGCTGGCAAGAGAGAGAACTGGGCGGACTCTGGTAATATTTTTAAGATGATAAAATCCTGCTTTTATTGTTTTTAATTTGTGGAATAAAATTCAACTCTGAGTCCTGGTTCAGCTGTAAGAAGTTCTCTGCCATCCATGACTTACTGTCTAAAATACAGTTTAAAAGAACATTGACTGACTCTTCGTCATCAGGAGACACAGCAATGTAAAGTTGTGTATCATCAGTGTAGCTGTGGAAACAAACGCCATGCTCCTGATGACTTTAGACTCTTCAAAATCCCGAGTCAGCCATCAAAGAAGACAAACAAGTAAGGATGATGAAGGGTCCTTCCGTACTGTTCTGCCAACCTGAGCATGGTTTTTGTTGGCGCTGCCATTGTTCAAAGGCTGGAAATCATCAATGAAACTGCATAATGGAGGAAAAGTGAGCATTGATCCATTACTTTTTACAGTTCATCCCCACAGTTCATTGATGTTTACAGTAAAATAAATTGAATACATGATAACCAAACAAATCAGGATTTAAACTTACCCATCAGAAGGACAATCCATTTCCCAAAGTATGTTTATTTAATTATCTGTGAAATATATATTGGGCAAACCTGAAGAGCAGTACATTTAGGGTTCCAAGGCCATAAATGAAACATTGATAGACATAAAAATCCACTAGATCACACTTCTTGTCTCATTATTGGAATTCTATCCAGGCCTTGGTTCTGGAGTGGGACCCAGACTGGACCCAGTCTCAGAGATGGAGAACCGAACATAACTGGATCACTTAATCAAACCCACCTCACCCACATGGCCGGAAAAAACGGCTGCCCTTTTCTCCCTGGAACTAAACCACTGCCATAGGGGTCAGCTCTAACCCTGACCCTGACCTGAACCCCTAAAATTAATCCAGGGGTAGGTCCCTAACCAGCCTCTTCCAAAGGGCACGAGCAGATACTCATAATCTCCAGAGATGGTCAAAAGAGTGTTCTTCCATTCATCTCCTGAACGTATGCGGATGAGGTTGTACGCACTTCTCAGATCTGCTCCCGCCGGTGACCAGAGGGGGAGTTAGAGCTCTGACTACATGTATGTATATGTATAGTTTTTGCTCTCACACACCCCCTCTGCATTTAACCGGACTTGGGACCGGCACAAGAGAACACTGGATTGTGTCCCTTGTGGTTGCATTAGGTGTAGTATTGAGTTCATTAAATCCTTCATTCCTCCCCTTTTCATTAGATTTTTTACATGTAGATCAGGGTCAGACAGGCAGAGGTCATCCAAGAAGAGAGTAGAGTTGTCTGGGTCCAGGCGAGGGTCAGGGCATGCAGCAAGAAAACAGATGAAACTGGATCAGAAACAGAGGATCAGGTCCAGAATGAAACGCTCGGTAATGCAGGGAGTGCGGCACAAAACAACATTTTGCACAGAGTGAGGCTGTGTACTGCTTAAGAAGCAGCTGGGTGATTGTCAGATTGGAGTCAGATGAGTTAGAACTCAGGAGAATGCTCCCAAAGGGGAGACAGACCTCTGACTCCTGACATATACATATAAAAATACATATATACATATACATATTGTTTTTGCTCTCACACACCCCCTCTGCATTAATCCGGACTTGGGACCGGCACGTGAGAACACTGGATTGAGTTCCCTTGTGGTTGCATTACGTGTATTAATGAATGAATGAAATCATTTGTTAATTATTGGATTAATTCAGTCCCCCACTTTTCACTATATTTTTTACTTCTAGCCATTCTTAGATCAATCTAATTTCATCCATTCTAACCACTCACCTATCCATCCTGTTCATTCACTCATTCATGTTATTGTAGCAGATAAATATATAAGTAAATATTCACATATCTAAATTTGTTTTTGCTCTCACACACCCCCTCTGCATTAATCCGGACTTGGGACCGGCACGTGAGAACACTGGATTGTATTCCCTTGTGGTTGCATTACGTGTATTAATGAACGAATGAAATCATTTGTTAATTATTGGATTCATTCAGTCCCCCACTTTTCACTATATTTTTTACTTCTAGCCATTCTTAGATCAATCTAATTTCATCCATTCTAACCACTCACCTATCCATCCTGTTCATTCACTCATTCATGTTATTGTAGCAGATAAATATATAAGTAAATATTCACATATCTAAATTTGTTTTTGCTCTCACACACCCCCTCTGCATTAATCCGGACTTGGGACCGGCACAAGAGAACACTGGATTGTGTTCTCTTGAGGTTGCATTACATTTTTTTTTTTTTTCTTTTTGTTTTTTTTTTTTTCTTTTTTTTTTTTTTTGGGGAACTGGTGTTTGCCTACATTTTATATAGCATAAAAGGAGACACCAGTAAAATGAAGTATAAAAAAGATAAATTTAACTAAATCAAAAGAGTGATGACATGAAATAAAACACATTTCCTAAAAGTTCCTACATTTCAGCTAAAAGTCACATTCAAAGGAGGTCTTTAACCTTTTCTTTAAAAGAAAGATCTCATCCTTGGTGGCGAGGATTCCTCACTCACTCGCATATATTAAAAACTACATTTAAAAAAAGAACTCAGTTTGGTCTACTTAATTTTTTTTTTTTTTTTTTACTGGTGTTTGCCTACATTTTATATAGCATAAAAGGAGACACCAGTAAAATTAAGAATAAAAAAAGATAAATTTAACTAAACTAACAACTTATAAAATAAAGTTCCTACATTTCAGCTAAAAGTAACATTCAGAGGAGGTCTTTAACCTTTTCTTTAAAGATCTCATCCTTGGTGGTGAGGATTCCTCACTCACATATATTAAAAAGTACATTTAAAAAAAGAAATCTCAGTTTGGTCTACTTAAATTTTTTTTTTTTGTTTGTTTTTTTGTTTGTTTTTTTTTTGTTTTTTGATTTTTTTTTTTAACTGGTGTTTGCCTACATTTTATATAGCATAAAAGGAGACACCAGTAAAATTAAGAATTAAAAAAAAGATAAATTTAACTAAACTAAACTAACAACTTATAAAATAAAGTTCCTACATTTCAGCTAAAAGTCACTTTTAAAGGAGGTCTTTCCTTTAAAGACCTCATCCCTGGTGGTCAGGACTCCTAATCTTTTTTGCTAGATCTTCTGAAAAAACTCAGAAAACCACTGCGTGATTTTTTCTTGGTCTTTTCTTTCAGATCGTCCACCTGCTCTTGGAGCTGTTTCAGCCTTTTGGTGAAGCGTTTTTGGCAGCGGTTGAGTTTGTCCTCCTTTCTCTTGACATCCTCTTCTAGTTGAGAGATTTCTTGAGAAAGGGAGGACTTCTCTTCGTCCCACTTCTGTTTGTCCTCTGCATGCTGTTTTTTAGTCTCCATTAAGGCATTGTTTGAATCTTGGCTGATTCCATCTGATTGCTTCTTTTGGACGCCTGTCTTTCCGGTTTCAAACAGCTGCATTTGGTTGTGCAGATCGGTCTGTGTTTGGACCAACGCAACTTTTAATTTTGTGGACTCTTCCATGTGCTGGGTTACGCAGTTGTTGGCTTCTTTGGTCTTTTCTTTTTCCTTATAAAGACATTTTTCCAGGTGCTTAGCTTGAAGGATGAGCTGTGGATCTATTCGATTATTGTCTTTTAGGTACGTCATCTTCTCATGGAGGCGGTGAAGAGCTTTTTGTACTCCTGCTCAGGCTTGCAGACGTGGTGTCCTTTTCCTGGACAAGCTGTTTCAGCTGAGAGATTTCCTGGAGAAAGGAGCTCTTTTCTTTCTGCCATTGCAGTTTTTGCTCTTCCTCGTTTGCTCTTGTTTTCAAGATCTCCTCCTGATTTTCTTCCAGCTGCTGGATTTTTTTGGTGAGTTCTGAAATGTCACGAGTTTTTTCATCGAGCGCCTTCTGGAAAGATTTTTTCTCCTTTTCCTTGAGAGCCCGTTCAGCTTTAAGCGTCTGTTTGAGCTGTTCTATGTTGGCCTTTGAAGACGTGGTTTCTCTCAGGTGTTCCTCTTCCTTCTCCTTCAATAACGCCTGAGATTGAGCCAACGCAGCTTCAGTTTCCGTCTCCGTCCTCTGTTGGTGTATGTGGCTGTGGTAGTTTTTGGCTTTTTCCAGGAAGGTCGTCCGGGACTTTAACTCTTTTCCAAGTTTGTTCATCCTCTTAGTAACGCCAGACAGAACCTTATTTTTCCGCTGAATGATTTCGTTGAGACGCATGACTTCTAACTTGAGGTCAGGATTCTCATGTGGAAGTGCAGCAGTGTTTGTATTTTTCTGCACAGGAACTCCATTCAGCTTTGCCGTCTTCTTCTTTCCATCCCGTTTAGCCGGCTCCTCAGTTCTGGTTACTGGGTTTCTTGGGCTCCACAAACTCTACAGGAGACGGTCCCTTCCGTTCTTCCAAAACACCAACGTCTCCGAAGGTGATTGGAAAAACAGTTGGGACAGGTTCCTGCACCACTTCTGAAGGACATTCAGAATTGGACTCTGTTGGTGGTTCTTCTGCCACCACACTGAGTGTCTGTTCAGGAACGGGAGGACCTGCTTTCTGCTCTTCAATGGCAGCAGATGTTGGTTCAGCAACTTCTTCTTTAACTTCGTGATCACTGAAGTCATTCAAGGAGGATTTGTCCTGAATCTGGTTCACAGATGGAGAATTGTTCTGGTCTAAACAGTCAGACTTGGACTCTGTTGGTGGTTCTTCTGCCACCACACTGAGTGTCTGTTCAGGAACAATTGGACCTGTTTCCTTCTTGTTTTCACTCTGTTTAGCAGACTTATCAGCTTTTATTGGTGATTTGGATGCACGAGCAGGTGGGTTCATTGTAGACTCTGGTTGGCCGCAGTCTTTGGCGGGCTTTGTTGAAATGGCGGCAGATGTTGGTTCAACAAAGGGGGTCGGTGTTTCAGACATGGTTGTGTCTGGTTTCGGAGTCTTTTGGTCCGGTAACGGTTCCCGTGCATAGAGGGGATTTGTTGGTATTTTCCCGCTCCGGTTCAGAACAGGAAAATTGTGCTTGTTTAACTTAGGAGCACGACCTTTTGGTTTCTTTTCAGAACCTCTGGAGTCGTGTCTCCCGAAGTTACTCCAAAGATTGATTTAACAGGCTTTGAAGTCATGGTGAATTTCTTTTTTAATTATTTCAAACTTTGATATCAGTGGAACTTTGTGCTGGTCAGCTTAGTCTTGGTCTTTTCTTTCCTTCTCGGATGAGTGATTTTTCCTGAGATGTCGAGCTACGTTTATAGGGTCTGATAGTATTGTGTTGATGACGCGTTTGACGTCATCACAAGGTCTCAGTAAGGGGTGTTGTGATGACGTCATCAGAGTTGCGCCATCATCAAAACATCAAAGAGAGATCTATTGAGATCATTTAAAGTCCCCCTGCAACAATTAAAAAAAAAAAATCTTTAAATGTTCCCAATGGGGTTTTAATTAGGACTGTGACGTTTTTAACAAAATCTGAACCGAGACCGAGGTTTGAAACTAGCCGACGTCAGCGACAGTCTACCGCTGTGACAGCTGATGTGAACGCGCCGGAGTGCCGGGACTCTGGAGGATCCGCGGTCATGCAATCCTGCAACAGTGGAGGTCCGGAGAGAGGACCCGCTTCCACCACCGGCCGCATTCCGGAGCAGCTCGAGGAGAAGCTCCGACGCCGGCCGCCGTGGGCAGCACAGATGCTGAGCTGGAGCCCTGGAGGTGTCACGCGCTCTTCAAAGTGGTCGCAGGTGATCGAGAGGAACCGGAGACCTCAAAATGCTCCTTTATCCTCCAATCTGTGTCGCTTAAACGAAGTGAGAAAGCGGCCGGCGAGACTGTCATCGGTACCGGAGAGTCTGGAGGCGTCAAAACAGTCCGGACGAAGCTGGTGAGTGTGTTCGCCTCGAGGTTTCCCCGGCTCTGGACGCGGATGTGTCGGCGTGAGGTGATCTGTCAAAGGGTCGGTTCCGCAAACTCTCCATTCAGCTCTTTTAAAGTTTCTGCTGAGTAACGAAGTGAGCGCAGATTTGGCGGTATTACGAGCCGCGACAGATCGCCGTGGTTGGACTGAGTTCCTCACATAATGCGGGGACAGTGTCGCTGTTCAAGGTCCTGAACACGCTAATGACAGGACGAGTTGCATCATACAACTGCGGCCTGCGGGGAAAGCTCGCCGCAGAGTTGTCGATAAACTCATGGAAAGTTGTGACATTTTGTGTTTTCAAGAGACATTCATCTCTAAACAGGACCTGGGACATTTGAACTCCTTGACCTCTGACTTTATGGTGCTGGGGAGTCTACCACTGACCTCAGCACATCATAGTTAGGGGGAGGATACCAGGGGGTGTGGCTATCTTGTGGAGGAAACATCTTGACCCAATGGTTAAAGTCATCAGGCTTTGTGAAGACTGATGTATTGCTATAAACTTCACTCATGGCGGCGGCCCAGAAACAATCCCTCTTCTTCACAAAAACACCCTACTTAAATACAAAAACATGCCTGACTAAATATATAAAATGAGTATAAAAACAAATGGGTAAAATTAGATTTCTAACCAACCATAAAGTGACTGAAAAAACTACAAACTAATAAGAAACTAAATACATAATCACAACAATCCACCCCTCTCAATTTCAGCTGGTGGTTCTTCCAGGCCAAGCTGGTTGATGGCATGCTGGATCACAGCTGGTGTCCATGGGAGGCCTTCATGGCGCGCTTCATGGAAACACTGCCCTCTGGTGGACACTGAAAAACAGAGGAATTAATTGAGAGAACAAAAAAAACAAAAATGTCACCTGGTCAGCCTTCACCTCAAGTTAGGGAGGATGCGGTCACGAATCCTCACACTTTGTGAATCAGGAGCAGATGAAAAAAGAAATTCTTTAAAAATGTAGCTTATTTGGAATGTAGAAAATACATCAGGGAGCTCCGTAACGGGGAGGGGAAGTGGGGGCGGGGTTACTCGGTGCCAACAGTCCTGCCCACAACTTAGAGGTGAATTTCTAATGAACTACTGCAGAATTGATGTCCCAGAAAATGACACAGGTTTTAGGATGTTGGCTTCAAAACGGTATAATTACAGTTAGAGGACGCTGGAAATGTCTGGAATTCAGCTAACCTTAATGTCTTATATTTTCATTTGACCTGTGTGTCTGTGGAGCAGAGGGTTCAGACGTCCGGCCTCTCTGCAGAAAAGGAGAACCTCAACGCCTTGCCGAGTCCCTCTTCAGCCAGACCGAGAAGTTCCTCCAGCAGGTAAGAGACCCGTCCCACCCGCTCAGAGAGGAACCTTCCTGCAGAGCAGCTGCACTCTGCTCAAAGCTCGACACTCATCACTGGTCATCCCCTTCTAGCTGCAAACCTTTGAGAACCTCCTGAAGAGGGAAAAACTCAAACCTGCAGAAAAAACAAAGGTGAGAATCCTGCTGTGTACGTCTGCCGTTCCCACGGCTCCACATTCAGACTCTGCTGGTGTCCCTCAGGGTCTCTGCCAGCTTGCTGAAGGTCTGAACTCTCTGGAGAATGGATACCTCTTAGCTTTGGATGAACACAAACAGCTACAGCGGAGCGGCGCAGACATCTCCCCCTTAGACCCTGATCGGTGAGACCTTCACCCTGACTTTAGAAACCATCAGCTGACTGTGAGTCATTATTTCTGCCTCTGTGGTTTCTGCTGAAGCGAGCTGGAAGGGCTGATTTTTCAGTGTGAGCTTCATCTGGAGGAGCTGAGGGAGCAGGTGGAACACTCTGAGAGGGAGGAGACCCCGACTCCACAGGTACCAGCAACAGCTTTGTGTTGTGAATGTAAAGCAGAGATTTGATCCCACGAGAGCACATATGTCAAAGTCAAGGCCCGTGGGCCGGATCAGGCCCAGGGGCCGGATCAGACCCGGGGGGATAATTCTGCCCGGCCCTCCTGATCATTTTATTTTATTGTTATCTTGCACTTATTTCTAACTTATAAAATTTTGACAAAACATATTTTCATGGAGAGTAAAATATTAAGTTACTAAAGATTTAAGTTGATTTATTCTGGAATAATATTCCTGACTTTTTATTATTCATAATTACGTTAGGAAGTCAGTTTTAAAATTGTAAAACATGACATTCTGCTAGCTTTTTGGAGTATTTCGGCATTTACTAAGATTTTAGTTTAGATTAGTGTTTCTTAAGATTAGAGTTTAGCTAATATTTATTTTACACGCTAGCTGTTTTGGCTAATTTTGGTTTTTTCTTCAGTTTTTAAGCTGTTTTAAAGTTTAGCTATTTTCTTCAGCTACATGCTATCTGTTTTTGCATACCTAAGGTATTTTTTTTCTTTAAGGCAAATTTGGCATTTAGCTAATATTTTAGCTGGCTATCAACTTCAGAGTTTTCAGCTATTAACTTCAGTGTTGTCATGGTAACAGTTTCAGTGAGAGGTGCATTAACTATGTTCTGTTCTAGCTCCTTTTAGAGAAAGGAGAATGTCATGAGAAGTTAAAAAAAGAATAAATTTAGAGGGAAAGTTCACCTCTTAGCTCTTGTTTTAGTACAGATGATGAAGCAGAAGTTTACTTTAAAAAATAAAAGAATAACATCTAAATAGTTTAATTCCTTTGCAGTAATTCATGTCTTCCTTCCTAGAATCTCTCCATTTCTTTTCATCTTTGTCTGAGTCTTTAAAGTGATCAAGCCCAAGCATTAAGGTTCTAGTTATCTTTTTAAGAACTACAGATCTAACTTTTTTCCTTTAAATTCTCCAGCAGAAGTTTTGTACTCATGCTTCCCTCCAGAGTCCGCCTAATGTCTCCGTGGTTCATCGAGCCAAAGCGACCATAGAGGTGGGGGGCTCAGCCAGTAAACTGAGTGAAGCCAAGGAGGAGGTTGGTGAAGAAACTCTGCGTTTTCCGTACCTTCGGCCTTGGATTGACGAGCACAGATCCACGATCCAGGACTTCTCAAAGCCCATGGATGGGTGGGTGACAGCTGTCTTTTCTATGAATCCATTCAATCCCCACTTATTGTTGGGTCTGATGGGGAGTTTCTGTTTTCTGCTCCTTGTGTCTGACAGCCATCCGGGCCATCCTGGAGTAGAGCCGGACCTGCAGCGTGGAGACGTTGAAGCAGAGCAGCGAGCTGAAAGAGCTGAGTCACAGAGGTTAGACCTAAATGTAGCCAAAAAAAGTCTTCTGTCACCTCACTTAACTCCTCATGTCAATCAAAAGATGTTCAATAGCAGACTCAAAACACACCAAGAAGTATAACAATCTGACAAAAAATACTGAGTCAGCTTTCAATGGTACATAGATAATAGAAGAGAAAAAGAACTTTGGCAGACCTGTTGACTAAACACACAACAAAATCTCAGAGCTGCACCTGGAGCGGCTCTGAGAGGTGCAGGTCTATGGGGTCAACGAAAAAAAAAAAGAAAATTTGAAGGAAGTTTTAAATTCAAAAATATATTTTAAAAAACTTGAAGGAAATATTGAAAATTTGAAAAAATAAAATTGAAAACTCCAAAAAAATTATATAAATTTGAAACTTAAAAAATAAAACAAAATAAAACTGTTACCAATTTGAAAAAAAAAATATTGTTTTTTTGTACTTTCAACTCCCCTTAAAAAAAAAATACACGGAACAGCGAGACGGCGAAAGCTGCACCGAGGTGTAAGTGAGGTAGAACTGCTCAATAGTGATTCTGCTCTCCTCAAGTTTGATCGGCAGGCGGCTTCATAAACAGACAACGTTCTGCAGCAGAAAAGGCGTCACATCACCATTATCTCTGATAATGGGGTGCATTTCCTTGGTAGCCAATCAGCTCAAAGTCCCGCCCCCATGTAAAATCAGGCCCAGCTTAGCAGTGAAAACTTGAAAATCTGATTTGAAACTGAAAACATAGAGGGGTAAATTAAAAAAGGAAAGCTGAAAATACAAATGAACTTTTTTTTAAAAAATGTTAACAGTTTTTTTTTCTTCAGTAGAGAAAGTCGACCCCCACATCCTGTCCAGCTTACAGCGCCTCACTAAATCGTGAACTGAATAAAGAAATACTCGGAAATGCAATTTTATCTGTAATTTTCCTTATAGATGTCATCCATCATCACAAAAATGCCACAAAAACATTTTTTAAAGCACAAAGTTCACTGAAGTGAATCTTTACTGTAAGATAACTTCTCAAATATTATTTTTCTTTAGAGTCTGAATATTTCATTTGTTTTATTTATTGATTTTTGTGGTTTACATCTTTTTTTGTTAATAAAGTTTGTTTTTAATTTGATGCTAGGAGTTCTGGTTCTAACCTTAAATAAGGATATCTGCTGTTGAGTTTAACTCAAGGATGACAAAGTAAGACAGGAGTGACTGACTCATGCAATCAAGAGAAAAACGTCACTGACTTTCAGTCCTTTTTTTCCACAATTACAATACACAACTGTAAAACTACACTTTTTTATTGTCTTTTCCATCATTGAATTTGATGCTATTCTGTCGACAGACCAACTTCAGATTATCAGGATCATGACGGCGGCTCAGGAAAACGTTTCAGTCCCAGGTCCAGCCTTCCAGCGTGCAGCCAGACCTCCAGGCTCCCCGTTCCTCTGGGCAGTCGGGTCAGGAGACCGGAGTCCCACAGCAGCAGCCTGAGCAGCCTGGCGGACCCGGAGCCGCCGGCAAACAGGAGCGTGAAGGCGGGCGAGGCTGGCAGAAGACCCGCCGCACAGGTCTGCTGTTAGCAGCTGCAGCTCAAAGTACATGCTGTACATATAATGCTCATGCTGGGTTTAAGAATGTTGTCATTGGAATGATTGTTGGTGAACACAGCCGGGCAAAAGTTTTGTTAAGAGCCAGTTACATAACGGTGAGAAATAATTTCTTCTGGGAAAAATAAAAAAAAGAGGAAATTGCACCGGTGGTTATAAGTAATGTAAATAAGATGTATTTTAGAGTGACATAGAGTAAAGTGTAAAATAGAGTGACTGATGTCCAGCTGGATCACTGGGAGCAGCTTTGCATGAAAATTTGCTTACAGTGATTATTTGCTGCTTTATCCAAATGTAAAATTCCATTTCTAAATTAAGTGGATGAAAATGATAAACTTTTTAAAATAAAATAGAAATCCTGAGTAATCCGTGTCCCTGTTTTGTGGTTCAGGATGGGGTCGTCTCTCCAGAGACCGACAGCGGGTTTGTGGGTTCGGAGAGCGGCCGGCTCGCTCCTGCTGCAGCTCCCTGCTCTGTCCACCAGAGGGCTACAGAGAGGCATGAGGAGTTCACTGTTGTTGTTTTTCCCAAAACATGTTATTCGGCCTTTGAGAAGCTGAGCTTTTGCTCTTGTGCCACAGAATTTCAGCACTTCAAGAAGAGAAACCAGCTGCTGCTCACGTTTCCTCCTCGCCATTCAGTCGGGTGGTTCCGAAGCCCAGAGGGGATCCACGGGAAAAAAGGACCAGATCGGGTCAGAGGAGGCGCACCTGTTCTCAGCAGAACAGGGTCAGAGAGGGAGAACCCAGCAGAGCTGGTAGTGGATCCAGTGATCCGGTTCTGGGCAGTGATAGTGGTGAGTTTTTTTGTTCTTTCTTTGACAGTTTTTACCCCCCGAAGGTGAAAAAAACCCAACAGACTGCACGTTTTGCCATACTGCCAGCAGCCTCTGAATCTGAAGTGGAGCAGAGCAACACAGGAACCCTCAACTCCCTCCACACCCCCCGCTCTGGCTCCTCCAGCACTACTCTGCGTCACCACGGCGACTCTCTGAGAGCCAGGAGCTCCAGCCAGGCTGCAGAGTGAGTGAGCGGCTGCCATGGCAACCACTGCAACAACCGCAGCATGCAGTAAACAGTTATCTGTCACTAAAAAATTAGTTTAAATTAGGGCCTGGAATTGATTAAAAAAATTAATGTATTATTCATGAACCTGGCAAAAAATAATCATGATTCTTTTTTTTTATCTTTAGTTATATTATTTGCCGACCACTTATTATCTGCGAATAAGCACAAAAGAAATTTACTCTCAAAACTTTACATTTAGCAGATTTATTTTTAATTAAGGCTGTCAATTGATTAAAAAAATAGATCCCATTAATCTCACTTGTGTGTTGTGATTTAACACTAAGATAAATTTAATGACAATATGCAGCTTTTGAACTAAAACGGACCAGAGAGAAATTTTTCCTTCAGTGTTATCATCTGAAATGTTTACATTTATTAAGTGTTGACTAAGATATCGCAAAAGTGTCATTTGGTCACACGAAAACAAATCAACAGTAGGATGAGAAGAACTCTAAAGACTTTAATGTCTGCAGTTTTACTCCAAGGATGTACAGAAACAAACCTGCAGACCTGGAAAAAAAGAAGTTCCGGTCACTGCTCTATATCACTGCGCAGGCTGCTGTAAGACGTTTTCTCTCATCTTCCAGAAATATACGAGCAGTAAGATGTAAACTTTCTCTCTGAAGTGACGTTTTATTAAAACTATCGTGACGATCAGCCTTTAAATCGCTTTTATTTCCACTATAACAGGGACACTTGTATTACCGTAGCAACGCACCGGACCACAAATCAAATAGTCCGTTTTTTGTGATAAAAGGGAACAATAGTAAAATAGTAAGATTAAAGTACTAAAAACTGACTGAACATGTATTTCTTCTGTACATAACCATGGTATTGGTGGAAAAAAAACAGATTTGTTAATGAGTCACGTTATCGTGTTATCATGTTAACGTGCACGGCCCTAGTTTGAATATTATTTACTTAGTTAAATCTAGTTTAATCAGCATTTGGATGCATGTGATTGTTTATGAATTATTATAAACATCACTGTGAACTCCACCAGTACTTCGCTTTGACGTCAAGTTCCTTGCGTGTTTGTCAGCGCTGCGATCCAGACGCTGCAGGCTGAGGTGAGCAGACTGAGGGACAGAGTGGAGATCTGCATGAGGAACCAGAGGCCTCCACACTCTGACAGAGCAGCTCCTCATACTCACACCTGCTGTCAAGTGAGCATCCCAACACCTCACTCCAGGTAGGAGATGTTCCTCGGAGAGGGCCGGTCCAGGCAGTCATCATTGACTCGCCAGTGATGCTTTTGAAATGGATAAAGAGCAAGATTCTGTGGAGAACATGGAGATCTGAGGCCTAATCTGCTTATATCGGCTGTTTTTTTTAAGTTTATAATTTTTCACTATGTACAAACTTGTGTTATTGTGAGCAGGGAGGACCAAAAGTTCCTTTTGTGTTTGACAGTTCTATTCAAGTTTAATGACCGCACAACAACATTGCATATTGTGATGGCGGAGTCTTTTCCCAGTGGATGCATCACTAGAAAAAGAGTTGGAATATGAGAATGGGATTTATTTATTTATTTTTCCATAATTAACATTTTTTTGAACACTTTTCAAAAAATGCATATTAAAAAACATTGCAACTTTTGTCGTAACCTTTCACAAAAGCTGCCGCAGCATCAGTTTTAGGTCGCAACAATCATAAGGAAATCCTGGAGGCTCTGAATTAATAGAAAATCTCTTGTTTCTTGCATTTTTTATCTAAATTAATCTGTTTTAGCTGGAGGAACTGATTAAACACAGGATAGGTTTTATTTTGAAAGGAACTTCTATGTGCTATTGTCAAAAGTTAAGGAAGTTAAATTTGTTATATATAGAAAAACTAATTTGTAGAGAACATTTCAAAGGTAAATTTTATAAATGAATGGCTTAATGGGCAATAAAACATAAATAAAACGTGTTTTTCTAACTCTGAGGTGAAACTTTGTGGCTTTCTCTGTTTCAGTCCATAAGAACCTGGATCAGATGGCTCTGTTAGTGCTTAGTGGTCTTGGGCGCCATCTGCTGGAGAAACTTATTTTTCCCATTTCATTTGTTTTTTGCACATCACTCATTAAACATAAAAAGAAAAAAAAAACAATAACTACTATATGAATAATAACTTGGTTCTGCTCTGGCGTCCCACGTCCCCGCTGGGTGTGTCACGCATCCAGATCAGGAACGATGAGGAACCATTGACGCTGTTTAGACGGTCTGTGTGAGGAACCGATTGTGGAGATGATAAAAATTAAAATATACCGCGATATCAATCATTTTCTAAGCTTTAATTTGAGCTATGTCTTAAGAAATGAGGGAGCTAGCCCGATTTTTGTGGTTGATGTCTTACATTGACACAGCTGCGTTCTGGTGACGCGACTCAATGCGTAGCGATGGCGCCTGCATGCGCACGTCTCCGTCTGTATCAGTGAAAATCAAGGGCCAATCCAGTAATATAAAGCTCAAGACGCTGCTTTTATAATGTCTGACCGCGGGGCTGATGACATCATATCATCACGCTAGATAATGCAGGCTCACGTATTATACAAACAATCCCAATTGAAATTCATTAAATGTATCACCAGGACAGAGTATAATTCCAACTGCTCTCAACCTCTGGAGATTTTTGACAACCGAACACCTGCGAGCCAGTGACATAATCAAAGAGGTCATGAAACTTCTGGAACTTGCACCAGTTGACAATCTCAAAATTCAACTGCAATACCTCAATTCAACCTGCACAAAGACACGTTTTGACTGTATTTTTAGGAATTCAACAAGTTTATTTTAATCTGTCAAAACCAGCAGACAGCACTTTAAAAAAAGAGATCAACCGCCAGAACAAGTTGATTTAGTGTTTGGTCACCCTTTAAAGTCTAAATGTGTTTCTTTATATGGAGACTACTCAGAAACAGTTGGGGATTTCAGTGGATGTTTGGTCATTTGTACAAAATCCAAATGCAATTTTTACAGTATGAAAAACAGCATCGATTTTTCTGATGGAGACTCCATCAGAAGCAGAATGTTTACAGGTCCACCTGTGATCCAGACACTCAAAAAAACATCAGTTTAAACATCTCAATCCTTTCTAAGGTCACGTTCATATCATATTTTGGAGTCTTCTCAAATCTGTTTCTGTTCTTCTGCTCAGGTCTGCGAAAACGTCGAGCCGTGTCAAGCAAACGGATGATGAGTGCGAAGAGGAAGAGGAACTCGGACCAAAAACCCGGGAAAAATCAACTTCTGCTCCAAGAAAAAGATCTCAGTACAACTTCTGTGAGTCCATCCAAACTTTAGATCTGGAACCGCAAAATCCAAATCATAAGAAAGGCAAAAAAATAAATTTTAAAGAATTCTGCCATAATATGCACTCAATACAGAAGAACATAAGAACACTGAAGGAACTGAACCCAATAAAATCAGTATTTTTGGTTCTAGGAAATGTAAAGTCCAAAGTTTGCAGTTTTTTAGGCAATTTTGAAGTTTAGCTTTTTTTTCAGCGTAATGTAGAATGTAAAATGTAGTTTTAGAGTGCTCTGGGTCCTCTGGGTAATTCTATCCGGCCCTCCAGATCATTTCATTTTATTGTTATTAATGGCGAGATGTTATCTTGCTCTTATTTCTAACTTGTATAATTTTCACAGAATATATTTTTGAAGAGTATAAAATATTGAAATTTATTTAAGTTTTAAATTGATTTATTGTGGAATAATAATCCTACCTGTTTTCTATTCACAGTATTGTCAAAATGTTATGTTTTTAAGGTTTAAAAATGTAGTTTTAGAGCATTCAATAAATATTTATCCAAAGGTATGTTTTGGATTTTGGGCCCCTGTGTGGAGGTTGAGACCCCTACATTAAATTATATTTTGAAAGTAGGGGATTAAAGTGAAAGAAGTCTGTTTCAGAAAATATATAATTCATCAGTTAAAAAATGTAATTAAATATGTAGACTAAACGAAATATTTCTATGAGAGATTCATTGGATGGTTTAAATAAAAAAAAAGCTTCGATCTGGACAGTAACACACGTGGGTTTGTGTTTTTGGGATGAACCATTGACTGTATATGAGAACTGGACTGAGTGAGTGTGACATCACCCATAGTAAAATGGTTCAGCAAAATCAAATCAATTCAGTCACCATTTTTCCCCAGACACAGACATTAATTGTCCCAGTCGGTCTAAGTCCACGTTCCTATGGCAACAACTCACCAATCAGGAATGAGATTGTTGGAAGGCCACACCCCTTCCACTTGATTGATATGAAATCTGTCAATGGAAAATTTTAACGTTCAACATGAGACTACAGGCTTCTATTGAGGCGTCTGATTGGTCAGTTTTGAGGATTATCAAGAACATGTTAAAAAAAAGAGTCATCAGAGCTACAAAGGTTATTCTGACCAATAGAATGACAGAGTAATAGCTGTTTCTTTCTCTACGGAAGTCGATGGGATTTTGGCTGTGTGTTCGGACCGCCCAAGTCCAGTTCAGAACTCTGTAGCGCCTTTCATCTATGTGTGTTCTGCTGCTATTTACAGCGCCGAGCTCGGACGGGCGGCTCTCCCCGCCGCCTCAGTCCTCCCCATCCAGATGCACTCAAACGTCTGCAGCGTCCGGCCGCTGTCGCACAGCTGCCGTCCACAGCAAAACCACACAGACCTGTGAGGAAAGCAGAACCGTGTTATGAAGATTACACAGACATAACCGTGTCCTGTAAAGGAACGTGTCTCTATATGTTGCTTTTCAGGGCAGAGGCCCGTCTGTGGCGCAGACAGCACTGACCAGCATCATCTTTGTCTTCGTTGTTTGTCGAGTCTCAGAGGACGCTCTGAGAGTGAGAATCTCTTTACTGACTCATTATGTAGTTTGTAATGTTTGATTAGACTCTCTGACCTGCTGGGATATATATCTTTTTTAAATCAGCCTTCACGAACGTGTCTTCTCCAACTGGACCTCTGGGTGGCGACAGAGAGCAGCGGTGGCCTTCCTGTTTCCATTTGAGTGGACCCAGAGACGGGCTCAGACGTCCTCAGAGAGGTTATGACGTTTCTCTGTCATCATGTCTGCAGTTGTTTGGCTCAAGCACGCTGCTGAAAAGGACGCGTCTTCCCAGAATGCTTTGTTTGTTTTTGTTGCAGACTATCATAGAGGAGAAGAGGCTCAGTCATCTGTGAAGTCCCGAGCAGAAGACGCTCCTGATGGCGCGGCGAGCAGCACAGCCCCACCTGTACGGCTGCACACCTGCAGACCTGAGGAACCCCCGCAGCTCCTGTAAGCAGCCTGTCCCTGTACGGTCATTTATGTCGACAAAAGAAAATGGAGATATGCAAAATAATTCATTTCCAGTTTCCAGGTTGTTTATGTGGAAATAGTGGAGAATTTGGACTTCATAATGTTTTTTGGAGCTTCCAAACTTATAAACAATGTTAGGCGGGTTGTTGGTTTTTCCAGCAAAATACTTCAAAATAAAAATGCAAAAATGATTGAAATGATATTTGTCGTTCTACTTTAAAGGTAACTCGCTAATGCTGATGTTATTTGCACGTATTTACGTGCGACCAGCTCAAAAGCTGACGGGAATTCATAGTGGCGACGTGTAATAGGTGCTTTTATTTATCTGGTTTTATTTTTGCTTTAACTAACTTGAATCCTTTTTCCAGCTTGTACACTTCGCCAGTTCTGCTGCTGACCACCAGCATCCCAGATGAATCCGACGAGAGGAAGGGGAGGAGCCGGCGGGGCCGGGAGGCGGACTTGCGCCTGCACAGCTCTCTGAGCAGAGCCATCAGAGCGGCCCGGCTCATGAAGCACACCTCCAGACACATGGCCCACTCTCTGGCTGCAGGCCTGCAGCACCAGCAGCTGCTGGCTCAGTCCTGCAGCTACTAGTCAACAGGGTGGGGACTCACCGAAAATCCCCAATAGTCAATAAAAGCTCAACTCTGAAGCATCTTTCACAGACGCTTGAATTCCTGCCTTCAGATCCGTTAGAAGCCTCAGAGCTTCCACGGTTCCTTGATGCTTAGAAAACGGCTGAACTGAACTGATTTTCTTCTTATTTGATTCATAAAGTTGTTTTACTTCCATAGAATTCTAGAAATTGACCAGAAAAGTAGTTATGTTTTTCTTTCTGGTCATACTTTGCGCAGGCACAGCTTCAGGTGCTTTACGTTTGACGGAGATGCAGGACATCCTCTCGACGAGTCCATAACTTTTATTCTGAGATGTTCGATCTTTCTTCAACATGTTCTAAGACATGTTAGATATCAGGGAATTTATCTGGGAAATCTTTAAACTTATTTTGAATGAATACGTTGGGACCAATAAGCTTTTGAATGTCGCATAAAACATCTTTTAATGTTTTTTCTACTTTTAAATAGAAATTTTTGTACTGTCTTTAATAGCCAACAGCATTCAAATAAAGTTTCTATTTGAAGTTTTTATGATTGAATTATTTTGTTTGTGGTTATTTATATCATATTTGATTCCTTAAATATGGTAAATATTAACTAAAGTCAAGTAAAGTTTGATTGATTGCTTTGAAAAGGAGTGGGAAGATGCAAATATATATGACCCACCCACACTTAGTTACTTCATTTTACAGTTTTGCAAAGTTTTGTAATCTAAGGAACTCCAAACCTGAACCAACTCCCCATATCACGTGATCCTAGCGTGCAGAGGAATAAAAAAGCTGTTTGATTCCCACAAGTAAGATTAATTAATACGTTTTTGAAAACCTGAACAAACTCAGCGTGAAGCATCACAGCGAAGATGAGGTTTTATTTATTGTTTTAACAAATTGAAGTTTACACATGATCATGTTAATAATTGCAACAGTTGCTAAATAAAAACTAATGTCAGTGCTGCTTAAATTTTTTTTTGTGCATCATAGATTTGGAAATGAATTAAAAATCAATGATTAAATTAGTTTTTTTTTTCAAAAAAGTATTTCTGTGAATATAATTTAAAATATATTCAGTCAAATCTCATAAGAACGTGAGTGAACCCCAGATGTTGCACGCAGTCTTTCTTTAGTCTTCACTGTGGAGCAAAGATGCACTGGAATCTCACACAGGGTTCATACACATTTCATCACCTCAAATTTAAGACTTTTTAAGACCTTGCACAAGAGAAATTAAGACAAATTTGCCTAATTCCCAGCACAATGGATGAAGAATAAACAAAATCCTGTAATTTCAGAATTTGCGGTTCCTTTGAGGTTAGATATTTTTACTTGTTTAGAAAAGTCTTGACAAGCCAAATGTTCTTGTTCTGCTGGCAATGTTTACCTTCTGTTGTGCATTTTTTTTACAGCAGACTTTTGCAGCACACAGGCAGTTTTAGACTATATATTTTCAAGAATTAAACTGTTTTATTTTAATTTATATAAAAATTTGGCAATAGCCAACAGACAGCACTTTTAAAGCCCCATTTATGGAGATCAACGGACAAAAAAAGTGGATTTAGGGTTCGGCAAATCTACCAAACTAGCAAGTTCAGCACGAACACATTTCACAGGATATGCAAACGTCCCACAGAATGTCTACGCTTTCAAAGATACGAAGCAGCCGTTGGAGAAACTTTTCTTTAATTTGATTCTTTTTTATAAATAAAGAAGCGTAATCTTTGATATGATGGAAGCCAATTTATTAGACAGCCTTACACATTAGTAACACATGGAAGTACTTTTTGTGCTTCAACACTCGCAAACATACAATCCCAGTAAGTGAGACGACTTCAGGACAAATTCATGTTTCAGCATCACTTTTCTACTAATAAATAACTTTAATTGAAATTAAAAGATTTAACAGCATAAACCCTATACAACGCCAAACAATAATAAAAAACAAAATCAAGCATTTGCGTCACACAAAATGCATTATAGTGCAATATACAACTTGTTTGGCTGGGAAAAAGGAAGGAAAAAAGAAGTGGCCGGGGAATATTTTATTTTTCCTTGAAAAGCCATTCGCCAGAAGGGTTTTACATTGCACAGTAGAAGTAGAGACAAATAAATTATATGTTTTTTTTTTTTTTCACTAACAACTACAGCTAAAACACCACAAACACAGCGGCTTCACATTTGGCATCTTAAAGGAAAAGTTTTACTACAGCGAGTCGGGAAAGTCACCATTCGACAGTAAGACGCAAAAACAGCAACAAATACACGGCACTGCCCCGAGCACGGCCCGACCGACGCCGCTGCCGACCATGACGGGACCCGACGGGATACAATACTGAAATACAAGCGGCCCTTTATAAATACCAGCAAGCAACGGCCTTCAACATTTAGGATGTGGAGTGTTTGAAAAGTTCAGGGAGACTCTGTGCTAAGAAAAAAACAGTCTAAACAGCCAGACTGAAGGGCGGAACGGGGGGGGAGGGGCTCCGAGTTTCCTCAAATAAGTCTTTTCCCGGAATACTTGGACCCACAACTTGTTTTGAGTATCAATCTCCGTGAAAATGAGTTTTACCGACCTCTGACAGACTTTCACCACAGAAGCCAACGTTTGAAGCGTCCCCTCAAACACCCCCTAATCTGGCCCGCCGCGCCCCCTCCAACAGCAATTCCTCCTCTTCAGATCCTCAAAACATGTTGTTGGGGGTTTCAACCTGAACATTTAAAAAAACAACACTCACACCTGAAACAAACACAAATCCAAGCATGCTACTGAACACCAAAAATGAGCTCCTATTGGATGAAACACACATATATTGCATGGAGACTGAAATATTTTACAGCATGAACCCCTCCGAGAGCAGCAGGCGCCCCCGAGGGGAAACAATGTGCCGTTTTGGTACTTTCTGCTTCAAACTTTTCTGATATTCACTAAATCTTTTTCGGTTGCAAAAACATTAGAACAGTTTATTCTCTCATAAGACATATATGTTTATTTTTTTATAATCTGACTTTTTTTTCTTTTTAGATTTTCAAGCAAGATGCATACACATAAAGGATCTGGTTGGGGGGCAGGGGGAGCTTTTGGGGTGGGGTGAAACAGGGAGGCGGGGCTTTGAGGACCAGCGATGTGGTTGGAGGATTTTAGCTGGCCACTTCCTCGTCTGGTTTGTTCATGGCCTTCAGCTGTTCCAGCAGGGTGGTGGGGGTGAAGATGCTGGTCGATCCTGGAGACACACACACGCAACACACACACACACACAAGAAAAAACAGCCTCAGATTTGTACACTGGTATATAGAAAAATGTTGTTTTGCTATGAGTGAACTAGAGATGAAGGAGTCTCACATGATGTTTAAAGAAAAGCC
Organism: Oryzias javanicus; assembly: GCA_003999625.1. Classification (NCBI taxonomy): domain Eukaryota; kingdom Metazoa; phylum Chordata; class Actinopteri; order Beloniformes; family Adrianichthyidae; genus Oryzias; species Oryzias javanicus. Next base: position 4,414,010 of record CM012448.1, read on the forward strand.
TGAAGTTATGGTCGTTTCAGTGGTTAGTCAGCAGGTCATTGATGTGTCATAAGGTTTAGTGAGGCTAAGGGTGGGTGTCTGAAAGGTCTGAAGGTCTCTGAAACAGCTGATGAGCAGCATCTCTTCCACAACACAATAAAAAAGCAGCCAAAGTGCAAACACCAGACGATGAAGATACCAAAAAGAAAATTTACAACAGCAATGGCTCTTAACTACTGAACCGAGACTTTAAACTCCTTTACTGAAATTGTTTATTAATTGGAAGAATTCAAGTTTTTCTATTCATACACAATCTCTCAGATAAATCTAGATGTGAAATTCAGATAATTAAATCTTTAAAGACCCACTCCTATCATCTTTTAATGGTCTTTTATTTCTGATTATGCTGTTTTGAGTGGATTCATCAGAGCTAAGCAAAGCAGGGAACGAATTTTTACTGAACAAATACAATCTTTTTTTTTTCCTTGCTTCTAGTTCACAATTTGAATGAAGAAATACTCAATCTTAGGCTTAATTTTCTTTATAAAAGTCCATCATCAGAAAAATGAAATACCACAAGAACATTATCAGAGTGGGGTTTTGGGACTGCATAATATTCTACAAAAAAAAAAAATTTTCTTCTTTAATATTTAACATTTAGAACATCCTGACGCCTGGTTCACATCGCACATCTATTTGGAACCCTTAGTGTAGTTCACACAAGACGCGAAACGCCGCGGTCCTCCGCAGCCGGCCTGCACAGTGCAGCGAGCATTTTGGTGTCTGGTCTATATTTTTGGCGCGAGCGATCCACGTCAATTCTGGCAGGGAGTTATGCTAAGACACGAGAAAATCTGGTTAATTTTCAAACTACAACCAATTTTTCACAATGAAATACCGCTATTCACAAATGCAATCAGATTTTTGGAGTGACAGCAGGCAAACAGCACTGACCTATTCCCTGTGGTTCAACTGACTCGCGTCTCGTGAGATTTGGCTAAAACCCATGTGATTTGGTCGTGTCCTACGAGAATTGGTCGTGTCCCACGAGATTTGGTCGTGTCCAACGAGACTTGGTCGTGACCCACGTGACTTGGTCAAGACCCACGAGATTTGGTCAGGACCCGTGAGATTTGGTCGTGACCCACGTGACTTGGTCAAGTACCACAAGATTTGGTCAGGACCCATGAGATCTGGTTGTGACCCACGTGATTTGGTCATAACCCACGAAATTTGGTCAAGACTCATGAGATTTGGTCGTGACCCACGAGATATGCTCAAGACCTACGTGATTTAGTCGTACCCATGAGATTTGGCCAGGACCCATGTGATTTAGTCGTAACCCACTAGATTTGGTTGTGACCCACGAAATATGGTCAAGACCTACGTGATTTAGTCGTAACTCACGAGATTTGGTCAGGACCCATGAAATTTGGTTGTGACCCACGTGATTTGGTCATAACCTATGAGATTTGGTCATAACCCATGAGATTTGGTCAGGACCTATGAGATTTGGTCGTGACCCACGAGATATGGTCAAGACCTACGTGATTTAGTCGTGATACACAAGATTTGGTAGAGACCCAATTAGAGTCAGGCGAGCCATAGGAAATAGGTCAGAGCTGTTTCCAGCGCCTGCCCCTGCTGAATTTTGGTATCTAAACAGACTATAGGGATGAAAATACTGTATTCCTCTCTTATCCGCGGCAGTAAGGGACGGGAGATCTCTGTGAAAAAGCCTAATCCACGAATACAGAAACCCCCGGGTATCCATCTTAGACCCCGTTCCCTGCGGCTGAAGAATGTCGTTTACCGATCCATACTCTAAAAGACACTTCTGATCACGCTTAGTAAACATTTATTAAAGAACATTGGAGTATTGCTCAACATAGAGTTTTTTATCCAGAACAATAGACTGCAAAATTTTCATTAGGACTGTTACTCTGTCTCTGTGCCTTAAGGGAGCGTGTGCTTCCTCCTTAGAGAGTATCTCTATCCAGAATTTTCCGGTTTCTTCCATAATAAACACCTGCACTGGATGATAATCCTCCTCTGGGATTATCAAGATATGTTCGAGCTGATTCTGAGTCAGCTGATGTCATTTCTCCATGCAGGCTCACTGTGAATGAGCGCGACTGTGTTTGTTTGTAGTGGACGAGCGGGAATGCTCTTCAACCGTGTTCCCGTTCTGGGAAATTCCTACAGCAGCTTTGAAAGTCAAAGTTTCATACAAACATCTTGTGACAAGATGGACGATGTCAAATTCATTGTAGAAGCTGACAGCCGCGAAAAAATACACGTCTGGTGTGAACTGGAGGGGAAGCGGACTCCGCTTCAGGGTGCGGTGCGAACCCGCCGTCAGACTTTAGGACACTGTGGTACTTTTTTTTTAACGAGACTAAAGATTGAAAATCCATCACCTCCAAACTGAAATCTAGAACGGTTATTTGTTTTATTTGAATATAATCACTTCTACATAACACAAGTTAATGCTTTATTTCCAACAGAGCACAGATGACAAACCTAAGAATTGTTTGTTTTCCACTAAACTAGCTCATTCCAAATGTGCTGCTGCTGCACGCCTCAGAGGCAACAAATGGCTGAAAAACTGCATGCAGACAGTTAAAAAAAGTCTTCACATGAAGCCAAAAAGGAGCAGAAGCGGGACGTTTCTAGATGCCATCAAGTCCAAAAACAGAGAGTGACAGCTTGACAGCTGAAGACACGTTTCACGCAGTGCTAAACCCAAAAGGTGCTGGCTGGAGTAAAGCGACCCGTCTGCCGGTTTTGTGCCGTCTGCTGAAGCAGATGCCCCGACGGGTCACATCTTCAGAGTGGATCATAAAAGAGGCAGACGGGTGCTTGGATTTACCTGCACCTGTTGAACATCTTTACTCCCACTGGAGCTTTGTTTCTGCTCGATTGTTTCTTTAAGGCACAGATGATCAAAGATGATGCTGTGGATGCTACAGCGGCAGGTGGATGGTTTAAATCAAGGACAGAGGCGTCTCTGTTCTACAAAGCCCAGAAATATGAGTTTTAATTCTACTTTTAATGTTTTTGATGACTGCTAAGGACCATTTTTAATACTTCCATAAATCCTGAAATAGGAGTGTGTAACAAGTTTGCTAGAATTAAGAAAAGCTATCAGAGTGTAGTTTGTGTGGACATCCCACGAGCACATAGGTGTGGCTCTTTTACCCCTGCATCATGGCTCTTTGGTTAAAATAAAAGGTTTTAAAAAAACTTTAAAAAGTAACTGTTAAAGGGAAAAGTAAGTAAGTAAGTTTAAAAAGGCAACTTTTTAAACTTTATTTAACTCATTCACAGTTGAAGGACTGTATCAACTAGGATCCTAACAACGGTAGCCGTAATTCTCCATCAATTCTTTGTAGTTTATCAACGTTTTGACTTAATTTTAAGCTTAATTTATCACAGAATATCAAATTATTGTCAATAGGTACAACTAGAATTAAAATTATATATTAAAGTATAATCCACTGGATTATAAAGCAGATTTTGTATTTTTGAACAAATTCAATAATTTAAAGTGTTCCTCATGGTTTTAACATCTGGTAGGGGTCACCTCATTAGTTCTGTTTTTGTTGGTAATACTTATGAATTTCTGCCTTAAATGCACCAGAAACAGTAAAAAAATGTTTTTTTTTAATCATTGGTGACTTTACACTTCCTACTGCATTGACATGATCCTATTGTGGGCCGTAAAGAAGTTTTTAAAAGATGTACCCCACAAACCCCTCTCTGCTGCTCGTCCCACAGATGTGGCTAAATTTGAATGGAAACAAACAAATAAAAAGCTTGCTTTGGGTCAAAAATAATTTTGCAAACACAAATTAATTTAATTTTGTTCTAAGTATTAATTACAGTAGTTTATATGTTTAAGCATCAAACTATGTCTATGCATCCAATCGAGGTGATTTTTTGTTTGTATGTAATTTAATTTTTTTGTCCTGGAACATGAAACTCTGAGCTTTGCAGCACTGACATTCAGTGTGTGCAGAGATGCCTCATGGGATAGCGTAGGCTTCACCGTGCTGTAACCAGTCTTTGCAATAGCCAGTGAAGGTTCTGAGTCATCCAGGTGGCACTGTCTTGAGGTTGTCATAGCAACTGGACTTGAAATTATCTTCCTTGAAATGTTTCGCTGACATACAACGGAGTATTAGGGCCACTTCATATACAAAAAATAGTTTTTTAAATTACGAATTTAAATCTTGTTAATTTACAAGAAAAAAGTCGTCACTGCTAAAGTACGAGAGTCGTATAAAAGTCATAAGCTAAATTTATGACTTTTTTTCTTGTATGGTTAGGACTTTTAATCTTGTAAATTTACAAGTTTTTTTCTCGCAAATTTACGAGATTAAAAGTCGTAAATTAATGAGAAAACACCAAAGTTGTCTGTTTACCAGACGAAGAAGATTTATTTCCAGATCGGAGTTAAAAAACAAAGAAATTCTAAACCTTATTCTGAACCTTGAAATCAAATTATCAGTGAAGCTGACTCTCTGGATCCGTGTCGGTAATGCAGAGTTTCATATGTAAAAGGAAGAGTTCAAAAACGCATCATTCACATACCCAGATGCCCTTTCACCACCTCACGTCATGTCTCCATCAAGCGCAGAAACCTGTAAACGGTGCTCCGTACGCCCACTTCTCCAAATGAAACGTCCCGTTTCAACACAAAACAACGAGAAATTAAAATAGTCTAGCGCAAGAACAGTGAAAATTCCGAGAACAAGGCCTCTTGAGACGGAAGCATCACACAGATTTTAAGGATATCTTGTTGTTCGCGGAGGAAGAAATGACTGGAAGTGGACAACTGCGAGGAAATCGATGGCTTCATCAACGAGATCTGCGGAGATCCTGCAAGCCGCCATCAATGAATAAAACACGAATAAACTGGAAATCAAACAAAGAAGTTTCTAAACTTCAATGACGTTTCAAACTTTCAGTTTACCTGTTGAAATCCAATACGCTTTTCACAGCTCATTCGCTCCCTTCGACTTCCCTTCAGTTTTTTTCTCGTAAATTTACGAGATTATAACTCTTAGAGGTACGAGATTTAAAGTCGTCATATTACTTCTTTATTTATTTATTTTTTGGTGGTCCTAATTCTCTGACGTCATCATTTTGACGTCATCACAACTAGACGATTTCTAGTTACTACGAGTCAACCTCGAGACAGTTTTTGCAACGTGCCGTACTTTGATCAGCTGTGTTTTTGGCTGCATTTGATTCAAATCCAGCATCTCTACAGACAGGTTGTGATCCATGTGAGCAAGTGATGAGGGACAGAGTGGAATCAACTCAAAGTAACAGAAAATACACCAGAAAACGGAGAATTCGTATCTGAAATCCAACATCAACTCAAGCTCAAAAAATCTGGGTTTTCTGTCTTTGGCTTCACATCCAAAAAAAAAAAAAAATTCAGGCATTGGGAGCTCATAAAGATGTTGGGGTAGATTAATTCTGGAGTTCAAAATGACAGACCGCACCTTCATGTGCATCCAGAGGATGGCCATAAAGGCGAGGTTGAATCCACTAAGATGATAGGAGGCAGCAGGGATGGTCACATGACCTCCTCAAGCACAGACTTTACAGATGTTTGCTCTTTATCAAATAGATTTATGTGTTTGATTCAATTTTATCAGCAAAATAATTTGTCCAGGATCGGTGAAATCTTTGTGCATAAAGATAAAAAGAGTCCATGCAATGAGGAAGTGTCCATCTCTGAGGGACAAGGGTGGAGTTACATAAAACAGTGCTGAGAGTTTAAAGAGGAGGGGGGAACCAGGAGGAAGAAGCCCTTATGTTCAGAAAGGGCTTCTCTGTGCAGCTGCCTTTACTTTTTTCTGTGATCTCCCTCCCTCCCAATCTGTCTCTGCCTCACTCGTCTGAGGGCTGAGCGTCCTCAAAGGACACCCTAGTGGACTCTCGGAAGTCGGGGTGCTGCAGGTCCGACAAGAATTTGGTAGGGGTGAGAGTGTGGGTGGAACCTGCGGAGGAACAGAGGCGGCTTCACCAGGCGTCTCACAGCATTTGCTTACGCCCTTCCCCCCAGGCTCGCCACACAGACACAAAAGGGTTACGCACAAGCAACCTGCAGACACGCACTCCACCGCTGGCACTTCTCACAACAGCAGTAGCACACACACAAACACACACAAAAAAAAGACAATTGTTTGAAACACAGTAGCTGAAGCAGAGCACATCGAAAACAGACACTCCACTTTTAACAAAGAAGCACTGAGACGTTTAACCCTTTAACACCTGAGGCGTCGGCGGTGATGCTTCAACGCAACATCTTTGACGTACTGCAACTTTTCATCCAATAACACGAGAATTCCAGTAGATTCTGAAGGAGAAAAGCGCTTTTCTCCTTCAGAATCTACTGGAATTCTCGTGTCAACGGTTGAAAAGTTACAGTAAATCAAAGAACATAAACACTGGAGCTCCGGTGTTAAAGAAGCACACAGGGCGTCACACACACGACCTCCCTGATGAAACGCTGCACACGTCAGCTCGCCTGTGACATCTGTGTAACATGTGTCAGGTTGCTTCTTTTTTCTTTGCAAAATAACACAAAACATTTATGAAATCCAGACGGAATGATGAGACAACAGGCCAGTTTTAAGTGATTTTTTTTTTTAAACAAATAGATTATAATATAGAGAGTCTTCAAAACCCAATTGGTGAATCATATTTTAAAAATTAGGATGGCACTCGCCAATCCAGTGATTTTTGGATGGTTTTGGATGTTCCGAAACTCGTCATTTTATGATGCGTTGGCTGGTCCCAGAACATCAGGGGTCCCAAACCTCCAGGCCCCCCACCGGTAAAAGTCTGAGGATTCATGAATCAAACCACCATTCTTACTTTCTACTTTAATATGTTTTTTATTATTTTTATTGAAAACTATTTGTATTAAATCACCACCATTTATTTAGAATCCATTTATTCAGAACCAACAAAACACAGATTTAGATAAAAAAAAATGATGTTTGTCAATTTTTTGTAAACCTTCTGGTTAAATTCATCAGTAACATAAACAACATAAAAAGCATACAAATCCCAGCTGTTTTGGATCATTTAACAACAAATCCTGAAAATGTTCCCTGAAATTTTTCCTTCCTCAAAGTTCTTCAACATTTTACATTTCAAGCATAAGACATTAGCAGAGCACATATGAGAAAAGTCGTTTTTTTTCCCCCCGCGGCAGTATCAGAGGATTCACGTCGATCACATCAGCTCTTCACAGCTGCTTTTCTCTGCTTCAGAATCCGGTGACATCATGTTAATTGTTTCAACTTTTGAAGAGTTTCCATAACCAAAAAAATATGAACACTTTTTAGAAGTTATGTCAGTGAACAGAACTTTAGTCTCAGTTTTTGAACGGAAAAAAAACTCTCACTAGTCTTACTTTGAAAACAGGAAGCTCCGCCTTTTCCAGCGATTTACAGCCTGTTGTTTTATGATGTTACCATCTTTTACTTTCTCTAAACTCCTCCTCTTTTACCTTTCTTTTGTGATTTGAACCCGCCCCCAACCTCCCTCTTCTTTTTTTTCTGTCCAGTCCAACAGAGAAAAAAAAAAGTTACAAACATAAATATAAAAAAGTTTAGCATAAACTACAACAGGGGTTTATTCTCATTAACCCCCTGTTGTGACAGTAAAATCTGTCTAACACAAGAAGCTCTCAGCTGTTGGACAGGACAAGTTTAAAAAAAATTAAAATAAAGAAAACAGAAGCCTTACCGACATGAAGATTTGGTTACCTCTTTTGGCTTTGTTTTAGTTCATAAACTTAAAATCCAACATTATTCTGCATTTCAGAGCAAAAATACACCTGATAAAATTTTAAACCCATCATTTAATAGGAACAACCAGCAGGTCAAAAAATGACAAGTTTCGGGACACCCAAAACGTCAAAAAGTGATGCGGAGGGGGCCCACATATGATGAGTTGGGAGTGAGACTGTGTAGGCCAATCAGATGCTTCAACTCAGATTATGTGCAAAAATGAACAACAAAAGAGTCTCAGCAAGTTTCTATCTCTTCACACTCCTATCACAAAATCAATAGTTTCCTCCTCTCCATCTTTAAAGAAAAAAACTTTATGTTGGTAAATATCTTATGTTAATGTTAATGATTAAAACTGGTCTGAAGGTAATAAACTAACAGCTGTTTTAAAGTGTCTTCACATAGCTGGAATAGTTTCAGCTGATGCCTCACAGACACAATCACTGAGGTTTGGGTGTGCTCATATTAGTCAAAGTTTGGTCCTGCCTCCGTCCAGATTCGTTCACACCAAATGCGATTCACATGGCATAGGTGTCCAGTTTTCAAGCTAGGAAAACGTACAGACGCATTCGAAGATGCTGTGCCGTGATTTAAAGGGGCCCTACCGTTATTTTCTTCAGCCTTTCAGAGTAAACTATATCCATGTATGTGATCATATATTACCTTCGGAACACTAAAAAATAAATTATTTATGAAATGTGAGTTAAATTTGTGGATCGTTATAATAAACTAAAACGACTCGATTTCTGAGCCTCCGCCTTTCGCTCCTTGTCGGTCCCGCCCATTTTTCTCCTGCCAGGAGACATATTCTGGCAGCAGGGGACAACTGCTTCTGCACCACAGCTCCGCGGGGAAGATGGGTGTGTTTTCGTTGTAGTCTGGGGGCGGAGCTTGCAGCACAGACTCTTCCTGAAGGGATCGGTTGGCATTGTGGTTGCGTCAGCACGTTTCCAACCGCTCGTTTTCGTGGGTATGGGAGGGGCTGCTGCAGAAAGCGCAGGTTTTTAGAGCATAACTCTTAAATGCATTAATGGATCAAAATGCTGCTTTGGGGTTCTTTATAGTTAAGAATAAACAACAAAATGCATTTAAAACCTAAAAAGTAGAATTTTCTTGGTTGGGCCCCTTTAAGTGTCGGCCGTTGTACGTCAGTCTGGCAACAGAGTGATTTAAGCACTTTCAGTTTAAAAATCAGAACTTGGTGAGGACGATCCCTAGCATCAACAAATCAGGGATTTAGGCACATGACTTGTTCAATGATGCAATCAGTGGGTGGAGTCTAAATCTAACATGAATGGTAAATGGTAAATGGCGTATACTTGTATAGCGCTTTCTACCCTCCTTCAACGGCTCAAAGCGCTTCACAGTCACAGACCCATTCACGCACACATTCATACACTGGTGGTGCTCGCTGAACACTGCGCAACCTCCCACCAGAAGTAATTTAGGGTTCAGTGTCTTGCCCAAGGACACTTCGACACATGGGCGGGGCAAGGAATCGAACCCACCATCTTCCGATCCTGGGATGACTGCCCTACCACTGCACCACGGCCGCCCATGAGGGAGAATCTGATAGATCTCCTACTAAACTTTTTTATATTTTTTTCTTATCAAGGGAAATATTGTCCAATTTTTGTAATTATTTTTAATGCGGGGCAGCAAGCCATTAAACTGGGTCACAGAGAGACAGAAGTAATGCTGAAAGCTGTCTCTGAATGATCTCATTACTCTAGCTTAGCTAGCATGTAGCTGAAATATTAGCTTAACTTTTAAAAAAACTTCAAAAAAGCTAGATGAATGCTCATTTTTAGACCAGAGGTCTGCAACCTGCGGCTCCAGAGCCACATGTGGCTCTTTTATCTCTCTATGGTGGCTCTCTGGCTGAAGAAAAATAAAATATTAATACATTTTCTAAAAAATGGAGATTAGCTATTATTTTAGCAACAAACTAACGGTTTTGGCTAATTTGTTTTCTAGAGGCGTTTTTAGGCTAATTTAGAGTTTTAGCTTCTATTTTGGCTGCATGCTAACATTTTTAAGTAAGTTAGTTTCTTGAGGAATTCTATGCTAATTTGGAGTTTAGCTAATATTTTAGTAAAATATTGATGCTTTCAGCTAATTTGATATCTCATTAATTTTTTTATAATTTTGAATTTAGCTTCTATTTTAGCAACATGCTAACATTTTAAGTTAGTTTACTGAAGAATTTTAGGCTATTTTGGAGTTCAGCAAGAAATTAAGCAACAACCTAGGTTTTCTAGCGGATTTCGCCTTTAATTAGTTTTTTATGCTAATTTGGAGTTTAGGTAATATTTTAGCAGTATGCCAACATTTTTAGCTAATTTGCTATCTACTAAGGGTTTTAGGCTAATTTTGAGTTTAGCTTTTATTTCAGCAACATTTTTGGGGGATTTTATTTACAGAGAAATTTTATGCTAATTTGAAGTTCAGATAATAATTAAGCAACAATCTTGCTTTTTTGCTACTAAAGTTAAAAACGTACAAAAAAAAAATCCAGTTTTGAGAGATGCTAGTTTATTTTATATAAATTTTTGCTTTTGTTTGTGCCAAAATAGACATTATTCACCTTTATTAAAAACAAAAAGAAGGTTATGATTGCATATCCAAATTTGTTAATGGCTAACGTAAGTCAATGCGGCTCCTTCCAGGTTTTTATCAGTAGAAAACGAGCCCAAATGGCTCTTTTACTGTTAAAGGTTGCCGACCCCTGCGTTAGACGATAGCTTCTACCACAAGCGTCTGGGGCATTAAGTTAATGAACACATTTTTGTACAAGCATCGAGCAGCAAATTCACTGTTCAAATAGAGGTGAATTCGACGTGCAAATCCCATCTGGTGTGAAGGCGAAATTGGAGTCAATTCAGCTGAATGGCTGAAGTGTGAACTTACTTCATGTATGTTTTACTTAAAAAAACATAAGCAGGGACTAGAAGCATAGAGGCTTTTAATGACATGAGAGGAGGAAAAATAAACACTTTAAACTAACATAGAAAGAAATGCTGGTTTTTAATTATTCCTTCAAACATTTAGATATGTTATAACTCAGACGTTTATGAGACTCTGACGACCACACAGAGAAAATGTTTGCCCTTGATCCAGCAAAGATCTATCATTCACTCTATAAATTCTCAACTTTGACTCTGAAATGGGTTCTTATAAAGCCGTATTTTCCATTTTGGGCGCTGGGCAGCTTACCAATGATGGCTTCCCACTTCCCATTGGCCTGTGTGACTTCGTAGGCACAGCGCATCTCGCTGAAGGACACACCACCGATGATGAAAACCATGACCCGTGGTCCGGTGCGGTACTCTCCAGGGGTCTTGTTCTTGTGCCAGTGTCCGTACCGAGCACTGCCAGAGAAGGAAACACAAAACGGATCATTGAAGACACTTAAGATTAAAACTCCACTTATCGGCAGCATTGTTTTTTCAGTCAAGCCCAGTTAGCTTAGGTTTTCAACTGAAAGTTTCCTCTCAGTTGGTTAACTTAACTATGACTGCCGCACACATCCTGAACTTTAAAGCCGGAATAAAAATAATAATTTTGTCTTTTATGGTTATGACAACCATTAGATCTTCTTTGATCTTTACTTTTATATTAGGCTAAACCTCCTTCATTTGTAGGGGCATTTGTAATGCTCGGAGTGTCTGAAATATCTTTTTAAGGGTCATCCCTCCAAATGGAGGGATTTAAAACCCTCCGTTATGAGGAGGAAAAGCGTTTTTCTTCACGTGGGTGCATTCTGAAGTCTTTTTTGTTGTAGCATGACCTTTTCAAACTTATAAAACCGCTGTTTGTTGTAGATGTTTAAGCACTGGAGTGTTAAGCGGACCGATGATTTTTTTTGTGATGTCATCGAATTTGGAGACACTATTTTTTCATAAGAGCTAAACGTAAGGGTAGGGAGAAGGGAAGGATTCAGTTTCAGCCTTATATTACAAATGTTTCTTTGTCTTTACCTCCCAGATATGACCAACAGTTGTTGTTGTTGTGTAAGTGTGTATGTGTGTTAGTTTATTTGACACTTTAGTTTATTTTTGAATAATAACTTATTTTTGAGCTCACAAATTTTCTTAGGAATACTATTCCATAAGGAAATTGCTCTATAAATAACAGTTTTCTTCATTAAATTATATTTGGGAAATGGAGTTATTACATGACCTCTTGTTGCAGTTCTTGTTCTTGTTCTGTGCTTGTGCATTGTGTCAGTAAACAATTTGTCAAGAGTTAAAAGTACCTCATGCATCAAGTGTAAGCTGTAATCTTTGACCCACCAGTTTAGCTTTGACTGCTTGTGTGTGTTTGTGTGTGTGAGTACCTGACTGCTGTGGTGCTGAACGATGCAGAGGAGCGAGTAGAGATGTAGGGATAGTGTTTGGTGTCCAGCTTATCATCAATAGCATCCTGCAGGAGAACAGAGCAGCAGAACCTTTGAAGAGTTTCACTGCAGGATTCATTTGAACGGTGAGGAGAAAAATACTTCCTAACAAGCTTCGGTCTCAAATCTGCTTCATAACTACACATTAGAGAAGAGACACACAACCAAACCTCCATGATGTCTTTGACCAGCGGTGTCCAGCGGGACAGCTGATAGGTCTGCTCGCTCACACGCTCCTTCCTGTCCATCTTCTTCCCCCGACGGAGGGTCGACTAAAGAAGAAGAATGGCAGAAATGAAAGTTGAATTTCTTTTATATTTGCAGATTTCAAAGCTTCAGTCGGCTCCAAATGCAGATGAAAACGGATCGTGGTGGAATCTGGGAATGACGGAGCGGGGGGGGATCTCACATCTGTGATGATGGGGACGCCCAGGTGAGCCATGTTGGTGATGATCTCACTGTCCTCCGGGGGGATCTGAGCGTGTTGGATCAGCTTGTTCAGGTTCTCCTCCGTGATGCCTGAACCGCACACACACACACACACACACACGGGTCATGACTCACATGCATCTTTAACTGTTTGATTTATTTCTTTTTTTTTATTTACACAACAGTGTAGTTTGTTTTGTGCCTCACATCTTTAAAATGAGAATAAAAAGCTGTTTATTTTAAATCTTTTGATTTTTGTAGTAATAATTTGGTTCTACCTCAAAGTTGCTTTTATTTGACAGTAAAAGGAGAACAATGAGGAACGAAAATACCAATGATTAAAAACATCATGTTTGACTGTCTTGCATTTTACTTTGAAGTTACTCTGCTCCAGCAGGAGAATCTTAACTGACACGGGGTGTATTTTATTTTGAAAGGAACTTGTGTGTGCTGCTGTCAAAAGTAAATGTAATAAAATGGAAATATATAGATAATGTTGCAATTCAATGCTGTTTTGTAATATTTAAAAGCAACTTTTCTAAAAGAAATGTTTAAATGCCACAAAAAAATAAATATTGTGTATTTTCTAAACGATAATGCAGAACTTTTCGGCCTGTAAGAAAAAGGACTACGTCTTTTTTAGTGTTTGAGGTTGCAAACCCCTAGGATAGGCTCCAGCAACCCCACAATACCAAAAGTTATTGGGTGAGTTCAGAAAATGGATGGATGGACTTTTTGGAGTTTGTTATCTTGTTCCTCTTCGGTGAGAAACGTGGGGCCCGTTTCAAGAAGCAGGTTTTGTTGAAACTCTGAGTTTGTGAACTCTGAGTTCAGGAAAACTTTGAATTTCCAGTTTCAGAAACGGAGGTAACTTAGACCAGGGATAATGGGTCAAACCAAGCCTGTTTCAAGAAGCGGGTTGAGCTGAACTCAGAGTTCATCACTATGGCGACTGACTCTGTGAATGCAACCTGGTCTGGTTACAAAAAACGGTCATTACTCCAACTTAACCAATTACAGAGATTATTCATTAAATTATTGACTGATCAAAAACCATTATTTAGTTCTTATCCTGAATTAAAATGATTCAAATATAGAAGTACGCATCAACTCTGGCAGCTTTTTTCTCTCTCTGTTTTACCGCTGCAGCTGTGTTGATCTTTTTGTGGAAAATGTGCTCTTAGTCGGCATATCACATCAATGTCTGTCGCCGTGAAGTATGACGCCCTAATGGTGTAAGTTCCCGTTGCCATGGTGAATCACAATGTCTTTGCTCCATTTTTTAGGGCTTTATATGGTCACGACGCTCGCACCTGACACTGAGTCCAACTACTCAGAGTTGATCGAACAAACTTTTTTCAGCTGAAATTGATAACACTGAATTTGTTAACTCTGAGTCAGTCAACTCTGAGTTCCGGCTTGAACTCTAAATTTGTTAAACCTGCTTCCAGAAACGGGCCCCTGGAGTTTGAAGCAGCTGAGATGAGGAGAACAACAAGCAAAACCACAACTCAGAGTCACATGAGAAGCTATTCTCTTTATTCTCTCTAATGTCTCATTTTCTTCACATTAATGGTTTTATTTTTTATGTTTTCATGACTAGTTATATTGTTTAGTTCTTCAGTTCTGGTCTCTGCTCCTTTGCCACAGTTAGATCATTAGAGCTGTTTTCATTCATTTCTTCTAGTCCATGCCAGTTCTTTTGCACTTTGGCAGATCAACCACAAAACCAGAAGGAGCTTCTTCCTCATTTTGCTTCTACTTCTTAAGTCATCTTCAGTACGAGTTATTGTCTTTCCTTCTCTTCCTTTAGGTATTCTTCTTTCTATGTTCTGCTCTTCATTCTGATGGTTTGGATTTTCAGTTTGCATTAATTTCTCTTTTCTGGGAGTCTGAGACCTCTGCTTCCACCAAACACAATAACAACTATGTTTACATTTAATATGCTTGTCTGCTCTGAGAGTTCTTGCTTTAAGTTATTAATATAAAGCACTGTGCTGTCCTCACGGCACGTGACTTCATGCTGCTAGACAGCCAGCGAACAAATACAAGTAGTCCCAAGGGAATCAAAGTTTCTTCTTTAATTTTCCTCTTCTTAACACTTATATAATTTTTTGTAACTGAAATAAGACAGAAAAAAGGGGTTCACAGACATTAGCTTGCGATATCAAAACATGACGAGCCTATTGTTAAAACAAAACTTGAAAACAACATTAAAGGTGCACAAAATACAGTCAAACCACATATTAACTTCATATATTTCACTTACAAAGACGGAAGAATCCCAACACTCGCACGCACAGAGCCGACTCAGCACGAACATGGCCGCATCTCCGTGAGAATGTGCTCGACTAAACATTAAACTGCATGGTGAGAGCACTCACTCTGACATAAATTTAAAAACAAACTTAACTGAAATGACGATGTCTCACTCTGACGATTTATCCAAACGAAATGTAAAGCAGGGTTTCCTTGAAGCAAACGCTCTTTTTAAACTAAACTAAAGCCATTACACTCCCCGCTTGATATAATGCTATTATATCACAACTAACATCAACACAAATGTACATAACCTTTTTCAGTCACATGAAATAAGAACAACAATGTCCGAAACTGGTCTGAGGTAGGTCTTAAAGTCCCTTCTTTTGCAGTGCGTACTTCCACCTTACGTACTCTACCGTCCTTGCTGTGAAGAGCTTTCACGATCACTCCCAACGGCCACTCATTCCTGTTGGTCTGGCTATCCTTCACCAGAACCACGTCTCCTTCATGACGTTTGGTTTATCTTGAGTCCACTTGCTGCGGCTCTGCAACGTTGACAGATAGTCTCTTCTCCACCTTTCCAAAAGGTGTCAGCCAGTGTTGAACATGCTTCCACTGTTTTCCAAACAGCTGACCTGATGAGAAGCTTCCAGAAGGCGCAGACACTGTGCTCATCTTCTGTGTCAGCAAAATAGCTGGGGTGAGTATCTCAGGACAGTCCGGGTCTTTGTATGGCAACCAGGGCCTAGAGTTCATGATTGCCATCACTTCGGCCATGAAAGTACTCAAAACCTCATGTGTCAGATGAGTTGAGTCTGTCTTCATTAACATTGCATCCAGAATGCGTCTGGCCACTCCAATTAGGCTTCCCAGGATCCTCCCATGTGGGACGCATGCGGTGGGTTAAACATCCAAACACAGCCTTTCTTTTGCAGGTACTTTCCAACTACACTGTCATCTGCAACAAATTCCAGTTCTTTGCATGCTAAAGTTTGTCCCTCTGTCTGAACGCAGAAGTCTGGCAGGACCCCGAATGGCGAAAAACCTTCTCAGAGCATTGATGAAACTGTCAGTTGACATGGTCTCAATCAGTTCAATATGTACAGCCCTGTTTGACATGCATGTGAAAAGCAGTGCCCACCGTTTACTTTGAGCACTACCGCCTCGCGTGCGACGTGTGACAACTGACCATGGCCCAAAAACATCTAAACCAACTGTTGTGAATGGGGCTCAAGCGTTACTCTTTCTGCAGGTAGGTCAGCCATTTTTCTGAGTTTCTTTTCCCCCGTAGCTTACGGCAGGTGACACATCTGTGAATGACTGAAGAAACAAGACGCTTACATCCTATGATCCAGTATCCACCACATCGGATGCTTCCTTCTGTGATATGTCTTCCTTGATGAGCTACTTGCTCATGAAAGTCTTACAAGCAATGTAGCAATATGATGGAAGCTGGAATGATCAGAGGGTGTTTCTCTTTTCTGTCACATCAGCAGAAGACAAACGTCCACCAACTCTCAAAAGTCCATCCTTGTCTACAACTGGACTAAGCTTTAAAAGGCCGTCAGAGTTGATAGTTCGACTCCCTTTGAGGTTTCTGAACGTGTCTTGAAAGTTTCACATTGAATAGCTTGAATAATGACAACTTCTGCTTTTTCCAGTTCTTCGACACTTAGCATTCCAGTGCGAGCTTTTGTTTCTGTGCAATCCATTGAGTTTTCTTGAAGGATATGTGAGATGAATGAGTCTGGCTATGGCTCGACGAAGTTGTCCAGTGGAGAACTTTTCAAAGCGCTGACATCCCAACTGTGATTCTGATGTTGTAGTCCGAAGTGTATGACTTCCGGACGTAACTCTTTATCTGATGCTGGTTCCACCAAAGAAAAAAACACTTGCTTGGTGAGACTCTGAACTTGTTCAGAGTAGAGAAAAGGAGGACCAAGAAAACCGCTTGCCTGTAGCTCAGACACTTGAACAGATCTGTCGCTGGTCGGCAGGATTTAGTGCAGTGGAACATACTGCCACTGATTGGCTTTGTGGATATTCTGATCCTAGTGACACGGTTTGCCACATACATGTAGAATCGCCTTGAGGTATTGTGTATATATCCAACACAATCCTGCTGTCAGTGAAAAATCGGATGCAGTCAACCTCCATATCCAGCTGGTCTCTGATCAGTTCAAACATTTCGACTGCAAGGACAGCGGCACACAGTTCTAGGCGTGGCACAGTGTGTGCAGGCCGGGTGCTAGTTTTGACTTCCCCATCACAAATCCAACATGATGTTTGCCATCACTATCCACTGAATGAAGGTAACCACAGCTCCTATAGCAACAACTGAAGCATCGGAGAAAATGCATATTCTCTTCTCTTCATTGTTCCTGAAGAAACTGGAAAGTAACACCTTGGAATCTGGAGATCTCCAGAGCTTTTAAAGAGTTTCTCCAAGAAATCCACTTTCTTCTTTTTCTGGGGTTAAAGGCTCATCCCGTCTCTCTTCTGATGACAGTTCACGAATGAGTGCTTTGCCCTGCATGACTATGGGAGCCACAAAACCCAAAGGGTCATATAAGCTGTGACCGTCGATAGCACTCCTCTTCTTGTGAAGGTTTCACTTCTCTGGAAACAAGTAGGTAAAACTATCGGTTTGTAGGTCCCAATGCAGCCCCAGACTTCTTTGAATGATGAACTTGCAAATACAGAGAAAGGGGAAGGCGACACCATATGTTCTTATGCTGAGTTCCTACAGCTGCCCATTTCCTGTAAGTTGAATGGAAGTTTTTCTACTATTTGCTTTACTCCCCGTGCTGTGTCCAAGTACGCCAGTCCAGATAACGAGCCATCTTGTTTGGCACATTCCAGCTCCAACAGGATGTCACTGATTCTTGGAGTTTATACTGTCTGTTAGTCAACCTGGGAAATTCTTCCACTTTTTTGAGAAGGGCATCTTCAATGACCTCAGGTGACCCGTAGAATCTTCAAGGCGTTGCAAGCCAATATTAACAGCCGAGGATCAAGATGTACAGCACGCAATCTTTTCACTTTTCCGATGACTTGACCCAACCACTTAGCTAGCAAATCCATTTCTTCACGAGAGTCAAACTTATTTCTCTGGTTGCACTAATAAAGGAGGCCCTCCACGCCCAGTAATTTTCGGGTTTTTCATCAAATTGTAAAAGTCCAGTACTCACCAACTCCTTACGAATGAGGTACCTGGCAAAGTCTTGTGCTCCACTGGGTTCAGGTATGTAGAGATTTGTGATCCGAAGTGTGTCTTGGTGTATTTGTGGCTTTGGGTTGGTTAAAAAGGTATTTCCTGCTGTTTTGTCTTTCATTCTTTGATGCGACTGTGGTGAGTCCTGCTCTGCTCTGGTTGTAAATTGACAACGCGTTTGCTCATTTTCTTGGATGTCTTTATC
This sequence comes from Oryzias javanicus, assembly GCA_003999625.1. NCBI lineage: Eukaryota > Metazoa > Chordata > Actinopteri > Beloniformes > Adrianichthyidae > Oryzias > Oryzias javanicus. The sequence goes on from CM012448.1 coordinate 4,432,318, forward strand.
TTCTCTTTTTTCAGGTGAGTGGCGCGAAGAACTTTTGCTGGAGAGTAATTCACATTGCTGTTGCACATATATCACTTGTGCGCTGGGATTTGCAAAGAACATCAGCTTCAACATGGGCTCCTGCTTGAACTCCCCGCTTTGGATAGCTGCTTCTTCATAAGCTGATGCTTCGGCTTCGGCTGCAGCTACTACTGCTTTTGACACTGCAAAACGTGGAGACTCGCATCCAATTCAGCTTTCTTTTTCATTACATCAGCTTCCTTCTCTGCATAAGCTAGCTGAGCTCGGCTGCCTGTGCTTTGGCATGAGCTCTGGTGCTGCAGAGCTAGCTGAAGACTGGTGAGATGACCTTGTAAATCTTGATGACTGTGACCTTGCATCGAATGATTGTGAAGGTTGCTGCGACATTGGTTGCTTGTCTGAAACCTTTACTTGCTCTTTTTCAGCAGTTTCATCTTGTCGCTCATTAACAGATTCTCTGCCATAGTTCCTTCCTGAGCGTAGACTCATGTTTGCTGAACTTTGGTCTGCTAGCTTGAGTGCTGTGTAATCCGTCTTTTTACTGTGCTGTCCTCACGGCACGTGACTTCATGCTGCTAGACAGCCAGCGAACAAATACAAGTAGTCCCAAGGGAATCAAAGTTTCTTCTTTAATTTTCCTCTTCTTGAAAACACTTATATAATTTTTTGTAACTGAAATAAGACAGAAAAAAGGGGTTCACAGACATTAGCTTGCGATATCAAAACATGACGACGCCTATTGTTAAACAAAACTTGAAACAACATTAAAGGTGCACAAAATACAGTCAAACCACATATTAACTTCATATATTTCACTTACAAAGACGGAAGAATCCCAACACTCGCACGCACAGAGCCGACTCAGCACGAACATGGCCGCATCTCCGTGAGAATGTGCTCGACTAAACATTAAACTGCATGGTGAGAGCACTCACTCTGACATAAATTTAAAAACGAAACTTAACTGAAATGACGATGTCTCACTCTGACGATTTATCCAAACAAAATGTAAAGCAGGGGTTTCCTTGAAGCAAACGCTCTTTTTAGAACTAAACTAAAGCCATTACAAGCACATTTCTTCATCTTAATTCTAAAGTGAAGTTTTATTTTTCTTTTGTCCTGCAACTGTCCTGGACTTCTTCGATTAGTTAAAACTTTAAAACTTTTCCTTTAAAACTGTGGTTTTAAAGGAAAATTTGATCATCATAGACTCACCAAAATTTACATGCACCTTGAACCCAAAATTAATTTTCAGCATCTTGAGCGGAAAAAAAATAAACAAATATGACATCACAGCAGGAGAAACTATCAATAAATGTACAGGGCAGTAACCTCTTATGGGGGTTGAACGATTTTATATTTTTAAATCCTCTAAAGAAATCAAAACACATTAAAGAAAGTTTTGAAATTATTATGGGATACACACATGAACTTTGGCTTGGTGGCTTGAGAAAAGAATGTTGAAATTAAAAATACATTTTGATCTGCATTATGGTTGCGATACAGACGTCGCCGTGTTGGAGCCAAACACGTTTCATTGGGAACTACTGTCGCCAATCAGGAGTGAGCTTGTTGGAGGTCCACACCGCTTCCACTGAGGGCGGCTCGGGAGAGTCAAACGTCAGACGTGGCCTTGACAGTTCCTGCCCCCTTGCTGCCCTCTCCTGTTTCTTTTTGGCGTTTTCTGCTTGGTTCTGTTGCTCCCCTGCTCCCTATCTCTCCCCCACAGGTGTCCAGCATGAGGCGGGACCTCCTGGCAGCATTTAAGACCGGTTCCTCCAGCTTTTCCCTGCCAGTCCGTCTGCTAACTTTAAGTGGTATTGAGCCTACATTTGAGTCTGCGTCCCTGGCCTGTTACGCTTATCCTAATCCGAACAACCTGTTTTCGGTCTCTAGTCTGTGCTGCCCTGGAACCATTCAGCTGACCCCACCCCCTCCTGGACATCTTTGACCTACCTGAACCTCTTCCCCCTCCTGGACTTAAAGAGTTTACCCTGTCAAAATAAACTGTTGTCATCACATCAACTATCTGTCTCTTTTCTTCTGACCATGACAACCACATGCTTTCACTGAGGCATCTGATTGGTCAGTTAAAACCCTTGTGACCAACAGAATGGCTGAGTAATAACTGTTTATTTCTCTACAGATGTCTTTGGGAGTTTGGCTTCTTGGAGCCACAGGGTACTTCCTGTTTGGAACACGAAGGGGGAGGGGTCACTCATTCCAGTTCTCTTATCCAGTCAATGCTCACCCCCCCTCTGGTGGAGGGATCAGATACAGCAGGGGTGTCAAACTCAATCACACAAGGGGCCAAAATCCCAAACACACCTTAGGTCGCGGGCCGAACAGATTAAACATTTATTGAACAGAATACAATTACATTTTTAAAACTTTTAAACCGTAACTTTGTAACATAATTGTGAACTAGATATATAGCATTACCTGCAATAACGTAGTGTGAATGCTGTAAGCTGAATTTGGATGCTGAAGATACTAAAATTGATAGCTTAAAATACTGAAGCTAATAGTATTAGCTAAAATATTAGCTAGATGTCAAATCAGTGCAAAAAATGAAAAAAAAAAAAAACATAAAAACATAGCCAAAACAGCTAGTATGTAGCTGAGAAAATAGATAAATTCAAAATATCATAAAAAAAATTAAAAAGCCTAAATTAGCCAAAACAGCTAGCATGTAGCTGAAATATTAGCTAAACTCCTAAGCAGCCAAAAAAATCTTTGTAAATATCAAAATAGTCCAAAAAGATAGCAGAATGGCTATTTTTAAAACGTTAACCTTTTAACATAATTATAGTAATATTAGTAGTATAATAAATAGGCAGGAATATTATTCCAAAATAAATCAATTTAAAGATTAGAAATGAGCGCAAGATAACGTCAGGCCATTAATAGAAATATAATAAAATGATCTGGAGGGCCGCACATAATTTACCCAGAGGGCCGGATCCGGCCCTGGGACCTTGACTTTCACACATGTGAAATACAGAGAACAAATTTGCCATACAGGTGTGTAATAGTGACTGCTGGGATTTTTAACATTCTTGTTAAAATGTCTACAAACCAAGACTTTTTTTATCAGCAGTAACAGGGAGGAGGGGTCAGCCTCACCGTTCTTGAGGAAGATGTAGAGCAGGATGATGCGGATCTTGTCGTATGTGCTGACGTTGGCATCCAGCAGGATGGGCACAATGGCCCTCATGGGATCTTTGATCTTCTCGCCCTCAGCGTCTGTGCCCATGGCCAAATCCTGCACCAGACAGGCCTCTTAGACACGCACACTTTCACATTTGACAAATTAAATCTCTCTTCTCAAAACTCATTGTTTAAACCTAAACAGGTAAACGTAACACGAGCAGGAAGAGCCTGCACAAACCCCCTCCTCTACTAAAGATTTAACAGTATTGTTTTTTTCCTCACCTGCTCTACGCGACACAGCTTGTCCACCGTTCCCTGATAGTGCTTCATGCAGTCCTCGGCCAGCTGCAGGTGGGTGGAGTACTAGAGGAGACAAACGCATCATCAGCAGAAACGCACACACATACAGGAAGAGACAGCTGCATGCAACGGCGCACAAACCTTGCTGAGCTCTTTTTGGTACTGAGGCATCTTCTTCAGCATCTGTGACAGATCCCTCATGGTGGTCTGTTAGAACACAGGAAGATAAAATGATTCAATAACAGCTTTCAAAATCAAGTTACCTCCAAGGAAATCTAGCACAACAAAACTGTGCGTCAGGAAACTGTTCATGCAGGACTTCACTGTAGTTGCACACAATGAGAACTAAAACAAAAACAAAAATATGCCAAATATGTCTAATTTTAATAACATATCAAACTCTTAAACATTCATGCAAGAGCAGGGGTCTGCAACCTGCAGCTCTCTATGGAGGGATTTTTTTGCCACCATATTGGAAGTGAAAGCCCCAGTTTTTAGATCTTAGCAACAAACAAAATCTAAAGTTTTAAGGAAAAAAATCATAACTTGAAAATAAAAATATTTAATCCTTGCTTAAAATAATTTTTTTTTGCTTGAAAAAAATATTTTTGCGATTGCAGCACAAACGTTTTTAGATGCGTGTGTGTCATCTCGCTTTCACCCTATCTTTGATTTGCGTTTGACATTTTCTCTCAGCGCTATGTTTGCGCCACCCCAAACAGCCTGCTGATTGGTATAGATTCTATCCAATCAGGTGTCTGCCAGGGTTCTGGATTTATTCATGTTAGTGTAGCGACCAGCTCGTTTACAATGTCTGCAGCAAAAAAAAAGGTCTCAATGTTTAAAGAAAATAGCTTTCTGGTTAAAAAAAGTACAAAGCTTCTAGTTTAAAAAAGTAACTGCAAAGTAAAGCTTAAAAAGTAAAATAACTTTTACCAGCTTTCAAAGCCATAGTGATTCAATAGCCGACAACTAAACATTACAAATTTCATTTACAAATATCAGTGTTTTAAGTGTCCGTCATGGCTCAAAAAATACAGTTAATATGCTCTGTTTTAATTTCAGAAAGTTAGATTTATGAGTTTCTGCTTAAGAAACACTACATACATTTAGAAATAAAATGTTTTTTTTTTTTCTCAATTGCTTACATTGCTCCAACAAGATGATCCTAAGTGACACAGGAAGTCTTATTTTGAAAGAAAGTTTTGAGTAAAAAGTTTTAATCTTTCATATTTGGAAGTGAAAACATATTTATTTTCTCTTATAGTTTGTTTCACTTGTACCAAAAATTCATAGTTTATTTATATTTATCTTAAAAATAATAACAACATAAATGCAAAGTCTTATTTTTCTTAAGGATGTGTGGCTAGGTTGTGGTCAGTTAGAAATCGACTCAAATAGCTCTTTAAGTGTTAAAGGTTGCAGATCCCTGTGCTAGAGGCTAGAAAAACAATCGATTTTCATCTTTACTTTGAATTTCATTTCTGTTTTTATAAAGTTAGCTTTTGCAGAGACAAGCAGCACACAGTGATCCCTGTTTAAGTAAATTGGCCACCCTGAGGCTCAAGTCTGTAAAAATGGGACCCAATACTTTCCTGCTGACACTGAGTATTAGGGAGTTGGTTTGGGGGGGTTGCACTAATGAGGTTAATAGCTCTATGGCACGCAGACTTTTTACTGTTGTCCAAGAAACGTAAAGAGCGACGCCATATTGGATAGGTATGAAAACAACAAGACATGACTCAGCAGACACAGTAAGAAGACCATAAAATGATTCATTTTGGTCCGATTTTAAAAAGGAAAAAACATCAATAGGACTCAGGCACCAGTGTGACTGCGGGCAGGCAGAACCAGCGCTGGACTCTTCCCTCTTTGCTACAGAGAAACCCCTGGTTAGTTTATTTTTCTCTACTTAGTAATCTAATAACCAGCAGGTCTTCTGGTCTGATCTGAGGTCTAACACACAAACTAATACCACAGTCATCCTCCATAAAACAAAAAAAGATCGGCGCCAAAAAAACTTGGAAATAGTGTGAAGTCTAAAGCTGCCATTGACTTGAATAGACTACAAGATCAGCCTAAACGTTCATTTTTGAGAGAAACTCAGATTTTTTTAAAAATGTTTTCTAGACATTCTCCTTTATCAACGCACAGAAATAACTTCACTAGTGAAAAGTCACATTCTTGTTTTTCCAGCTTTGTTCATGCAATTGTAACACAGACATCTACACCAGTCCAATATGGCGTCCAACTTTGCGTACGCAACAAGCTAGCATTCCACCTCCAGTGATATATCTCGTTAGTTCAACCACCAAGTGGTAACTGGATGTCACCGTTCTCCCAGGGCATGGGTCAACCACTGATGGGACTTGAACTCAGACAAAAGCATTCATTACCACTGTGTGTTTCTATGGCTGTGCGGTAAACAGTCTGTCTTCACCTTTTCCCCAGTGTTCATCCTCTTGCTGGAGGAGAAGTCCTTAAGCTGGCGCGTCACCTCCCTAAAGACAACCCCCCCAGAAATAAGCAGCAGTGAGACACGACAGACAGGGATTCTGCAGCATCTAAACGGAGCAAGGTAGGACTGAAATACTGCGACACAAAGAAACGGTACTCACTGGGACACCTCAGCTATGTGTTTGTGTCTCAGGCTCACCCACAGGTCATCGTCTTCATGCAGGAGAACCTCTTTAGTGCGAGAGTCCCCAATGCCGCTGGTCTCATACCTTCAAATCATAAATCCAGCTCAGATACCAGGAACTCCACAAAAACAGTTTCCCCTCTATACTCCATACTTGTAGACGTCGTTTTCGATGGGGAGCAGGTCATAGCCCATGGCCTGAAAGGTGAGCTCATGCAGGACGGGCGACACGGGGTCAAAGGCCCGGTCCAGGATGATCAGCTGTGAGCGGGCTTTGTCTGGACCCTGCAGCAACAATAATGAAGAAAGTTGTGCAGCTCTTGCTGTGACAATATTGTCAGAGATGGCAAAGAACACATAAGAGAACACACCTCTCCCATGGTAGGGTCATCGGCCTTGTATGCATCCAGTTTATCTTGAACCAGCTGAGCCAGGGTGGCGTTGTCTTTGTACTCCCTGAAAGAAAGAGAGGAGAAATGTAACAATCAGAGATAGATTTGAAGAATGATCTAACAAACCAGAACTGTTTATAGAGATTTAATTCTTTCAATGACCAAAAAATTAAGCTTTCAGGAATTTCTTGCAAGAGAATCTGGTCCCAGAGAAAACATATAGCGCTCAAAAATTAATAGCCGGAAGTCCCTCCCCCTGCCGGAGCTGGCCACAAAAAAAAATCATTTGCACCCAAAATCCTCGACCAGGACCCTCTGTTTTAAGCTTTTGACTTTTTTCCCCATTTACTCTCTTTTTTTTGACTGTTTTTGCTGTTTTTTTCTCTCTGTCACATAGAAAGAAACTTCATTTCGCCAGCTCTGATCAGCTGATTCAGAGAGAAAAAACTGCATTTTGTCGGTTCTAATCAGCTGATTCAAAGAGAAAAATAACATAGTAGTTATACAAATTTGAACACTTGTTAATATTAACGTGACAGAAATAAAACAATTAACGTTCTCTCATTTGAAGCTCATCTTGCACTATAAACAGTTACAGTTTATTTACATTTAAAAGCTGATAGTACTGAAAAGATTATAGAATATTTTTGAAAGGGTTTCCTAAAGTTGAAGAAATTTCCAGCTAAAGTTGCGAAATTTCCTGCTTTCGGCTAGATACTGTTTCTGGCGCCATCTTGCGTTCGACCAGAGGCCCCTCGTTTCTTGTAACAACGACTCTGTGGCGCCCTCTGTCACTCACCCTCGGTATCTGACGGCAGGGTACTCTTTCAGGGTGGCGCAGAGCGTGGCCAACTGCTCGGCCAGCCTCTCCATCACCGGGTTCTTCAGCTGCGCCTTATGAGGGCTGTAAAAACTGTGGAAAGCGTCTGGGTTGTCCAAAGAGTACACCTGCACACAAACACAACACCACAATGCTTCTGCATGACTAATCAGTCTTTGTCCTCTGTTTAATCTTCCAGTCTTCCTAACACTTCACCTCTTTCTATTTTTGTGAGTGTGCAGGCTTCACACTCCCCTTTTTCTTTCATTTTCTCCTCTCATCGTTTCTCCTCCCCTGCATCAGTTAACTGCTGCCCCCTCCCATCCCATCTGTCAAAAGTCACGTGACCACTCGTCTGTGCTGCAGAGGGGTTCAGGCAGCTGACTAGTGGCTCAAGCCCGCCCCTTGAATCCTGGCTCCACCAATCGGATTAGTTTGCAGCAGAAAATCACTGAGGTTGAATTAATCATAGCTGACGGGAGTGGAGCAGAGCATTGTGGATCACACATCATTCTGCAGTCAATAGAGAGTAAGGAGGAAACACAAAAAAACAAAATGGAACAAAAGGAGAGATCCAAAGTGCAGTGGAGGCAAAGAGAAGGACATATAATATAAAAACGCAGGATGGAGGAGACATTTTAGAAATACAGCAAGCATTGAGACAAGTCTGGCTGCAGACTGCTGATAAATCAACACCTGAGTTTTTGTCCTTCTCTCTGTTCCTCAAACAGTAAAACGTTCGCTTAGCATTCCTGTCGGCATGCTCTGCAGTTTTCTCCACCACATCCCTCCATCCTGCAGCTGCTCCTTTCTGTTTTCACTGATAGGAAATCCAGACAGACCTATTTGTTCATCAGATCAATGATTTAACCAAAACACAGTAATAAGCTAGGCTAACTACAACTTAGCCTAAAGCAGCTGAAATTCAGAGAAAAGGCTTTTCAAGTTTTACCTCATTAAAAAACTTTAAATTAGACAATGAAGGAATTTGACTTTTTTATGTACAGTAGAGCTGCCACAAACAATTATTTTACTTAGTCACTAACGATTACTAACTAATCACCATTTATTTATTCCAATTAGTCGACTAATCGGGACACGCGCAAACTGTGCTGATAGCTGAAGATGCTGAAATTCATAGCTTAAAAAGCTGAAGTCGACAGCTGAAATCACTGAAGCTAACAGCCGAAAATGCTGTAGCTGATACCCAGCTAAAATATTAGCTAAATACCAAATTAGCCTAAAAATTAAAAAAAAAAGCATAAGTTAGCCAAAACAGCTAGCATGTAGCTGAAATATTAGCTCTAAAATAGTCTAAAAATCCTTAATAAATGCCAAAATGATCCAAAAAGCTAGCAGAATGCCATCACAACTTTCAACTTTATTACACAGACTCAATATAAAATAAAGTAACAACTAATCGACTATTAAATTAGTCGTCGACTAATTTAATAGTTGATTTGTTTTAATGGCTTGAACCTGCTAGCTTACCTGCAAGCTGTAATGTTTGTCCAGAAATGGCGACTGTAGTTTGTTTTCTCTGGAGGCGAGTGGAGCTTACTGAGCGCGCGCGCTACGCTACAACAAGGGAGAAGAAGAAGAGATTCCTCCTGTCCCGTCGTCCATGAAGGCAAATGTTTGGGCACATTTCGGGTTCTACAAATCCCGGTGTAAGGAGCTTGACATGACGTGTGCAGTGTGTAAAATACAATATTATGAGATCGCTTCAAATGCTCGCGCTCATATCTCGTGACATCACCCGGAGCTTAAAGTTTGAAAAGTCTTTCTCTGCCTTCTACTGTTGAAATCATCCGTCCCTCAAGGATTTCCTGATGTTGCGATTGCAGCTATTAATGCAAATCCAATCAAACCCAGAGATTTGTTGCATACCTTGCAACTTTCATTGGTAATACAAAGGAAGAATTTAGAGTCTGCAGGATAAGAATTCCATCTATAACCTCCTCCACAACAAACCTACAGACACCTGAAAGAAGCTTCTTTAAAACAGAGCAGATCCTTAAAACTAGATCAACTCCTCAAAGCCTTTGTCTTCCTCTACCAGCAACTCAGCAGTGATGCTTTAGAAATACATAAAGAATCTGTGGAGAACATGGAGATCTGAGGATTTATCTGTTAATGATGTTTTTAAGTTCCCAATTTTTCACTGGAAATTTTAAAATTCTAAATTTCTGAATCAAGAATCGATTCAGAATCGAATCGGCACCCCAAGAATCAGTATCGAATCGTGAGTTGTTGTAAGATTCACATCCCTAGTGCATTTGCCTAAACTTTTCATTGAAAGTGACCGCTTGAATGCACGCCGACGCTGCCGGTGTGTGAGCACCTTTAGGCGAGCTCAATACTTCCAAACTTCTGGGACTCAGTTTTCACATCGCTCCATGACTCCAAACAGACACACTGCCTCTCTGTCTGCGTGGTGAACATTTTAAAATCCACGCTCTTCAAATCGAACATATTCTTGAATATTCTTCCGCGATGCGGAATATCAATGAAAGCTTGGCTGAGCGCTTCAGTTCAAGTGTAAAGTTATAATCCGTGCTAACGGCGTTTGGTTCGAAAAGCACAGATTTTAAAACAAAGCAGCACTGTGGACACGGATCCTCTGCAGAACTTCGATTTATCTCCATAAACCACATTAATGACACACAACCCATTTAACTACTGCGCTGTGTCAAAGAGATGGCAGACCCCACATTAGAATGCGCGCATCATAGTTTTGAGATAAAAACAAGGACAAAAAAAAAGTAAAAACTACCGCTCATTGACTTGAGCCTTGCTCAGTGCTAAGTATTGTTTGTCCCACTCTGCAGCAAACTGAGCATCCTGATTGCTGCCAAGGTCTGGCCTCTGCCTGCCTGACCCCACTTTAGCTTTATGGACGTTTAGTTTTGTTTTCTTTTGGGAGTATGCGATGCACAGCCTGCTTTTGGGGGCCTCCTGATCCCTGAAGATTTACCACTTCTTCCTCAACTCTGCAATAATTTCTTAGATATTATTTTTTATTTTTTTTCTTAGGAACTCAAAGACACAATTTGAATCAATATTTAAAATAAACAAGACCAGAAAAGATTATGAAACATGATTTCACCTGAGACTCGTAGGGCAGGAATGCGATGTTGATCTCTGTCAGCGTTTTCACCACTTTGGAAGTACGACTTTTGACCACCTCGTTGAAGAGAGGGTCAGGGCACGCTGAGGACGACAAAAAAAAACAATCTTATTCATTCTGGCGGCAGGTTATCCTCCACAAGTCAAAGTAAACAAACTCTTAGCGTGTTTTCTTACACATAAAGACAAAAGGGGATGTTTAAGCTGAATTAGGATTTTTCAAAGGCTTCATACTTTGCTCAAAGCGTCTCTTCCTGCGGTCATCTGTTCATGAAACTACCATCGACCTTTTTCTACAAGAATGAGGACATGGACTCGAAACTCAAAACACGGACTTAAACTGCCTGTACCATGTTTTTCTTAAGCCTTTCAGTGTAAACTATATCCATATATATTATCATATATTTCCCATTTGCATATGAAAAAACTAATTATTTACAAAGTATGAGTTATTTTTGTGATCTCTTTCCGTAACCAGAAGTAAAACAACTACCAAGAGCCAGCCTCAGCAGCGTGTGTGCTGCATTTCTCCTATTTAAAAAAAAAAAAATCCACATTTTTTGCAAAGATGGATGAACATATCGTGTATCTGCCTTTAGTAACCCTGGCATACACAGACAGAATGGTGATGGCTTTCGGGTTCATTTGGTGGTTAAATTCATTCAAGAAATGCAGCCGATAAACATTTCAGGATTTACTGAAATGATGAGAACATTGTTTTGATTAGCACTGGCTCTGAACAAATTATAAACCTCTGAATCAAAAATCCTGTTTGCTTTCATGCAGATCATTTCCCGGAGACACTCGTACCGTTCTGCCGTTCCTCAATAATTCATGTTCAAACCAGTTCTCCTAATTCTTCGCTGGTTCTGTCCACCAGGAAATAGTCTGATCCCTTTCTTCAGCCATCCTCCCTATAGCCCCCGTCTGCTTGCGGGGGATATAGGATCCACCTTAAATGCCATGCAGGTTCCCCACCAGATTGTTGTTTGGCATATGTCATTGCACAAAATTTAAACGCTAAACCAAATTAGACTTTTTTTGGCCATCAGTACACAAATCTCAGCTCACAACACAAACGGCCAGCGTCAGTATGACTGCACATGAATAAGCTGGGGGAGCTTGTGAAGCTAACTGGTCACCGTTAGCCAGGGGTGAAAGTAAGCCGGAACGGTCCGGAGCGGCGTTCCGGTAAATGATTTGAAGACGGAACGCCGTTCCGGCTGGAGAGATCAGCTGTGCGGCCAGTTTTCACTATATAACACATGACAGAAGCCGCGGTCGCTCTAATGGAAGAAAAATAAGAAAATTGACGTTCGAGCTGAGAGCAGGCAGCGCTTTATTTGGACGTTTGCATTGTTTTTGCGGCGCATCAGACAGTTATTAAAATCCGTCTCTCTCTCTCGCTCTCTCTCTCTCTCTCTCTCTCTCTCTCTCTCTCTCTCTCTCTCTCTCTCCTGGTCTGCGCTCACTTGCGTGCGCCAAGCGTCCCGAGCGCTGCAGACCCCCGACTTTCTGAACAGCAGGCGCACCAGAGAACTGCAGCTGATTATACTAATAATAAATAATTAAATTATTTAAATGAAAAAGTAAACAAAAAAGATGCAGAGAAAAGTGAATCAGATTTTTAAGAGGACGATCCAAAAGTGAGGATGACGATGTGCAGAACAAATCTTCTAAAGGAGAGGATGAAGAAGAGAAAAGGAGAGATGGAAGTTGAATGGAAAATGCCATTGAGACACCAGGTCCATCAATCACAGATGAATTTTCTATGTTGCCAGATTATTCTTCAATCTGGACAATATGATCTGTTTAAAGTCCCCTTCCAAAAAAATATATATATATATTTTTTGAGTTTTTAACATGCCTGTGTGTCATTCTTCTTCTGAAAGAGAACAAATGTAATCATTTTGTTTTTGCATTTCCTTTTAATCTCTGTTAATCAAACTGTCACAGACAGACTCTGTGAATGAATGATGTTCTTTCCATCACAACAGCTCTGCTGCACATGCACTAAACCCTCATCTGGTCCGGCTAGCGTGTCTACTCGATGGTATCTTCACATTGACTGCAGTCGTTCACATTTCTGTGGTCCAATCAGCATCACTGGATTTTTGGTTTGAGTTTTATCCAATACTGACGGTAGCAGGGCTGAGAACGCTGGAAAATCTCCACCAGACTCCACGGAGCTTCTTGATGTGACCACAGAAATGTGAACGGCGGCTCATTTAACCGCAGCTGTAAAGGATCTGTGAAAGTTCGCTCCATGAAGCTCTTCCTTGTCCGAACTGATGTCCAGCTCAAAACAAAACTGTTAGACATTTTTGTGGTAAAACACTCCTGAGAACTTATTCTTTTTAAATAAAAGTAAAAATTACCATATGGGGACTTGAAAAGTAAAGGTATTGGACTGTGTGTTTGTGTTTGTGTGTGTGTGTGGGGGGGGCATAGTACCGGCATAACAAAAAATCTACTTTCACCCCTGCCGTTAGCTTGATCCACTAGCAGTGTGTGGTTGTGTCTGATTCCCTCCCTAATCCCTAACAAATAAAAAACTATATAGTGCAGGACTATACAGTGCCCTGGATTTTAAAGGTAATTCGAACACGATGCTCAATACTTTACTTTCGTTTTTCTAAAAACTGGATCTGACATCATCGATTTCACGAAGTGAAAATCAAATAAAAACGAACATTTCACGACGTTTATTTATGACTGCACTGTGTTCTGAAGGTGAAAATGTGGATAGTTTATTCAAATATAGCATTATTGTTCAACTACAATGCATTGTGGTCTATATACGCTAATCTACTGACCATTGATGTCGTTTTCTGGAAAAATTTCTGGGAAATTTTAAGTGCACTCGATTAGGAATTAGTAGATTCGGACAGCACTAGAAAATGGCAAACGCACTATATAGTGTTTGGGGAGGGAATTCGGACACAACCTGTGTTTGTGTTGGACTGGGGGCGGGGCTAGCAGAGCAGACTCTTCCAGTCTACGTCACACAGTGAGGACCCGCTCGTTTTCATGGGTATGGGAGGGGCAGCAGCACAGAGCGCAGGTTTTTCGAGGATTACTTGGAAATGCGTGAACAGATCAAATTACTGCTTTGGGATGTTTTTATAGTGAGGAATAGACATTATCATACACTTAAAGGCTCATAGTTTCATGGTATAGGCCATTTAAGTCTCACATGCAAAAACTTGACTTTAGGTTTGGGACTTGAAATATATATTTACTTATTCTTCTTAGAATAAGTAAATAGTACTTCTATACTCCCAGTATAAAAATTAAAAAAAAAATAAAATCTCTCGTCACAGAACTTTTACATTGATAATGTAAAAAGATCATTCTGATTTGCAAGAACTTGAGACTCTAAAAGTTGACTTGGGAGCATCTTTATTGATACCAAAGCTGAAGATGAGGGTGGGGTGGCAGCACTGACATTATAAACTGCAGTGATAAGTGACATTTTAACTATATGATTATCAGAGAAGAGATAAAACAGAAAATAGTAAAAATTAAAACTCCACAGTATTACTCACAGTCTGTGAAGAACACGTGGGCTGCCTTGTATTTGGACGTATGAGGGTCTTTGAAGTCTGCGATGAGAGTGTTGACAGACTAAAGAAAGACAGATTGTTTATTTTAAGGTGAGCCTCTTCATTAATGAACGTGATTACAGAACAAACCGAGACACTCCACAAACAGTGGACAGCTGACCTTCTCTGTGGGTGTAATCAGGTAAATGGCCTCCAGGCTGGGGAGAGGTTCTCGCCGTTTGTTGATATCCTCCACAACTGAATGAATTGACAAAGAAAGGCACCATATGTATGCAGACAAGCGCAGGGAAAGCAGGCTGCTCATTTAGTCATGGTTACTTACTTGTAATGCCCTCCGTCATGATGTCTGTCATCTTGCAGCAGGAGGACAACATCCTCATGCTCAGCTGGTCCACGATCAGGGCCTGGAAAAAGAAAACACCTGGTTATAGAAACTCCACCTTTATGACAATCAAAGAGATCTCATCTGTCCATCTGTGCACCAATTCACCAACCAGTCAATTAATCAATTTAGATTCATCCATTTTTCATGTAGGAATCTACCTTTGTTTCCATCTATGTATCCATCTGTCTGTCTGTCCATCCATTTACACATCTAATAATATAATAATAATATTACTCAATTATCTTCAGATTATTTTTATTTGGTTTATGTTGCAACCAAATCAATGTTGTCCAGAATTTTTTACTATCTGTCCTCCTTTTTCTCTCCTCTTTGAAGAAAGTAAAGGGTTCCCAGTAAAGGAATCGGTAAAAAAAATAAATAAATAAATACTTAAACTCGTCAAGGTGTTCATCGATTCAGAAAATGAAAAAACTCCGGCCGCGCAATCAAGCGGACAATTTCAATGAAAAGTCAATCCTTTCTGTTAGTAGGAAAACAGACAGTATTTAAAGGACAAAAAGAAAACATACTTGGCCTTAAAAAACCTTTAATTCTTTGTGTTGGAAAGAAAAAAATCAAAATCATGACTTTAAAATTGTGATTGGAATCATGGCTTGAGTGAATCTTTATATCCCTAGTTTCAAGGTTTGTGTATTCTGAACTACATTGTCTCACCATTTCCTCTCTATTTAAATGCTGAGTTGGTTTTTATAAGTTACCTGTTTTTATTGTTCTATTTAAAGGCTAAGAAGTTACAAATTATTAATATTTCTACCATTTTTTTTTATTAATCGCTAAACATTTTTGATTTATTTGTTTCATAGTTACTTGTTTCTTTTGGTTTGTCGATTGCTTTGCATTCACTTCTTTTACTTTTTATTTAATTTCAAGAAGTTTTTATTTTAATAAACTATTTTCCATGTAACTGAAAATATTTTTCTAATCCTGTTTCTATGTTTATCAAGTCACTGAAAAAAAAGGAAACTTACAAATAAACATTCCCAGCAGTTAAAAACAATTGAGATTTTAAGGTTTGTGTTCAATGCATTTACGAATTATATCGATACTGGTATCGATATCGGCGATATTTACCGGTATTGGATCGATACGGGTATTTGTTAAAGGGCAACAAATAAAACCAAAAAAAAACTCAGCTGTTCTGTTGTGACAGTTTTTGCCTTTTTAAAGAAAAGTGAAACTTTAAATATGCCAGACATATTAACTGTTTTCTTACCTTCCATTCTCCCTTCTTCTTCACCTTCTTGATGACATCATTCATAATCTCTGAAAATGAAGAGAAAACGATCCATAAGTCACGTGAAGAGGTAATTACGGTCGATTTATTCACAAAACACCTATAAAAATATCATTGTTGGGGGAAAAAAAGTATGGAAGCCACAACAGTCTACTTTATTTTTGTCGTAATAACAGAATATTAGATGTTGTTATCACAAGAACACCAAAAAAAAAAGAAGAGTTAATAGTCTTTATCACGAGAAAACTATGTTGGCAAAAAAAGAAATAAAAAGTAAGAAAAATAGCAGCTTTTGCAGATCTGTAAAGTCTGTCATGTTGCAGCAGCGAACGGTCTACCTTGCTTTATTTTGGCCTGTTACATTACAATAACAACATTGTTTTGTGGCTTCCAAACAGATCAGTTATAAAGTCAAATAATTGTACAGTAACACCATAATTAAGAAATAAAATATGTAAATTAAATAAAAACTAAATGAAAAACCCAGGATTCAATTGCTAATTTTTAAAAACACAATTAAGACACAAATAGTTTAACTATTAAAATCAGAAGTGAAAACCTTAAAAAGTTGTATATTATTCTATGTAACTGCGTTTGCCAATATTTAAAACTTTAAAAACTTTTTTACATAATTATGAATAATAAAAAGGCAGGAATATTATTCCAGAATAAATCAACTTAAACCTTAAATAACTTTCAACATTTTATCCTCCATAAAAGTATATTCAGTCAAATCCATATAGGTTAGAAATCATGATCTGGAGGGGTGGATATAACTACCCGGAGGGCTGAATCCGGCCCTCCGGGACGTGTTGTAAGGGATTTCCTCGCCGTTTTCAACAACACACAAATATGAATATGTCCACTCTGCTTTAGCAGCTTAATGTTGATTCTATAATACGCTTTATTCATCATGAACAAAGAAATCACGTGTCCAATTTTTCCCCACGCAGAATTTCAACTGCACAGCTGCTTCAGAGTTTCTCTTTTGAAGCCCAAATGTGTTTAGAGGGATTCTGGTTCTAGAGGCCGGCAGAATTCACCAAAACACAAAACTCCAGTCACCTTTTTAGCAGGGAACCCTGAAAAGCACACACACCTTTAAAACAACGAGTACAAACACTGCTGTCCCCTCCCAGCCAAGTGATGACAGGAAAATCCGACCCAGAGTCAGGCCTGTTTGTCCCACGGACTCTAATTGGCCTGATCCCTCCGCTCACAATCTGCCAGTCAGGTCCAAATAAATACATTTAGGGGGAATCTGTGTTAAACATCATGCTGGATCACAGCAGGCCGATAATCTCCTCAATCCAGAGGCCACACACACATGCTGATGGATTACTCCAGATTACAGAGGGATCATGCACCAGAGATTAGGGAGCATCCGTCAGTTAGAGAATGTATTCTTAACCTTTATACCATGTTCCGGCGAATACTCAATACTGACTGTACCATTGACTTTACAATAAACTCGAGGGCCCTGACGCACAAATCACATTAGGTATGAATCAGCAGGTGGAGATCACGCAAAAAAAAAAAAAAAAGGAAAGAATCAGCTCCCATTATTTGAGAGTCGACTCTTTTGACTCCCTACCAGGTGGCGATTCTTAGAATTGATGCTTTTGAGCATGACCCATCACTACAGCTGGCCGGCTGCTCAGGCCACTACGCTAGTACCCCGGAGCTAAATGAAAAGGAAACCGAAGCAGAGCCTTCGACTTCAAAGAAAAAAATTAAAGCTGCTGTTTACAGACAGAACCGGGATTCTTCCTCTGAATATGGATTTTCGGTGACAGTGTTTCCAAGCACCGAGCTGCTCTGGCTAACACGTTACGACTAGGGCTGGGTTGATAAAAACGATCAATCAATTTGAATCAATTTAAGCTAAACAGATCAATAATCGATTCATAAAAATATAAATCAATTTAGCACATAAAGCTGAAGTTTCCTAGCTTGATGGTAACGCTTAATGAAATTTCTCATAGGACGGCTAATGCTAACACTCAGTCTAAACATACCTAACCATACATAACTAACATCTCTATAAACTCACAGGCATGACTTTTCTAAACTCTTTTAAGGAAATATTTTTTAAAGTAATAATTTGCAGTCTAAAACATTGTTTTTTGCTTAGACTTTCTTCTTCTTCTGGAATAAGATGCAATGCGGGATCGCCACCTAGTGGCCAAACTGAAACGGCCTCCAGGAGAAACAGAACAATGTTTACAATGTTAATGATCTGAACATTTTCGTTAGAACTTTTCCTTTTGAGAATCCATGAAACACTGGATGATAATAACATCTCATTATTTCACTCATACGTTTTACAATATTTGAACTGGATCAAATTAATATCAATATATATCATATAGTAGATTATTAATGCATTTCTAAACAAATGTGTAAACTCATAACTGAATTGAAGAATCGAAAGAATAGAAAAAAAATCAGAATCGAACAGATCCATGGTCTTGTGATTCAAATCTAATAGTTAGAATAGATAGAAATTATAATCGACTACCTCAAATGCTTCAAATACTCTCATAATAAAGTTACAGAGATCGTGGATTCATGGTCAATTATTACATTTAGAAAATACCAGTTTAACAATAGTTGTGCAACCATTAACAGGGTTAATATGTGTTGATAATTCATTTAATTTTTATTTATGAAAACAAATGATTTGCTTGTTGATGACATTTTATTATCAGAGTGACCGGTAGATATTATAATTTAGTATAATTTTATTTTAATGTTTAATAACTGCCACCAAAACTCCTCCATCTACTGCTTATCATTAAGAAAATTATTATTTTTTAGTGAATTTTATATTTTAATTATGATAATTAGAATGATAAACATGTTAGTTTTGAAAGAGGTGGATATTTTTAAATAAAGACTATAAAATGCAAATCAAAGGGTGAGGGAAAAACAATGGATTCAAAGGGCATTTTAAAAGTATTTCAATGTTTAATACAGAAATTTAACAGCAACACAAAACAAAAATGTCCAAAGATGGCTGAGACAAAGTATTTCATGTCTCAATAAACAGAGACAAATGTTGAGATTAGTTTTATTTCATTTTCATAGAACACAAAAGACTTTCAAAAATAAAATAAAATCAAATAGAATTAAAAAAAATGTAAAAACCTCTTGTCCTAAGTGAAAATGAAAAGAGAAAGAAGAAGACTTATTATCTCTTCCCCCTTGAACCAAATCAATCAATCAATCAGTTCAATTGAATCAATTGGTTTGTTTTTTACAATATTATGTCAACTGGCTGGCAAAAAGCAACAAAAATAGACAATTGAAAAAATAAATAAATAAATAAAAAAACAAAAAACACACAAGCAAACAGTAAGAACAAAAAAAAAACAATAATAATACCTAAAATAAGTAACATTCAATAAACTAATTAAGTTACTTCAGGTTTGTCCTGTATCTGGAAGTTTCTCGGACCTCCACGATTTGTCATAGTTAGTGCTTTCACCGTGGAGCTGCGGTCAGAGGAGATAAAAATAAAAGAGGTTTCACTTTCATCAGCACAGAGGTGCCACCAGCGACCAGGAACAAAGCAGGACGTCCCAGTCTGGATTTCCCTTTTCCTCAGCTGCAGCTGGCGTTTCCTCCAGCTCTCTGACAACAGCAAGTCACATTCTAACAGGAGCTTTTTTTGTAGAAAAATTACATTTCTAGATTTCAAATCATAACTGGTGTGAAAAGACAGAAACTGAAAACAAAAAACAAATAGCTATCATTTCCAAAAAATAGAAAAAATGTTTGATTTATCAATCATCTACCATTATTAAAGTGTTTTATTGCCATTGTGACCTTCAGACATCAGAGGGAAACTAGAGCTTCAGTTGTTCTGCTTTATCATCTCTACATGGTTATGGAAGGAGCAGGAAGTTGTTTTCCAGTCTATCAGTTGTGTACACTTGCGTCTTACTGTTTGTGAACTCCACGGGTGTGCTTTGTTGGGACTTTAATTATTTGGTAAGTGTAGAATAGCAGCATTTAATGACTTCATCTGTCACTGACAGACTCAAGGAGGAAGGAAAATACTTCATCAAATATGCGTGTTTACTCTGCGCCCGGGAAACAGGAGGTTAAATGTCATGAATGACTAATAAACATTTGTGTTTTTGTGGCATTTTCCATTCATAGAGGGCATATTTACACATTTCTGGTGTATGTCGTTCATTTTTCTTTCCTCTGCTGTCATAAATGGTCCAAAGTCGTCCTCATTCTTAGAACTGATGGATCTAAAGGACATCAGGAGGAAACAGTTGTGTGGATTTTTCCTCTCTGACCTCCTGACAGGGAGCCACAATACAAGATCAGAGTGGACAGACTGAAGGGAAGGGAGCTGAACAAACACCGTGCAACAGCTGTGTCAACACACGCGCACACACACTATGTTGCTCGGCTAACGTTTCTCATATCCAGTTGAACAGGATCCAACATAAAGACCAGAAGAAAAGAAAGAAAGAAGGTTAAATCGGAGTAAATAAGCTCTGGGTTTTGCTGCTTTTCCAGAGGATCCTGCATGTCCAGATTACAGCTTCCAGGATGTTAACACACAAGTTTGCTTCACACTCTGATTCCAGAGGAGAGTGGACAGTTTACCCATCATTTCCTGCCATCTTCCACCCTGGGCGGCCTTCGCCTCCGAGTACAAGCACCCCCCCTTTTCTGTCTCTCCAAAGAGGAACGCAGAGGTCGCACTGGGAAACACCATACAGCTCCAGGATGGAGCCTAATTTTGAGGATTCTCATGACTAAAATCACAAGTTTAGGTTCAAGACGACATGAAAAACTAGTAAAAACTACATTAATTTTGACATTTGATAAGCTAACTGGTAATTAAAACAAAATTGTTGTAAGAAGCATCGCAAAAATGTGGCTTTAAATAAATGACTTTCAACAGCCAAAAGGGAAAAACACATGACTTTAGAGCCATATTTAGTGTGTGTGGATCACCCGCTCTATGAATGATGATGCAGCTCAGAGCTTTTTACAGTGTAATGCTGCTCTGTGAACTCAGCACAAACTGGTTGGAGGATAAGACTTGATGTTTGAGTTTTATGGCTTCCTATGAATTCACAGCCAAGAAGGATCGCATTCCAATATCAATAGAATATCAATAAGAGCAGAGCATGAGATCGAGATGGGATAGAAGGGCTAAGAAATCCCCCTGAGATATATTGTTGCAAACCATCTCCCTCTTAAACATGTAAAACACCTCAGAGAGACGTTCAACAGTGTGGAGGGGCTATGATGAGCAGGACAGAGATGCTGCTGCTGTTCTCAGACCCTGATAAGAAAAAAACATAATCTATCGCCTTAGAAACATCCCTGCTGAACTTTTCTTTATCTGACTTCAACCTAAAACTTGGCAAAATCCCACTCTTCAAGGAGTTTCTGTCACTCAGTCTGTGTTAAAAAGGGTGACCAAACCCTAAATCTACTTTTTTTGTTTGTTTACCTCTATAAATGAGGCTTTAAAAGTTCTGTCTGTTGGTTGTTGACTTTTTTTTTTTTTACAATTTATAATGAACTTGTTTAATTATGAGATTATAGTCTAAAACTGTCTTCATCCACCCTGCTGGGGCCTCCTGAGCCTCATGATTTATAATTATTTCTTTTATTTTCATCGATACAATAATAAAAAGATCCTTAAATTACCTCAAGCTAAATTTACTGTCCCTGTCAATCCCATCCAGACCACACCCCCTCCGCTCAGCCCGCCTTTTTTTCTTTTTAATCTGGGCTGTGAGTGGAGCCTGTTTGGTTGCCTTATAAGAGCTGTATTGTTTTATCACAGCAATTAGACTTCAACTCTTCTTTCTTCTGTCATTTACATTCTGAGAATCTCAGCCTCTAATAACGCAAACACATCCAGAGGCTTAAACTTGCTACCTGTCTATGAGTACCAGGTGTATTCAGTCCCACTCAAATGTGTTTTCAACATGTTATTTGGTTTTTTTTTATGATAGAGGGCACATTTGAAGAAAATTAAGCTCAAAGTTGTATTTCTGAGTATTTCTTTGTTCAAACTGATGTCAGGAGCAGACAAAAAAATGACATTTGAGAAAGAGATTATTTGTGATGTAGAAAATACGCTGAGTCAGCTCCCTGCTCCACTCCATCCTGACCAACAGATCCATGAAAATCTTCGTTTTCCTCGTCTGAGCTGTAATCTGGCTCAAAACGTCTGGATAGCTCCAATATTTCTCGCCATTTTTGGGGGTGTGAGGAGCTATAAGCTAGCGAGAGCACACGTAAACAGAGAGCTCTCAGAAAGTGAGAGAAGAAAGGGGCCGGGTTTCCTTTCCGTCACAGTCCCACCCACAACTCAGAGGTGAATTTCTAATGAACTCCTGCTGCTCTGAAGAAACTATGTCCTAAAAACGTCCTTCCTTTTAGATTTTTAGCTAAAAATTGAATAGTAATTATAAAAAACATCTAATGAAAACACTTGAACAAATATCAAAAGATGATCGGAGTGGGATTTTAATCCAGCAACTTTCCTCAATTCTATTGAGGAAGCCAAGAAGCTCTGAGAACTTTTTACCGTTTGGAAAAAATCCAACTGGGGCAGTGAGTAAATCCAGGTGTTGTTGTTGGGATTACTTCTGATGAAAAGCTGTTCATATTAAATATTTCTGCAGTGTAAGATAGACCAGAGTCGGCCGTTGCAATTCAGTTTCCTGATTTTTATCTTTTTCCAAATCGAAATTTTGCAGACACAAGGCCAACACAAGAAAAAGACGGAGAAATTCCAACATCTGGTCCATATATGATTCTGAAAGTACCAAAGGAAAATAGATGAAAGTTATTTAAACTCATTTCATTTAATTCAAGAAAATCAAGAATAAACTCCACACGGTTCTCATTCGAACATCTAGATTAGTCATTGGTCTGCTCCCTCCAGCCACTTGTCACTATCCTGCTACAGAAAGCTAGTGGCAGTAGATCTTCAGGCATTTGTTTTTACATTTGGATGAAAAAAATATAGTATTTCATTAAGTCAACAAATAAATAAACACAGCCATATGCAAACCTTATGTACACAAAAATATAATCTCAGTATTGTTTGATTGTGTGTGTTGGTCATGGATTTATGTGTATTGTTCCATTTGTCTATTTCTTTTCCCAGGTTTTACTTTAACCACGTCTTCTTGTGATTCTCCTGGTAAAATAAACGTTAAATAAAAAAAAAACAATCTTGACTATCACTATAAACTTCAACGTAAGACATAAAGGCTTACTAGTACCTTTCACTATAATACACCACAATTGTATGGAGAGAAAATAGACTCACTCTGATTTGTGCGTGCATAATTCTTGATTTGTAACTCATATAATACATTTTGTGCAAAAGTAAAAAAAATTGCACAAATTTGATGTGCAAATTAAAATGACAACAGCCTGAAACTAATTACACACAAAAATCTTTTAAAAATACACATGAATCACCTCTTACACACACAACACATAAGTTACGCATGAATCTACCGTGACACTCTTTTCACGTCTCACAAATTCGTCTGTGAGTGGTGCGTTCAAGTACTACTAGAATGCTTGTTCACCATAGTTTTCTTGTCAGCTGTTTTAAACTTCTATTGTGAATAATATCCAGTAAAACTTGACATTTTCCAACTTTCTGAAAAAGATATTCCCGATAATTACCGTACTTTCTGGACTATAAGGGGCACTTGTATATAAGCCACACCTGCTCAATTTAAAAAAAAAAAAAAAAAGAAATACAAGCCACACTGGGCTATAAGCCGCAGATAACTATGTTGAAAAATAAGATAATTACCATAACAATTTAGTACTTTAAATGTACACGTATGTACTTGCTGTCTCCAGCGTCTCACCATAGATTCATTGATTCTAAGCTTGTGTGCAGCAGCGCGGTTTCCTTCCTAGATAGCAAAGCTCCATACTTTTAACTTAAAATGTCCACCACACAAACTTCTTTGTGTGATTTCCACGATGAAAAAGGATTTTAAAAACAATTACCAGTTAGTCATTTGTCTTGAGTGTTCTACCTTTGTATAAGCCGCATGATTCAAAACCTAGGAAAAAAGTAACGGCTTATAGTCCAGAAAATACGGTAATATAAAAAGTCTAAACAAGCGTTTTTAAAGCAGTTATGCCTTTAAAATAAGAATATTTCCAGAAAACAACGCTTTCGATGTGCAGCAGCGCCTCCGTCCCGAGGGCTGGTCACCAGCCACGATGCCGGAGCTTCTAAACTCGCATATCCAAGCGGGCCGGTGCTGCCTGTAATCACCGTTAGCCGACCAGAACTCTATGTTTACTTTATAAACGCCAGCTGTGAGCGGGGGATTCCCCCCCCCCGTTTTACTGGATCTTATTCACAATCAAAGTTTAAAACGGACAAGAAAACTGGTGAACAAGCGTTCTAGCAGTATGTAAACGCATCACTCATGGATGAATTTGTGAGACGTGAAAAGAATCTCACGATATTTTTGTGTGTAACTGATGTGTTGTGTGTGCGTAACAGGTGAGTCGTGCGTATCTTTTAAAGAACTATTTTAAGAAAGAGTTCAAATTACATGAACCGGATGATTTTTATCATCGATCAGTGGCTGCTCAGGCATGTTTGGCGGTCTTGTGACAGGCGTGTAGCAGGAAAGCAACGGCACAATAACTGACAGATGTTTATGGCGCATGATTAATAAAACATAATTAATTCTCTAATATTTATTACTCAGGAGTCCAGCAGCTGTGAGATCAACGTAATGAAAATCTGTCTAAAATAAACTTTTTTTTACATTCTGTGATTGAGATTTCATGAAATTAAAGAGATAATATGGCATTTATTTGTAGTTTTTGGACAAAAGAGATATTTTATTTTAATAAATAAGGTAGAGAACAAGAGAGCTGAGATACAGCAGCAGAGCAACTGCTATGGGGGGCGGAGCCAAACTGAGCTGTCTGCTATGAGGAATCCACCAAGGAAATGACCATTATTTTATTTTGGGATGGGGACCTACATGAATATTCCACAAAAGCGAGATTCGAGGTTGTCTAAAAATTGAGGAAACTGCGGTTCTCCGCAAAAGTCCCGCCCCCCAACGAGAGCTTCCGGAAGTTGAGAGAAGGTCAACTAGTTCATATTTTTAAATAATATCACTCTCCTTAGAGATCTAAGTCTAAGTCTCCCTTGTGTTCTACTGGTTATCTAAAAATGTGGATTATTGGGGTGAAACAAACTCTGAACTACAGACTGCAGAGAGCCACGACAAACAACAGCATCCTCCATTTTCCAAAATGACAAGGAAAACGGTCAGATATATCTGAAACTGTTTAATGCTCATAAATGATGCTGGACGTCAGACAATACACATTTGAAGGGCCTCTGCACTTAACAACAACCTTGCTAGAGGCCGAGCTTCAGCTCACATAAACCTTAAAACACAAAAGCCCATCAGCGATGGATGGAGCAGAATAACAAATGGCTGTGAAACCACAGAGCAGGCGTCTCCTCAGCCGATGAGTGTGCATGAAGGGGAGGATGGAGAGAGCGGTCACATGATGAGGAGACAAGTGGGAGGCAGAGGAAACGCACCAGCTCTGACACAGCACTCCTCCTCTGTGACAGAAGAGCCGAATTCAGCGCGAGTAACCGGAGAATCCCAGGCTCTGTTGCCATGGCAATCTGGTATTTTGGCGTGGCTTTATGTGGAAGCAGCAAACATGGGGTTTTGTTTTGTTTGGCAACGCTGCAGCCGCTGCGTCAGAGTCTGGAGGCCGGCCAGGCCCTGCCAGTGATGCTTCCAAGGTCAGAGGGAGATGGGCTGTTAAAATCCTCCTCCCATGAAAATCATGTCTTTAGAGTTTTAATCATGTCTGTGTGTCATTTTTCTTATAAAAGAGAACAAATCTAATAAGAAATCATTTTGTTTTTACATTTCCGAGTACTTCTCCTTTAAATCTCTGTCAATCAAACAGTCACAGACAGACTCTGTTTTTCATCAATCATCTCCTTTCTGCTGCACATGCACTAAACCCTCATCTGGTCCGGCTAGCGTGTCTAGTTCAGCTTCTGGAGAAGAGAACATGCTACCTTCACATTGACTGCAGTCAAATGAGCCGCCGTTCACATTTCTGTGCTCCAATCAGCCGTCACTGGATTTTTGGTTTGACTTTCATCCAATACTTACGCTAGCAGTCCTGAGAACGCTGGAAAATCTCCAACAGACTCCACCGAGCTTCTTGATGTGACCACGGAAATGTGAACGGCGGCTCGTTTCACCGCACTTGGAAAGGATTGTAAATCAGTGAAAGTTCGGTCCATGAAGATCTTCACTTCCTCGTCTGAGCTGACATCCGGATCAGAACCATATGGCTGGACATTACCCATATTGATGGATGTTATTTTGTAGCAGGGGTGAAGATTTAGACTAGCGAGACACAGAGATATCAGAATCAGATGGGGGGGATCAGGGGCGGAGCTGCTCTGCTCAATTCCAAAAGCCACGCCCCCTCAGAGGAGATTTTGGAATTAAAGGTTTCAAATCAAAATGATTTTGATTAAAAACTTTAAAAAACATAATTAAAACAATACTGGGTATGTTTTTTTTAATTTAAAAAATATATTATAGGGGGGACTTTAAAGCAGACATCTTTCTCATTGAAGAGCCACGATGTGATCTTTTTCTATTTGAACACATTTTCCCGGTTTCCAGTGAAGAAGAAAGAACTTTATTGAGCTATAAGACTGAAAGTGATCCATTACAGTGTTTGCTAGGGATGTCACAATATTTAATACAAAACTGAACCGTTCCATACGCGTTCCACGGTTCGGTTAGACATTTTTCACGATAAGCATTTTATTTTTTCAGTACCACTGTGTGTCTGTGTCATGTCTTCGTATCTGCTCCCACTCTCCCCCTTCTTGCCGGAAACTACTTTGGAGCCCAAATGCTAAAAACAACTGAGACAGTCATAGCTGTCTTCTGTGGCCGACAACGTGCTCCTTCCCCGGCTGCGTCGGCGGGCGTTCGGGCGGCCGCTTTCAGTGGGGAGTCAATCTAAAAACTCATAGAGCAGAATTTCGGATTTCTGTGCGCATTTTTATGGACTTTTTATGGGGGGTTGGCCACTTTGGCGCCGACGCAGCCGATGTATGAGCAGCTTCCAGCTCGTGTTTGAAGACGTGCCACCAACACTAAAACCTGCGGTGTGAAGACGTCTCGGGTTCAACATCAAATATGAGGATCAGGGCGTGAAATGAGTCACAAGAAGTACAATATCTGCAAGATTTGCCTCATCCCTGTGGGGAATCACGTCCAACGTGACTGCCCACCTCTGACGTCATCACACAGCCCCGTCACCGTGTTAAAGTTGAGCAACTAACCAGGTGACACAACGAGGAAATCCCAGATATATTTCAAAAGGCTTCCAGTGTTACCTCAGATAAACACAAGAAAATATCTGACACCATCAGAGTGTTTATTGCTAAATCTCTGCAGTCTTAATGAAAACGGTTGACCCAGAATAGAGTGTACCAGCACGTCCATATTTCACAGAAAAATCTAAATATACTATGAACAAGTGCGAAAATTGAGCAAGACTTAGTAAAAACACACAACTTTCCATGTACAGCTGGACTTCCTGGGTAACACAGAGCTAAATCTCTGTAAATGTCAATTATATGACGGCGCTCACACTGGAAAATAAAGAGTGCACCTGTTAAGAAGCTGCTAAGACTTAAGAGCACAGCTTAGATTAGTTGAAATGTTTACAAGAGTTCTGTTTAAGTGTGATTCTGCATAAGTGAAAAGCAGTGCACTTGAAAAAAAATCAGATTTCTTTGTTAATTTGTTTCGGTTTGCAAAAGAAATCATAATTCATGGATTAGTAGGATTTCAGGATTTTTTTTTTTGTTCGATACGTATCGAACTGTGAACAAACTGTATCGTTGCATCCCTAGTTTTGTCAAACAGGAAAGGAGCCGATGTCCTATCGGATCAGCTGTTGAGACGTAATTCCAATTTAAATGTCAAATTAACAAACTTTTGTTTTAATGGACTCAAAACTGTGAAATACTTTTCATAAAACATGCTAAATTTAATATTGACCAATAGTTTTTTTTAGAAAGCTTGTTAGAATATGTACTGGGTAAGTCAGAGTTTGAATCAGGGATGTTGTACATTAAAAATGATCTATAATTAAAGCTGCACGAGGCGTTGATTGGCCTGCAGACGCTACCTTCCCCCTTCCTTATTGCCCCCTTTTGACTCGCTCTAACTGGCTTAGTGGATGCTATAAACACCCCTCTCTCTCCCGTCTGCCTCTGCCATCCTGGTCAGTGCTGAACAAGGAGTTTAAATTTGTATCTGATAGTTTTTAATTCAAGATGGCGCCTTCTTCCCAAAGGTCAAAGGTCGACAAAAGTATGGCTGTGGTTCTTGACCAGGGGTAACCAATTAAAATTTCAATGGGTCCAGTTATGAAAATACCCTCCGTACAAAGGTACACTCGGTATATTTTGGGTTCATTTCAGTAATATTTTCTTTCCCGTTCACATTTAAATACAACAGCAAACGGAAAACTTCAGGCTTTATAGCAAACTGAAATATTTTTTAATAATAATAATAAACAAAATGTTTTTCGTCCTCAAATAATGCAAAGTTTCAAGCTTTTACCTTCACAGCGTCACAGTTTTAGAGTCATGGTTCAGATCATTTTTTGGATCAGTAAAAAGTAAAAAAAAAAAAGGAACAACAACAAAATAAAAGCTATATTACTTTTTTGAAACGCTTCAAATCCTATATTCTATAAGCATATAAAGTACTTCAAACATACAATATTTATACATGCAACATCAAAACATTTGGTCATTGAAGCCTATTTATTAAAAAAAAAAACATCTTTAAACTTTGAACACAAACAAAATGTTAAAAAGTGTAGTTTTTGATTACATTTACATGTTTTTAGACCAAATCTACAAAAAATGAGAGAAAAAAATGCTCAAAATTAGTGTTGAAAATACCAAATCTATCTGGAGTAACCTTAAAATACAAATGTTTCGTTCCATCTGCCTAATGTCCAAATTAAATCATACATAATACGGTTAAAATGATTTTTTGGCATTAATTGTCAAAACTAACTGTTATTTATTTAAAATAATAATTGTTATCTGTAAAACGTGGCACTGCCGTGTTCCCTTTTCCTGGTGATTTTTGATCTCTTTGACTTGCCATACAATCGTCCCCCTCCGTTTCGGAGCGGTTCTCTCCTGTGCGGGACAGCTGCAGATCCTCATTAGGAGATTCTTTGAATCCAGAAATGAAAACGTGTACCGATGCTTTTATTCGCTCTTCAAATTAAATAAGCCTGATATCTATCGATCCGCGTCCTTCATTATGAGGTTTTTAACAGAAGCTCCTCCCACACGCAGCTTCAGGTGAACAGACTTAAAGTTAAACATGAAGCTGTTACTTTAGTGCATGTCAAAACAAGAAGGACTTACATGAATTTGATGCGAATTTCATGCGACTTGAAGGGACAATTGATTTAAATTATGCTAGTCTGAGGTGTGCGGGGGTGGGGATGGTCCGCTGTACACGTGTGCTGAACCCCTCTGATCCATACGGACCACAGATTATCCTAGTTTTGACAGAATAGTAATAACCCGGACACTCTGTTAACAGAATCAAGTTAAAGGGTTTTTTTTTGTTTATTTTTTTTAATGGTTGCCGGGCCACACGTTTGGCTCCTCCCCTAACCTGATGCTCACATGCTCCAAACTGCATCATGCACTGAACGATGACAGCTGTCATAATCACTGTTTTAGTTTTGTGCCGCGCTATCTACGTCAGTTATAGTCTACACACGCACGTCCGCTGATTTCTTTATTCAATTACTTTTTCTTGCCGACTGCCATTTTTTTTCCCTCAGCCAGAGATACCAGCTCACCGGTCCGGAGAGAAGAGTCTGTGGGTCCGGATGTGGACCGCGGTCCGCCATTTGGCGATACCTGGTCTAGACTTAATCTGGTGGTATGTGTGTGAAATATAATCAAGTGTTTCTTTTTTTTCCCATATTATGAGAAAATTCCTAGAAGTCACAATTTGACACAAAATGGCCGCCAATCCACAGGTTGTGTGGCCATCCTGTAATAATTTCAAAACTTCTTCTGGATATCACCAACACGTGTTTCAGTTTCGTTAAGGAATTCTGAAATATTTGATGGAGTCCAACAAGAAATTTTGGCTGTTCCTTAAGTGATGCTTTTTGGTTTTATTTATTTATGGGGGGGGGAATTAATTTCTACTGGATATTAGGTGTATGTAAGGTTAAGAGTTATTTTTTGTTTTTTTTAGTATGGGGTGGGGTTAAAATTTTAACTCAAAGGTGCAGAAATTGCAAAACAGGGATGCTAACAATAGATACTAATAATTAAAAATAATAATACATACTTTTACTGTAAATATTTGAAAATTCTTTCAGAGAATAATCAATAAACTCTCTACTGTGTAGGAATGATTTCTGGATTAATATTGGAGCGCTGGTCACTATTGGGCCCACTTGTGTTTTAAAATGTTGTGGTTCCTAAAAATATCAAAGTCCACTGATCTCCAAACCTCCTAATTTACAGCTTGGCTTCACTATGAAATTGTATTCTGATAAGTATTACATATTTGTTACACGATGTGTGATTGATGTTAATGTTTCCTGGAATCATGAAATGTTTTATGAGATTAATCAATAATCACCAAGAACTTCACTTTGCTACTTGGGGAAAAAAAAAAAAAAAAAAAAAAACTTGCATTAGATCTGATCAGAACCAGATGACATAACTGTGCAAAACTGTACAATTGGGTAACTAAGTAGGGTTGGGATTTCATAAATTTGCTTCTTCTTGCTCCTTTTCAAGCAATCAATCAAACTCTACTTGACTTTAGTTAATAATTACTATATTTAATAAATCAAATGTGATATAAGTCATAATTTCTGTTGTGGGTTTGAAATATTTGTGTATTTTATCCTGTATTTTCCACAATCTATGCTGGAAAAATCCAAATCATTAATCAATCAATCAATTTTTTGCAATTCATGGTATGTTTGCTTCAGTTTTATTATGAACTCTAGAGCACTATGGCGGGGTGATTTTCACCTGAGCAAAAGTATTCACATGTTCAATAAGTTGCATTTTTCTGAGTGTCATGGGTCTCAGTTGTCTCAGAAATGGGTGGACCAAAGACAAAGTCTCCAGTATCATTATTTATTTTTTTGGGATTCCTAGGTTTTTGTGATCTTCCTATGTATTTATTTGCCATTTTGTTACACAATCCACAGTTAAAAACAAAAAAATAACAACTCTAACTTATCATATTTTGAAGTATTTTTTGTGAGAAATACTTGTATTGGGTATATTATATCGGGTATAGCGAAAGTGTTTTAGGGTTAAGCCGATATGGGCTTGATTTGAGTGAAGGTTGGTGTCCTGCATGTAGAAGCACATTCAAGTTTAGAATCAATAACAATCAGCAGATTTTTTTTTTTTTTAATCAAACTTACAGATCCTCATTTTCAAAATAGCAACCGTTCCAGTGTTGTTGAGTAAAACTAATATCTGCACAACTTTACTGGGAGCAACAACAAAAAAAAAAAATGATGATGTCATTGCCAGCTAGTGTTCACCTCATGGAATGTGGTTGAAGTGCAAAGCATCTGCACATTTTCATCAACATGGCTTCAGGATTTTTCTCGTTAACGGAGCACGGAGACATCATCCCGACGGTTCCGGTGGGTTCTCTGGTGCCCCCTCCCAACACATCCTCTGCAAAAACTCACAACTCGCCTTACGCCTGCAGCTTCTCTGACTGTCACTGCAGCTTGAGCTGGGATGCATGGTGGGGGGGTTGTAGCCCATCCCCCCACTGGGCTGCATCTACTGCAGGGTCTGCCTGTACATCTCAGTCCACCTCCACCAAAACCCTCACCTCATCTTAACAGAGGGCAGGTGCATGTTCACTCTGGCTTATGTAAGTGTTAACACGAAAAAACGTGTCCAGATTCCGTTTTCTTGTCACGTGATGCAGAAGATGCATCACTGAGCATCTGTCAGTGACAACATAAAGGCAGTCTGAGAGTTTACCTTGATGCTGCTCCAAAATTATCTTGATTTAGCATCAACTTGGAAGCAAAAACTTTTTTTTTCATAGCTCTCTGGAGATAAATTAAGCAGAACACATTTGATCCATGATGTTTTCATGAGTTCAGATGGTTCTGGATTTGAGCTCCAGTCGACACCGAGGCTCTCTGCGATTGGGTGGGGGCTCAAACGTTGCAGCAGGCCCGCACGGGTTCCAGGAGTCCACAGTCAGTGAAGGACGGAGCAGCGCGCGCGTTCCTGATTGTCGGAGAGCGCATCAGTCTGAGGAGCAGAGAGGAGCCTCCGCAGGTGACACGACACACCTGAAAAGCTGAACCCTCTGACTCCCCTGCTGACCGCTGACGCGAGCATCCCCGACACGCGCACGCGGCTGACCCTGCGGGAGCCAATCGGGCTGCGGCTGCGCGCTCAGGGCCCGCATCCTTGTGGAAGCGCACCATGAAAAGATGCCCAGCCGCATCAGCAGCAGAGCTGCCTCCGAAACAGAGATAATGTGGCGCCTCCTTTACCGTGCGTCATTTGCGCCAAATGGAGCAAACAGCGGTTGGCGTTAGTTTTACGCAGAGAACTGCGCTCCATCCGCGGGGTGAGGCCCTGCTGACGCAGTGGGAGCCGTGGATGAAGCATGAAACGACACGTTCAGTCATGTTCGTGATGGAGCTCACATCATCCAGAACGGACTGGATTCGGACTGAGCAGCACCTCCTCTGGCTCAGCTCGGTCCGGATGTTATCACCGCCCTTTAACTGCGCCGCAACCTTCATCTGAAGCTGTGCGTCCACAACGGAGACACCGCCTTCATATTCGTCCTCTTCAGCCTAACCACAACACCCCGCGTGATGAAACACGCTCCAACGTGCACGAAACAACAAAGAGGCGCTCTTACTTTCTCCGACCACCGCCTTTAATCCGATAGGAGCCATGATGCTGCTGAGCTCTGGAGTGATGATCACCCTCTGCCTCCCCCCTTCCTCTCTGCTCCACTCGCCGCAGCGGAGGAGCCTCCGATTTTTTTTTTATTTTTTTTTTAACGTCACCGCGTATCCTTCCGCATCTTCCCTGTTGGTGCTGCGGCCGCGCAGTTCAGACATCTCCCTCCACCTGAGAAAAGGAGAAGCGGCCTGGAGTCTTAGTGATTTTTTTGCAACGTTTCAGGTGGTTAAAGCAAAAAAAAAAAAAAAAAAAAAAAAAAAACTGTTTTCAATTAATGTGTGGGAAAAGTGTTTTTTCGGTTCAGTTTAGGTTTGTGTGGTTTTATGATGTCATTATCAACAATATTAAACAGCATCAGAATACCTATCCTCCCAATTATGACGTCATGTCATGTGACATATCATGTGACCATGTGTGGTCACATGATGACGTCATGTCTTGTGACATAACATGTGACATCAAAGACACATCACAGACGACACGCATGATGAGTCATAATGAGTCATGATGATGTCATCAGCCAACCTGAGAAAAATGTTTAAATGCTGACTGTAACTGTAGTGTCTCAAGAGATGAAAAATTTTTTAGGAAAGATTCAAAAGTTGTTTGGTAAAAAAACAAACAAGGTAACATCCCCGGAGAGGTCCGAGCAGCAACCCGCGGCTTCAAACAAAGAAATTACTCCAGATTTTGCTGTAAGTAACATGTCAAGACGCAGCCCAAGACCTGTCAAAATGGCATGGGACTGCAAGCAAGCAGGCCCATCAACCGGCGCTCAATCACACGCTGGTCTTTCTGATAGTCAAGCATCAGAAGGTTCAGATTATGTTTCAAAAATCATGAGGGAAGCAATAAATCTGACAAGATCTCATGGGCATAACACAGATAGAGAGAAGATTTTAGCAATTATAGAAAACATTATGGACAGAGATCTTTTACCTGGAAACCAGTGGTCCAGCGAAGAGGAAAACACACGTTTGTGTGCTTTACCTTGGAGCAGTAATAGGTCTAGAGTTTTATTGGATATGTGGGATGCTTATAGTTCCCTATTTACTGTATTTGAGGTCTTTCACTTTGATGGACTCAGAACCATGTTTCGAAATGAATTCATGGATGGAAACTCTGATATACGACACATTCCATTGTCAAGGTTGAAGAGCAAGCTAAATGAATTTAGATGGTCCAAGCTTTGCAAGACATGGGTAAAAGGGCTGATTGAAGAAAGTTATACAAATATAAGACACTACCTACCACGGTTTACTAACTTTCAGTTCAAGGAGTTGTATTTAGATGTTTTTAAACTGTTCATTTCTTCAGTAGAAGACGATATGACGGAGGGTCTATTTGGAGTTGAACCCCAGCCTGAAGATGATAGTGATGCTCCAATGGAACATTCAAGTGGCAGTGACAGTGACAGTGACAGTGACAGTGACAGTGACAGTGACAGTGAATCAGAATCTTGTAAAGAGATTTGTTCTGAAACTATTTCACAGACTGGACAGTTCATTGAGGAAACAGTGGAATCCATTCTGGAAAAAGCATTTTTAGAAATATTTTACTCCAGATTGAATAACCTTACCTCTGCTGTCATGGATGCTCTCAATGAGGTTATCTGTGGTGAAAGTATTGTCTCACGTGAGACAAATTTAAAAGCTGGGAACCAAAGAGCTAAGAAGGAAAGATTTGATAAAACCACTGAAACATCTTTAATCAAAGCTTTTCGAAAAATCAAAAAACACGCCTCATTCCCTGTAACTGTAAGAAGAGTTGCCCATTGCTTACGTAGATTTTACTTATCCTTAAATACTGGTGTTTTTTTCTGGAATACATTTGCTGACAGCAAAGAAAGACTCTTTTTCAGACAAAAAATGTTAAGAAAAGTATATAAGGATGCTCTATTAAAAATTATCCACTACCACCCGGGAATGAGCTATGAAAGAATCTATAAACGGATCAAGCGCTACCTCTACCCAGAAATAGAATCAAAAAAGAGAGAGGAGAGAGAAAGGAAAAGAGTTATTGAAAATAAATCTTGGTTTAGATGTAAAAAGTCATCAGAAAAAAATAAGAAAATAAAAATAAAATTAAAACTTAGACAGTCTGTCCAGACAGTAATAACACTGGTGGTTCAGAAAGTACTGAAGGACACAGACTGTGTGGAGAGGATTTGTAGAAGAATTCTGGAGGTAAACGCAGACAAGAACATCCTGAAGGATTTAAACACACACTATGAAAGTGTTTTCAAGGAACTCTGTGAAGAATGGGCAAGGTCACAGAGTATGCCTTCAATGGGAGATATAGGAAGTGATCAGCTTAATGATAGGATTGCTGCACATTTCATTAGATACATAGAAAGGTTGCAGAAGAAATCTGAAAATACAGATCACCACCGTCCAAGAGAACCTAAAAGAAAATGGTGGAGGGCGGTGAAAAATTTCTTCAAAAGAAAATTTGGTTCTTCGGGAGAAAACGGAGAAGAATCTGATCTGATCAGAACAAAAGAGAAAGTTAGAGAGTGCGTTCAGAATGTGATGTTGCTGTTATTTCAGAAACTTCTGAAGGACTCTGACAGCGTGAAGATTATCTTTAAAAGAATTCTGAACGCAAATGAAGATAAAATTGGGCTGAAAGACTTAGACAGACTTCATGAAGACGTTTTTAAGTATCTCTGTAAAGAATGGAGATTGTCAAACGGGATATCTTCAATGAGCGCTATAGGAAGGAATCAGCTCAATGAAATGATTATTGCAAGTTTCTTTAAATGCTTAGAAGTAACTAATAAAATACAGTAGGTATCTAGTCGACTAAAATACAGTAGGTATTTAGTCAACTAAATTAAAGTAGGAATTTTAGTCGACTAAAATACAGTAGGTATTTAGTCGACTAAATTAAAGTAGGAATTTTAGTCGACTAAAATACAGTAGGTATTTAGTCGACTAAAATACAGTAGGTATTTAGTCGACTAAAATACAGTAGGTATTTAGTCGACTAAATTAAAGTAGGTATTTTAGTCGACTAAAATACAGTAGGTATTTAGTCGACTAAAATACAGTAGGTATTTAGTCGACTAAAATACAGTAGGTATTTTAGTCGACTAAATTAAAGTAGGTATTTTAGTCGACTAAAATACAGTAGGTATCCCTGCAAGTTTCTTTAAATGCATAAAAAAATAAGAAAAGAAGTCTTAAATTCCACTCTTGCGGAATTTAAGATTATTTTTGGATTTTTAGGAGTATCATTGTAAAAAGGTGGCACTACAGGTTTGTTGGGTAGCTTTGCTGGCTGACAGACCCTTCTCTAGTTGAACTTTACCTGAGTGCTTTGGTTTTGCCACTTATCCAAACTAACTACTGTTTTATTGATGATATATTATATAGATGGAATGTAGGTTATTTCATATTTAGGTGATATATCATTTAGATGATATGTTATTTAGGTGATATGTTGTTAGTAAAATGCCATGTAGGTTATTTGGGTCTTTTTTGGGTGATATGTTAGTTATGTAGGTTATTTGTTATTTAGGTGACACATTCTATAAGTAATGTGTTAAGTAGGTTTTTAATTATTTAGATGATAATGAGGGGGAAATGGATGAGCCAAGAGAAAATGATGGAATCAATGCTTACAGCACCAGATCAATGTAGGTTTTGAGGTCCGTCCTCGAGGAAAAAAAAAATCCAAAGTGGAAAATTATACTCCAAAGTAATCGTTCCTCACACTCCATCTTAGTGTGAGCTGCCCATTAAATCCAAAGATACACAACTCCCCCAAAACAATTTTAACAACAAAAAGAACGTCAGCGTGCTAGATCACAGAGAAAACATGAAAAGAATAAAAAAATTGATTACACAAAGCTGGTGAAGACAAAACATATAAAAAAGAACACTGGCAAGCATGCTGAGGACTAAAGAATAACAAAAAGTGTCATTTGGTTTCATCAAATGACACTTTTTGGCAAAATAATGCAACAACAAGGGGGCACAATCAGTGCCTCCAAGTGCCGGTCCCAAGTCCGGGTAAATGCAGAGGGTTTTGCCAGGAAGGTCACTGAATAGACCCAAACCAAATCAAACACTAACAGAACTTTCAAGTCTTTTTTTTTTTTTTTTTTTAAACTTGTCCTGTTATGGACAGAATTTCTAGGCGCAGTCAGGGGGGGATCTGGTTTGGGGACCACAGGATTTCCTCTCTGCTCTTTACAGACAATGTTGTTCTGTTGGCTCCATCAGGCCAGGACCTCCAGCGTGTATTGGAGCGGTTTGCAGCCCAGTGTGAAGCGGCTGGGATAGGGGTCAGCACCGCTAAAACTGAGGCCGTGGTTCTCGACCGGAGAAAGGTAGTTTGTCCTCTCTTGGTGGGTGGAGTGGATTTAAATAAATCAATCAATCAATCAAGAAGAGCTGCCCTGGTAGAGAAATGGGGAATAAAGCGTTGATAGAACCCTGCCATTCCCAAAAATGACCTCAGTTTTTTTCTGGTCTGAGGCAATGGCAGAGACCTTGTTCACCTGGGGTTTTTTTAAATCATCCCATTGCCAATGACATACCCCAAAAAGTGAGTTTCAGTTTTAGCAAAGTGACACTTTGAGGGGTTGATGGTCAGGCCAGCAGACTGCAAACGCTCCAGAACACATTCCAGATGTTTAATGTGTTCCCCCCAGGAGTCACTGTAAACGATGATGTCATCCAAATAGGCTGCTGTGAAGTCACAAAGTGATATGTCGTGTAGTACCTTATCCATCAGCCTCTGAAACGTTGCGGGAGAACCATGAAGTCCAAAGGGCATGACGGTAAGCTGGAAGAGCCCCATTGGTGTCCCGAAAGCAGTGAGCTCTCTATCACTCTGTATGGTGATGGTCCCAGCTTCTGCTGATTCTCAAATGGAGCCTGCCATTTTGCAAGTGATTTACTGCCTTCACTTGGCAGCAGTACCAGGACCCGTTGCCCGGGATTAAAAGATCTCTGTCGGGCTGATTTGTCATACCAAGCCTTCTGATACTGCTGCGCTTCTCACATATGAGAGTGGGCCAGCTCTCTCATCTGTTCCAAACGCTCCCTCATCTGGAGAACATAAGAAAGCAGATCAACAGACTCCCATGTCTCCTTTAACAGTGACAAAGGGCCTCTCACTTCATGACCATGAAGTAGTTCAAAAGGAGAAAACCCTGTTGAAGCCTGTGGTACCTCCCTATACGCAAAAAGGAGATAGGGTAGCCACTGGTCCCAATCATTGCCCGTTTCATCCACAAATTTTTCAGCATTTGTTTCAAATTTTGGTTGAACCTTTCAGTTAGGACATCTGTCTGTGGATGATACGGTGTGGTTCTCAAGCTTTTGATGCCCAGCAGTTTGTTTCAGCAGATTTGACATGAAGTTGGTTCCACGGTCTGTCAAAATCTTCAGTGGAAAAAAAACTGCAGAAGAGAGAGCAACTGATTTTGCTTTTATGGATTTCAGTGGAAACACGTCTGGATATTTTGTGGCATAATCCGTAATAACAAGCCTGTAACGGTTGCCTGCTTTGCTTTTTTCAGTAGGGCCAACAATGTCCATCCCCAACCGCTCAAATGGAGTGTTTATAATTGGTAAAGGTTGAAGTGGAGCTCTGGCAGGAGCTTTGATGAAGACATTTGGCCCTGAGGGCAACTTTTACAAAATCCCTCACTGGTTCAGGTACAACTAACTGAGTTTGTGTCCCTTGCTTTCGGTGCCCCGGTCCAAGAAAAAAGGTTTCAGCAGTGCAGAGGTCTGATCCAGTCTCGGGTGTTCTTTTGACTTCTCGCTGAAGTTGTGTCGTCATGTTGCAGGTCCACAAAATTCACAGGAGTCTTAAAACCCAAAGGTGGTTCAGGTTCTGGGGTGGATTCTTTATGCAAAGCAGAGTGGCACAATGTTTCACACCTTTTCTGTCTGTGTGACTTACGAGACTTTCCAGGTGCATTCTCTATGTCGGCATCAAAGAGTGGCAGCGCCTGGACAGCAGAACTGGGTTCCTGCAACATTACAGTCACGATTAGCACTCAAAAGGTCAAACAGAACAGGGAGATCCCGACCTAGGACCACTGGATATGGAAGATTATCTACCACACCCACATTTAGGAGATAAGTCTGCCCATGCACTTTGATGTACACATCAGCTGTCGGATATGGTTGGATATGGTCTCCATGCACACAAAAAACAGGGATTGCTTGTACAAATAGCGGTGGAAGGAACGTACTGTTTATGTACTAAAGTCTGATCCTGAATCCATCGGTGCTGTCAAGGTTCTGCCATTAATGTCAACTGATGTTAGTTCTACATTGGTTTCAAATTTTATCTCTGACTTTGTACAATTGCGGGGCACAACACTCATTTGCATTATTTTTGCAGAATTTTGTGGACAATTAGGTTTTATGTGACCCTCCATCCCACAGAGATAACAAATCAGTTTTCTGGCAGAAGGGTTTGAAGATTTATTTGTCAACTGACTCCTTTGAGTTTTTCCAACATTCATAGATGATCTTTAGTTAGATGACTTATCTTTCGGTTCCAATGAAGTGTATCTCCATGGTTGTCCACTCTTTCTGGCAGCCACCTCTGCAAGGGTTGCAGCCTCTGCAGCTGATTTAGGATCATGCTCCATGATCCAAACCTGCAACTCAGGCGACAACATTCTCAAATATTGCTCCAGGATTATAATTTTACCAGTTTCTTGTGTTGTTTTACTCTGGGGCTGGATCTACTTTACATAAAGTTCCTTTAATCTGGCGTAAAGTTCCTTTAGAATTTTATCAAAGTTAACTTCTAAGGAGTGGAATCTTTGTCTAAATGTTTCAGGGTTCACATTGTGTTAACAGAGAACAGCAGTTTTTACTTTATCATATTCTAAAGAGTCTTCAACATCAATGTGTTCATACGCACTTCTTGCTTTTCCCGTAAGTAGAGGTATTAAGTGAAACACCCAATCATTTTCTGCCAGCGACAAGCTCCTGCAACACGCTCAAAGGTTGTCAAAAAATGTTCCATATCATCCTCGTCTGTCAGCTTTTCCATTCTAGGTTCATAGGAGTGTGACTGACCTGATGGAGCACGCGTTAGATTACTGCTGGAGCCACTTTGGGCGAGAGGAAGACCCACCTGGAATCAGGAACAGGTGTGGTGCGTGCTTGCACTTCAACTTGAAGAAGCTGGAACTGATGTTGAAGCGCCCTAAAGCATTGCTCCTGGCGGGCCTGCTCCTCCTTTTGTTTAGCTTCCCGGGCTTCCTGCTGTCCCATGTGAGCACGGAGAAGAGATATCGTATCCATGACTGTCAGTTCCTTACCTGGGCCCTCAGTACAATCTGCCCCTCCAGAAGCTCCACTTTCTTGATCCTCCAAAGGTTGTGCCTCAGAATCCATCGATTGGTTTGATCCATCTCCTCTTGAAGCTTTGTTGCTCCTCATGGTTCTCTGCATGGAGAATAGAGGAAAAAAAAAAGCCTGTGCTCTTGACAGACTGATCCCACTTCTGACACCACTGTGATGGACCAGGCAATCACCACTAAGAGCACAGGTGTTTCGTCCAAAAATAAATCATTTTAAATATTCAACAAAGTCCAACTGAACAAACATTCCTGATTTAAGGGGCCCATAAAAGAGGTCAACACAACAGACATAAAGTAAGTTGTAACTTAGGAAAGAACTCAAATAACTGACCTGCCATTACTACACACCTGGAGACTTTTAAATAGTGGGTTAAACTACTAATGCTACAATGTGGGGGGGATGAGAAAAAAAATCTTAACAAAACAGAACATGAATTCCATTTCCCTCCCCCTGGCGTCCAGGTAGTGGTAGCACCCTCTTGGAGAGCTTTTCTGTTTGGCACCCCAGGCAGGTACAGCTCCACATGAAACTCAAAACACAAACCAATGAATCAACACAAATAACTCACAATCAAAGATGCATATAAAATGAAGTGGAGCTGTACACTACACCATCAGGTTAACATTTGGCATTTCATAAAGGACAGATGCTAAAAGAAGAAAGACGTGCTGCAATAGGAGAGATGGATGGTTGGTGTTCAGCAGCAAATATTTAGCTCTGATGAAGCTGAAATTGGTGCTCAGTGAGAGTCAGCACATCTCCCATCACAGAATTATTTTCAAACAGAAGAAAAACAGCAAGTTCTCATCAGCCGACACATCAACGTGTCAACATGACATATGAATGTGTCTGTTCTGTTACTTCCACTCCATGTCAACCACAGCGCTGACCAGCTCTTCATCCGTGGGCTCCTCGGATGTTGTGGAGGAAGAAGTTGGTGTGGAGGAGGCTGGACACACCATAATACCACATGAAATTATTGCTCACATGAAGGGATCCACACGCTACTCTTATTGTTCATGTTTAACATACCTGGAAATGCAGGCTCGCCCACAAGTTTTTTTCACTTTTGCCTGCACTTCCACCACGGACAGAGAACAGCGGCCAGAGATGAACGCGGTCAATCTAAAAACAAAAACAGATGTTAAAAGTGAATTTAAAAGTACACAGGTAAACAAACTGCAGTGAACAGCTTTGAGACTAAAGCATCATACCTATGAGCTGATGCAGAGCTGCTGATGCTGCTGCTGCTGGTAGATGGAGTGGCGGCAGCAGCATCAGCAGCTTTCTGTTTGTCTCTGGCCTTGATGAAGCGTACAGCGTTCTCCATCTGTCTTCCTGGGGTAGGAACCTTCCTACCCCAGGAATGAAATAAATGAAATAAATGAAATAAGTAGAAACCCCAGTGAGGGGACACAGGTGCACCATCAGACACTGCTGTTCTCCATCTTCTCATAATGCAGTGTTATTGTCAGTTAAAGCTAAAAAAGGCCCATCAGCTCATGGTGATAACAAACTGTCTTATGATTCTCAGTGATTACGTATCGGATCTTCTTGGGGTCCTCAGACTCATACAGGCTCTGCAGGGTCTCCAAATTAAAGCCCCCAAAGCCAACAAGGGCCTGTCCCTCCTGTCCAGACTGAAGTGACCTCACCCGTGCCTCCTCAAACGCCTGCTGGAACCTGACCACAAAGTCTGAGTAGGTGGAGGAGTACCGGATGAGGCCGTCCTGCAGGTCCAAAAGTTCTGTTAAAACCGTCACACTTAAAACTGGAAGAAATGAATCTCTGACAAATCACCTTGTTGACCATCAGGGGGACTGAGACCCTGTCCTCTCTGGCTCCTCCTGGTGGCAGGACACATCACATCATTTTCCAGCAGCCAGTGGAAGGTCCCGTCCTGATATTTCCCGAACTGGATCTTCCACCGGCTTAGCACCAGCATGGGGTTGTTAATATCCCCACCCTGGCTCGTGACGTGGGCTCGCGCCTCCCTCTCCACCTCCTCGCGGGGACCCAGGGCTTGAGCTTCATTTCAGGCTTTCAGGAGGAATTATTAAAAAGTTTGGAAGATTGTAAAAGACAATTTAACTTACAGACATTTTTTGGATGTTTCGCAGATTCTTTTCTGTGGTAAACAGAAGTAAATGTCATTGCAGGTTCAGCATTTTAACTTAGCATTTAAAAATGACGGGAGATCTTCATGCAGAACAGGTCCTGGATTACTCTGTAATAAAGCTATTTTCTTATAATCATCTTATAATCAGTAAGCTTAAGTGTGGTTGATCTGCTGCTGGTTTAAGAGATTCCTAAAGCAAATGGGTGTTGGTTTGAATTCTTCTCCTTTTTTGCATTTAATGTTTGTTTTTCATTGTAAAGCTCTGAGCTGCAACACATGGAAAGTCATTTTAATAAATAAAGATTAATTGATAAGTTCAGTTTGTTGAATAATAACCAAATAAGGTCAGATTATTCTGAGACTTACTTTCTGTTCTGCTACATGTCAATATAAAATCTGAACAAGTTTTTAAATTTATATTACAGCTGATCACTGTATTTACTGGAGGTGAAATGGAGAATGATGCTGCAGATGGAGGAAATTTGGAAAACTATAAATAGCAAACTAACAAAAGGGTTAAACATTTAGTTTTACATGCAAGGAAAACATCATCACAGAAGGAACTAACAGGTTATTCGGGTTAGGTCTCATAATGTATAATATCTTTATATATTTTTTTATGAATAGTTGAGAAGTTCTTAGAAATATTAGGATATTTTGTTCTGATGTATCTGATGTATCCGTTAAATGTGTTAAAGTATAGCAATGTCTTTGTTGTTGTTTTTATTAGTATCAATAACCATGGAAATAATCAATGTATTTACAAAAAGAATCCAGTGTCAAGGAACAAACAGGAATGATGATCAACAACAGACTGACTCCAATATCCTGTAAAAAATACATGATTAAAAAATCTAATTCAATAATTTCTCTAAAAAAAAAACAAAGTAAACAGCAAATTCCAGCTGGTGGTCCATAAGTTTGCAGATTAGGCTGTGATGTGGTTGTTTGCAGTAAAAACATGCTCCACTCTGTCTGATGGAGAAAGTCTGGTCATTTCATTGTCACAGCTACAATTAATGATGATAATCTGAATTCTTAAAAGAACTGAACTACATTCTCAATAATGTTGACAACTGTTGAGGATCTAGTGAAGGACATAAACAAGATTTGTATTTTAAAACATGATATTTTAAGCTTAATTATCACAGCACATTCTCCATGCCATCAACATTCTGTTCTAAACCCAGACTCCAAAAGTCAGAGAGAGTTAAAAAAAAAAGAAAAAAGTGTCGTCCACCATTTAAATTATTTTTAAGCACTAAATAATGTTATTTTTTCACAAAATGTCCTTGCATGGACATTGTTTAAAATGACATATTTATGAAAAGAAACCACAAATGATAGACGTGAAGGTCAAAACGTTTGCCCTGACAAAGGCCTGTGGTCGGGGGGGCTCTACATAGAGGCAGAAAGACGACATAAGGACGTGATAATTAGAAACTCAAAGGACAAAAACAGTATTTATCTACTCCAGGGGTCTCCAGCCCCGCTCCTCCTGAATTACCGTCCTGCTTGTCTTGCATCTAATTTTTACACTCCTGGATCGGGGGTGTTCAGTCCATCAGAAACTGGGCTGATTCAATTCTGATGGATCAAACCTGATCAGCAAGGATTAAAGGCAAATCAAGCAGGGCAGTAGCTCAAGACGAACAGGGCTGGAGATGCCTGATCAATTCTCAGCAGCGGATCTCCTCCTTCAACAGATTCACGTCACCACCACGTTCAAACAATGACATGCAGTTACAAACTGAAAGGTAAATACAACAACGTAGTTTCAATCCTTGATGTTTATGCTTCTCCTTCTTAATGTTACTAATTTAAACAGTTCATATATTTCATAAATAAAACGTTATATTTGTTTAGATAAAGATCTACTCCAATGAAAATCATGTTTTGTTTTGTTTTGTTTTTAATATGTACTTGTTGCATTTTACTGATGATGGAGGACATAGGACAAAAGCTTAAAATTGTGTTTTTTAATCTTTAGTGATTGAAATAGTTGTGAATCAAGAGCAAAAACATGTTTTTTTGTAAAAATCTTGTGGTTGTAAATCTAGAAGTTCTACAGACACATTTCTATACTGTCCCAGTAAATGTTATCAAGTCAAAGTTGTTGATGGTTTCATAATTGCTGAGGCAGGAGAAATAACATTACCTTTAGTTTGTAATCAGCATTTAATCTAAATTTTACATTATTTTCTCTATTGAAATAAATGATAAACCCATGAAATTCTCTTTTTGTAGTTGGAACATGTCTTGGACAAAAACCTCCAGGAGATCTCATAATGAAGGAGGACAA
The DNA here is from genome assembly GCA_003999625.1 of Oryzias javanicus. Lineage (NCBI taxonomy): Eukaryota > Metazoa > Chordata > Actinopteri > Beloniformes > Adrianichthyidae > Oryzias > Oryzias javanicus. Next base: position 4,476,845 of record CM012448.1, read on the forward strand.
CATCTGCTCAACCCTGAAGACCTTTGGAGCCTGGATTTGGTACAATGGATGGAATCCACAGTAAGAATTCTTAGTCCAATGTAATGTAAAGAAAATATAATGTAACGCAACATTTGAAGAGTGTTTCTTTTTTTTAAATTTCTTTTATTGTATTATTTTATTTCCACTATAAGCTAGCAAGCAAGCTCCTCTGTAGCATGCTAGCGAACTTTTTGAACCTTTTTGTGCTTTTTAAGTTATCCATATTCACATTTTTGAACATAATAATGGTTATTTCTCATTTGGAATTGAGCATTATTCAAACCTTTTAGCTATTCTGTATTACTGTTTAAGGTTAAGGGAATTGTTCTTCTTTTACTTGTTGAAGCAAATTCAACTCAACATATTTCTAAATTAACACCAGATTTGAAACAAACATTTCCTCTTGTCAGCGTTCTTAGCAAATTTCAGCTCAACTCTCAGATTTCACACACATGCGTTTGGAATAAAAAGCATTTTCACTTTTTTTTTTAAGGATACTCTACCCACATAAAGTTAGGATAAATGTTATTTCACTAAATGCTTTTTCTATTTGGTCTAATTGTAATTAGAGAATAAAACCATTTTCAACCCCCAAAATGTTGACATTAAGACAACCCCAAATATCAAACATATTTGCTGCATGGACAGCTTGACAATCTCATGCTCCTCACTGGACTCATAATGTTATGAGGTGTTCCACTCTTCCACTAGTTCTATATGCAGTTCCACAGTCCCTGAAGGTCAGAGGTCATTACTGGTCATTCCATATAAGGCGCTCCCTCTTCCAGAAGTCCAGCTGTGACAATTCTGGCACCATATGGTGGAGAATTTTCCTTTCTTTTGATTTTGCCCCCAATAAGTACATCACACTGAACACTAAGGATGTAAAGATTCTTTGAAAAATGATTCAAACTCGTCAACATGGAAAAAATAAAAATGCAGAAATGCAGAGCTGATGACATTTCTTCATGCAGGCTTGCTGTGAGTGTGTCCTCTCCATCTGCGCTCCCCTCCTGGGAAATTCTCGCAGCTTCTTCGGATTTAAAAGTTTCAGAAGTCATTTTTTGAGATGTTGCGATTGCAACTATTAACACAAATTCAACAAGAGCTGCGATTTGTTCCTCATCCTGCAACGTTACATTTACTTTACGACTGTTTCCCTTCTGACTTCCTCCCGGGAGCCCTGCTCTTTTTTTTATTTACTCTCTTTAGCCCTCTGGGGTTTTTTTGTCTCTTTTTTTGTCTCATTTGCGCTGAGTGCGAGCGAGTGGGGGTGGGGGAGAGTAGCGCTGAGCGGGCGTGGAGCGGTCCATCACACGGTGCACAACATGAACTGAGTATGAAAGAATTTGTGATCATTTCACTATTATGTACGATTGTTTATTTGTATTGAATCCTTTCATTTAGAGGTAAAGCAGACAGTTGGATGCAAGCGGCAAAAAGAAAACCTACTTGGCCTTAAAATACTTTTAACTCAGTGTGTTGAGAAAAAAATAAAATCGGAAAAAAAATCGAAATTGTGACTTTAAAACTGTAAACGGAAATGAATCGAGGCTTTGACTGAATCATTACATCCCTACTGAACAAAGTGAGATCGTCGTGTGGAAAACACTAAATGAGATGAGTCGGCTGCCACAATACAGTTGACCCCCAAAAACAAAGACTATTCACGACATCAGAGCTTTCAACAACATAGCAAACTTAATGTGAGCAGTTTAAAATCATAATTTTCCATGACTTTTTTTTTTTTTAATATTTTTAAACGTAGGAATCCATAGATAGTTGTTGTTCACCTTTGGACACACGGCGGAGAGTTTCATGACGAATACTCTTCCTGATACAACCCTGTATTTTATTCAGGCTGGGGGCTGGCACAGAGACAGTTGGTCCTGGGACTGTCCCAAACTCTGCTAGTAGCCTTCTTGTAGCCACATGGCATCAGTGTGAAGGGTCTCACCTAAAGACTCACCGTGGATTAAGCTCATTCCGCTTCCTGGGAAACGTTCCCAGGCTTCCGCAGCCCCTGTAAGAAGACATCTATAGTAATCTTCTTTATTTGTATAAAGTTATCAGCAGTAGAATTCCAGTAATCATTTGCAGAGCTTTTATAAATGCTTGTCTGGATTAAGCCTCATTCTGAATCAATGTGTCATGCTCATAGCACATACTGTTTGTTTTCTTTGCACGATTCCACTGGTGAGGCAGCAGTGATTAAAGATAGTTTTCTTTATTCATATAGGGGTATTTTCATGTGTACAGTATATATCCATCTGTATCTACATTTATCCATTTTTACATACAGTACAAATCCAAACTTGTAAAGTCAAGCATCAGTCAGGCGCCGCTGTGCGCTCCGCTCTCAGACAAAAGCAAAAAAAAAAAAAAGAAAAATAAAGGAAGATGAAGTGGAGAGGGTGGATTCAGGTCAGAAACAGCAGAGAGCCCGTCGCCTCTAACAGACGGATCAATGGTTCACCGCCTCCGCTGCAGTGAACACGAGGTCACAGTGGGGAGGTAACAGTCCTGGAGGAGGTCCGGGCTGGGAGGAACGCCTCGCCGCGTGAAGCTCAGGCTTCAGGGCGAGAGAGGAAGGGCTCGATTATTCTACGAGTTGTGCCGTTGAAATCAGCAGAGGTCCGGACGCTCGTCTCCGCCATCCTCACTCCTCTGGGTGCTACTTTGCCGGGTCCCCCTCTCCGGCTCACAGCTATAGAGCCACGTTGAAGTCGGTCACCAGGAAGTCTACGTAGTCTCTTTCTTTGCTCTTAAAAGCCTCTGCAATGAGGCGCGCGGCGTCCCTGTGCTCACGGCCTCTCAGCGAAACGCCGTTCACCTCCAGGATGATCTGACCCACCTTCAGCTGGCCACAGTTATGGGCCGAACCGCCTCTCTGCAGACAGAAACAATATGTGGGCAGTCAACAAAAGAATCCCCTATGTTATTTTGAGACAGGAAAAAACTTTAACTGAAAATACACTTGAAGACCCACTCCAACGTAAATTGTGTTTTTGCTATTTTTAACACATTTTTGTTTTTTTTTTTTCTCAAGAAAAATAAGCTTAGAATTGAATTTTTGAGTATTTCCTTTTTCAAATCGTTATGAATCAGGAACGGATTAAAATAATCCCATGGAAAAGCTTGTAGCTGTGACGCAGACGCTCCATTCTGATGCATCCACTTACAGACAAACAGATCCATGAACGTCTTTGTTTTCCTCGTCTGGGCTGGAATCTGGATCCAAACTGTACGGCTGGATAACCCTGATATTGTTTAACATTTTTGTTGTGTTAGGTTAGGAGTGTGAAGAGCTGTAAGCTAGCAGGAGAGACTAGTAGATTGACTATTTTTCATCTGCTGTCCCTGAACAGATGTTATAATTATTTACCTACAGAGAAAAGAATAAACAATAAAAATAAAAAATTGACACAATCAAGTAAAATAAAAATATATACATAAAAGAAAATGAAAATTATTATAAAAGACATAACAGTAAAGATCATACTCAGCGTTCGCCTTCATCTCAAGTGCTTTTTAAGTTTTGATTTAAATGTAACTGATCAACAATCAATTCATAAAAATATAGATCGATTTAGCACATAAAGCTAAAGTCAGCAAGCTAGATGCTAGCATTTAATGGAATTTCCCATAGGACGGCTAATGCTAACGCTCGGTCAACATAAACATACGTTCTGACTAAATGAACATCTTTATAAACTCACAGTCATTACTTTTCTAAACTCTTTAAAGGAAATGTTTTAAAATAACTATTTGTGGTCTAAAACAGTTTATTGCTCATACTTTCTCTTCTTCTGGAATAAAGTGTAATGCTATAGCATGATCGCCACCTAGTGGCCAAACTGAAACACCTCCAGGAGAAGCAGAACAATGTTTACAATGTTAATGATCTGAACATTTTTGTTAGAACTTTTCCTTTAGAGAATCCATGGAACACTGGATGATAATAACAATCTCATTATTTCACTGATACATTTTACAGTATTTGAACTGTATCAGATTAATATCAATATATTCAATACATATAGTAGATTATCAACAGTATTTCTAGTCTAATGCATCTAAATGTGTAAACACAAAATTGAATTGAATTGAATTAAGAGGATTGAAAGGATAAAAAAAAATCAGAATCAAATTGATTCAGGTTCTGGAGAATCGAATCGTTTCTGGGAATTATCGATACCCAGCCCGAGTCTCGCCGACAAACCTGGCGAAGCACAAGTCATTTTAAACACGCCTAGTGTACACAGATGGATGATGGGAAGCAGGGTCGGGCTCACGCTGCACCAACGGTCTCGCCCATGACTCAGAGGAGAATTTCTGATGAACTTCTGCTTCTCTGCAGAAACTATGTACCCAGTCTCAGTGAAATGCGTCCCTATTCCACGGCTTTGCACCCTCGGAATACCGTGCATAGTATACGCCAAACACGGTTTTTGCGTGCATATGATACGCAGTTGCAGCCCATTCAAAACAACAGGAGCGGCTTTTAGGTTTCGTTTTGATCACGTGGTCGGATGTTTAGGTTTCTCCGGATCACGTGACTGATCACGTGACTTTTGAGTTTCTGCCGATTTCTGACAGCGGCTAACAATATGGCGGTAGATCCACTACTTTTTTTGGTGTAAAATCCCTCAGAATAAAATATTTTGTGGACTAATCTTTATTTTTGGTCATATTTCTAGCGAGAAATGTACCCGTTACTATCACGACATGCATTTATTTTGGACATACAGTTCGTAGTTTGTCTGTTTTGCTTGACTTTTCGGGCTCAAAAATCGTAAAACAGCAACGTCTGGGGTGAACGAACAATCACGGAACCGGACGATCAGCAGGATTTGGGACCCGACCCGCATCGGAGCCGGGTCAAGGTTAGGGTTAGTGTAGGTTCGGAGAAACCGCCCGGAACCCTTTTAATCGGGCCCGAATGACTTCTGTAAAGCTAGAACGTGATCACTGCCTGACTACTTCCGGTCCAGGAGACGGTCAAACGTGATCCCGAAACGAAGATTATCAAATAATAAAATAATGTTTCTTTAATTTCTGCCTCATAAACAAACACAAATGTCGGTTATTTTAAGTGACAATAACGAGGAATGCTTTCAGACAAAATAAAGAAAGAAAAACACAATTGTCTTATTTTTTACTGTTCTTTTTATTTTATTATTATTATTATCATCATAATTATTATTATTAGTGGTAGTAGTAGCAGTATAAATCTATTATTATTGTTGTTATTATTATTGTTATTATTATCATCATTATTATATTGTTATAATGTAAAAAAAAAAATATATATAAAAGGAATGACATAAACAAAAAACAATTGATACATAAATACATTGTTGATTCATAAGATCAACAGACTCCAAGTTTTAATGATTCTTGAAAGCTGAAGGGTCAATAGAGAATCTCACTTTTTATTCTTTATTAAAATTCATCTTTCAGAACTCATCTTCAGCAATCAAATCATGCAGCTCGCAGGATTCCCACCAACATTTTTGCAGGTGATGCCATTAATATTTAATTCATAATTGTATTAAAAAGTTACAGTTTTAAAGTTCCTGTTTGATAATGGTATTTTTTTAGTGTGTTCAATAAATGTTTTATCCTGTTTGGCTCAAAAAACTAAGGCGTGTTTTTTGAATTTTTATTTTGGCCACCTGTGCGACTGATTTGACACCCCTGGTCTACGCCATTCAAAAAAGCTTTAGATATTTGGAGAATTTACTGTCATTTTCCACAAGAGATTGGGTTGGGAAGCAATTTTTTGTTTGAAGATAAACAGGTTGTTTGTGGGGCTGACTATGTAATTGTTTCTTTGTACATTTTATCATATGTATATAATTAATATAAAATTTATTGTGAAAAGTTACTTGAGTAACTTCTAATCATAACTCACTTATATTTTATTTGAGGAATAAACAAATTATTATAAAACTATAATGTTATATAAATGAATATGAGCTCTGTATTGCAATAATGAATTAAAATGAGCAAATGTTTGATTTTTAAATTGGTAAAGTTGACAGTGCTGTAAAAATTGACAAACTCGTTTTTCGGAAACTTAATTATTTAGAACTTCAGGATTCTTGTATGCTTGTGTTTAATGTAATCTGTTGGTGACAAGGATTTAAGACTCTGCGTAGTAACAACTCCTAGTTTGTACATTTTAAGAAGTTTAGAGGATTTTTCCTAAACAACAATGATCACTCATGGTTTGTTTGATCAGTCCTCCCTGAAACTTAGACAACGTTTATGCAATCTACATGAATAGACATTAATTGGAGTTTCATAACTTTGTCGACTTTGCTGCTAACAATGTAAAATTTCAACCGTCTCCTCCTAAAATGTGCAGTACATTCTGGGATGTATCATGACTTCTGCGAAAGAAATATAGTCTAACTTTCCAGATTTGAGTACATACTAAATATTTCACATTTTTTAAATGTATTGATGAATTTTGAATTTTACAGAGGTCCCGCACTTCAACAGTGACGTATGTATCAATTCTAAAGAGAGCGACCCATCACCAGGTTTTACAGGATCCACGAGCTTATCCAGGCTCTTTAGGGTCAGTACTGTTTTGTTTTTTCATATATTTTTCAAATGTAATTAAGTTTATTACAAACAGCAGGTGACCTGTCCCACCTTGAACACTCCGCTACTACACGATGCATCACTCAGTTCCCTGTGCTACTTTGAGACTTTCAAATCAATGCCTCATGTCATCCCAACCGACAGAAGAAAGCTGAAATCAGCTAAACCCAAAGTGAAGACTGTTATGGTCGGATGAGTCCAAGATGCAAAATGCAAAGATTAGAACACCTAGATCAGTTTTTGTGAGGACATTCCTTCAGACCAAAACCTTCTGCAAAATTCAACAACACAGAACAATGGTTACAGCTGCTGCAGGCAACGGAGTGGGGGTCGTGACCTTTAGAAATAGGTCAGGGACAAGATGAAAAAGAAGATTGAGGCAGCTAAAATGACCAACACTGCAAAGATAACAGAGCAGTTTTCTGCCAACAACTGCAGTTTCTAAAGTTCTGCAGACCCTCATGAAAAGAGATGCCCCACCCCCACCCTGCAGAGATCTGCCACCATAACGACTTCTATTCAGGTTCTAAAGGAACATAGCATTCCCTCCCCCATCAATCTTAATCAAAAGGATTGACTTGTCTCAACTTCCTTCAGACTGGACACCTAACCTGGACTGAGGATCTGATGTGCATCAACAGTTTCAGAAGCAGAAGATCAGGAGGTTCCAGGACCTGATGGAGTGTCTCCATCCTGTCTGGAAGTTTGCTCTGACCAGCTGCCTCAAAGTTTCACCCGTCTCTTCAACAGATCCACCATCATCCAGTTCCTAAGAAGTCCTCTCTCACGTGATTAAATGACGCAGACGATGCAGTCATCACAGCTCTCCACTACATCTGACACCACCTTGACTCTGCAGAGAACTATGCATGATCCTGTTTGTGGCCTTCAGCTCTGCATCTAATACCATCATCCCAGAGCTCCTCCATCAAAACGTCACTGTGCTTTCCTCCACTTGTTAGAGCAGGAAACGGAGCGTCTAGTCCTTTGGTGCAGCCAAAGCCACCCGGAGCTGAACATACTTAAAACTGTAGAGATGACAGTGGACCTCAGGGAGAAGGAACACAACCCCCCCATCCCCATCCTCTTCACACAGAACAGTCCCCTCTATAGACCCATACGCGTTCTTAGAGTCCACTTTCGAGAGACCTTAAGTGAACCTCCCAGGTTGACTCACTCTGGAGAAAGGCCCAGCAGAGGTTGGACTTCCCGTGATAGCTTAAGAAGTGACTGAAAAAGTTTGTGTCAGGAGCTGCTGACCATCTTCTACACTGCTATAATCCATTCTGTCCTGACCACATTCATTTTGGATCTGCAAGCAGACAGGGACTGACTGAAGAGAATCATAAGATCTACTGAGACCTGTGTTGGTTATTTTTGGTTTATTTTTTAATTGAACCAGAAGCAAAAGAAAATCACTTTAAAATCTTGAATGTTATTTATCCATCTAATTATAACCTTCATAATATTTTAAAAATTGACAAAAATACGGACACTTCTTGCAGCAACGACAAATAAACAGTTTAGCAACTGTTTTGTTCATTGTTTTTAAAAATGGTAGAAATCTAAATTTATCTGGTTTGATTTTCAGTGCTGGTTAACTTTCAATAGTGTTCCTTTTACATTTCAAAACGATTAGATTTGGTCTAAAAACAGAAAAGCAAAATTTGGTATTAATACTTTAATAATATTTGAAAAATTTGATACATAAATGTCGTTTTTTGACAGTGCCATTTGTTCTTGTTGGTTTCAAACATGATTTACTTATGTAACAAGGCCTGTTTGAATTTTTAGAACACATTCTTAAAATGGTTTATAGACCTTAATTTGTACATTTATTTTTGTGAGAAACTGCAAGCTATGAAACATATCCCACATTGTTTAGATGTTGTTTACTGTTATTTTTTCTTTTCTTTCTCCCTCTTATTCTGATTTGAGATCTTGCTTATGTATGCTGCTTTCTTCTGAGCCATTTATATTCAATAATAATTGTATTTTTGAGATATGCATGCTGTATTGTTGAGATATCTTGTCAATCAAAAACAATATTGAATGGAAACAGTTTCATTGCAAACCTATGTTTTTTCTCAATTACTAGAATTTTGATAAAATTGAGCTCTTATGTGTGATGGAAACGCAGATGATTTCACATGTATTACAATGGAGCAACAGCAGCTTCTTTCAGGTTTTGCCTAGCGTCCTTTGTTACCGCCATAGCAACATAAAAGCGTTCCATTGCCACTATGTAGTTGAGACACCTGAAAGAATGTACATTAAAAGACTACGTCTTGAACACAAAGAAGTAAATAATGTTGAAAACAACTGTCTAATTGTCACTTGAACAGTGTTCAAAACACAGCCCAAGTGTTTATACATCCTAAAATATGTTAAATTCCCTCCCAAAACCCAGGTGATGTCCTCCATATGTTGTTCTTGCCACTAAGAAGCTTGCCCTGTGAATAAACGTGACTAGTTTATGAGGCAGAAATTACAGGAACATTATTCTGATGGTTTAGAATCTGTGTTCTGAGATCACTTATTTTCATCTGCTAGACCAGAAGAAATCAGACAGCGCTACGTTACATTTATGCTTCATCCTATGGATGATACAGCGCCACCCTCTGATATTTTATTAAACCAAGTATACAACAGACATAAACCTGTATCAATAAAATTTTAAGAAATAATAACAATAAAAAAAATTTCTCTGAATAGTGAGATTCTCTCTTGACCCCTTCAGCTTTCAAGAATCATTAAAACTTGGTGTCTGTTGATCTTATGGATCAATAATTATTATCATTTATTTATTATTGATATAATAATAACAACACCATTATTATTATTATCATGTTTTAATAATAATAACAATAATATTATTTTTTATTATTAATAATAATAATAATAGATTAATACTGCTACTACTACCACTAATAATAATAATTATGATGATAATAATAATAATAAAATAAAAAGAACAGTAAAAAATAAGACAATTGTGTTTTTCTTTCTTTATTTTGTCTGAAAGCATTCCTCGTTATTGTCACTTAAAATAACTGACATTTGTGTTTGTTTATGAGGCAGAAATTAAAGAAACATTATTTTATTATTTGATAATCTTCGTTTCGGGATCACGTTTGACCGTCTCCTGGACCGGAAGTTGTCAGACTGTGATCACGTTCTAGCTTTACAGAAGTCATTCGGGCCCGATTAAAAAAGTTCGGGACGGTTTATCCGAACCTACACTAACCCTAACCTTGACCCGGCACCGATGCGGGTCGGGTCCCAAATCCTGCTGATCGTCCGGTTCCGTGATTGTTCCGTTCACCCCAGACGTTGCTGTTTTACGATTTTTGAGCCCGAAAAGTCAAGCAAAACAGACAAACTACGAACTGTATGTCCAAAATAAATGCATGTCGTGATAGTAACGGGTACATTTCTCGCTAGAAATATTACCAAAATAAAGATTAGTCCACAAAATATTTTATTCTGAGGGATTTTACACCAAAAAAGTAGTGGATCTACCGCCATATTGTTAGCCGCTGTCAGAAATCGGCAGAAACTCAAAAGTCACGTGATCAGTCACGTGATCCGGAGAAACCTAAACATCCGACCACGTGATCAAAACGAAACCTAAAAGCCGTTCCTGCTGTTTTGAATGGGCTGCAACTGCGTATCATATGCACGCAAAAACCGTGTTTGGCGTATACTATGCACGGTATTCCGAGGGTGCAAAGCCGTGGAATAGGGACGCATTTCACTGAGACTGGGTTGCCTAGGTCAGACCTAGGATAAGACGCGGGTTATTTCTGTATTTCGGGCTCCAGCTTCTCTATGCTGATTAGTAATTGTCATCAGCTGTGGCACTTCTTCTTTATTCTGCCTCTGACTGGTCTCTGCAGTGTATTGATTGATTATCAGATTCAGTTGTATTAATGATGCTGAAAGAGGAGAACATTCATTGAACCCCAAAATAAATCTTTAAGAAGCCATGATACAGTAAGGTAAGACAATAGAAAATTATGAAAAAAAAACAATAAAGCAATTCAAATCTGAACCAAATGAAGAGTCTCAGAAGTCTATAGAAGGTGGGGGTTCCACAGGCCTCCAGCTCTGAATGATTATGTGTTTTATGAACACATCCCAACTATAAATCTATATCTGTGAAACCAAACTCAGGATTTCTGCAGGACATTTGTTATTTGAGTTAAGGGTTTCTTCTTTATAAAAGAAGAAAAAACAACAATGAGAACATAAAGCAGAGCCCACACATGCAACAGCTGCATTTACTATTTAACAGTTCAGAGAAAGGCCTGCAGTTACAGCGTGTAACCTCACGGTGGTGCTAAGTGTTTGCATTGAAAGAATCTGTAGTAATTCCTCCAGAGAAACTGTTATGAAGGGAGCTGCATCAGTATTTTACCTGAAAGAGAGACTTGTATGATTGGATAGTGAACTTCTTTGAATTTTCTGTATTTACTGCAGCATTTTAGTCTCATCATAAAAGATCTGACTTCATAGTTACTTGTTTATTTAATTTAGAAATATTTTTATTTGCTATTTAAGTAATTATAACTCGTTTTTTCCTTTTATAAAACTATTTTAAGACCATTTTTTAAATCTTTTTAAAGTTTTAGCTCCAGTACTGTCTTCAGTAGGATCCTTCATGCATTCTTGTGGAACAGGATTGTTACAGTGGGATGTTCCGGATCAGACAGCAGTGTTGTCCTCTGTGATCAGTATTAGGTCGGTCTGCAGTTCCCCAAAATTTCAGCATAAAGCCAGGTTTCCACTTGGTTTTTATTTCTATTCACACTTTGAGTTTTATTCATGTTTTAAGTCTCTTTTTGTTGGGTGTGAGGGGATTCTGTGTGCTTTATAATTTTATTTTTTAATAGTTTTAAACCTGTAAAGCACCTTTTGTTGCTGCTGCATGGAATGCATGCAACAAAATTGCAATTGAATTAAATTGAATTAAATTGCAATTGAATTATTAGCAAGTAACATTTTTTTTTCTTTTTCTGAATTTTTAGATTTTTTTTTTAGTTATTTTGAAATGCACCAATCATATTTTGAACCGTAACAAAACCATACCCCAAAGATTAAGGTAAACTGAATTGTGGGAAAAGTGATTTGCTGCATCCCTAAAATAACTCAAACTGAAGTAACAGAAGTATTTTACTTTCAAGAGTATCCAATACCATCTGTAGGTTTGGTTTGTTGCAGTATCTGCTCCTATAAAAACCATCATCCAATTTTTCCAGAAAAGTTTATCTTCTTGAAGACATAGTTTATAGTGAAGCACTTCTTTAATGAAATATGAAAGTTTCTTCTCTAGGCGTGTAGATGAACTGTCCATCCTTCACATACAGTGACACAAACATGACGCCTCACGGTTCTCCCAGTGAACCAAACCCAAGATCCTAACTGACATTAAGGACTCATTAATCACCTTCAAACCACCACAGCATCACCTTTGCTCAGCCTCCCTCTCATGGTGTCAGTTCCCACTCTACCCACAAGAGGGAGCTATTTCATTCCTTTATATGGTTTTGCAGAGTTCCACCAAGAAAAAAACGTGTATCACACTGTTTACAGTCTATGGTGTTTGAGCAGAAACACCAAGACTCCACTGGTTCAGCTGAGGTGATGTGTGTGCAGGTTTGTGGTATTCTAACACCTTAGCAAATCAGGATTTCAACAGAACTCGAGTACATTGCAAGAGCCAAAAATGTGTTATTTTTTGCATGAATCCTCATTTTCTTTGTAGTTTTGTATATTTCATAGTTTTAATTTGGTAAATTAGTGACACCTGAGTGAACGCTTTGATAAGCAGCATCTCACCTGCACTGAGGATTGAGGAGGAGGGGAGAGCTGAGGATGTTTATTTTTGCTGCTACTTTGTCATTACTGTTTTCTTTTTCAAATTTTTAAATTTTTTTTCCTTTTGTTAACACTTTCACACAGGGGTGCCAAACTCAATTGCACAACAGGCCAAAATCCAAAACACATCTTAGGTCACGGGCCGAAGAGGAGAAACATTCATTGAACACTCTAGAACTACATTTTTTAAAACTGTTACTTTAATTATGAACTAGATGTAAAACATTGCCTGTGATAATGCTGTAAATGGAATTTTGCCGGATAAAGTTGCTATTGCTGATAACTGGAGCTGCTGAAATTGATAGCTAAAAAGCTGAAGCTGATATCCAGCTAAAATATTTAGCTAAATGCCAAATTAGCCTAAAAAAAACTTTTTTTAAACAAAAAAACTGGAAAAAAAGCTAAACTTCAAAATAGCCTAAAAAATAAAACAAGCCTAAATTAGCCAAAAGAGCTAGCATGTAGCTGAAATTTTAGCTAAACTCCAAAATAGCCGAAATAAATCTTAGTAAATACAGAAATAGTCCTAAAAGCTAGCAGAAGGTTAATTTTTTTTATTTTTAAACTGTAACTTTTTAACATATGAATAATAAAAAAGGCAGGAAAATTATTCCAGAATAAACCAACTTGAACCTTAATTACTTTCAATAGTTTACCCCTCATGAAAATACTTTTTGTTAAAATTATACAAGTAAAAATAAGGGCAAAATAACATCGGGCCATTAATAACAATAAAATAAAAATGATCTGGAGGGCCGGATTTGGCCCCTGGGCCTTGACTTTGACACGTCCTTCAGCACCTGATGCTTAAAAACAAAATCTTTAAAATGATATAATTTTTCTACGGTTAACACAATACTTCCAGTAGATTAGAAAAGTGTCGCATCATCGTTTCAACATTACAGTGAATCAAAGAACATTAACACTGGAGCTCTGGTGTTAAAGGGTTAATCATCAACTTCTACAAAAGGAAATCATTATTTTCTTCCACGATTTTTGTAAAAACTTGCCAAATGACGTCAAGAACTGCGGCGTATTTATGAGACAGACACTTTCTAACCCACTGGCTCCCCCTGGAGGCTTCAATAGGAGTTGCCTCACAGACATGTCGAAACATTTGAAATATCTCCATTTATAAATGCTCAAAATTTAGTTGAATAAGATTTAATTTGTTTATATTCTGCATTTAAAGGGGCCATACCATGAAAAATCTATTTTTTAAGTTTTTATGTGTATCACACTGTTTATTCCACAACAACCCCAAAGCAGTTTTTTGATCCGTTCACGTATTTCTAATTATCAAAGATTATTTATCATCATTTAAACAAATCCTGACCCGTTCATCTTGTGTTGTTGTCTGCATTTATTTTGGGAATAAACGCAAAAAAAAAAAAGTACGTGGGCCTGTATCTACATAAAACAAATAAATAAATAAAAATATTCCCCTTTTTTGGTGGGTGACACTCTTGATTCAAGGAGAACGTCTAAAAGTGGGCGGCACCCTCAGGAAGCAGAAGGCGGAGCCTCATAGATCGAGTCGTTTTACTTCCGGCTATAATAATAGTTACAAAAATAACAAATATTTCATAAATAATTTGTTTTTTGTGTTCCAAAGGTAATATATGATCATATATGGATATAGTTATTGTGAAAAACATGGTATGGCTGTGAGACAAAAGTCATGTTGGACAGAAACACTTCCTCATCAGATCAAAACATCTGTTCTTGAATGTTGCATGTCTGGATTCAGGTAATTCTGCTCCTTATGGTCTTTTCTTGGTCTGTTAGAAACCGTCTGCTCACATCAGAGTCATCAAAGCAACAGATCTGGCCCCACAGGCGTCATGTAGGAACAAATGAGTCTGAAATGTGGAGAATAAAACATCCCACTGCTCAGCTTGTGTTTGTGGTATTTGCTGTTCGTCTCATCGTCTCAGGTTGCTCGACACATTTATGACATTCAGATTAAAGACGTGAAGACTGCATCCCACACAGCCTCTTCTCGGCGCGTCGGGGAGATGTAAAAAGCCTCCTCACTTCCGAGTTCAAGAGGTCTCATCCTGACTCCTCACTCAGATGGAAACGAGCGCCGTCCTTCTGCCTGCATTAACTCAACCTTCTGACAGCTCTCCGCAGCTTTTAAGGTGGATTTTCTCTCGTGCGTCCTACTCAGCACACAGGCTGACATTGTGAATTTATGGATTCCCTAATTACTGTAATGTGAGTGACAGCAGCTGTAAAGACTCACGGAGGAGCGGCCATGTTTGATGCTGGAACTGGGAATGCAGGTGACGGAGCGCGGGAATCAAAGCGTGTCAAGCTAACACCGAGCCATTTTAAGCGGGAGCAGAATAATATTGTTTTCTTCTAAAGCATCATCAGTGACAGCATTTGCTAAGAAGCTGGAGATTAGCAGCCCACTGTGGGGGCTTCCTGCATCCCTGATCTGCTGGAAGGACTTCTGTAGTTTTAGGGTTTGAAAAGAGCAAAGCAAAAAAAACAAAAAAAAACTTTTGACAACGTCATCAAACCCTGTAAAGTCAACTACATAAATTAATTAACAGACAATTGAATTGTTAATTTTTTACTCTTTAACCCCTTAAAGCCTGAATCTATTTCCTGGTATCAAAAAAAATAAATAAATAAATCACCTACGTAATTTAAACAGACACTATAAGTAATTTTGCAGCCAAAGTAGTTTATCGCATATTTGCACAAAAAATACTCAATTTTCATGAATTTAAATAGAAAAAAATCTCTTTGTGAAATGTAATAAAGAGCGGTCTGGTTTAGAATTTGTATTTTTATGAATATGGAACTTCCTTAAAATTATCAAAACATCCAAAAACAAAGTCAAGTTGTATTTATGCAAATCATCTGCAACAAGAAGTGCTTTGGAAAAAGGACCCATCCATTGAGGGAAACCAGATGTGATCATGAACATAATCTGAAACCATACGTCAAATAAAAAAATTACAAAAAAAAAAAACCACGACTAGCCATTGAAAAAAAGAAAATAAATTCTTCCAACTTCAGAGCCTGCTGAATCTCATTCAGGGTCACAGGGCTGTTGGAGCCTATCCTACTGTTGAGTGAGACCCTAACAGGTTTAAATTAGGATCTGTCTCTCACATGTACAACTAAGAAAAATTTAGTCATCGATTAACCCTTTAACACCTGAGATGTCACCGGTGACGCTTAATCACAAAATCTTTAAAGTCTCCCTATATGATAATTTTTTATTAAAAAAACATTCCCAGTAGTGTTTAAACTATAATAATGAAGTTTTTAACCAAAATCCCACAACCTAAATGTCTTAGAAAGTCTCTGTTTCTAAAATCTCCTCTGAGGGGGCGTGGCTTTTGGACCTTAGCTGAGTAGCTCCGCCCCTGACCCCCCCTCCGCCTTTGATTATGATATCTGTGTCTCGCTAGCATAAATCTTCAGCGCTGCTACATAAAAACATCCATCAATCTGGGTAATGTCCAGCCGTATGGTTCTGATCCGGATGTCAGCTCAGATCTTCATGGAGCCAACTTCCTCCAAAATCCTGATTCTTTCTCCTTCCAGTTCACCAAAGACTCTTTGATGTTTCTTGACGTTGCTGTGATCAATCCATTCCTTCCATTGGTTTCTCAGAGCAGAAAATAATGAAAGCTAACATCCAAATGCTCTTTGATTGATTTACAAGCCTTTCCAAGTGCGGTGAAATGAGCCGCCGTTCACATTTCCGTGGTCACATCAAGAAGCTCCGTGGAGTCTGTTGGAGATTTTCCAGCGTTCTCAGGACTGCTAGCGTAAGTATTGGATGAAACTCAAACCAAAAATCCAGTGACGGCTGATTGGAGCACAGAAATGTGAACGGCGGCTGATTTGACTGCAGTCAATGTGAAGGTAGCATCTTCTCTTCTCCAGAAGCTGAACTAGACACGCTAGCCGGACCAGATGAGGGTTTAGTGCATGTGCAGCAGAAAGGAGATGATTGATGAAAAACAGAGTGTGTCCAAGACTGTTTGATTGACAGAGATTTAAAAGGAGAAATTCAAAAATGCAAGAGAAATGCAAAAACAAAATGATTTCTTATTAGATTTGTTCTCTTTTAGTGCATGTGCAGCAGAAAGAAGATCATTCAGGAAAAACAGAGTGTGTCCAAGACTGTTTTAGAGATTTAAAAGGAGAAATACTCAGAAATGTAAAAACAAAAGGATTTCTTATTACATTTGTTCTCTTTCATATGAAAAATGCCAAACATACATGTTAAAAACAGGATTTTCATCAGAGGAAGACTTTAATGTACTGTATTAACACGATAATCGACGCCGCTTTCCTCCTTCAGAATTCACTGGAATTACTGCATTAAGTTGCAGTAAATCAAACACTGGAGTTCTGGTGTTAGATGGTTAACCTGTGCAGCAGGTTTTTGAGAACATACAAACTCCAAAGGATGCAGCGCGACGACCATCATTAACTCTCCTGTACCTGACAGTGTTTCCACAATATCAAACCTCCTCTCTCCCCTGTGCCCCCCCCCCCGCCCCCCTTACCTTTCCTCTCACTTTGCCGTCTAGTGCTGTCCTCCCCCCAGAGCCCTGTTTGATTCTGAATGCGCTGATTTTCAATCCTTTTATCCGTCCCCTCGCAATCAGCCGGCCTTTTTATATTTCAATCCCAGCCTCTCTGGAGGGGGGGGCTGAGACCCATCTCTGAATGGGGATGCGGAGTGCAGGAGCAGGTCACTGCTCTGATCCTACAGATGCAGCTCCTTCTGTGTTTTGATAACGCGCCGCCGCTCGGCGCCGAAGGCAGATGATTGCACACGGAGACACAGCTCTAGTGACTAAATGCGGCTTCTAGGATTTGGAGTTCACTCGGCCAAACCCGGAGCTCTGAAGTGGATTCTCGGTTTCATTTGGAACATCGGTTTTAGATCAGCCAACAAAAACCATCTGAACGCTCAGCCCTCACATGAAGTGACCACAGGAATGGCGGATAAACCTGCGAGCACAAACCCAAATACCCCCCAAGTACTGGAAACTCAGACAAACTGACTGAGTTAAAGGCTGTGGTGTGGAAGTACTGCGTTCTAGTACTCACTTGTATGGTGACGATTCGCGGCAGCGGCTGTCGGGTGTTGGCTCCACCCTCGATGGCGATGCCCAGGGTGCTGGCACTCTTTGGCACCCTCACCAGAGTGGAGGTGGGCTCCAACAGCCCCGGCTACAACCAGGCAGACAGCAAAGTTATTCACCAACAAAGAAGAGAGTCTAAACCTTCACTCAAACAGATTTCTTTCACTTAGTGCAAACATAACAGAGAAAGTTTTTTTTTTCTTTCACTTTTTTTTTAACCTTCCATGTAACTCAGTGATGCACCAATAAAAATGTTCAGCTTTGGTCCAGTTTCAGTTGAGAACTCAAAGTTCTGGATACGCCTTCCTTTACCAAAGGACAGAGATCCATTTGTGATACATTTGACTCTTATTTACTTCTTTGTTTACAAGTGTGAAGGTCTCAGAATTGGTTGACAGGAGCAAAAGTGACCCAAAAAGCAAAAGGTTTTTGAACAGATTTAGAACAACTAGAAACGAGAGGCGATAAATCCGGTCTGTAGCAGGATTATTAATGTCATGATATCATCTCTCTTGAAGTAAAATTGGTCGGATGCTCTTTAAATTCTGTAAGAATGCGTGAAAACTGAATATTGTGCAGAGATGTTGAGAAACCTCTGTATGTCGGGTACAATTAGATTCAGATCTTTCCCCTATACATCTGGTACAGGGAACCTTCCTCTCCAGACATCTTCTGACTGATTGAGAGGAGGAGATGCTGTGCCACAGTAACCATGGCAACCATACTCCTGTCTAACTATTCTGAGACCTGCAGGTGCACCATTTTTTAATTTAATTAATTTAGTGGGTAATAGGATTGAAGACATCTTGTATTTCATTTAAATCCATTCCAACCGTACTTTTTATTATCCTGAAATTGTTCCCAGCGATATTTTAGCTTCAATACTCCTGTCGCTGAAAGCTTATAGCCTCTAGCTAACGTCAGACATTACATTTTGAGCTTGGATCAAAATTCACCACAGCGCGAGTGTTGAACGCTCATCAAGTCTTGCACGGCTAAGCGTGAATGGGGCAGAGGGAATTAGACACGCCCATTTCAGTAGCTGCAATATTGGAGCGTTTTCTAGCATCTGGCTTTCTGATCCAACGTGATTTATTTTAAGAAATACTCAGAAACACAGTTTTAATCATTAATTGTTTCATACAGGTCCTTTATTATAAGAAGAATTCTGCAAGAACATGCTAAAAACACAAAAAAGACAATTTTCTTTGGAGTGGGACTTTAACAGAATCAGGATTTTAGTGTAAACATTTTTTTTTTTTAATTTAAAAGAAAGTTTAGCTGAATTTTCCGCATAATAGTGTGGAAACACCATTAATGAATGGTTTACTGTTGTACTTTTTCTTATATAAGGTGAACCAAACTATAAGGCATAACTGATAAGTCCATCAGTCTGTCAGACGATTAACTGTGTTCTCAGTAAGTCTAGAGCTTTTGAGTAACACGCTTCACATGGTAAGAGGTAAAGCCGTGTTAGCGTATTCACAATACCTGTAACACAGGGGTCTCAAACTCGCGGCCCGCGGGCAATCTGCGGCCCGCGGGATGATAATTTGCGGCCCCCGTCTTCATATGAAAGATTACTGTTAGTGCGGCCCGCAAGGCTGATATGAATGACAGTTGTTGTGGCCACAGCTGAACGAACCAATCACGTTAAGGTATATGGTTCTGGAGGGCGGGACATCGGCGCGCTGTCCGAGCCTCCTCTCTCTTTAATTCATTCCTCCAATCAGCTGGACGGAGGAGGAGCCATGAAGCTGTGAAGTGCTTTCTCACTGAATGGGATTCGCGGGCCCCGCTCCTCTTTCGCCACGTGACAACACGTGATACACAGCCTGCCGCTTGTCAAAAAGCGTGTTCCTGACGCAGCGCGACAATCCCGCGCACGCATCAAATATTCCGCGCGGACAAATCTGACCCTCACGAGCGCTTTTTCCTCCTCCACAAAAAGAAAAAGTCCTCGCGAGAGAGACTGACTACTTCCGCGTGCGTGAGGGATGCCCGCGAGCGAGCAGAATCACCGGAGCAGCTCGGTCACGCACGCAGTAGTAGAGGAGATTCTTCTTCTATGGCGCTTTTACCGTTCATTAGCGCTGCTGCGACTGTGTGCGTGAAATATTGAACCGGGTTGAAGACTCAGCGCGCGCTCAGTGCGTGCCCGATTTGTGCGTAGAGCTTGAGACCAGATTTAAAAACTTGCGTATCAACGCGCGCTCCAACCTTGAGTTGAGTGCGCTGCTGTCAGCTCAGAAATGAAGGAGGTTCTGTAAATACAGACGTTTGAAACTGAATAAAAAATAGTTTTCTCTTGTCTAGTGTTTGTCAGGTATTTTCTCTTAGACCCCCCTCCCCCACCTTTTCAGCTGCAAACATCATCAGTTAATTTGCTTAAGTTAAACGTATATCACCTCAAAATATCATACTTTTATTATCATTAAAGAATGATTTTAAAAATACATCTAGATAATCTGTTTTATTAATTGTTTTCTTTCTTTTTTTTTTTAGAATACTTCCAAAACTTCCAGACAAAGTAAAAACAATCTTTTCCTTGTTCCACAGTAGTGATGGAATTCTGTCTTTTCTCAGAGATTCAGTTCATTTGCATTGGTTCACTGTAAACAGCAGCACTTTCTGCTACCAAATTGATTTTTAGGTTGTTTTTGCTATATTTAATTTACTATGTAGGATTATGCACAATATTCATCTCTAATGTAAACATGTTTTTATTTGCATTCCCTCCAGGGGGGTGCGCCCCACCATTTGTGAAACACTGATCTAGTCAGTCAGTCAATATGTGGTTTCAGTCGTCTGTGTCTGCTGTATGGTCATTGTTATTATTTTAATTATTAATGATTGACTTTCTAATTCATTTTTTTAAATTAATTAATTAATTCATTCATTATTTCGTGTTGAAAATAAAGATATTTGAGAACATCGGAATGTTTTATCAGCGATTTTCTTGTGGAAATCCTGATGCGGCCCGGCCTCACCCAGACTCTGCCTCCAGCGGCCCCCGGCTGAATTGAGTTTGAGACCACTGCTGTAACACGTAAAACAGTCTGACACAGTTAGCAATTTCACAATGACACACAAACATTTGTGCTAACTCTCAAAATCGCTTCAGTCATTAGCACTACCAGAGCAAATTATTGGGTGCACTTAAAAAAAAAAAAAACTTTATGTGCGCCTTATTGTGCAGAAAATACAGTACTTTAACCCTGAAGTAGCCATCTGTTTTTCTTTTCTTTTTTAAACTTTTCTTTGTTTTATTACTTCTTTTAAATGATTCTTCTTTTGACACTGTATTTGGTGCTATCTAAACAGAACAAAACAAAAAGTAATTAACTTTGAAACTTTAAAAGAAAATCGTTTTTTTGGTTCTGCATGGTTCAGACTCAACTCTTGCTCCAATTTACACAAAAGTTCAATAAAACAATTGGTGGAGAAATTGAATTGATTTCATTTTAAGATTACCTCAATATCAGAAAAAAATGTATTTTTTGCTGTAATTATCTGATTGATAAATGTTTTAGAGTTGAATCTTCAACTACATTTAACGACGTGAACCTGTCCGTTCCAGCCGGCGTACACGCCGTGTGAGCTGTTTGTTTCATTTAAAGACACATGAATGTTCTCATCTGGACCAAAGAACAGAACACTCGCTAGAATAACCAGATAAGACAGCACGCGAGCTCGCTCAGTCCTCCTTTGCGGTTGGTGACATACCATATCAGCAGCACAGCTTCCCACAGTTCAGATATCAGGAAGGTTGAGCCTTACATAAAGATGAGTCGATCATGAAAATGCTTCAAAAATGTCTAAAGTTTATTCAGGCAACTATTTATTTTTTCTGCTTCTTCGTTTCCCGACAGTGACCCCATCCAAGACAAAAAGCAGCCGACAGGCCTCATCTCAATACCAGCAGACTTATCATCTGACATCACTCAATAGGAAGTGGAGAGCGATCTAAGCTTCATTATTTTCCAGTTTAGGAGCGACTGAATAAACGATGGTTGAATGAATGACATGAGTGAGAAATAAAGCAGTGAGTGAAAAAA
Source organism: Oryzias javanicus (assembly GCA_003999625.1). Taxonomy (NCBI): domain Eukaryota; kingdom Metazoa; phylum Chordata; class Actinopteri; order Beloniformes; family Adrianichthyidae; genus Oryzias; species Oryzias javanicus. Next base: position 4,498,548 of record CM012448.1, read on the forward strand.
CAAACAGACTGTGAGCAAACAGAAGGAGGAGAGAGGAGAACACGTCAGTTAAGGATCAAGAACAGTAAAGGTTTCTCTGGCAGATCAAATGTCGACAAACATCGTCCTTACGATCTGACGGGGGTCCAGGCTAACCCGGACCCTGAAACTCGGGCTCGACCCTGAAAGACAGACGCGTTGGACTGGCCCTCTCACCGGTTTGGAGGGGGCGTCCCCTCCACCCGTCTTTGTGTCTCGGGGGAGGCATGTGCGTGAGGAATGGGGGCTTAGGTCTTTGCCGTGTCCCGACTCGGCGATGTCCACGCCGCTGTCCTCGCTGAGGGTCTGTCCGCTGTCTGACAGCTGAGACAGGGCGCCACCTGGTGGAAGTACGCAGACACAGCGTCGTTTAAAATCGTCTCAAACGTGAGGCACAAACATGGGTGGTCCTCATTTCAAGCAGAGGAAGGAGGCCCGGTACTGAAGCGCGGGCTCACTGGACCGGTCACGTCTGGCCCACAACACTTCAGATACAAACTCATTCAGGTAAATCAAACTAAAATGAACATTTTCCAACATGCAGGAATGCATGATCCTTCTATCTGTAGTAAATGAACTAAAATGTTCTAGAATGTCAACACTGGAGCTGCAGTTCCAGCTCTAAAGGGTCAAACTGGTTTGGAGAATGACACCGTCCCACGCCCCTTACCTCGTGCTTGGGGGAGGGGCCGCACCTCGTTCACGTCAGGTTCGGCGTTGGGCCTGTGGACCTCTACCGTCACAAACTGCGGCTTGGACGCGGCAGACAAGGACTGGGGGGATTTGGACATAGACGCTAGTTTAAGATGCAGGGAGGGTGGAGGGGGAGGAGCAGGTAGCGGCGGGGGCGGTGGAGGTGACGGGGAGGGGGCGGCCGGTTTGGGGCCCCTGCCCGGGGAGTGCGCCCTGGGAAAAGGGCCGATGTTGTGCTGGGTGACAGTTGCTAAGTTGGCAGAAGCTATTTTGTCCTTCTTCGGGGGGCGGGGGCTCTTTCTTTTTGATTGCAGCATAGTCCCGGGACGAGTCTTTGGGGTGGTCCTGTTTGCGGCGTGAACTGGGGGAGGTGGGTGCGTGGCCTCTGTTGTGGCTGTGAGAAGGGGGGGCAGTGAAGAACAAGCCCGAGTGAGAGGATTCGGACGAGGGACACTTCTTCACCACATCCCGTCTATTTGGATGCCTCTGCGCCCCCGGCGGGGGCGGAGGCTTGAAGGAGGGAGGGGACTCGGCTGTGGTGGACTGAACATCATCCTGAAGCGAGAGCATACATTCAACATCACTGATTCATGAGGGAGACGCAGAAAAGAAAACTGTGGAGCAGATGAAATGATTGACAGGTGATAATGGTGGGGGTGGTGGGGGTCACACCTCTGCTCCTCAAGAAGAAAAAAATATATTATGAGAGAAATAATTCTATATTACCCAAAGTAGGAACTGAAAAAAGACGCTGGCATGTTTCTGAAAACACAGACCTTAATTAAAGACCCACTCGGATGTTTTTTACAAGTTTTATCGCAGTTTTAAAGAAAATTAACTACAAATTGTGAATTAAGAGCAGACAAAAGAATGCCATTTGTTACTAGTTGTGTAATGAAAAATCTATTTGCCAATATATATTTGGCGACACTTGTATTGATTTAAAATGTTGACAAGACAATTCTTAATTAATTATTTATGAGCAAATGTAGTTCAGAGTCTTACTTTTGTTTTTCCACTTGAACCCCCAATCCCGACACTTTACAGCAGTTTATTTTCTCAAATATAATTTTAGAACCTTCTTCGTTAAAGTACATTCATTAAAAAGTGAAACATTGAATAAATTAACAAGATTTCTGTAATTTGATATATTTAAAATGTTTAGTTTTCATCAAATACAAAGTTTGGGTTGATAGCTTAATCATTCAGGAATATTTTGTTTAAAAAATAATATTTATAACAAATTGTAGAACCTTTGTTCATTGATCCAATGGTTCAATTCTTAGAGGAAATGGTTTTTTTTTCCTTATACTGAAAATATTTGTCGTGGAAAAAAAAATATTGATTGTTTACTTTAAGAAAAAACATTTCTTAATTTACCAAAAGAAAAACACAATGAATTATGGGTAAAAGCAACTTGTATATAGTGTTGTGATCATTAAATACAATTTTTTTTTACCATTTTATTCAAATGAAAGGTGCATTAATATTCAGAGAGTCATACTTTTTAAAGAAATTGTTAAAAACTGTTCTCGGTATATACTGTGATATGTATCGTACTGTGATATGTATCGTGACACATATTGACATGTATTACAATACATACTGTATCATCAGACTCTTGCCAATATACATCTTTATTCTGTAATATAGGAAATTAGCTGGATGACCTCACCCTGCTCTGAGCTCTCAGAAACAGGGAGAGGAAGGGGGGCGGGGTTGCTCTACATCAGGGTCTGCAACCTTTACTGCTAAAAGATCCATATGATCCAGTTTCTTATGGCGTCAACTCCAAAAAGAGTCGCCAAGTCCCCACCTCAAAGTTAGAAAAATACACTTTATTTATGTTTTTTTGACCATTAAGACATTCATTAATAAAATGTATCTTTAAAATAATCTCTACAATTGAGGTTTAATTTATTAAATTCTTTTACTTTTGTAAAGCAGCTTATACAATGTCCTTTCAAAATAAAAGGCATCCTTTGTTTGATAGGTCCTCCAGCTGCAGCAGATTTACTTGAACGAAAAGTGCAAAAAACATCTTTTCCATCATTGTGACTTTGGTGTTTCTTCATCTTTCTTTCTCCTTTTTACTATTGAATATAAACACAATAACTTTGGTGGAGATCATTTTTTTTAAACTAAATGAAATAAGAGGAAGTAATTCTAATAATAATAATAATCTAATCTGATAGAAGATTAAACCATCATTTTGCACAGTTTTGTTAAAAATCTAAGCATAAATAACAAAATGTTATTAATTAAAGTAAATGAATCAATACAACAAAACCATTATTTATTCAAATTGTTTGCATTTTTCTTAAAAGCCAAAGAGCCACAATGGAGGGGAAAAGAGTTCCTGTGGCTCCAGAGCCTCGGGTTGCGGACCCCCGCAACCTGAATATCTAATGAACTCCTGCCACTCTGCAGAAAATATGTCCAAGAAAATGACTTCAAAACCACATTTTCTGAAGGAGGCTAAAACTGGATTCATCCTAATTAAAAGACCACTGGTAATGCTTTTACAAATGGATTACAAGATGATCAGAGTGGGTCTTTAAACAAATCCAGAGAAATGGAACTAAATGAGAAGACTCTCCAGACACTTACTTATTCAACAAGCCACTAAGGATTGACTTAGTTCACATAGTGGTGGAGGTTGATTTGGTGATTTTTTATTTTTAGTTTCAATCTCCAACTGAAACAACTCAAACAATGTGCTACTGTTTTGTAGCGCGAGTCTGAAAACCAGCAGTTGAAATAGGCTTGGTGTGAAATGTCAAAGTGGTGCCAAATGTCTCCAGGCTTTTTCTTTCACAGCTCTATTCCGATGCATGAAAGACTTTAGTGTCATATAACTCTATCCAGTTACAAACTGAATTCTTGAGTCCCTGAGGCAAGAAAAAAAAACTAATCATAAAATGCATCGATTTGTTCAAGTTTATCTCAAACATTGAAAACCTGCATTTCTAAAAGGAAGAAGATCTCTCTCCAGGACTCTGTGGAGAGATGGAGTTGGAGGGTGTAGCTGCGGATGTGAGGGACCTCATAACTATGAAATATGGAACACATAACATTAAAGAGGAAAAGGAAAATCCATGCATGGATTTCATGAATCACCACCGTTCTTGAAGATCGATTTGAACAAATAAAAACGCTTCGAACAACACAGAGACATGAAAACGCAAAAAAGAAAGAAAGACAAAAAAGATGAAAACCATAGTGCAGGATGAGAGCGGCCGGATTCAGTCCTACCTAAACTGACCCTTTTGAGCCTCATAAGGGCGTGAACCTGGTCATCAGCTCTCACTCCACTTCCTGTGCTCCTCTTTTCCACCTCAAACTGCAAACCCTGAGGGATCTTCTGCTCCTCCTCTCCAGTGAGGAGTCCTCCGTTTCCTTCCTGTGTGCATCAAGCTTACCAGAGAGATGTCGGTGAGCAGCATGTTCAGGCTCTCCGCTGGCTCCTCCTCGTTGCTCTCGGCCACGCTGTCGTTCTGAGGGGAGCAGCAGAGGAGGAGAAACACATGAGGTTTGGTGGGAAATGAGAGGAGGACGTTCCTCAGAAGATCTTCATCCTTTAACACCTGAGGCGTCACCGGCCACGTTTAAAAACTACATTTTGAACATAATGAGAGTGTAACGATTCTTTGTGAATCGGTAAAAAATACGACTCAAATCATCAGCATATTGTGCTGTGTGCGCACCTGTAAGTGTGTGCGCATCTGGGAGTGTGCACGCCTGTGAATTTGAACGCCCCTATGAGTGTGCATGCACCTGTAAGTGTTTGCGCCCTTGTGAGTGTGTGCATCTGTGAGTGTGAGCACGCCTGTAACTGTGCACACCTGTTAGTGTGCGCACCTGTGAATGTGTGTTCCTGTGAGTGTGCGCGCCCCTGTGCGTTTCTGTGAGTGCTTCCGCATTGCTGTTGCAGTGTGCGTTCAGATGCGCATGCGCGGCTGTAGGAGTGTGCGTCCCTGTGAGTGTGGGCGCACCTGTGAGTATGAGCTTTTCTCTTTTACAATCAGCTGGAATGATTGTGTTAATGATTGAAAAGTTTTAGAACATAAACACTGGAGCTCTGGTGTTAAAGGGTTAAATTGCCTGGTTGTTCAGCACAGAGGGGACAGACAGACATGCTGACAGACTTTCACAGGCAGGACCCGCATGCTGAGGAGTCAATAAAACAACATCAGTTCTAAGCAGGAATCTCTGGAAGGTCCTTCAGGCCTGGAAAACCAGCGCCCTTCATTTAACTCTGAACCAAAAACAGAAGCCCCATCCATTTCTGCTTAATTACCCCTCTTTGCAGCATGGGCAGCACTTACGCCCCAATCCATTCATCAGAGGAGTGATCGACTTTCAACGTGCTGACACGCTGATCGGCTCCTCTGACATGTATGTTTCCCCGCATCCGTGAGCACATCAGCAACACAAACATGCTCAGGAGCTCACAGCGCGTTCCTACGGTTCAGACAGAGCACAAAATAATCATTAAGTGACACTCTGAATGAGGGTGTTGCAGCTTGATGGGCTTCTGGACTGGGTTTGACAGTCTCCAATGAGGGCAGTTCAGAAATCCAGTATTTTATCCACCACAGCTCTGCAATCTGCTGCACGCTCGCAGGTGGGAAACGGCATCCGCAGAACCCCCCACTCACAGCCCCCGTCCGCCTCTCAGAGGGAAAATGAAAATGCATCTGAATGAGAAAGGACTGTGGATGATAAATCTGCAGCCGGCTGCTTATCTTTGCCTTCAGCTTAGATGTGCAATCGCTGCTCCCCATCCCAGCAAATACACTCCCATGTATTTGTTACTCGCCTTTTGAAACGCTGGAGGGAGGAGAAAGCTTTCCAGCATCATTAGCCACCCGGAAAACAGACGGCCCGGTCTATATTTAATCCTCCTCAGGAGCATTTCATCATTGCTTCTTTTGCAACTCTAATTATTTAAAAAATTGTTATAAATTAATCAAAAACTAAAAGACTTAATTTAATTTCTCATCATAACAAAAATATCCAAACTGAGAAATGAGACTTTTTTTCCACTAAATAATAAAAGAGACCACTGAAGGTCACCAGAGGTTTTAGTGTTTTGTACATTTTTAATGTTAATTTGAACTTTAACTGTATTTTATTACCTAGATTTTTAGTGCACAAGCTGTAAGATATAATCATAAATAATAAATGCTTTGTTGTAAATGTCATGACTGATAAATGTAAAGTGAACTCTAAATGAGATTTGCTTTTATTCAATTATTTCTGATTCATTCACTTACTTTCATTTTCCCACTTGATTTGAATCAGGCTGAGAATAAACCAGCGCTTAGTTTGAAACAATATTGATCAAATATGCTGTTTTATTTACTTTAGTTGTCATTTGTAGATGTCTTGTTGGCGTTTTTGCTTCTTTCAGGTCAATTTTTCACACCGTTCACTTTCTTAGGTCCACCTTGATAGTACCGCGTTAGATCCCCTTTTGCCTTCAGAACTGGTACAAAAGAAAATATCTCCCACACCAATATACCACCACCACCAGCAGACAGGATGGTGGGATGGATCCATGCTTTAATGTTGTTGAAAAAAAATTCTGACCCCAACATCTGAATGTTGCAGCAGTAATAGAGACTCATCAGACCAGACAAACGTTTTTCCAATCTTCTATCGAGTTTCGGCGAGTCTGTGTGAGTTGTAGCCTCAGTTTCCTGTTCTTAGCTGACAGGAGTGGAACCCGGTGTGTTCTCCCTCTGACCTCGGTTGTAACTATGGAGAGAAATAAGTACCACCCTGATTTGTGCGTGCTTGATTTTTGATTTGTGCGTAAACTAGGATCTGTGCGTGCATATTTTTGATTTGTGCATGCTTGATTCTTGATTTGTAACTCATATAATACATTTTCTGCAAAAGTGAAAAAAATACAAAAATTTAAAAAATACAAAATACAATTCACACATGCACAAATTAAAATTACAACAGCCTGAAACTAATTACACAAAAAAATTGGCTGATTTGACATCTACTGGGGATTTTTTAGCTAATTCTAAATTAAGCTAGTATTTTAGCAACCTGCCAAGTTTTTTGGCTAATTTGACATCTACAGATGATTTTTGAGCTAATTCTGAATTAAGCTTGTATTTTATCAACAGGCTAATTTTTTGGCTAATTATACATCTACTGGGGATTTTTGAGCTAATTCTAAATTAAGCTAGTATTTTAGCAACATGCTAGCTTTTTCTGCTAATTAGATATCCGCTGAGGATTTTTAGGCTAATTCTTTGTTAAGCTAGTATTTTAGCAATGTGCTAGACTTTTGGCTGATTTGACATCTACTGGGGATTTTTGAGCTAATTCTAAAATATGCTCATATTTTAGCGACCTGCTAGTTTTTTTTTTTTACATCTGCCGTGGGTTTTTTTTTGGGCTAATTCTGTTAAACTAGTATTTTAGTAACAGGTTGATGTCAAATTTGTCAAATTTGGTAGATGTCAAATTTGGCTAATTTGACATCTACCATGGTTTTTTTGGGCTAATTCTGAGTTAAACTACAATTTTAGTAACAGGTTAGCTTTTTGGCTAATTTGAAATCTACTGAAGTTTTTTTGGGGATAATTTTGAGTTAAGCTAGTATTTTTAGCAACATTCTAGGTATTTTTTGCAAATTTGACCTCCACTAAGAATATTTGGGCTTTTTAGGAGGTAAGCTAAAATTTGTGCACAATACTAACTTAAAAAAAAAAAAAAAAAAAGGCATCTACTGAGGTTTTGGGATAAATCTGGGTTCATATTTTAACACAGTTTTAAACATTATATATTTTTTTTCTATTTTTCAAGAAATTCTTCAACTTCTTTGCACACTTATCGCAATTTCTGTAACTTTAAGTCCTTTAACAATTTAGCCTTAGCATTTTCTGCAAATCCCTTCAGCAATTACGCTACATTTCTTCAGCATCTTTATTTAGCAAAAAGCAGTCACTCTAGAATTATTGTAGGTAATGCAACTTTTCTAGTTTTCTGAGAGCTTCTTTGGCTTTGCTAAAATCTTTCGGCAGTACTGACATTTTTCACGTCTTTGCACTGGTTACATCCTCTGTTAAATAAAGTTTCTGATTGAGGTACAGCTACCTTTATATCCATTTCTAAGCTAAGCTCCACTTCTGTCTAAAACCTCTGATTTTCATTTTTTTCCCAGCATCCCTTTCCTGGTGTTTGAAGATGTAGGTTAAATCTTTGATGGACAGCAGTCGTTTTCACATTTATTAGTTGTTCAGGTCCACTTTTAATTTGTTCAATTTCAAAGCAACTTTATTGAAACTAATATTTTTTTCATGATCCAAAAGAATGGAATCAAACATGTTTTTTCTCAGAGATCTAAAGGACTCATTTGCACCATCCGCTTCTTGGCAGAGTGTTTGGTGCATAATATGGTCTGAAAGAGGTTAAGCTGCAGCCAGACGCTGCTTATCATCAGTCGTCAGTGAATCCATCATGGGGCGTGCAGACGACCGTAAAACAAACGTTTGCCTCTCTGAAGCGTTGGGGAGAGCGTTAGCATAACGCTGTGAGGAAAAGCATCAGCAACGGTCTCACAGAAGCTTTCTCTGCTGCAAATCAATCTGGAACACTCAATAAATCAATTTTCAAACAATATGAAGATTAAAATGAAACTGATTTTTCACACATCCAAAGAAATGTTTTTTTTTTTGGAGTGGACTTCCCTGTTAAGACTTTCTGCATCTGCTCTGTGCTGCAATACCAACACTAATGCTTTTCAGAATTGTAACTTATGTAGTTTATGAACAAATCATTCTTTAAAATTAGGAATGCCCTGATCCAATCACGTGATCCAAAGTCAGATCATATCGTTTCATAGTCAATCGAAATCACGATTAGATATTTATCTTTTTTATTAATTTGATCAGGGTTGTGTATTTCAAGCTTGATATATAAAAAAAGCCAGACTAAAAGGAATTACAACGTTTTATTTCAGTAAAATGTGCAGGAGGTTAAACTCTTTGGTAAAGTTGAAAGATATGCACAAATTCCAACTTCAGAGCTCAAAGATTCTTTTAATTAAGGTTTAAAACTGACACATGTCTCTTGCTTTTTGTCTTAACATAAAAACTGACCTACAAAGGCATTTAAAGGAAAAAAAAAGATCTTTTTGATGTTTCTTTTTAATGAGAACGGCGCTCGCCTGCTGCTGACAGAGGGACGGCAGTGAGACGCTGCAGAGGCTCCAGGAAAAGGAGATTAAAAAACCAAATGAATCCATGATCTTTAAAAAGTAAATAAAAACGAATCACTGATGAGAAATTTTTATGAAAACTCATCATCTTAACTCTTGTGCTCTCTTATGGGGTCCAGATGACCCCACTTATAACGTAAACATGCCTAGGATAGCACAAGAGTTATTCATGCTACAACAACTATATTGGAATTAAGTTTTTGTTTTTCATTTTTATTGGAGATATGATCAGAAATGTTGAAGCTACAATCACCAAACTTTCTTACGTGGCTATTTGCTTACTGTCATATTGCAACAATAAGTCCCCCTCTGATGACAATCCTGTTTTTGGAGTTTTTAACATGTATGTGTGGCATTTTTTATATTCATTCTGATCTGTTAGAATCATCAGTTTAGCACATCAGTTTAAAACTATAGTAATTTTTGCGCTTTAAGATTAAAGAATTTCTTTTTGATGTTATCATATTGGGAATTATTTTTATTGAGAAAAATGTCATTCTTACATTGCTCTTTAAGTTAAAGTTTTCATTTTTGTTCTGACCATTGAAATGTACTTTCTCTATTTACAGATGTATAGCAGATGAAAAAGCTAATAGTGTTTGTACTACCTGTTCAATTTATTTGCAGCTAAAACTAGTTCTACTAATTTGTTGGAATACATAAGAGCTTTAAGCTCTTACTTTGTACTTCCAAATATTTTTTCTCAAGTATTCCAAAAACATTGGTTGCCCAGAAAATATCAGATATTGGCATCGGTTGTAAAAGGTCAACATCTTGCATTATTACTACTAACATGTAACAAAAGAACAAAGTACCACACCGCTATACGCTAGCCACGTTAGCATATAAACAATAACATCCAACCACTCAAACTAACATCACTGTAAGTACGCTAACTCCCAACCTTGTTAGTAACCCATAAAACAGCTGTGGTACAGTGGTAGAGCGGTTGACCTCTGATTGGAATATTGCAGGATCGATTCCTGCCTTGCTCAAGACACTGAACCTCACATTGGTTCTGGTGAAAGGTTGGCGCCAGTGTTCGGCAGCGGCGCCGCCACCAGTGTGTGAATGTGTCTGTAACTGTAAAAGTGCTTTGGGTGTTCAAGCGCTACAGTTTACAAGTACACGCCATACGTGTCATGTCTGCAGCTGCCCTGCTGCTGCTAATCGTTTGATTCCCTCCACCGGTGCCCGCTCCCATAAATCTCTGCCGCGTTGTTGCACTGCAAGCACTCAGACTGCTCACCTGCTCTGTTCATGTCGCCAGCGAGTCTCCGTGTTCTGCCTGCCACTCAGCACAACTTCCAGCCTCTGCTCTGGGCTTCATGCCACCACTTCGTGTCTCTCCTGCATCATTTTTACCCCAAACCTCATAAATCCTCGCACCTTTGACTTTTCGGGACTTTTCCCAGAAACCTCTGGTGGTTATTATTTGGACCGTGGAAACAAGAGTTTTTGACTAAGGCCCACGTTGCTGAGTTTTACCACGCCCCTACAAGCTTCTGTGTCTGGAGCCACACCTTCAACAGAGGATTTCACTCCGCTCCTCTCCTTCCCTGAAGTTTGCTCTCCTCATCCCACATCTGTTCATTGGCTGAATGTTTCCAGCACCTGGGGGTCCTTCAAGTTGGAGCTTATAAATTTGGTTTCTTGAACTTTTGAGTTTGTCTTATTTTGGGTCCCTGAAGCAAAACCTGATAAAAAAAAAAAAAAAAAAAAAAAAAAAAAGCCGGTCTAACACCACTATATGTTAGCCACACTAGCGTCGTCACAGTAACACCCAACCAAAGGTTTTGACAGAGTGCTGAGTACCTCTCGAAATCACGTCAACATCAGTTGTTTTTTTTTTCTCTTTAAAGAGTTTTATGTGCGCTTTATTGGGCAAAAACAAGTCACTAACAAGAAGGATGTAACAATTCTTTGCGAATTGGTAAAAAAAAAAAAAAAAAACAAAAAAAAAAACGATTCACACTTGTCAATATCTTCAGTGATGGAAAAAAATTACAAAATCGTTTTGTTTGGATCTGTGCCTAAATTTGTTTTGTTTTTTTTTCTTTATTTCAAACACAAAATGAAAATAAAATAAGAATTTAAAAAATCAAAATATAAGAATTTAAAAGTACAAAAATGCTAAATAAGTATAAGAATCTAAAAATACAAATATAAGAATTGAAAAAAAAAAAATACAAATATACAAGTAAGAAATGCAGAGCAGATGACATTTTTCCATGCAGGCTGGCTGTGAGTGCGTGTGCGCCTGTGTGCGTAGCAGAACAGTTGTGTGCTGCTACTATTCACGCCTCCTTCCGATTTAAAAGTTTCACATAAGTCGGTCCCTCCAGGATTTCGCGATCGCAACTACTGACGCAAATTCCAGCAAAGCTGAAATTCCTTCCTCGCCCTGCAACATTACATTTTCATTGCAACTTTGATGAATCTACAGTGACAGCAGTGATGGGTTATGATCCAGTTTCGTAACTGTTTCCCCTCTGTAGACGCACACACCCCAGATTAAAGCGACCACTTTCAATGAAAAGTCTTTGCAAACTGATGAAACTGCTGAATCGTTACTAACAAGTACCGGCGACCTCATCCATGTTTGACAGTTTTCTGAATAAATAAATGCTGGGGAAACCGCATTTTAGTCCACATACAGTAAGAGTTTGTTTCCTCAGGTAGTCTGCTTTGCTTGGTAGGCTGAGTTGTTTGCCAGTGACTGTGGTGCACTTCATGACAGTGTGAATGCAAACGGACTAGTGGACGAGTGAAAGAGCAGAAGTGAACCACACTGGGTAAGTGAGACATGCAGTGAGACAGGAAGTCTGTGACAGTTCTACTTCTGTAATAATAAGTCAAAGGAAAACAGGAACACGAGCCTAAAACAAACTCGTGGATCAGCTTGTGAAAGCCACCACTCCGAGTCTGAAGCGTTCCGGTTCCGTTGAGTTGGGGAGGGAAAAGCCAGAATGAAAGGCACCGCACACAAACCCACACCAGAGAAGACTAACACATCTCCCCTCGTTCTCTGGTTTCTGCTGACAGGAAGGAAGTCCTACCTCCATCATATCTATGAGCCACAGCAGCCTCTCCCGCGGAGGGGAGTGAAAAACAAAACCTGGTTTAGATGAGCTGGAAAAGACTTATCGCCCCTACAGGTGGGCGGAGAAATGAGTCGGCCAACGTCCACACAAGGACGCAATCATGAGAGTAAATCCTGCCTCCGCCTGTGGGTCCGTGTCCCACTAAGCGCTGGCAGAAGAGCGACGAGCAGAGGCTTCACAGACACCCTGAGCAGCTCACATCCAATTATCACTCCAGGAAAGAATCCAAGCAGACTGTTCATTAAAATGTCTTTCTTCTCAAAGAAAGCATGAGAGAGGCGGCGTACCCGTGCAGAACTGAGGGTGGTGTTGGTCATGAAGCTGGCCGAGGAGGAGGTCAGCGTGTCTGGGTACGACACCATGGACAGGGAGTCCGGCTGCACGGCGGACGCTCCGGCTGCTCCCTGACGCGCCTTCAACGCCTGGATTTCCCGCCGCAGCACCAGCCCGTCGAAGCGCTCCACGTCCTGCGGGGTGACCAGGCCTCGCACCTCCGACAGCAGAGAGAACTGCCACAGAGGGGAGGGGCGGAGCAAAGCTTCAGTCACAATCCAGGAGATTGAGACAAAAACGCAAAGATTCTGAACTCCCCAGTGCGTTTGGGAATCATATCTGGTGTTTACAATGACGCCGGAATGACACCAAACCCCCCCATTAGTCTAGTTTTCATTAAAAATTTAACTTAAAGATTTCAAAAAGATTTGACCCTTTTGGCTGAAATTAAAGATAACAAGAGTTGTGACACCTTCTGGCATAAATTCTTGGAAAATTACCTGTTTTATTTTTTATAGACATTTTACTCAGTGTTGACTTTGTCTTTGCTTTAGTTTTGGATTTATACATTTTTATTTTGTCACTACATCACGTGTCAAAGTCAAGGTCATTTTATTTTATCACTAATAATGGCCCGATGTTATCTTGTGCGAGGGTAAAATATATTTGAGATGAATTATTCTGGAACAATATTCTTGCCTGCTTTTATTCACATTTTTCTTTAAGTTACATTTTTTAAGTTTAAAAGAATTTGTGTCCAATAAATGTTTATCCTGTTCGTCCCACGCCCTAAAGTTTGTGTTGGATTTTGGCCCCCTGTGGGATTCAGTTTAACACCCTTGATCTACACGTTTTATCTTCTGCTATAAAACATAAAAACTCTTTGATCAAAATTTTTTGCTGTGAAAAAGTTTTTTTTTTTGACAGTTTCTGGTTCATTGTGAAGTTATTGTGTAATTTAATCAAATTTATAGAAAGAAAGATACTGGGGTTGTTTTAAAATAATTGATAGCATTGCTGCAAAACAACAGTTTTACAGATAAATTAATACATCCAATTGGCCCGGGACTACCAAAGGTTAGACCAAAAATTTGTCAGAAATCTGTGTTATGTGCAGGAAGGTAATGACTTATTAAAATAAAAGTAATTAAAATGAAACTTAAAATAATCATTGCAATGTCAAAACTGTTTTCATTTTGACTTCAGACTCTTCTAATAACCTGCTTGTTGAAACAACTTAACACAAAATATGACACCTGGGTAAAGATTTGACTCTTTAATTCAAAAAGATGCAGTTTAAAGGTGTAAAACCAACACATAAACTCCTCTTAGGGCAGGGTTGATAAAAATCAATTTATCAATTTGAGCTTAATAGATCAATAATCGATTTTAGCTCATAAGCTAAAGTCTGTTAGCTTTATGCTAACCTCTAATGGAATTTACAATAGGAGGGCTAATGCTAACGCTCAGTCGACCTAAACATACAGTGTTGACTAAATTAACATTGTTACATATTCAAAGACATTAATTTTCCAAACTCTTTTAAGGAAATACTTTAAAGTGGTCTAAAACATTGTTTTTTTTGTTCATTTTTCTTTTAAAAAACATTTACTGCTACAGCGTGAGCTCCACCTAGTGGCCAAACTTCTCCAAGAGAAACAAACATTGTTTACAACGTTAACTATCTGTACATTTTTGTTAAAGATTCTCCTTTTGAGTAACTCTGTATGCTATTAACAATCTCATTATTTCACCAATAAATTTAACAGTATGTGAACTGTATCAGATTAATATTAGTCAAACTGATCCAGGATGAGTTCCGTATTTGTCCCTGGTTGGTGGCCTGTCTTGTCTTGGTTTGGAGAAAACATTTTTTTTTCCATTGATTGCCGTTTCCTTGTTCAGAGCTCACCTTTGCGTGCGTGTTCAGGAGCTCGAACAGCGCCATGACCAGCTGCTCCACTCCGATGTGCCCGTCCCGATACTCCTCTACGTAGTAGTTCATGGTCTGACGCTCCGCCTCTGTCAACAGGTGGCGTGCCTGCTCCTCCAGCATGGCCCGCGACTGGTTCACCAGGCTGGACAGCGTCACCTGGGAGCCGGCCACACCCTTATAAAACCCCGGCTGGTGTGGACAAACACAGACAAAAGACACGACTCTTGTCAGTATTTTTATTGATTTCTTTATTTTTCCGGATGATGGAATGAAGTACAAAGTGAGTTGAGGGAGTAGAAGATAAGGCGGAGCAGTTGAGAATGTGGAGGTGAAAAATGATTAAAAAGAAAGATTTTGCTTCTAGCTACTTCTTTTAGGGTCACCAAAGTAAATCATCTGCCTTCACCAAATCCTTTCCTCTGCATTCTCCTCCCTTACAACCACTGTCAGCCTTCACCACATCCATAAATGCCTTCCTCAGTCTTCAAACTCAACCGCACAGAGGGCCAAAATCCAAAACAAACCTTAGGTCGCGGGCCGAACAGGAGAAACATTCACTAAACACTCTAAAACTATCTTTTTAAAACTTTAAAACTGTAACTTTTTGACATAATTATGAACTAGATATATACCAGCAATAATGCTAGTGTGAATGCTGTAAGCTGAATTTGGCTGCTAAAGATGCTAGCGCTGATAGCTTAAAACACTGAAGCTGATAGCTAGCTAAAATCTTAGCTAAATGCCATATTACACCCCCCCCCCCCCAAAAAAAAAAAAAATAGGTTAGTCAAAGCAGCTAGCGTGTAGCTGAAAAAATAGCTAAACCTCAAAACAGCCTAAAAAACAGAAACTAGCCTAAAGTAGCCAAAACAGCTAGCAGGTTGCTGAAATATCAGCTAAACTTTAAAAAAAAAGACCAAAAAAAAAGTCTGAATTGGCCAAAATAGCTAGCATGTAGCTGAAGAATCAGTTAAACTTCAAAATACCATAAAAAAAATCTAAGTAAAAAAAAAGAGTCAGTCCAAAAAGCTAGCAGAATGCCAATTTTAAAAACTTTAAAACTGTAACTTCTTAACATAATTCTGAATAATAAAAAGGCAGGAATATTATTCCAGAATAAATCAAGTTAAACCTTAAATAACTTTCAATATTTTACTCTCCATAAAAATATGCTTTGTCAAAATAATACAAGTTAGAAATAAGCGCAAGTTAACATTGGGCCATTAATAACAATAAAATAAAATGATCTGGAGGGCCGGATCTAATTACCCAGAGACCTTGACTTTGCTACAGGAAATAAAATAAATAAATAAATGAAAACCAACAGTCGTCAGACTTTAACTGAAAGTGTCCATTGGCTGTTGTTCGGTCATGAATCAGAACAGCACAGAGGCTGCAGCCTGGAATGAACGCTCTCCTGTGGAGTGTAGTTTAGTCCTGGGTGGAGCACGCAGCAGGAGTCTGCGTTGTCAGATCGTTTAGTGGGGCGTGATGAGGTCTTTCAGAAATTCTGGGGCATGACCATGAAGACTCTGAAAGGTTAGCGGACAGATTTTGAATTGGATCCTCTGAGACAGGGAGCCAGAGGAGGTGGGCGATGAAAAGTTGGGGTTATGTGTCCTTGATTGGGTCAAAATCTTGGCAGCACCGCTCTGGATGAACAAGAGCTCTCGCTCGCTCCAACAATAGTCAGGCCTCAATGCCACAGAGCAGATTCTCAGCATTTTTATTCTTATTTATGTAGGATTTTTAGCCAGAGAAACACAAATATCCAGTATAAAAATGTCCTTTCAAAGCTGCTTTGTCCAAAATGGGTAAAAGTTTAAAGTGATTTATGGAAGTAAAGCCAAAAGTATCATCAGAATTATTAATATTCTTTATAAATATGTATTTTCTTATTAATTACTTTTTGTTCTTTAAGGGTAGTACTATCTAAACTAGAATGGTGGCCCTAAAGTGCAAATCAACAAACGCAAAAAACATATTAAAGATCACAATGACAATTAAAAAAGTAAAACAAATGAAAATAAACATTACATTTCATAAATTAAAAAAAAAAATACAGAAACTAAAACATAATTCCAAAACACTTAAACGAAATAAAAAAAAAACGTTTCAAAAAGAAAAAGGGATTTCCAGAAATCAAAAATAAAATGTAATACATTTTAACACGATAAGAAACTGGAAAAGGTGGGTATTGTGGGACATCACTGATTGGATGATGACATTTTTTTTTTTTGGAGTGAAAATATCTTTCAGCAGAAGATATTTCTTTCACCTCTGGCCACGCCCACCGCAGAAGTTTGGCGACTGATCAGTGAAATCTTCACAACGTCTCTTTCTCGCTTTCTCTCTTCTTCAAAACTCAAAACATTATCGTAATATTAAAATAACTACCAATTCCAGACTCTTATTGGATTTTTTTTTTTTTACATTGTATTTCTGGTATATCACTTTAGTTTTTCTAAATGTTTTTTTTAACAATTTGATTTCTAGAATTTGTTTTAATTTCAAAACTTCCACAGGGCAAAAAAGGTAAACAGTGATTTCCAGTTTACAGGTTTAGAACGACAAAGTTGAACGCTGTTTAACACAATTTTATGTAAATAATAAAAGGTAACCTCACCAGTTTCATTAGAAAATTGTACAATATTTATTTTTTTAGAGTCCAGCCGAACTGTATTTTTTTTTCCTGTTTTAGATCGTTCACAACTCTAAATAGAAATGTGAATAATCCCTCAACATTTTAGCTTCTATTGAAAAATATAATTTTATTTGAGCAGATATTATATTAACAGGTTCTATTTTGTTCGATATTATTTGCAGAAACTGATAGAAATTCATAATAAGAGCAGCTAAGATGCACATTGTTGCATGCTGGCGTGTTTTAACTGCTCGAAAGGCTAAATTTAATTGTTGTAATAATAGATATTTGTTGTTTTTTGGGGTATTTTAAGGGGTAATTGTAAAAATAGGAATGTTTACCAAGCAAATTATTTAAGCCACGTAATTTCAGCTTTCAAAATAAGAGCGGCCAAGACAAAAGTTCCACTCTGGCCGCACGCATTTAGAAAATTATGTAACAATAAGCTTTTCTTTAAATGTCACAGAATATTTTAATCCTTCTTTACCTTTATTATCCTGCAGGGATCAGACACGGTTATGAGCAACAGTAAAGGAAAGCTACATCAGAAAATAATAACAGTAATGAGTCTTTCTTTATCGTGAAAAATCTTCTGCAGTTCTACGTCTCATCCCCGTCGTGGAAAGCTAGCATTAGCATAAATTAAAAGAATAAAATGTTAATTACCTTCATAATCAAACAAGCAGGATTCAATGAAGTTCCTATAACCTGAGAAATAATCCACGACTGTGGAGCGTTCTGCTGGAGGGATACGGACATTTGATCTAAGAAAGAAAACCGAATACAACCATTTATAAAATAAATATTGTATAAATATTGTTACAATTGGTTAAGTTACCTTTTATTGTTGACGTAATTACTTTAAACTGCGTTCAGCCGTTCTAAACCATAAACATAATATATAACCAGTCTAGTGTTTTGTTTTTTAAATTGTCATTGTGATCTTTGAAATGTTTTAGTGATTTGTTGACATAATTTTCATTTCAGGGCCACCGTAGGACAACAACGCTTTGCTGTTTTATTTTTCTGCATTGACCAAAAGGTTTCCATGTGTGAGACCTGAAGAAAAAAGAAATCTTAATTCATGACGAGATTCCAAAAAATTAGAAAAAAATAGTTTTGGAGACGTTAAAATGACCAAAAGAAGAATTAGGAAAAGTTTCTTTTGCTTGTGAACCTCAGGGAGAATGATGGATAAAAGTGGACGCAGAAGCAGATAGAAGAGCTGAGGATGAAGAGGAACCCTCACTTCGTCTTCCAGAGATGCTGGTATGACTGAACATGAATGCTGGAACACAGCAGCTCACTGCAGCACAGCAGCGGCTCCGCTGGCTCCAGCTGGCTCCAGCTGGCTCATCTGCCAAAGCTGAGATGTCAAATCACCTGTCAGCTGCAAATCTGCTCCTTCTTTCTTCCTCTTCCTCCCTGTTATTTGCTTTTCTTGCTGGCAGCATTTTTTTTTAACGACCTCTTCAACCAAAGCCGTGTTTGCGCCTGCAGGTCTGTGCAGACAGAACCGGCCCTTCCTCAGCCTCGACTCTCTCCTCTTCCTCACCTCTCGCTCTCACTGTATCACCAGCTCTATTATTTGCAGCAGCCCGACAGGAGAGAAGAGAAGCCGGCAAACTCTAAAAGCTGAAGGTGAACTGAGCTGCAGTGCTTACTGAGGGCTTTTTTAAGGCATCATTGTCCCCGCTGCTTAACTCAAGGGCGCGCTGGAGGGAAGCGGGGGGGCTGAGAAGAAATATCCAAGCTGTCTGTCACCGTCGGATTAAAGGCTGGGCTGACACCTGAGGGACTCGGTGAGGCGGGCCGTCACTCCGCTGAAGAGGAACACCTGCAGTCACCTGCTAATGAGGCGGCTGCTTTTACAGCTAATGGACGGCCTTGCATTAAACGGGCCGTTTGTGAGACCTGCCCCGTCGCTGAGGTCACGCGTTGGCAGGGCTTGTTAAATGCCACATGCGCTAATTGATGCTGAGCGCTAAAGTGTCGCCTATGGCTTTTTGTTCAGGACATTTGATAATTAGTAGAAACATGTAGCTTTCTTAAGTAAAACCTCTCATTCCAGTGGATTATCTGATTTTAGCTCAACCGAGGAAACACAAAGTCCCAAAAATCAAATACTGGATGAAACCAGCCTCCGTTCCTCCACGTCCAGCGTGAACCGGGCGTGAAAGGACAATGAAAAAAAGAAAAAAAGAGCAATTTTTAGAGTTAAGATGAGTTCATTTAGATTAGTTACACTTATAAATTAATGTCTGATGTGCAGATAGATGATAAACTCTGTAGGTTTTTACATCCATGTTGACCTGAAGACGTCTTTTTTGATCAACTCTACCTCCAGTATGAACAGATTTTTTTATGTAAAGCAAAACTTTGATAAAAAATAATAATAATGGATTAGATTTATCTGCGCTTTTCAAGGCACTCAAAGCGCTTACAGTGTATACCCATTATTCATTCACACCTCATCCATACTTGGTGATGGTAAGCTACAACTGTAGCCACAGCTGCCCTGGGGCAGGCTGACAGAGGCGTGGTTGCCAGTTCGCGCCTACGGCCCCTCTGACCATCACCGGGACATTCACACGCCAGTGGAGCCACACTGGAGGCAAGTAGGGTTAAGTGTCTTGCCCAAGGACACAACGACATTTTGGCTGGCAGGAGCGAGAATCGAACCGCCTATCCTTCGATCATTGGCCGACCTGCTCCACCACCTGAGCACCCGTCGTAGATTTTTATGAGTTCAAAGAACATATTATATTGTGCTGCACAACATTGGCTTTTAAAAAAATCACATTTTGAGAGATGCTAGATTCTTTTCATATTTTTGTTTTTTTTGTGCCAAAAAATAGACAAAATGTATATTTATTATAAAAAAAAAAAACAAAGTTCATGAATGCAAAATTCTTAAAGATTAGAGTAAAGTAGAAAAGGATCCCAAATGGCTCTTTTAAAGGTTGCCAACCCCTGGTATAGGCCCTTTGAGGTCTTCCCACCAGGCGCTGGTTCACTTTTACAACCTGCTGGAATCAGGATCAGTTCACATTAGTTTCAGGCTGGACCAAACGTCAGCTGAACTTCTGTTTCTCTGACTGCAGCTGGCGGCTTCATCTGCACGGAGATGGTGGAGACGGGTCCTTCAACAGAGACAGGAGCTCTTTCTCATCAAAAGTCTTGTGGGCACGGATAAAGAAATTGAAAGATTAAAACTGCATTTCTGGGAGCAGCCAGAACAAAATGGTTATTTGCGATGTAGGAAATCCAGTGGGCAGGCCACAAGTTCTCTGCTCAGTGTAAACAGAGAGCTCTCAGCAATCGGGAGGTGGGGAGTTGGAAGTCCCGCCCACAATTTAGAGGTGAATTTCTAATAAATTCTTACTTTTCTGCAGAAACTATGTCCAAAAAAAGAACATTTGGATTTAGTCTAAAAACAGCAAAATGATAATTAAAAGACGACGGAACGCTTTTACAGCAGATCAAAGAGGATTGGAGTGGGACTTTAAAAAAGCCTCACACATTCTCTGGTCCTGAAACTGTTCGATGCTGAGCGTCAGACCAGTCTCGCTGTCCTTCTGCACACAGAACTTGACCACTCTTCTCTGATCTCGCTGTCGGACAGCCCATCCACTCCACACATGGGACGCGGGAGCGGGACAGGTATTAATTCTCCACAGACTAAATCTGCCTCCCCAGCAGATTTAGAACTCCAGCGCACGCCCAGCCTGCATGAGTTATGTTGCTGAGGAGGCTGCCATGTCTGCTCAATTCTTCCATGCATCAGAAAATAAAATTAGCAACCCGATCCATATCTGTGACATTCAGCTGGGGCCTGCTGATTTACCTAAAGTGACTTGGAGGTACTTGACCTTAACATTACCTCAAACACAACAAATTCCTGCTGCCGGAGACTGATGGCACTTTTAATTCATTGGACTTTTAGTAAATAAAAGCATATTACCTTAACATATTTCAGAAATTACTGACAGAATTCATCTGGTTAAAGCTCAATGAGGGTTCAAACACAGACGAATGTGTAACGGTTCAGAGCATTTCTCCTAACTCATGTTGGGTTTCTTTCAGCACCAATTCTCCAGGTTTTAGCAACATCTTTCAGTGTTTTTCTTCACACCTTCTGTGGTCAAATCTCTCCGGATGAGGCAGACTTCAGTTTAACACTGACTGATGAAGGATTCATGAATTGGCACAGATTTCAGAGGACTTTGAGTCAAAGAAAACTTAAACCAATTTTCAAGGTTCTGCAAAACTGAGAGCGAGAAAAGCAGTTCTTACTTCAGGAAGAACCTCGAACAATCACCAGAAGAAAACAGAAAATAACAAGACTTTCTTTCTCGTTTGCAGCTTCCTCTGAACGCAGTCAATTTCAAAGACATACAGTTAATGTGAACTGCTGTGTCTGATCCTCAGGATGAGGAAAAACTTAACTGTCCAACGGGGAAGAAAACTATACTGTGAGGAATACAAGACTAGCAGCATAAACCTAAATCTGGAATATTTTCAGAAAACTGTTGAAAAATGTAAATAAATTAATGAAATTTAAGCATTTATAGCAAATCGTTATTTTCCACATCCGCTCTGGGGTTCTGTTCTTTATTCTCATTTACTTCACCTCTACTCTATTCTTTATTATTAATTTCTTTAGCTCTCTGTGCTTCTGTTTGGTGCGATTCACATTTTGTTCCTCTTTCCAACGGGAGGGATTTCAGATTCCTGGTGGACCGTCTGTGTTCCTGTTCTGTCCGTGGACCGCGCCTCTGGCTCATCTTGGCTGCCCCCACATGTCCACCAGTCCTATCTGGCTGAACTCTATTCAAATATGTAGTTGTAGAGTTAGATAAGCTCATTCTACTTTAATGGTCCAGGTAAGTCACCTGTCCCTCCGAGGAGGGGATCCTCTTCATGTGGGCATCCCTGAGGTTTCTTCTTTTTATAAAGTTTTTTTCTGACCAGGAAAGAGGATCTAAGGGCAAGGATAACCAGTTTAGTCTGTTTAGTTACCAATCAGCTATTTTTTGTATTTTATGATCGTCCTTCTCATTCTGTACAATTACCAGCATGAATCCCAATGAGGGAATTGTTTTTGTGATATTGGACTATAGCAGAGGTCGGCAACCTTTAAGAGTAAAAGAGCCATTTGGGTTCGTTTTCTACTGATCAAAACCTAGAAAGAGCCGCATTGACTTACGTTAGCCTTTAAGAAATTTGGATTTGCATTTATAACCTTCTGTTTGTTTTGGTTTTTAATAAATGTGATTAATGTCTATTTTTGACACAAACAAAAGCAAAAAAATATATAAAGTGAAACCTTAAAAAGGTATTTTTTTTACGTTTTTAACTTTAGTAGCAAAAAAGCAAGCTCGATGCTTAATTACTAGCTGAACTTCAAATTAGCATAACATTTTTCTGTAAATCAAATTAGCCAAAGATTTTAGCATGTTGCTGAAATAAAAGCTAAACTCAAAATTAGCCTAAAACCACCAGTAGATAACAAATTAGCTAAAAATGTTAGCATATTGCTAAAATATTACCTAAACTCCAAATTAGCATAAAAAACTAATTAGAGGCCAAATCTGCCAAAAAAAAGCTAGCTTGTTGCTTAATTACTAGCCAAACTCCAAAATAGCCTAAAATTCTACCGAAAACTATTACACTTTAGATAAAAAATTAGCGTTAGCCAAATTAGATTGCATAAACTAAAGCTAAAATTCTAAAAATTATCGCAACAAAAAATTAAATAGAATAAAAAAATTAACTGAAAACATTAGCATTTTACTAAAATATTAGATAAAATCCAAATTAGCATAAAATTTCTAAGAAAACTTAGCCAAAAACGTTAGAATGTTGCTAAAATAGAAGCTAAAATTATAAATTAGCCTAAAAACTCTAGTAGGTAACACATTAGCCAAAAATTCTGGTATATTGCTAAAATAATAGCTAATCTTCATTTTTTTTAAATTTAGTATAATTTCATATTTCTTCAGCCAGAGAGCCACCATTGAGAGATAAAAGAGCCACATGTGGCTCTGGAGCCGCAGGTTGCAGACCCCTGGACTATAGAAATAAAATGAATTGAGTTAATGCCTGAGATTTCACCGGTGATGCTTAAACACAAAATCATTTATGTGCTGTAACTTTTCAACCATTAACACTCTTAAACGTAATTATCCTGTTAGTGGTTGAAAAGTTACAGTAAATCAAAGAACATAAACACTGGAGCTCTGCTGTTAGAGAGTTTAACACAAAACCTTTTACAACAACACAAACAGGGTTTTAATAATGTTGTAAATAGGAATACATTAAATACTATTTATCTATAAGAACCAAAGATTTCCAAAAACTTGAACTAAAAAGAGAATTGAGGATTTGCTGAAAGACTTGTTGGCAGTAAAAACAAATGAAATCTGAAACATGTATAATGTCTTAGTCACAACTGCTGGTGGATACAGGCTGTCTGTAAACAATGTGCAAACCAAATCAAGAGCCTAGACCGCTCAGTGAACCAGTAAAGTACAAATGTTCATTCTTGTTTTTTCCTATGGGCATGCTGCGGGCAACATGTTGTAGTGAACACTTTAAGGCAAAAGGGTTCTTTTAGTGTCAAAGGTTGCTGACCCCTGCTCTGGAGCATGGTGGTCACTACAGTGGAAAGCTACTAAACACTTTCTCTCTCTTTTTATTACATTAGTTTCTGAGAAGGATAAAAATATTTGTGAAAAAAATCTAAGGCTTTCATATTTCATGCTTCAGAATTAAAAACTAATCCAGGACTCAAGTAATGGATTACAAATCTGAAACAGTAAAAGATTATTTTAGCTGAATAATAATCTGTTTGAAAGGAATCTTCACAGCACTGATTGTGAGTCATGATGAATAACTGGATAGTTTGGGAATACAGATTGGATTGGGAATGAGGGTTTCTGTGGGAATGCGTTCACCTGGTGACACAAACCTCTCCACAATCTGCCGATGATCAATCCCAGGAAAGAAATGTTTACGGAGGATGCTGACACAGAGTGAGGGTGCAGCAGTGGGGGGGCCACTCTAATAGGACTGTCTGGATCACATGGATGTGCTGGAGAGCTGTGAGTTATTGCCTCCCTTTCTTCTGCTGAGCCTCAAAGCCCTGCTGCTATATATCTAACCCCCCCTCCTCCTCCAACACCCCCAGACACACTATCATACAAGCACAGAGCGGCGGCTCATGTGCATCAGGCTTACGCTCAGCTTCTTTACCTGCTCTTTCAATCAGCTGAGCTTCACTCCCAACGTTTCTGTATCTGCATGTGAGCAGAGGGTTCTCAGGGTTTTCCCACAACCTCCAGATGGATTTCTACAACAGATCAGTGGGGAAATACTGTATGATTTTACACTGGAGCTTAAAAATGAAGAGAAAGCAGGAAAAAGCGTGCAGCTCGCTCTCCACAAGCAGGCGGAGCTGCAGGCCAAACCCTGCGGTCAGCGTTCTTCTCTGTCCACAGGGGGCTGGAGATGCGTTTCCAGAGCAGCGTTTTTCTTTATGGTGAGAGTCGGAGGGGAATGTCACTTTGAAAGATGAAAGCTCTTCCAGAACTGTTGCCACAAAGTTCACGGCAGATTCTGATAAAAGAGGTCTCATTACGGCCGGTGGGAATCCTCTCCTCCACAGACGGAAACGCTTCAGAAAAACACAAACTCCTGCAGCACGAGAAGCCCTGATGCTCCAGACGGTCGTGTGGAGTTCAGTGTGACAGAGGCTTCAGCGCTCCTCCTCCTCCTCCCTCCACCTGCTCTCCGCATCGTCTTCAATCACAGAAACAGCCTCCACTTCATCTTCAACCACTCTCAGATATGAATATTATTTAATGGAGCAATTCCATCATAAATGGATCATTTAAATGGACTGAATTCACTACAATTGCACAGATTGCAAAAACAAACTCGGCGCGTAAAAGTCTCAGCTGCAAGAACGACTGACAACTTCTTCAACTTCAAAATAATGATTTTTATTTACAGCAGATCTAACTTACTCTTTCCCTGCAAATTCCTGCATGCCGTATAGCAGTTATTATCCGAAACAGATCAGAGTGCTGAGCTGAACTGAAGAGGGATGTGTGCAAAAAGTTTTTCATGGTGTTCCAGAAATCTCTGGGGGTCGATGAGGAAAAAAAAAAAAAAAAAAACACTAGTTTTTCATGGTCTTGAAACCCGTTTTTGTCTGGGAAATGTTATCTGAAATCTGCAGCATTTGGAACAGTCGTGATGCGTTCAGTGGCGGCGTGGAAGTTCTCATACCGGCCCCTTTGTCGCTCATCATTGTCACTAAACTTTGTTACCCTTGCCAGCCTGAACAACTGGAAGGTTGAAAAAAAATCCTTTTTCCTGCTGAGACGGGCTTGCTAGCTTCTGAGTTGGTTGGACTTTTTGGTCCAATTTTTCCGAAAAAGTCCATCTTAAGAATGACTTCTAACTAAATCAACTTCTCCACCTTCTTCTACTGATAACTGCAAAACAGTGAATGATTCAAACAAAGAACTGCAGCTACTGCCTACAGCCTGAACTACAGAAGAAGTTAGGTTTTGGTAGCACGAGCTTTAATCATCCAATCAGAGGCGATGATGTCATCACCTCTCTTCATAAATCCAGAGACTTTAACTCAAATTCTGATTGGTTAAATCAACGTAAGCGTGTTTAAGCCATACATGGCTATGGTTTAATCAGCAGCGTTTTTATGGAAAGCCGCCTCAAAACCGCAAGTGATGATGGAAACACTGACTGTATGGCAGACTTTCATGAACCTAGCAACAAGTCAGAGCTAAAATCTGATTGGTTAGAAATTTTTACGTGAAAAAAACAGTAGTGCAGCTGGAGCTGTAAGAGAAGCCCTATATATAAAATATATGTTGGACAAATTAAATATAAAAATTATACCTAAAATCATTCCTTTGAGACAGCTCCTCGCACATCTCACATCTTAACAAAAAATTGAATGCGTTAAAAACTCAACTTTGTTCACTGTAAAATAATCATTTCTAAAGCACCGCACAAGTTAATGGAAAAGTTAACAACTGTCTACAGATTTGGCAGAGAAAGCCTTCATCACAACTGCCTTTACGGGTGGTTACAGGTTGTCTGGGGGTGAAAAACTGCCACATCTGTATGAGACCAGAATAAGATATCAAGGTAGTAGATCGCTCTGTGTGCCTGTAGAGCAACAATGTTCATGCACATTTTTCTATGGGCATGCTGCGGGCGACAGGTCAAAGTACCCAGACCTGCACATTACCAGCGACTGGGATGTGGTGTCACTCATGTCATAAGTGTGTGAAACTTCCATTAGCCTTACAGATACTTCACGATAGACTTAATACACAACAACAATAGTACCTTCTACTTAAATGACAACCCTTCAGGTGGTTGTATGGGCCACCGTAAGACACACTGAGCTCACCTTGAGATGCAGCCTCCCATGTCTTACGGTCTTTTATGGACCCAGACCACCCAAAAAACCCCACAGCAATCTGACTGACCTGAACAGAACCCTAACCCTGCTCATCTGTGACCTCTGACCTCAATGAGGACTCCAGGATACACCTGTTTGTTCAGCATCAGCAGCGTTTTTAAATCCATCACACACTTGATGATAATGTTCCAAACTGCAACAAAACAACCATAATGAGGAGAATAATCGGTTTGCTTTTGTTTACTTTGTTCTGTATATTTTACTTTGAAAAGGAGCATTTGCATTTGTTTCAGATGCTGTTTATATCACAAAATCTGGCTTGAAGTCACCATGTCTGATTGCTGTGCTGCATTGAAAACTGACTCAAAACATTGTATTTCCCTTGTTGTTGTTAAAGTGAGTGGAACTGTAGGACTGAAGCCAGAGTGCAATGCTGTCTGTTAGCCAAGATTTAAGCTTTAGTGAATCATACCCTAAGACAGGGGTGTTAAACTCAATCGCACAAGGGGCAGAAATCCAAAACACACCTTAGGTCCGGGACCAAGCGAGATAACAACTTATTAAACATTCTAAAACTACATTTTTAAATCTTTAAAACCGTAAATTTTTAAAATAATTATGAACTTGATACATAGCATTACCTGTGATAATGCTGGTGTGAATGCTATGTCATTGATGTTTGTGAAGATAGTGGAAGATGCTGAAACTGATAGCTGAAAACATTGAAGTTGGTAGCTGAAAACACTAAAGCTGATAGCTGAAAAAGCTCAAATATTAGCTAAATGCCAAATTAGGATAAAAAACAAATAAAAAATCAAAATACTTAGGGTTAGCAAAAACAGCTAGCATGTAGCTGAAAAATTGTTAAACTTCAATATACCTTAAAAAATGGGAAAAAAAAGCCAAAATTAGTCAAAAAGGCTAGCGTATAAAAATTATTCTAACTCCAAAACAGTCTAAAAAACTTTATTAAAAAGGCCTAAATTAACCAAAGCAGCTAGCGTGTAGCTGAAATGTTAGCTAAACTCCAAAACAGCCTTAAAAAATCTGAGTAAACGCCAAAATAGTCCAAAAAGCTAGCAAAATAACCATTTTTAAACCTTTAAAACTGTTACTTTTAAACATAATTATGAATAATGAAAAGGCAGGAATATTATTTTAGAATAAATCAACTTAAACCTTAAATCACTTTCAATACTTTACTCTCCATAAAAATATATTTTGTAAAATTACACACGTTAGAAGTGAGCGCAAGATAACACCTGGCCATTAATTATAATAAAATAAAATGATCTGGAGGGCCTAATAGAATTATCAGGAGGGCCGGATCCGGCCCCCGGGCCTTGACTTTGACACATCTTAAAACACATCAAGTGACACAGTAGAATATATAAAAATATTTTATGAAATCAAATCAGAACTGGAGTCAAAGATCTCCCTGCGTTCATGTTGATCCAACATCACAGCAAACTGCTGATTAACTATTAATATATATAAAAATATCTCTAATAAATGATAGTGCAGCTATCAGTGTTTCTGAGCTCTGGTCGTGGAGTTAAACTGCAGATCCAAGATCCAGCAGGAAGCACGCGTCTGTATTTCCAGAGGACATCAATGCCCGAGTTTCCATGGTGTTCGAGCTCTCTGTTGGAAATGTTTTTTCCCTTTTCCTCTTTTCCTGCCTCCAGCAGACCTCATTCTAATGGCTGTGCACTTATCAGGCTCTTGCAGAGCTTGTTGAAAAGCTGATGAGCTGGATTAGGCTTGCTGGTACAGGAAACCCAGCTGAAGCAGCCGGGCAGTGGGTGGTGTGAGGACCAGGATTAGGAAACGCTAAATTAAAGCTTAAAATCAATTGAAGTAAAGAATCAGATTAACAAACATTAAGGGATGAAGGCTTCTTTTAATAATAAAAATAGGAACAGCAATGAAGGGAATTCTGTTTGTGAATGGAGTCATTAAGAATATAGTCTGAGATTCTTCAGAATTCATATATTTATCAATGTTCTGACCTTATATAATTTAAATAAAATGTTGTACCCATTTAGCAAACATTTCCAGGATCTGTGATTAGGTTTTGTCATGTTCTGTTTTCCCAGTCGGCCTCAATAAGTTCAGGTTAAATCATCCACAGCTGTCATTAACCTCAGTGTATTTAAGTGTCTGGTTTCTGTTCTGTAACTGGTTTCTCCTGTGGTTTGTCATGTTGAAGTCTATTTACTAAATGTTTATGTTTCTGCCACCAAGTCTCGTCTCCTGCGTTTGGGTCCTTCACCATCACTTCCGTGACACAGTTTGACCAGCCAGGAAATGTTCAAAAAGCTTTAATAAAGAAGGCAATATCAGAGCTATTCGGTTTCGATCCAGATTCCAGCTCACACAAGGAAAACAAAAACAGAAATTCCAATGCAGCAGTGGCATGCAGCTTCAATGTTAATGAAAGCCCTGTGTTAGCTACGTAAAGAAGAAGAATGTAGAAACGCGTGCAGCTTTTTTAAGAAGCTACAAAGATCGCCTGCTATGTACGGGATTCGGCAATTGTAAAAATGTATTTAATTTATTTAATTTTCACAGCACAAAACGATATATTCCTTAATATTTTTGCCTTTGGGGAAAATGAAAGGGAACCAAAAAGAAGAAAACTTATTTCTGCCCCATTTGTAATACAAAATAATTACATTAAATGGTTGGCAAAAACTGACCGATAAAACTAAAAAGAAGCTACAAAAAAACATAGAAAAAATACATTTTGTTTGTTTGTTTTTTGAATATAACCTTTTCCCAATTTCCTTATAGTTTATTTTATCTGAGCATTTGTTGTTTCAGTTTTTTTTAAATGTATTAATTGAAGTGGACTCTTATTGATTTCTCCAGATTATTCCATAACCTGATACCTTACACTAAAACACTTTTTCCCTTCATTTTTGTTCTGAATTTATTGGTTTTACCTATTACTTTGTCTGTTTACAAACCTTTTCTGGATGTTGGCAGATTTTTGTGATGTGCTCTCTACATTAATTTTAAAATGAAATGATCTACTAAGTCTTTAAGTTTAAATACTTTCTATAGTTACATCCCGTGATTATTCTTATTTCTAGTTTCTTTAGTAGGAATATAGAGTTTATAGATTTCTCGTTTGTTTTCCCAAATTTCTATACAATAAATCAGACATGGAATATTCAGTATGAGGTATAATGATTTTAATCTAAAGACCATTTGACTTTATACAACAATGCTCTTGCGTTTACTTTATTTGTTTGAATGCAGTTGATATGGGATTTCTAGTGTATTTTCCATCTAAGGAAACCTGTTGAATGTAAATATTTAATCATTCTAACAGCCTTTTGGTTATTCTACTTCTTAACCTACATGTGAGGGCTGCTGTGCTGTGCTAGAAGGATTCTTTTGTTTTCTTAACATGCCACCTGGAGAAGACGCAGAGCTATGGGAACTTAGGACTTTCTCACGCTACACTCATACCAGACTGTTCCCACGTCTGCGAAAAGATGTTACAGCTGACTGTTGAAACTAATTTTAGATTGAGTCTTCTCTGTAACCTTGGGAACCAACACTCTAATAAATGAAGGCTCTCTGCAAACTATTCTATTACTTTGACAAAACCGAAATAACCTGATTTCCTTCACCTAATCGATTTGAATATCAAATGAAATATTACTTTTTATATTGTGATTTCTAAATATCATGAAGTATGTTTTTTCACAGTCACTTGATAGTTATTTTAATCAAACCACTTTTTCCTTTTTTTCCAAACTCCATTTTGAATAACTATTTCATTTGTTTTACATCATCATCCTAATGGTAAAACATTGCATCGTCAGCAAACTATGCATTTTAATAATTTGGATACACTTGTAATATCATTAATATAAATATTGAACAGGTTTGGACCCAGGACTGACCCTTGGGGTACCCCACATGTTACGGTATTTAGTGTAGATTTTATGTTTTTTATTTGTACTAGCTGGTATAACTGGTTACCCATAGTAAGTTTTCAGTAAAAGGTTGTGTCAAGTGCTTTTTGAGGTCGATAAAATGATAAAATGCTGATGAGATGTTTTATTTTTGGTCAACAGTTTTGGATAGTTCTTCGGTTAAATCCATCAGTGTTGTGGAGTGTTTTTCTTTAAACCCATTCTCTCTATTGTTCAAGATATTTGCTTTGTCTAGGACTGAAATCTGCATTCAGTTTATGAATAAATCACTGCCGTAAATACAGCTTAAAGCATTAAGAGGATTCATAATTCGAGTGAGAGCAAGATGCTTTTTTTTGAAAGGAGGTGAGAATTTCCGAGAAGAGGAGTAAAGATGAATGGTACGCCGGCCCGTCAGCTACCCCCATTAGCCGACTTTAGAAGATTTTACAGAGATCAAAAACTTATTCCACCAATAACTGAATCACCACCAACTAAAGCGTGTGCCCCTGCATGGAGAAATGGCATTAGCTGACTCAGAGGCAGCTGGAAAATATCCTGATATGCTGAAGAAGATAATAATGGAGGATGATGATTATCCGGCCTTCTCTGGAAGAAGATGACCTCTGGCACTTATCTTATGAAGGAGAAGGAACAGGCTCCCGGTTTTAATCATTTAGCTACGTGCTCAAGAAAACAGTAGAATACATTTAGAAAATATATTAAAAACATCGATTGAGAATTTTTTTTATTAACTTTGTGTTGGTTGGGTAGTTAAAGGGTTAAGGGACAGAAAGAGTGTGAAACTCTTCAAGTGCAACAATGTTGTTGGTTTCATACTTCATGTTGAGTAATACTCCAGTGTTCTTTAATAAATATTTTAAGTCTTTTAGATGAGTAAAGATTGGTGACGGACATCCTTCGGCCGCATGAAGGAGGTAGGGGATTTTGGGTTTGTCTTGCTATATCTAACCCCCGTAAATTCGAGGGAATACTAACTATGTTCTCCACCATGAAGAAAATATCACAAAAACATGTTAAAAACGTCAAAAAGAGGATTTTCCTTGGAGTAGGTCTTTAAGTAGGTAACTGGGACGCACTTTTTAACTTTTTGAAGTCCCCCTCCAATGGAAATTCTGTTTTTTTATTTTTTAACATGTATGTGTGGCTTTTTTTCCCCCATGAAATAGAACAAATATAATAAGAAATAATTTAGTTGTTTGTAAATCTGAGTATTTCTCCTTTTAAATCTGTCAATCAAACTGTCACAGACAGACTCTGTTTTTCATCAATGATCTTCTTTCTGCTGCACATGCACTAAACCCTCATCTGGTCCGGCTAGCGTGTCTAGTTCAGCTTCTGGAGAAGAGAACATGCTACCTTCACATCGACTGCAGTCAAATCAGCCGCCGTTCACATTTCTGTGCTCCAATCAGCCGTCACTGGATTTTTGGTGTGAGTTTCATCCAATACTTACGCTAGCAGTCCTGAGAACGCTGGAAAATCTCCAACAGACTCCACGGAGCTTCTTGATGTGACCATGGAAATGTGAACGGCGGCTCGTTTCACCGCACTTGGAAAGGCTTGTAAATCAATGAAAGAGCATTTGGATGTTAGCTTTCATTATTTTCTGCTCTGAGAAACCAATGGATTGAATGGATTGATCACAGCAACGTCAAGAAACATCAAAGAGTCTTTGGTGAACTGGAAGGAGAAAGAATCAGGATTTTGGAGGAAGTTCTGTCCATGAAGATCTGAACTGACATCCGGATCAAAACCATACGGCTGGACATTATCCCTTTTGGTGGACATTTTTATGTGAAGATTTATGCGATTTATGTGAGACACAGAGCTAACATAGTCAGAGAAGGGGGATCAGGGGCTGATCTGCTCAGCTCAGCTACAAAAGCCACGCCCCCTCAGAGGAGATTTTGGAAAAAGAGGCTTCAGATCAACATGAAAAATGGCTTTCTAAGACATTTAGGCTGTGGGGTTTTGGTAAAAAAAAAACTTCATAATTATAATTAAAACATTTTTTTAAATAATAATATCGTCATAGAGGACTTTCTATTACTGTATGTCCTCTGGCCATCTGTTTTAAATAGGTTCTCGAGTCTTCCAGTCATGATTCAACCATCAACACTCACCTCCGTCCACCAGAGGGAGCCCTCGCCAGAGTTTTGACCTCCATTGCTTTACTACAAATCCCATCAGCCACCTTCCTTCTAGCACAGCTGATCACCATCAGCTCATCAGTGCCATCCAGCATTTAAACAACCACCAGCAACTTCTATTTTCCGAAGTCTTGCTTTGCCTAGCAGACATTCTGAGCAACACTATTCCTAGTTGCCTCCTCTGTAACTTGACCTTCACCTGTTTTCTCGTTTACCCGCCTCGTCCTTGTGATTTTTACCTCTGCCTGAATTTAAACCACTTAACTTAATGAAAACGTTTGCATATGGATCCAAAGGACTCCGTCCCTGCTTTACACTTCCCCCATTCTTTCAGCTGTCAGTCCAGACAGCCTATGTATCTACACCAAAAAAAGGCCATCTGCTATAGTTGGTTTGGATTTGTGTTACAACCTTTTTGTCAATGTTTGTATTGAAACAGAATTCTCCATGAAATTGAAAAAAAAAACTATTGTTTGATTTTCTTTTTTGACAAAGCAATTTTCAAATAGAACTTAATGAAAACTGATTCATGTGTTTGCAATTCCTCTTTTATAGAAACTGTTCAAACATTCAGTTAAAAATGAATTTATAATTTAGCTGAGAGATGTCTTCATTAATGACTAAGTTATTTACCAGACTTGCTAACATCAATTATTATGTGACTATTAAATACTGTATTTTCAGATGACTCGGCTGCTTTTTCAGAGACACTCCTGTCCTTTATCCCTTTGGACTTTCAGCCGAACAAGCTTAAGGGGAAGTGAGCTTCTCTCTTCTTAACATCTCTCCTTCACCATCACACCACCCGTTCCTCCCTCACAGCAGCAATGTTAGGAAAAAAAACTGTCCATCACAGCTTCCATAATGGGAAGTGAGCTCTCCCGCTCACCTTTCTCCTTTGCTGCTGTCAGCTGCTGTCTCTTCCAACTATCCTCTGATTCCCATCCTCCTGCAAGCGCTGTTTTTGTCCTTTCCAAAGTCATAACCAAAGTCAAGCTTAAGGTAAGTAAATGTATGGCAGGAAATAACCAGCACTGATTTCAAGATTTACATGCTGGGTGGAACTTCTCCACACTGATCTGATAACAAAAGCTTTGATAGGAGATCTTTAACCCTTTAACACCGGAGCTACACTGTTTAAGTTCTTTGATTTAATGTCATTTTTTAATTTTTAATACAACCAACGTAATTCCTGCAGATTCTGAAGGAGAATGACGTTGGTCGTGTTAACGGTTGAAAAGTTAGTCTCCCAGCCAGCAAGGCCAAGTTGGCCCCATATGGTCTAAAAGTGGGCAGAAAGGTTTAGATGAGGTTTGTCCGCAGTTTCTGTGGTGACCCTAAAAAAAATAAAATAAAATTAAAAAAAAAAAAAAAAACAAAAAAAAATAAAAAATAAATAAATTTTTAAAAAGTTTCTGTGGTGACCCTACCTGTGTGTGCCCACATTGGACATTCAGTGAGTAGGCTTGCTACGCTAGTGAGCTCCGCTGTATCAAGCTAGCGAGCTCCACTGTAGCAAGCTAGTTAGCTCTGTTGTATTGAGCTAGCGAGCTCCGCTGTATCAAGCTAGTGAACTCCACTCTAGAAAGCTAGCGAAATCTGCTGTAGCAAGCGATCAAGCTTTAGTGTAGCAACCTTTGCTGTTAATTAGCTAGCAAGCTCCGCTGTATCGAGCTAGCAAGCTCAGCTGTTTTGGGCTAGCGAGTTTCACTGTATCAAGCTAGCAAGCTCCACTGTAGCGAGAACCACTGACGCAAACTCAGCTGTTTTGAGCAAGTAAACGTTGGTATATGTAGCTAGCAAGCACCACTTTAGTGAGTTTTGGTGTTTCAAACTAGCCAGCTCTGCTATAGTGAGCTAGCGAGCTCCACTGTAAAAAGCTCTGCTGTATCAAGCTAAGCTGTTTTAAACTAGCGAGCTCCGCTGTCTCGAGTTAGTGAGCTCTGCTGTAGCAACCACCACTGTAGCAAGCACAGTAAACTCCGATGTATGAAGTTAGCAAGCTCCACTGCAGTGAGCTAGCAAGCTTCACTTTAGTGAGCTTTGCTGTCAATGAGCTAGCAATCTAGCGACCTAGCAAGCTCTGCTGTATTGAGCTAGTTAACTCCAGTCTAGCGAGCTAGGGAGGTCCATCTTTATCAAGCTAACGAGCTCCGCTGTCCACTGGGCGGCTGACTAGCGTAGCGAGCCAACCCAATGAGTGCCCACTTAAGCCGATGTGGACAAACCCAATCGGGGTCCACATTTTCTGCCCACTTTTAAACCATATGGGGCTCACCTGGCTTTGCTGGCTGGGATGTTAAAGATTATTGGTGAAAACTGGCTTCTGTAAAGAATGAGTTGTTGCTCCTAGAAACCAGGAGCGTTTCCAAATCCATCATAAAGTTTAATGTCCTGCAGTGATGGTAAGGAAGTGTCTGGCAGGGACCAATATAAATGTAGAATTTAACAGGAGTTTTAGGTTTTATAACTGGGAAAATTGTCCTGAAGCTAAAGAATAAAAATGCCAGGAACAGAATAAGAAACAGGACGGATGGAGGTGTGAGCTCAACTGTATAGGTTTTCACTTTACTTTCCATCAGTGTCTGTGAAGCAGGAATATGATGTGAGGCTGAACTTCCACACGTCCCCGTGGAGGCGTGGAACAGATGGCAGCAGATGCAGTTTGTTTTTCCACGTTTGTTTGTGGCATTTTGCCGACTAGTCCTGCATCAGAAAAGCCGCGCTCGACGCTTTGTTCCAGCCTGAGCGTCGGAGCGTGAAATTTACTGCCAGAACTTTGGTTGTTTTGCCGTGTGGATCAGTCTTAATGCCCTTAATGCACGTGCTTTTCCTAACTTTTTACAGAACAAACCGAGCCGTATTTTTCTGAGTTACTTCAGTCAATTGGGTGTGAAGAAATAAACGAGGACTGATTGGAGAGAAAGCATCTTCTGATGTTTGCAGGTCCAACTTGATGAGCTAAACAGGTCCTCCATTCAGGGGAAAATGAAGTCAAATGTGTGTCTGCTGTGTTTTCTTCAGGGTCTTAGGAGCAAACTTTGGGGGAGAAATTCTCCTGATTTCTGCTGTCAGACTTCATCATTACATTTTTTAAAAATGATTAAAAAAATTCAAATGTTTTGCATTGTCGACCAATCAGAAGACATTTCTCATGTTGTGGCCAGTAAAACAAAAAAAGAATGGAAGATTCAAGGAGAAACTGAAGCTTCCGCCTTACCTTCCCGGCTGCAGAGGCTCCTTGCTCCACGGAGAAGCTGCAGAGAATCAAATAAACACGACAAATGAATCACACGAAGACAGCCTGAGTAATTGACTTGCTGTTTGCAAACACATTCATCCGTAATGAGAACTAATAAAGCAGATGTGTTTGAATCCTCCTGCAGCCATCTGAACACGCACAACATCTGACACCTCTGAGGACACGTCACAGTCATAAAATCACTGGTCTAAGTATTCATCTCCTGTACGGAAAACACAACACACAAACTAAAGTGAAGAAAAAAATGCATAAAGACACTTTACTGCTTTTGATACGTTTGAAAACTCATTCTGCAAACATTGATCTTCTGCTTGAAGAGGTTTTATTTGTAAAAGGGAAAACATTGCGACTTCTGTTCTTTTAAGAACTGCTATGATAAAAATAGTGTTTTTAACACGTTCTTGTGGCGCTTTTCTAAAGATGGAGGACATGTATTAGGACAAGTACGCTTAAAATTGCATTTCTGAGTAAGGATTTATTCAAATTTTCATGAATCAGGAGCAGACAAAAAAATGTAGTTTAAAAAAAATCCTACTAATAGAGAAATAGATTAACAAATGTCTTTGTTTTACCGCTCATGTTAGGTTCGGGGTGTGAGGGGCTGAAAGCTAGCAGAAGAGAGTAAACAGAGAGTTCCCAGTTATGAGTGATAGGAAAGGGGGCGGGTGTACTCCACACCAACAGTCCCACCCACATCTCAGACGGGAATTTGTACTAAACTCCTGCCACTCTGCAGAAACTATGTCCTAGAAAATGACGGTTTTTTGATTTTGACTAAAAAAGCGACATCATCATAATTAAAGGATCACTGGGACAAACTATTCTCAACCCCAAGGATTCAAATATTGATGTTTGGTTACGGAACCCTTCGTGTCACTTTTTGATGTTTTGATTGAAGCCGTGATTTATTTATGTGCTGACAGTTCGTGAAATCAAGGGTCAGCAATCCTCGGGATGCTGTACTGGATGTGGACTGGTCCTCGGGATGCCTCCGGTACCAGTACCCAAACCCGGTACTGGCACCCTAACCCTAGCCTGGCACTGGATGTGGTACCAGACCCAAACCAGTCCCAGGTACAGTACGGAATGCGAAACAGGCCCAGAGGCAGTACTATACATGGTATCAGACGCGAACCTGACGAGGTATCGGACCTGAACCGGTACCAGGGATAGTACTGGATGAGAAACAGGCATAGACACAGTACCGGACGTGGCACGAAAACCGAACCAGTACCAGGCATGGTACCGGAAAAGGCCTGGACACGGTACTGGATGCAGTACCTTATTTGAACCGGTACCAGGTGCGGTGCAGGACACGGCACCGAACCTGAACCAGTACTATGCGTGTTACCGGACAAGATACTGAACCTGAACACGGTACCGCAAGTGCAAAACAAGCACGGATGTAGTACCCGACCCAAACCAGTGCCAGGTATGGTACCGGGTGCGAATAAGGCCTGGATGTGGTACCGGACCCAAACCAGTACCAGGCGTGCTACCGAACAAGGTACGGGACCCAAACACAGCCGTGCGAAACAGGCACGGACGTAGTACAAGACCCAAACCGGTACCAGGCACGGTATCTGGTGCGACACCAGCCCGGCCATGGTACTGGACTTGGTACTGGCCTTGAACCGGTACCAGGTGCAGTACCGGGAGTGAAACAGGCCCTGACACAGTACCAAGCTTGAACCGGGCAAATACCAGGCCAGGACACAAACCGGTACCGTGTTAGGGTACCAGTGAACTCCGTGTACTTGTACTGGAATGGTTCCGGTTTGTAGCCAGGTGGTTGGGGACCCATGATTTAATGGTAATGGCCTGCACATGAAAAAACGGCAAGTTGGGGACACCCAAAACATCATTTTTTGACGCAAAAGGGTCCTTAACCAAGAGTGAGAATGTGTTTCCTGATAACGTGTTGAAAATAGATCAAAAGATGATCGGAGTGAGACTTGAACCATCCACCAGTATAGAAATTCATGTTGGCAATCAGGAAATAAACATTTTCTTTCCCAGTAAAATGAATCAAAGGGAGGGAGTTTAGGAGCATAAACTCAAACCATCAGTTCATCTGAACAAGAAACAAATAATTCACAGATTAAAAAACATCAGTTTTGTTTCCAAACGTCAACAGAGGTTGACAGAAATGAACTTGCTGAATGACCAAAGTCTTCCTTACTTTCAGATTACCAGTGAGTGAGTGAAGGTCTGCAGATGCTCACAGGACTGTTCTATCACTTCATGTGAAATATGCAAACTGGAGTAATGACACAGTCAATCACACTTTTATGCAAATCTTATTTCAAGCGGAACTTCCAGAAGCGCGCCAGCTTTTAACTTAATTACAAGCGGCTGATGCATTATTATG
This sequence comes from Oryzias javanicus, assembly GCA_003999625.1. NCBI lineage: Eukaryota > Metazoa > Chordata > Actinopteri > Beloniformes > Adrianichthyidae > Oryzias > Oryzias javanicus. The sequence goes on from CM012448.1 coordinate 4,536,663, forward strand.
ACTTTAGAACTGGGAATATGTGGAGCACAGGCATGGAGTGATGCTGTTAACCCTTTAACACCAGAGCTTATGTTCTTTGAATTACTGCAACTTTTCAACCGGCGCCAGACGCTTTTCTCCATCAGAATCTGCTGGAATAATTGTGCTACAACAGTATGTTAAAGATTTTGACCTTCTGAATGTTGCAATGCTAGCTAATTGGGACTGTTTTGGCATTTATTAAGGCTAATTTTGCTAATTTAGGATTTTTTCAGTTTTTTGGCTAATTCTGAGTTTGGCTAATATTTCAGCTACATGCTAGTATTTTGGCTATCTTAGGCATTTTTTCAGTTTTTTAGGCTAATTTGGCATTTCATTACTATTTTTAGCTGGCTATAAGCTACAGTGTTTTCAGCTATTAGATTCAGCGATTTCAGATGTCAACATCAGTGGTTTTTGCTATCAATTTCAGCCTCTTCACCTATCAACACTAGCATCTTCAGCAGCCAAAATTATAGAGCTATTGTGGGGCAATTAATATTTGAAGCCAAAATAAAACATTTAAAAAAAATATTTGGTGTTTGGCCAAAAAAAGTCCCATTAAAGCCCCATTTATGGAGGTCAACAGCCAAGAAAAGTCGATTTAGGGTTTGGTTACCCATTAAGGTCGCCTCCTCTGGAGGGGATATCGATTCAGAAGGAAGCTTCATGAATGATCTTGACCCCAGCATGTCTGATACTGATGCTATTCCTTTATGAGGTTGGTAAAAATGTTTCTTTTTCGGCCCTAAAGATGAAGTTAAAGGAAGCGTGAAGGACAGCAGAGGTTTATTAGACGGACGTTGCAACTACTGAGATGAAAACGTTCCGTCTGTCCAGTCAGTGGGAAAAAGGACAGTAAAACAAGCAGAAAGGTCGGGACTCCCTGATGGATGGAAATAAACGAAAGGACAAACAAACTGACCTAAATGTGCTAGCAGTCAGAGCGTGGACCCCTCCCTTTACAAAACTGCTTGGCTCAGCGAAAAAATGTGCTTTTTTTATTTGTTAGAGCATTAAATTCATGCATCTGTTTGGTTAAAAACAGGATTTTCTCTTAAAAAATATGTTCATGACATATTTTTTTACACCTCATTGTAGTAAGTTGGTAAAAATGTAAAAAAAGCTTTTAAAAACAGTCACCATGTTACAAACTTTACAGCAAAACTGTCCAAAAAGTAGCTCTTTGACTGTAAAAGTTATATTTACAATTAGATAATTAGACCAAATTTTTCTCCTATTTTCAGGAAACAAAAAAGCCAAATATATTCAGAAAATTCAGAAACTGGATAAAATGACTGTTACAATACTACAATTTAAAGTTCAGCAACTATTGTGAATGAGTGTGAATCTAAATGTATTTATGTGAAAGTGTGTTTGTGACAGATGTGAAGATGGAGAGGAGCTGTTTGACTCAGAAAGAGAGAACGCTTCCATCCATCAGCGCTTCATCTTAAACAGAAACAGCTGTGAGCAGACAGTGTGTGTGTGTGTGTGTGTGTGTGTTCAACATCCTGGACGTCAGAGAAGTCCCGGTTCCGCGCCGCCGCGCTGATGCTCCGCGGAGCGGATGAGGAGCTGTGACAGACTTTAATGGGGTTGTTAGCGCATTAGTTCCAGCTGACGAGCAGCAGAGGGGATGTTCTGATGCGGGGCTCGGGCAGGAGCCTCCCATGCTTTCAGGGATCTACAGTCGTCGGGGAAGTCCAACCTGACCGAGTGTGATGGTGAGCCTTCTCTGATTGATTCTATTTATTTCAACAGAATTTATTTTTTAAGAAAGTTGATTATTTATTCATTTGGGGTGAGCAGAAACTCCATTTCCTCTGCACAAACACAGAAACTCATCTGTGTTACAGCCAGAGAATGAAGACCAGAGGTTAATAGGAAGATGCATCGTTTCCATGGAGTCTGAGGAGGTGAATTCCAGCAGAGATCAGCTGATGTTCAGATCTGGAGGTGAATCTGTTTGCTGCTCTGCAAGATTTAACGTAATGCTAAAAAAGAGCAAACTTCAGCAGAGATGAAACTGAATCCTGTCATGCAGGAAGGAGTCGAGCAGCAACAGTTCAACCGACATGGTTAGATGGTTCAGAACCAACTCTCACCCACTTCAATGACATCTGATTATACTTCTATTGTTGTAAAGTCATTTTACAAGCTGCAGATTCTTTACATATCATTTCACACCTCAGTCAGCTGTCCTCGACTGTTGTTCTAAAGAGGGACAGGACCCTTTTGTATCTTCAGTCCAGGGCCCTCCTGCATGGCGCCGTAGGCAAAACAGGATTTCTAACTCAGACTGTATTAGTTATTTTATTTATTTTTTTCATGGTTTTAATTATTACCTTTAAAAAAAAACACTTTTATATGAAATGAGTGGTGTGTTAAATTTTTAAGAAAAAAAACAATGATTGGAACCTGGTTCCCTTTTCCAGCAGATGGTGCACTAGGCAGCCGCCTAAGTTGCCTATACACAGGCCCAGCCCTGCTTTACTCTTGTTTTTTTTTTTAGTCTTTGGGTTTTGGTGTCCTCAGTATGGTTGTGAAATAGGAATGCCACAATTAGTCAACTATAGTAATCAACTATTTTAGTCTACTAGAAATATAGCCAAAGACTAATTAATAGTCAATTAGTTCTTTTTCTTTTCTTTTATTTCAAAACTGCGGTGCGCGCTTTCAATCAACACATGCACAGCAGTGGTAATCCAGGTCAGTAGTGAAGTCACAGGAAGTTCTGGGAAGGATCGGGTACCATAAAACACGCCAACGGAGCTCGAAAATGAGGAAAACGAGAAAAGAAATGAAAGGAAAGAAAAAAGTGTCTGCAAGGCAGAACTTGTATTCCATGGCAGCACGATGGTGATGCATAAACACCTGAAGAAGAAGCAGTGTCGTCTGATAAAGGTGAAGAGGGATCGTCGTTTGGGTAAACTAAGCTAACATTAGCACAAACTCATTAGCTAAATGTTCTCTGTGCATCACAGTAATCTCTACCCCATCGGAGGGAAATGTCTGCTCTCAAAAGAGATCAAGTCTTTCTGCAAGTGATGTAGAAATGCTCACTTTCCTGCTTTGAGCAAGAGCTTCATACAGTTTGGAATTATATTGAGTCAAAGTGTAGTGAAGCTGAATACAGTTGTGAGTGCTCAGCACCACAAAATGTACTTTTCTTATATTCCCAGTGAAGATTCCCCCAAATGGTTTACCTTTGAGCTGAACTGGTGGGCCCCAGGCGGGTTTGTCTGCAGGTTCCATGGTGGCCCCGCCTGTGTTTGCCCACACCGGCTTAGGTGGGGACTCAGAGGTCTGGGTCTCTACGCTAACAAGCTACCCAGTGTAGCAAGTTAGCGAGCTGAGCTGCGCTGCCCAGCGAGCCAGACTACTGATTGCCCTCTCAAGCCAGCACGGACAAACCCACCGGGGGTCCACCAGTTCAGCCCAAAGGTAAACCATTTGGGGCCCACATTAGAATGCTCCCTGGGTTGAGTCAGTGAGACCAAAACTTGATCTTTCGTGAAAAACAGTTCCTTTCTTTTTAGATACCGACCTCATTTAATTTAAGTTTTGCAAATGAAGAAAAGAAGCTGCATAATTCATTAAAGGTTTAATAAACTATCATCTTTATTGTCTTTATGTTTAGTTAGTTTAAAGCTAAAGATGTTACATGACCTGATTAGTCAGCTATTTGGAAAAAAAATTATCGCTGATTAGTTGAAATAACAGTTTGTGGCAGCACTAGTTGAAGTTTGTAGCTGTTTCTTCCTCTCAATGGCTTGTTTTTCTTCCTGTCTCAGTGTAGACAACAGCATTCTGTGCTCGGCCTGTTGGCTCCACTCCACCAGAGCGCAGCTCCTTTTGCTAACCGTCTCTGTGCTCTGCAGCTCTCCTGACTTCTGTTTCTGGACCCTGAGAAAGGATCTTCCCGCTTCACCTGATCTTGAATTCTGGATTGGCCGTGTGTGCCTGAAGTCTCCCTCCTCTGAGCTTCTGTCTGTCCGGCTGCTTCCTCTACCCACATCACTGCTGCAGACAAGACAAACCCACTCCCCTCCTGCTTCTCCTCTGCTGCGTTCACCTGTAAATCCACATGTCCACTAAGAAAACAATGGGCTGTCATTCTTTAGTTTCTGCAGAGCAGCAGTAGTTGAGTAGAACTTCACCTCTCAGTTGTGGGGAGGCCTGTGGGGGCGGAGCCAGCCTACCCCAACTTACCATCAACTTTTCCATTATCCAAGCTTACAGCCCCTCACGCTTCACAACCTAACATTATTGGTGCAACGAAAGTGGCAAGAAATATTGGCGCAATCCATCTGTATAGTACCTCAGACAAGGAAAACTAAGACTAGGGCTGGCTATTGATTAAAATTTCAAAAAATGATTCCAATTCCAATTTTTTATTTTTTTTTATTCAATTTTGAGTTTACACATTTAGACACATTTGTTTAGAAGTACTTTAATAATCTACCATATGTTTTGAATTTTATTTATATTAATCTGATAGATTGATAATATATAATGTTTTACAAAAGCAGAAGTTCTAACGAAAATGTTCAATAACATTGTAATAACATTGTAAACATTGCTCTGCTTCTCCTGGAGGACGTTTCAGTTTGGCCACTAGGTGGAGCTCGTGCTACAGAAGTACACTTTTTTACAGAAGAATGAGTAAAAAAATGGTGCTTTAGACCACAAATGGTTCCTGTAAAAATATATTTCCTTAAAAGAGTTTGTAAAATTAATTTCTGTGAGTTTATAAAAATGTTAATTCAGTCAGAATCGTATGTTTCTGTCGACCGAGCGTTAGCATTAGCCATCTATGGGATATCCCACGGACATATTAAACGTATCAAAACATAAAACTAGCAAGATTTTAGCTTTATGTGCTAGATCCGTCTATATTTTTATGGCTCAATTATTGATCTATTCAGCTTAGATTGACTCAAATTGATCAATCAACTTTTTCAATCCAGTCCTAACAAAGACGTAGAGAGATCAATCAGAATGGAGCAGAGCAGGATGCTTGCGGCGTGTTTTCTACATCACTAATACAATCTTTATCAACTAACATTTTTTCATCTTTTTCCGATTCACAACAATTAGAATAAAGAAATGCAATGTTTGCTTCATTTTTCCTTCATGTGTCCTCCATCATGAGAAAATCCTGGTCTATAAGGACTCTGAACTCCTTTTGGGATCTCTTCTGGCAAAGTTTTCTACCCAAACTTTCCTCTAAACATTTCTTTTTTAACCAATCGCTTTTTATAGAAAATAATCCGTTCTTTTTTTCTCTTTGCTCCTGCCGTGTCAGGAATGGACACACCTGAGGTAATTGGTTCCTTTCCTGATTTATTGTGCTTAGTTTGTTGTCTAAAGGGTTACTTGTATTTTCGGATCAATATAAATGTTTTTAAACGAGTTCTTTTGCCTCCTTCGGCCTGTTTTGAGTGTGTGGGGGCTCACCTGGCCATGCTGCTGTTGGCGGAACTCTCCGCGATTTGCGAACTGGCGATCCACTTGGTCTCCCCCACCACCGTCCTGGCGTGCGGCAGGCGCCCCACGTCCTTCACCGTCATCATCAGGTGCCGTGAGGATTTCAGGACCTTGACGGCCTCCTCGTGCGGGATGCTCAGAAAGCTGTGGCCGTTCACCTCCAGGATCTGGTCTCCGACCTGCGGGGAAGGAGTGGAAAGAGGGGCGGTCTGAAGGGCGGAGCAAGGTGGCGAGGGCGGAGCAGGCAGAGGCTGTCACGTGTTCACAGGTCAAAGGTCAGAGAGAGGTAACGGATAGAAGTGGTGAAGATGTTTCATGAGATTTCTGTTTGCAGCTTAAAACACTCAAACCTTTTAGCTTCTATTTAAAGAAACTTTTATGTTTAATTCCACTTTTTGGTAAGTCTAGGACAGGGGTGGGCAAACTTTTTGATTTGTGGGCCAGAAAGGGTTCTAAAATTTGGCATAAGGGCCGGACAAGGAGCAGATGGAAGGAGTGATTTGGTAATGAACCTAATAAACTAAAAAGATAATAAGGAATTTAGAGAAAAAAATGCTTTAATTTGGATTAAAATTCACATATATTCATTTAAAAACAGAAAATTTGGGAATTTTAATTTCTAGATTTTGATTTTTGTTCTCTTTTTGGTGATCCAATGGGTTTATGTTCTTCAGAGGAAAATCACCTTCTGACTCAGAAAAAAACACACACGAACGCCAGAGAAACAACACCATTCATCATGAGAAGCAATAATTAGGATTTTTGATTCAATGTATTTTAATTTGGAGGGCCAGATTAAGTATCTTAAGGGGCCGCATGTGGCCCCCGGGCCATAGTTTGCCCACCCCCTGGTCTAGAACATCAAGTATTAAAATAAAACTCATGATGTCTGAATCTAATTCCAGAGACAATTAAAAATGTCAGTAATGTTTTGCTTTCAAGTAGTCGCTAAATGAAGTTAAGTTTGGTGCAGAAGGGGTTTGATGTGTGTTTGCACCAATAGATGTGTGAAGGGGTTAAACCAGGGGTGTCAAACTCATTTTGGTTGGGGCGTCACATTCAACCCGTCTGATCTCAAGTGGACCAAACCAGTAACAAGTTGGAAAAAATACCTCAAACAACCAAATATTATTATCTTTTTGACAACATTTTGGTAATTGTAATATCAAACCTGATCAATTTATACTAACTTAACAGCGGTGAGGCACGCACTAGCAAAGAACGGCTGTATTGTAACTTTTAGATGTCTGTAATGTTCATCCAGACCACTAGAGGGCGATAGCTATCCCTGTCGTATTATGTTCAGCCCATAGGTGGCAGGAAGTAAACAGCTAGTTTTTCAGTGCTGCAGTAAGACAGACCATGATAGTTTTTGCTCTCCAATCTGAAGCCATCCACTCATTTCCAGCCCTTTGAGTGGCAATATGAGTAAGTTTTATGTTAAATATGAAGGCTGTCAACAATATTACCGATTTTGGTTTAAGTTTGTGACGTTTTATGATGTTAATTGAGCATGTGTCAAATGCTAATTCTAAACGATGTTTTAGCTAACATTGCTGTACTTTTCAGTCTTTATTAGGTTTTTATGTGAAAATGGTTCATTTACTGAATACTTTTCTGTATTTTGTATCATTTCAGTTTCACACTTTTTTTGCATTAAATCTTGCTAACTACAGCACCTGTCTGCTCCTTGGAGGAAGTGATGCAAGAGAGAGTTTAGCTGACTGTGAATCTCAATCAGGACACGAGGTCACGTTGAGTGCAACAGAACAGTGAAATCATAGCGCTCTGCGAGGGACGACAGTGAACGGTTGGTGGAAGAAAAGCATTCAGTTAACAACAGCAGTTTTATTCAAAAGCTAATATGGAGAAAGAACAGTTCGGCGAGGAAGTAAAGTCAGATCATGGGGAGAGATCACGCCCATCTCACTCATCCAAGTCACATTTATCAAAGTCCTCAACACGTTCAAGAAAACTAACTGTTCGATCTGCAGCAGGCAGCACCTCCCGGTCATCTGTGTCAAGCCATGCCAGTTTGGCTGCAGCACGCGCACAGGCCGAAGCTCAAGCAGCACAAGCCAGACTTGCCTACGCTGAGAAAGAGTTGAATATTAAAGTGGAAAAGGCACGGTTAGAAGCAACACTTGATGTGCTCAACCTCCAGAAGGAAGCGGACGCTGCCAAAGCAAAAGCAGAGGTCATGGAGCTCGCAGCAGCAGCTCAGTACGGCGATGCGGTGAAAAGTGATGAATTCAGTTTTCTGCCCCTTCAACAAACAACAGAGCAAAAGGTGAGCGAGTACATAAACAAACACAGTCCATCACAAGATAGAGAGACTTCACAGCACAGGTATACGTATGAAGGAGAGCAGGATCAACCAAGACTCGACAAACCATTCCATGTCAAACAACAACAATACTCAGTTTTGCCACAAGATGTCGCCAAACATCCGCCAGTAGGGGGCATAAATCAGCAGACTCCACGCAAAATGTTACAACCTCAGCAGTTTTCGGGCCAAAATGTTGGAAACGACACAACCAGTGACCTTGCAAGATTTTAGCTAAAAGTCAACTTGTAACTGGAGGGCTGACTACATTTGATGATAAGCCAGAAAGTTACCTTAGTTGGAAGGCCACTTTTCAGAGCGTATTAGCGAACTAGATCTTACAGCTAACGAAGAGTTGAATCTCCTCTTAAAGTGGCTTGGCCCCAGAGTCTTCTGAACACGCGAAAAGATTAAAGGCAGTCCACATAAACTATCCAGAGGTGGGTTTTGAACATGGTTTGGACAAGACTAGAGGAATGTTTACGGCTCACCCGAAGCAATAGAAAACTCATTGTTCACAAGATTACAGAACTTCCCAAAGCTTTCAAGCAAAGAGCCTCAAAGCTACGAGACCTGTCAGATCTTCTGTGTGAAGTGGAAGCTGCAAAACTAGATGGCTACCTAACAGGTTTGAGTTACCTTGATACAGCTAGAGGAGTAAGTCCAATCGTGGAAAAGCTGCCTTTTCCCCTTCAAGAAAGATGGACAATGGTGGGCTCAAACTATAAAGCAGAATACAAGGTGAGTTTCCCTCCCTTCTCATTTTTTGTAGACTTTGTGAGAGGACAGGCCAAAGCAAGAAAATGATCCGAGCTTCACCACAACATATAACCCCCCTGTCAACTCTACAGTCAGTTACAAAAAAGGAAGATCAACAGGTAACTACAACCAAAGACAATCAGTCACAGTGCACAAGACAGACGTATCAGAGACAGATAAGAAAAAGAAAAGAGTGACTACTATAAAAATGAATGTCCAATACATCACAAACCTCATCCACTGAAAAAATGCAGAGGTTTCAGAATAATGTTGCTGGAAGAAAGAAAGAAGGTGCTTAAGGACAATAACATCTGCTATCGCTGCCTTGCTTCTACCAGTCATCAAGCCAAAGACTGCAAAGCTATAATAAAGTGTGAGGAATGCAGCAGCGAAAGACATCTAGCAGCCCTGCACCCAGGCCCAGCACCAAGACTCCATCGCCCCCTTCAGACCATGGCGGGGAGCAGGAAGTCGAACAGAACCCTGATGTTACAGCCACATGTACAGAGGTATGTGGTAGTAAAATCACAGGAAAGTCCTGCTCCAAGATCTGTCTCGTGCAAGTTCATCCCAAAGGTGAGCCACACAACGCAAAAAAGATGTACGCAATAATAGATGATCAAAGTAACCAATCGTTAGCAAAGACAGAGTTTTTCGACATGTTTGCTATACAAAGCAAAACCTCACCATACACGCTAAAGACCTGCGCTGGTGTGACACAAGTAAATGGCAGACGAGCCTGTGACTATGTAGTTAAGTCATTTGAGGGAAAAATGAGCTTTCACCTTCCAACTTTAATAGAATGCAATGCTATCCCCAACAATAGGGAAGAGATACCAACAGCAAAGGCAGCTTCACACCACCCTCATCTGAAAGCAATTGCTGCTGAGATTCCGCCACTTGACCCACAGGCTGAAATCCTTCTCCTGATCGGACGAAATCTTCTGACTGTCCATAAGGTGAAAAACAAATATGTGGAAAACAGAACGACCCATTTGCACAAAAGCTTGACCTGGGATGGGTCATTATCGGTGAGGTGTGTTTGGGTAGTGCCCACAAGCCAAGTGAAGTGAGTGCACTGAAGACTCATGTGTTGGACAATGGTCGCCCAAGCTATCTCGCTCCTTGTGACAGTCAGTTCAAGTCAAAGAGACATTCAAACTGAGCCAGTCGCCAAGCCATTCCAGTCCATCGCACTTTCAAGCACAGTTCTACTCTCACAGTTGAGAACTAGGAGAGACTGTTTTCTACCAGACTAATAAGGACAACCGCCTTGCACACTCAGTTGAAGATCTAATCTTTCTGGAAAAGATGAAACAGTGTTTCAAAGACAATACGAACAGCTGGGTTGCTCCACTCCCATTTCGAAGACCCAAGACGCCTTCTCTCCCAAACAACAGATGCTACGCCTTTAAGCGGCTTGAGTCTCTTCGACCATATTTGACAAGAAACCAGTCATGAAAGCACACTTTTGTTGAATTTATGCAGAAGATGCTCGACAACAAAACATGCTGAATTGGCACCACCTTGTGACAAGAACAAAGAGACCTGGTATCTCCCACTTTCGGTGTCTATCACCCACAAAAACCTGAGAAATCCGTGTGGTTTTCGACTCCAGTGCCCAGTTTGAGGGAGTGTCCTCAATTGATGTCTTACTTACTGGCCCTGACCTTAACAACACACTTGTGGTGTGCTTCTACGGTTCAGAAAAGATCTGATTGCTATCACAGCTGACATCGAGCAAATGTTTTACTGCTTTGTTGTCCAGGAAGAACACAGGGACTACCTTCGTTTCCTGTGGTACAAAGACAACGACTTGTCCAAAGATGTGGTGGACTATCGCATGAGAGTGCATGTCTTTGGCAACAGCCCTTCACCGGCAGTTGCCATCTACGGTATGAGGATGGCAGCCAAAGAAGCAGAACATGAATATGGAGCAGATGCACGAAACTTCATTGAACAAGACTTCTATGTAGACGATGCCTTGAAGTCTTTCCCGACAGAAGAGGAAGCCATTGACGTCTTACAAAGGGCTAAGGAAATGCTTGCACAGTCAAATCTGCGCCCCACAAGATAACATCTAACAAAGCTAAAGTGGTGAGTGCCTTCTCTCCTGAAGATAGAGCTAAAGAAATCAAAAACCTTGATATCACAACCGACAAGCTCCATCTCCAACGCAGCCTGGGTGTCATTTGGGACACGACATCAGACATGTTTACGTTTGATGTCCCACAAGAACAGAAGCCCTTTACTCGACGTGGTGTTCTCTCAACTGTTAACAGTTTGTTTGATCCTTTAGGATTGATTGCACCTGTCACCATAAAAGGCAGACTTCTTCTCAGAGACCTTACCAGCCAAGATCTTGAATGGGACAAGCCATTACCAGAGGACATGTATGATGAGTGGAGAAGATGGCAGGACTCGCTACAACATATTAAAGCACTGCACATTCCTCGTGCCTATGTTTCCTTCTCCATCTCACAGGCTACCTTCATAGAACTCTGCATGTTCTCAGACGCTTCAGTGAAAGCAATAGCAGCAGTAGGGTACCTGAAGGCTACACATGCAGATGGCCACAGTGAGGTCGGGTTTGTCATGGGAAAAGCTAAACTTGCTCCTATGCCAGACCTAACCATTCCCAGATTAGAGCTCTGTGCTGCAGTTCTCTCGGTGGAAATGTCAGAGCTTCTCAAAGAAGAGTTAAAGGTCAAGATTGATAAACTCACATTTTTCACTGACAGTAAAGTCGTTTTGGGATACATCCACAACACAAAAAGAAGATTTCAAGTGTATGTGAACAACCGTGTACAAGAGAAAAACAATCTTCTGTCCCAGACCAGTGGAAATACGTCCCGACAGAACACAATCCGGCAGATCATGCTTCCCGTTCAATGTCTGCAAACAAGCTTGAAGGAACCTCATGGTGGTCTGGTCCAGCATTTCTTCTCGACACAAAGAAGGTCACTCCTGAAAAGGTCCGTTCGACCTCGTCGACCCGGAGTTGGATGTTGAAATACGTCAGAATGTGACAGTGCTTGTGACCAGAGCTACATCAAGCCCTTTAGGTTCCACACGCTTTCAGCGATTCTCAAAGTGGTCATCTCTAGTCAAGGCAGTAGCTCATCTTCGTCACATTGCTCAAAGTTTCAAGTCCAAAGACCAAGGTTGCAATGGGTGGCATCTTTGCAAAAGAAGTCTAACAAAGGAAGGATTGAGTCAAGCAGAGCACACTATCATCAGATGTGTCCAACATGAAGCGTGTGCTGAGGAAATCAAATGCATAAAGGCAAATCAAGATCTGCCACGCAACAGTTCTCTGTACAAACTCAAGCCGATCATTGACAGCGAAGATCTCCTACGTGTTGGAGGACGCTTGTCAGAATCAAAACTCCTAAGTCATGAAGCCAATCCCTTGTAATACCAAGGAAGCATCACATTGCTACACTGCTTGTTCGACATCATCACGAAGCAGTCAAGCATCAAGGAAGACACTTCACTGAGGGAGCAGTGAGAGCAAGTGGTTTGTGGTTAGTTGGAGCCAAGAGGTCCATCAGCAGTCTCATCCACAAGTGCGTGACTTGTAGAAAGCTCAGAGGCAAAACAGAGCGGCAAATCATGGCAGATCTGCCCACAGAACGACTACAGACAGAACCCCCATTTTCTTATGTTGGCTTGGACGTATTTGGACCGTGGGAGGTGTCTGCACGACGCACAAAGGGTGGTCATGCCAACAGCAAGCGATGGGCAGTTCTGTTTACTTGTATGTCCACAAGAGCCATTCATGTTGAAGTGATTGAAGCACTAAGCTCTTCAAGTTTCATCAATGCTCTCCGTAGGTTTTTTGCTATCAGAGGACCTGCAAAACAACTAAGATCCGACTGCGGTACTAACTTCATTGGTGCATCCAAAGAGTTGAAGCTCGACCCTACAAAACCTGGACACACACTGTGGAGGACTATCTGTGTGAACAAAGATGCTCCTGGGTGTTCAATCCCCCTCATTCATCCCACATGGGCGGTGTGTGGGAGCGAATGATAGGTATTGTGCGACGCATCCTTGACTCTATGCTCTTACAAGCAGGAAATCCTTCTTTGACTCATGAAGTACTGACAACTTTGCTGGCTGAAGTCACAGCTATTGTCAATGCAAGACCTTTGGTACCAGTCTCCTCAGATCCTGAAGCACCTTTGATCTTGACTCCCATGATGCTGTTAACCCAAAAGACTCAGAAAATCCCAGTTCCACCAGGGGATTTCACCAAGGGAAACATGTTCAAACATCAGTGGAAAAGAGTCCAAGTTCTCGCCGACACCTTTTGGGCCCGTTGGCAAAAAGAGTACCTGAACACGCTTCAAAGTCGTCAAAAGTGGCAGCAGAAGAGACCAAATTTGAAAGAAAAGGATGTTGTTCTTCTGAAGGACAAGCAGCTAAAGAGGAACGAGTGGCCCATGGGAATCATTGTGAAGACTCTTCCGAGCAAGGATGGAGTTGTGCGGAAGGTGGAGGTGAAAGTGCCACATGACAAGACTACGAAGGTTTTCTCAAGACCCATTGCAAATTGTATTTTGTTATTGTCTCCCGATAGTTAGTTTATTATGGCATTCTTAAAATAATGCCAGGCGAGGAGTGTATTGTAACTTTTAGATGTCTGTAATGTTCATCCAGACCACTAGAGGGCGATAGCTATCCCTGTCGTATTATGTTCAGCCCATAGGTGGCAGGAAGTAAACAGCTAGTTTTTCAGTGCTGCAGTAAGACAGACCATGATAGTTTTTGCTCTCCAATCTGAAGCCATCCACTCATTTCCAGCCCTTTGAGTGGCAATATGAGTAAGTTTTATGTTAAATATGAAGGCTGTCAACAATATTACCGATTTTGGTTTAAGTTTGTGACGTTTTATGATGTTAATTGAGCATGTGTCAAATGCTAATTCTAAACGATGTTTTAGCTAACATTGCTGTACTTTTCAGTCTTTATTAGGTTTTTATGTGAAAATGGTTCATTTACTGAATACTTTTCTGTATTTTGTATCATTTCAGTTTCACACTTTTTTTGCATTAAATCTTGCTAACTACAGCACCTGTCTGCTCCTTGGAGGAAGTGATGCAAGAGAGAGTTTAGCTGACTGTGAATCTCAATCAGGACACGAGGTCACGTTGAGTGCAACAGAACAACGGCTGTTTGGTTTTTTAATTTCTTGTTTTACCGGTTTTAGTTTTCCTTTGTTCCCCCTAGTGGCAGAATTGAGCATTGCAGTCATCTCTTTAAATCAGGGGTCCCTAAACTACGTCCCGCACAGAATGTAACGTTTTATTCCAGCCTTCTGCAGTCTGTGCCCCCATCTGACATCGCGATAAGATATTTGTTTTCATTTTATAAAACTGAACTCTTTTTCTATTAAGTTTTTAACTTTAAACAAGAGAGAAACACAGGATTTTTTTATTTTTTAGCAACATCCTTATATTTTTTTTCTTTGTGTCTGGGCTGGATTAAACCATCTGGTGGGCCAGATGCGGCCCACGGGCCGGATGTTTGACATCCCTCAGTTAAAAAACAAAACAAAAGAATACTGTCCCAAAATGTAAGACATAACAAACCACTTCTGCTGACAGTATTACGTCCAATTTCACTTTGCCCATTGAGGACATAACAGACGACATTAACATAAAGCACAAAATTAAAGAATTAACTAAAGAACAAAGAGGTAACGTGTCCAGAAGGTGCTGATATTCATCAAATTGTAAATATTTGGACTCTTCCACTGACTGTAACCTTCTCTGTCAGCATGACTGTAATAAATGAGCCGCAGAGGACACACTAACCAATCCTTTTCAGCGAAAGCAAAGACTCACTGGAGTTTTAAATTACTTTGTCTGGCATTTAGACGCGTTTCAGTGTTTAGCATTTTCAAAAAGCTCCAAAATGTCACTTTCTGCCTCTTCTGTTTCATTCTCATTTTCCTCTGGTCAGCCAAGCAAACCTTCCAGCTGTCGCTGTGTTCTCCGGGAGCGGCTGCTACCACAGATTAAAGAGATTTCCTCTCCGCAGATTCTTTTCTTCACTTTGGTGACCATCACTAAACCAGTCACTGCTTGGTCCACAAATTATTTCATAGGTCTGTGACCTGCATGAGACTTCATTCCTATCAAATCCAAGCGTGTTCCCTGATTCTCAATGACTCATCCTGCATCACACGATTCAGACCCGACAGTTTTGAATATTGTATTAAGGGAGGGGGAAACGTTAGTTGTTAATTCAAAATAAATTCATTAAAAAGAAAACTTGAAAATTAAAAAAAAATCTCTTGCATCAAAAATTGTGTTCAAAACTCTGCAGCATTGCCCCTTTTACATGGTTCTATCACGAGCCGCTGCTTCTGATTCAGCGGAAGTAACGGGACATTTATGTGGAGATTGATTAGGGAAGGGATGCAGCCAACAATATACTCACAGAGTGAAGCGCTCAATAAACGAAGGCAGAATTATTAGACGTCACCAATAGACTCTGACATCCTTATTCAACATTTTCCCTGTTTGTTTCATTCATCAAAGCTTGTGTACAACTTCTTCAGCTTTTGGACAACAGAGTCTTTTTTCTCTTCTCTGCAAAAGCGATGTTTATCCAGCTGCCGGTGTCAGGAGAAGGGAGATGCCGCTGGGATCATTAGAGCGCGTGTCAGGGAGAGCAGGTAATGACTGCGATCATGAGAGATTCAGGAACTGAAAGAGCTCAGAAGATGCATTTCTGAGAGAGCTGCACAACATTCAAAAAGAGGTTTTCATTTGCTGGGTGAATGCCTGCTCTTCTGATAAATAGTAGGGAAAAAAACACATAAATGAGTGCAAATTAGAACCTCTAAGGATGTTTATTGATCCAATCAATATTTAATTAATAATGCATGAGATAAATATTAGTACAAGGAATTATATAAGAAAGTCTCTTTCCACTTTATATCCATCATTCCATCCATTCATGATCAGTGGGGATGCTGGAGCATGCAGCCTGGAATAAATGAAAACAAGCACGTGTTTTGCAAAAGCATTCTCTCTACTATCATTTTTTTGTGAGTTGTCACTCAAAAGAATATCCTAACAACACAACCACGTGGAAATGAAAAACATTAGTCTGTGAAGGTCTGGATGTGGAACCAAACTCAAAATCAAAGTGGAAAAACACTACAGGCTGATCCAACTTAAATATTATGTCCTTCAAACAAGTCAACAGTGGTGGGTGTGGCCTCCATGTGCTCATTCTGATGAGGTGGCGGATGGTCTCCAGGGGGGGTGTCCTCTCACACCCGGACCAAAGCATCCTGGACAGTCTGTGATGCAACCTGGCGTTGGTGGATGGGCATGATGTCTCAGATGTGCCAGAAATGGCAGGACCAGGGATCTGAGAATCTCATTTTGGAAGCTTATGGTAGTCAGGGTCCCTCTGGTGAGCACGTGGAGAGCTGTGCAGCCCTCCAACCCCTCACCGACTCACTGCTGAACCGGTCATGAAGGCCGATGTTGCAGCAGCAGAACATCCGACTCTGTCACACACGTTTAGTGTAGTGCTGTCTATTGATTAAAAAATTAATCAGATTAATCACACTTTTAGATTATGATTAATCACGATCAATCAGAATGTTTCACTACATACATTTTATATGACAATACATGCCAGAAAATAAACATTTTCCTTCATTTTTTTTGTCAAAATGTTTAACTTTATAAAGTGTTAATTCAGATATTCCAAAAGTGTCATTTGTGTGCATAAAAATAACATCAACAGTAAGATAAGAAGAACTGTAAAGACTTTAATGTCTGCAGACAACTCCAAGGTAAAGACATACAAGCAATGAACAATGTGTTTCTGCTCTTTAAAATGAACCTCTATGGTCTGGGTCAGAGGTCTGCAACCCTCAACATTTAAAGAGCCATTTGGGTCAACATCTCACCGACCCCAACCCAGCAGGAGCCACAAAGTCTAACTTCACCCATTAGAAAAATAAGACATTGCATTTATGCTGCTATTATGGAAAAATATAAACAAATTATTGTTTTCTTGGGATAAAAAATAAAAAAATAAAAAGAAAATATTTTTTTTGCAATTTTTTTTGCAAAATATAAAAAAGTTTATAACTTTTAGCAGAGGTCCTTTCAAAATAAAAGACATCCTGTGTCACAGGATTTTCACGATGCAGCAAATGTAATAGTAGATTGTGTGATGTCACCAATGATAAAAAAATAAAAAACTGTGCTTAGTCAGAAATTAAGGCAGGCCAAAAAGCCTCGCAAAGTGGAAGACAGAGGTGTGATTAATAAATATTAACATGTTATTTTATTTTTGGATTAATCGTGTGCGCAACCCTAGTTTAGTGTGAACCTCTTTTCATCTGTGAAGAACTCAGGTCACTGGTGGCGAATTTGCCAATCTTGGTGTTCTCTAGCAAATGCCAAACTTCTTGCACAGCGTTTAACTGTAAGTACAACTCCCATCTGTGGACGTTGCAACCTCACGGAGTCGGTTTCTAACAGCTTGAGCAGACACGTGCACATTTGTAGCCTGCTGGAGGTCACTTTGCTGGTTTCTGGCAGTTCTCCTTTCACAAACAAGGAGAAACAGGAGTCCTGATGCAAGGTTGTTTCCCTCCTACAGCCTCCCGCACATCTCCTGGTAGCCCCTCCATGCTCTGGACACTACACTGACAGCTCGTAATAATGTGCTGTCCTTGATGAGTTGCACTACCTGGGCCAACCCTTGTATGGGTTGTAGACATCGCCTTCCTGCTGGAGTGTTAACACTGTCGGTGTCACAAACAGGCAGACAGCTGGCTCAATGTGCAGCAGGTTTATTAGTTCTGATAGGAGCTAAGCTAAAAGACCACAAAACTAGATCAGGGTCAGGCAGGCAGAGGTCAATCACGAGCAGAAGAGACTAGAGTAGTCAGAGTCCAGGGGAGGGTCAGGGCAGGCGGCAGGCCATCAGAGATGAGAGAAGGTCGATAAAAACGCTCAGTAATGCAGGCAGAGTGGGACTAAACAATACTTCGCACTAAAGGAGGCTCTGTCCATTGGGTGACTGTCAGCTGTGTAGCATCCAGGAATTGTGGGCTGGGGTTGCTGGGAGATGAAGTGCAGTCAGAACTCTAGAGACTGCTCCTGCTGGTGACCAGAGGGGTAGACAGCGCTCTGACTCCTGACAGTCGACATTAAAAAGACGCCAAAACATCAGCCAGAAACGTGAGGACAGAAAAGTCGTCTGTGGTCACCACACCAACTATTTCCACCTGTTCTTTGTTCCACTTGCATAGATAACATGAAAATGATTGACTGTCAGTGTTGCTTTCTGACTGGACAGTCTGAGTGTGATTGACTTGGAGTAACAATGAGTTTTTTTAGACTTTCCCTTTTTTTTGAGCAAGGTGTTTCAAATAATGAAAAACACAAAGAATTTAAATATTTGGATTTTTTTCAAATATGAAAGTTTCTGTTTGTTGTCCTCCGTGTCCAAAATCTAATATTTTCCTCATCTAATAATCAAAAAATGTGTTGTATTAGACACATCTAAGAAGTGAGAAAAATAAAACCTATTTTACTGTAACCAATGCACCCATAGACGTAGATTTTTAATCTGCTTTTATCCAAAAGCATCTGACGTTTGTTTACTTTTGATTTCAGATTTTCCAAAGGCAAACGTTTATTGTTCTGTGTATTTAAAAGCGGAGTATTACGAATCAATGACTGTGACTCACAATCTCAGTGAAAAAAGAAGCTAATTTAGCTCAGTATGAAATGGTAGCACTTTTACAAACACAGTTTGAGCTTAGATGTGAGTGTATTAGTGGGGACGGACTGCTGTGAGGCTCCTGCTGGTTTGATGTTGGACCTCCAGTGTTGACATGGTAACGGCAGACATCACGGGGGCCATTGTTTCATTGACAGGATTGTTGGTTTTCTTGGGTTTCGTTCTTTGGATTATTTGAAACAGTTGTGTTTGGGTTCAGGGTTCTGGTTGTCTCTGCTGGTCACACATCATCCATGGATGTTTCAGTCCATCAGGTTCTTTCTTTACCCACTTTCTCAGACTCTTAAAGTTCCACACGTGATATATTGTAAAAGTGTTAATTATGATTATTTCGTTTTAAAGCAAAATTTAAAAAAACAGTGAATTTCTGCAGAGCAGGAGAAATTCAGCAATGAGTTGTGGGTGGGACCACAGCCCCTTAAATTAAAAATCTAAAGTTATAGTGCCTAAAAAATGGTGAGGAGTATTGAAAGTATGCAGCCGTATAGTTTCAAACAAGATTCCAGCTCATACGAGGAAAACGAAGACGAACATGGATCTATTTGTCTGTAAGTAGAGGGATCAGAATAGAGCAGAGCAGGGAGCTTGTGGCCCGCCCGGCGTATTCTCTAAGTCAGTGGTACCCGATCTTTTTCAGGCCACAAACTGGTTTAAATTATACGATATTTTCACAGACTGGTGCGAACGGGGCAGAAGTTGGCATTTTTAAGCTTCTAGTTTCTGAAATCTATTTACAAAATAAAATTCTACAAAGAATTGTATGTAAAAAAGTAAAAAAAATATAAGTAGATTTTTTAAAATATATATTTTTTTACAGTTGATGATGAAACAAAGTTGTTGATTTGTGGAAGTCATTTCTGATCTGAAAAAAATCCACAAAGAAAACATTAAATGATTTTTTTTTCCCCATAGAATGTCATTTTAACACTCAATCCAGGCTCTGATTATCTTTTAAAGCAAAAAGATTAATCATATTTTCAGTCTCGCTAGAACATTTTTTAAATGTCCCCGTTACAAGTTTCCACAAATCAACAACTTGACTTGACGGAATCTTCAGTCTCCGTAAAATGTTAGAAGCTGGTTTGGACTTTGAGATGAAGATTTTCCCTTTAGCGACAAAGTGAAGGCTAACAACCGGATGCTAGCTTCAGCTACATCTGACTTTAAGTCGTTATGGATAAATAAACCAAAATAAAATAACGCAACCATCATAAAAACTGGTATTTTCTAAATATGCAATAAAGGTGAATCCACGGTCTCCAGCTTTATCATCTGCGTGTCTGAAATAGTCGAGAGTCTGTCGCCGCGGATTAGACAGAGCGGCGTCTGCTACATCAGAACAACTGTCTCAATAATTCCGTCCGTTGAGGAAAACTCCCGGTTTTGTCTATAAACAGCAGCTCTGATGTTGTTTAAAGTCAAAGGCTCTTCTTCGGTTTCCTCGCTGCTTTTTTTCTTCCTGAAGAAACTTTCCAAATACGTTTTTATTGTTTGGTATTTGTTAGCTTGTTAGCTAGCGATCCAGGAAGCCACGAGACCAAGACGGATGTTGAATCCGGCAGTTTTCCAAAACAAAACTTTCATCAGGATCCGAAAACAAAGTGAACAGAAATAATCCAAGTTAGAGCAATAAGCCTATTCTTTTTTTCTGTCTGCGGCCCGGTACCACGTGACCCATGGACCGGTTTGGAGGTTGGGGATCACTGCTCCAAATTACAGATACTATCTTGCAAACTTTCTAATTTTCTCTACACGTTATTAGAAAAATGCCACAAGAACATGTTAAAAACACAGTTTTCATCAGAGTTTTGGTCGTCCTGACTCATGGTCATCTAAAGTCTTCCACATCAACCTCTGACATGAATCATGGCAGCCCCTATGGTCACGCTGAGCAACACAATGCTCCAACTTTTTTTTTTTTTAAGTTCCAGTTATGTCTTTTAAGCTATTGTGAGTGAGAAACTTTGCCCCTCTTCCCCCCAGGGGTAAACACTTGTAACGACATTACCTGTCAGCAAAGCTTGAGAGCAAATGACATCTTTTAGCAGACAAGATCCCAGTGGACAGTGAGCGTCTCCAGACTGCTATGCTGGGGTTAAAGCAGGGGCTCTTAAAGTTTTTGTAGCAGAAGGCCAAAGTAAGAACTCCATATTAGACTGGGGACAATTCTGGTAAATTGTGTCCGAAATCTCACCCTAACCCATGACTACTAAAAAAAACGACATAGTTCGGGGCTACATAGTCCCCTGGATTTTAAAAAGACAATTTGGACACAATATTGACTACTTTTCTTACGTTTTTCCAAACGCCGGATATGATGTCACCGATTTCACGAAGTGAAAATCAAATCAATATAAACAATTTGTGTCGTTTTATTTATGACTCCATTGCGTTCTGTTAATTAAAATGGGAATAATTTATTAAAAAAAACACATTTAAAGACGTTTTTTGGTTCAAAATTGTTTGACCGCAAAGGATTGTGGTCTATATTTGCTAATCTAGCATCAATGCACGCGACTTTTTCACAAAGACTTCTGGGAAATTTCTAGTGCGCTCGATGTTGTAATTAGTAGATTCGGACAGCACTAGAAAATGGGGAGTAGGGGGGAATTCGGACGCAGCTTTTCTTCTGCTGTCGTCACAGTCCTTTACATCTCTGCGGAAAAATCCTGTCTGCCTCCTAGTGGCACCTGGGTGTAATTACCTTTTTTCCTGCAGATGTCGCTAGAAACAACAAAACAAAAAATATTTTTTCCAAGCAATATACAGCTGGTTATAATTTATTGAGGGCCACAAATCTCTCCTTTGAGAACCTCTAGGTTAAAGGAACTAATGTTCCTGTGCATGAAACCCTACAGTCATTGTTCCAGCTGTACTTGGAGCGATGGATCTTTTGTGAAAGTTTGTCTGGCTGGAGTGTCCTCCATGCCCCGCCTCCTCACAGAAGGAAAACATGGAGAGAACTGTGTAGAGTAGCTGCTGATTCCAAACGAAGCTTGTGGAGCCCCTCTCAGGTCATGGATGGACATCTAGAACTGTCTCTAATAGGGGTGTGCCAAAATATCGATATTGCGATATATCGCGATATTTAGTCCTGCGATCGATTCTCGATGGGTTCTCACCAAGTATGACAGAGATTGCTTATTTCCTGTTTGATCAGATCGCTGTGGGAACGAGGCGCGAGCTTCGCAGTTGTTTGTGTGTACTTCAGGTACCGGTCGGAATTTTCGTTTTCATGCACTTTGATGTTTAACCTGCTGGTGTATTATGTAACTTTAGTAGATGTATGCTATAGGGTTTTCAAATGAATGTAATTAGTTTTTGCTAATGTTAATTTAAAGTTATTATTGATGCAAAAATGTAGGATTTGATGTATGAACTTAAATAAACATGTAATTAAAATAAAGTACATGAATTCAATGTAAAATAGGGAGGTTGCTAGTTAATTGAAGAACTTAAAATTATATAAATTAATATTGATTAAAGTTTATTGCTATTCTGTAATAGAATTTGAATTTGTAAATATTTGTTACCATTATTTTGTGTGTTTTCGGGTTTTTACCTACTGACTGCTGACTGATCAAATGGAAAATAGATAAAGATTGGAAAAATAATCTCAAGTGTTTTTCTAAGTAAATCAGCCTTCAACTTTGGATGCTTAGCCCTTTTAAAATGTGGGAAAAGTGCACGAAAAATTGGGTAACACTTGACAGAGGCTGTAAAACATATTCCTGATCTTTTGGTGTGACGTTCATTTGGAGGTAGATAGCTGTCGCCACTTGAATTATGACATTTTTGTTCTGTTTCTAACAGCAATTCACCTAAAAGTGGCCCTGCTGATCATGTTTACTGCTGTTAACATTGAATTTGACAGATAATTCCAATTCAATTGGTGTTGATGCTTGGCAAAGACATAGACATATCACAAAAGTCTCTATAATATAAGTGTCTATAATTTGTAGCACAAAATAAGACAAGTTGTTTATTATGATTGTGTTTAAGCTAAAAAAAAATAAGTGGGGATATATTTTCCCAAAAAATATGTGTTCTTCTATATAATGTTAGTTATTAGATATGATTTTCACCAATTATCGCAGCATTGCGATATTATCGATATCGTGAGCCATGTACCATGTATCGTGAGGTACCCAGTGATTCTCAGCCCTAGTCTCTAACAACACTTTGGATTGGTTCTGATAGTAGCAGCATAATAACAAGTAAAAACTTCTTTCTGAGAAGATTCTGATTCCAGCCCATAAAAAGGTGCGCGGACATACGCCGTGTTCTCAGCAGGACTGACTGGTTGTTGGCATCTGCTTCACTTGACAAATGAATACAGCCTTCATTCAGTCTGTAATTACACGCTGATTTAGTTTTATAACTCTGCGAGCTTCATTAAAATCCTCCCCTTAATTACAGAGGAACAAATTAGATAACGACAATAAACAGCATTAATCTTCCAATAAATCTCTTTATTATGATAATGTGTCAGGGTTGCAGATGACGGTGAATGTCACCTCCACCTCCCTTCAGACGGGATCTAACCTTAACACGC
Organism: Oryzias javanicus; assembly: GCA_003999625.1. NCBI lineage: Eukaryota > Metazoa > Chordata > Actinopteri > Beloniformes > Adrianichthyidae > Oryzias > Oryzias javanicus. The sequence continues at coordinate 4,559,606 of CM012448.1, forward strand.
GCCTCGACTTCATTTTGATAAAGACACATCCCCGCGATGTGAGGAGTGGTTCGGTCCCACACATCAGTAATCCCAGGAGCACAGAGACGCAGCCGGGCGTGGTTAAAGGTGAAGCGTTTGCCTTTGGCGTCATTTAGCTGCTGCTGACGCTCTTCCTCTCCTCTCATTAATCTGCTCTTCCACGCTCCCCCTCCTCTCCCTCATTATACTTCTATTTGAGAGTAGATGGGCCCTGTCTTGACTTATGAGCGCTTCTTTCTTCTTTTTGTGATCAATCTCTGCAGAGCACGTGGGGCGCCTTCAAGGCGATTAAACAACAAGCGGCTCCACTCAGTGACGCACTGTAATAACATTCTCAGCACACGTAGGAAACAGATCAGACGGCAGATTGGTGCCAAAAGGATAACGCTACATTAACTGGAACCTCCTGATTTCAGGAAAAACGTGTTTTCAGAGCGAGTACTGGCTGAGGATTCATCAAATGAAAGTTGTTCCTGTCCACTGGAATGATGAATGCAAATATGAAGGGATGCGGGGGATTTGGGTTTGTTTTGCCACACTCCTTTTCATTTTGGACTCTACAGCTGCTATGCTGATCAGAAGCATTGATCTGGAATCAACCTGCAGAGGAGGCTGTCATTACTGAAGGAAACGAGATAAGAAACCTTTGATAAATGCTCTGGATGAATAATAATTTTTTTTTTATTTTGTTGGCGAAAAAACAATAAAAAGTTCAAGCTGCGTGAATTCTGGTCAGCTGTTGGCAGTAAGATCTCATCTGGATCCTTGTTTACACTAAAGTGGACATTTAAGTTATAATTTAGGGTTGAGTCCTGGAAAGAAGTGCTGTGACCAAAGGCTGGCCAAAGCCATATTCACATGCACTCATCTGTGGTTGATCTCTATGGATGATGTGGGTTTTTGTTTTGTTTGGCCAATGAAGGGTCAAAAAGAGGAGTGGCTGTATCTCAAAGAGTGTATCTTGTGGGTTTTTTTTTTAAGTATGGGTGGCCGATAGTCAATATATAGGTCAAAATTCATTTACAAAACTCTTTTTGGAACAAAAAAATGAAATAAAATGTGCGACCTACTGTCATATGTTAAACGTTTTTTTATAGCATTTTGGAAGCCTGTAGGTGATTGTATTATATTTTTAAATCAAATCAATCAAGACAATCTCTGCAAATGTCACAGATATTTTAAATTTAGGTTTTTTTTTTTCCCTAATTCCACAAAATCAGTTTTAAATAGTCAATGAAACCAACTTATTTATTTATTGATGTCTAATTGCCACTGAACTCACCATGACTGTGTCAGAGTTAGAAAGAGAAGTGAGAGGAATTCATGAAGGTAGGATTAATTTTTCTTCTTTTTAAAACAATCATTCGTAGGAAGTGAATGCGTCTGCAGAGCATCGGCCGTTCATTGGGCTTGCAAAAAAGTGCCGGTCACATACACACTTCAACTAACAATGTGTTTTTGTTTTTTTTTTTACCTAAAGACTAATCCCAGAAGTTATTTCTATTTTTTTTGTTTGTTTTTTTTTTTCTCGTATTGTAATGTTTCCTTATTGCATAACTGATTCTGAATGTCTGTAAATCGAAAAAATGTGCAATAGAGTTTGTTGGGAAAAACAAAACCCTGAAATCTAATGTCTCAACAAATCAGTTTCTGTAAATAAAAAAAAAAAATTGGAAAGTAAAATTAATTCACAAAAAAAGAAACACATATTTAGAAACCAGAAACTATGGGTGTCACGATTCAGTGCTTTGGTTTTGTCATCTTCTGTTTTCCTGTCAGTTTCACCATGTTCCAGTTAATCATCCACAGCTGTCTTCATTTAGTTAATCAACCTCAGTGTATTTAAGTCTCTGGTTTTCAGTTTCTCATTGTCAGGTCATCTGCTCATTTACGTTCTGTCACCTCACTGGTTTGTGCTCCTGGTTTGGTCCTGTTTAAGTTATTTTAGTAAATGTTTATGTTTCTGCCACCAAGTCTGGTCTCCTGCATTTGGGTTCTCCACCACCATCCCTGACAATGAGACATCTCTATCTATATTTTTGGATGATGACGTTTATCCTTCATTTTAACTGAAAGTTACTGTATTTGACATGAATTGATGATCAGTGACATCCCATAATACTGACCTTTACCAGTTTTTTACGTGTTCTGTTTCTTAACATTTGATTTTGTTTTCTGGAAACTAGTTATGTTTAAAAAAAAATTATTTGCAAGCTTTGGTTTCTGGAATTTTGTCCTGTTTTCTAACATGTAATGCTATTTATTTTACTTTTTTTATTGTTATTTTCATCTTTAAAATGTTTTGTTGATGTGATTTGCACTTCAGGGCCACCGTACTTAAGCTAAAGGTTAGCATACAGAGGCATAGGTTCTGCTTTTCTTTTGAAAATATTAAACTCAAAGGGAAGAGATGTTTTATAAATGTTCACAGCCTTTAAATGTGTTATTATTGCAGCACTACACAATAATAAAATATTCAGGGCAGAAGCAGGTCTGACAGCAGAAGCAATGGATAATAATAGATGGATGAAATGTCTCCCCACTCATCAAGGGATCAAACCTCCACACAGATAAAGAATGAGAATTACAAACAAGGTGTAAGAAGAAGGCTGAGGGCTTGACGCCGACTATCTGAAATCCAGAAACCTAAACAGACTGATAACAAAAACTGTTGAGACCATTGGATGTATGAGAAACGAACTAAGTGACTCCTCCCAAACAGGAAGTACCCACTGGTTCCAAGAAGCTAAAGTCCCATAGACTTCAATTGAGAAATAAACATTACTAAAAATGTTTTTTTTTTAATTCTTTGCTTGCTAATTTTTTCTGATATTTTTTTTTCCTTCATATTTTTTTCATTGAAACCTTTTTCTCCGCGCTCGTGAAAGCTCTTTTCAAAGCATGACTTTAGTGAGAAAAATAAACTAAAAGGGACCAAGCCTCAGATTTAGGCTGTGGAAAAAGAGTTGATGCACTGGGACTTCCTGTATGTATTAAAGTGAATTATAAACCCTTTCATAGGTTACATTCTGATGATTACATGTGCAATAATATTAGTGCGCTTGAGCAAAACCAAATTCACAACGTCTTTGTGCTTGTGGAACTACTAGAAGGTGAAAATATAATCCACCTTTTCAGCTCCAGAACATCCTCTGATAAAGTCTCAACATTCAAACAGGAAATGACTTTCAGAATGACTGGAACACAGGCAGTAAATCATAGGGACCCCCCCCCAAAAAAGAAAAAAAAACCCTTCCCTTCCCAGCTGTGCTGTCTTGTAAATATTCTAAAACGAAGAGGAGTTCTCTTCATTTGTTGATGGATTTAAATGCAAATTAAAGCGCAGCACTTGGCAAGTGCTAAGTGATGAATCATTTCCCCCGTCGTCTTCAGCTCACACTAATTGCTGTCAAAGACTCTTTTGGCTCCGTGGCTGCAGCTCTTTTCCTCCTGCTTTTCTGTTGTGATGCTACAACCCGAGGAACACGGTTTGCAAATGAAGCCTCTTTCCTAAATATTCCATTTGACTCATTGATGGGATTAAAAAGTGCTGCAGAAACAGGCGGTGAAGAAATTGTGATAAGGAAATGGGGAGTAATGACAGTTTCTGTGACTTTGAAAACCTCGTGGTAATAATAACCCTGAACTGCTGGAGGCATCTGAGTCACATTGGAAAATTTTGGTTAATTGATGCCTTCAAAGCAGGCAAAGGCTAAAAAAAGACAGAGTCTTTACGACTTTGCAGTTTCCAGGGCTAGAAATTTCATTAAGCAATGGCAGTAAAGGGGGCAAAAAAGCGCTGAAAGACCAGGAAATCTTCCTTCAGGGGCTAAGAGCGGCCGTGCATAATGCTGCGTTCAGCAGTGACCCATTCCCTCTGTCATTAAAGGGGCATCACCCTCCTCACTGTGGCAGTCTGAAGCCACGATCCACTGAAAGTTTTCTACACAGACAAATCTGAGAAGACTTTTTGCGGACAAAAACTTTGACATTTTCCTGCGATCCCTTTGGCTGTAAAACTGTTGAACAAGAGACAGGTTTTACTTCAGGTTACTTTAGACTCTAAAATATCTGCAAAAGGGGAAACGCTAACTCATAAATAAAGTAAACTAGCATTTTCAGAGCTTTCAAAATGTAAATGCATAATCTGTCACAACAGGGGTGTCAAACTCAATCACACAGGGGGCCGAAATCCAAAACACACCTTAACTCAAGGGCCAAACATTTATTGAACACTCTAAAACTACATTTATAAATATTTAAAACCATGACTTTTTAAAATAAACATGAACTAGACATATAGCATTACCAGCAATAATGCTAGTGTGAATGCTATAAGATGAAATTAGCTGCTGTAGATTCTAGTGCTGATAGCTGAAGATGCTTAAATTGATGGCTAAAAACGCTGAAGCTGATAGCCGGCTTAAGTATTAGCTAGATGCAAAATTATCCTAAGACTAAAAAATTAGGTTAGCCAAAACGGCTAACATTTAGCTAAAAATAAAAAGGAAAACTTCAAAATATCCAAAAAAAAAAAAAGAAAAACGCTTAAATTAGCCAAAACAGCTGGCATGTAGCTGACATATTAGCTAAACTCCAAAATAGCCTAAAATTTAAAAGCCTAAATTAGCAAAAACTACTAGCATGTTGCTAATAAATTGGATAAAATCTAAAATAGCCAGAAAAACAAAAAAAAGGCCTAAATTAGCTTAAACAGCTAGCCTGTAGCTAAAAAATTAGGTAAACTCTAAAATAGCCTAAAAGAAAGCCCAACTTAGCCAAAACTACTAGGAAGTATCTAAAATATTAGCTGAACTCCAAAATAGCACTAAAAACTAATAAAGAAAGCCTAAATTAGACTAAAATGCTAGCAAGTAGCTGAAATATTAGCTAATTTTGAAAATAGCATGAAAAACAAAAAAAGGCCTAAATTAGCCAAAAAGCTAGCATGTAGCTGAAATATTAGCCCTTAACTCCAAAACAGCTTAAACAATCTTAGTAAATATAGAAATAGTCCATTAAGCTAGCAGAAATCCAGTTTTAAAAACTTTAAAATTAACTCTTCAACATAATTATGAACAATAAAAAGGCATGAATCTTATTCCAGAATTAATCAATTTAAATCTTAAATAACTATTCAATATTTTACTCTGCATAAAAATATATTTTGTCCAAATTATACCAGTTAGAAATAAGCCACGATAACATCGGGCCATTAATATCAATAAAATAAAAGGATCTGGAGGGCGGGATGTAATGCCATGATTTTGACATGTATGTGTCACTACGTGCATCTCTCTTGACTTAGCCTTCAGTCTTGTTTGGTTGAGTGTTTTTCCAGAAGGTAATATTTTAAATTGCAAACTCCAAAAGATTAAAATTATTTGTGAGTTCATGTTGTCTCCCCCAGCGATGGACTTCAGCAGCAGGAGCAGATGTAGGTCAGTGGTGCAGCTGAGCCTCGTGTGCTGCGGTGCATTAACGGCATAGAAACAGCTATGGATTGTTTTTGCTGTTGATTCATATCCGTGATCTTCAGCCTGAGGTAATTTACTGAAAAGTTCTCCTCATTTTTCAAAGTGAAAAACACAACCCAAACAGCAAATAATTGCATCCCTGTGTGACCCGACCCACAGCTATCAAAGCTCTGCTTCACTCTCTGAGTTTTAGTTCTTTACAAGGCCTTTTCAGTTCACTGAATGAGACGAACTCAAGAGCTCGTTCTCAGACTTCTTTTAGCTCAGAATCAAAGTTTAACATAGTTTTTTTTGTATTTAAGCTCTTAAGTGTCAGAGTGGTTACATTATCTTTCTTTTCTTTTATTTGTAATGTTTTTATTTGGTTGTTTTTTGCTTTTATTTTTAGTTTGGACTAAATTAGTTATTTTGTACTTGATCATTTTAACACATCTCTAAGATAAAATTAGGTTTCAACACAGGCAGACAATTTGGAAATTTTCTAAATAAATTACAGGAGAAAAAAATGTTTTGCTATTTAAAAAAAAAATATTTACTAAGACACCATGTTGTTTTATCTTTTTAGAGAAATTCGAAAAATCTCTCTCTCTCTCTCTCTCACACAGCTGCTAAAAAAAATGCATCAAGAGAACAAATTGATATCTTGTAAAAACTTGCCGTCACACACGTTAATCTCATCAATTCTCCGATCAAAACTCTGTGAAACTGCCAACTCAATTTACTCACACATTCTGCAAATTATGGAGTTATAAATTTCCTCTATGAAAACAAGTATGTTGTCTTAGTGATATAAATAAGAATGTTTACATTGAGAAGATAAAACTGATGAAATTCTCTCGCTGTTGTTGACTGCAGGTTTGAATTTTTTCGCGCTCTCCTGTATCGACAAATGCCTGTGGAAACCCTGCGCTTGCTTTAAAAGCTGGCCGTGAAGAGCGTCTCGCTGATGCAAGTCTGACAGCACTGAAGCAGAGCAGCCGGACCCTGAGAGAAACCTGAGCACAAACCTGCCCGAAGGATTCTGAATGTTAAACCCAGACGGCGGGCGCGGCGCAGACCTGAACCAGCGCCTGGAGCTCAGATCAGAGTCCAAGGAAAACATCTCCAGACTGATATGGATCTGTCCTCACGCCCATCACATTCATTATTAAAGTTTTATGTTTATAGAACAGTAGTACAAACGCTGCAGGGTTTATTTTGTAAAGTATGCTGAGCAAGGTCATTTTATTGTCAAACAGAATTCAGATCAACTGCTTTCTCCCTCTACACGTTCCAGACAACTTTCTGGACTCGGCTGGAAGAAGCAGGATGCTAAATATGTATTTTATCTTCTGTAGCGTGAAAGAGTTCATCAAAAATTTGCTTCTGTGTTGTGGGCGGGACTGTTAGTGAGGAAGTAACTCTATGTTGATATCCCAGCATCCCTTTGTTTACACCTTCTTCCACTAGCTCACAGCCCCTCAAAACTTCAAGCTAACATTTGCGTAGTAAGAAAAGATCTATTTGTATACAAGTGGATGGGTCAGAATTGGAGGGGAGGCTTTGGCATTGCAGCTGCTGCATCACAAACCTGGGATTTTTCAAACTGCAGTTTTATATCTGCTCCTGATCCATCACAATGTGAAAAAATGCCACAAGAACATGGAAGGAGTTTGGCTTGTTCACAGAAATTCTGACGTTCCTATAAACTCTGAGAAACCGAGGAGTTAAAAACAATCATATTATTCAAGTGTTAATTGTTTCTGTGTCAGTTTTCAACTTTTATTCAGGGGTGTCCATAGTCAGTCCTTAAGGGCCGGTCATCTGCTGGCTTTTCAGGAATCCTGCCTTATCTGCTGCTGATTACCTGGATCAGGTGTGTTTGGCCAAAAAGGCAAGAGAATCTGGATACGGAGAAAAAAATATGAAAATGTTTAGCCGGAAGTCACTCCCTCGGCAGAGCCAAAAAAAGTATTGTTTTAAGCTTTTGACTTTTTTTCCCCATTTTTTTCTTTCTTCTATCGACCCTTTTTGGAATTTTTTCTCTGTCACCGAGAAAAAAACCTGCATTTTGTGGCTCTGATCAGCTGAACAGTTTATTCACATTCAAAAGGATAAATGCTAATTGTAAGTTTTAAAATATCATTTTGAAAGGGTTTCCTAAAGTAAATTTCCACTCACGTAACCGACTAAGATTATGATTTCTGCTTCAGATTGAATCTGGCGCCATCTTGCGTGTGACCTGAAGCCCCTTCAATGAGGAGCTTCAATGGCAGGTTGGTCACAAAACATGTAGGACCGACTTTGGACACCCCTGTTCTGAAAACCCTCCAGAGTCAATGAGTTCACTTTGTAACCAGAACAACTGATTCAGCCTGAAGATCCTGCTGTCTGATCCAATCCTTTATTCCAGGTTCTGTGGATTTCTGTTCACATCATTTATACGTATTTACAAACTGATTAAAAGCTTTACCAGCGGGCGGGGCTTAGCCTCCAGGGAATATGGATTACAGTGGATCTGTTTCTCCAGAGTCTCCACATCATTATCTGTCACACAGAGACAAACACCGATGACTAAATGTTTTCTTCTGGCTGAAACTTCAAGGTTAAAAACAGTGCAAACTGACTCATGAAAAATATCCCAGTGTTCAGGTTTTCAAATACTAACCAGGTTGTGTTGATTAAAGAAAATATTAAAGGAAACATTTTTGCCTTTATAGACCAGATTATTTACTCTAACAGGAAGAAAACAAGGACAAAGTTTAAGATTGAGAGACGTGTAAGAAAATGTAAGAATTAAGCAAAGAAAGCCTCATGTATGAGTTAATTCAACATTTACTCCATTTAAGGGTAAGTTCTTTTGTTTTTCTGACATAGACCGCAGATATACCAGCAAAGACTTAACCGACCAAACTGAGGTCAAAGCAGGTTGAGTTCAATCAGAAGAGGAAGAGGAGGAAGAAGGTCAGTAAGATAGAGTTTAGATCCGACTCTGTCCAAGCAGCTGTGATGTGTCATGGTTTAAATGGTGAAATGATGAAGATGAATTTACTGCACTTGTTTTCATGAAACAGTGTCCCTGGACCAGACATGATGGTGTTCCACATGAGGCTTGTGATTGGACAATGCAAGCATGAAGCCATCTAAGTTAACAGACATGTTCAAACACCAGCAGGTTGCGGGACAGGAACCGTCCGGCTGCCCAAGAGGAGACGAGTCTGAAACTCTGTCACCACAGTGAAAGGAAAACAATGTCAAAGAAGCCATTTCACAGGGACATGAGCGCTGAAGGGGTCACGACCCGACTGGAAAAAAGCCATTCTGATGCAGGAAGGAGAGCTGGAGGAGAAGAAATAGATCGGACGGTAATTGGTGTGTAAGTGCCATTTACTGAGATATTTAAGTTATATTAGAATTCTGTTTTGTTTTGATGATTTTATGTATTTTGTTTCTGTGACATTTGAAATGTGGATTATTGTTTGAATTCTTTCGACCGCCAGAGGGCGCTACTCTGTTGTTCAATGTCCATTTAATGGATACAAAGAAGTCTGTCTTGAAACATTGTGTTCAATTAAAGTTTGAGGATAGACAACGACAGAGCGACACGGTCGTTTTACCGTGTGCGGCTATAATGTCCATACGTGTAAACCAGAACTTTGTCTTTGTCCTTCTATTGAAGAGGTTAAAGAATTAGTCAACAGGAAAAGGAATCGAAAGATTAACCTCTACATTAGTAAAACGACCAAGCTCAGTAAGAAGACGAGCACGGAAAAAGTCGTCGCCGCGAAGATCAAAGAGAGGAATGGCAGGAGCGACAGCCACAGACCGGTAGATGCAAGTAGACGAAAAAGAAGTAAAACAACACGGAAGTTGTAGTCTTCGTCAGATGACACTGTATGAGAAAGCAACGCATGCTTTGTGTCATAGACTACTTTGTTTGAACTCCTGTTGAGTTACGAGCTGAAACCAAAACAACATGGCAGACGACGAGACCCGCGAAAGCAGCGCCGACGAAATTAACTGCAGTACCAGCGAGAGCCAGAAGAGGGCGCCAAAGTACACTGAAAAAGCACTGGAAGAACGCTTACAAAGGCACATAATGGCAAGAAGAGCTAAGCTTGCTCAAGTGACTGCCAAAATGAACCAAATGGACAGTTTGATGAAAAATAAGGAAGGTCCATCTGTTGTTGATGAACATTTGAACGAGTTTTCAAAACTTTTAAATGATTTTGTCAACGCAAATGACAAAGTGGTTCAACTTTTAGTTGAAGAAGAAAAAGATGCTGACCAATCATTTTGGTTCCAACCTAAAAATCAGCACTTTACCAACTTTGCAATGGACGTGGAGAAATGGATTATATCAACAACTCAGAAAGAAAATGACGACGTGGGTCCAGATGACAGCGCATCCCAGGCAGCTGGACCAAGTGCAAGGCGACCAAGTTCCTGCGTCTCCAGGAGTAAGATCAGCGGCTGTTCATCCAGATCTTCAACTGCATCGTCAACCACATCCTCAGTGCGTCGCAGGGAGCAAGCGGAAAGAGCAGCTCTACTGGAACAAGCGGCAACGTTGGAGGAGAAACAAGCATTGGAGATGGAAGAATTAAAGCTCAAAGCCAAGAAAGAGCAGTTGGAACTCAAGACAGCCATAGCAGCCTCTACTGCAAAGATAAAAGTGTTGGAGGCGTGTGAGTATGAACAATCCGAAAATGTCAGTTTTCACCCAGTTGTAACTGATAACTGCAAAATGAGGGACTCATACCTATGACATGAGTTAACTTTGAGAAACAAAAATCTGGTTAACATGTGTGGAAGTTGTTAAGGCCAGCAACAAATGTCAAAATTACCTGCACGTGATGTTCCTATTTTCAGTGGTGACCCGTTAGAGTTCAATCCGTTTGTTAGAGCTTTTGAGCACACAATCAGTGATAAAACTGACAGTGACAGTGACAAGTTATATTATTTAGAACAGTTCACAAGAGGTGAACCAAGAGACTTAGTTCGAAGTTGTCAACATATGAGTCCTCAGCAAGGCTATAAAGAAGCAATGAAACTCTTGCAGTATCATTTTGGTAATGAGATAAAAATCGCAACATCTTACTTGAACAGAGCAGTGAATTGGCCTCAGGTACGGGCGGATGATGCTAAAGGTCTTCATAGCTTTTCCATGTTTCTTACAGGTTGCAACAATGCTATGCAGAACATAAACCACCTTGAAGAGTTAGATAATCCCACCAATCTCAGAATCATAGTCTCTAAGTTACCGTACAAAATGAGAGAGATGTGGAGGGTGTCTGCCTTTGACATTCAAGAAACATCTGGCAGGCGTGTCAGATTTTCAGATCTAGTCAGATTTGTGAACCGACAAGCTAAAATAGCTTCAGACCCTCTTTTTGGTGACATTAAAGATGCTGATGACAAGAATAAACAATTCTTGAAATCAAGTAAAACATTCAGACCAAGAGGCAGTGCATTTGCTACCAGTGTAGCACCTGCCACAAGAGAGAGGTTTTCAGATACCAGAGAAGGTAATTTGCTTCAGTCAACTGATGCCTTAAAACACCATGTTTGTATTGTGGTCGAAATCACAAACTTGAAGAATGTCAAAAAATCAGAAAGCAGTCTCAAAAGGAAAGACTAGAGTTCCTCAAAGAAAAGGGACTTTGTTTTTCCTGCTTAACTCAAGGACATTTAAGCAAAGATTGCAAGAAACGACTTAAGTGTGACATTTGTTTTAAAAGACATCCTAGCATGCTTCACTACGTGAAGAATGAAGATGAAACGGTTGAGCGTAAACCTGAAAACATCCCTGAAAACTCCACCGAGAAGACAAGAGCGTTACACCAATAATTGGTGGAACATGTGGTGCAACCGGGCCGGTAACCATAGCAATGTTTTGGCAATCGTCCCAGTTAAGGTTAAACTCAAGAAAAGTAGCAAGACAGTTGAAACATATGCATTTTTAGATAATGGCAGTGAAGCAACTTTTTGCTCTGAGACACTTATGAGACAACTTGGTGTTGAAGGAAAGAAAACACAAATTCTTCTCCGCACTATGGGTCAGAAAAAGCTTCAACCGAGTTACTTGATCTCAGGTTTGGAAGTATGTGGCGTGAAAGAGAATGTGTTCATTGATTTACCTGGTACCTACACTCACAGAGATATTCGTCACAAAGAAAGCATTCCTGCACAAACAGATTAGAGAGATGGCCACATCTGCACGGAGTAGAACTCCCTAAAATTGATGCAGAAGTGGACTCTTAATCGGATCAAATGCTCATAAGCCATGGAACCTTGGGAAGTGATTCACAGCACGAAGGATGGTCCTTTGCGGTTCGAACAGTCTTAGGCTGGGTTATTAATGGACCTTTGAAAGAGGATGGTTCTGAATATGACCAAGTTGCTACTGTAAACCGCGTAACGTTAACAGAAATAGAAACGTTGTGTACGCAACTGTTTAACCATGATTTTCCAGAAAAGACCTGCGAAGAGCGACAGGAAATGTCACGAGAAGACATGCAGTTCATGAACTCCGTCAGAGACAGTGTTAAAAAGGTTAATGGCATTACAGCATAGCTTTCCTCTCAGGAATGAGTCTGTCACATTACCAACAACCGCACATTAGTTTGCAGCGAACAGAAAGCATCAAAGGAAAATGCTTAAAAACAAAGACTTTCATGAAGAGTACAAAACGTTTATGTCGAACATAATCTCTAAAGGTTATGCAGAGCCTGTGCCCGAAGAACAACTAGATCGTGACGACGGAAAGGTGGTACATCCCTCACCATGGGGTGTATCACCCAAAGAAACACAAGATTCGTGTCGTTTTCGATTGTGGAGCTTCATTTAAGGGCAAATCACTGAATGGAGAACTTTTACAAGGTCCTGATTTAACAAACACACTTATTGGAGTTAACTCGTTTCAGACACGATCATATTGCTCTGATGTCAGACATTGAAGCAATGTACCATCAAGTAAAAGTACCACCAGAAGACACTGACATGCTGCGTTTTCTTTGGTGGCCTAATGGCAATCTGAATGAACCTTTGCAGGAATTCAGAATGACAGTGCACTTGTTTGGGGCAACATCTTCACCGAGCTGCGCCAACTTTGCATTAAGAAAAACTGCAGAAGATGCTATAGAAAAATCAGCACCTGCAGTCGTGAGTGCAGTGCAGAATAACTTTTATGTAGATGATTGTCTTATGTCTCTGCCAAATGAGAGTGAAGCCTGCACCATGGTCAAAGAACTTACAGAACTTTGCAAAAGTGGAGGTTTCCATCTAACAAAGTGGAACAGTAACAGCAGAACTGTTCTAGCTTCCATACCAGAAAAGGAGAAAGCCCCAGAGCTTAAAAAGTAGATCTCTGTCATGATGATCTGCCTGAAGAACGAGTCTTGGGAGTCTGGTGCATTGAACCGACTCGTTCCAAAATCAAAATCAACTGTAAGCCAATCACACAAACAAGGCGTGGCATTTTGTCACTTGTGAGTTCTATCTATGACCCTTTAGGATTCTTGTCTCCTGTAATACTTCCAGCAAAAGTCATCTTGCAGGAACTATGCAGAAGAAAACTCTCATGGGATGCAGACATTCCAGCAGATCTGTCTCAAAGGCTGAATGCGTGGTTTTCAGACTTTAAAAGTTACAAGGATTCAAAGTGGACAGAGTGTTTAAGCCAGTTGGTTTTGGTGCTGTCACATCTGCACAACTGCATCATTTTGCAGATGCAAGTGAGAAAGGATATGGGTAGTAACTTACCTTGTGTTACAAATGAAAAGGGTAAAACGCATTGTTCATTTGTAATGGGCAAATCAAGAGTCTCACCTGTAAAACAAACCACCATTCCAAGGTTAGAGCTAACAGCGGCTGCTGTAGCTGTAAAAATGGACAAGCTAATGCAAAACGAGCTCAAAATGCAACTGAAAGAGTCCACATTTTGGTCCGACAGCACAACTGTATTGCGTTATATTGCAAATGAAAGTGTCAGGTTCAAGACCTTCGTTGCAAATCGCGTCTCTCTTATCAGAGGACATACCAATCCTGATCAGTGGAAGTATGTTAACTCCGGGTTCAATCCTGCTGACCATGCTTCCAGGGGAATGAAAGCAAACGAATTCCTGTCAAACAAGTCCTGGATTCAAGGACCAGATTTCCTGACTGATGATGTCAAAAACTGGCCTGTGTCACCTATTTTGTCAACCGATCTACGTAATGATGTCGAAGTGAAAGTCATGAGTGTGCATGTTGATGCCAGCGTTGTAGAAACAAATCCAGTCGGCCGACTTATTTGTTACTACTCTGACTGGCACAAGCTGAAAAAGGCTATCGCCTGGATGCTCAGACTGAAGTACTTGCTGCACAAAATGAGCCAAGAACGCAAAATAGTGCAAAGTCAAAACAATAAATGTCAGAAGGAAGCCAAGACTTCAAACAAAGCACGAAAAATGAAATCAACCGAGAATGAAATTCTTTTGACAGTCGCAGAGCTTGAAAATGCAGAAATGGAAATTATCAAGTTTTGTCAAAATGAATGTTTCAAAGAGGAAATAGCTGCCCTGCAGAATGGGGAAAAGCTCAAAGTAACCAGTCGTATTGTCAAACTAGATCCCATAATGAATGATGAAATCTTAAGAGTTGGTGGAAGGTTACACCACTCTGCTTTACCATCGAGACAAAGCATCCGATCATACTTCATCAGGATCACCATGTGTCTACTCTGATTCTCAAGCACATTCACAAACAAAGGACATAGTGGTAGAAATATCATTTTATCGAAGTTGAGAGAACGATTCTGGATTCTTAAAGCTGATGCAGCTCTAAGAAAATACTTTCAAAATGTGTTCAATGCAAAAGGGTTATAATCAAACCAGGTGAACAAAAGATGCAAACTTGCCACCAGATCGTGTCATTCCAGACACCTTTTTACAATGTGGGAGTTGATTATTTTGGACCATTTGAGGTCAAACGTGGAAGGAGTGATGTTAAAAGATATGGTGTTCTTTTTACATGCCTTACAACAGATCAATTCACATTGAAGTTGCTCATTCGCTTGAAACGGACTCTTATTAACGCTTTCAGAAGATTTGTGGCTAGAAGAGGTCAGGTTTCTGTTATGCGTTCAGACAATGGACAAATCTGGTTGGTGCAGAAAGAGAAATGCGAGAAGCACTCAAAAATTGGAATCAGTCTAAAATTCTGAGTCACTTCTCCAAAAGGCATAACATGGACGTTTAACCCTCCAGCTGGTTCTCACTTTGGTGGAATTTGGGAGAGGCAAATACGTTCGGCTGAGAAAAAACTTTACCAGTGTTGAGACAGCAAACTCTGGATGATGAGCGTCTCCATACTTGTTATGTGAAGTGGAATCAATCGTCAATAACCGACCAATCACAAGAGTGTCAAATGATCCAAATGATCTAGAAGCTTTAACACCAAATCATTTGCTTCTAATGAAAAAACAACCATCACTGCCACCAGGTGTGTTTCAGAGAGAAGATATACTCAAGAAGAGTGGCGGCAAGTTCAGTACATGGCTGATATTTTTTGGAAACGTTGGGTCAAAGAATCTCCTTTACTGCAGGAGAGACAAAAATGGTTACATGTGAAAAAGAACCTGAAACTGGTGATGTTGTTCTTATTGTGGATGAAAGCGCAACAAGAGGTTCATGGTTAATGGGAAGGTAGAAAAATCTATCTGTGATGGTAAAGGGCAAGTGAGAAGAGTTCTTGTTAAGACCAAAGCAGTGTTTTGGAAAGACCAGTTGATAAATTGTGTCTTCTTCTTGAAATGGATGAGTGATATGCTTATTGTTTGTTTTTTGTTTTATTCAAAGCTCAGCAGAATCAGTAAACCTTTGATGTACATAAGCAATGATACAAAATAACTTGTAAATTAAGTTCAGATAAAGTTAAAATGTCACTTAAATAAAGTTGGTATTGTTATGCCACAGCAGTAACAATTAGGGGCCGGAATGTAAGTGCCATTTACTGAGATATTTAAGTTATATTAGAATTCTGTTTTGTTTTGATGATTTTTGTATTTTGTTTCTGTGATTTGAAATGTGGATTATTGTTTGAATTCTTTCGACGCAGAGGGGCTACTCTGTTGTTCAATGTCCATTTTATGATACAAAGAAGTTCTGTCTTGAAACATTGTGTCAATAAAGTTTGAGATGGACAACGACAGAGCGACACGGTCGTTTTACCGTGTGCGGCTATAATGTCCATACGTGTAAACCAGAACTTTGTCTTTGTCCTTCTATTGAAGAGGTTAAAGAATTAGTCAACAGGAAAAGGAATCGAAAGATTAACCTCTACATGGTGGATAAAGTTGATGAAGATGATTCTCAAAGAGTTTTGGGGCGGGGATTGAACAAAATAGGAGACATGAATCAGTGAGACATAGTTCTGAGGTACGGGGGAGGGAGACACCAGGTAAAACATGTGAACATCTAGCGCGGCGTTCATACTGAATACGATCCGCGCGTCAAATTCGCTGCTAGAGGCTTCTCGAAAGATATGTTTATAATCTTAAAGCTCCAGACACGTGTGGGAGGAGCTATCATGGATGATGCTGAAACATCAGGTTTATTTAATGTGAACTCTTAATGAGCCACAAAGCCCAAATAACCCCTCAACCCCCAAAACATGTTTCTGCCAGACTAGATGCATTACCTGCGATACAGCTAGTGTGAATGCTGTGAGCTCGGTGAAGATGCTAGTGCTGATAGCTTAAGATGCTGAAATTGATAGCTAAAAACACTGAAGCTGATAGCTGAAACCGCAAAGTTGGTAGCTTAAATTCCTGAAGCTATTAGCCAAAAGCGCGAAAGCTGATAGCCAGCTAAAATATTATCTAAATGCCAAATTAGCCTTAAAAAAAAAAACCTTAGGTTGGCCAAAACAGTAAACATCTAGCTGAAAAAATAGCTAAATGTCAAAATAGCCAAAAAAAGGAAACCTTAATTAGCTAAAACCGCTAGTGTGTGAAACTAGCCTAATTCCAATACTGTCTAGAAAACAAAACAAAAAAAGCCAAAACAGCTAGCAAGTAGCAGAAATATTATCTAAACCCCAAAGTAGCCTAAAAAAAAATCTTAGTAAATCCCAAAATAGTCCAAAAAGCAAGCAGAATGCTATTTTTTTAAACTGTAAAACCATAACTTTTTAACATAAATATGAATAAAACAAGACAGGAATATTATTCCAGAATAAATCAATTTAAACCCTAAATAACTTTCAATATTTTACTCTCCATAAAAATATATTTTGTCAAAATTTTTCAAGTTAGAAATGAGCACAAGATAACATTGGGTCGTTAATAACAATAAAATAAAATGATCTGGAGGGCCGGATAGAAATGACTTTGACACACGTGACATGTACCCACGTGGGGGGCTGCGTCGTCTGATGGTCATAAACAAGAAGAGCTGGATCTAAAGAGATGTATCTAGGAGTTTCCTTGAAAATGGACCGTACCATTGTCATGCACAGATAATGATAATGTACACACACTTATGGTGATGGGGGAGGCTGCAGTACGGTGCTTACTAAACATGTGGATATGTTACATACATGGAGTGTTCAGGTGATACATGATGATTCCCACACAGATTACACTGATCATCTAATTACCCCATTTCCACCAGCCAGGCTGCATCAGGGATGAAAGGAGTGTGCAATGATCACGTGATCAATGCTAAAAGGCATCCTGCATAGTGCGCCGTGTCCAGGGGGATTGAAAAAAAGAAGAAGAATCCATTTGACACGCCTGTATCTTTCATGAAACTATACACCTACTGCCCCCTAACTTATTCTTATTCTTGTTTGAGATGTTTTTTTTTTTTTTTTAAGTTTCTGCTAGTTTTGACATGATCTCCATTGAGGTGCCGACTTCTTTTGTTCATGCAACCTCAGTTTGTAACATACGTGAGCAGTATGTCCAGTTATTGTCTTTATGTCCATTTCTGCTTAAAGGCTCACATACGATTTTATTCATGTTCAGAGTGTGAAACCCTACGATTTAATCAGCTCATACTTTCATGGCCCAAAACCCCTCAGAAGTGGACGGCCAATCAGTTTTAAAATGTATTCCACTAAATGTCCTGTTTGAAGACTTTCCAAAATGCTCCGATTAGTGGAAATCACGGAGCTTTTACTCCTCTGTGATTCACTCCTGCGTTTCTCTCCTTCGCAGGTGTAAAAGCTCAGCTGGCAGAACAGACTCGCTCATAAAAGCTGCTGATGCAGGAGCTCTGCTGCGCAGTCTGGAACTGTGTGGAGATGCTTAATAGCGCTTTGGAACATAACCTCCATGAAGCGATCATTAAATATGCTTTATTCCTCTGATTTACTGCTGCACGCTCTTGTTTTTTTAATGCTTGTTGTGAGAGGCCAGGTTTAGATACAGGTGTATTAAATTATAGCTTATTTTATTCCTGTAACAATCATCGTTTGCTGTTACTGTGTGATCATAACTCATAATCCTAAATCACATTAGTCTTTAAGTGAACAGTCACCTCCAGTTTAAACTCATGCATGTTTCCAATTGGAAATATTCGTGGCATTTATTTTTATTTTACAGTTAAGTGTGCACATCAACAAAATTTGAAGGGGAAGTAGGTGAGATGCAGGCTTGATTTCTGTTTTTTAACCCTGCAGGCTGTGAAAGGGGCCTGTTAGTTCTGTTAGTGATGTGTTTATGGGGGCATTCTGCCACTTATATATCATGTGTAGTCAGTGACGAGCCAGTACTTGTACCTTGGTAACACCTTATACATAAAGGGAAACGCACAACGTCACAAGTGTGTTTAACTTACAATTTTCTGACAAATACTTCGCGATACACTTACCACACACAACAATGGTACATACCACTTTAAATTTTTTTTTCTTTTTACTTCCAGGTTTTGGATGTCACTTGAGATGTCCACACAAGTCTCAAGGGAACTGAAAGACAAACCTGCGCTTCACTTAAAGTAAACGAAACAGGGAAGTTAGAGGCTGACTCCGCCCACAGACAAAAATTGAAAGTCCAGTCAGGGTGGTGGGGCTTGGGGAACAGGACTGTTATCCTACCATTATTTCTTGGGCTGGGCACCGAAGTTCGGTTTCAAGTAGGAACCGTTATGATTTTTGGTCCCCCTGAACTGTGATATTTTACTTATTTTCATGAAAACAATAATCAAAAAGGTCCCCTATTTTTCCTCTCTCGGTTTAATGCAGGAACAGCCTTTAAACTCAGTCACAGAGACACAGAAACAACGGAAGCAGCTGTCATCCAGACACACATAAAACCCTGTAACATCTCAGACTAGCTCAGGATCACGTTTGACAGGTGGCGAGCAGCGAATTTGCCACGCGGTGAAAAAGGAAAAAAGGGGCGAGTCGCCGTTTTGTGGCTCGGAGGTTGTTGAGTTCTGATTCAATAGAAACAGGCAGCGCGTCGAAAAACAACACTCAAAACGTCAATTTTTGACATGGAGATCTTAACCATGCATCAATATGTGATTTGTGAATGAAAATCTGTTGATTTGGAAAGATGCTCCCAACTGCGGTCAAATGAGCCGCCGTTCACATTTCCGTGGTCACATCAAGAAGCTCCGTGGAGTCTGGTGGAGATTTTCCAATGTTCTCAGCCCTGCTACCGTAAGTATTGGATGAAAGTCAATGTTACGATACCATCTTCTCTTCTCCAGCAGCTGAACTAGATACGCTAGTTTAGGGTTTAGTGCATGTGCAGCAGAACTGTCGTGATGGAATAAAGATAATTCGTTTAAACAGAGTCTGTCCAAGACAGTTTGATTAACAGAGATTTTAAAGGAGAAATACTCCGAAATACAAAACAAAATGATTTCTTACTAGATTAGTTATCGTTGATTTAAAAAAATGACAAACGGACATATTAGAAACTAAAAAAACACTATTTTCATTGGAGGAGGACTTGACCGGTCACAAAATTCAAATGTAATACCTCGATTCGACCTGCAGGGGTCAGCACAAGGAAAGTCTTTGACTATATTTTTTAGAATTAAGCAATTTTGTTTTAATTTGCTCAAAATTTGGCAATGACCAACAGACATAACTTTTAAAGCCCCATTTATAGAGGTCAGCGGCCTAAAAAAAGTTGATTTAGTGGTTGGTTTCCCTTTAAGATGCAGCTACTTTTCTATAGGATCCGGAAAACCCAAAAACTTAATAGAAGATGGCTTCAAGTTTTAACCTCACAGCCATGGAGTGGCTCATATTTGCCTCAATGATTTAATCTGATCTGTTTTTTTTTTTTTTGGTCATAAGATTTTAATTTAAAACAAATCTTTTTAAGCTGTGACAGATGGGTGGATCAGGATAAAGAAGGGAACTTTGGTTCTTTTATGTACTTCTGTAGCCTCTTGAACGAGACACAGGAGCTCTGCAGGAAATCCTGCTTTTAACAAATCTTTCCGTCTATAGCTGAAATTAGATGAAATTTAAGATTTGGAATACAATTTTCTGAACTAAGGAGAAGATCTCGTACTTATTTGTCTGAGTATTTTTAAATCAGCTTTTATATTTCATAATACAATTTTGTTTTTACATGATATTCGTTCTAATGTTAAAGTTGTGTACATTTATTGTGATATTTATTTCCTGAACAAACGTAAATCTATGCTTATTTTAGCAGATTACTTATAATTTATGAGGAAAAAAAAAAGATAACTCACATTTGAATGACATTTCTCTCACACAGTTTGTGTTTCATGATAAAAACTAGCTAGAAATGCTTGATTCCTTTAGAAAAAAACCTTGGAAATGGAGCGCCACAAATGTTACCTTTTCCCGCCAAAAATAACTCCTTCCATTGCTCCTTTGGTCTTAAAATCTTCTCTGAACCTCCATGAAGGTTATATTTCCCACGATGGTTGTCTTTCAGACATTTTTCTTATTGTTTTAACCAAGAACTCTATTTGACCGCTCCGCTCTCTGCATCTCTCCACTGCTCATCAACTGTCTCACCAGTAAACAAAGCAGCTCCGCACAGGCTTCTGGTTAAAATTACTATAATGTCCAGATATTGAAAAGAAAGCGCAATGTCTCAGCTTTCAGAAACTGTTTAAATTTTTCAAATAGAGCAAACCGTTCAGGAATTATGCTAATTCAAAGAGTGCAACATGCTCGGTTTCTGAACACAGCCACACTTGGCGGGCCAAAAGATAACCACATTTGGCCCCACTTTGGGCACCCCTGCTTTAATAGAATTCCTTAAAATAAATAACTCTGATCTCCCAACATCATTCGTGTCTTCCATGCATTGTAATGAGACACACAGCGATCAGGCTAAAAACAGTAGCTCCTCCCACAAACAACTGGAGAGCAACATTTTTGGAGCGTTGAGCAGCATATTTGCCATGCAGATGCAGGTTTGACACATGAATCACGTTCAGCACGAACAAATGCTGCAGGAATATTACATTAGGAGAGGTAAGGACTGAGCACAGTCAGGAAGGTTTAGACACCATCATTTAGAAGAGGGGACAACATGAGGAAATGTGGAAAGTTCGGCACCAACAACATGGATCCAATCGTCTACAAGTGGGTGTATTGGAGTGAAGCAGAGGAGGCCCGCTAATTGTAGCTTCTACATCACAACTACAAGCTTTTTCAAACAGCATCTTTTCATCTGCACCTCATTCACAACGATTCGACTAAAGAAATACTCAGAAATGCAACTTAAATTTTAATTTTCTATATGTCGTCCATCATCAGAAAAATGCCACAAGAACGTGTTAAAAACAGGATTTTCATCAGTCTGGGTCTTTTCTGACTGCAGTTCCTACAAGAGGAACTTACAGATAACAGAGCCGTATGTACCCAGCATTCTTTCTCACAAACTCCTGCAGAGGGTTCACACATTCACTTTTACAGACTTGCATCAGCTCTGCAGTTTCTGTCACCTCCTACCTGGTTTTACAAAAAAGTTTTCAAGACCCACTCCAGTGAAAATTGTATTTTTGGTGTTTTTTACATGCTATTGTAGCCCTTTTTTATGATGGAGGATATATCTGAAAGAAGTTAAGATTAAAGCTGTACTTTGGAGTATTTCTAAAGTACAGAGGAGATAAAAACCCGCTGTTTGAGAAATCACAGGTTTGTGATGTAGCAAATGCAAAAGGTGAGCCAAAATCTCCCTGCTGAGCTCCAATTCTGATACTTTTAGATCAATAGATCCATGAATGTCTCCATTTTCCTTTTCTGAATTGGAATCTAGATCACGCTGTATGGCTGGATTGTCGCTTTTTTTATTTTTTTGCTATGCTAATGTTAGCTTAGTGTTGTGAGGGAGAGCTAGCTAACGGAAGTGAGTGTAAACAAATTAATTCTAGGATATCAATTAGGGGTGTAATGGATCACGCATAATGCGTGGTCTGTATGGATAAATTCCCATTGTTCGGCCCACACGTGTACCGTGGATCACCTCCCCCTCCTATCCCCCGCCGCCACTACGTACCGCGTGCGCATTATTAAAATCAATCATCTGTCCACATTGAATGTGTCAAATTCCTTTACTGTACACCGTCGTCGTTTTAACAAGCATCAAAGTCGTGTCATTTGTTAATCAAGCTCATTCAAAGTTTCTGCTCATCACTTGGATACTGAGATCATTTATTTATTTACTTTAAAAGTGAATAAAAGCATCAGTACGTCTCTGAAGCTCCCTGCTAGTGTGTGGGAGGAGTTGGCCTAAAAGTCAAAACTCAGTTCATCGGAATGCACTATGGGTTCAGATCTCCCAGTGAGGAGCAGCAGCTGTCCTACAAACATTGCTGCTCCTGTAACCCGCATGTGCTGTCAGGGGAAGGCAGTATGGCAAGCTAAAAGGATCAAAAATCTCAGAGAAAAGCGTTCATGGCAGTGCCTCACCTGCACTATGGATAATAATAATTATTTGAAATATATAAATGTTTCCACAGTTAGTTTCAATACTACGACGGAGTATTAGGGTCACCGAAAAAAAAAAAAAAAAAGTAATATTGCAAGTTTTTTTTCTCGTAGATATACGACTTTAAATCTCGTAAATGTATGAGTTTTAATCTCGTAGATTTACGACTTTTTTCTCATAACTTTATTAAAGTCGAGGGGAGTCTACATTCCAGCGAATTTATGCCGTGAACTGAAGCAGACCAATCAAACTGTGAAAAGCGTCTTGGATTTCATCAGGTAAACTGAATGTTTAAAATATTTCAAATATTTGGAAGTTTCTTTATTTGATTTACAGTGTATTAATGTTTATTCGTTGATGCTGCTTACAGGATCTCTGCAGATCCCGTTTATGAAGCGGTCCATATCCTCGCAGCGGTCCACTTCCAGTCATTTCTTCCTCTGACAGGCCAGATCTCCTCCAACTCTGTGATGCTTCCGTCTGAAGAGGACTAGTTTTTGGAATTTTCAATGTTCTTGTGCTAACGTTGTCATTTCTCAATGTTGTTTTGTGTCGAGACGGGACGTTTCATTTGGGGAAGGAGGCGTCCGGAGCTCTGTTTACATTCTCTTTTGGTTTCTGAGCATGACAGAGACATGACGTAAGGTAATGAAAGACGTAATAAAGTGACAGTCCTGATGAACGTGTATCTCTGAGCTCTTTATTTTACATATGAAACTCCGCACTGTTGTGTATTGAAGTTAGCTGTTTACGAACTGCATTACCCAGAAGGCCAAGCGACTGGTCACATGTTCGGTACACGGCAAGTGGTAAGCAGCAGATGAGCGCCAGTCATGCACAGTGCAGCAGTAAGAAGAGACTGTTAATAAAAAGTCTGTTTAACACAATAATAGCGCCTCTTTTGCTTACTTGAAGATACACAAGACAACACACGCACTACCGAACCCGGAAATAATTTGATTTTGAATCGCCAAAAGGTTCAGAATTTATTTGCTTTTAACACCGATCTGGACATAATCTACACCAGATTCTCCACGTCTTTCATCTTCAATCACGGCTCTGATAAACAGACAACTTTGGTTCTCATTAAATTACGACTTTTAATCTCGTAGATTTACACGTTTTTTTCTCATAAATTTACGACTTTAAAAGTTGTAAATTTAACCTATGACTTTTAAAGTCATAAATATACGACTTTTTTCTCATAAATTTACGAGATTTAAAGTCGTATATCTACGAGAAAAAAACTTGTAATATTACTTTTTTTTTTCGGTGACCCTAATACTCCGTCGTAAAATACTACAATTAATACCAAAAAATAATAAAAGTTTAATTTTAACATTTCAAATTTAATTTGGCCATGGGGGGGGTGGGTTGGGGGGAAACATTGCACATAAAGCATTTTTTTCTCTCAGTTTTTATAGATTTGTTCTCAAAACATGTAAATGTAAGTAAACGTTTTATTCATTTTTGTTATTGTTCAAACTTCAAGGATGTGTGAGTGTATATTTATGCATGAAAATACTTAGTATATGTCTTATCAATTATAAGTTTAAAAACTTTTCGCAAAAGTAATTTTAGAATTTATTTTCTTGTTTTGTTTTTTTTTTACTGATCTGGAAAATGATCCGACTCGTGACTCAATCTGACCCTGAATTTTGGGATCTGTTACAGCTTTTGCATCCAGAGGTGAACTTGTGATGAATTCCTGCTGCTCTGCAGAAAATATGTCTTAATAAAACACCTTTTTGATTTTGGCTAAAACTATATAATTATAATTAACCCTTTGACACTGGAGCTCCAGTGTTCATGTTCTTTTGTCATTTTTAATTGTTAACACAGTCAACGTAATTCCAGTCGATTTGATCGTGTTAATGGTTGAAAAGTTACTGTATGTTAAAGATTTTGTGTTTAGGCGTCACCAGCGATGCCTCAGGTGTTAAAGGGTTAAAACAACTGGGAATAATTCTGAAATAGATAAATATTGTTGCGTTGGCACTCTCAGATTTGATTTACTAGGTTTATATTTTCTATCTGAGAGGAATAAGGCTGAGGAACTCTGGGAAATCTCTGAGTTTGCCTAAAAGAAGCTTTATGGTCTAAAATTCGTGCTGCTGCTAGCTGAGGTTTACCTCTTTGCCAGGTGAGGTGGTCATAATGAACGTGGAAGACTCGGTCTCTGGTACAGAGCACAGATACAAAGAGATCCTGGTCAATAATGAAGCTGTTAGAGGCGAGCCGACAGAACAGCCACTGCTCTACCATTTCAGGCTATTTTTCACCCCCTTTAATCTTTCCCTGTGAACCTCGGAGGAAGTGAATCCCGCTGAATTTTCTGGCAGCTCTAACAGCGACATGAGGCGCTGGAAGAGCTGCCTGAAATGCTTTTTTGAAAAGGTAAACTGGAAGTGAAGAACCGCCTTTAACGTAACTGATGGGGATCTCCAGCCTGCAGCAGCGCTGAAGGAAAAGAAGACGGACAGATGAAGATAAGATCCACTTCTGTCAAATACAACACGAATAGACGAAAAGAAGGACACAAATCTGGTTACAGGTATTGTTGTAAAATTGAAAAACACAAGTTTGGGTTTCTTTTGTTCTTTTTTAATCAGAGACTATTAACATCTGGTTGAAAAAAGGTTTTCTTTACATTAACAATGTTCAAAAACTGTCACCTCCACCATTAAAAACAGTCAGGAAAGAATAAAGTTGGGAGTGATGTGGCTGTGAAACAGTTATTTCTAGATTTCCATTTCAATCAATGATGCGTTTTACAATTTAAGATATCCATCCATTTTCTGTTAAATTTCATTTTGCTTTTGTCTCTGCATCCCAGCATGAGCTTTGACCGTTTAAAGGGGCAGAAAACCCTTTTATCAAATTTCAAAGTATCATTTCAGAATTACTGCAGGTATAAAAACACAGTTTGGGGTTTTTTGCCATTGAATATCTGAGAACTGGACTGAGCTGATGTGAGTTCGCCCTCAGAAATGGTTTACTTCAGACTCCAATAAGTTAATTGAATCATCAATTTTTCGTGACATGGACGCCGCCATGTTGGATCCAGATGTCGTCAGAAATTAATCCATGTCGCTCTAAGTCATCATTTCTATGGCAACCACTCCACCAATCAGGAGTGAGCTTCTTGGAACTCCGCACATCTAGCGTTGAAACCCAAGCGCTTCAAATGTTCAACGTGAGATTACATTTTTATAAAAACATCTGATTGGTTAGCTTATAACTTAAATACCTTCCTGACTAAGTTACTTCCTGTTTGGAACGCCAGAGGGAGGGGTTAACAGGTCCAGTTATCTCTATATACTGTCTATGGTCAGGATTTTCTTCTGTTGGTTTCAAGAATAAAGTCTCTGTTTTGGTTGTTAAGTAAAGAAAAAGTGTAAAAGGCAGAATCCTGGTTCTGTTTGGATGGAGTCGGACTTGTCCGGTCCAGTGTCCATTGGTGCAACTTAGAGCAAATAAATCCTTCATGGACCACAAACAAAAGAAATAGAATCAGCCAAATGAATGTTCACAGGCGTCTGCTTGCTTCTCGTTTCCTCTCGCTCTGGCATTAAAGTAGGCGTAACCTTTTGCTCTTGGCTGTAATTGAATTGAACAGAACCAAACAGATGTCAACAAAAGGCCAGACGAGGCTGACCTTTCTTCTCCTTTAGTGAGGAAGAAGAGGCACAGAGCAGGAGATTGTGGCAGAGGACAAAGACGTTTACGGGTTTACAGAAACAAACACTTGGAGCTCAAAGTTTTCTTTTTATTGGGGGTTCTGAAGAAGCAGGAGGGAAAGAGGTTTGACCAACATTTATGGAAGAACACCACTGTCCTTGTCAGGGAGTGGATCTGTGAGGGGAGGAGCAAACGAGTGAAGAGCTGCAGCAAAAACATTGAACGGCATCCTTTCCTGCAGAGCTCCAACAATCTCAGAGAAAGAAACCCTTTAGACCACGTGTCAAAGTCAAGGCCCGGGGGCCGGATCCGGCCCTCCGGGTCATTCTATCCGGCCTTCCAGATCGTTATATTTTATTATTATTAACAGCCCAAAGTCTTCTTGCGCTTATTTATAACTTGCATAATTTTGAAAATATGTATTTTTACGGAGAGTAAAATATTAAAAGTTATTTAAGGTTCAAGTTGATTTATTCTGGAATAATATTCCTGCCTTTTAATTATGAATAATTATGTTAAAAAGTTCCAGGTTTAAAGCTTTAAAAATTGGCATTGTAAACTTTTTGGACTATTTTTGCATTTACTAAGATGTTTTAGGGTTTAGATTATATTTCAGCTACATGCTAGCTCTTTTGGCTAATTTAGGCTTTTTAAGATTGTTTTGGCCAATTTGGAGTTTAGCTAATATTTACAGACTTGCTGTTTTGGCTAATTTAGGCTTTACTTTTTAAGTTTTTTTTAAGAGTGTTCTGGAGTTAGGCTAATGTTTACACGCTAGTTGTTTTGGCTATCGGTAATTTAGGCTTTTTTTGTCTTTAGACTGCTTTAAACTTTAGCTAATATTTCAGCTACATGCTAGCTGTTTTGGTTAATCTAATTTCTTTTGTTTGTTTTTTAGGCTAATTTTCCATTTGCTTAATATTTACGCTGGCTATCAGCTTGAGCGTTTTCAGCAATTATCTTCAGTGTTTTTAGCTATTAACCTCAGCTATCAGCACTAGCATCTTGAGTGGCCAAATTCAGCTTAAAACATTCACACTAGCATTATCGCAGGTAATGCTACATATCTAGTTCATAACTATATTAAAAACTTACAGTTTTAAAGGTTAAAAAAAAGTTTTAAATGTTTTCAAAAATTTGTTTTAGAGTGTTCAATAAATCCTGTTTGGCTGTGACCTAAGGTGTGTTTTGGATTTTGGCCCATTGTGCGATTGAGTTTGACACTCCTACTCTAGACATTTATAGAACCACTCCCTAGGGTTTCAGCTCAGAAACAAGCTTGTTGTTTCTCTTACACAACGCACCATAAAATGGATGCGTTTAGTACAAGGGTTCATGAATTTAGGGGAACACGTGGACGAGAGCGACAGACCAACAGTCCTCCATCCTCCTCTATTACCTCAGCTCTTTAAATTGTAGCACAAATAATGTCCGGTGACGTTCTGCTGAGCTGAGGCCCATAAAGAGAAGAGGGTGAACACTGCAAACATTTTCAAACACGAGACCAAAAGAAAAGGAAACAGAGAAGATCTCCAGCGTCATGACAACATGACTCAGCTGTTTTTTACAGCACAAACTCCTCAAGATCTCTGAAGCTACAGTCACACTTGTGTTCAAGCGACCACTTCCAATGAATAGTCCATGCAAACATGCATATTGACTATGTTTACAGGCTTTAGCAGTCAAAACTCTCGCGTTCATGCCTTGCACACACATTTTTGAGTCCAAAACTACGGTGGCTGAGAACGTCCATCACATGAAACGGCAAAAAAAAAAATAAATAAATAAACTGTGCAAAAATAAAAAAAAGTAACTGTAAACGGAAAAAAAAAAAAAGTGATGCAAACAAGAAAGCTACAACAGAAATCGGTTATCGGGGATTGTTTTTGCCGACAGACACACCAGAAGTGGACTGGTTTTTATTATATACACTGCTGGGAGAGGAATATTCAATAATAAATCTCTTGATTTTGTTAACCAAGTATTATATTCACAAAAAACGAAATTTAATGATAAAGCTTCTAATTTTTCTGATTTATTGGCCCAAATTAGTTTTTGCATACAATCTTTTTCCCCCAGTACAAACAAAAAAGCAATTAAAACATGTCATCTTGATCAGTTTTATAACTTCACTTAGCTTTATTTGTGAGAGTGTATCCCCCCTGGCGTTTAGTTTGAACTATTGATCTACAGTTTATTGTTCTTTGTTTCTTACTGTACGTCATTCATGTTTTGAATTTCAAAAAAACCTGTTGCGATAAAAAGAAGGAAGAAAAGATCTCTACGAAATGGAAATGGGACGTATGTGCAAATGGATGGGAGGGGGAAGGGTTTTTATTTTAACTTGTGTCTTTGTTTTTATTGTAAAGCGATTCAAGCTGTGAGAGTATGAGAAGTGTTTTTTTACAAATAAAGTTAGATTTGATTTTTACCTGTAATTGTTTAAACCTCTGGCTGTTCTGATGTTTTTGAGCTTTTAATGTTCGACTCTTTGTTGTTCTACTTTACTACATTCCTCCTGCGTTTCATGAAGCTAAACAAGCATTAATGCTTTATGGTAGAGAAGCGTGCATAGATTCAGAATATTGTTGTTATCTACTATTATGACGAGCCTTTCAAGATGTCCGTTCGTGTTCTTTTGTTTTGTTAAAAACATTTCTTCCAAAAGTGCAACTTAAATATATATATATATTTTGCTTTATTATGCTTATTTTTGCCTCTTTGACTTAAAAATACAGAACAATTTATAGTGAAGAAAAGTAGTAGTTGAATTTGACCTACTGATGAGTCTAATTAGAACTTGCGTTTATAAGAGGTGATTCTGTGAGCCTGTCAGACTTCAGGCTGCAACCAAACTTTGCTTCCAAAAGGAACGGCCACCTGAGATGACCCTGGTTCTGATGTCCTTTCAGGAGACAAAGCGTGCCAGCAGAGGCCAGTCCTCCCTCTGCTGAGAGCTGAACTCCTGCCTCCTTCAGCCAGCGGGGGGGGGGCCTCATTGTAAGTTCAAACACAGAAGCGGGGACGTCATCGGGGCTTTAAGTGTCTGATCCTGTTCTACCAGAACCTGACAGTGACGGTGGTAATGTTCCATACATGGGTCGTCTATGCTGGATCCGATCTCAGTCAGGACTCTCTGAACGCTGGGGGACCACACGGCTAACGCAGGCTGGAAGGGGAACTTAAAATAATTAGCTCCTTGGAGACATAAACTGTATTTTGCACCTGAAAATCTCCTACTCTAATAGTTCTGGACACCAACCTGACATAACACATTTTTTCTGCGCCCCCCCCCCCCCCCCCCCCGCACTGCCTGAGCCAGCCTGCATCACGTCTGCGGAATGTGGAAGCCATTCTCTTTTTTTTCTATTCTTTCTGATCGCACCCTAAATCTGTCAGGACAGCGGCTGGCATTTGGCTGCTGCAGCAGAGCCGCTGTGCACTCAGGCGGCACCAGAACGGAAGAAGCACACGGCATCCACAAAAGAAAACCTGATTCTTTTTCTCAAAGAGGCTTTAAACTATATGTCAGTCTGTCTGTCTTCTTTAAAAATCACAGCACTTTGTTTTAATTTTTTATCCTCATTCCACCAATATTCATGTTTCTTTAACATTTGTCCGTCACTTTTAGTTTTATTGAATCTCATAATAAACAATATCAAAACAAGGAAAATAAAATGCAAAAAATCTTACGTCTAGTTCATTCCGCATTCCGGATACTGCGAGCACTCGTAAGAAATGAGAAGCCAAATGAAAAGTCACATTTATTTATTTGGAGCTACTGGAAACAAACATTTTTTATTCCTTTAAAACCTAGAATGTTGATGGAAAAACTTTCAACTGGGTCAGAAATATTAAATGGAGACTTATTTAATCATTGTGTGGAGTTACATAAAAAAAAAGAAAACTTTAAAGTCTAAGAAGTGCAACATTTTCAATACATCATTTCTCCTTTATTGATTTTTCAAAGTAAAAGCAGATCTGGTAGTTGGAGGATAACGTTTGCTGTTCCAGCATCTGGTCACTGCATCAGGTTCATCTGACCCAGCTCTACCATAGTTACAGTTCCTCCGGAGTCTTCATTTATCCCTGAAGGTGTTTGGATCCACAGAAGTTCTAAACGATGCTGCTTATTTCCTCCAGTATCGCCAAATCTGCAGATAATTTCTGATATGAGGGCATTAAAAAGCTGCAGAAACTCCGTCTGAAAAGAAGAAGACGCTGTAGTTGCAGGTCAGTGTGCTCTCTAGGAGAGTCGGGAAGATTTCAAGGCCGTTCAGCTGTGATGCAGAGACCGGCGAGGACGGATCTCTGAGAGAAAGGAGACAAAGCTCAGGACGAAGGACACGTGTGCTCCTCTCTCCTGCTGCCATCGTGTCACGGTGACAACAACAAGGCCGCGTGTAAACGTTACTCCTAACTAGCTGCTGCAGAGTGTAACTGTAATCGTCTCTCCTGACTGTTAAAACCTTTGGTGATCTTGAGCAATTCTTCAGCGAGCTTTCTGGAGTGTTTTTAGTGTTTGGCAGGTTTTGATTTTCATGTCAAAGAGATTCTTGACCATTTTTGGAGGAATGTTATTTTCTTTTGAGAGCTCTGTGTTTTTTGGGTTTGTCATTTCTGTTCTTCTGTAGAGACGCTTTAAAGAGAAAAAAAACAACATTCACTCAGACATGCTCGGAACGTGGCCAATAACCTCTTCAAATCACTTTGCTGGTGCAAACTTTAATGGAATTTTTCATAAATGCAGGAAAAGTCAATTTTTCTGACAGAAGGGAAGAGTTCATCCAACTCGTCGGTGCCGCCACCTTTTGTGATGTTTAAGTTGATCCCATTTTCTTTACCTTTTCAATAAAACTTTTTTACCTCAGAACCATGATTATAGTAATAAAAATCAATCGTAAATACGAAAAATACTTTCAAAAAGGTCAATCACAGGGGCTGGGCTCAACAGAAACCATCAACTCCTAATAAAAAGAGAGTAAGTTATTTGACTATAAATGATCCTAAATTCAACCTCAGAAGATTCACTGCTGTTTTACCACCATCATGTCCTCAACCATAAAAAAAGAGACCAAGAACTAAAGGGTAAAGCTTTATTCATTAGCTCAAACAGTCACTAAAATAGAAGTATTAGTTTCCTGCATGGCTTTACTTCATTTTACATAATATTGTCAAAATTATTGTACATTTCTAATAACAAGTCTTCAGTTTAGTTAGATTCTCTTTCTCATGGCTTTCTTAAAGGCGCCCTTTAATAAAGCCATGAAATTTTGATTTCAGGGTGAACTATATAAATATATATGATCATTTATTATCTTTAAAACACTAAAAACTAATTATTTATGAAATATTAGTTATATTTCGTGAGTGTTTTCAACCCGTAAGTAAAACGTCTCGATTCCTGAAGCTCCGCCTGGTGGTGCTGTCCACTCCATGGCGTCATCCCAGAGTTTGTGGCAGGATCTTTGTATTTCTCCCACGAAAATAATTCAAACTTCTTCAAGAATGGATGAAAATACAATATATCTGCCTTTAGTAGGACGGCCATCGCTAGACTGCTTCACAAACACATGCGGCTTCTGCACGGCTCCACCGACCAAGGGTGGGGGTAAAGGTGCGCCACGCCCAAATTAACAAACGCCTGTTTGAGATGGAATTTACTGAAGACAGGACACAATTGGAAGATATACGGTATTCTGCAACTAAAATGAAAGTTTTTTGATAATCATAGTTCTGTGGAGAAATTGATTATTGTGTTAGTCTGGGGCGGAGCTGTCAGAGCAGACTCTTCCCGACACAGTTGTGGTTTTTTTTTTTGTTCTTGTTGTGCAGGTCAGCTGTCACTCCTCCTGGATGGCTCCTCCCTCCCTGTTTCTCTCTGTAAGAGTGCACAGCTGCCTGAGCTTTGTAACTAAGACTATTTAAATTTCAGTCTTTCAGTCCCTGCATCCCTGTTAGAACCGCGAGTTTACTGTTTAAGCCCACACTGAGGTTTGCAATTCTTTAGGTTTTTTCTTAGTCCTTTGTTTTTTGTTGGTTTTTTTTTTTTTTTTTTGTCCTTTTACAGTTTTCCCTCTTGTGAAGGGTTTTTTGTTGTTATTTAAAATAGATCTGCTGCATTTCCGAGTCCAAGCCTGATTCTCTCTCTCTGCACCTGGGTTCTTGTCACTCCGGCCGTCACATTTCCTGGAGGGAGCTGTTGGTATCGATCTTACGTCGGCACGTTTCCAACCGCTCGTTTTCTTGGGTGTGGGAGGGGCTGCTGCAGGCTGTGCAGGTTTTCAAAGGATTACTCTTAAATGCATGAACGGATCAAAATGCCGCTTTGGGATTCTTTATAGTGAGGAATGAACAGTAAAATGCATTTAAAACCTCAAAAAGTAAAATTTTCATTGTAGGGCCCCTTTAAAGAGAACCAAACAAGGAAGTCGCGTCGTGGGACTTTAGATTGTCTCATGTTGCATTTTACCGCTCAGCTACAAGAGATATGTGGAAAAATCTACACATGTAGCCACTTTATTCATGAAAAACGACGTATTTGACACACATATGTAGAACAATAGATTGTTTTGAATGCGCTAGAACAGCACTTTTCGCGAGCGATTTATCCACCATAAAACACTGCTTTTTACATTTGTTTTGGGACAACACAAAATTACACAATCCACGTGCTACTTTTAAAACTTTCATTAAAAAAGGCGTTTTTCATGGCCCAAACGCATGTGATTATTGACCCTTTTGGCTTGCCATAGACTAGCTTAAAGCCCCTCACCAACCTCAACCTAACACTATGGGTGCAACAAAAATGGCAAGCAATGTCAGAGCAGTCCAATGATAGAATTCAGATCCAGATTCCAGCTCAGACAAGGAAAAAAAAGACATTCATGGATCTATTTCTTAAGTGGATGTATCAGGAGGGAGCTTGTAACCTGCTCAGAATATTTTCTAAGTCACAAAAAAAGCTTTTTTTCTGAAGACGTTTTTTTTTTATGCGCTCCCGATTCACAGCAATTTAAAAAAGAAACACTCAGAAAAACAATACAAGTCTCAAAAGTACCAGAAAAAAACAAATAGAGCTCATAAAAAACACCAAAAGTACAGGTTTCTTTGGAGGGGGTCTTTGAGATATTTATCAGTTTGGCAGATGACTGGATTTTTCCAAAACTTAAGTTCTTCCTGCTTCAGTTTTTTTTTTTTTCCAATAAAGATGAATGTGCATTTACACACTTCTGCATATCAATCAGAACTCCATCAGATCATGATTGTGCATTTCAAAGCTTTTTTAAAGAGTAAACAAGGCGTTTTGTTGATGTTCACCTGACTGCGGTTAGGATAAACTCTTCATGGTAACATACACACAAACACAACGGGAGATTTGCCACAGAGCTCTGCGGCAGTCGCAGATGTTAGCGACTCCATCCTTCTGTCGTCTGAGTGCTGGCCTTCGCCTTCACGACGGCGAAACAAAGACTGAGTCGCTTTTGTTTAAATGCTAAATAATTCCAGCTTATTAACATCCCTTAAGAAAATAATTTATTCATGACTTCAGCGCTGGCTTCTCGGAGAACGCAACCGCCGCCTCCTCGAGCACATGGAAGTGGCATTTAGCAACAAGCTGGTGGCACTTTTTCTACTGGTCCAGACTTCAGAGAGCTTCATTTAAAAAGACCTGGTGCTGAAGAAGCTTCACATCAAAAAGCATAGAATAGAATAGAATAGAATAGAATAGAATAGAATAGAATAGAATAGAATAGAATAGAATAGAATAGAGTAGAATAAAGCTCCACATCTATGACCAAAAATAAAACCACCAATAAATGTTATTTCGAGCTGAGGAGTGTCTGGCTATCTGAGCTCTACCGATTCCACAGAGCTGAAATGCACCTGACATCACCTGGATGAACTCTGCAAGAGCACAGAGGACTAAAAGACGTCCACTTTCTACAAAAGAGGGATTCTAGTACACGATTGAAACACTGCACTCATGGTAAAATATAAAAAAGACAGAGATGGGCTTTAAGAAAACAGTTTCCCGTGAATCATGTCCTCAGACTGAAGTGGTTTCTCCTCCACAGAGAGGATCTCTAAACCACCTGATAGAAAATGTGTGAAGCGTCTTTCAGCAGTGAAGGAAGGCCTTACCTTGAGTCCGCCGCACTCTGCTGCTGACCCTTTGTCCACTCCGGTGATGTAAATCCCCAGGGCATATTCAGCTCCGCCCCTAATCATGAGACCCAGAGACCGCCCGTCATCCAGAACCAAATTGACCTGTTCAAGAGGACAGAAAACTGGTCAACAGTTTGTTTATGAACCAACCTGCTGGGAAACATTTCCATTCAATCAGTTTAGTTGAAGGTTAGAAAATCAGAAGTTAAAAACATTTTTAGGCAACAGAAACCCCAAAAACCACCACTACCATATACATTATCATATATGACCTTATTTATGAAACATGAGTTATTTTTGTGAACTCCTTTAATACCCAGAAGTAAATTGGCGCAGACAGAATAATGATGGCCTGTGGTTCATTTTGTGGTGAAATTCGGTCAAATAATGCAGAAAACACCAAAACAACATTTCAGAATTAACTTAAATGATGAAAACATTGCTCTGATTAATCTCCTGATCAAAAATCTTTTTCGGTTTAATGTGGATCATATTCCTGGAGACATGCGCACCTTTCTGTCTGACTCAATAATCCATGTTCAAAGCAGTTCTTCTCCCTTTCTCCTCCAGAAAATAGCCTGCACCATTTCTCCACCAGAAAATAGTCTCCTCCTTTTTCTCACTAGGAAATAGTCTTCTCCCTTTTTCATCCAGAAAATAGTCTTCTCCCTTTCTCCCAAAGTCTTCCCTATATCTGTCTGCGTCAGTCTTGAATACGTTCAGGATCCATCCCAACATGTCGTGTGGATTCCTCATCAGAATGTCCTTTGGTGTATTCCACTACACGAAGTTACAGGCATTATGAAAAGGCTAACACAGGAACATGTAGTGATGTCGGACTGTCCTTTTTTTAACGTTACTTACAAAGTTGGTAGTTAGGGTAGTCACAATGACATTTGTTTTATCTGTATCAGTCAGTTTTTTTTGTATTACAAAAAAGGTTGGGAGTTACAAGTGTTGCTAACATAGCTAACGTTTCGAAAGTGGCTAACGTGTAGCATACTACAAACAAATTCAGAATTCTTCCCTTCTCCCTACCCTTTCATTTAGCCCTTCAAGCGAAGAGTTATGGAAAAAATGGTGTATTACATTTTGAACGTTACTTTCACTTAATTAGTCACCGGTTAGCTAGTATTAGCGTGGAGCTTCCAGGGCTTGAATGTACATAACGCCAGTACTTTAAACAGGTGATGCTACAACAAAAGTCGTTACTTATATTTAAATGTAAATCTCTGTGATTCAGAGCGCAACCACATGAAGAAAAACGCATCTCCTCCGCGGCGCAGCGCGGAAACCCCCCGCGAAGGAGGCGTCCATAGGATATTAAAAAAATATATTTCAGACACCGAAAGAATTCAGATTGGGCCAAATTCTAAAGTTTTTCAATGAAATTAATTAAGTCTGACTGACTGACTTATCCCTGAATGTTTCGCTCAATAGTTCTGTGAATCCAGTGCGCCCTACTTTGGAAATTTGAGTTGCTTTACTTTGAACTTGTTGGCCTTTCACCTGTGCAAAAGTGTGAAACTAAAGACAGTAAAGATGCAAAGCCTGTCCACAGCTCAGTTATTTTACCCATTTTTCTTTGATGTTGTCGCTCCTCTAAGGCCGTGACATTCACCTCTGCAAGGACCCGCTGATCAACATGCAATCCTTTGCAGATAATTTATCTATTCTCTGAAGGACTGAAGCCATTAAAGGGAAAGTCACTGATTAATGAAAGCCCCCACCCCTTTGCCTTTGTTTTGTGTATAAATCAGATGTGAATTTACAAAGTAAATGATGATGCATCAATCGGCAAAGCAGACCTGACACATCTCAAAGAATTTAACGAGGACCTGGGAAAGTGCATGACATGGGTAACAAGAAGTGACCTGGACAAGCCAGTAACCACGGCGTCTCAGAACGACCTTCATTGCCCCCCTCCCCCTTCTGTTTTCCGCACTCGAGTGCAGCCCGATCACTGGTTTCAGGAGATGCTTGCAGAGCTCGGGGCTGTTTTGTTGTGCTCTCTCGACTTAAACGGCATAATTTCCGGCGCTAAAGCAACATCAGACATGATAAATTATGTAAAATCGCACAGCTGTGGGAAACGGCGCCCCGCTGCTGTCTCGCGGCTCAGTATTTACACTCTGGAGAAGGACACAGGGTTCAGGAGGGCTTCATTTGTCTGATCAAACCACAGTTTTTATTACCCACAGGCTACCATTCCCCACATTTAATGCCCTCTTTGTCTATTGCCCCAGGTCATCAGCAGCGCCCCTCATTTCTCTGCCGTTTCCTTCTCCCTTCAGCTTTTCACTCACTTGAAGCGATTTGATGTCAGAGTGCAAACAGAAAATCAATCAGCCTTTTTTTCTGTGGGGCTTTTTATACTTTGTTTTTTCTGTGGTGCTTAACAAGACCGACAGCAATGCACCAACTCGGTTCATCGAGAAAAAACAGCTGATTTAAGAATATACAGTTAACGAAGGAAGTCGTTTTTAACTTAGTATGTAAATAATAAAAAAAAACATTGAAACTAAAACTTGGTTCATATTGTAAGAATATAGAGTTAAAATTTAAATGTTATAATAGAAATAATTTGGGAATACCAGTGACTGTATATGGGAACTGGACCGAGTGAGTGTGATGTCATCCATAGAAAACTGCTTACTTCTGGCTCTACACAAATGAAGTCAATTCAGCTGCCATTTTTTCAGGATTGACGCATCGCCATGTTGGAGCCAAACAAGCAATAATTGGTCCGTCAGTCTGAGTCAACGTTTCTATGGCAACCGCTCATGGTCAATCAGGAGTGAACTTGTTTAGAGTCCACACCACTACAACTTAAAAGCGGGCCAGCGTGGGGGCCAGCAGGCAACACCTACTTTCATTGAGGCATCTGATTGGTCAGTTTATGACTTCAAAAACTTGAATTACAGAAACATAATGTGAAACAAAGAACATGTTAAAGAGTATCCGACCAAGAATGGTTATTCTGACCAATACAATGGTCTCCATAGAAGTCTTTGAGCGTCTTGGAACCAGCGGGTACTTCCTGTTGTGACTGCGAGGAGGGAAGGGTTACTCAGTCCAGTTCTCCTGTACAGTGAATATAGAAAATTAACGGGTAAAAAATAAAAATCCAGAAATGCATTTACAGAAAAAAGCCAGACTAGAAAATGTAACGCCTGGTTTACAATAGACGCTTCCATTCGGCGCCCTTGTTAATCTATGGCGTGGTTCACACCAGGCGCGGAGCGCCGCGGTCCTCCGCGGAAGGCTCTCACCGTGCAGCGGATTGTTTCAGCGTCTGGTCTATTTTGTGGGTGAGCCGCGAACGATCCACGTCAATTTTGACAGGAAGTAACATCGAGATACATGAGAAAATTCGATTTATTTTTAAAATACAACCAATTTTTCACAATAAAACACAGGGATTGACAAATGAAGAAGTTTGTTTCCAGTATCCAAAACGCACCTTTATTTACCCGACGGCTATTAGCCCTACATGCTAACCAGCTAGCATTAAGCATACAAACAGAGGTGACCTGACCGTCGTGAACTCGTAAATAAATGTAACAGAAAATTAAATGGGAACAACAACAACAGAGATGGAGAGTCTGTTTGGGTTTACTGGCACTTCAAAATAAGAGAAGGAGAGAGAAAG
The DNA here is from genome assembly GCA_003999625.1 of Oryzias javanicus. NCBI lineage: Eukaryota > Metazoa > Chordata > Actinopteri > Beloniformes > Adrianichthyidae > Oryzias > Oryzias javanicus. The sequence continues at coordinate 4,597,509 of CM012448.1, forward strand.
GAAAAAGGTTGGAGGAGGATTTTATTTTGCACGGTAACTGAGACATCAATTAGCAAGAAACAACCCAGCTTAAACGTTTCATTAAGCAGGCAGCAAACAGCCTGGCATCCCTCCCCTCCGTAACTGCCCAGTAAATGCACCAATACCAGGAATAATTACGATTTAGACTTTAGGAAAACAACAGATAAAAGAAAAGTTAGCACTGCAACAGGCTTGTCTAAGGAGCTCATCTTTATGTTTTCAGTCAGCAGGAATAGATCAGCACGTTTCTGTGCCTGGGGCAAACATTTGTCTGGGCGCCACAGCTGAAGGACACAATCATGAAGGAATCTCCTTTTGGACTTTTTAAACTTCAGTGTGACTTGAATCAAAAATATCTCACAATAGACCCCAAACTGAAAAAGATTTGAACTAAAAAGACTCTAAATTAAAAAGAATATCAGAAGTTGATCACCGTAGCATAAAGCTATTTTAATACTCTCAACCTCAGTAAATTAACAGAACAGTGTAAACGTTAACATTTCTGCTTGTTTTTAATCCATAAACAACATTTTTAGATTTCTTATTACAATTATTAAAAAAAAACACTCAGAAATGCAATTTTGACTGTAATTTTTGTACATATGTCATCCATCATTATTAAAAAAAAACATTATTATTGGAGTATCAACGTCTGCTCTGTAATTCAAATGCGTGAGAGCTTTTCTCTTCCCTGTCAAGAATGAACATGTCAAGAAGAAGTGACTGATTAAATATTTCGATGTGATTCCCGGTGTCATGTGTGTATGAAACATCCGGAGCTCAGGCCTCTTTTTCTCAGCTGCTTATTGTGCCGCCCCGGTTTCTAATAAAAGCTGCTGGAGGAAAGCCAATCACCTTTATTCACCCCCTGGGAAAGCGAAGGCATTTAGGTTCTCTGACATTTATGCAGGACACTGAGAAAAGTTTTAATTAGCAAAGCCATCTTTTATTGGCTCCACGTCGCAGCTCTGAGGCTGCAGTGTTAGCATCAGTCATTATGATGGAATCAATTCATTGCTTTTTTTTCTCTGTAAAGAAGTCCCATCAAGTCTGTTTTTGTAAGTGATGGACTCTGAGGTGACATTTAAATGGGCTCTTTGTGCAGAAGACGGCAATTCACCAATCAGAGGGATCTGGGAGTTCCTCTGTCCTTGTTTTGAGACATCACCTGAGTCCGAGTTTTCATGCTGTTTCTTTTTTTCTCTTGTTTATAGTTTTCAATTTTTGATTTTGTGTTTTGTTTTTAGCTTTGCATTAAAAAGCGCTCTGTTTTTTTTTTTTTTTTACGTTTTTATTTGTATTAACATTAATTAACTCTTGTTAGTGATATAAGAAAAAAAAAAAAAAAAACATAATTTACGACACAATCCCCCCGATATTCTTCTGTCGTGCCCATTTTCTTGTAATATAAGAGTTCTGAGCTGCTGCTTCTATTTTTGCGGATCCGCACGGACTCACAGAGAGAGAGACAAACGCGAGAAAAACTGCTGTTCCTCAGAGAACTGAAGCTTAAACGTGGTTAATGTTTCAGAAAAACCCTGTATATTAGTCAAGGAGTCTGTTTCTAGTTCTGCTAAACGACTGAGCATCACTCAAAACAGAACAGCTCGAGTGAGGACAGGAAGTTAAGTACCAAGGACAAAATAAATCACCGGGGGGGATTTTCAGAATAAAAGAACCGTATTTATAGTGAGCTCATAGATACCTCACTACAGGTCTAAAACTAAATTTATCTCTTTCAAGCAATATTATTTTTAATTCAAATTGCCCTCTTTAAATTTGGGAAAATTCAGATTCACGATATTTTGTATTAAAATCTTTCCAGTCACAACAAAAATTTCAGAGGACAGGATGTAAGAGAATTTGACCAACTGTCAATCCCTGTTCAACTGTCAAAAGCAGGAGAAGTAGGACCCATTTAATAAACATTTAATAAATTAACTAAAACTGGACAAAAAAGAGAAATAAAAAAAAAAGGAAATACTAATTGTAATTGTAATTAGTATTGCTGTTTTCACTGAGGGATGAGAGGAAAGACATTTCATATGTGCTTGTGTATTTTGTGTATTCAGCATATTTGACAAATAAAGTTAACTTGACTAACTATGTTGAACTGAAAAACAGACTTTTTTTTACACTGAGGACAAAGAACAGAAATGAGAACAGTTGTGAATGATCAACATGAACCTAAAGTGACTGACAGGAGACAGAACATGATCTGAAAAAACCCTGAAACACCAAACTACATCACAAAATTCTCACAGCAACAGTAAAGTAAAAGCGTTAAATATTATTAATAATTTCTGCATTTGTTTTAGATGAAAGTTGTAGGAGGACTCTCTTTTTTTTAAAATCTTATAATCTGTATTAAACTTAATTCATGTTGATTCTTTCTGCTGCGCAACACCAAAATAAAGAGCCTCCGGTGTTTTATTTACTTTAGATGTCCTCCAAGTCTATGATAAAGTGAACTCATTTTTGTTGACAATAATTTGTTTACATAAAAATGACAACTGTCTCACTTTCACCTACAGAAGTCATATAGCTGAGTATATAATAGTTAGTGCTCTATTTTAAAATTATACTTATATCCACATTGTTAAAAGGACAAAAGAAAAAAGTGTTTTTTTGTGAAGAAACACAGAACTCAAGGAACCGGAGACAGCTGGGGTTCTGTTCTCTGTTCTTATTTCTTCCTCTCTCTCTTACTCTTTATTATTCATTGTATTAAGTTCTCCATGCTTTTGTTGGTGCAGTTCGATTCACATGTTGTTTTTCTCTCTCTCTCCCCTCTGGGGAGCGGGAGTGATTTCAGATCCAGGTGGATCCCCCACGCTCCTGCTCCTGGCCGTGGACTGCACTTCTGCATCATCTGACTGAGGACTTCATCACCACTCGTCCCTCAGCTCTATCTGCAGCTCTATCTGAATGAATTCTATTCAAATACGTAGTTTTAGAAGCTAATTTTCCCTGACCAGTTCTGGTATTGCCTGTTCGTCCTGGGATGGGATCTCTCCCTCATGTGGGAATCCATAAGGTTTCTTCGTTTTTCCTGATTCAGGTTTTTTGGGAGTTTTTCCTTACCGAGAGGGAGGGTCTAAGAGCAGGGATATCCAGTTTATTTAGTCTGTTTAGTCTTTAGTGATCTTTTAATGTTTCATGACTATTTTTTTGCAACTGTAAAATTACCTGCATGAAGCCCAATGAGGCAAAATTCTTTGTGATTTTGGGCTATAGAAATAAAATTGAATTGAATTAAAACACATTCGTTTTAAAAAGAGGCGTTTACATTCAAATAAACTTGGTAACACTCATTGAGAGTATACAGAGGACTGGACTGAGCAGGTGTGACACAAACCAATTCAGTTGCCATTTTAACACGATATGGACGTTCAACAGTGATTGGTCCGAGTCGGTCTGAGTTAACGTTTCTATGGCAACTACTGTTGACCATCATGAGTAAGCTTGTTGGACGTCCACACCCCTTCAACCGAAACCAGGTTTCAGAGAACAGAACAGAATAGAATAGAATAGAATAGGTAATAGCTTTTTATTTCACTATAGAAGTTTATGTTATTTTGACTTATTGGAACCAGTGGCTACATCCTGTTTGGAATGTAATGGGGGGATGGGGGGTGTCACTCAGTCCAGTTCAGTTATACAGTCAATAGAAACACTGTGATAGTGGAGAAAGAGGTTGAAGTTACACCGAGCATTTTAAAGTTTTTTTTTTAAACCACCACAGTGCTAAAACTACTTTTATGACTTCTTTGTACAGATGAAAAATTTTTTTTTTTTTAAAGAAGACACATTTATACTACCTACCTATGTATCTTTTAAACCTGCTCTGTTCCTGTTTGGGGTCAAAGGTGGGCCAGAGTCCACCCGGCCACTGAAGGGTCAATCCTCGAACACAGGGGTCCCCAAACTGCGGCCCGTGGGCCGAATACGGCCCTTCTCCACATTTGGCCCTGCCTCCCAAACTGTTTTGGCTAAATTTGACATTTTTTAATTCTTTCAGGATAACTTGGCATTTATTTAATATTTTAGCGACATGCTAGCTGTTTTGGCTAATTTAGGATTTTTCATTTTTTCGGCTAATTTGGCACTTCGCTAATATTTTAACTAGGTATCAGCTTCAGCGTTTTTAGCTATCATTTTAAGAATCTTCAGCTATGAATTCATCGCATGTAATGCTATATATCTGGTTTTAATGTTTTTTTAGCATTATATTTCTGTACAGATCACAGAAAGGAATTATTTAAAATTTGCCTATGTGTGGATATCTGGAAAACCATAAATCTTTACGTTTAGACTATGATTGTTACACTATTTCTGTTAGCATACAAACTGACTCCGGCCCCACATTAGAGAAGAAAACAGTTATGTGGCCGTCACAAGAAACAGTTTGGGGAGCCCTGCTCTAACACACCGTCTGAGAATTTCCACATTTCAGGGTGATTCTTTCAGAGTTAAGTGAACTCCTTCTACTCCTGCAATTATTTTCCCTCCCACCTGTCTAGGAAACAGTTTATATTTTTGGAACCACAGAAGGTTTACATGCAAACTGGACTCATAGCAGAAGATATACAGAAGATTATACCTTGCTACCTGCTGGAAAAATTCAAATGATGCAACTGCAGGAAACTGAAGCTTGTTGGTGCCTTTAAAACATCTGCCAAAGTGAGACTGCAGAAAACAGCTGTGCAGAGTGAGACCAGCCTGCTGGTGGAGACTCGCTCCTTATTAAGTCATGAATATTCCCCCAATTACAGACCCAATACAACAGGGGTGACAAACTTAATCGCACAGGGGCTGAAATCCAAAGAACACCTTAGATCGCGGGCCGAACAAGAAAAACATGCATTGAACACTCTAAAAGGAAAATTTATAAAAATTTAAAACCGTTTAACCTTTTCAATATAATTATGAAATATCTTTATATAGCATTAACTGGGATGATGCTAGTGTGAATACTGCAAGCTGAAGATCTGAAGATGCTAGTGATGATAGCTGAAACTGATAGCTGAAATCCCTGAGGCTAATATTGAAAACACTGATAGCTAGCTCAAATATTGGATAATAGCCAAATTAGCTTGAAAAAAAAACTTGGAATAGCCAAAACAGCTAGCATGTAGCTGAAAAAATAGCTAAACTTCAAAAACAGCCTAAAAAAATGAAAAAGAAAAATCCTAATTTAGCCAAAACATCTGAGTGTAAATATTAGCCTAACTCCAAAACATCCCAAAAAAACATTTTTAAAAGCTTAAATCACTGCTAGCATGTAGCTGAAATATTAGCTAAACTCCATAATAGCCTAAAAAATCTTAGTAAATGCCAAATTATTACAAAAAACTAGCAGAATGCTCATTTTTAAAACTTTAAAGCCGTAACTTTTAGCATAATTATGATTAATAAAAAGGCAGGAATATTATTCCAGAATAAATTAATTTAAACATTTAAGATCTTTCTATTTTTTGTCTACATTAAAATATATTTAGTGGATCAGAATCTTGTTTTCTCTGTGTATCTGCAGCTGCCATTCTTCAGTCCATCTCATGCAGTCGTGTTACATGGACATTAAAATGGTCTTTGGGGATGTTAAAAGACGTTGAAATATTAAAAGGATGTGTCAGAGACAGAATGTAAAACAGAGCAGCGGAGCATGGTTCACACTGCAGTCTGCATTAGAGAGCCGCTCAAAGCTGCAGAGAAAATGTTCGCCTGTAATAAATCGCTTAAACAACTTTGACAGCGCGTCCCTGAAGGTTTTAAGGTGGCGAAGGGTAAAGCTTTGATTTAAGGCGGTATGACTGGGCTTTTTACTTAGTATCCTTTCAGTTTAGTTTTTTTTTTTCTCATTTGAGTTTAATACAAAATGCTATAAAAGAAAAATAAGGCACAGATTTGTATTTATGTCAATGTTACCACATGATAAATACAAGTTAACCTTTTTTTTTCGCATTAAAAACATAAATTCACTGAGAAAACTCTCCTTTTATAAAAAATATGAAACAGTTTATGTCTTTTGACAGATGTTCACATGAGTTCCTTTTACACTAAAAGACACGCCGCGTCACATAGAATCAGCTCAATGCTGCCAATGTAGTTGCAGGTTGTGTTGTGTCAGCAGAAATAAAAAAAAATGTACTGTTTGTGGAAGAGCTCTGCCAAAAGTACATAAATTCAACTCCAAAAGGAAATCAGAGCTAGTCAAGTCTCTGCCACTGTATTTCTCGACCCATAAAGCACAAATAAATATTGTTTAAAAAAGAAAACCTGTCTTGTTCGTCTATATAAAGTGACTTATTAGAGATGATTTTTTACCAGGTATCGCAGTATCGTGATATCATCAATATTGTGAGCCATGTATTGTGTAACGCATCAAATCATGAGGTTCCTGGCGATTCCCAGCTCTACTTTATATACAGTCAGCTCTGAGTTAACATTAGAGGTGTAACGGATCACAGAACTCGAGGTTCGGATCGTGCCTTAATTTTAGGGTCACGGTTCAGATCATTTTTCGGATCAGTAAAAGTGAAAAAAAAAAAGAAATAAACCAACAGCAAAAAACAAGGTAAAAGCCTAAAATCAATTTTTGGAAATGCATCAAAACAAATATTTAATAATGTTAGCTCATTGAGGCATATTTGTTAAAACAAACCATCTTTGAACACAAACAAAATGCTAAATCATGCAGTTTCTACATTTACATGTCTTTAGACTAAATCTCCAAAAACGGGAAATATGCTTAAAAACAGTGGTGTAAATGCGTACCCCTTAAAATGATTACGTCCAAATTACATAAATCAGTTAAAATAAAGATCTAAATTATTTTTGGTATTAATTGTTTTAACTGAAACTAACTGAGGGAATGTTTAAATATTAAAAATAATAAAGATGGCGCTGCCGTGCTTGCTTTTCCGGGCAATTTATGATCCCTATCACTTGCCATACTATCATTTTTTTTTTACTTTATTGAATGCAAACAAATTTACTGAACATTTAGACAAATGCATCAAAAACAAAGCAATGACGATAATAATAATATTCCAACACAGAATAATTACAGAAATATTTGTAAAATATATATATATATATATATATATATATATATATATATATATATATATATATATATAAAAAGAAGAAATTATAGAAAAAAAGATATTATAGTTATAAAATTAAACAAGGGAAAATAATTTAGTCATCAAGTATTAAGGCACAAAGTTCAACTGTATGGTCTGCTTTAGTGGTATGGATCCTTTTGGTGGCTTTCAATTACACAACCAAAAAAATTAGGAGACATTTGTCTAATTCTGCATCTGTGAAAATAAAACTTGGTTTGATATAGTAGTAAATAGATAATATTTTGGGTTGGGGTGGGGTACACGTGTGTACTGAGCTGTGGCTTCTGATCCATACAGATCCATTACACCCCTAGTTAATTGTCAATGTTTTCATGTAAAATCTACACTATGATAATCTGACAAATCTCCAACCAACAGACAGCAGATCAGTTATCTGAGTTTATGCTGCAAAAACACAGTTTGGTCATCAGCTGCGTAAAAAAGAGACAATAACAGAAGTTGCTTCTAACACAAGCTGCTGTAATATCTGCACCAACCTGTATTTATTTTATCACAATTTTTGAGCATGGAGATCGGGAAAAGATTTTTATCCACTTTTGGTCCAAAGTAAATATAATCTGGGATTGTTTTTTTTTTAAATTGATTCTCCAGGGACACAATCCTATTATCTTCTAGGAGAGTCACTTTCAACCTTTCCGTTTTTTAATAAAAGCAAATAGAAAAAAAATTGGTTGACTTGTACCTGTAGTTACAACAACCGACCACTAAACTACAATGTGGCAGCAGAGAGCATTCTTTTAGGAGAATGCTTAAAGTTTTTTTTCTTTTTTTTTTTTTTTTAAACAACAGTCAACCAGCAATGTGGGTGTAGATAGAAGTTCTGGAAAGTGGTTAAGAAGATGAAGTAGTTGAGATTTAGACATTCACCTTCTTCTCGTCTCCCTCCTGCAGGAGCTGCATGTTGCTGCGCCGCTGGCTGTCTGTCCTCCTCAGGGTGGCGCTCCGATGCTCAGGCAGGTCAGGGGGAGGGGACACGCTGCGTCCTTGAGGGTCGACCCAGGTGTAAACGTGGTTGGTGACATATCCGCCTGGAATCCTCCCCACAGAGCGCACCGAGAGCGAAAGCTTTTTACTGCCTTTCAGCACCTGAGGAGACCAGAGGAGAAGCTGATGAGTGTCAGGAGTTTGGAGGAGCCATTTCACACAAATGCCTCCTGGAATACAATTATTACTTTCCTGGTTTTTTTTTTTTTTTTTTTTTTTAAGAAAGTGCTGAAGGTGGGAGAGAATTACAGAGAGAAACATCCAATTTTGCAGAAGCCCTCCACCAAATGATCAAGAGCTCATCCAGAGAGGAGCATTTGGAACTCATTGCTCCTACAGATTGGCCTTGGCTGTGCCTCATTGCTCCCTGATAGCCTCTTTAGTATGTGCGATCCCTCTGCAGATCGCCGTATTCCCGTGTGAGCGACGCTCCCGACGAATCAGAGCAACAGTCAGGAAAACCTTTGATGATCTGTTGACTTTCTGTTTTCTTTTGAGTCCAGAATCACCAACATGATGCTGATTTTCATGTGGATCTGAGAGACTTCCTGCTGTCCTCTGAGGCTGAGAGCAAATGTGTCGACATAGGGCTGCCACGGTTAGTCGACTAATCGACTATTAATTTAATTTAACAGTCGATTAGTTGTTACTTTATATTATATAGAGCCAGAGTGTAGGAAAGTTCAACAAAGTTGTGAGCGTCCAGCAACAAAAAATCCACTTTTTTCATTATTTGACTTTATCTTTTGTGAAAAATAATTCCTCGTTTCAGATGCCGATCTTATTAGAGAGATCAGGAATATAATTTCCATCAAATTCATTTTGACAGGTGACCTTTGACCCTATATATCCTGTATATATAAAAGTGATATTAAATTGTTACGTCATCAGTCAAAACGAGTTTGGTGGATGGTGTAGGGTCAAAGGTCACCTGTCAAAACGAGTTTGATGGATGGTGTAGGGTCAAAGGTCACTTGTTTAAAACGTGAATTATGGAGAGTGTAGGGTCAAAGGTCACCTCCTAAAACGAGTTTGGTGGATGGTGCAGGGTCAAAGGTCACCTCCCAAAACAAGATTGATAACTGGTGTAGGGTCAAAGGTCACCTCCTAAAACAAGATTGATAACTGGTGTAGGGTCAAAGGTCACCTCCCAAAACGAGTTTGGTGTGTGGTGGTGTGTGATAGGGTCAAAGGTCACTTCCCAACAAGATTGGAACTGGTGTAGGGTCAAAGGTCACCTCCTAAAACAAGATTGATAACTGGTGTAGGGTCAAAGGTTACCTCCCAAAACGAGTTTGGTGGATGGTGTAGGGTCAAAGGTCACCTCACAAAACGAGTTCAATTGAAAGTATATTCTTTATCTCTCTCTCATTGAATTTAGTTTGTTTTAATAACAGAAACTAATAAATGATTGATTAAAAATACACATTTCATTAAAAATGTAATAAACTGTCATCTTAATTGTCTTTTTTTTTAGTTAGTTTAAAGCTAATGATGTGTGCTTTACATCCAATGTGCGCATGACCTGATTATTTGACAATTGGTGATTTTTCAACTATCAGAATAATCGTTTGTGGCACCTATTATTGAGAAAAGGTGTAGTTTTCTGCTCTTCTAAGTAATACCTGTCAATTTCATCTTTACTGAACTGCAATCTCATCCATTCAAACCTGTAAGTTCACATCCCGGCAGAACACTTCCCAGTGAATGAGGGCAGAGAAGAGCAATTATTGTGAGCGCAGCAATCCAGTTAAATCAATTTCACCAACAAACTAGACACTTTCAGCTGAAAGATTTCTGAAAAAAAAAAAAAAGCTGTCATCCAATCCTTTCCTTCTCATTTTCTAAATCTAAATCTGGTAGGATATAAAGTTGAGCAGCGCATGCCGCTCTTCCTCACTCACATTCAAAAGAAAAGGAACACTTCTAATAGACGCCACAAACTTTCTGTGGGCTTTTAATTGAGCCAGCAAGCGAGCGTGTCTGCAGGGAGTGTGACACAGCCGCGGGGCTCCAGAGAGTTTCTGTAACATCCAGCAAAACCAGAGACGGAGATACCTCACAGGGGTCTTTTTATTCCTGAAATTAATCACAGAAAAACACCGAACTCCTGTAGACGTGGTGTAATTTGAAAAGAAAAAAAGCTGCATAAAGAGCTGGGGAACTGGGACGCATCAATAATGTTTTACAGGAGGATATGAGCCTGCAGAGTCTGTGAAAATATGAAAGCCAGAGGAGCTGCAGCAGTCGGACTGAAATCACCGAATGTCCATAAGCGTGGATTTTTGGTAGCAGGGCTGAAAACGCTGGAAAATCTCCAACAGACTCCACGGAGCTTCTTGATGTGACCACGGAAATGTGAACGGCGGCTCATTTGACCGCACTTGGAAAGGCTTGTAAATGAATCAAAGAGCATTTGGATGTTAGCTTTCATTATTTTCTGCTCTGAGAAACCAATGGATTGAATGGATTGATCACAGCAACGTCAAGAAACATCAAAGAGTCTTTGGTGAACTGGAAGGAGAAAGAATCAGGATTTTGGAGGAAGTTCGCTCCATGAAGATCTGAGCTGACATCCGGATCAGAACCATACGGCTGGACATTACCCAGATTGATGGATGGTTTTATGTAGCAGCCGTGAAGATTTATGCTAGTGAGACACAGAGCTATCATAATCAGGCGGAGCTACTTCCAAAAGCCACGCCCCCTCAGAGGAGATTCTGGAAACAGAGGCTTCAGATCAAACATGAAAAATGGCTTTTTAAGACATTTTGATTATGGGATTTTGGTTAAAAACGTAATCATAATAATTAAAACACTCCTGGGAATACTTTTTTAATTTAAAAAAATGTAATGGGGGGACACCATAAAAAAATGAAAGTCAGAGAAAAATAAGTAAAGTCGTTTTTCAGAGAATAAGTGACTTTATTGCCGTCTATAGTTATTGTGATATAAAATAATTTATATTGTTATACACTCTTTTTTTTTCGTCATCACCCATCATTAGGAGCAGGAATGTGAGGAAATCTGAGAGGTGAATGAATCAACAAAGTAGAGAGGCTCTGTGGTCCTGATGCCCCACTCCTGCAGGACGGGGCAGATGTGACCTCGGCTGTTAAGCTGCAGCAGATCTAACACAGCAGAATGGAAACAGTCCCAATGATGCAGAACGCCCCCCCATTTGTGAGATGTAGGGCAATCCATTTCATCAAAGTGCCTAAAGTTTCCTGATGCAGCCCAAAACAGAACAAGCTGACACCTTTTCCCGGCTGCTTTGGTTTGGACAGGAACACGCTCCGGCGGAGCATCGTTACAAACACGTCTCCTTTCTGTCCTCCGAGGGAGACGCTTTGGTTACAGGATCTAAACCCCTCCGATGTTTGTTCCTGTTCACGAACATCATGTGCAGAAACGGAGTGAAACCCGAAGCCTTCATCTGTCTGTCACGGAAACACAAAACTCAGATACAAACTGAAAGGAGTACAGACAAAACCACCAAACAGGAGGACAAAAGAAAACTGCCTTAATCCTTCATCATTTTTATAAGCTGATGTTTGTCACACATCAGTCCATCTGGATGTGGACAGGTAATGTCAAACCAAATCCTCAATTTGAAATATGTTTTTAAAAAAGAGGATTTTACCGTAAGAAATAGAACAGATGAGATAGTCAGTTTAATCAGGGACAAAATGAATAAAAAACAGAAAAACAAAAGTCGGTTCCATCGTGATTATGTTTCTGGATTTCCTGTGGTTTTTCATTCATTTTTATAAACTCTTTTATTGGCTCTAATGGAGGTTTTCTTCCTAATCTTTTGTTTAGCTTACGGGTCGGTAACATTTAATGCTGCAAGAGTCATTTCTAACTAACCATAACCCAGTGAGAACCACAAAGTCCCAGCTCAACAATTAGATGTATTAAGTTATGAAAACATTCATTTTCAATATTTACAATAATTATAACATTTCTATTATTTTACTTTTGGCTGTCGGAACGGTTCCTTTCAAAATAAAATACATCCTGTGTCGATTAAAACCCCGCTGGTGTAGATTGATTGGGAAACTTATTCTATTAATAAACCAAAATAACAATAAATTAAACCTTTCACCATCATTTTGGCTGGTTACCTTACATGTTGTCGTTTTGGAGGAAAGGTAAAGCCTAAAATGCCTTTAATTTACAGCAGGGGACTCAAACTGGCGGCCCGCGGGCCACTTTACGGCCCTCAGTTGATATTTTGCAGCCCCCACCTTAATATGGAAGTTCAAAGTTGGTGCGGCGCGCGAGTTTTGCATGAATGACACTTTTACAGTGCTGTGTGTGGAACTGAAGGACCAACCAATCACAGTTCTTGGGGGCGTGACATTGATCAGGCTTGAAGCAGTGAAACCACATTAATGACTTCCTTACTTTTGCAAGTAAATTTCTCAACACGTGCAGCCAGTGCTGTATTATGGAGTCTCGAAAGAGCCAAAAAGAAATAAATATATACACCATTAAATAAATAAATAAATGTGGCATTAAATAAATAAATGTGGCAATAAATAAATAAATGTTGAAATAAATAAATAAATGTTGAAATAAATGTGGCATTAAAATATTAAAAGAGCACATTTAAGTATTTCATGACATATTTATTTATTTCATTGCCCAGTGTGGGTCAAAAGAGCCAAAAAGAAATAAATATATTTAATATGAAATAAATAAATAAATGTGGCAATAAATAAATAAATGTTGAAATAAATAAATAAATGTTGAAATAAATGTGGCATTAAAATATTAAAAGAGCACATTTAAGTATTTCATGACGTATTTATTTATTTCATTGTCCCTTGTAGGTTAAAAGAGCCACATTGAAATAAATATATTTAATATGAAATAAATAAATAAATGTTGCATTAAATAAATAAATGTTGCAATAAATAAATAAATGTTGCAATAAATAAATAAATGTTTAAATAAATGTGGCATTAAAATATTAAAAGAGCAGATTTAAGTATTTCATGACATATTTATTTATTTCATTGTCCCTTGTGGGTCAAAAGAGCCAAATTGAAATAAATAAATAAATGTTGAAATAAATAAATAAATGTTGAAATAAATAAATAAATGTTGAAATAAATAAATAAATGTTTAAATAAATGTTGCATTAAAATATTAAAATAGCCATTAAAAAGCCATTTTTAACATTTCATAATATATTTATTTATTTCATGATTTCATTATACATTTCATGAAACAGGAAGTGGAACGCCGTGAAAATGCAAACTGTCAGATTCTCTCGTCAAACTCAGTGGGCGGGGTCTAACTCTCGTGTCTCTGCTCTGTTGATCTGGCCTGGTGCAAAGTTTTTGTCTGAGTCCTCACTCACATACACGCTGCAAACATTGTTTTAGTGAAACAAAGAACTTTTGTTCGGGTCACAAAAATCAAAAATGTTTTCTCCGTCCACTTCATGCATTCTCATTCCCGACTCATCGCGTATCGACGCATGGTTAAAGTCCGTCCTCGTGGAAACTGGAAGCGCAACCGCAGACCCGCAGCCGAAGCGGACCGACCCGGACGGAGCATGCTCGGTCAAAAATGAGAGGAGCTGCGGATCTGACTGATTGATTCAAGCCTAAGAACCACCAGCTACCGGACGGGGAGCGCGTGTCACCCCAATTCACTCTGGACGCGGAAGCGCCGCGAAGCGGAGTCCGCTCCGCTCTTCTGCTAGAACTTTGTTTGTTTTTTGCCATCATGGGTGATGATTTAAAAATCTAAAGACATTAACCCGTGTTTCTGCAAAGAAGAACCGCTATCTGCTGCTGTTTGCACCCAAAGCCCCGCCCACCCGCTCGGATCTGCGCTTGTGCGTCTCTGTTTTGGTGTGTGGGTGTGTGCGCACGCGCTCGCAGGTGTGTGTGTGTGCTGCTCTCTGCGTCTTTTTTTCTCCCCAAAACCAGCAGCCCCGCTCCAGAGTCTGCTCACTACGTTGATCTGTGCGCGCTCGTGTCAGTCAGTGTTGTGTGTGTTTTATAAATATTACACTAGTTTTTTGCTAAGAGGAGCTGCTCTCTGTCTGTCTGTCGTTTTTTTAACTCCCGAAACTCTTCACCGCACCGGAGTCTGCCCACGTTGATCTGCGTGTCTGCATGTCTGTCGGTTTGTGTGTCTCTGTGCGCGCGCACAGAGAGACTTTTTACACACACACACACCTGCTAGCGCATGCGCACACACACACACACACAAAACAGGGACGCACACGCGCCCGCACACAGATCCAGTGAGCCGACAGAGCGCGATCATCGTGGCGGGGCTTTGGGTGTAAATCAGCCAGCAGATAGCGTTCTTCTTAGCAGGAAACACGGTTAATGTCTTTAGATTTTAAATCATCACCCATGATGGCAAAAAACAAACAAAGTTCTAGCAGAAGAGCGGAGCGGACTCCGCTTCGCGGCGCTTCCGCGTCCAGAGTGAATTGGGGGTGACGCGCTCCCCGTCCCGGACGCTTGATTCAATCAGATCCGCCAGCTCCTCTCATTTTTGACCGAGCATCGCTCTGTCCGGGTCGGTCCCGCTTCGGCTGCGGGTCTGCGGTTGCGCTTCCAGTTTCCACGAGGACGGACTTTAACCATGCGTCGATAAGCGATGAGTCGGGAATGAGAAGTGCATGAAGTGGACGGAGAAACATTTTGATTTGGTGACCTGAACAAAAGTTCTTTCACTAAAACAATGTTTGCAGCGTGTATGTGAGTGAGGACTCAGACAAAAACTTTGCACCAGGCCAGATCAACAGAGCAGAGACACCGAGAGTTAGACCCCGCCCCACTGAGTTTGATGAGAGAATCTGACAGTTATTGCATTACGGCGTGTCCACTTCCTGTTTCATGAAATGTATAATGAAATCATGAAATAAATAAATATATTATGAAATGTTAAAAATGGCTTTTAATGGCTATTTAATATTTTAATGCCACATTTATTTCAACATTTATTTATTTATTTCAACATTTATTTATTTATTTCAACATTTATTTTATTTCAACATTTATTTATTTATTTCAATTTGGCTCTTTTGACCACAAGGGACAATGAAATAAATAAATATGTCATGAAATACTTAAATCTGCTCTTTAATATTTTAATGCCACATTTATTTAAACATTTATTTATTTATTGCAACATTTATTTATTTATTGCAACATTTATTTATTTTCATATTAATATATTTATTTCAATGTGGCTCTTTTAACCTACAAGGACAATGAAATAAATAAATACGTCATGAAATACTTAAATGTGCTCTTTTAATATTTTAATGCCACATTTATTTATTTATTTCAACATTTATTTATTTATTGCCACATTTATTTATTTAATGCACATTTATTTATTTATTTCATATTAATATATTTATTTCAATGTGGCTCTTTGACCCACACTGGGCAATGAAATAAATAATATGTCATGAAATACTTAAATGTGCTCTTTTAAATTTTTAATGCCACATTTATTTCAACTTATTTATTTTATTTCAACATTTTTTATTTATTGCCACATTTATTTATTTATTTCAACATTTATTTATTTAATGCCACATTTATTTATTTATTTAATGGTGTATATATTTATTTCTTTTTGGCTCTTTCGAGACTCCATACTGTATGGGGTTCCATTTTGTGTCCACTCTCTTTATCTTTGGTCCGTTATGTCTATCCAACTGAACAAATTTATTGAATAATCTCGTCTATGTACTTACTAAGCAAAATCTTCTTCTGTCTTTGATGATAGCTTTGTATCTACTTTGTAATGTTTCAGCTTTATGTTTAAAACTTTGATTTGCTATTGTCGTTGGATTTGAAAAGTCCTTAGCAACAACTGCTAGCATCGTTAGCTCCTGTCGTTTGACAGGACACGCACAATTATAGAGATGGAGCTCATAATTATGTCTGAAGCTTCTCATTGGTGAAGGTGGTGTTGCTGTCTGCAGTCTTTTGGCTCTTCGGAGGATTTGTACTTTAACGTCTGTTTAGAAGACATCACACTGCAGACCTCAAGAGTGAGGAAGTTCTGCTTTTATGTGTCGTTGATCTCATAAGGGTTGATGAGAGGGTGGTGGACTTTAGCAGTTTTCTTAATATTGGGCAGCAGCTGTGTGTGCAATCACAGTTTTTACAATGATACCAAAACACTAGATATCAGATAATAGGGCTAACACAACGGATTGTTTTAATAGTCAACTAACCACCGATTTTTTCCCAGTAGTCGACTAATCGGGTCATGCATAAAGTGGATGTTAAACACACATTTTAACTATCATTAGCTTTAAACTAACTAATTACTAGACATATAGCATTACCTGCGATAATGCTAATGTGAATGCTTTAAGCTGGAGATGCTGAAATTGATAGCTGAAAACGCTGAAGTTGACAGCTGAAATCACTATAATCTAATAGCTAAAACCCTGAAGCTAATAGCTAGCTAAAATATTAGTTAAGTGCAAAATTAACCCAAAAAAACTGGGAAAAAGCCCAAGTAAGCCAAAACACCTAGCATGTTGTTAATATATTAGCTAAGGTCCAAAATAGCCTAATAAACAACGAAAAAAGGCCAAAATTAGCCAAAAAAACCTAGCGTGCATCTTAAATATTTGCTAAACTCCAAAAAGCCTAAAAAAGAAAAAAAGCCTAAATTTGCAAAAATAGTTAACATGCAGCTGAAATGTTAGATAAACTCCAAATTAACCTAAAAACACATCACTAAATGCCAAAATAATCCATAAAGCTAGCATAATGCCATTATAACCTTTAACTTTGCTCCACTCTGACTCCATATAATATGAAGTAAGGTTTAATCGACCGTTAAATTAGTCGTCAACTTTTTTTAACAGATTAGTCATTGATTGGTCGACTAATTGTTGCAGCTCTAGTAGATGAGAGAAAGAGAATCTATAAATCCTCAAAGGAATCTAAACAAAATAACTGTCTATTAAAAAAAAATGATAAACATCAATCAGGAAAAGAAATAGACAGAAGAAAATCAAAGTCAAATGCATTTGAAAGTAGTGATTATGACTAACTGTTTAACAGTCTAACGATCCTGGTGAAAAAGCTGTTTCTAAGTCTGTCGGTTGTGGATTTCAGGGATCTAGAGATTCTACATGAGTTTTAAAAAAAGACACTCCTAAAAGCAGATAAAGGACAATTCCATCCAATGTGCTCTCTTTGACGGCACCCAAAACAAATCGACTGTTGTCCTGGGCTGAGAGCTGTGTGCTCTGGAGGGAGGTTCGTCGTTTTGGGTTAATGCCCTCATGACCAATTCTAACTGCGTCTGCTGGGCCTTTAACAAGGTCATCGGTTCATCGGCGCAGCAAAAAAAATACAGCGACCAATATCGGAGCTACCCAGCCGAACAGTTTTGATCCAGATTCCAACTCAAACCAGGAACACAAAGACTTTCATGGATCTGTTGGTCTGATGAATCAGAATGGAGCGGAGCAGAAAGACTCTGGCCCGCTCAGAGTCTCAAATAGGATTTTTTAAATGACAAAAATGCAATTTTAACTTAATGTTCATCAGAATGAGTCTTTAATGACTAAATAATACATGTTTTAGGGTTCAGGCACTTCTTCTTATTACATTTTTGCTTATAGGAATTTAAATGTGTCAAACTGGTTTTCTTCTTTTATTGTATTATTAATAGAATATATCCGATTGCTGTAATATTAAGATTACACAAAGTATACACTAATTAGTGTATCTGACTAGAAACTAAGTTTGTTTTTATGCTTTTAATATTTATTAAATAAAAATACCAGATATTATAAAATAAAATATAATAAAAAAATATTAAAAAATAAAATAGAAAATATTGTTTTTTTATCCTTACTTAACCAGGAAACCTCTTTTTCAAAACAAAGCATAACAAGTTACAGAACTTATTTGGATCAAATTACTTCATTTGACGCTTTCAGAGAAGAATTAAAGAAGATCCTTCTTCTCCATTACTTTATTTATTCTCAACGCTTTGCTTTCTGCTGACTTTAGGCACTTCTTCTGCCAAAAAAATATATATATATCAACTTTTAGATCAGTGTTCTGATAAAAATTACAGAAATATATATATATACTCTTATATTGTTTGTCATGAATCCAGAAAAGTGACTCGCATTAGGAGTTCCATCTTAATCTTAAGCGACATGTTTCCTCTGAAGTGGAGTCTACGTGTCAGAAAGCCGCGCCGGCTGCACTCGTGTGGAAACAAGCGTGTTTGACTCCTGTCTTTGTTTATCGCTCCGGCGTGTCTTTGGGGGAAACGCGTGGCGACAGGTTCACATCCAGGCTTTCACAGCGGCTCTCCTGCAGGCACACGCAGCAGCGGCTGACTGATGGATCGCACTTTGAAAATAGTACACCAGCTCTGTGGCGTCAGTGGTTTTGATCTGCTGACAGATCTGCTTTTTTTTTTTTTTGATTCAGTAGCAGGAAATCAAACACAACTGTTCTGCAGCTTCTCAAACCTACAGGTGAGACCTTGGATGAACCTGCAATGAGACGACTATTTTTAACCATTTCATCCTCACTTTTGTCTCACAGGAAACTTGTTGATTCCCCAGTGATGGTGGGACTTTCACACGTCTGCATGTAATGCAACCGCAAGGCTGAGTAAACGCAGGATGTTCTGTCTGTGAATAAAGTTATCCAACGTAAAACCAAAGCTAACTCTATGGAGCTAAATCAAGGACAATATTATTTGAAACCCAAATAAAACAAATTGAAGAAATTGTTGGTGTTTGGCAAAAAAAAACGCAAATGTGCAAAAAAATCAAATAAACTTAATTATTTTCAGCTTCAATTTTCAATTTCAAATCTTTTTTTTTTCCACTTTCAACTCGTTTTTTTTTTTCTTGTTTTCGAATCTGAATCTCCCTTTCATATTGAAATGTTGAGTTTTGAAACCTAAAAAAGAACATTTGAAGATGAAAAATAATTAAGTTTATTTTAAAATATCAAAAAAGTTTTGGACATTTGACATTTTCTTTGGCCAACATTTTTTCAATTTGTTTTATTTGGGTTTCAAATAATATTATCCTCGATTGAGCTCCATACAGATCAGTCATAAGAATCTCAAAGAGAATTTTCATACTGGATCGATGGTGGCTAACAATGATCCCCGGCATAGCAGTCGTAAGATATATACAATCAAACCTCAAGATCAACATTATAGTATAAAAGCATGAGCAAGGTCAGCAGGCGCTACCTTCCGCTGCCCTCACGGTCCTTTACTCACACTTTTTTTGGTTTTGTCTCCTAGCAATGTTTGTATTTTTGTTCACCTGGAGGTGACAAAAAGGTTTAAGTCATTTTTTTAAACAATCGGACAAATTGAAAACTTGAAAACTGAGTTTTTTGTTAACCACGCCCACATTCCTAATACAGTCATAATGCATGTCATATAGTTTTGTTTAGATTGAGCAGGGGAACACTCCTTTACAAGCAACTTTTTTTTATAAGTATTTTCTCTACGATCCTCGAGGAGTTAGGAGGTGATGGTTTGAAATCAAGTTCAAATTTGTAAATGGTACTAAAGATCCTTTTTTTTTTTGAAAATTCAAGATGACAGTCTCTTCCCAAGGTCAAAGGTCAACAAAACTCTGAAAGTCCCAAGCTACTTTAAACTACATAGTGTCCTGGATTTTAAAAGCAATTCGATGCTCACTACTTTACTTTCATTTTTATGACGTCACCGATTTCACAAAGTCAGAATCGAATCAATACGAACATTGTGTGTTCTGATGGTGAAAATGTGAATGGTTTATTCAAAAGTTACATTTAAACACATTTTTTTGTTCAAAATTGTTTGAATATAGCGTTACAGTCTATATACACTAACCTGTGGGGTGTAGGGGAATTCGGACATGGTTTTAACCTTGTGGTGTGTGTGAATTTTCATGATATTTGATCGAAAAAGCTTTTTTGTGGGAAAATGTGGATTTTGCCACATTTCAAACGTTGCTATAAAATGACTGTAAAGCCATTAATAATATTAAAATGTATTTTGGACTTCCACTACATGGTTGTCTTGATTTTGATTTCGACCCATAACAGATTTAAGCTCCATTTATTTGAAGGTTTTTCCGACAGTGATGTCATCATCCTTTGGGTGGGTGGAGGTGGTGGAGGTGGTGGTGGTGGTGGGGGTGGGGGGTTATCCACTTTCCTCAAACTTCATTTTCACTACTAGGTGCATACACATTTTCTTTGTTTATTTTTGTTACTGAAATTTATATTTTCCTACGAAGAAACTTGAAACTGTTGTGCACTTTTGTCATTTTTTTTCCATAGAATAACTGAAAATATACGTTATTGTGATATAAAATAATTTGTGTTGTGATATAGCGTTTTTTCCACATCTCCCAGCTCTAATAAAACAAAGCAGATTCATGTTCGGTGACACTGAATTCCTTCTGTTCTATATGGGAAAACCGATCAAACCATTTGATCAGACTGTAATCAATAGCATGATTGGTAAGTTAGGCCTGTCATCCTGTTGGAACAGGGTTGTCTCACACAGAAATGTCATAAAGATTTGACATTTTTGGAAGTGTGACTGCAAGAGAGAACAGAGAGAAAGATCTCTGCAGGAGCACAACAGGAACTCTGCTGAGAAATCCAGGAAGACAAACACAGATTTAAACATCAACAAACAGATCCAAATATGAACATTCTGAATGTGAAAGAAACGTTTAAGGTTTAAAGATGTTCTCTCTTGTTTGAAAACTCTAGTCTTAAATAAAGACAGAGATCAGAGGGTGTGACAGAAAGAAGGAAGTTGGAGAAAAGAGGAAAATGTTAGAGAGCAGAGAGGAGAAACAGGAAGTAGCAAAGGAGGAAGTGAAGAAGGATCAATCACAGTCTGATCTATTGCAACGGAAGAGTAAATAATTGTGCTATTATTTTACAAAATTTTACAAAAGTTTTTATCATTCACAAAATCTAACTTATTGCACTATTCTATTACAATCTGTATTTGTTGTTTTTTGTGCCAGCAGGAATATTCTTTCATTTAGCAAAATGTACTTTTTAAAAATAAATTCCGCTGATCATGTTAGGTTACTGTAGATATTTGAGTTTGTGCTGGTTCTGCTGTGACTGAATACAAACGTTTCTATTATTTTACTCTCCATCAAGTTCTAATGCTTTGAGTGGAACCACCTTCTGTCTAATCTCATTGCTTTCACGGGCCTGAAACAGCTGTGTGAACTGCAGCTCCTTTTGTCAGACTGTGCAGATGCATGCTCAGTATTAATTTGTCTGATTTCCATTCCTCTTCTGGTTCATAAAAGGATGGAGATGTCGCTCCACTCCACGCTTTCGGAGCCACATTTGCACCACAATAAAACCTGGCCACAGCAGACGGAGGAGCGGTTCTCCCTGCAGACTGATCAGTGGAGCAGAAATGAAGATCTGGAGGAAATATCAACAAATGAAAAAGAAACGTGAGGAAGAATGGATGCTAATGATAAAAAATAAATAAATAAATTTGATTTTGCATTAACAGTAACTTTAACCTAAACATTTCGCTACTGTGGAAGGATTAGCACCTAAACTACTCGTGCTGTTGCTGACTGCGACGTGAATCCTCCAGTGTGTGTCTTCACAAACAGAACTCACCTTAGAGTTTCTGTCTGAAGACACTCAGTGGAGTTTGATGTTTTACTCTCCACATGACAAACTAAAGCTTGTAACTTTGTAAAGAAAGAAAAAACGTTAGCAGAGAAGTGAAAATAATAATAATAAGTCAAAGAGAATCAAAGGATGTTGTTAAAACTGTACAGTATCTTAAAGAGATGCTCAGCTGGGTTACTAAAATATTCACTGAAAACCTCAAAGTGCACTCAACTGAAAAAAAAAGAAAAAAAGAGGGAAGAAAAAGTGGGATAGTTATACTTAAAAAAACAGTCCTCCCAGGTTTCTATCCATTCATTGTCTTTACCACCTACATTTCTTTTGAGGTTGCTGGAGCCTATCCTTGCAACTGTTGGGTGAAGGTGAGGTACAACCTGGATTTGATCCGATGCTTTCTGGTAGTTAGGTTAGAGTGCAAACCGCTACACCACACGATTCCATTTACAACTGAAATGCCTGCAAAGTTTGCATCTAGTTTATTTGTTTTTTTAGCCTTTTTTTTGTTCCCCTTAATCAGGGGGCGTCCAAAGTCAATCCTGCCGCATCTGCTGCTGATTACCTGGATCAGGTGTGTTTGGCCAATAAGGAGCTGCAGTGACAGGTTGGCTGAACACTTTGGTCCCCCCCCCCAAGACTGATGAAGGAGATAATACATGTCCACTCTGATCATCTTTTGATCTATTGCAAAAGTGCTCTCAGTGGTCTTTTAATTATGGTTATATCATTTTTAGGAGGAGGGGGGGGGGGGGGACTAGATGCATTGATCATGATCCATGAATGATTCTGAATTTTTTAAATGAATTTTGAATAAATCGATAATCCAAAAATTAAGATAACTGAAAGTCAAAGTAGCTAGCAGAACAAAACTCAAGACATTTTCCCTTTTTTTCAACAGCACACAAACATTTACACACTATTCCATCTGAGCCAGATGTAAACATTAATGTTTCAACCCGTTACAGTTCATACATGTTATCTTTCTACTCCTCACACAGACAAAAGCCACAAGAACATGTTAAATGTGACCTAGAGCAGCAACCAGAAGCGCCTGTGTTCAAACCTTCAGTGTTTCAGTATCACTTCATGCACGTGGATGTGATGGACGCCAACCTCCACGCGTCTGTTCCATCAGCAGCTCCAGCTTTCACAAGCGCTCTAACAGAATGTGGGAAAAAAAAAAAACCTCTCCTGGCCCCAAATGATGTAAACACTTCAAAGGATTAATGAGGAAATGACAAGAACACAAACACACAGACTTAATGGAGCCAAGTCATCAATCACAAAGATTAGCTGGAGGAAAACAGACACAAATCTCTGCACAAGTCAGTGCTGCTAATCTCCCTGTTCCCCGATCCATCTCCGAGTCCCCGTTTTCCCACTAAATCTGTATAGATGGTCCAAAGCACCTGCAACAGCTCATATCTCTGCAGGACAGATGCAACATGTAAACGAGTCTGGGAGGAAAGGCACCGCCAAGAAACTGAGTCCAGCATGGTGACGGTGAGCGTCGACAAATACCTGCAGGGTCTCCATCCTAAATCTGCAATGACACCAACACAGATGCACCGTAAACCACTAAATTCCCCCCACTAAATTTTTTTATTAAATAAAAAAAACAAAAAACGTTCCCAGTAGTGTTTTAATGATGAATACAAAGTTTTTAACCAAAATCCCACAATCTAACTGTCTTTAAAGACATTTTTCATGTTGATCTGATCTCTGTTTCCATAATCTCCTCTGAGGGGGCGTGGCTTTCATGTTTAAGGAAGTATGTATTTGTTTTAATAGTCAAGGATTAAAGAATAGCCACTTACATTTTTTTTAGGATAATGACACTTCAACCGCGACGCTTTGCATTTGAAGGCATCCGATCTAACCACGGCCCATCATTTGATATGACTATCAGCATGGTAGAGGTTTTGAGAGGAATCTCTCGTGTTTAAGGTTAAAAGAGTTCTGTTGTTTAAGGTTAAAAAAGCGCAAAAGTAAATTTCAGAGACAAACCACTGCTTAGAGTCTTCCTCTTCTTCCTTCCTTTTTTGACCTTAAAGCTGTCCCTGAGGGCTTGTTCTGCTGCTTTTTCATCCTTACATTTTTAAAGAAGCAGCGAGCACACTGCAAAAATGATTATGTCAAACTTTTGAGTTATTTTATTTATGGTTTTAATTATTACATTTAGTAACATTTTACCCAAATTAAGCAGTATGTGAAACTCTAAAAAAATAAAATAAAATCATTGCAATTTGGCAACCTCTCCAGCAGATGGTGCCTTAGGCGGCCGCCTAGCTCGCCTATGCCCACGGCCGACCCTGCTAGCAGGCGTAAATCTTCACCGCTGCTACAGAAAATCGTCAACCAATATAAGTAATGTCCAGCTGTATTATTTTATCTCATTCTCCAATGTTTATTGACGTTGCTGCGATCAATATAATCAATCCAAAGCAGAAAATAATGAAAGCTAACATCAAAATGATCTTTCATTGATTTACGATCCTTTACAAATGCGGTCAAATGAGCCGCCGTTCGCATTTCCGTGGTCACATCAAGAAGCTCTTTTTTTTTTTAAGAAAGCGATGATTCTAAAAAGAGCGAACAGCTGTTAAATCTGCCTGTCTGTGTCGATTCAGGTTGTGGAGATGATAAACCGCAGCAGGCCAAACCACAACAAAAAGGCGCCACGGCCGAGACTTCAGAACCCTCCGACCGCCATGGGGTTCCAACAGAAAGCGTGTCCTACCCAACCGTCAACACTTCAAGCCTCTTTAAATCTAAACAATGACGAGTAAGAAGCCGTGCCTCCTCACTTGTCCTCCTCACCTCTTGATTATTCAAACGGGCCTCCTGCGGCTCCTCTCCTCCCCGTCAAATCGGTCTCATCAAGAGTTGAGTCTCTCAGCAGCTGTTGTTGAAGCAGCAGACAGATGTTCTCCATCTTTCTCTAACTCCCTCAGGCACTTTGCAGTGTGTGCTTGTAAATGTCGTATTACTGACGTGATTAAATGTTTTTACCAAACAGATAAAATAATCTCACAGGTCACGTATGTCTGGAAATGAACCCTGAGATTCACCGTAGTCACGTGGCTCCGCTTCGTGCTCAGCAGATTCATTTATAGAAATCTACTGTTTGGAAACCCAAAGGAAAATAAAAGTATTTACACTCATTATTTAGCCTAATGGCTTTCCTCATTTCCTGCTTTACTCGTATGAGGGTGGGGGGGGTGTCTTTTTACGGCTGAATCAAAGCTCCACACCAGAAGCTGCGGAATGGAAATGAAAGAAAGCACGAACGAGTTCAGAGCAAAAGGCTGTAAAATTGGAAAAAGCAGGGATATTTGTATCAGTGAAGGAGCGTTCGAGCAGTCAGGGACCAATACCGGGAGGGTTTCCAGGTGACCGGCCCAAACTGGCAACCGCTCAAACACATATTTTTGATTTTCAATGTTTTCCCTTTTCTTCTGCACATATTTGTCTGTTTAAATCAGTCCTTCTTAACTATTTCCAGTTTGTGTTGGAGGTCTGAATACCCAACAAAAGGAGCAACTTAGATAAAATCGAAGCTCGAAGAAAGGGATGCAAAATTCCGATTTGAGTATCGCAGCTTCTAGTTCAGACTTTCTATGAATTCAGAAACTTCTGGGGTTTTTTTTGGAAGACGTTTGGTGACTTTGATGGTGCATTTGTTCCTTCTTCTGGTCAAAGTGCCAAAATGAAGATGTCATGATGCAGAAGATGCACAGACAGAGACTCAAGCACATGGAGCCTCCTTTAAGATCTTAATGTTTACTTAAAAATAGAATTTTTATTTAAAAAAAGAAATGAAGTAAATAAATTGTCCTCTTATGCAGTGGTTTATTTTCCTGACTGAAATTGCTTCATCTCCTCTTATCGTCAAGTGTCTAAAGCTCTCATTATTGGACGCGTCCTTCATGCTTTCTGCCAAAAAATGAGCTTGGCTCTAATTGGTCGGGTAATTGGTCAAAAAAGATGTTCTGTAGTGATGTGAGGGGAAGGCTTAAACAGAGCATTTTTGGTTTTTCCAGTTTGCAGAACGTGCAGGTGCTCAAATGTTAAAAAGAAACCTTTAAGATAAAAATAAAAATCTGATAAACTTAATGCATAATCCTCTCTGGAGAAAGAAAAAACTGATGTCATTTAGCTGCTCTGAGCAGAAGTGAATGTCAGGAGGGGAGCGGAGCGGCTGAGGGACTCGCTCCGTCTCCACATTTCGTGGTTGAGCGTGTATACGTATCGTTGTGCAAACAGGTGACAGTCGGTGGGCGATGTTTCTAACCAGCGGGCCGCCTCACAGCCCACAGATGTACCAACAGCCTGTCAATCCGGAGGCTTTCTTCATCTGCCCTCATTTCCTTAAAAGACACTTCTGCAGGGGAGAGTCATGAATAATGGAAAACAGCAATGGCAGCACTTCGGCTGCAGCCGGCGCGTGCAGAAATGGATGTGAGACGGACCTTATTTACACAGTCGGTGTGCGCGTTTGTCTTTGTTTTCACGGATGTTTGTTTCTGATGTTTCTGTGTTGGAGAATGGAATGAGGAGAGAAGAAAGGCAGCAGCATCACGACAGCGGACAGTAACCAGGGACAGAGAGGAATACAACACGGGCCAGGAGAAGGTCAGATGAGTGCAGTGTGGGACAAAAGCCAAAAACACAAAAGAACAACAACCCAAACGGGCAACAAAGCACGAAACACCGACAAACAGCACCAGGACTGATTCATTACAGACACTAACGACCGAGTGGAGGCAGCTGCGACGGACTCAAGGTGAAGCACGAGAGGGGGCGGGGCCTGTCTGGGAGCAGCCAACCCGAGTCAGAAGCACAGACCCGAAACTTCCTCAACTAAAAAACGGAGAACCTCGACGAAAAAGGAGGACTCATCCAGCAGAACTGCTAAAGGAAGACCGACTGATGAAAACCAGGTTCTGGGGTTTTTAAAAGGTTTTTTCCTAAAAGTGGAGAACAAAAAGAGAATTGAGCATTTTAAATCGTTGTGGATTAGAAGCAGATTAAAAATATTATCGATATCGATATTATTGATAATTTTTGTAAAATCGTGGATGTGACACCAACCTTAAAATTGCAATTGTACTTAATTGCTGCAAATGTTTCCCTTTTTTAAATTAGATGATTAGAAAATATTTTCAATTAAATTAAAAATAGTTTATTAAAAGCTGGGTCTGCAGGCTGGTATTGATCCACTACTGATACCAACTTGAGATTGATACTATTGAATGCAGGTGTTATTAGCTTGGCCTTTTTTTTTTTTTTTTTTTACATTTTCATCTTAAATTTGTTTTTATTGTTTTAATGGGTCTTTTATTTTAATTATTAACTTGGTGCCTCCTGTAAACTTTTATTGTAAATATTTAAAATAATGCTGTCAGAAGTTTATATTTTTAATCTGTGTGTAACTTTTTACCATGTTCTATTTTTACTGCTGATGCCTAATCAGGTCATCGTTGTAAATGAGATAATCGACCAACCTGTATAAATTAAGATTGAATAAATAAATAAATAAAAATATTTTGGATTGATTAGCCCAGCACTAGTAAATAGATAACTTTCAGCTACAAGGAAGGGGGGCGGGGCAGTTCCGCACCAAAGGTCCCGCCCACAAATTAGAGCCAAACCCCTAACAAACTCCTGCCGCTCTTTAGAAATCCTAGAAAATGACACGTTCTTATCTTGTCTGAAAACAACATATTTATAATGAAGAGACCACTGGAACCCTTTTAAAACAGATCAGGATAATCAAAGTGGAATTAGTCCTTAAAATGTATTTTATGTATCAATTTTTTATATGTATAATTAATTTATAAAAAAGAAAAAAAAACTTTCTAACTGAGAGCCAACCAACACATCCGGTCACAACTGCTTCTGCTTCTTCTGGATGTACGGCTGCTCTCATTTTCTCATCTTTTATTTGGGATATTTCCAGAATCTTAGACGGCGTTGAACCCAAACACTCTCCTCTGTTCTCCTTGATCTCACCAAAGGTTAAGGAAATTGGAGGCAAACGTTGGTGATGTTTTCTAGATGATGAAGCGGCAGTGAGAATTGAGCACATAATTATCATGCTGTGCGGCAGCAGCCAAGCTAAAGCTGTTCAAAAGATATAATTTTAGACCGCGGACTACCGCGAGGAATTGTGGGTGAAATTACCTCCTTTCTTTTGTGACGGATGGCGACGTGTATTTTGTGGAGAAGATATGAAAAAGACTCTGGTGCTGATCTTTTTAGTTACTCAGAAGATTTGAGAAGAAACATTTTAGGGTCATTTCCAATGTGATCAGATTCTCCTGACCTGTCAGAGGTTCTGTTGGGTTTCTGTCTGTCATGTCGTTCTTCATTCAGAGGAGACTAAACTACCAGGTTTTAGAAACTACAGGGTTCTAAAAATGCACACAAATACATAAACACACACACACTTAAGTGTGAAGTTTGGAGCTCCTTAAAACTACAATTTTTGCTGTTTCCTAATAAAACAACAAACCAAAATCGTACCACATCCGGTACCGCGCTCCGAGGGTTCAGGACCCTTGATTTTACAAACAGCCAGCATGTCAAAAAAACGATGAATTGGAGAGACCCAAAAGTGACGGGGTGGGGTCCTCAACCAAACGTCAATATGTGACGAGTTGGGGATGAGAACGTGTTGGATGTACCTGGCTGCACAGGTGTGTGGCATAATGCGGGACTATGTAGTACCCCGGATTTTAAAAGCAATATGGACACACTCACAGATTTCACAAAGTGAAAACATAAACAATATAAACATTTCTCAACGTTAATTTGTGTTCTGATGATGAAAATGTCGATTGTTTATTATAAAATTACAATAAAATTGTTCTACTGCAATGCATTGTGGTCTATATTTGTTAATGTAGTGCGCATCGATGCAAGCTAGTTTTTTGCAAAGACTTCTGGGAAATTTCGAAATTTTGAATTAGTAGATTGTGACAGCTCTACAAAATGGCGAACGCACTCTATAGTGAGTAGGAAGGAATTCAGATCTCTGATGGAAGTTCCAACCACGCTGATCCTCCTGATGTTCCAGGCTCTGTCCGTCCTCTGAGGTTTGTAGCCTCGTCTACCAGAACGAGTCCTGATCCCAGCGTGTCTGAGTGTTTAAATAGAGGCTTATATTCCTAACTGTGTGTGTGGGAGGTCATAACACTCTCTAATGGAAGGGTTCCTCCCCGCCTCCAATCCTTTTGGAGCGTTTATCAGCTGTAGTAACAGTAATGGGCGTCCTGGCTCTTTAGGAGATTAGGAATTGATTATATGGTTATTATATATTTGAAATGTTTAAAATAACAACTTGATCATTCCTGCTATTCCATTCAAATAACAGCTGATTGCATCATCATGTGGGGGAGGAGCCTGTAGACCGACATCTGAAGCATGTGGAAATTCAACCCAGAAGCCTCGTGCAAAATGAAAAGTTAATAATCGTTATTGTATTCATATATTCTAAGAAAAGTTCAAGAAATCAAAAGAATTGATGAAAGACTTGCAGAACAGCCGTTTGAAATGTCACTTTTGTTGTTTGAGGCAGATTATCGCCAGAATTTGACAGTGTTGTTTCATTCCTGTTCAGGATTATTACCACTCCTGCGTTTGTGCTCACGCTCCAGGAAACACAGATTTTCATCTCAGCTCCGCCGCTGTGTATCAGTTTCCAAGAACCTGCTCCAGCCTCTCGAGTAACTCGATAAATGACCGCCAAGAAACGTCTTCTGTGAGGTCCTTCAGCCATCTGAAGTCCAAAACCTATTTTCCTGAGGTTGACCACATCGTGAAAAGTGTCTCAGATCTGTCCAGTAGAGTTTTCTGGATTTGCAGCTCTTGACAGACATGAAAAATCGAGTGTGAGGGTTCAGCCGCCTGCGTCCCACTGAGCTGATAAGACGGAGACGCAGCCGTTTGATCAGCACGCACGAGGAACAGTCAAAGCAGGAGCCACCAGGAGGTCGCACATCACTGCAGAAAAGCTGTGCCCTGCAGTCAAATGTCTCCACGCAAGATGACACTGACGTGCACACCTGCGTGTGCACACTATTCCTGAGTGCGCTCACTGTTCTGGCACACATCACTGTCACCTCAGACATGCATACTGTCACAGCAGATCAGTCATGTGGATAACAGATAAGCCATCGGGGAATTCTCACCTAAATCTTGAATCATCAGTCAATCAGACTTGCCATCGAACCACAGCTTACAATGTAACGCAAACACAAACCATCCACAAGTTTGTGTAATTTCTGTTTACAAAATGATTAAAGCTATTAAACTTCCAGAAAGAGAACATGAAGCGTCAGACGTTTACGTTTCATCTGCGAGAAGTGTTTAGGTGGGTTAGTTAATGAGCTTTTTAAAACATGCCAGACAACAATTCAAGGTTCAAGCTCTCTTACTCTGTAGTCTAACCAGTGCCGATGTAGAAGCAAAAACACATAATAGAAGAAGTGAATTTATTAGGTAAAAAACACTAAATAAATTAAAAAAAAACCCAGAAAGAAATGAGTTAAAGTGTCTGAAATGGAATAAGAAAAGGAGTAAAGTGTAGTGTGATGGAGTGTTTATTTCACACTCCTGCATCTCCTGAGAGCAGAAAAGTGAACAGCCAGTGTTGTGGGTGGGTGGAGTCTTTGAGTGTGGGGGCAGCTCTTCTCTGGGGTGATGGATGCTCTGCAGAGAGGGCATGAGTCCTGAAGATTCTCTTTGTGGTCTTAACCACTCTCTGCAGACGCGCAGTGTTGCTAGGGCTGGAACTGACCATAGAACTCAAGGTTTGGATCGGGTCACTGCTTGGATCATTTTTGGAATCAGTAAAAAGTAAACAAAACAACTGCGAAAAAAGATAAAAATAAAAGCCTTAGAATCCATCTTTGGCTAAAAAGTAGGGAATATATGAGTTTTCAGATCAAGTACATGAGAAATCGGAGGGTGAGGCAGTGGCAGCCGCTGCCTCACACCCTGACTAGAGCTGCAGATGATGCAGTCTTTCTGTCCTCATAAAAGACACTTTATTTTTTTTTTTATTTTATATCTCTTGCCATCTGTCTGATTACATTGGTTCCAGTTTGTGACTCATTAAGTCTTTTCATCCATTAAATATTTGCTTTAAAAATACACCAGATGTGGCAAACAGTCCGCCTGCCGCACCGCAGTACACATCCCAAAAGACAGAGGGCGCTAGTGATCCCAGAGAATGTAACACAGCTGCTAAAGAATAATAGAATTAGCAGCAGCGAGTGAGGTTATTCTTTAATATTGTTTAGCTAAATGGAGTATTTTGTTTTAAAACCTCTAAACTCAGGAATTTGTTTAGATACGTATAAGAAAGACTTCTCCAAACAGGTTATTGATGTGGTTCTTCAGAAGGTTCTGTGCTTAGACTTCCTTTATGAGTAAAAGTCAGTCAATAATAACAATTTTGGAGATTTATTTCTATGCTACAGTTTCTAAACGGAAGAAAAATGCTGAAATGAAATTTTAAACGCCACATCAAATGGTGAACAAGCTGCTCTGTAGGATTCACATCTGGCTGATGACATCAGAGCCTCAGTAGGCGTGAACCTCACCGCACGTCACTGCGGCCATGCAGCTGGTTATGGCGTTCCCAACCACACAGCTGTAGAGGATGCTGAGGATCCTGGAGCCAAACTTCCTCCTCCTCCAAAGCAAAGACTGCGGTTGTTGGACTCTCCTAACCAGCTTTGTGTTGTTGAGTGAGGTCCTGTGTTATGTTTGTGCTGATGAAGAGGTTGTTGTTATCACACAGACCGGCCACCTCCCTCCTTCATCATCCTCTGTGATGTCACCAATCACTGCAGTGTCAACCACAAACTTCAGAATGATGTTTGTCCTTGTGGAAGGCGACACAGTCTAGCCTTAAAAACCTCATTAAAAGCATTAATGTCCTTAACATGCTGAATCTCTTGAAACTAAACTTGCATAATTTGCAGAACGTGCATAAATATTCAAAGAATTATGTGGGAAAAAATTGTGTCAAATTTCAATAATTGTGTAAAATGTTTAAAAATTCATATGCAAAAGTAAAATCATAAATTTCTTGAACATGTTGAATGGTTTTAATTGCAGACATTTATTTTAAAAAATTCCATTCATTTTCAATGGGGCTGAAAAAAAAATCGCACAAATTGCGTAAAATCTTAAAAACCATAAATTGTAACCAAAAGGAAAAGCAGGAAAGTCCTTATCGAGCTGAACGTTTTGATACAAAGATTGCATAAATTGCTGCAAGTGTGATTGAGTTTTTACAAATTAAAAAACGTACAGAAGAGTAAATGAGGAATAATAATAAAGACAAAGTATTCAAACAATCATCTGAGAAAATGCGTTTCTGACACTCAGAACGGCAGCAAACGATAATCAGACACTTCCTGGAAGATAAATGAACTTCTTAACATCATGATGTTTGGATTAATGGCAGAAGTTTTAATAAGATTCTTAATTAATTTTGGGGTCATTTTCTGTCAGCGATGAGTCAGTGAAATTAAAACTTCTCACAAAAGCAGCTTCAACAGACACGGGGAGTAAAACGATTCTGCCGTTGACGTCAATCCTTTGACCTTCTGAAGCAAACATAAAACTTTCTGATTTCCAAACAAAAATTAAAAGAAATATGTGTTTTTTTTAAATTGACTTCACATGTTGCTGCAGAAGAGTGAGGAAACACAAAACAAACAGCAAAAAGATGAAGAACTGAACTCCTCCATGAACACTACAGCGCCTCCTAAGGTGAGGAGGGGAAGTGCAGCGAGACTGTCCTGCATGCACAGCCACTAGCATGAGTCCATCCTTACAAGATTGAACATTTGCTGGTCAAATAAGCATTGATTTTGTGTCTCAAACTCAACCATCCGTGAGCCGCCGGCTGTCCTGCAGCACAAAGTGTAATGCAACGTCCTCCTGATCAGTCACGCAACGCGCCGGTCAATACCAGTCGCTTGTTTTGTTTTCATATTGCTGCTTTGTTTGGCCTCCATCAGTCATGCAGGCCGCTGATCCGAACAGGCCGGCTGTCGAAAGCAGGACTTCTCAAACACGGAGATGCTGTTTCAATTTCCAAACTTCTGCACAAGTTGATAAGCAGTTGGAGCTCAGAGCCGTTTCCAGCGAGGATGTTGACTGAAGCGTCGCAGCCGCTCTCTCTCCATGCCGGGCCAATGTATAATAGGAAACAATTTATGAGTGTTAGTGTGAACCAAAGAAGACAGTGCGAGCGCTCTACGGCGCCCAAAGGAACGCGGCACTTTAGCGAACGCCGCACCACGGCGAGCGGACGAGCAGCACTACAGCCAGCTCCTATAAATAAGCCCAGCTCAGGGCCAGCCGCCAGCGGATGCCACTCCAGTCCGTGGAGGACACTTAAGGGTCCAATTAAAATATAGAGCTAAGTGGGACAGCTGGTCATGAATAATGCTGAGCTGTGTCTTAGCAGTCTGCATGGTTTCCACCTTTGCTCTCCTCCAGTCGTCGTGCTGTCGCCTCACAGGGGAAGAGTCATGAACAATATCCTCACTGTGGCGATGAAGGTGTCCCTCTGCCAGAGCGTCCGCCAGCAAACAGGGACTTCACAGGACTCCACGTGTTGCGGCTGTGGCCGCATTTGGTTTCGTTTTTTCTCTTTATTCCATCAGAGTGGGACTTCTGTATTTTTGTGGATCTTTGTGTGTCTGTCTTTGATTTTTTTCAGGTGTGGTGCTGGGAGGTGTGGCCCCATTGGTCCCAAGTAGGGCTGCCCGAAACCATTATTTTAGTAGTTGACTAATTACCAATTATCTTTTCCGATTAGTCGACTAATCGGTTCACGAGCAAATTGGAGGTAAAGCACACATCTTAACCATCATCAGCTTTAAACGAACTAAAAATAAAGATAATTAAGATGACAGTTTATTAAACTTTTAATAATTGGTGCAGCCTCTGTCCTTCATTAGTCTAATGGGATCAAACAAGATTAAATCAAATGAGACAGAGAGATAAGGAATATACTTTCCATCAAACTTGGTTTTACAGGTGACCTTTGACCCTACACCATCCATCAAACTTGTTATAAAGGTGACCTTTGACCCTACACCATCCATCAAACTTGTTATAAAGGTGACCTTTGACCCTACACCATCCATCAAACTTGTTTTAAAAGGTGACCTTTGACCCTAGACCATCAATCAAGCCTCTTTTTTTTTTTACAGGTAACCTTTGACCCTACACCATCCATCAAACTAGTTTTGACAGGTAGCCCACCCCCTCAAGATGACACAACAATTTAATATCAATTAAAACAAAAGGGGATTTAGGGTCAAAGGTCACCTGTCAAAATGAGTTTGATGGAAAGTATATTCCAGATCTCTCTAATGAGATCGGCATCTGAAACGAGGAACTATTTTTAACAAAAGATAAAGTTTTGGCGTCAAATAATGAAAAAAGTGCACTACACTCTGACTCCATATAATATAAATGTAACGACTAACCGACTATTAAATTAGTCGTCCACTATTTTAACAGTCAATTAGTCGTCGATTAGTCGACTAATCGTGGCAGCCCTAGTCCCAAGCTAATGGGGGGAGCCTTAAAAAGCGATGCGTGGACCAAGTAAATCATCAACTAACGAGCCAGTTTTACACTAAAACGAACCTCTTTAAATATCAGGTGCACACTCCATCCATGCAGCATTTGCCTACGGTCAGTGAGGAGTAAGTGAACACACCTCACTAATAGCTAGAGTACAGAGTAATGACATCATACAACAGCATCATTCATACATCCTAAATGAGTGTAACTTACCAAACACACAACAATCATACGTTACATTTGCATTACATCATTTATGGTGGCTGCATGAGCCTTAACCCTTCAGCACTATCACCGGATGATTTTCACCCGAGCTAAAGTATTTTTACACGATTTCCAATATATTGCATTTTTCTGATTGTCGTGGGTCCCTGGGTAAAGTCGTAAATGTCCCAGGAATGAGTGGACCAAAGATCAAATCTCCAGTATCATTTATTTTAGCAATTTTTTCCTATTTTTTCTGTCATTTTCAAACATGTTTTTAGAGTTTTTTATTTTTCATTTTCTTACATAAAACACAGTTGAAAATAAAAGGAAACTACTCTAATTTATCATGTGGTGTCATATTTTGATCTAATTTTTTTACGACTAATACATTTTATTGGGTGTATTATATTGGGTGAAAATTACCCAGCAAAAGTGATGGTGTGACTTTTTTAAAGCGAAAGGCTTCTCGGGTTAATGGGCCAAGACAACCCAAAAACCTGCAGCACCCTGCAGGTCAAGCTGTGCATGGATGCATTTGACTAAAGCATAAAGCAAAGCAGAGAAAACGCTTGTATTTCAGGGGTTTTTAGAATGCATTGGAACCCCCTGAAAGAAGCAAAAAGAAATATATCACACTGTTAGAAGAAAGGAAGCTTATTTTAATGAACTTTGTTGAGCTGAGATTCTTCTCTTGACTTCTGACTGTCTAACAAAAATGATGTACAATTAAAAAAAGGAAAAAAAAAACATTTTGGCAGCGCAGAACTCCCACAGCAAAGCTTAGAGGATTAGACTCAACCCTCCTGGACCCTCTGCAAAACATTCTCACCTGGTGCAACCTGCAGGCGGAGGGTGCAACAAATCTGGTGACATGTTCAGAGATAAAACTGCTTTGTGAGAATCTGGAGCCTGGATTACAAGAGCGGAGGAAACGTTGCGCCGCTGACCTTGCTTGTTGTTTACCCCTGCAGACTTCATGGCACTGCCCAGTGGAGGGAAAGATCTCCGAGAGCAGCACTGCGGTAACCTCTTGAGGACATTCAGGTCCTGCAGAGCTGCAGTGCTGCTCTGTCCCTGCCTGAAACACACAACGCTTTCTCATGCTCTCAGTGCTCAGCTATGCAGAAAATTAACTCCAGCGGCACGCACACGAGCCCGCCGACACGGCCATCATCCTGATCTGCATCTCTCTGCGCGCGTGTTTAAGATGACGCATCCATCCTGCTCGCTCGGCAACATCCATCTGCCCCCCCCCGCCCGCCCGCAGCAGCGGCGCTGGGTGATGAGCAGGGCGCCGCTCGGTTAAAAACTCCTGTTCCCTTCATCCTTTTCATCATCAACCAAAGAGCCACATGTTCGCTTTTACAAAGCCGTTTATTCCTGCATAATTAAAAGAGAAGAGTTTGCCAAGATAAAGTTAGATCCAATCCAACTCAAACAAGCTGTCTTTATTGCATTCCTCATTAGCTGGAAGCACATAAACCCCGTTCTGCCCTGCAGTGTGTCATAAAACACAGAAAAGGAAAGGAAAGCGTTTCATATTTAAGGTACGATGAAGGACGGTTACTGGAGGGAACCAAAAACCCACCAGGGATTAGAGCAGACGCTTTCTTTCAGAACAAATCCAACACACATGCTGAAGCTTTTTCAGTTCAGGGCTGGGCGATAAAACATCTAGAACTTTCTCGATGGAACTATCTCAAATACTTTTATTTTGAAGGGTCCAAAATTGAAACTTGCCAGTTGCGGCGTTTTCTCCTCTATAGCAAGTAAAATTATTTATTTATTTAAGTAATTATTTATGCTTATTAGCTCTCATTTTGGTCATTTTTTTTACTTCCTTCTTCAGCGTGCAAGGTAAACAAATGCTACCATATCCCCGCGGTCACTTCCGCTGATCTTCTCCGTGTAACGTTTAGTTTTGGCAGATGAAGCCGCGGAACATCTGGTGATTTTTAACGGGATCCAGTCAGAACTGGAAGAGAAACCCGCTGGACTTACAACAGCAACAGAAAGTTTAATTAAAAAGTGTTGATTTGGTGACCGTGATGTAGCATTAGCATGATGCTAATGCTAACTAGCTGCTCCGTGTGTAGCCTGTGTGTTTGATCAAAGATTAGTTTTAAAGTCGGAAAATATTTTCGCTGACCGAACTTTGAGACTTGGCGGATAAATACTAATTCTTAGAACATTCATAAAAAATATATTTTTTAATATAATGACATGATTAAATCCATTGTGTATTAGCAGCTGGTGTTACACCCCACACGCATCCTTCCTTCATGAGAGCGCTGCAGCTTTAATGTCAATGATATGTAACAACAATGGTCCAAATCTTTGTTTTTTTAGGCTTTTTTATTGTTATAACTGATATAAAATGTAATGACTCGAAGACAGAATTAGGAAATCTGGTTAATTTCGCAATTTTTTTTTCAGCACATTTGAATTTAAGTTTACGGTCAGATGACAACAGAGACATGTTCATACCATTTATAAATTACTTCTATGCAATTTAAAAAAAAAATAGTTTAAAAAGTAAAGTTTTACTGCGTTAAATGCTGTTATAATTTTACAAATGTTTTGTAAAGCCTGAAAACATTAGAATATGCATCTTTTCTTGGTTATTAAAAAACTGCAATATTTTCAGTGCATCCGTCATGTTGAAAGTATGATAAGAAATAAATATTTAAATCTAAACATCCTGCTGATGATTTCATTATTTTTTCCCAGACTGTTCCAATTTGAAAAATATAGTTACTTTGGTTTATATCAGGATAAATATCTTTATTGCTCAATATGGAAAAAAACAATACATAAATATAAAACATTCCATTTTACCCAGCCTTATTTCAGTAAAAATAATAATTTTTAATAACAATAATTTTCAGAATCCATATGACTGAATTCAACAGATTCTGGATCAACTCTGATCAACTTTTTATTCTTTTGATCCACTAAATTCAATTTGATTCAGCTCATTTTTAAGTTCACAAACATTTAGACACATATGTTTAGAAATAAATTAATAATCTATATATGTATTTGACGATTTTCATATTATACTTATCCAGTTCACATAATGTAAAATGTTTTAGTGAAATAATGAGATTGTTAATACCATGCAGTGTAACATGGATTATTAAACGGAGAAGCTCAAACAATTGTTCTGCCTCTCCTGGAGGACGTTATAGTTTGGCCACTAGGTGGCGATTGAGCTATAGCATTCACACCCTATTCCAGAAGGAGAACGTATGATCAAAAAACTGTGCTTTAGACCGCTAATTGTTGCTTTAAAAACTATTTCCTTATAAGAATTTGGAAAATTTGTGCCTGTGAATTTATATTTATATAGCATTAGCCATCCTATGGGAAATCCCATTACACATTAGCATCAAGCTAGCAGACCTTAGCTTCATATGTTAGATCGATTTCTACTTTCATGGATCGATTATTGATCTATTAAACTCAGATCCATCAATTGATTTCATCAACCCTGCTCTAGCTTTTAGCATTACTTTTTTTTTTATTTTGCAGGAGAATCTGAAGCTGCATTAAAGAGAACCATGAAAAATGTGAGCAACAGAAGCTGCTCCGTCAACAACCGTGTCAGTGTGATGATCTGGACACGCTCAGTGTTGGAATCACGTTCATTAGTCATTTTCTGCTTTCTAGGCCGACATCTCCATTTCCACGGTCTTCAAAGATCTTATAGCTGAAATGTTGAGCTTGTTGCGGATAAAGTGGCAGACCTCAGTGCAATCATGGAGCTGTGAAGAAATCCACTAGAAGATAAACAGAGCCCTGTGTTTTATTGATTCAAAAAGGGAATTTGATATGGTTGACTGCTGCAGGTTCCTTACTCTGGTGTGTGGTGGTGGGGGGGTCAAAATAAGTGGATTATAACTGATTTGGAAAATAGAGACAGAGTTTTATCATAAATGGCAGACAACAGCAAATGTTACTCAAAGTTTGGCAGTTTCTATGATCCAAGTTTGATTGGTTTATAAATGTGAGCAGCAGCAAAAGATAGAAGTGTGACCTTTAAGGATGCCAGGTGTAAAAGAGTGGAAGGCTGGAGACCTGGTTGCACTTCCTTTTTGTTTGTGTCATCTTCCAA
Source organism: Oryzias javanicus (assembly GCA_003999625.1). NCBI lineage: Eukaryota > Metazoa > Chordata > Actinopteri > Beloniformes > Adrianichthyidae > Oryzias > Oryzias javanicus. The sequence continues at coordinate 4,636,286 of CM012448.1, forward strand.
CTTTTGAACCAGCTTTTTGTATTTTGGGCTCACTGGGTTGCTGGAGCCTATCCCAGCAACTGTTGGATGAAAGTGGGGTTCACCCTGAACTGGTCTGTTGCAGGGCCACACAACCTAACACACATGCGCACACATAGGGGGCGGTTAGGAGACACCGTTTTTGGACTGTGGAGGGATTTTGGAGAAAACCCCACACATGTGCGAGAAGAACACACAAACTTTACACGGAAAGGACCCGGCTCAGATTTGAACCTGGTGCTTCTCATTGTGAGGATAGAGCTAACCACTGTGCAGCCTTTGCATGCATCTCTTTATTGAAAAACTGCAATAAAATAGGGCAAGGCAAAACACTCAACCAGTGAAATAATTGTCAAAATGATTTGGTATTTTGAGTGATAAAGTCACAAATAATAGGATATTTTTGTCTAATATGGGGCAGGACACCCCAAAGCTGTAAAAACAGCACCTCAGTGTAACAGAATACATTTAAGTAAGAACTAAATTACGTCAAGATGGGCCTCTCTCCCGTAGCGTCATGCTATGGCTGTGGCTCTATTTGTTTATTCTTTCTTTTTATCCAGTGTTTTTGTGCTTTGTGTACTTTATTTCTCTCAAAGTGGGACTCTTGTATTTTTGTGCATCTTTGTTTCTGCCTGTATTTATTAATTCCAGGTGGGGTTTTGTTTGTTAGGTTCACCCTGAAGTCTTTCGCTTCACCTTTAAGTTATGCTTCTTTGTCTCTTATTGTTTTCTTGTAAACAAATCTTTTGTTGTTTCTGTTCCACATTTTTTCTTTGTTAACTTTTATGTTGTGCTCCACCAGACCACCTGGAGCAGGGGCGTCAAACTCAATCACACAAGGGGTCAAAATCCAAAACGCACCTTAGGTCTCTGTATTAAACACTCTAAAAATACGTTTTTAAAACATTAAAAGATATATTTTTCACATAACTATGAACTAAATATATAGCAATGTGAGCTAATAATGCTAGTGTGAACGCTGTAAGCTGAAGATGCTGAAATTGATAGCTAAAAACGGTGAAGCTGATAGCCAGCTAAAATATTAGCTAAATGCTAAATTTGCCTAAAAAACAAGAAAAAAATGTAGGTTAGTCAAACAACTAACATGTAACTGAAAAAATAGCTAAACCTCAAAATATCTTAAACATTTTTTAAAAAGCCTAAATTAGCCAAAACAGTTAGTGTGTAAATATTAGCCTAACTCCAAAACAGCCTAAAAAAAACGTAGTAAATACTAAAATAGTCCAAAAAGCTAGCAGAATGCCAATTTTTATAACCATAACTTAACATAATTATGAATAATAAATAAATCAGGAATATTTTTCCAGAATAAATCAACATAAATTGGGGGCTTGTCCGGGTTTGTTAGGACACAAACTATGTACTGTACATAAATTGTTTTGTATGTTTTTTTTCTGCTGCTGACAGCGGTTTGGTCTTTGGAGGAAAAAGGTTTTGAGTGAACGAGAAGCTGATAAAATTTTATTGAAGGCTCGACATAAAAGAGATTATCAAATGTCAGACTTCTGGTATTAAATGCTAAAGAAGACGCGCTGCTAAACAGCATTTAGAAAAAAGGATATAGTAAATTTGTGAAGATTTGGTGAATTTCCGTTCAGTTTTGTGTGTTTATGCTCCCTAAATGAATAAAGTTGTGCTTTTTTAGTGTGTCATGTTCAGTTTTCAGGCTTTCAATTTCCATCTTCCCATCATCCTCAGCTGTCTCTGTCTGAATATATTATCCTCAGTCTATTTCTGTGGCTTTATTTGCTCGGTGCCAGATCCTGCTGTTTGTGTCTCTGTGTTCAGGTTCTTGCTTTGTCACATTTGAGTTTTACTTTCATTAAATCCTTTTGAATAAATCTGAATGTTTTTGTCATCACGTCTGCAGGATTTGGATCCTCTACAACATCCTTCACAACAAAAAAAAAAGAATCAACCGCATTTCTACAAGTAACTCCTGATGGAAATCTGAATGTTTTTTTTCATTAATTCATTACACAAAATATTCTTAAATATCGCAAAAGCAGTCATGCATACCAGCTCAGATTGTTCCACATGTGAGCTGAGTTGAACCTCGGGTTCTGCATTTGCAGCTCCGTATGTTGCAGAAAATTATCACCAATAAACAATTATTTAAAGCTGTAAAGATTTCAATGTTTGATTAGACTTTAAAATCCTCAAAAAATCTTTAATAAAAAAGGTAAAATCAAAGTAATGGAACAGTAATAAAAAAACAAGAAAAAAAGTCTTTGTAATCCCATATTTTTCTGTTAAAAGAGTCCAATAGTCCTTGTTCTTTAGTGTCGATGTTGATGCAGATCTCCTCCGTATCTTTGACTATGATACACTATTGAATAACAGAATCCATCCGTCAATAAAACCAAACGACAGCAGGCAGCAGGCCTCCTCTCTTCTGCTTCAACAGGCTAAAGTTTAGTGACAGACTCATTTGCACTTTTCAAAAGTTTCCCTCCCCAGACAGCCGGGTTAGGCGGGTCTGGGTGACAGAGAGAAGACACAAACACCCACAAAGACGTACAAAATGGGATTTCATTCTGCTGTCAGATGTCACTGGGGGCCGTTTACCCCCCCCCAACACACAAACACACACACACACCAGCCAGAGGCTGGGCTGAAGCGCCGTGGGAGGACAGGAAAGGTCCAAAACAGACGGGTGCTGGCAGCTGAAGACATGGGGAGAGGCAGAACCGGGGCAGTGGGGGAGTGGAAAGACGGCGCCTTTCGATCTGTAACGGTTCAAGCGGCCTTATTACAATTCACCAGGTTACAGGTAAATATCCCCAAGACTGTGTCTGAAGTAGAATTCTCACAGTAATCTTTGTTTTGTGTAATAAGCAAAGCTGGGAGTTTCCGGTTTCTATAAATCCGCTAACTTAGCTAAAACAGTCCTGCTGCAGACTACGCTAATATTTCCGCTACATGCTAGCTGTATTAGCTAACTTAAACTTTTTGTTTTTTAGTCTATTTTGGAGTTTAGCTAATATTTCAGCTACATGCTAGCTGTATTGGCTAACTTCAACTTTTTTATTTTATTATTATTATCATTATTTTTTAGGCTGTTTTGGAATTTAGCTAATATTTTCGCATAAAACATTTAGATGTTTTGGCTAACTTTGGCATTTTTTGTTTTTTAATCTATTTTGGAATTTAGCTAATATTTCAACACCATGCTAGCTGTTTTGGCTAACTTAGGTTTTTGTCAGCTTTTAGGCTAATGTGGCATTTAACTAACATTTTAGTTTCCTCTCAGTTTTAGCGTTTTTAGCTATTAGCTTCAGCAGCTTTAGCTATCAACTCTAGCTTTTTCAATTTCAGCATCTTCAGTGGCAAAATTCAGCTTACAGCTTCATACTAGCATTATTGCAGGCAATGCTATATAGTTTTCAGTTGGTTTAAAGCTAATGATGGTTAAGATGTGTGTTTACATCCCCTTTGTTTATGGCCTTATTAGTCGAATAATCAGAAAAAATAATCAGTGGTTAGTCGACTATTAAAATAATCATTTGTGGCAGCCCTACTAGCTAAACAAGTTTCTACAATCGTCTACACACAAAAGTGTGGCCATTGAAAGCTAAACCAGGTTGAATTCACCAATCAGGGACTTGGATTTTGTCTTGACATATGGATGTTGTCCCTTTAAATTAAAGGATGTAGCAACTGTTTGAAAATTGATCACATTGTAGAAATTAATAATTGCGGTTTGTGTCCACCCACAATTCTGACATCAAGTCTTTCTTATATCGGAATGGAGCTGTGAAATAAGAAGCTTGGAGCAAAATTCACCAGATTTGCACCACTTTTCACACCAAACCTATTCCAACTGTAGGTGGTGGACATGCGCTAGTAAACAATAGAAAAAAAAGAAGAAGAAGCCCATCCCTGCTTGTTCAGTGTGAACGTCTTTTTGCGCACACAGGAACGCTCTTTTAGATTGTGGGTCACACGTCTGGTGTTCTTGTAGTACTAGCAGATATTGTATGTATACAAATGTGCTTTCTCTGAAGTTATAAACTTTTTTTTTTTTTATGATACACGCTTAAATTAAGACTATTATATTAGATAATTTCAAGATTAAGAAATACTACCAAAACCAAATCTAGTATTTCAATCGTCAGAGAAAAAACATTTTGTACTTCATATTTTTTTTAAATTTGTTTTGAGGAGGAAATTTTGTTTGCAGTGCAGTAGAGAAACTCTTTCATTAAAAAAAGTATAAAAAATCCCTTTTTTCAAGCAAATTAGTTTTGAATGTTTAAAAAAGAAAAAAAAACAAATTCAGGTTAATTAAAGGAGAAGATTTGATAAAAGTTAAAAAAAATTTAAAAACACAAGTAAAAAAAAACAAGATGACACATCCAGACAGCACTTACAGTAAAAACCCAGGTCAAATGATGATAGCGAGAGGCCTTTTGTGTACAAAAAATTAAATCAACAAAGTGTTTTTTTTTTAATACACCATCCACTAAATATTTTTTTGTGTTCAGATAAAAAATCTAAGTGAGGATCCTCTTCTGGACGGGCCTGCAGGTGACTTCACGAGCACAGACACTCACTCCAGCTTTGGAGTCAGATGCTTTCCACTTACACGGCCGTCCTGTAGACTCCAACAAGGTTTCTTATTTTTACGTTCAGCAGTTTGTTTCTTCCTGACAAATTGGCCCAAAGGCTTCATTTGTGGAGGACATCTAATGAAGCAGACAGTAATGACTGTGGAGGACCGGCTGAAGCACATAATAACTCCGGCTGTGGAGGGAGAATGAAGACAGGAGGGGAGGGCAGCGGACATGAAGCCTGAAGAAAATTTGACGTCCAATTGTGAGTTTCCTCATGAACGCTGCTTATCTTCGGTTTCTTGTGGTGAACGAGATCGCGTGAAGGCCGCTTCGATTATTCCAGCTGGATGAGACTTCTGATTGTGACTCTTTGCGGGGAATTATTCATTTCCTCTCAGATGTGTGAACGTGGGATGAGGCAAAGCACACGGGGAGCTAAAGACACGGATCACGGGTCAGAGACAAGCACTTGCGCTGTGACAGCTCGTTTCATCATATTCCACATTTCATCAGCTGATAAAAATTGAAGAGGACACGTTTGAAGTATTACGAGTCATTAGTACGATGAAAACTGTGACTTTTTGGAGCCACACTTGTTCAGAACGGGAGAGGATGAAACGATGTGGTCTCAGCTCGGATTGAGCAAATCAAAAACATTTTAGTCGTTGAATTTTTACACCATTCAGAGAATGACAACCAAAATTCTGACACGTTCAAAGTAGTTTAAGGTCATGAGTTTGCCAGTAGGGCTACCACAAACGATTATTTTAAGAGTCGACCAATCACAGATTATTTTTTCTGATTAGTCAACTAACCGGGTCAAGCGCATGTAAATCTCACAACTTAACCACCACTGAAGATGCTAGTGCTGATAACTGAAGATGCTGAAATTTATAGCTGAAACCACTGAAGCTAATAGCTGAAATCACTGAAGCTAATAGCTGAAACCGCTGAAGCTAATAGCTGAAGTCGCTGAAGCTGATAGCTGAAAACACTGAGGCTGATGACTAAAAAAAGCTGAAGCTGATAGCCAGCTAAAATATTAGTTAAATGCGAAAGTAGCCTAAAAAACTAAAAAAAAGACTAAGTTAGCCAAAACAGCTAACATGCAGCTGAAATGTTAGCTAAACTCCAAAATAGCCACAAAAAAAAGAAAAATTCCTAGATTAGCCAAAATAGCTAGCAAGTAGCTGAAATATTTGGTAAATTTAAAAAAAGCTTAAAAAAAAAAGAAACATTTCTAAATTAGCCAAAATAGCTATCATGTAGCTGGAATATTAGCAATAATCCAAATTACCCTAAAAAACACAAAATTAGCTAAAGAGACTATTTTAATAGTCGATTGGTCGACTTATTGTATTTTTTACTTGTCTCTTTTAATTGATTTTATGTATTTTTTAAAGGCCGGGAATATATTTTAAAAAATGAATTGCGATTAATCGCGATTATTTTTTTTTTGTCACAGTATTTGCCGAACACTTGTCTGCAAACAATCACAATATGAACTTTAGACACAAAACTATACATTTAGAACTTTTATTTTTTAATTAAGGAGGTCAATTGATTGAAAAAAAATATAATCACACTTTTGTGTTGTGATCAAACACTAATAATTACTGTTTTACTAGGTAAATTTGATGACAATACGTGGCTTTTGAACAAAAACAGGACAGAGAGAAAGAAAAAGAAAAAACAAAGGACTGCTGCTCTGTGAAGTACGATTCATTTGCCCTAATAAATATTAACGCCTTAAACATAATTTGTTAATCGTGTGCGTTAACGCGTAAACGTTGATGTCCCTAATTTTATTACTAAATTGACTAGATGAAGTCAAAACTTAAATATCTAGATGAGAGAACAGAGTTTGACCGCTTCTAAAACAGAATAAAGAAAGTGGAATCTGATCTCGATGAGAAGCTGACACCACGTCTTCATCAGTGACGTGTGGAGACACACTGACTCTTTCAGAGTCAGATTTACAAACACAGGGACCCAATATATTTATAAACTACTGATTGCATTTCATATCATGTCAGCATCTTTTGATAAATATTTTATCTAACACAGATTCATATTGGACCAATAAAGACTGTGTATGTACATCAGTTTAGTATAACTCCCAAAAACATGAATGTGAACGTTAGACAGATTATAGCATAGTTGCAAACAGGGCTGCCACGATTGGTTGACTAATCAGCGACTAATCGACTATTAAAATAGTTGACGACTAATTTATTTGTCAATTAGTCATCATTTTATATTATATGTAGTAAAGTTGAAAGTTCTAATGGCATTATGCTAACTTTTTGGACTATTTTGGCATTTATTAAGGTTTTTTAGACTATTTTGGAGTTTAGCTAATATTTCAGCTACATGCTAGCTATTTTGACTAATTTATGATCTTTTTTCTATTCTTTTAGGGTAATTTGGGGTTTAGCTAACATTTTAGCTGCATGCAAGCTACTTTGGTTAATTTAGAATTTTTTTCAGTTTCTGTAGGCTAATTTGAAGTTTAGCTAATATTGCAGCTACATGCTAGCTGTTTTTGCTAACTTAGGTTTTTTTAAAAAAAAAAAGGCTAATGTGGCAGTTAACTAATATTTTAGCTGGCTAAAAGCCTCAGCATTTTCAGCTATCAGCTTCGGCATTGTTAGCTATCAATTCCAGCTTCTTCAGTGGCCAAATTCAGCTTACAGTATTCACAAAAGCAGTATCACGGCTAATGTTATATATCTAGTTTTAGTTCATTAAAAGCTAATGATGGTTAAGATGTGTGCTTTACATTCAGTTTGCACATGACCCGATTAGTCGACTAATCAGTAAAAATAATCGTGATTAGTCGATTATTACAATAATCATTTGTGGCAGAACTAGTCACAGCACCAATAAATGAACGTACACCTACACTGGTCTAACCTTTATTTGTAAATGAAGTCCATAAGCCTCTCTTTTGGACAATCTCAATGACTTTAGCATCAAAGTCCTCCTTATCCTCTTTTAGTTTTATAAGTCTCCCAGTCTCAGAGATGTATTGGTCCAGCATTGCTCATGTATTCATGTCTGCCTCACTTTGTATCTTTTCAGCTGCTTTATGCCAGATTAGAACAACAAAAAAAATATGTTTAAAAACTTTGAATGAAGTATCAGATTAGCACACACTAAGTGAGCTAAAGGCATTCGATCAGTTTGCATGGGAATGTCCGATCTAACGTGAGGTGGAGCTGGGTGCTGCCTAACCTCACAGGTTATGTTGTAATAAAAGATGAGAGGATAAAAATGACTCAAATGACTAGAGTCGTACATATAGATTGCATTTATACCTCAGATTAGTCAAATATGGGCTTTTTGACGGTGAAAAATGGGCAAAGGAAATATCGAGGGCGTAGGTCACCCGGAGAGCTTATTAATGCACATTGTTGCAAACACCTATGCAACACGAAAGGTTCAGTAAGGGTGAAGTAGGTGAAATGGAGGCGTGTCGTGTGGATTTGAGTTTTATTCAAACCTGTAAACTGTGCAAGTAACCTGTCAGTGCTGTTTACATGATAAGTGCGGGCTGCTCGCAGGCTTTTTTACGTGCAGCCTGACTGTTTTTTATCTATAATAAACATTACAGCCCTCTCTCATCATCTTAAGTGGGGCGACTAGAATCTTTGACTGACAAATACTTGACAAACACTCTGATGTAAATGTACTGCCTTGCCTCACAGCTGCGGAGTATTTCCTTCTGTTTTCCAGAATCTCAGAGTTTTGAAGCTTCCAGGGTCTCAGCAGAACCATGGATCACGTTTCAGTTTGAACTGCTTTTCTAGAGATTCCAGTCATTTTTAAAGCTCCGGAACGCTTGCATGTTTTGCATGTTCTTCACCGTTCTTAAAGATATCAGTCCATAACTCAGACATGTAGACGATGCAGCAGCTGCAGGATTAGGACGGAGCTGAAGCTTTAGATGGCTGGAATGAAACTAAGAACTCCTGCAGACATGGATGCAGGAGTCCCGCCTCTCTAACAGGTTGCTGGATGCTTGCTATCCAACTCTTATCCAATAACTCTCTGCAGAAACCTCATTTGTAAAGATTAAAATTTTCAAAGTAAAAAAATACGTTTTTGCAACCTGAGTATAAAACTTCCATGAGAAAAAAGGTTCCGTTTTCACGGAGGCTTTAGAGATGTGAGTCAGCAGGGAGCATGTCATCCAGAGTGACTCACCCCTGGGGAGTTCAGATGAACGAAGCACACCGTCCCTAATTACTCTTTCAGGTAATTAAGCTGGCTATAAATAACGGCCTCTCGAACGGGCGCTCCGACATCGAAACATGCAACCTCTGCTAAAGCGCAGCGGCGGCTAAAACCACAGAAGTGAAGTCACATCCAACTCAACCAACCAAGAGTCAAACGCAGGGCTGCGTATCGCCACTCACTTCCAGAATTTATTTCATTTGATTCACCAGAGTCAGGATCGAATCCATTCATATTTTTATTTTCAATCCACTTGTTTCAATTTGATTTATTTCAACTTTGAGTTTACACATTTGTCTAGAAATACACTGCTCACAAAAATTAAAGGAACACTTTTTTTATTGGGCCTGGCATGAATTGAATTAAATCTGATAATGTTCTTGTTGGTTCAGCTGAGGGTCTCGTTCATCAATTTCGGCTGTATTGGTGTTCATGGAATTAACAACAGGTGCACTTCAGTGGCAACAATTAGAAAACCCTCCAAACAGGACTGGTGTTACATGTGGAGGTCATTTCAAGTTTCTCCCTCTTGATCTTTTTTGGCATCAGCAGCCGGGATAGGCTCCAGCATCCCCGCGACCCCGAAAGGGATAAAGCGGCACGGAAAATGAATGAATGAATGATGAATCTTTTTTGGCTGGTTTTCCACTCGTGTTGATTTTGTCTTGTGTAATTCTCTCTACTGGCAGTATGAGGAGATTCCTTAACCCTACAGAAGTTGCACAGGTTGTCCAACTTCTCCAGGATGGAACATCCACACGTGCTGCAGCAAGAAGGTTTAATGTGTCTCCCAGCACAATCTCCAGAACATGGAGGAGATTTCAGGAGAATAACTGCTGGTTATTCTGGGAGAGCTGGACAGGGCCGTAGAAGGTCCTCAACCCCTCAGCAGGAACCATACCTGCTCCTTTGTGCAAGGAGGAACAGGCTGAGACCTCTGACCTCCAGAGGGCCACTGGTGTGAATGTCTCTACCCAAACAATCAGGAACAGACTTCATGAAGGTGACCTGAGAGCCCCACGTCCTGTAGTGGGCCCTGTGCTCACTGCCCAGCACCGTGGAGCTCCACTGGCATTTACTCAAGAACACCAGAATTGGCAAGTCCTCCACTGGCGCCCTGTACTTTTCACAGACGAAAGCAGGTTCACCCTGAACACCTGTGATAGACAGATGAAGGAATTGAAAAAATTGAAGGGCCTTCACCATCCCCTGACTTAAACCCAATAGAACATCTCTGGGACATTATGTTTGGGTCCATTAGGTGTCACCAGGTTGCTCCTCAGACTGTACAACAGCTCAGGAATGCCCTCACTCAGATCTGGGAGGAAATTTTTTTTTTTTTTTAATTTTTTTTATTTCGAACAAGAAAGACTAAATAATCCAAACAAGAAAAAAACAAAAGACAAACAAACAATATTAAAAAAGAAATAATACCATTTTCTCCACAAAACCTCAAATGATGTTCGTTGTTCGAAATGGGCTTTGGATGAAGCTATAAGCTTTTCGAGTCCAAGCCCCTTCAATGCAAACTAATAGTATCTACAATGTACAATATTATAAATAGTATGGTCTCAGTAATTATACTTACAAACAAAAAAAACAAAATAAATCTCATTCATGAAAAGAAGGAAAAAAAACAAAACCAAACAAAAACCCAGCAAAAATAACAATATGTACATTAATAGATTTACTAATACACATATATACATATAACCATCAAAATATATTATTTGCTACTCCATATTTATTAATGGTATCTCCCTTAATTAATGCTTTTAATTTATATATGGTTTGACAATTTTTGATGTCGTCCCTAGAGTTATTCATAACTGCACCCCTCTTGTGGAGATGCAGTGGAGTTTAACGTTAGTTCTCACAGGTGGTTTGACGTAAATGTATGTGCCTCTCAAAGTATATTTATTTTCTCTCAACTGAAAGAATCTTTGGATACTTGCTGGTAACTGGTTATTTTTAACTTTGAACATGAACTGAATTATTTTGAAATCAACCACGTCAGCAAATTTCATTAGTTTTAGTTTAATAAAAAGTGGATTTGTTGGTTCTGCATAGGGTGACTTGGTTATTATTCGTATAGCTTTTTTTTGAAGAAGAGAGACTGAATTTAATGAAGTTTTGTAGGTGCTTCCCCACACTTCCACACAATAAGTCATGTAAGGAAGAATGAATGAGCAGTACAAGGTTTTTAATGACGACTGGTTTAAGAAATGTTTAACTTTATACAGTATAGCTAATGATTTAGATATTTTGTTATTGATGTAGTTTATGTGTTTCTTCCAGCTTAGTTTTTCATGAATAATTACCCCCAGAAATTTTATTTCGGACACCCTTTCATTCCACCTTATTAATCATCAGTTTCCTATTGGTATTGGCTTTGTTACCGAATATTATAAACTTGTCTTAGTTAGATTTATGTGTTAACTTATGGCTCTCAAACCAACTCTTGAATTTATAGAGTTCTCTTTCTACAGTGTCCAGTAATTCTTCTAGGTTGTCTCCACAGCAGAACAAGTTAGTATCATCTGCAAATAAGATGGTTTTTAACAGGCTTGAGATTTCACAAATTTCATTGATGTAAAGAGTAAATAATAGTGGCCCCAAAACTGAACCTTGAGGAACACCTATCCTTATTGATGATGTGTTTGATTTTACCTGGTTTATTTCGACATACTGCTCTCTGTTGTGTAAGTAACTACAAAGCCAAGTTAGGGCCAGTCCTCTCACTCCATATATGTCCAGTTTGTCTATTAGTAAGTTGTGATCGACAGTATCAAAGGCTTTTTTTAAATCCAGAAAGATTCCCACTGCATATTGTTTATTTTCAATTGCAGATGATATATTTTCCACAAAATTTATAAGGGCAAGTGAAGATGTTCGTTTTTTCCGAAAGCCGTATTGATGGTCATGCAAAATATTGTGTTTATTGATGAAGGAGTCCACTCTAGCATAAAACATTTTTTCTAATATTTTTGAGAACTGGGGGAGCAAGGAGATCGGCCTGTAATTAATCAACCTGTGCTTATCCCCACCTTTGAATGTAGGTATGACTTTTGCTTTTTTCATTTCGCTTGGAAATACCCCAGTTTTGAAAGACTGGTTACAAATGTAGGTGAATGGTTTTACCACACATTCAATTATATTCTTAACAAATGCCATGTCCAAATTATTAGTATCTTTTGAATGCTTATTTTTGAATTTTCTAACTATGTCAATTATTTCAGTCTCATCGGTACTTTTTAAAAACACAGAATCCATTATTTTTGGGGGGGGTGTTATATTATTGGTAGGTTGAATTTCCTTTGCAAGATCCGATCCACAGTTTACAAAGTAATTATTGAAGTCGTTGGCAATCAATAATTTGTTACTTATGAGCTCATTGTTTGAGTTTATAAAGTAAGAAGGAAAGTCAGCTTTCTTTCCTCCACCTTTGATAATAGTATTAAGTATTTTCCATGTATTCTTTATATTGCCACAAGACACCATTCGTCGTCTCATCAGGAGCATGCCGCGACGTTGTCAAGCATGCATACAAGCTCGTGGGGGCCACACAAGATACTGAAAAGCATTTTGAGTTGCAGAACTTAAGTTTTGGAGAAAATGGACTAACCTGACACATCTTCATTTCACTCTGATTTGATGGTGTCTACACAATTGAGCCCTCTGTAGGCTAAAAACTTTTATTTCCATTAAAATACTCGACATCCTTTTGTTCCTAAGACACTGCCCTGTTGTTATTTGTATAGATATCCAACTTCACACTGAGATCTGATGGATCTAATGTGTTTCTTTAAAGTGCTTCTTTCATTTTTGTGTACATTCACAATCTATTTATGTTTTGAATATATACAGTTCACATACTTTAAAATGTATTAGTGAAATAATAAAATTGTTTATAGCAGACAGTGTTGCATGGTTTCTCTAATGGAGAAGACATTGTTCTGCCTCTCCTGGAGAGTGTTTCAGTTTGGCCACTAGGTGGCGATTGTGCTATAGCATTACACCTTCTTCTAGAAGACAATATGTGCAAAAAAATGTGCTTTAAACCACAAATGTTCACTTAAAGATATTTCCTTTAAATAATTTAGAAATTTCATGCCTGTGAGTTTACAAAAATTTAAATTTAGTCAGCAATGTATGTTTACGTCAACCGAGCGTTAGCATTAGCCGTTCTATGGGAAATTTCATTAAACGTCAGCATCAAGCTACTGATAGCTTTATGTGCTAGATCTATCTCTACTTTTAGCTCAGATCAATTCATCAATTTTATCAACCCAGCCCTATATCCACTTGAAGACCCAGACAGGCCATAACAGCTGGTTAGAAACGGGATGACGCCACAAACGCTGCCGCGTCCTCCTGCAGGATGCATCCGAGAGCTGACAGACAGAGGAAGATTTAAAAGCTGTCTGTTTCTGGAAGTATCACTGAAAGGAATCAAACCCGAGTGAGGAGAACTTGGAAATGTCACAAAGCGCTGCTGGATACTTTTAGATTTCTGGACGGCTTTCATTTTCTATCCTGACAAAGTGTGTCATAAATGATGGACAGCTTAAGTATGGAGAGCTTATCCATCGTATTTTCCTTTTACCCTCACTGATGAGGTAATAGCATCAAAATGCTGCCACACAATGGAGCAAATGCACCGAGAATCATCTTCATTAGGAAGCAGCTCTACATGTCCAAGGGACATTTTTCTGAAGCTGCTGCTCCTCAGTGAAACAGTGTTTCAACGAGACAAACCTAAAGTAAAATGCATGTAGCCTTTTAGGTTTAATCCGTCAACTGTCTGCTTTACCAAACGGTGGGAAACATTTAGAAAAAATCCTTTAAAAATATTGACTCCCCAAGGTAAGGAGCCCCTAGAAGGAAATTAAACAAAAAAAATTGACGTGACTTTTATTTTTACAAAAAATGAAACAATAATAATAAAAAAAAAGAAGAATTCTAGTTAGTAACGGATATGCGCCAGATAGTAACTGGTGTGCATCAATAAGTAACCAGAACATTTTTTGTTCATGTTGTTAATTTTATCAATTCTTACAAAAAAACAGTTACTATCTTGTGTGCACCAGTTACTAATTAAAGTTACTACTTTAATTTTTAGAATAACAAGTTCTGATTGGTAGCCAGAACTAATTTTTATTACTTCAAATTTTGTATGAAGCACCTACTTCAATTTTATTTTATTTTTTTTAATGTTGATGTCCCTTCAGTGGCTCCGTACCAAGGCAATTAGCAGCAGAAAAAATGTCTTTTGTGTTTTTTTGTTTCTTTTTCGGGTAGTTAAAGGGTTAAAGGTGTGCTCAAGAGAAACTGTGTGACTCAGTGTTGTGAAAGAGGAAGTCTCACTCCACTCTATTGTTTATTTATGTCTGATTAAATAACCACTTGGATGAAATTATTTTTTTGTGTGTGTGCTTTTATCAAGTTCTTTCTCATGATGTACAAAAAACATGAAGCTTGAAATTTCATTGCTTTGCATGTTTTTTCTTTATTCCGATTGTTGTGATTGAGGAACAAACAAAAAAAACAAAAAAAAACTGCAGTTAGAAAAAGATTGTCGAAGCTACACTTGACTGGTTTCACGCTCTGGTTTATTCAGACGACTAGATCCATGGACGTCTTTGTTTTCCTCGTCTGAGCTGGAATCTGAATCTAAACTGTACGGATGGATAGCTCTGATATTACTCGCTGTTTCTTCTGTCAAGGTTCTGAGGGAATGTAAGCTAGCAGGAGAGAGTGTAAACAGAGAGCTCTCAGCACCAGGACTGGGAAGGAATGGGAGTGGCTACGGACCAACATCCCCGCCCACAACTCAGAGGTAAATTTCTAATGAACTCGTGCTGCTCTGCAGAAACTAAATCCTAGAAAACAACACGGCTTTATTATAATCAGAAGACCAACGGGAACGCTTTTACAATAAATTATAAGATGTTTGGAGAGGGACTAAGAAATGTCCTGGAGATTCCTGCTTGACATATTTCTGTCAGTGAGTTCAGGCAGAAAGCAGGAAGCCACTTCATTTGACAAGGATGCAGTTTACAACCCATGAAATCTGAGGTCCCACACAAAAAAGAGAAACCTGAAGAGCTTCTTGTTCACTTTATGCCTTTATGGAACTTTTATACATCGTGGCTATTTGAAGTCATGCACATCCAGGTAAACTGGGAGCCATAAAACACCAGGAGTTATAGACTATGTCCAAATTCCCACCATAATCCCAAAGTTATAAAAAACGATATCGTGCAGGACTGTTTAGACTAGAGCCTCGGTTTTTAAAAGCAATCGGGACACAATGTTCACTGGGACACAACACCTCACCCCCGCGGTCACTTCAGCTGTGTAGTGTTTCGTTTACAAGGTATGAAAAAAACGATATTGTGATATAAAAATTTTCATATCGCCCAACCCTATAATTTAAATTCAATTTATTCTAAAAATTGTTGAAATGCAATGCATTGTGGTCCATATTTCTAACTTTAGTGAGCATCGATGCACAATGGTTTTTCGCAAACTTGGGGCCTCGATTACAAGACAGACTAAATTTACCAAAATACTAATTCCAATAATAAAAACAATTACAATGAAAAAAAAATATATAAATTTAATATTTTACTATCATCAATATTGTCTAAAAGTTATTGAAAAACAAAGTGAAGTGCCTTAATTTTTTAGTCCTTTCAGGAAACTTTAAAGGAAGGAATGCTTATGAAAAACGTGCGCAAATAAAAAAACTAAATTAAATAAATTTGTTTTAAGTTTAAAAAACGTTGTCTAATCAGTGTGTGAAAATAGTGGAACATCAGATCGACCACAAAACCACAAACTTACCAGCCTGAGGTCAACAAGAAGAAAAAAACTCACATTTTAAAGTGAAGCTTTTAAAAGTGAGTTTTAAAAATCTAAGAATTTTGTTCTTAACACCAAACAGACTTCAACAAGTGTTTCTTTTCATAAATAAACAAACCCAGCCACCATGTTTTAACCTCTAAAAAAGTTCCCAATCTCTCACTCAAAATTACAGTCTTCTAGTCTTTTTTTTCCAGACTTTAATCACTGCGGGGAGAAAAATCCGCAGCCTGCAGCTTTAGGATATTAAAAACAGATGAGTGAATATGAAGGATTGGTTTCAAGTTGTGGAGGTAACAGACCGAGCATTTACACTAAACATTTAATAGGACTGCTTTAATGAACTTTAGAAAAAGACAGCTTTCTTTTTTTTAACCAACAGTTTCCATGGATATTTGGTCTATATTCACTTTGATTTATGTAAACTAAATTTAGGCTTCAACTCTTCAGATGAACTGGACTTTAAAGGTTGATCTAAAGATGTTTCTCTGATCAAAAGAGTATTTTTTTTTTTTGTTCTGACTCCCGATGGAGAAGCCAGTTTCTGAAAAAAAAATAAAACAGAAACAAAACACTGTTATGATGTGCATCTAATATTACAAAAAAAAACCTGACAAATCTTCCTCAGTTTCAGCCTCAAACCACATGAAGTTGGGGTCATGTGACCTTCTGGCCGGCCGTCATGCCTCGTGATGACATATTGGAACGCTTGGTTGGTGCTGGCAGCTTCTGCAAGCTCTCATCTCACATGAAGGAGGAAAACATCCATGAAGGAAAGCTTTAATAACTCAATAAACTGATGGCTTAACAGGTAGACAGATCAGGATATTAGGAAGTCTCTATATAATGAGGTTAATGTGGACACAGTGGTTCAGTTTCCAGCTTCTGACAAATTCAGGTATTTTATCAACTCCATGTCAAGGTCACACCCTGATTATGGCTGCCGTGATTAGTCGACTAAATTAATAGTCAAATAGTCATTATTTTATATTATATGGAGTCAGCGTGTAGTAAAGTTGAAAGTTATGATGGCATTCTGCAAGATTTATGGACTATTTTGGCATTTATTAAAGTTTTATAGGCTGTCTTGAAGTTTAGCTAATATTTCAGCTACATGGTAGCTATTTCGGCTAATTTAGGCTTTTTTTCTGTTTTTTTAGGCTATTTTGGAGTTTAGCTAATATTTCAGCTGCATGCTAGCTTTTTTGGCTAACTTAAGCTTTTTCTTTAGTTATTTAAGCTTTTTTAATTTGGCTAATATTTTTGCTACATGGTAGCTATTTTGGCTAATTAAGGCTTTTTCTTCTGTTTTTTAGGCTATGTTGCTAATATTAGGCTAATATTTCAGCTGCAAGCTAGCTATTTTGACTAACTTAAGCTTTTTCTTTAGTTATTTAAACTTTTTTTAATTTACCTAATATTTTTGCTACATGTTAGCTTTAGCTTAGGCTTTTTTTGTTTTTTAGGCTAATTTGGCATTTAACTAATAATTTAGCTAGCGATTAGCTTCAGCATTTTCACCTCTTAGCGTAAGCAGTTTCAGCCATCAACTTCAGCATTTTTAGCTATCAATTTTAGCGTGTTAAGCTATCGTCACAAGTATCTTCGGCAGCCAATTTAAGCCTCCAGTATTCACTCTAGCTATATCGCAGGTAATGCTATATATCTGGTTTTTATGTAGTTTAGTTTAAAGACGGTTAAGATGTGTGTTTTACATCTACTTTGTGGATGACCCGATTAGTCGACTAATTGGAAAAGATGATCAATAATTAGTCGACTATTAAAATAATCGTTTCTGGGAGCACTAACCCTGACGGCCATGATTCTGCCCCTAGAAAAGCCTCCATCTGTGGCTCTACTGCTACAATACACCAGGTGTACAAGGCTTTACCTGGTTACACAGCCAACCTCCTCTGAATACTTTAATATATACTTTTTTATACTAATTTATTGAATACTTCAATAGCTCTGTCACCGCCTGCTTGACGCACAGGTAGGACGTCTGCCTCACAGAAAGAGCTGTGTAATCATCACTGAAGTGGTGCACAGTCAATCTTCTACGAGGTTGTGCTGTTTGACTCCTTCAGCTGCGAATGTTTGAGGGAAACACAGATGGAAAAGAAGCGACGGTTCATCTAAAATGCTTCCAACTCAGTTTCTGCAGCATTGATCCAGAACATGTCTCATGCTCTCCAGAGACGCTGGTTTGAGTCATTTCTTCATATGTGACCTTCACACCACCCACATGGTGAGTTTATGGAGCTTTTGCTTCGAGCTTTTTCATCAATTCAGCTGCAACAAACACCAAACATTTTCCGTTTGTAGTTTTTTGACCCTCAAAACAAACGCAGTATCACACTGAGCGGTTCCTGTTACAGAAACCAAACTGTTGTTCTCATCTCCTGCTCCCTCAGGACAGGAAGGACAGAGCAGTTTTTCATCTAATCTGTTATCTGTCACTTCAAAAGCTTCTTCTTATTATTATACAGTAAGGTCAGTTTGGCCTTGTTGGAATGATCTGAATTAGATAGTGTTTAGGATAATGTGGCTATTAAACTCAAAATTCTTTTTTTTTTTTTGCTTTGTTTTTTTCTTGCAGTTTTTGTGTAGCACTGATAAAAACTTTTGCTGTGAATTTGTTTAATCAATAAACAGATTAAATGTACGCCCCTAAAATGTCACTGATAGGCCACTTGCAAATCAATGATCCATCATTGACTCACCACTGACATGTCAATGACACGCCACTAAAGATCTCTACCCAACATGACATGCCACTGATTGGTGCTGCCACAAACGATTATTTTAATAGTCGACTAATCACCAATTATTTTTTCCGATTAGTCGACTAATCGGGTCATGCGCAAACTGGATGTAAAGCACACATCTTAACCATCATTAGCTTTAAACTAACTGAAAACTAGATCTATAGCATTGCCAGCATTACCACGCTAGTGTGAATGCTGTAAGCTGAATTAGGCCGCTGAACATGCTAGTGCTGATAGTTGAAGATATTGAAATTGATAGCTGAAAACCCTGAAGCTAATAACTGAAATTGCTGAAGCTAGCTGAAAACACTGAAAGGGAAATTAGCCAAAAAAAAACCCTGAAAGAATGAGAAATTAGCCAAAATAGCTAGCACGTAGCTGAAATATTAGCTAAACTCCAAATTAGCCAAAAAACTGGAGAAAAAAATCAGATATGAGCCAAAAAAGCTAGCATGCAGCTGAAATATTAGCTAAAATCCAAATTAGCCAAAAAAAAACCTGAAAAAAAAATTGCCAAAATAGCTAGCATGAAGCTGAATTATTAGCTAAACTCTAAGATAGCCTTAAAAAAAGCCTAAATTGACCAAAATAGCTATCATAATGCTCAGTAAAAGCTGTCTGTCACGCGGAATTGTTGGATACACAACTCTCTAAAATCACCAACCAAGATTTTACAAAATAGCTTGATCCGTAGCCGCTACCTCGAAGCCTATCCTGAGACTCCACAGCCCAAATAAGACACTGATGTCTCCTTTGATAGATGATGAGGAGCTCTGGTGTCGTGGCAGAAATCTCATTGTATCTTGTTGTGTTATCAAACAGAAAAAAGGATCCAACTGATTATTTGTTAGAACGTTTGTTTTCTAATACAGCTGAACAGGCTTGTGTCTGTCTGGATCATTGACATATATAGAGACTATCAATGGTCTGTAGCTGCGTGGCACAAGCCAGCCAGTGCTGTAACATCATCCCAATGGTCCCTTTTTGTAAATCAGCTTAAAACATCTATTTGAAACATCTATTTAGTGAGTTGTAGGGATGTGGAAAAATATCAATATTGTGATATATCACGATATATCTATCCTGCAATTGATTCTGGATGTGTTCTCAGAAAGTATCAATCTTTTATTTTTGTTTGAAGAGGCTGTAAAACGTTAGATTCGTCATCTAGAACGTGAAACGTTCTTTGGAGGTAGACGGCGGTGCGCGTTGTGAGACAGGCTGTCGCGAGCAACAATATGCCTTGAACAGGGGTCTGTAACCTTTAACACTAAAAGAGGCATTTGGGTCAATTTCTCACTGACCACAACCCAGTAGGAGCCACACATCCTTGAGAAAAATAAGACTTTGTATGAGAACTATAAATATGCTAATATGTCTTGTCATATAAAAAACAAACTTTAAGAGAAAAAAATGTTCCCCAAATATAAAAGACTTTTAACAGACGTCCTTTCAAAATAAAAGACTTCCTGTGTCACATAGGATCATCTCGATGGACCAAATCCAGTGGTAGGTAGTGTAATGCCAGCAATGAAAAAGAATAGACATTTAAACGTTTGTGGTGCTTCCTAGCCAAAAATTCACAAATTTAACTGTCTAAATTTAAAATAGAGCTAATGAACTGTATTTTTTGAACCATGAGTCACACTTAAAACACTGGAGTTTTTCATGATGTTTAGATCTCGATTATTGAACCACTATGGCTACTGTGCTTTGGAGGCTCTCAAAGTGATAAGTTATTTTTCTTTTTTTTTAAGCTTTACTTTCCAGTTGCTTTTTTAAGCTAAAAGCTTTGTATTTTTTATGAACCAGAGAGCCACAATGGAGGGTTAGAAGAGCCAGATGTGGCTCTGGAGCCGCAGGTTGCAGACCTCTGGTCTAGAAGCCAATAGAGTTACTTCATTTTTGTTATTTTGTTTAAAACTAGTTTACACTAAGTATTGGCACTGCTTTTCATGTTTACTGTTGTTAGCACGGAATTTTACAAATATTTCCAATTCAATCTGTGTCGATGCTTGTCAAAGACATTGTCTACTTACAGTTATTAGAGGTGATTTTTACCAATTATTGTAATATCGTGAAATTGTAAGCCATGTATCGTGTATCGCATCGTGATGTACACGGTGATTCTCAGCACAAGTGAGCTGGTTTATGTTTATTTGCAGAATTAGGATTTAATATAAACAGTGTAATTTCTATGTGTTTTTTTTTATTTGTCTAGAATTTTGAGAAAGAATTGCGCATATGTGCAATGGAAACGCAGCTAATGACGTGTCATTGACACGCCAGTGAAAAGATACCGACATGCCAATGATAATAATGACACGCCCTTGACATGTCACCGATACGCCAGACTTTATGAGTAGAACAGCGCATTTTAGGACTTTGATAAGCATTTCTTCAGGATGCAATCTATTTAGGACCACAGGACCTGGCGAACCAGCGAGAAGAGAGAAGCCTTTTCAACTTTACTTCCTCAACATCTTTTTCCTCATTTCAAATCAGCTTTGATGACTACAAGCATCACAGATGAAGGTTTAACGAGAAACAGAGGAGGACCCAAACCAGCCAATGAGCCTTTTACACAACCAGATACTGATGAGGTAATGAGAATCATGCACTGGAATGATCAGTGACAGCCCCCCCCCCCAAATAATGCTGCCTAAGAGGTGTGTGTGTGGGGGGGGGTCCAGAGATGTGTCAGTGAGCGCTTGTCTGGGTCCACAGCTGACCCCCCCTCTGACAAGATTTTATGGCCCACACTGCCTAATCCATGGGGTGGGGGTCATAATGGCTCAGCAGAGCCGGCATGTTCTCGCCCGGCACAGATATCGACTTCATCGACAAATGTGGCCTCGGAGCCTGCCCCACTTCTCCTGGGTGCATTTAGAGTAACTCTTCACAGATGAGGGGCCAAGCTGATATTCCAACACCCCCCCACACACACCCCCCAACCAACACACACACCTCCCCTGCAAATAGAGTTAACTGGTAAACAAAGCCTGTACTAATTTGTCATCCTAAAAAATGATTCTTTACAAACTCGTTCAAGTTCTCGCAGCATGACGTTCTGTGATTCTAGAATTAGAAAATAAAACAACAAAAACGCCACCGAACACTTCCATCCACAGCAGTTCTACTCCCAGCAGCAGAGAGCAGATGACTGCAGAAGCACCTACTGACTGATGATGAAACTCTGTTTTTAGACAGAATCTGGTGTTATTCAGGCAGAGACGGAGGAGTGGTCCAGCTCAGCTTCTGCTTTCATCTAAACAGCAAAGAAGGACTCCTGTGGAAGTCCAAAGAGAAGATGGACGGATGAATAACATGTACAGGTAACTTTAGCAAACTAAGGCCTTTGCCAGAACTGTCCTTACAGGTGGATACGGGTTGTATGTGGGCGAAAAATTGACAAACCAAACAGGAAATATCAAAGTTGTAGACCACTACGTTAATCCATTGATGGGGTTGTACATACATGTATCAAATATTTGTTTTGAGGGATTTTCTTTCTTTAATCTTCTTTCTGATATGATGTAATATTTAAGGGGTCATGAACAGGATGATAGAGAATCTTACATTAGTGATAGTAAAAACTGGACTGTAGTTGTCCTTTCCTCCTTCACTACAGATCTACAGATCTAAAAGTAACTATAGAACACCCAGAACAGAATGAAAAGACAAGACCCGGACAGAGAACTTCAGAGAGTCTCTCTGAAATGTATTTTGAACTAATCACTCTCTTGTCTTGCAGTAGCAGAGAAACGTGCAAAAATATTCATGGTCATTTTTTTCTGTGTGCTTTCAGCAGTTTATAGAACATAGAAACACTTCAACATTCTGTGTTTGTTGCATTCAGTAAGGAACCAGTGCACTAAGTTACTAATAGTGCTGCCACAAATGATTATTTTAATAGTCGACTAATCGGGTCATGCTCAAAGTGGATGTAAAGCATGCCTTTTATTAAACTTTTAAAGAATCGTGTAGCCTCTGTCCTTCATTAGAACACAGCACAACAGCAACACCCGTACATCATACACTGTATAACCATCAGTATTGTCTCACCTGCCTTGACTCCCATATGAACTGAAGTGCCATCCCATTCCTAACCCATAGAGTTCAACATGATGTCCGTAACATGGTATCCTCCAGCATTCAGAGTTCTTTCCACTGGAACTAAGAGGCCTGAAAAACCATCATTCCTCCTCCACCAAATCCGTCTGAAACGTCCTGTTCTCCTGCAACCTCCAAACCCAGACCGGTCCATCAGATGGAAAAGCATCATTCCTCCCTCCAGAGAAGGCGTAGCTGAACCAGACCTGAACCGCACCGATCTGAAGGTCACATGAAGTTTGACTGTGCAGAAAGTCAGTGACCTCTCTGACCTTCAGCATCCGCTGACCCCTCTCCATCAGCTTCATCAAACAGCAATGTTCCCATCTGACATTTTTCTTATATATTTCATATTCAAAACAACAAAATCATAACATACGATGAGTTTTTGCTAGTCATTGATGCTCTTTAACCAGTCTAAGGCAAATCTAACTGTTAAAAAAAAGAAAAAGAAAAAGCTGTATTGTAGTTATGAAGGACTTTATGCCATCCGGTAAAAGCCATTCAGCAAAGAGTGCTCTGAATTATTGATATAAAATACTTCAATGAACGTTTTATAAAGTGGAGCACACACTTAATGAGACTGTTAGAGCTCTTTTGTTTATGAAAGGCTGCCGGGCCAATCAAAAACTGCCACATTTGATTATGCAGATAAACGTCCATAAGAACCGAGGCCACCGGGCCTTCAGCGGAGGATTGAACTGAGAGTTTTGTTTGATTGGTCTGAGACCTGCTGCCCCTGCAGGACGAGGTCAGAGATTTGGATTTCATTTTCCAAGAAGAGACTTTTTTTCTGGGAGTTCTCTATTTCATCAGGTCATAACAACGCTGAATGCACGAGGAGGAGAAGGGGTGGGGCTTAAAGCCTGTTAATCCCACCTCCCCCATATGGTCCACACTGAAATAATGGAAGCCTAATAAATGAGAGGAAGCAAAAAACTAATTTTTCCACCAGATTATCAAATTTTGATTTATGATTCTTGACAGAAGAATAACATCCCATAATGAAAAATGTTCCCTCTTCAGCTGCGGACAATGTTGCACAAAAAAACGCTCATATCTGCCCCAGACAAAGCTGCCTGCAGCCACTTTTTCAAGACTTAAGCTGATTTGCTGCTGACCAACGTCCTGCACATATGCGTCCCACCTCGTCCCTGCAAGGACGCGGATGCTGCTGGGGGGGTGGGGCTTGTCAGGATGCTGGCTGGGGGACAAACTCTGAATTAAAGGTGAAGATTGGAGTTAGTGCGGGGCAGCAGCTTCAGTTAAAAAGGATTAAGAGGAGGGCGACGATGGTGGAGTGGAAGCAGGAAAATCCTAAAGCTAAATTTGAGTGCATTAAGTAGATGCACACCACGGGGGAGTGGGAGGGTGGTGGGGGGGAATCCCACCAAAGGAGAGGCGATGAAAGAAAGACGTTGGTGCCTATCTGAAGAAAATGTTGCGTTATCAAGCAGCAGTGGGTTTCATTTGTTTCTAATCCAGTTTAATTAATGTAAGTCCTTCAACGTTTCATCACAGCAGGAGCGCCAGAGAAACATTCAGCTCCACGCTGAGGCCGTCGCTTCCAACAACTCCTGAGTTTGCTCTGCTTCCAGCAGAGACACACTTCACATGCACTTGTCAACATCCCTGCTGTCCATCTGGGACCAAATAAAGACGCACTTGGATGAGAAATGATGTTTTTACCGCGTTTTTGCTGCATTTTTCTGATGTTGGAGGACATATATGGTGCATTTGTTAGTATTTCTTTATTCAAATTGTTGTGATTTAGGAGCAGACAAATAAATGCTGTGCGAAAAAAAGCTTATTTGGGATATGATGGGCGCCCAATCTCAGTAACGGGGAAGGGGGGCGGGGTTACTCTGCACCAACGGTCCCGTTTACAACTCGATGATGAAACTATTTCTTAGAAAAGAGCTAAAAATCCTGATTTACCCTTTAACACCGGATCTCTAGTGTTTATGTTCTATGATTTACTGTAACTTTTTAACACAATCAACGTCATTCCAGCTGACAATCTGCTGGAATGATTTTGTGTTTAAGCGTTACCAGCAATGCCTCAAGTGTTAAAGAGTTAAAAAGCTCTGGAAACACTTTGAAAATAAATCAAAAGATGATCGGAGTGAGACTTAAAAACTATCATAGAAAACAAAAACATGTGGGATGAAAATTACATTTTTATAAGAGAAAAAAACCTTCAACCTGTTTGGTTCTGACCCAGAGTTCTACAGCTGATCGCTTTCTGTAGATTTTAAGTCTCTGCTTATGAACCCAGAATGAGGACTGGGAAACAGCAGTGATGTGGTAACCCCATCGCTGCTTTATGAAGACTGTTAGAAGCTACAGAGGCCTGAAGAACACCAGTCATCTTAAATCTGGACTTAAGACCCTTGAGTTTTTTTGACAAAGTTACAAAAAAACAAGAATATGTAATGTGAAGCTGAAACTCTGATTCTATAATGACTCCTAGATTTGCAACTTTCATGAGGACCTGGCTGCAGACTCGGCTATGTCCAAATTCCTTCCCTATGTTGCACAGTATAAATATCGTATGTAGTATTGTCAGAATCTAATATTCCAAAATGGATTGACAAAGAAAGAAAATATAGAATCCAGACCACAATGCATTGCATTTGAACATTTTTTTGCAAAAAATAAAATGTGTTTAAATGTATTTTTTATGTATATATCACAAACGTTTTCATCATTAGAACACACTAGTCATAAATAGATGGCGTAAAAAAACTCTTTTTGATTAGATTTTAACTTTGTTAAATCAGTTACCTCATACTGGCCATAAGTAGTGAGGACCGTGTCCAATTTGCATTTGACAATCCAGGAAACTAGATAGTCCTGCACTGTATAGTTTTTTAGTAGTTAGGGATTAGGCTGGGAATTTGGACATAGCCACCAACATCCTTAACTGGAAGTCCTCAACCAGAACTGAACGTTTCCCTTATGTTGTTTGTCTTGTTTGTGTTGCTGTTCACAATCAATTTCCCTTGGGACTAATGAAGTATCTATATTTGTATGTATCTATGTACTGCCTATTTATGTACCTAACCATCCATCCATATGAGCTCTTCACTCTCTCTTTCTTGTTTCCAAATTCTATCACTTTTGAACTGAAGAAAGTTTGACTGCATCCAGGAGTTTATCTGCCCTAAGCGGCAGCAGAGCAACATAAAGCTGAGTATCATCTGCGTAACTGTGGTATAGAACAGAATTGCATGGTCTGACTCAGAAAGAGCATGTAGTGTAAACACAGAGGTCTAAGAAACCTGGAGGATCACTGCATGACATTACCACCATGGAAATGTTTCCATCAAGATCAAAATCTTGATTGAAATCTTCCAAAATTTTCCACCAAGATCAACAATCAATATGTTATTTGGCCCAACAGTAGACTGTAACTGACAACTTTCTCCACTTTTCCATCCTGTCAAGAAGGATTTCATGGTCCGCCGTATCAAAGACTCAGTCAGGTCAAGCAGAAATGAAACGGGTGTTTTTGTTTGTTTTCTCTGGACCTGACATCTCTGAAGAGTTGAAGTTCAAAGGGCAAAGAAGGTTAAGCTTTCCACATCTTCAGCGGCGCATGAATCCAAACACTGTTGTCAGGCCTAAAGTCACAGCGAGATCCATTTCTGCATGACCGCATGCAAACAGGAAGCAAACACAAACAGAATCAGCCTTCCTTCTGCCGGCGGCCGTGTTCAGTATCACAGTAAATTACAGCGTGTCTCCGAGATGTGAACTAATCAGAGCGCTTCCTTGCCACAAATTTGATGAAAATGTATTTTGCCGCAGCTTTTGTGTTTTTCTCTGCCTCGTCTTTTATCTGAACCCGCCTTCATTTAACAAGCAATTCTCCCGGCTCCTTTCATGGTCTTGTGTTACATTTGACAGCCTCTGTTGGAAGAGAAAAAACTATCTCTTCCGCCACCTACAAAGCACAGCAGAAAATGTACAAATGAGACTGAAATTCAAATTTGAAGCTTCATTTGTCGGCTCTAATTTGCTCATTGTTCTCTGCTGCTTTTTGAGATTGTGGGAAAGTTGTGACTGGATCTACAGAGTATTACAACAATGAAAAAAGCATAGTAGAGGTTTCATAAGATAGAAATCTAATCTGATCTCCATGTTAATTGGAGTTTACAGTCAACACAGCTGGCTCGCTCAAGCTAACCCTTCATAGAGTGTGGTGACTGATCAGGCGACACATTCTCACTCCCAACTCGTCACATATTGACGTTTGGTTAAAGACCCCTCCGCCTCAAAAATGGATGCTTTGGATGTCCCTAAGTCATCGTTTTTTAATGGTACCCTAACCCAATACTGGTACCTGATACACCGGCACCCTAGTCCAGTAGCCTAATTCAGTACCACTACGTGAACTGATATGGCACTGGGTATCAGTCCACGTCCAGTACCATATCCGGTCCTGCTTCGCATCCAGTACCGTGTCTGGTACCGGTTCAGGTCCAAACTGGCCAAGAGATTCCAATCTTTGGGCCCCAAACATTCAAAAACTCATGTTTTTTCTGATGTCCCCAACTCATCGTTTTTTGACGTGCTGACTGTGCCCATTACATCATGGGGTCCGCCAAGCCACGAACCAGTCCAGTGCCAAGACGTGGAGCAAATAGGTACCATAATCCAGTATCAGTGACTGGTACACCAATACCCTAATCCAGTACCAGTATGTAAACCGATACCAGGTACCAGTACAGGGTACCAGTATCCGGATGTGGTACTGGATGCAAACTGATACTGGTACCCAGTATCGGTTTGCGCCCAGTACCACATACGGCCCCGGTTAGCGCCCATTACCGCATCTGGTACCGGTAAGGATCCAGGATCGCATCTCGTACCGCTTCAGGTCCAGGACTGCCGTGTCTGGTGCCAGGTTAGGGTTAAGGTTTTGGTTACCGGGTTTGGGTTCTGGTATTGTCCGGGACCGCATCCAGTACAGCATCCAGTATTCCGACCCGAGGGTGGCAGTCCCTTTATTTTACGAACAGTCGACACGTCATAAAATGATGAGTTGAGGACTCTCAAAACGTCAAAAAGTGACGTGGAGAGGTTCTTAAACAAACGCCAATATGTGAGGAGTAGGGGGTGCCACAATTAGTCAATTTGTCGACGACTAATCAACTATTGAAATAGTCGGTGACTAATTTAGCAGTCAATTAGTTTTTTCTTTCTTTTTTAATTTGATCTCAAAACTACGGTGCACACTTTCTAATGCCGTGTCTGCCACCGTCTTTGACACACATGCGCAGTAGTGCTAATCCAGGTCAGTGATGTCACAGGAAGTTCTGGGAAGACTCGGTACCGTGACAACAAGCAAGCCAACGGAGCATCATACAATGTGAAATTCTATTGAGTCAGAATCTTTAATCTTCTGCCAGAAACTAATGAAGGAAAGAATGTATGATTCATTAAAGGTTTAATAAAATATTGTCCTAATTGTCTTTATTTTTAGTTAGCATATAGCTTAAATACTTTAAAGTTTCGAGCTAACATGACCTGATTAGCCGACTAATCAAAAAAAGGAATTGGTGATTAGTCGACTATTAAAATAATCATTTGTGGCAGCTCTAGTGACGAGTTGGGTGTGAGAATGTGTTGAATCAGGAAATGCAGTTTATGCTGAACATCATTTATTTCAAATATCCTTCTTCATGATAATGCTTTTTAAAAATATAACAAAGCTCTTTGAACACCATGTGACCAAACGTTTAAACCATTTTAAGATAAAAACATGAATTGGTTAGATTTTTGGTATTATCTTACATTTTATCCATTAAACTTCAGAACTAACAGAATGGCCTTTCTGGGTCACTAGACCACAAGAGCCAACACAGCTACTTTTGGAAACGTTTTTACAGACTCAAGATCTCTCTGTCAGATGCAGATCATGTTCTGTTTTTTTTTCAAAAAAAAATCTGATATGATACTGGTGGATCCTTTTAGCCAATATCAGAACTTGGCTTAGAAGGAAGTGACCCCGCCTGCTGAACGTCATCATGTCCAAGACCAACAGAATGTTTTCAAAAGGAAACTTAGTTTTACAAACTTATTGGCATAAACAAACACAAAAGAAATTAAATGAAAGCACACAAAGACGTTCAAGTATAAAAGCATTTTCTTTATTTTGACATCAGCTGTTAATTATTTTTTTAATCAATAATTAGTCCGTTTGTTGATTCTTACTGTACATACTGAATGCAGAATATGTCCTAAAGACCCACTCTGACGAAAATTGGGCTTTTAGTGTTTTTAGCATGATTTGTCATTTTTCTGATGAAAATAGCATTTCTGAGTATTTCTTTCATTCAAAATGTTGTGAATCAGGAGCACATGAAAAAAATGCTGTTTGGAAAATATCATATTTATGATGCAGAAAAGCTATAAGCTCCCTGCTCTTTCTAATACTGACTTTCTAATAAACTCCTGCTGCTCTGCAGAAACTTTGTCTTAGAAAAATGCAAGTTTTTTGATTTTGGCTAAGCATTAGTGCTGGCACAAACGATTATTTAAATCATCGACTATTCACAGATCATTTTTGCCAATTAGTCGACTAATCGGGTCATGGGTAAACTGGATTCACACATCGTAACCATCATTAGCTTTAAATGAACTAAAATGTAGATATAAAGCATTACCTGTGATAATGCTAGTGTGAATGCTGTAAGCTGAATCTGGCTGCCAAAGATGCTATTGACGATTGCTGAATATCCTGAAATCGATAGCTAAAAACGCTAAAGTTATTATCTGAAATTGCTGACACTAATATCTGAAATTGCTGAAGCTGATAGAAAGCTAAAATATTAGTTAGCATAAAAATAAAAAAAAAAAAAGCCTAAGTTAGCCAAAACAGCTAGCATGTAGCTAAAATATTTCCTAAACTCCAAAATAGCCTAAAAAACAAAAAAGGGCTAAATTAGCCAAAATAGCTAGCATTAAGCTGAAATATTATCTTAACTACGAAATAGCCTGAAAAAATAGTCCAAAAAGCTAACCGAATACCATTATAATTTTTAACTTTATTACACTCTGACTCCATATAATATAAACTAACGACTAATCGATGATTAAAATAGTCGTCAAGTGTTTTAATAGTCGATTGGTCGTTGAATTCTTGGCTCTTCGTGGCAGCCCTACTAAGCATAACTAAAAGACCACTTAACGCTTTTATTAAAGATAGAAAGATGATTGGAGTGGATTTTTAAAGACAAAAACAACATTAGAAGTTGATCATGGAGGGCAGGATCAGTCTCTGGTTTGACCACTCAAGGTCACACTAGCATGAGGACAAATATAGAAGTGGACCTGTGCTTTGAAGACCTTCTATCCATGTTTTTAGAACAGCTTCTTTTGTTAGAAATGCCTCTGAGTGAGTCAAAAGTCTTCTCTTATCACTAGAGCTTTAGTACTTTACCAGGCTCAGCTAAGCCTTTTCTGTTTTTCCTCCAACTTTTAAGAATTGCTTTCTTTCAATTTTTGAAATATTAGCTTTTAATCCGCATTTATTTTTACATTAAAAAAATGACAACTTTGAAAAAATAATCACCCGTTAGGTGAAACAACTATTTTAAATTATAATAATTATAATTTGTTCTAGTAGGATATAAATGTGAGCAACAGTATAGTCAATCAACCGTTTAACTGAACCTTGTTATGTTTTTTAAATATTTTATGGCCACAAAAACTCATTTGTCTTATGTCGTGTTAGAATTAATAAAGTTTTAAAATAAAGACAGACAGAACGGGGGCCACTTTCTTCGTGTTTACGTGTAAACCTCTAAACGGAGATTTGAAAGATATTACAGTGCACTGGAGACTCACCACAAGCCAACCGCAGAGCTTTACGGCTGAGAATTACATCTGTGGTTATTAAACAAACCGGCCCTGAGCCATGACATAATCTCCCTACACACGCGTACATCCTTCCATGTAAACACAAAGATGCCTGCTTGCATGCGATACTGACCTCTCTAAGGGGAGGTCTAAACTCTTACATGTTCAGAGATGCAGAGGTTGTTGTTCATTTCATAACAGTTTCACTGCAGCGTTTTGTTGTAGTTGAAGCAATAAGAGTTTAAACAAACATTGTAGATGTTTCACATGGAGATAATGTGTCTGACAGTCATAAAGTTCAATCTACTCCCAAACCTCCTAAACGAGTGATTCATGTGAAAGTGGGAGACGCAGCGACACAGACTGACAGCAGAAGGTGTTAGAAGACGGTGACAACAGTGCTGAGAGCCCAGCAGCAGCTTTTAGGATAAAATGAACCTGAAGGCTGCCACGCTTTTCCCTCATTTACATCCCTCAGGTTAATGCGCCGAAGCGCTGCTGCTTTTACCTTCTTAGAGACTCTTCTGTAGTCTACAAATGCTCCCATACATTTATATTCTTACTGAATAAACAAAGTCTTTCCCATTTTTCCAACTTTATGTTTTCTAATCCTTTCATAACAGGAGAATTGAACAAGTGCAGTGGAATGCAGGCATACAAGGAACCATTTGAACAGTGAAAATCTGCCGCTCTGCTTGTTAAGACCCTTTCCTTCTAAACTCAAGTTTGTATTGTTATGAAACACACACACACACCCACACACACAGAGCCAAACCCTGGCTAAAGGCTGAGCCTTTCGGTGTTGAAAAATCCCCGAGCTAACACTCAAGATGTCAATCAGTCTCAGCGTAGCTGTTTGCCTTTGTACTGTTAATGTTATTCCAGGACAAAAATCAACCTGTTGGGGAATTTGATCCTCTGTCTCACATGTGTTGTTTTAACTTTCTATACGTGCATAACCAATACTGTGAGGGTTCATCAGACAGAAAACGAACCCCTTTAATGATAAGTCCTCCGGTGTTCCACAAGGCTCTGTCTTCTACCTCCTTATCTTTTCAGTCTATATTGCATCTCTGAGCACCATTCTTCGCCAATCAGTTATCCGTTTATGACACAGAGTTTTTTTTACTTCTGTAAACAGGCACCATGAAACAAACAATGGTTATCTTCAAATTCTTTCAAGTTCTGGAGCAAAGTTTTAATAAAAAGTACAAAACTTTTCATAGAGAATTTAGTCTGAAGCCACAAGCGACACCTGTGATGGTAAATGGTGAACACTCGTGCTGGGTTCACAGCGCAAGCAGAAGCACCGCGGAACGGAGGCCGCTTCCATACAGCGCCCTTGTCAACCTCTGGTGTAGTTTACACCAGATGTGAAGCGCTGCGGCCGGTTCTCGCAGTGCAGCAATCGTTTTGGCACAAGCTGTGAGTGATCTGCGTCAATCCTGACAGGAAGTTACACAAGAAAATTTGGTCAATTTTCAAAATATAACCAACTGTTAAAAAAAACACTATTGACAAATATCATCACATTTTTGTATCTAAACAGACTGTAGAGAGAAAAATACTGTTTTCCCCCCTTATACCCAGACCTCAACAAATACGCAGAATATGCAAATGTTGAGAACCCCCAGTCTCGATTTCACCCCATCCCCCACGGCCAAAGAATGTCCGTTACCAATCCGTACTCATCAGAAACACTTCTACATCATTCTTTGAAAACATTTTTGGAGTATTGCTCAACATAAAGAGGTTTTTTTCTTTGAACCAGAACAATTTTCATTAGGATTGTCTCTCTATGTCTTGAAAAAATTTGTTTCTTTCTTCATTAGTTAAGTTTGAGAGCAAATCTCTATCCAGAATTTTCTGGTTTCATCCATAATAAACACCTGATCTGGATGATAATTATCCTCCGCGATTATCAGGACATTTTCGAGCCGCTTCTGAATCAGCAGATGCCATTTCTCCATGCAGGCTCACATGCTTGTGTGCTCTTCAACTGCGCTCCCCTCCAGGGAAATTCCCACAGCTCCTTCAGAAGCAAAACTTTCATACAAGCATCTTGAGTAGTCTGAGTTTTAAGACAAACCGGAGGAGTCATGAGACTAAAACAACACAGATCAAGATAGTGGGCCGACTACAAACCGAATTGTGTGATTTTAGGTGTCTAAGAAAGCTGCTTTTCTTCATGTCAGAACTTGAGTTTCCTCATCCAACAGATGTTAAAGGGTTAACTTGTGTCTGTGTACTGTGATGCTGAGATCTAAACACTAAAGTGCTTTAACCGTTCAGTCCGTTGTCCAGCTGCCAGCTGCACAGAAATCAATTGCAGGGCCTTTTTAATAAAGTAGTGCGATGTCCATTCTTACTCTCCAGCGCAAACGCTCGATGCTCCAGTTTTGATCCATCAACCCGATTCTAATTCACTGCCTCCTGCCTGGGATAACAAGCTGGAAACTACAGCCAAACATCTCCAGCAGGGATGAGGAATCGTCCTGCAGCAGATGGTGTGAGTCTGCAGAGAGCCCTCATGTGAAACCAGAAGACGCAGAGTTGTTTTAAATTCATAAAGGAAGTGCGACATGTTTGACTAAATCTCCTTCACCTGCTACACACTCTGTCATGAAGGACCTGATCAAATGAAATGTAATTGCACCATCTAATGTGATCCTCATTGTGAGCAGTTTAAAAACCTTCATTTAGCTCCCTGTCAGATTACTGTCAGCAGGTCTGTTCAAAGCGAAGAACAGGACTGTCTGTGTTTAAAGCTTCCTTTTGTTTTTTTTAATTCTCTTCTGTCCTTCCATGAATGAGAAAGTGTGAGGAGAATACTGAAGAGCTGGAGCATGAGAAGACATGACATTATTTTACAGGTCTGAAAATAGTCAACACAGGTTTGTAGTTGGAATAAAAATCCTCACCTCATGACAGTGGTGAGATTATCTGAAAGCGTTTAATCGTGAAACCCAGATTAAACTTCATAGTAATTTGTATTCGTTTGGGTCTCAAGGCCATCCGAGGTTAATCACCTCAATCGAAACGGGACACAAGCTGATGACATCATCTGCAATTTAAATTTTAAACATGTATAAAATCGTGTGCATGACGCGCCCTTTAACCTGGAATGATTTAGAGCAAAAGTGATCCAGAAGATTTCTATTACTGTATTCTAGATCCAAGAAGGGCTAGACGTTGTTTCATTCAGACTCCAAAAGTAGACTAAAAAAAAACAAATTTTTCCTCCATATTTACCTTTTAATGCAACTATAACTTCAGCTACAATTAATTAAGAAATAGAGCTAGAATCTCTTTTTTGTAAGTGTCGTTATTTGATATGATGAGGCTTTGATGAGATGAGATACATACCCTTAGTTTCTACAAACCACCAAATGCTGGAGACAATTGTGTCATCAGGTCTAAATGCTACTGAGAAGTCTGTCATTATCTAGGACAGTTGAAAGCAAGACTAGTAAACCTCAACATAAACTAAACCGTGGTAAGGACACAATGACACTGATGCAATGGCTGATTGCTATGAGGTAAAAATCGGACACAAGGCAAAAAAGTTCTGACAAAATGTTCAATGTGTAATCAATCCCTCATCATGAATAATTCCACTGCCATACATACAAGTTATAGGGACTTTTGTAATAATAATTTCCATTCAAATCATTTACATATTTAGAAATATTTGTTTAGAAGTACAATAATAATCTGCTATATGTTTTGAATATTGTTAATATCATCCAGTGTTACATGAATTCTCAAAAGTAGAATCTCTAACAAAAATGTTCAGATCATTAACATTGTAAACATTGTTCTGCTTCTCCTGAAGGACGTTTCAGTTTGGCCACTAGGTGGAGCAGTAGACTTTTTTTCAAGAAGAATAAACACGGAATGAGCAAAAAATTGTACTGGTTACTGTAAAAAATATTTCCTTAAAAAGAGTTTGGAACATTCATGTGTGTGAGTTTATAAAGATGTTCATTTAGTCAGCAATGTATGTTTAGGTTTAGGCTGCTGAAGCAGCACAGAAGCTGAGTGCATCTTCCTGAGGATCTTTGGTGGCATTGCAGGAGCTTCAGTTTCCTTTTTTTCAGGAATTCTATAGGCAATCTCTTTCAGGAATGTTTCATCACAGCTGCTGCATTCTTTGCTTGATAGTTTTTCATGATCACAAGGCATTAAAAATTCATAAAAGACACACAGCGAGTGTTTCCCTCTTCCTGCAGGCTTCTGAGCAGTTCTGAAATTGTTTACCTCCATCATCTGGAAGGTTCATAACTGAGGACAAGAAAGGCTGAGCTCCTGGGTCTGGCTGGCTCTCTCCTGAGTCAGGACATTTTTACACCTAAACCAGTGGGCAACTCCCTCGCTGACCTGTTTTGGTGCTGCTTAAACATTTCATGTTTGTGTTTTCTTAACAATTTACTGGCAAAAAAAAAAAAAAAACAGTTTGTATGTTTTCGGGATTTTTCCTTTGTGCAAACACTTTCAAAATAACAATTTTATCAGTGCATTTATTATTGTGAAAGATTTACCTTAAAAACTGGAGGATTGGTTCTTCAGCCGCACAGAGAAACAGTAGGACAGGGGCCAAAATCCAAAACACACCTTATGTCGCGGGCCAAACAGGATAAACATTTATAGAAAACTCCTAAAGTAAAATTTTAAAACTTTAAAAACATAACTTTTTAACATAATTATAAACTAGATGTATAGATTTGCCTGTGATAATGCTAGTGAGATTGCTTTAAGCTGAATTTGACTGCTTTAGATGCTCGTGCTAATAGCTGAAGATGCTGAAATTGATGGCTAAAAACGCTGAAGCTGATAGCCAGGTAAAATATTAGATAAATGCCAAATTAGCCTAAAAAAATTTAAAAAATGTAAAAAAAAAAAAAAAAAAAAAAAAAAAAAAAAAAGGGCAGTGCTTTTTTCTAACTAAGGTTAGCAAAAACAGCTAGCATGTAGCGGAAAAAAATAGCTGAACTCCAAAACAGCCTAAACAACTTAAAAAGTAAAGCCTAAGATGGCTAAAACAGATAGCATGTAATTGAAATATTAGATAACTCCAAAACAGCCTAAATTACTTTTTTAAAAGCCTAAATTAGTCAAAACAGCGAACATCCGGGTGAAATGTTGGCTAAACCTAACAGCCTAAAAACAAAAAAAACTTAAATTAGCCAAAACAGCTAGTGTGTTGCTGAAATATCAGCTAAACTCCTAAACAACATAAAAAATCGTAGTAAAGGCCAATATAGTCCAAAAAGCTAGATGAATGCCAATTGTAACTTTAGAACATAACTAAGAATAAAAACAGGAAGGAATAATATCATAGAAAAATATCAGCTTAAACCTTAACTAACTTTCAACATTTTACTATCCATAAAAATATATTTTGTCCAAATTATACTAGTTAGAAATAAGACGAGGGCCAGATAGAATTACCTGGAGGGCCGGATCCGGCCCCCGGGCCTTGCTGTAGGAGGACTGTAGTTCAGCAGCTCCTCAGTGTGGCTGACCACAGCAGGGCAGAGCAGGCTTAATTGGTGGTCTAATAGCTCCACTGGGGTGTGGAGTGAGAGGGGGGCAATGAGCCGGGGTAAACCAAGCAATGGTCAGAGCCCGGGAGAGCCGTCGCCGCGTGTTGCCTCCGCAGCTGCTCATACTCCAACAAGAGCTGACAGAAGGTTTAGCCTCTCACCGTGTCGCACAAAAACAACTCTAATGGCAGCAGGGTTGGGGGTCAAAGCTGAATTATACACCGGTGGGGTTTTCAAACCACGGGCAAGACCGCCGTGCTGCTGATTTCAGGACACACTGACTCGACGTGTCAGGCTCCAGTGAGAAAGAAACCAGCAGAGAGGAGGATGGAGGTTTCACAAACCGCCCGCGGAGGACTTCTGATTCACATCAACACCTGCTGCTGCGCACGAGCGTGTGTACGAGCGTGTGCACGAGCGTGTGCGGCAGTGAAGACGGCGTCCACATCCAGTCCTGACAGAAGCAGCACATGCTGTCACACCTCTGCAATGCTTAACACGTCCTGAAGTCTGCTTCCTCCAAACGTACAGTCAGAGCTGCAGCTCCAGCTCACAGCGCTGACTCAGCTCGACAGAAACACACAAATACAGAACACACACACACATATATCTCCACACAACCGCACACACACACAAATACAAAAACATACACTCACAAACTCACACACAGACAATAAAACCTTCCAACAACCATACACATATACAGAAATACAAAACACAATCATGCACAAACACAAAGCTTAAACACTCATACTCACACACAAACAAACCACCTCACAATCGCACACAGACATACACAAATATAAAACATACACACACAAACCTCCACATAACGATACACAGACATACATTTATACAAAACATACACACACAAACCACCACACAATCACACACAGACATAGGCAAACATAAAACACACACACCTACACAAACTTCCACACAATTGCGCACACAAATACAAAACATACACACACGTACTCTCACATACACAGATACTTCTACACAACTACACACAGATATGCACAAGTACAAAATGTACACACACAAACCTCTACACAACTGTGCACAGACATACACTAATACAAAACATACACACACAAACCACCACACAATTGCGAACACAAATACAAAACAACACACACACATACTCACCCCCCACACACACACTAACCTCCACACAATTGCGAGCACACGAACACAAATACAAAACATACACACGTACTCGCTCACACGTACACAAACTTCTACACAACTGCACAGAAACATGCACAAATACAAAATATACACACGCAAACCTTCACACAATCATGCACACACACATAAATACAAAACATACTCAGACACACCTCTATGCACCCGCTTATATTCACACAGCAACTCCATCTTACACACATGCACACACAAAGAAAAAACACACACACACACCAACACACACCCTAACACACCACAAAACACAAACACATAAATCCAGATACACACTCGCATACGCCTCTATACAACTGAACACACTCGTACACAAATGTGAACATACACTTGTATACTCACACACTTTCCATCACTCACATACCCTCAACATGCACTGACTCACACACTCACAAACGCAGAGCTGACACACACACTCACACATGTTCACACCTGCAGAGGCTCAGCTGAAGTTAATGGGGTGGAGAGTGGAGGCCAGGGCCGGCGTCAGCGCTGAAGCCCGTCCCGGACGCTGCAGCACATGTTCAGAGGGAGCGCAGCCTTCCATCAGAGTCTTCATCTTTCTGCATGTGTGACGAACGGCTTACACACTTCTGTAATCGTATTTAGTGCAGCGTCTGAGTCCACACCGGCTGGATCCCGGTGTGGAACCGAAGCATCTGTTGCACGCAAAATTACATTTGATGAAATATCAGCAGAGCTCCCTTTGGCTGCAAATGCAAACAGCAATTAATGACAATTAGATGAAACTAAATTAAGGGGATCAAGCATCTAGTTTCTCCATTCAACCAGTGGATGTTCCAAAAGACTCACTAGATTAGGAGATTACTCCCAAACCACAGCAGAGCTGTTTAATTGGAAAAGCAGAAGATAAGAACACATTTTTTTACATTCCTTTTTTTTTTTTTAATCAGGCAGCAGAGAAATGATCAGAACAGTGGATTCTTCCATCCCACGCTCGGGAGGCATCTTAAGAAAATCAGAAAAATAAAGAAAGGAGAGCAAAAACAGCCTGAATGCCGTATTGACCTGTTTTTGTCTCCCGCTCGATAACACATGCGGCTCTCTCCCCCTTTCTCTCTTTCACTTAATTATCTCCTCTTTAGGGATCACATGGATCAGCAGAGGTCACGCGGAGGACCGAACAGGACACTGGTGATAATTGTGTATTGGCTACTGACAAAACACACCATCTGTGGACAGATGAAAAGGTCCAGCTCAATCTCATCCCTCTGCCCTCGCTCCTCTTACCTCTCATCGAGGTTTTACTTCTCCGTCCATCACTCAAAGTCAGACATAATCCGAAGATAAAACATTCATCCCTCAGGAAGACGGGCGCTTTAGGTCTTTAAGTCTGTCACCTTGTCCTCCATCATAATCTCTGTCAAATAATCTGCATTTATCATGACTGGACCTGTTTAAGAGATATTGCCGGTGTCAGTTTTAAATCTTCTGAGGGACACGCTCAGGCGTTCTGCTTGTCAAAGTTTGGTCCACTCCAATAAAAGCGGTCTTTTAAACATGTTCTTTAGCGTTCTTCTCTCCATGGAGGACATATATCCCAGCCAGCAAAGCCATGTGGGTCCCACGAGGTTTAAAACAAGGCAGAGAATGTGGATCCAACTGGCTAGCCAGCTGCCTGGTGGACAGCGGAGCTCGCTAGCTCGCTACAGTAGAGGTCGCTAGTATGCGACAGTGGAGCAAGCTAGTCTGCTACAGCAGAGCTCGCTAGTATGCTACAGAGGAGCTTGTTAGCATGCTACAGCAGAGCTTGCTAGTATGCTAAAGTGGAGCTGGCTAGTATGCTACAGCGGAGCTTGCTAGTATGCTGCAGCGGAGCTCGCTAGTATGCTACAGCGGAGCTTGTTAGCATGATACAGCAGAGCTCGCTAGTATGCTACAGAGGAGCTCGCTACTATGCTACAGTGTAGATCGCTACTATGCTACAGCGGAGCTTGCTAGTATGCTACAGTGGAGCTCACTAGTATGCTACAGTGGAGCTCACTAGTATGCTACAGGGGAGCAAGCTAGTATGCTACAGTGGAGCAAGCTAGTATGCTACAGTGGCGCTAGCTAGTATGCTACAGTGGCGCTAGCTAGTATGCTACAGTGGAGCTTGTTAGTATGCTACAGCAGAGCTCGCTACTATGCTACAGCGGAGCTCGCTAGTATGCTACAGCAGAGCTTGCTAGTATGCTACAGAGGAGCTCGATGGTATGCTACAGTGTAGATCGCTACTATGCTACAGCGGAGCTTGCTAATATGCTACAGCGGAGCTTGCTAGTATGCTACAGTGGAGCTCACTAGTATGCTACAGCGGAGCTCACTAGTATGCTACAGCGGAGCTTGCTAGTATGCTACAGTGGAGCAAGCTAGTATGCTACAGTGGCGCTAGCTAGTATGCTACAGTGGCGCTAGCTAGTATGCTACAGTGGAGCTTGTTAGTATGCTACAGTTGAGCTCGCTAGTATGCTACAGGGGAGCAAGCTAGTATGGTACAGTGGAGCAAGCTAGTATGGTACAGTTGAGCTCGCTAGTATG
The DNA here is from genome assembly GCA_003999625.1 of Oryzias javanicus. Taxonomy (NCBI): domain Eukaryota; kingdom Metazoa; phylum Chordata; class Actinopteri; order Beloniformes; family Adrianichthyidae; genus Oryzias; species Oryzias javanicus. The sequence goes on from CM012448.1 coordinate 4,676,030, forward strand.
CTACAGTCGAGCTCGCTCGTATGCTACAGTGGAGCTCGCTCGTATGCTACAAACTGAGGTGATTGATACATCCCTAGTTTTTTTTTTACTACTTTAATGTCAGTTTGGGGTTGCGAGGGGCTGTAAGCTAGTGGGAGAGCATGTAGACAGATGGATGATGGGAAATGAGGGAGACCTCATTTTTACTACACATCAGTTCATTTGACTGCGATTACATAAGGACGACGTCCACACTGCGGCCCCCACTGGGCACAAAACAGAAAATTATATTAAGGAAATGACCATTTTTTTTCCTTTTTTAATCTGAAATGAAATGATAAGTGGAGCCAAGCTCTGATGAGTGCAGTGAAGGCAGAGCCAAGTCCCGCATTAAAAGCCCACACGTCCTGAACTGGCTCATAAATAGACGTCAGATCCATCAGCCGATGATGGCTCCTCTAGAATGGCTCTAATGTGCAGAAAGCACATTTTGAATGACAGAAAGGAGACACTGGTGAAAGTTTGAATCACCGAGTGCTGCATAAGTCATCTGTAAGGAGCCGGACGCAGCTAACACATTACTTCAAATATATAATGCAACAATCTTAGCTCCACATTTCACTGATATCATTTCTGGCAACCAACGGTAACTGCGGAAAATAACACTTTGTGTAAACATCAGTAGAGCTGATTAGTATGGAGAGAAAAGTGTGTGTGTGTAATTATTTGTGTGTGTGGTCTGTCATCCATCAACAAAGCAAAGTAGAATCCAGAAACTCTTTTGCTTTTCCTCCAGAGTCACTAGGATTCTTCATTTTAAGGCCTCTAGGAGACATTGTTTCCCATGAGCACCACTTGCTAGAATCACCGTCTGTGACTCACCTGTGCCTTTAAAAATGCGCACATAGTGATCAATCGTGCGCTCGCCGCTGCTGTGTCGGCGAGAAAGAACATTTTTCCAGATTTTGGCACATGGTACACACAAAACGCGCACCGGATTGTTCGACTCAAGACCGATTTTTGATAAAAGTTTAGGCTTTTATGAGCGCCTTATAGCCAATATGTTGAGTTTTTGAGCGACTGATCAGAAAACTCTGATGACCCAGCAATGTAGCAGCATCCAAATGCATCACTTACACATAAATCTTGCAGACGGGAGAAAAGTCTCGCATCAGATTTGGGCGAAAAGGCAGTTTTGTGTGTGTGTAACAAGCGATTTGTGCGTACTTTTTGTAAATACACAATTGCAACACATTTACACAAAATGTTGTATGAGTTACAAATTAAGAATGACACACACAAATCAGATGAGTCACTTTTCTCTCCATAGATTACCTCAGCTCTCACGAAGGAGCAGAAAATAATAAAAAAAACACGTCCGTTTTGTATTTACAACAGAAACACACAAACCTTATCTTCTCGCCAGATTCACGGAGCGCTTTCTGCTTTTGTTTCTTCTAACTAAACCTCCTTTCACCCGAGATTATTGATTCCCTCACGATGGGCTTTCAAGGAAACAAGGCGGTGAGGAGAAAATGAAGACCCGTTCCATGAATGGAGGCTGTCCATGAAGCAGCATCTTCAGGAGCCTCCATCATTTCTGCACTTGACCTCAGTTATTTACAGACACGTCCAGTAAAACACTCAGAATGAGGGTCGATTCTCTTCTAGATAAAACCTGGATGTATTTCTTTAAATTTCTTTTTCCACTTAAACTCTGGTCTGAAAAATCTTCCATGAGGTCATTTCTCATAAAAGGTGTTTGCATGCTCTTTGTTTTTTTTTATGCAGCTCTTGAAAGCGCACGTCACGTGCACGTCCACACGCTGAAAAGAACAGAGAGGAGACGAGTGCAAACAGAGAGCCAGAAATGAAAAGCCAGAGCAATTTGCTGAAATGACCATAAGGAGATATAAGAAGAAAACCCACCTGGCTTTACCTATTTTCTTTGATAAATTCTGTTTCCTAGAGGGATTTTTCTTTTGCGTTTTAAAGGCGAGTGAGCGTAGTATAACAAAACCTAAATGTGCAAGAAACTCAACCTGTTGCACAAATGCAATTTTTCTTGTCAATATTCATGTTCTTGTGAGGACCACAGAATCGTTTTCCTCTCTGACGTGGAGCCGAGGTCGGTTTGTAGTCGAGATGGAAAAGATATTAGATAAGTATCGAAACAGCTATCGGTTAGGGATGTTGTAGCGACTACAACAAAAATCCGAAGTCGCTGAGAGACTGACGCTGGGTCCGGTTAGTGTGTTTAACAAAAACTGGACTTGAATTGGGTCATGCACTTGAGCCTTTCATTTTTAAGACAAAAAAAGATAATTGAAACAGCTTGGAATGGCTGGCTTATTGTGAGCTAAATAAAATTCACAAAACGGGCAAAAAATGCAACATAAAGGCTAGGGTTGTAACGAGTATCCGAGTTCTCGAGTATTTGCGATTTGCTCCCGAAAATTTGAGTACGAATATTCGTGACGTTCAAGATCGCTGATTCGCGATCTTTATAAATATAGTAAATTGTAGTAAAATATAATCAAAATATTATCTGGGAACGATGTATTTTTCCTCTGGAATGCAGATTAATGTCGGATTTTAAGTTTACAACCTAAAACAAAGCCGAAAGAGCCGCGGTAGCCACCGGAAGTAAAACAAATCTTCCTTGTTGGTGAAGCTTCCGGTTTTCAAAGTAAAACTAGTGAGAGCTTTTTTCCATTCAAAAACCGAGACTGAAGCTCTGTTCACTGACATAACTTTAGAAAAAATGATTTAGCTTTAATATCGGAGCTTTAGCCCACGTGTTTACTTTCATTTGGTTATGATAACTGACGCAATTAACGAAACTCTATCTTATTTTGAAGAAACGCAGCCTTGCGCTGCTGAAAGGCGGATGTAAACAACGTGAATCAGATGATTCTGCTGCGTACAAAAACTTTTTTATACCACCTCTCCACCAATATGTAATGCTTACAACGTAAAATATTGAAGAACTTTGAGAATAGAATACTGTGGAAAACATTTTCAAGTTTTGCTGTTAAATGATACAAAACAGCAGTGATGTTTTTTCTTTTTTATGTTGTTTGTGTTGCTGCTGAACTTAACCAGAAGGATGACAAAAAAAAGTTTAAAATGACAAAAAAATTGTCTATCTGAATTTTTGTGGTTTTTTTCCTTTTTTTTTAATCAGTTTTGTTGATTCTGATCTACTGTTTTAAATAAAGGTATAAATGTTGGTGATAAATACAAATCATTTCAATTTTCCTCCATCTAGTAAATATTCACATAGCAATAAACATGATATAAAAAAGTAAGAATCGTGGTTTGATTCGCGAATCGTTGAGTTTGATTCGTGAATTGTATTGGATCGCCACCTAAGCAACGATCCACAGCCCTAATAAAAGCGACAACTAAAGCGGTCAACAAAAAATGTGGCAACCCAGCTCACTCTCTCCCTTCTACCTTACAGGTGTGAAATCAAAAGGTGAGTTATAACAACAAAAAATGTCTCCGCCCACAAACCATGTGATGCACCAGGTGATACCGGCTCAATATGGCGACAAACAACACTATAATAAATCAAAATAATATTAATTTGTTTTTACACAAACAAAAGGTTGATTCATGACTACTACAGATGTTAAAAACAGATCCTTTTCAAAAATCGATCGAGCAACTGCCATGTTGTTTGAAAACCCTAAATATGATTTTATTGGTTAAAAGGTAAAAAATTGGTCAAGACGTAAATTTGACAAACTGCAGCTTCTCTGGTTTATTTCTATCTTTGTCTCTTTATGTACATGTGATGAAAACAAAAAGACGTCCAATCATTGGTTTGATTCTTCCAAGTCTTTACTATTCATAACTTTAAATGCCATATGAATAACGAATATCTTGATTTTAGTGTTTTTCTTAAAAAAAAAAAAAAAATGAAACTGTATTGTTTCACCAATAAATTAGTTGAATCCTTTCTGTATGGATTTGTGGACCATGTATTGAGATGCGTGTCGAATCGTGTGAGAGGGAAAGATACACACCAGTAGTTTGTAGGCTAACAGAAAAGTGTAACAGTCAATGATTAAACGTAAACATTTATGTCTTTCCTGAGGGCGAAACATAGCCAAATAATTCAAATTAAATAATAATTTACTGCAATTTTCACTGAAAACATTTTTAAAATGAAACTAATAAATAGTCTCACGTCACAGTTCAGACGGCAAAAGGGTGGAATCTCGATCAGTCAGATTAAAAAATATCTATATGTGTCTCTGATAGTGTTTGGGGGCCGGATCCGGAGATTTTCGATGTGGAGGTGTTCCCCTGAACCACGACAACGTCTGCATAAACTGAAATGTGGGGAGGCCGATAAACCGCAGCAATAAAACAGGCATCAATCAATTAGACACCAAACAAGACAATACCACCTTAAATAATTCACTCACAGGGACCCTCGTTAGGCCCGGCTGCTGATAATAACTCCAGCTGAAGCTCAGCTCCGTGGGTCACCTGCTCGGACTCGCCACCTTATCGTATAATTGCCGGAGTTTCATAAAAATGCAGCAAAAAAAAAAGCCGAAGCTGCTGTTCATTATTTCCTTCACACCTCCTTGTTTTTCGTGTCTGTTTCTTTCAGGAGCTGAAGGAGTGGCGGTGTGGACGTCTGTGTGTGCGAGGATAAAACCGATAAGGGAGCTCTGTGGTATCAAATGACCAGCAGGGCTCCTCTCCGCCTGTCCCGAACATAAAAGAGACATCTGGCCCACCTAACGGATGACTGCTGGCCAGCACAGCTAAGTGCTGTGAAGGAAATAATGTAATCTGACAGGCGCACAAAGGAGGATTTCGGTTTTTGTTGGTGGTCTCCATCTCAACACACTGTTGAGAAAAACGTTAGGTTTTAAGAGTAAAGACACTCACAGCTTCTGAGGTGTTCCGAGAATTCCGACAGGATTTAATTCCATTCCGTCCTGATAACTCGCACATCAGAGAGTTTTACATCCTACCAGGAAGTCCTCCACCGAGGAGAAGATTATTTAAATTGACCTCTCTTATGCATACATAAGTCAATTAAATTCCTTTCCAGCGGAGCAATCACGGAAAAAGCCGACTGTACGAGTGTGTGTGACTCACACTGAAAAAGACAAAGAGCCACAAACATCTGAGGACGCTTCAGGATCGGAGACAAAGCCTTGAAGAGCTGAATCCTCCATTAAATGGAAGTGACAGGCATGTGCTGCCGTCTACAACAGTCGACAAGTCAACTCAAAGTAATAATAAAAGAAGATCATCAAAGTCGTCATTTTAGTCCTCTTTAAATGTTTTTTTTTGTCTCCGTTTTTCACGGTTTGATTGGTTACGGCCCTGAGCTGTCTCCTCCGCCTTAGGACCACAAGAGGAACTCTATTCCTTTAGGGTTCTGGCCACGCCCAAATTCCGTCGCTGGAGCGCCATGTTTTCCGTACTCCATGGCATTGGTGTTTCTAAAACACATTAAAGGGTTTGCAAGGGCTAAAACCGGTTCCATCTCCCTTATTATTTGTTACAATCTGGAGCCGATGTGTCACAGTCAAGGCCCGGGGGCCGGATCCGGCCCTCCAGATCATTTTAATTTATTGTTATTAACGACTCGATGTTATCTTGCGCTCATTTATAAATTGTATAATTTTGACAAAATATATTTTTATGGAGGGTAAAATATTGCAAGTTATTTAAAGTTTAAGTTGTTAATATTCCTGCTTCTCTATTATTCATAATTATGTTACAAAGTTACGATTTTAAAGTTTTAATAATTGTCATTCTGCTAGCTTTTTGGACTATTTTAGCATTTACTAAGATTTTTTAGGTTATTTTGGAGTTCAGCTAATATTTCAGCGACATGCTAGCAGTTTGGCTAATTAGGGTTTTGTTACGTTTTTTTTTTTTCAGGCTGTTTTGGATTTGTACTAATATTTACACGCTAGATGTTTTGGCTAATTTAGGTTTTTTTCAGTTTTTTAGGATATTTTCGAGTTTAGCCATTTTTTCTGCTACATGCTAGCTGTTTTGGCTAACCTATGTTTTTTAGGCTAATTTGGAATTTAGCTAATATTTAAGCTGGCTATCAGCTTCAGCGTTTTTAGCTATCATCAGCATCTACCTCTATTAGCACTAGCATCTTCAGCAGCCAAATTTAGCTTATAGCATTCACACTAGCATTATCGCAGGTAATGCTATTTACTAATTTCCTAATTATGCTAAAAAAAATAATGGTTTTAAAGTTCTAAAAACGTATTTTTTATTTTCAATAAATGTTTTTCCTGTTCGGCCCGTGACCTAAGGCGCATTTTGGATTTTGGACCCCTGTGCGACAGTAAGGGTGTCCAAAGTCAGTCCTCGAGGGCTGGTTTCCTACGTGGTTTTCAGCCAACCTGATATTGAAGCTCCTTATTGGCCAAACACACCTGATCCAGGTAATCAGCAGCAGATGATGCAGGATTTCTGGAAAACCAGCAGGAGGCCGGCCCTGGAGGACTGACTTTGGACACCTCTGATCTAGAGCCACTTTTAACAGACCACTAGTAACTTTAAAGGTATTTTTGCTTTTGTCAAAATCCTGTTATATAACTGTGAATGTTTCTTTGATGAACAGAAAATATCAACTATTTTGAGTTTGTCCCATTGACATGAATATCAATGGAGTGAGCAACCTCTCCCTTCTCATGTTCCAAATAGGAAGTTGCCAAAAAAAAAAGGCCAAACTCCCGCAGACTTCCATTGAGAGACAGACAGTTATTTCTCAGTCATTTTATTTGTCAGAATAACCATTCTTGCTCTGGTGCTTTCTTCTTAGCACGTTCCTTCTAAGACTCATTTTTTTTTACGATATTATTTCTTTATAGTCAGTTAGTCAAGTTATAAACTGACTAATCACGCTTTTGAGGGGTGGCAATAGGTTGCAATATCGTAGTAGACGTATAAGGAAGTGGCGGTGACGTCTTTGGCCTGATTTCATGAGGTAATGCATTTCCTATGGGGGACCTCAACACTTGTTGAGTCCAGTTCTTATTAACGGTCTATGGTTTGTCCCAAGAGTAAGACACAAGAAAAAAATCCAACAAGGATCGGTTAAGATACATTTCATTGCCAATAACTCCACATCCGTAATGTCTATCTTTGGGCTTTTATGGCAGCACTAGGGAGTAAAACGTAGAGTTTTGATGTTTTAAGGAAGTTTTGAAGAACTGAGCGTTCCCGTACCTCCATCTGGAAAAGAAATCTTCAAGAAGTGTGTCGGACGGTCTCCGAGAAACATTTTTCTCACGTGAATAGCCTTAAAGACAGCTGCCACCTACAGTTCCTTCAGGAGTGGACACGTGCAGAAGAAACGGCATCAGTTCGGGATGTTTGAAAGAACTTTTGGAGCTGGAAAGTTGTGTTTTATCAAACCACAACAGCATTCTTTGAACAGACAAGACTTAAGTCAGGCAGTTGGGTGCGACAACCACAAGACAAAGTAAATAACAGTTTTGAACCAAAAGCACAGAGATGGAAGTGTCATAATTTGGTTGAGAGACTGCATTCCAGTTGACCATCACTTTATCTAAATTGTGTTAAAAAAATACAATTATTGATTAGAATATTCTGTTATTTAGGAGATATACACTTATATCTGGTATTTTTTTAAAGAAATATTAACTTCTGCCGATAATTCTTGAATTCTTCTTAAACTAAAAGGTTGTGATTACAATGAATGCATTTCTACATAGATATTCCCTTCAATAATAAAGCAGGTGGGTAAAAGGGCCAAAAAAAGGTAAATTTTGTTATTCCAGCTCTTTATGAACACAATATGATTTGATTTTTGTGTCATTTCCTCACCTCCGATCACCTCACAGGAGTTTAACACCTCGACTGTACAAAACCTCATTTATAAGTTGAATGAAAGCGACACGTCTGCTGAAATTAACCAGCTTGATATGCAATCACCGAGAGGATGTATTTCTGTCTGCCCTTGCGGGCCATAATAACTCTGTCTCCTTTTTAGATTCCAACCTTCTAAAAAGTGTCTGTTGCATTAAATACAAAATCAGGTAAAAATGATAAATCGTAAGTTCCAGAAGGAAATGGATTTAGTTCACTGGGCACAAACGAATGTGGGTTTTTGGTGATTTAGTGCAGCAGAGTTAAGGACACCTTCCCTGTTAACTGAAGAATTCCTTGGCTCTTTCCTCAAAAAGAAGAATGAAGTAATTAAAGGCTTAGAAGAGTGTCACTTTGGCAGGTGTAAGGGAGCCCAAGTGAGTCATTCCGAAGACAATGAATATTGACAAAAATATTAGACCACTTACCCTTAAAAGAGGGCAGCGATGTGAAATGCATTATGCATTATTTTAGCCAGAGAGCGTGCTCAGTTATTAAATCTTCTTACAGTGAAGGTCTTTCCCCTTCACCTTGTTGTCCTGTGCTAATAACTTGTGACGTCTGCGAAGAATTATTTTTTTAAAGACTGAGCTAAAAAAAGACAAAAATCCCATCTGATCGAGTTAGATTCTTATTAAAAGCAGCCAAAAATCAAATACTAATGAGTACAAATCTGACAAGTTACAACTTAAGTATCTGTTAACCCTGACTTAATCAGAAATATGAACAAATTTCATAAACAAATTATCCATCCATCCATCCATCCTCTTCCGCTCATCCGGGACTGGGTCACGGGAGCAGCATTCAAAGAGAGCCAAAGAGGCCCTCCTTCTCCCCAACCACTTCATCCAGCTCCAATGCAGGGATCCAGAGGCGTTCCCGGGCCAGTCGAGAGACACAGTCTCTCCAGTGTGTCCTGGGTCTTCCCCGGAGCCTCCACCTAGTGCAGGGGTCTGCAACCTTTAACAGTAAAAGAGCCATTGGGTTCATTTTCTACTGATTAAAACCTAGAAGGAGCCGCTTACTCTAATCTAGGACTGCCACGATTAGTCGACTAATCGACGACTTATCGACTATTAAAGTAGTCGGAGACAAATTTAATAGTCGATTAGTTGTTACTTTATATTATAAGGAGCCTGAATGCAGTAAAGTTGAAAGTTCTATTGGCATTTTTCCAGCTATTTTGGTATTTAATAAGGTTTTTTAGGCAATTTTGGAGTTAAGCTAATATTTCAGATACATGCTAGCGGTTTGAACTAATTTAGAATTTTTTTTTCAGTTTTTAGGCTATTTTGAAGTTTATATAATATTTCAGCTGTCTGCTAGCTATTTTGGCTAATTTATGATTTTTTTTTATCTTTTCCGCTACTGAGGTTAATTTGGAGTATTTCAGCTGCATGCTAGCTGTATTAGCTAACTTAAGCTTTTTCAGTTGTTTAGGCTAATTTGGTATTTAGCTACCGTAATATCTTAGCTGGCTATCAGCTTTAATGAAAGCATTCTCAGCTGTTAGCTTCAGGGATTTTAGCCATTAATTTCAGCATCTTCAGCTATCAGCCCTAGCATCTAACGGCCAAATTCAGCTAATAGCATTCACACTAGCATTATCGCAGGTAATAATATATGTCTAGCTTTTAGTTAGTTTAAAGCTAATGATGGTTAAGATGTGTTCTTTACATCCACTTTGCACTAATCACTTTGGTGATTAGTCGACTATTAAAATAATCGTTTGTGGCAGCTCTACTCTGATCCAGACTCTCCGGATGAACGAGCTTCTCAGCCTTTCTCTAAGGGAGCGCCACTAATGGGACGTTGGTTTAAACTCTTCAAACTAAAGATTATTTCTGTTTTAACTTTCAGTTTCTCGAAGTTCCAGAAATCATCCGTTGTAAATCTGTTTTCTGTACTGGATTCCATAGTTTTTAGATATTAACTCAAACCTTTTAAAACTATAACTGCACAGTAGTTTCTGTATTTGGTTACATATAATCTACAAGTGAACCCACTTTTATTTGTGATCAGTTGTTTGGTTCTCTACCCGCCTCTAACATCATTGCAGCACAGAGCAAACTTGCTCCACCCATTTAATTAAAACAATTCATCAATATTTTACTTCATAATTACAAAGACAAACAGATCTGAGAAATGGAACATGACTTTGACCCGACGCCCTTCTTTGAAGTTAAAGTTTAAAGAACTTCCAGTTCTGTCATGTCTCTGTTCCTCCATGTCTTCTGCAGCCCTCCGCTGTTCCATCTCTCTGATATCTGCTGGTTCGAGAGGGTCTCTGGGACACCACTTCCTTTGTTTGTTTGTTCCAATGGGGTTGCTGGTTCCTGCTGACGCGTGACCCTTTTGTTGCCTCACGTTTGTGCTTGAGGGCAGTTCGAGTTTTTGTGATGTTTCATCTCTCTTGGTGTGTTTTTGTTATTTTTCTCCTTAATGTTTTGGATTAAGTTCTTTTTACCAGCTCCATCAAAGCCCAAACTTAGTTCAAGGATTTGTTTTCTCATTAAGCTCCCTTCCTCAGAAGATCTCCGTGTAACAAAATCTTAGCAGCAGCATTTCGCTTTAACGTCTCGTTTAAAAGTTTAACTAGATGAATCGCTTGAACATTAAAGCATAATCTTAGTAATGGAGCCTCTGATGAAATACACAGTGATCTAGAACCAGAGCGTCGTGTCATTCTGTTACCACTGGGCCTTTGGAGACAATGACAAATACAAACACTGCAGAAAAAGGTCACAAACTGCTTCTTTGCTTCACTCCGTAGAATAATCTCTGTCCTCTGAGGAATTTGAATGCTTTTTCAACATCACACATTTCTACATCATTTCTATTCTGCACATCACTGTGGTCCATCTTTCACCACAAGTGTTCAGTCAGCCGAAGGTTAATTTCTTTTCTTGTGGGTATTTTGGTAACAGATGTTGATGATCTGCATCAATAGAAGAGAAGAAACTCTTTCCATTTCTGTCATTTCAATACAGAAACTTAAACCAGCAGGATGTCTGCTTGTCATCATAGCTTTAGGCAAATAGATTCACTCGGAATGCTTACAAATATCTGCAGTTTATGTTTCTGAAGATACACTGAATTTTGACACTGAAACTCACCTCTTCATATTTTTGGCGGATAAGGGATGAACTAAGCTATTTTCAGTGTCCGCATAGACCATCTTTGTGGAATTTAATGATTTATTTCAAACAAAGAGCTGCAGAGGACACTATTAATTAAAGTATTTTACTCCTGGTCAAAAACTACATTCCAAACATTTACAGTGGAACTTGTCCTGTCAACATCAGTCATTTTAGGCAAAACAAATATCATTTTTTACTTAAAAAAAAAAAAAAAAAAAAAAAAAAATAGAAACTTAATGATTCCAAGCTGTGAACTGAGTTAAAGATGCATGGATCAATTACAGGTGAACGGCCATGACTGGAGACCGATCAGAAAACACCACCTATCACTGAGGTTTGTGTCTGGTGAGTAGTGCTGCCACAAACGATTATTTTATTAGTTGACTAATCACTGATTATTTTTTCTGGTCATTCGCAAAATGGATGTAAAGCACAAATCTTAACCAGCATTAGCTTTAAACTAACTATAGCTGAATTTGGCCGCTGGAGATGCTAGTAATGATAGCTGAAGATGCTGAAATTGATAGCTAAAAACGCTGAAGTTGATAGCGGAAAATCCTGAAGCGGATAACCATCTGAAATATTAGCTAAATGCCAAATTAGCCAAAAAAAAAAAAAAGAAGAAAAATAGCCAAAAATAGCTAGCATGCGGCTGAAATATTAGTTAAAATCCAAATTAGCCTAAAATACTGAAAACAATCCTAAAATAGCCAAAATAGCTAGCATGCTTCTGAAATATTAGCTAAACTCCAAATTAGCCTAAAAAACCTTAAGAAATGCACAATAGTCCAAAAAGCGAGCATAATGCCATCATAACTTTCAACTATACTACACTCCAATTCCATATAATAGAAAGTAATGACTAATTGACTTTTAAATTAGTCGTCAACTATTTTAATAGTCAATTAATCGCAGTTTAGTCAACTACTTGTGGCAGCCCTACTGGCGAGACAGTGACTCTTTCAGAGTCAGATTTACAAACATAAGAACCCAACATATTTACTAACTGCGAATCATGTTTCATAGCTCTATCAGGATTCTTTCAGTACACACGGCAGGTACATACTTCACCAAGAAAAATGTCAAAATATATGCATGCGAAAAACCACAGTGGACACTCTCCCTCTTGCACACGTGAATTAGTTACCTTTTACTTGTAAACGAAGTCCATATGCCTCTTATCCTGGACAAAATTTCTTATTTACTTTGGCGTAAAAGTCTTCTTTTAGCTGAAAAGCATTTTGAATCCCTTAAGACTACGGCCACATATCCCAAAATGCCACAGCGCAGCGATCTGAATGCAAGTATTTCAGTAAAATTGGCCGGTAGCCGCAAGGTGGCATTTGTAACTGGGAGGCAGCAGCAGCATTTGTAAACGATTAGTCGACTAATAGATGACTGATCGAATACTAAAATCAGAGTTTGCTGACTTTTTAATCGAATATTATTTTAGATTCTGACAAAATTATAATAACAGGGTGTTTTAATATTCATATTGATGATTCTAGTGATTGTCTTGGAAATGCATTTGCAGCTTTATTAGAAAATGTTGGTTTCACACAGAACGTAGATCAACCTACCCACTGTCACAAGCACACTCTGGACCTGGTTTTGACTCATGGAGTCTAGACTCTCCGAATTCTTGGAAATGTAGCCTCTTAAGTTATAAAAATCCCTGCGTAGAGCGAGAACTCAATACTATTCAACTTTAATATCAGAAAATGCAAATAATCCAAGATTTCTCTTTAGTACTATTGCCAGAATAACCAGCAGCCACAGCTCGGTTGAACCACATATTCCTGCTATCAGCTCTGAAAATTTCCTCAATTCTTTGATAGTAAAATCTCAAATATTAGACACAACCTAAATGTAGTTATTACCAGTACCAGCACAACGCAGGCTGATGTAGAAATGAAGGCATCAATAGAAACGTCTGTAACATTAGACTGCTTTAGCTATTGTGCATATTTTATGACAAATTTTCTGCATTTGTAAAAATTACCGGCAAATTCTCTTTGTGAAATTGGGCTATATAAATAAAACTGAATGGAATTGAATTGAATGAAGTCAGAGTGTAGCAAAGTTGAAGTTATAATGGAATTATTGGAGCTTTTTGGACTATTTTGACATTTATTAAGGTTTTTTTTAGGCTAATTTGGAGTTTAGCTAATACTTCAGCTACATGCTAACTTTTTTGGATAATTTGGGCTTTTTTCAGTTTTTTAGGCTAATTTGGGATTTAACTAATATTTTAGCTAGCTATCGACTTCAGTATTTTTCAATATCAATTTCAATATCAGCATCATCATTTCAGCATTTCAGGCAGGAAACCGGAGTGCCTAGTAATTTTAAGTAAAGTTGACTTGATGATATTGGTGATGAAAGTCAGCATCAAAAGTATGAAAAATAGTTTCCTAGAACTTTAAACTAAAAATTATCATTTTAAAAGAGAGAGTAAATTACAATCGTTAAAAAAAAAAAAAAAAAAGGCATGAAAAATAAACTATAAACAAAAAAAAAAAAAAAATGAACAACTGTTCCTAAAGTTCCTAAAGACGTCCACACAGAAACTGGAATATGAACAAAACGTGGACATTTGGCAACTAAAAATGTCGATTTTATTATAAATTACTTTTTAATTCTTCAAAATATTTTATGACAGTATAACTACATAGTTAAAAATAAAGCCTGCAGTGGAGTTTGGCTGCTGACGGATGGAAGGAAGGAAGGAACATTTTCTTCTACAGGAGTGAAGGATAAGCTATTATAGGGCTGAGAGAAAAACTTTCTACGCAAGGTTGGGTTTCTACAAAAGAACTGGAGGAAAACAATGGTACAGAAATTCAACTTCACAATGTCCTCTTTTGTTCTAGGAAATAGAATTAAGATTGGACAGGTGTGTAGTCACTTAGCCTCATTTATTCTCTCAGTATCATTTGGTTCAAACTGCTTGTAGCGCGCCGTCACTCTGGCGGCGATGACAGGCCGTCTGAGCTGTAAACACAGAGACTAGTCCTGCTGGGAAAGTTTCCCTCAAAAGCGGAGCTTGTCTATCACTCCCTCATTCTCCTGTCAGGCTCTTGAAGCGGTCAGAATTATTTTCTCTCTCATCATTTTTCAGCCCCCCTCCCCTCATCGGGATGTTCTCTGTGAGAGCAGTTCCTCTCTGCAGCCTGACAGATGATTCAGTCCCGACCCGTATCGGCAGAGACGAATGCACTTCCACCGACAGTCGCACTAATATGCAAAAAAGAAACTCCCACAACTTTTGCTACTTGTCTTAACCCTTTAACACCTGAACTCCAGTGTTTATGTGCTTTGATTTGTGAATGCTGTAAGTTGAATGCAGCTGCTAAAGATGCTGATAGCTTAAAATGCTGAAACTGATAGCTACAGTAGCTAAAAATGCTGAAGCTGATAGCTTAAAATGCTGAAGGCAAAAGCTTGCAAAAATATTACATAAATGACAAATTATCCACACAAAAAACAAAGAAAAATGTCTAATTTTGCCAAAACAGCTAGAATACCGTTTAAAAATATTAGCTAAAATCCAAATTATCCTTAAAAAATGTGAAAAATCTATAATTGACCCAAAACAGCTAGCATTGTGCTAAAATATTAGCTTAACTCTGAAGTTTCCAGATGGATTTTTTTAGTGGTCCTGTAAAAACACTGTTACAGTAAACAAGTTGTTTAAAGATGAAAGCATGCACTAGTTTTTCCAGGTCCTGCTTAGACATCAGATCTTTAATCCTGGAGATATTTTTGAGATGATAGTAGGCTAATTTTGTGCCTGCCTAATGTGTTTATCAAAATGCAGGTCTGTATCCAACACTACACCCAAGTTTCTGGCCTGGTTGGTAGTTTTTAGATGAATAGATTGAAGTAAAACGTAAACGTAAAACCTTTTTTTCTTTAGCCCCAAAGACAATAACCTCAGTTTTGTTTTAACTGAAGTAAGTTGTGGCACATCCAGTCATTAACGTCCTCAATGCATTTACTAAGAGCCTGTACAGGGCCTCGGTCTCCTGGTGTCAGTCTTATATATATCTGTGCGTCATCTGCATAGCTATGGTAACTAATATTGTTATTTATAACCTGGGCCAGTGGGACCATGTAGATGTTAAATAAAAGTGGCCCTAGGATAGACCCTTGGGGAACTACACATGTAATTTTTGTTGGCTCAGATGTGAAGTTTAACAGTTTAAAAGTTACAATATGTCAAATATTTTGGATTTTAGCGTCACCAGTGAAGCCTCAGGTGTTTAAGAGTTAAAGAATAGCTTCACCTCAAGCCTATTTTTTCAACATGTTTTCTAGTTTAAGTGCCCTTTTTTCTAAGAGTTAAATCCCTGATTACATAAGTAGCTGTGAGAGGGATTTAAACGAGGTGAGAGAAAATTAGACCCCGAGCATGGCTGCATATCTACCAGGACAGACATTTGCTAAACCTTTCAGGTGTGTTTATTTTCCAACGCAGCTTTAAAATTCATAGTTTGCATAAAAAGAAACAAAGTCCTCAGATTTATTTCTATAGGTTCACATTTGCACTGTAAATTCAACGACACACATTGCTTTTCATGAGCTCATGCATCTCAGCTTGAGAAAATGGCTCTTCTGCCCCCCCTCCCTGTGCAGAAGTTGTATTTTCTGATGAGATTGTTGTTTCTTCTAGATGAAGTGTCAAGGGTTTACAGCTGAATCTGCCTGTGACGATCGGAGCCAGCCCTGGTTCCATTTCCTGGAGCCGGTAACAGGGGTAGCTGCCACATCAGCGTTTAGCCCGGCTTTCCATTATCTCCTTCCCCTTTTCTGTGGGCCACACTGAAGAGATGTGACAGGATAGGCATTTGGACATAAACCATTCTATTCTGGCCAAAAAGAAGCCGGGCAGCTTCCTCTCAGCATCATCTGCCGGCTGCCTGTCTCTGACTTACTTCCTAATTTGATTTGCATCAAGGCCGAGGAGACAGAGAGGGGGGACAGAAAGCAAAAAAACCAAAAAACCTGGAGACCCAGTTAAAGAAGATCCAAGATGGAGGGGATAACTTTCATCTTTCATGTGCAGAGCTCCTTACTGGGCCAATGATCTTGGAGTAAATGGCTTCATCGGAGAAGACAGGCTGTCTAAATTCACTGAGTCTTTTCCTACGGTGGGCATAAAGCTGGGCAACATGTCAGAGGGGAGGGAAGTGAGAGGGCCTGCGGCCGCTCTGCAGACTGCTCATGGTCAGCGTGTCGATCAGATGGCAGCAGGCGGTAAGATGAAAACTTGTTAGGCTGTAAACCGAATCACAGCTTGGAGCTGATTCCACGCTTGTGACAGGCCCGTTTGGCTGGATGTTAACATGCAGAGCAGCTCAGAGAATTTACTGATGTGTAACCCACATGCCATGTTATCATGCAGCAGTCACAATCTTAAGACCTAATTCAGAGGCGCCCTTCCTTTAAAGTGCTTGCATCTTGCTTCGCAGTCAAATCGGACCAAATGAGGAACTTCAAATACATTCAGATGTATGTCTAACCTAAATTAATTTGGGATAAATCTTTAAAAAATGTTTCCAAATCAAAAGCCCTCCCAGATCTAAAACTCAATACAGATCTAAAAACCTAATATATAAAAGCTTTTCATATATTTTAATCAAAATTGCTCATAAAAATTTCAATTTTATAAATTTTTCATACATTGTTTAATTACTGCTTTTAATCTAATTGTTTTTATTAACTTATTTTTCACTTACTTTTTTGATTCCCAATTACTTGATATTACACTTTTTTATGTTTTACTCAGAAATTTATTGTTCAAAGACCAGAACAAAGTAAGAGATAAGAACTTCAGCTGGAGTGGAGGAAGTGAACCTTTCGGATCAATTACATTGGTCAGAAGTTTGGGTGTTAGGGTGAAGGCATCATATCAACTGTAAGTGTGTGTGTTGCTGACAGCCCCCTGCGAGACTGCAAGACCCATGCAGGGGCAAAGGGATGTAGAGTCCAAGAGAATCTGGCCACAGAGAAAAAATATAGCGCTCGAGCGAGCCAGGGCCGGCTGCAAAAAACATCATTTACATCCGAAATCATTAGCCGGAAGTCTTCAACCAGAACCCCCGTTTCAAGCTTTTGACATTCTTTCCCTTTGATTCACAGAGGAAAAACAGCATGTAGCATGTAAACGGGTGTAGTTCTACAAATTTGAACACATTCTGACTTGAAAGAAGTAAACCGATGAACGTTCTCTGTCCTGTGTAAAGCTCATCGTGCACACTAAACTGCTCGACAGTTACAGTTTAATCACATTTAAAAGATGGTGGTTCTGAAAAGTATTTTTAAATATAATTTTTAAACTCCTAAGGAGTTAAATCACAGTGCTAGCATGTAGCAGTTAGCAGCTGCTGTTTAGCCATCTGTCTGCAGCACGAAGAGCTTAACATTAAAAAGAGATAAAACTCTGTCTTTTTCTGTTGAAATGCCTTTAGAGGTTGTTGTTTAGAGACACTAGCTGTCAGTGTAAAGCGTTTTCAAAAGAGTTATTGATCCCGTAAGTTTGAATCCGTGATCGGCTAGCTAGCTTTATTGAACTGTTTACATCAGTCTTCTGCTGGAACTTTTGCCGTTTTCTGCTGCGTTTTCCAGGAAAAACATTTTATGATCTGTTCATGACATGCAGACTTCTAGTGGAGTATTTATCGAGAATAATAAGATTGAAATATAAAGCGCTGATCAGAATAAGAATAAATTAAATATATTGAGTCTTCAACCACAGGATCGGGCCCGATTTCCGATCACGTGATCAGATTGGGACATCCCTATTTTTCATGCTACATATTAGTGTTTTACAAAAAAATAAAAATAAATAATAAAATAAATAGTAAAAACAGTAGTAATAATAGAAGCCCCCAATACACACTTTCAAAAGTTAGCAAGGAAAAACAGTCCATAAAATCAAATTAAAACGCCACAAAATATACTTAAAAGTTAATCAAAAAAGGTTTTGATTATCAGTAGACCTGCACCTGAGGACCAGAGGGCTCATAAACTAAACTACCATCATTCGCTGGTGTGTTGCTCACATAAAGACTAAAACTTCAGCTCAGAATTAGCGTCTTCCTCACCATGAAGATCAGATTTACAATAAAACCTCCTGCCATGTGCTAAGAACCCAAACACTGGATCCCCTTTTGTTCTTCATGAATATATATTATTTCAGCGCCCCCCCCATGCCCACCTGGCCTCTCCTTCAAAGACAGCAGGTGTCTGTCTGTGCGAGAACCTGGACTGACGTGAACAGACAGCTGCCGAGTCGGGGTCGGCCCCCCTTTCAACGCTGACACCGTCTTCCAGTATCAACATAAACAAGAATTCTTTGACAGTTTTCTTTGATTTGACAAACACTGATAGATCTACAGTCCATTCAAAATAACAATGGGTCAAATTTAACCCAGCAGTCTCAGTTTAAAAAAAAATATGATCCAGACTAGAACAGAGGGAGGCAAACTCAGAAAATACTAAGGTAAAAGTGTGGATTGTGTTCTTAGATTTGATTTAATCAGTTTTATTTCCTTGGTTCTTGGTCTCATCCGTTTCGGCTAGCATAGCCATGTACATTTTTTTGACCATTTTCAGGCTCTACCTACAAAGTGCGCTGCCATTGAACGCACACTGCTGGTTTAAAGGCAACATAAGACAGTTGGAGGCCGACTCCACTCTCAACCCAGATTTTGGGGCGGGGCTAAACTTTTTTTTAATAATAGAAAGTGATACAAAGCAAAGTGATGCCAGTTTCACCCATTAACTGTATATTGAGATATAGTGTGATATGTATATAGTCATGCTTGAGGGTTTTTTTGTCTGTAAATGATACCTGACGGCGGGGCTGCAATGAGTGTTACAAAAACGAATCAATGACGGAAACTAATATTGTCAGGGGATACGTATCTTGAGACAACATGAGGGTTTGCAGGACCAAAGGGGACCCGTGTCTGAGAAACAAAAAATCACAAGAGAAATGTTCATTGGAAATCCTATCACCAGGACAGAGTTCGCTGGAAGCCAATTGCATTAAACATCCAAGTCCACGGGAAATTTGTGCAAGCCAGTAAATTTTTGGCGGCCGAAGGTAAAACACCTATAAGCCATGCTAAAGCTAATGACTCAAAGATGGGCGGAGCTGCAGAGCACAATGTCGAGAAACTTCTGGGACTTACACCAGTTAACCAATCTCAAAATTCAACTGCAATACCTTGTTTCAACCTGTAGGGTGCAGCACAAAGACACTTATTGACTATATTTTTAGGAATTAAACAAATGTATTATAAATTGTCAAAAATGTGGCAAGGACCAACAGACAGCACTTTTAAAGCCCAATTTATAGAGATCAACAGCTAAAAAAAAAGTTGATTTAGGGTTTGGTTACCCTTTAAACAGGTCAAACTTTGACCACTTGAGGACTAAAATCATTTCTGGTTCATGCCCAAATCATGAGATTTGCTTCAAAATTTCTCACCAAGCCTCTTCCAGCTATAGGTGGTGGACATGTGCTAGTAAACAGTAGAAAAAAAAATAAGAAGTAGAAGCCCCTCCCTGCTTTTCCAGTGTGAACATAGGCTAAAAGCGCGTTCAAGAACGACGTGAACGTAATGTTCTGTTTGCAAGTTTAGCTCCAGTTCTGTCACACCAGGTGTAGGTTGATGATCATCTAACTCTCTTCTCTGTATTTAAGTTTTTAGTCCATTATGGTCAGGTTATCTGCTTTGTTGTCTTTAAGGGTTTTGCCCCGCCTCCTGCATCTTGGGTTCCGCATCACCACTTCCTGACTAACAGAGTAGCTTAGTTTCTCTATCAAAATACACTCCCCAATGACTTATAGTAGTGGAGACCTCAGTTTTGTGTTTCCAACATAACTTTGATTTATGACTAAACAAAGGCTGCTGGTTCTGTCTGCGATTCATTTCAGACTCAATACTCTGAAGATGTTTTGCTCTGATGACTTTGTAGAGACGGTCTTCCTGTTTTCATTTGAGGAACCAGATGTTCCATTACAGCATCTGGCTGCCGCTCTCTCAGAGCTGCAAAAACAACGGAGGCTTCCAAGAAGGAACAAAAACAAGAGAAAATACGAGAGGAAAGGACTCGGCTCTCCGCTGTCATAGGAACACAGTTCAAAGCAGAACAGAACCAGTACAGATGTTTGTCTGATTTTAAGAGAAGAGCGACGACACAAAGACGGTTTCCAGGTTCTAGACCTCTGCAGGTTAATACTGTCTTCACTGAGAGGAATCTGTACACAACTGGATTCATGACCAGCTCCTTCAGCAGTGAAACCTCAATGGTCAAACACTGGAAGCCTCAATACCATGGTAGATGAACCATTCAACATCAATTAGATGCTAGTATTATATATATATATATATATATATATATATATATATATATATATATATATACAAATATATATAAAATGTACAATATATGCATCTAAAATGGGAGCATAAATTGTTTTTTTTTTGTAGAAAACAGTTGATTCACTTTGAAGTTTTACATTAGATGACCACCATTTATAATAGGGATGGTTTAAAGGGGCCATACCATGAAAAACCAACATTTTGAGGTTTTAAGTGTTCAATCTTCACTATAAGCAACTCCAAAGTGGCATTTTGTTCTGTTCACACGTTTCTGAGTTATTCGCTAAAGTACCATTTTTAACCAAAACTTCTAAGTATTCTCATGTCACCCCACTGCTGATCCAGCTACACTGGCTCCCTGTCTGCTACAGAGTGCAGTTCAAAATCCTGGTCTTAACATACAGAGCTGTAAATGACCAAGCACCAGTCTACATAAAAGACCTTGTGCAGTCGTACACTCCCAGCAGGTCACTCAGATCATGTGACCAGGGCCTGCTGGTTGCCAAAAGAACACGGTTAAAAACTAAGGGTGACAGAGCCTTTGCAGCAGTAGCTCCATCTCTCTGGAACTCGCTACCTCTCAGCCTCAGATCCGCTGACTCAGTGTTCTCCTTTAAAAAGCAGCTAAAAACACATCTTTTTAAAATTGCTTTTTCTTAACTCTGTTTTTATATTTGGTTTTACTTTGTGTTTTAATCTGTGTTTTACTGTAAAGCACTTTGTGGTTTTTATCTCGAAAGGTGCTATATAAATAAAGTTTATTATTATTATTATTACCAGCCCCTCCCATACCCACTAAAATGAGCGGGTCCTCACAATGTGACTTCAGGAAGAGTCTGCTCCGACAGCTCCGCCCCCAGTCTAATATAAACACACACTTTCTCCGCGGAGCTAGCGGTGATCATCAGCAAAGCGTTATTATTTTAGAATCAACTCTGAGAAGGAGAAGTTCCTGATGTATCTAATCTGCAGAGAAAACAACGGCTCGTCCGATAATGTCTTAAATGGCTGCCAGAGATTTAGGAGTTTGTTCAATAGAAGATTCTGATCGTCAGAAATGGTTGGAGTTTATCTTTGAGTGCTCGCAACAAACCAGCCAGAATCTTTGTGTCTGTGACCACCACTTCACAGATGACTATTTTGTTAATCGAAGTGGACTACACCTTAGAGCTGGTCAAAAGCGTAATGCATCTTTAAAAAAAGAGATTAGGAACACTGGATCTAGGAGTATTTCGTGAAATGGGCGGGACCGACAGAAGCGAAAGGCGGAGCCTCAGAGATTGAGATGTTTTACTTCCAGGTATGAAAAGAGTCCACAAAAATAAGTCATATTTCATAAATATTTTGTTTTTTTTAGTGTTCCAAAGGTAATATATGATCATATTAATAGATATAGTTAACTCTGAAGGCTTAGAAAAAAATTCCTTTAAAAGGGATTTATTTGCTTCTGTTGGTGATTTGAATTATGTGGGAGATTATTGCTTTTTCTTTTTTTTACATTTTACTTGGATGAATTAGTTTTAAAAAAAAGTGTGTTTAGTTGCTCCCCTTTGTGTGTGGTATAGACTTGTCCGTTAAAGGTTCCCTAGTGTGTGAACCGGGTGGTGGGATTTCTTGATCAATTCTGTCCCCTTTTCTTCATATTGATTGGTCTTTTTTTATTCATCATGTTTATTTTAAGCATAGATTGTGGACAATACAGGATAAAAAAACACACATTTTTTAAACTCGTTACAGAAATAATTAAATGCATTGAGTAGAGACTAAAAAAAAACGAGCAAATTTGATTTATTTAATATGTTAATTATTAGTTAAAGTCTAGTAGAGTTTGATTGCTTGAAGAGGAGAGGGAAGAAGCACATTTTTGTGATTTTTTGTTAGTTCATTTGACAGTTTTGTAAAGTTTTTGTAATCCGATCAGATCAAGTAGAAGTTTTTTTTTTTTAATCTTGTTTATTTCAAGCATAGATTGTGGACATAATTCATTCATTCATTTTATTTTTGTTGGGTATTAATTATTACTGCTGTGGACAAAGAATCTGTGTTCATTACTTTTATACAACTTTTCAACCTAAGCTTAAAAGTTGATTGTTGACCTTCACACATACATGGATCTAAGCTGAACCATTTATGGACTTTCAGGTGAAACAAGCAACAATGAGGATTGTTTTTCATTTGTTTTTGCATTAGTATGTTCTTGTCAGGTTTCCGGTCTCCTGCGTTTCAACTCCCTTTTATCTCAAAAGAAAAAACATTTAAAAAAAAAAAATGCTGAGATTGTTGACCTCCCACTAAAGTTAGTGTTCAAGCTCAGAGTTTCAGAAGTCAGCTCAGTAACCTAGACTACAATCTTCAGGGAAAAAAGCTGTTTACCGCGTCTCGCTCTTCTGCTACAGTTCACAAAGCTCTTGGCTGCTCTAATGGACGACCACAGTTTAAAAGGTTAAAATGATTCAGCATCTAAAAGCCGGGAAAAACGTTTAAGTTGCACTGAAAATGCATCAGAAATAAGTGAACTAAAGCATTAATGACCTCCAGGGGGATTTGATCTGGTATGGATCTTCTCTCGTTCTGGCTGCACGCCCGCCCTGTCGGGCTTAGAACAATAAGAGGCCAAGCGGCAGCGGCGGCATAAAAACAATCAATAACAGCAAATCATATGGATGGTGGAGGTGGAGAAAATGAGATATGCTGATATTGTGGGATGTAGAAAATAATAGAAGGGAGCGAAGCAAGGAGTGAGTGTGAGAGAAACAGAACTCTTCTGTGTTTTACTGCTGTCTACTGAAAACTCAGAAGAGGCAGAAAAGTCAACCGGAAGACGCTTTTTCTGCTGAAAGTCCAACTGTGATCGTCTTTTGATCCATTGTAAAAGCGTTCCCACTGATCTTCTAATAATGATCCTGATACTTTTAACCAAAATGTAAAAACCTGAGATGTTTTCTAGGACATAGCTTCTCCAGAGTGGCAGGAGTTCATCAGAAATTCACCTCTGATTTGTGGGCGGGATCAGTGGCGCCCCTCTTCCCATCATCCATCTGTTCATCAGTACAACAAAAATGGAGCGGACTAGAGAGATTGCGGGCAGTTGATTGTAGATTCATCATACCTACAACTTTTTCAAAGTGCATTTTTTCATCTGCTCCTGATTCATTTGAATAAATAAATACTCAGAAAATTGGTTTAAATTTGAATTTACTTTAAATATGTCCTTCATTGTGATAAAAATGTCACAGTACTATAAAAAAGCAAAAACACATTAAAGTGGGAGTGCTGGACAATATGGAAAAAATTGTATATCACAATATAAATTATTATACTGTATATCAGGGTTGGCACGATTAGTCGACTAATTGACTATTAAAACAGTCGACGACTGATTCAACAGTTGATTAGTCGTTCCTTTATATTATATGGAGTCAGGGTAACAAAGCTATGAGCGTTCATCACCCAAAAAAATCTACCTTTGTTGTATTTGAGTCGGTGACACCAAAACTTTATCTTTAGTGAACAATAGTTCCTTGTTTCAGATGCCGACTTCATTTATTTGTTTTTAATCAATTCATTTATTTGTGATTCTCTTTTCCGTACTCTTTTCGACACGTAAAAACTCAATCACACTTTTAGTGATTTCAGCAATCTTGGTATCTAAATGTTCAGCTCGTTCAGGACATTACTGCTTGTGGTTTTGGTATTCATGAACTTGAGCAAAATATGCCCCATTGGAAAAGTATGAGAAAGTCTTTAAATGTTTAAATTTCAAGTAAATTAAAAACTAGCCTTTAAATAAATTTATGGGCTATTGTTTTAATCATTTATAGTCATTTTAAAAACATTTTTAGAGTTTACCTAATATGTTAGCAACATGCTAACGTTTTTAGACAACTTGTTGAGTTTTTGCTGGCTAATTTAGAGTTTAGCTTCTAGTTTAGCAACATGCTAATGTTTTTGACTAATTTAGTTAATTGAGGAATTTTAGGCTATTTTGCAGGTAACCCTTCTGCTCTCCTTGGCTTGTTTACATTAAAAGTGGGGTCATCTGGACCCCACAAGAAAGTGCGCTGAAGTTTTTTTTTAATCTTTGAATTTTGAGTTTCACTAATGTCCATGGCAGACATAAAATCCTGTCCAACTTTGTCCACATTTGTCATGGAAGGAATCACAGATCAATATATGGTTGGAGTCACCTGGACCCCAAAGAGAGCAGAAGGGATTTGAGCTAGTATTTCATCAATATGTTAGCTTTTGGCTAGTGGCATCTACTGAGGGTTTTTTATGTTAATTTGGAGTTTAGATAATATTTTAGTTAAAACGCTAACGTTTTTGGATAATTTATAATCTACTTAGGTTCTTATTGCCTAATTTAGATTTCAGCTTCTATTTTAGCTGCAGGCTAACGTTTTTTGACTAATGTAGTCTACTTAGGAATTTTAGGCTTTTTTGATGTTTAGCTAGGATTTAAGCAACAAGCTAGCTTTTTGTTTTTGGCTAATTTGACATCTATTAAGGTATTTTGAGCTAAGTTGGAGTTTAGCTCATATTTAAGAAATGCACTAAATATTTTACTAAATTGGCATGTATTAGGGATTTTTCAGCAATCTACTAAAAAAATTTAGGTCAAATTTTCAGACTTTTAGCAAATTTAACATTTTGAAAGTAGCGTTTGCATTTTGAACAAATCCCTTCAGTAAATTGTGCCAACATTTTCAGCAAACAGCTCTTCCACAACTACTTTCAGCAAAATGCATTCACACTAGTTTCACAGTTACTGCAACTTTTCTAGTTTAATCTTATTTTCATACCAAAAACTAATGAAGAATAGAGGCTGCAGGATTCATTAAAAGTTTAATAAATTATCATCTTCGTTGTCTTTATTTGTAGTTAGCTTAAAGCTAATGATGGTAAAGATGTGTGCTTTACATCCACGTCACAAAGACCCGATTAGTCGACTAATTGGAAAAAATAACCTGTGATCAGTCGACTGTTAAACTAATCGTTTGTGGCAGTTCTGTTTTAAATTGCAATAACAATATTTATCACTAAATTCCACAATAAATACATTTTTAGTTATTCTCTGAAAAAAAATGGCAAAAATGTGATGACACAAAATGTAGTAGGAAAACACACTTTTGCACAAAAGTATAAAAATATAAACATAAAAATAAACAAATAAAAACGATAGAAGAAGAATGCCACGACAGATGCTTTGCTATCGATATGTATCGTCAGCACTAGGAGTAGGTCTGGAAACCCTGTTTGCAAGCTTTGATTTCTGCATGCATCCACCACAGCATCACTCCAGTGCTGACATGCAGAGAGGCTCTTATCTTTCAGCAAAAACCTGGATTTTTGCGTGACGGTGGCAGAGTCTGACTGCTGTCAGGTCACGTCCTAAATGCTTCCAGCCAAGGCTCTGAGGACACACCCACGTGTGAAAGAAATGACGTCTCCTGGTCCCTGAACTACTCCTTCACAATCTGAGTCTAATGAATCCTGGCGCTGTCATCCTGGAATGTGCCCGAGCCATCAGGAAGGGAAAGAAAAAAAAAAATCTATTGATTGAGAGGCTCAGTACTTCATGATAATTTATTCATCTGACCTGTCTGTTGTCAGTTTAAACACAGTATGAAGGCAAGCTGGAACACTCCAAAAAAAAAATAAATTGGTAAATCATTTCCGCTCAATTCAAATGGGTGAACAGCAATTCACTTTCTGTTGGGAGATCTAAATGTAAATATGTTGCTGGAACCAAACCTGACGTGAACTTTGGGTCATCTCAACTGGAACTCTAAAGGTAAGAATGACTTGATTCAATAGAATACTTCTGCAATAATTCATTTAAAGACTGATGTAAATTGTGTTATTCTTGTCACATTTTATATTTCTTAGTATTTCTTTATTAAAATCGTCACAGGAAGTGGGGGTGGGGTTGCTCTGTAGCAGCGGTCCCGCCCCCAAATCTAAATTTTATTTTTATTAAACTCCTCCTTCCATTCTGCAAACTATATCCTAGAAAATGGCTCCTCTTTTATTTTGGATAAAAGTGACATGATTAAAAGACATGACTGGAAATGATTTTACAAAAGATTAAAAGATGATCGACTGGATGTTTTAAGGATGTTTTCAGACACTTTTGGTTTGAATAAAGTGAATCAGAGTTCCTTTCCCCCAATTATCCAGAACAAATTTTCAGTCTGAGTAACTAATTGACTTTTATATTAGTCGATGACTAATATAAAAGTCGATTAGTCGTCACTTTATATTATATAGAGTCATAGAGTTGTAAAGTTGAACAAAGTTGTGATTAAAAAAAAAAGTCACATTTTTTATATTTCAAGTCAGTGAAATACAAACTTTATCTTTAGTGAAAAATCATACAAATAGTACCTTGTTTCAGATGCCGACCTCATTTAATTTAAACTTGTTTTAATACCAGAAATCAATAAAGAACATTAACTAGAATCTTAATTGTCTTTATTTTTAGTTAACTTAAAACTATTTAAAAGGGTTAAGATGTTTACATCCCCTTTTTTCAAGACCCAATTAGTCAAACGAGAAACATTACAACAGTTATAAGTTTGACTTTTATGTCTGTCTTTTGCTCTGTTTCCAATGATTATGTGAGCGCGGAAATGTTGGCAACTTTCAACTGGTGAGAAAAGAAGCTAGCACTAGCATTAGCACAGATTAAAATAATAAAATTACAATTACCTTCATAATCAAACAAGCTTCATTGAAAGAAGTATTTGTAATCTTCGTCTAACTTTAATCGCTTGTCAGAGAGAAATAATCCACGTTTAATATCATCCACAGGAATTTGGGGAAGCAGCTGCAGCTCCCGCCTTCTGCAGACAGGAGGCGCTACTGACATTTATACTTAACGAATAGGACATTTATAAAATAAATATTGAACAAATTTTGGTTACAATTGGTTAGGTTAGCTATTATTATTTATGTCAAATTGCTTTAAACAGCGTTCTAAACAATATAAACCGGAAGTTACTCTGCATGTGTGACGTCACGTGAAAATGGTCTATAGGTAAAAGTTTTGGACATTTTGCTTTTTTTTCCCATAAAGTTTTATATGGTTTCAAATAATATTGGCTCCAATTTAGCTCCATAGCTTATAAGAAAATCCACAATAATGAGAACTGGACCTTTTTAAGATCATCTAAAAATAGAAGAATGACTCAGACCCAGCAAACACAAACACAACGTTCTGCTGTCAATCACAGCAGAACTGAAGGCAAACGACGCCGTTTTCAGGACCATGGACAGATCAGAGGCACCCAAATCACGCATGCGCTCCTGCCCCCTCAATCAGCCGCTCAGCAGTATCTCTGGAAAATCAATGACAGCTCGGATGCCAGGCGCATCACTAACACACCGAGCGCACTTGACAAAGGTTAACAAAGGTCAAGGCCGCTCTCGGAGAGCCTAATTTACGCACAAATCAAGAATTACGCACCCGCAAATCGGAGTGAGTTTTCGGGTTCAAAGGGGGGGCTCACCTTCACCGCCTCCGCGTGCGTCACTTTGTCGAAGACTTTGTCGTTGACTTTCATGATCTGGTCCCCGATGCGCAGCCCCTGCTTCTCCGCCAGGCTCCCCGGCTCCACCAGGGACACGTAGATGCCCACGCCGTGCTCCGAGCCGCCGCGGATGCTGAAGCCCAGCCCCTCCTGGCTCTTGTGCCGCTTCATGGTGACCTGGCGCAGCTCGCCCGGCGGCTCGTGGATGAAGTTCCTCCCGAGGAGCGGCACCAGCGGAGCTGTCCCGTCGCTGCTGGTGCTGAAGCTGTCCGGGGAGCCGCGCAGCGCCACCTGCCCGTCGGGCGGCTGGATGGGGGACAGATGCCCCGGTGTGGTGGGGTTGCCCCCGGGGTAGTCCCCCGGGGGCGGTTCTGGGGTGCCGTTGCTCGCAACTAAATCCGACTTGAGGTACAGGCCCTCCGAGGTGTACTGCTCGAAGAGCAGCTGGTCGGAGCGCGGGATGACCAGCCGCAGCATGGGCAGAAGTTGGCGCTTGCTGGGCGCGTTGAGGATGACGTTAAGCGTCTGCACCAGGTCGTACACGTTCCTCTTGGAGTGGTAGACGTTGAGGCAGTGGATGAACTGCTCCCTCTCGAAGTCGTTGAGCAGCAGGTTGAGCGCGTTGTGGAGCTTCCGGACGTTGGCCGACAGCGTCCGCGCGCTGGAGGCCACCGAGTTCGCGGAGGAGCTGAGCGACATGCGCTCCAGGTCGGTGCTGCTCATCCTGGCGGAGGGACTCGGACGCGGCGCCACACTGCTGAGGGGGGGTTAGGAAGCGCGCATGAGCGCGGGATCAGAGCGCCGTGACCACCTGCGCTCCTGTTACGCGCATGTTGGGGCTCATGCGCCGACGCTCAGGGGGAAAGAAGTCCAAATAATTGAATTCCACCGAGGAGCTGGGAGTTACCTGAAGTTATATAAGTGGTCGGCTGGTTTCCAGCTTAGTGCGCCACGTAAGGCTCTGAGCCGGAGTGTCATCAGCTGCGTCTTATTTTCCAGGAGGTCAGGTGGCCGCCGCTTCTCTGGTGTCCGCCGCTCCGTGATCAGCCCCCTCCAGGGCAGAAAACAACCCCCCCTACACCTGGAATTGCATCCACTCTCAAACAACAGAGCAGCCGGGAAAGGTGAACCAAGTCCAGGACGCAGCAGGAAAAAGTTGAAAGGCGCGTCTCCGCTCTGCGTCCGGACTCCGGTCCTCCGCTGCGTCTCGGGGCTTCACCTCCAAAGGACGAAACGGGACAGAAAAAAACACCAAGAATCCCCGCGGAACTCCAAACAGCGCCGGCTTCTCCGATCCACGCACGGACGTTACTACGGCGACTGAGAAGCTGCGGCTCCGACGCGTCTCTCCGTCCTCTGTCCGGAAATGACGCAACCCGCAGCAGCCAGAAACCCGCCTCCGGACGACGACAGCAGCGACTCCGCCACGCGGCGTGCTGCGGGGGACCAATGAGATCAGGGCGGTCCGAGTTTTTCCGCTCAGTTTGGTCATGAAACCAATTAAACGAGTGTGAAAAGAGACACAGATGCATGAAGACAGGCTGTTCCAGCGGTGGAGGAAAAAAAAAAAAAGACTTCTCTTTTTGCCATCTTTGCAGGCAACTTGTTTGAGGAGTATCAGATCCTCAGATATGATGAAGAGTTCTGGGGCTCTCAAAATAATAATAATAATAATAATAATAATAATAATAATAATAATAATAATAATAATGTATCTTCTCAAGTTCCCTTTTGAAATTTAAGAATAGTTTTAAAGTTAAAGTTTCTACATTTTCAATAATCTTAGTAAATCTTGGTCACATGTTTGTCAATTTATACAAAGAATCCACATTTTTCATTAATAATCCAAACTGTACGATGAAAACAATCTGATGAATTCCAAAAACATTTAAGTTTAAATTAGTGAAAGCATCATAAAACATTTGAAAGATAAACTGCAGAAATCTCAAGATTCTTTGATTAAAATTCCTCAGGAAACAAGCGTTTTCTCAATCAAACCAGCTACACTGAAAAAAGTGAAACATTGGATTTATTTACAACAGTTCTGTAATGCATTATATTTAAAACATATATTTTTCACCAAATTAAAATTTTGGGTTGATGGTGAAAACTCAAAAATGTAATTTGTAGATAAATAATATTTCTAAATGTAAAAAAACGACATAAATTTTTTTAATTGATCTAATATTTCCCTTTTACAGTGTTGTATGAACAATAGAAGAGATTTGTTGAAAATAGCAACAATTGAAGCAGAATAAAATATAAAAACTTGTAAAATATTTTAGAAAATGTGAACGCTAATCATTCCTTCATCTTTTTCTATATCTATTTCTGGATAGCTGTGTTGCTGGAGCTTATCCTGTAGGAGGAAGGTGGAATACAGCGTGAATAGGTTGACCGTCTGTCGCAAACAATAATCCAAAAAGCTGAAATAAATACCAGCAAAGCTTGAAGCTTATTTTCAACATTTTCTTGTTGTATTTTTCCTCAGACAGCAAATATAAAGAAAATTAAGCTTAAAACAGCATTTCTGAGTATTTCTTTATTTAAAAGCTGTTTAAAAATGATTTCAGTTGTTTGAGAAGAAACTAGAGTCCATTCTGATGCATCCATTAACAGACAAACATCCATGAACGTCTTCTGTTTTCCTCGTTTGAGCTGGAATCTGGATCTAAACTTTATGGATGGAAAGCTCCAATGTTGCTACCGGGAGAGTTTGTAAACAGAGAGCTCTCAGTTACAGGTGACAGGAAGTGAGGGGGCAGAGGTCCACGCCCACAACTCAGAGCCAATGAACTCCTGTTGTTCTGCAGAAACTATGAAAACAACACACATTTTTTTGTTTTTTTGGATGAAAATGTCAAGATAAAAAGATCATTGGAAACGTTTGTACAATAGATCAAAAGATCATGAGTGTGTCCAGCAGGTTCATATTAACGGTAATAATAAGACTTCTCCATAACCAGGAAGCAAAGCCCCAACCTCTGCGATGGAAGACAACCGTACTATAGATCACCTGGTAAAGTCTTCTTTAACATTAATGAATATCAATAATATATATATCAAAATGAAAATTAATAATATTTTTCGACTGAAATGGCATGGGGGGGGGGTGTTTCCAAGCAACTGAATGCAAATAAAACAGCCAAACCTTTTCTTTGAGTCCATTTTTCCACCTCTTCCTTTCTTTTATGACCTTAAATTAGTCCATGACGACTTGTTTTGTTGCTTTTTCGTCCTTAAATTTGTAAAGAAGCACAAACACCACTCACCCCTCCTCCTCCTCCCCCATCTAGTCTTGATCGTGTCAAGGAGGGGTTCAGCAAAATTACTGATTACGTCAAACGTTTGAGTTATTTTATTCATGTTTTAATTATTACTTTTTTTTTTTAATTTTACACGAACGAAGTGGTGTGTTAAACAGTTGAAAAAAATCATTGCAATTTGGCACCCCCACCAGCAGATGGTGCCCTAGGCAGCCGCCTAGGTCGCCCCTGATTACCAAATATTTACAGATGTGGCATTTCCCTCCTTGAACAGCTCAACCATTAAGACCTGATGCAGGTCATTGCCGTCAGGTCTCGACCAGGTCGAGTTTTGGTTCAACTATACGGCCAAAGCAGGTGTTAACCCTTTAAGCTCCTTTGTTTATGTTCTTTGATTTACTGTCAATTTTCAACCGTTTTTCTCCATCACAATCTACTGGAATTCTCATGTTAACGTTCAAAAAGTTATAATATGTTAAAGATTTTGTGTTTAAGCGTCACTGGTGACTCCTCAGGTTAAAGGGTTAAGTTTAACCCACAAAGGCAAACGATGATTAATTCATCCTTCGTGATGGACTGTGATGTTTCTAACATAAGTGATGACGTCCCGCTTGTTTAGTGACCCCTCATCTTCACCCCGCGACTCCCTTCGCCGTGTTTCTCACTTGCTGCTGCGTGTGGTTAACGACTCCCTGACAGCACGCGCTTTATTGTGTAAAGCGCTTCCAGTCGCACTTGAGTTTGAAAGGTTGTTATATAAATAAAGTTGACTGCATATTTACTCCCATGTTTCCCTCCTGCTGCTGCTGGTTCTTTTTTGTACAGAAGAAATATCCTTCCCTTCACCTCGGTATTGATCGCAGGCTCTCAGTACGACTACTGGGGAGGAGGAAATCTCCTCACAGCCGAGTCACGGTGGAGGGTGACAAATGCAAAGGTGCTTTAAAAACACCTTTGGGCCATTCCGGTGATAAGTGAGGCTATTTGGATTAACCTCTACAGTGAAGGATGCTGTCAAGGATTTGCAAAGCAGATGACTCTGTGGCTAAGTTAGTGAGACGCAGCAGTGAGCACGGGCAGCTGGGGCGGGAACGAGCTCTCTGCTCGTTTCCATCTTTAAAAAGCCTCACTTGCTGCTTTGGCTGGGCGTTCGGTCACAGCTACCTCCCTGATGTTGAGGGAAACAACCCAAAAAACCTCTAAAGTTCTGAACTTGCCAACTAAAGGACGTTTCCCAACATTCAGGTCTGAACAGACGGTTACCGGCGTCGCTAGCAGCTGCCATCTTTCTTGACTTCTCTCTCAGACGTGTTCTGTCAACTCATGACACTTCGTCCTGTGTGAGTAAACACGAGGAGAAACCAACAATCGAGCGCTCCAGACTGGACTGGACTTTTCAGCGTTTCCGTTACAAAGTAAGCAGGACTGACTGGTTCTATTTCTGGTCCCCTGTTGGTCATAGGCTTTAGTGAAAGTTATCCGGAGCGGCGTTCCGGTAAAAGATTTAGAGGCGGAACGCCGCTCCGATTGGAGCGATCAGCCATGCGGCCGGTTTTCTCTGCATAACGCCTGACAGAAGAAATGAAAATGTTCTCTCAGCTTGGAGACGGCACGCTTTATTTGGATGTTTACGTTGTTTTTAGCGGCGCATCGGCCAATGCTCCGGATCTCTCTCTTGCTTCAGTAACGACACGTCCTGGTTCCAGGGTCGTTGCATTTTGACGTCTGGGACCCCTCTGTGTCACTTTGATGTTTCGGGTGAATGATTATAGATTAAATAAAGAACAAAATGCATTTTCTTCTGCTGTAAGATATGAGAAAGAAGACATGTTTTCCATCAACTTGCTTTATTTTCTATCTATTTGTTCTCTCTCTCTTTGTTTTTTCCACGAAAATAAGTATCACATTTTTTTCAAGGATGGATGCACATTCCGTATATCTGCCCTAAGTAGACACTGGTTCACAACACAAATATACGCAGCATCTGCACGACTGTGCCGGACAGAGGGTGGGAGATGGGGGTCTTAAAGGAGACCCGCCCACACCTGAAGTAACAAACACCTGTTTGAGCTGGAATCAATTCAAGACACAGGTGGAAGATAAACAGTATTCTGCATCTAAAATGAAAAGTTTTTTCCTGATCAACACTAGCTCTGTGGAGAAATTGGGTGTTGGTGTTAGATTGGGGGCGGAGCTGTCAGAGCAGACTCTTCCTGAAGGGGGCGGTCTCACTCTGTGACAACTTGTTCGTTTTCGTGGGTACGAGAGGTGCTGCTCCTGAGAGCTCAGTTTTTAGAGGATTACTCTTGAATGCATAAATGGATCAAAATACCGCTTTGAGGTTCTTTATAGTTAGGAATGAACATTATAATACACTTAGAAGCTCAAAAAGTTGTTTTTTTTTTCTTGTGGTATTGTCCCTTTAAATCTTCTCACTACAGACCAGTGATGTGCAGCTAAGTTTGTGTCTGATGAAGCACAGACTCTTTCAGTCTGATTTACAAACCAATATATTTACCAACTAAAGATTCTGTTTCATCTCAGTATCTTTTTATAAACATAGCAGAAACATATTGGACTGAAGGAGAATGTAAATGCATAGTGGTTTAGTTTGACTCCAAAAAACAAAACAAAACATATTAATAGTACATCTGGTCTTATCTTTTTACATTTCTGTTGTGAATATGATTTTACTTTGTTTTGGATACAAATTCTGTTTGTAATCAATACAAAAATTCTGTCAACTTCCTGTCAAAATATCTCAGAAAGACAACATGAAAAATGATGTATACAAGTCAAAGAAGAGTAGGATTCAAAATGAAAATGCTAAATGTAAAACTAAATGTCTTATATATATTAGTACATATATTTAGAAAGTGACTATTCAAATCAAATTGTATATATAAATATATATTGCAAAGTTGTGCACAAAGTATTACTTTGTTCACGATGTAATTGAACAGGAAATACACAAAACACCGAGATTATGAGTAAATTCATGATTAAATTGATTAAAATTAAATAAATTGCATTTATGGATGTCAAATCTCTTTTATCAAAAGTAAACATCTCATGATAGCAGGTGAAACACTAATACAGACACCATCACGCTCACATATGCAGATAAAAACCCTTAAAGCAGTGAGGAAAAGCAGCAAACATGGACTGTAACCTCCAGAGAAAGAGGACGCTTTTATCCAAAACACACCACCACGAAGCATAAAGCAGCAAGAGGGGCGAACAGAAAATAAGTGATAGAAAAATATACGTGCTTAAAGCTGCTCCGTGAATGGCTGGATTTCCATCAGAAAACAACCGAGAACATTCTACCCCATGTCACCAGCAGCCCTGCTGCTCCAGCTATGATCGCTCTCGTCCCGCCCAGATCCAGGTAAAGATCTGAGCGGTGGAAAAGTCTAAATCACCTGTGGTTATGTCCAGCTGCAGACTCACACAGTGTCCCGCTAATGAAGAGGTTACTGTCCCATTCATTTAACTGCAGCTAGCTGTTAGCCGCCATGCTAGCGCCAGCTTTCACTCAGAACTTACTTGATTTTGCTGCTCCTGGATCAGATGAAGTTGGTTGTTGTTGAGTTTCTGTCAGGAATCCTTTTATCCACATGTTCTGCTGAAGGTAAACCGCTTGTTGTTGACGATCTTCACTTTTATGCTAGAAATAAAAACACCGGCAAACAGGGACCCGTGCTTTGAAGAGGAGGGCGGGACTATGTTTTTCCGCAATTTGATTGGTTGGACTGTCAGATCAATCTAAAGGGCTCTAATTTGATTGGATGTTAGGCCGACACAACACACGGAAGTAAACACGCGCGGACAGAGAGACCGCGGCGCGCGCTTTCTCAATATACTTTTTAATCCTTGGATTTGGGGGAAAAGAGCAAGTCTTTCCGAGAGGGCTAAAGTCCGAGTCAAGTCACAAGGCTTGTGTATCAAAGTCCGAGTCAAGTCATGAGTCGGCAGGGTTAAAGTCCAAGTCGAGTCTAAAGTTGTCAAATTCATGACTCGAGTCCAAGTCATGTGACTGGAGTCCCCACCTCTGGGAGAAGATGAAGAAGAGAAAAGGTGGAATGGAAAATGCCATTGAGACACCAGAACCATCAACATTGGACTTTTGAACATTATGAATGGATCTTTGCCAAGAATATGGAATGCTTGGCTGTCAAAAATGCCTCAGTATCAAAGATCTTGGATTGTCTCATGGGGGCGTTGGGGCAAAATACCAACATAACAGAAAAAAATCAACTTTTATTCCTGGTTGTAGGTCCATAAAACATTAAACATTAATGCTACAAGAACATTTAACATATTCTTGTAGCATTTTTCCTCAAGAGAAGACATAAAACCATTTCAAATTAGAGTATTTCTTATGTCGGGTTTACACCGCACGCGGAAACACCACGAAGTATCCGCTTCACCTCCAGTTCACTGCAGACGAGTATTTTTTCACTTTGGTCAACAGACGCTTCTGCTCTGCTGTGGTTATTTACAGCTTCTACAATCCATTTGACATCTTCCATCTGGACTTGTCTCCAACTGCTTTCTGCCCAAAACCTCGCGCCCCACTCTGCAGTCGCCACACTACACTGATGTGTGTGTTTTTTTGAAAGTCACGTGAACCATTTATCAGGTCTCAATGTAAAAGAACCAATTGACAAGAAATAAAAACATTTGAAGATGTCCAATTATGTGAAATGCTGACTCCTGGTGTTAGAAATTGGTACTGCAACTGAAATTCCTCAACATTTTTCGCAAGTGAATTCCTCGATACTGACCGTTTGGATTTAGCGTTGGACTAATACAGATAGTGATAAATAACTTTATTATCTAACCTTTTAATATTTGAGGCGTCGTTGGTGGTGCTTAAACACAGAATCTTTAACATACTGTAAGTTTACAATCAATAAAACCAGAATTCCAGTAGATTCTGACGGAGAAAATGACACACAGATCTTAAGAGAAGCATGTGTTTGTTATTTCTGTCCTTTCATTTTGTATTTCTCTTTCATATTTTGTGTTTCTAAGTCTATTGTGAAGAATAAGCTGCAACTTTATTGATTTTTCTTTACTCAGACATA
The DNA here is from genome assembly GCA_003999625.1 of Oryzias javanicus. Classification (NCBI taxonomy): domain Eukaryota; kingdom Metazoa; phylum Chordata; class Actinopteri; order Beloniformes; family Adrianichthyidae; genus Oryzias; species Oryzias javanicus. The sequence goes on from CM012448.1 coordinate 4,712,334, forward strand.
CAGCGACAATAAAAGCCGTGTTTTGTATTCTAATCCTCTTTATTCTCTCCATTCTGATTTTCTCTTTCATCTGCAGTTTCTGCTCCGGCATGAACACTAACAGCTGAAGTTCAACGTGTTTCTTTTATTCTTCAGCTGCAGCCAAAAAGAGCAAAGTGGAATTAAAAGCACCTAGCGGAGGGATCAATACTGAGCAGGAAGCAGCGCCAATGTCATCTGCAAAGGATGCTCCCAGCCGCTCTGCTGTGCCGCTTTGGCAGCCGAGCCGAGGATGCAGCAGATCTCCCACCTCACTAAAAAGCAGAGTGTTTGTGCAGTTTATCGAGGAGAAGTGAAAAACGTGTCACAAAGGCTGGAAGTATGATTCACAGCTCACACAATGTTTTAAAAAGTGGAATAAATCAGGATGTTTTTATTAAAATAAAATAATCAAAATAATCAAATCAAATGGAAGGGAATACAATAAAAACAAATGGCGTATGTCAGAAACTCACTTCATTGTGAGAAAACCTTAACATAGAGGACAAGCTTTTCCTGAAGATTTGAAAACTTTTATTTATCTGCCAAACGTTTTAATTAAAAGGAGATTTTTCTTTTCAAAAATTAATGAGTGTTTGGAGAGCGCTGAGGCAGAAACACAGACATGTTCTTCATCCTGATGAGGAGCTGAACGGCAAAAACACGGATGCAAGCGAGGTCTGAGGAGCCAGCAGCAGCAACAACCCACGTCCCTGCAGCCACGCAGCACCAGAGTCTTCTGCACCGCATCCAGCTTCAGCTGCTTTTGACTGTCAGGAATGTCAAGGGCTCCATGAAACGCAAAACAGACAAAAAACCTCAAACTAAACCTACGTTTGACTGAAATGATTCTTTCCTAAAAACAGTAGAGATGTAAAAGGAACACATTTGAACCTGCAGCTTCCAGGTTAGTTTTTGGGAAAGCGCGCAAGCATTCTCGCTAGATCGCTACAGCGGAGCTCGCTAGCATGCAACTCTGTCCTTCAGGAGGCTGGCTAGCGTTGTGAGCCAACCCATCTAAGTCAATAGGCGTGTTTGAGGTCATGCAGGCGGACGTGGCGCTGCGCAGATGGCCTGGATTGCGGTGCATGCTGGTTAGTTTCTGTCACCGACGTCACATTTGTGACGACATGAAGTATCGCGAGAAAGGGGCGGGTTCAAGGCGCCTACCTAAGCCAGCGCAGCCAGAAAATAGGTACTGCGCTGGCTGCGAGCCGCCTTGATGACTACAAAACAATGCATTGTGGGAAATGGTGTCCTGAAAGTTCTTGTATTTATAATCTGTGGTTATGTGTGTCATAGTTGTCTTTAAAATGAACTTTAATTTCTATTTTATCTGTTTATTTGGGACTGTGTACATGTAATGAATCCCGCAACTATTTTTTTTTTATCTGTTTTACTCTAAGAGATGTAAAAAATACTATAAAAGACATAACAGCACAGATCATACTAGGAGGAGTGGCGTATTAAAATTCAGCCGAATGTTGAGGAAAACCCCCAACTACTCGTTCTTGTACAGTCTCGTCGTTCACCTTCAACTCAGGCGCCTTTCTCCGCCCCCTCCTGCAGCAGCTTGGTCTCGCCGACGAAGCAGGCGAGGCGCAAGTCAACTCAAACACGCCTACTGTTGACAAACAGAGGTGGAGTCACCACAGAAACTGTGAACAAACCAATTCGAGGCCCAAATTTTCTGCCAACTTGTAAACCACACGGGGCCTTGTTTGGGAAAAGTAATAAAGGAAAGATTTTTAGTTTTGGAGCTGGATTTCAGGTCTTTTTGGCAGGAATCTGCTTTGAGGGGGAGGCGTGTCTGTCCACTTAGAACGACTCGCTTCTTGTAACAGTGGCGGTTGGGAATTTCATGAAGAGCCGCAGAGATTCTGCGGTTTTTAGAAAACGCTGGTGCTTGTTGTTGTAGAAAAATTAATTTTGGTCCCAATCCAAAAATAGAAAAATGGTCAGTTTCCTTGTAATAGCAGACATCTCGGTTTGACTCCGCCCACCACAGCGGATCTTTCGACCGTTGGCGTTCATCTTCTGCTTCATTTATTAAAATAGAAGATCGCTTTGTCCAAAAACTACAAATGAATCCCATATTATCTCTTTAATTCAATAAAATCTTAATCACAGAATATAAAAGTTGAAGTTTATTTTAGACAGAGTTTTAATTACGCTGACCTCACAGCTGCACGCCTCTTCAGCCTGAAACAACAGCTTCACAAAGAAGACGGCGATCTTTACTTGTTGGATGAGACAACGAGCCTCCGTGGATTCACCACATTGAATCTGTTGACGGTTGAAGTCCAAACCATGTTTGACTCAAAGAGGCCGAGTCTGGGTTTAAAGATGACTGATGACATCTCTGCCACAAACGCCTGCAGAGCTCATTATTTTGACCCCGGAGTTTGTGTCTCCGCTCTGCATCAGGAAAGGAGACAAAGACGCTTTCTGTCCCGCCAGCAGAGCATGGAAAGAGATGGAATAGATGAGTGAATGTGAGCGCCGCGGCTGATCAGTCAGACAGGCTTCCGGACTCACGTCACAACGTGTAAAAGCTGCCTCGTCATGTGACTTCTGAACCACGGCCCTCGTCTATTATGAGGTGGTGGTAATACATCAAGTAAATGATATTAAAAGTTGTACTCTTCAGAGTATTTTATAATACTTCTTAGTTTACTCAAGTGGATTTATGATGATAAGCCAGTACTTTTACTCAATTACATTGAGCTAGAACTCCACAGTTACTTTTTTAAAAACCTTTGAACCATTTATTCTACACGTGTTATACAATGAAATCAGTGCATCAAAACTTCAACCCGGTTAGAATGTATAAGAAGATCTTGAAATCTCAGAGAGACAATACAGTCTTGTTTGTTGTATTTGTAAAGCAGAAGTGATGTGTGACATAGTTTTAATCCAATAAAGGAAAACAAAAAGGAGTACCAACTTAATCAGTAGTTAAATGAACAAAAGAACAATGTTCAAACTTTTCATTAGGATGAGTTTTATTGAACATTTGTTGAACTCAAAAACCTGAAATGATCATATCTTATATATATCATATCATTATCTCATAGCAAATACTGATTCTAAAAGGACACTAAAGGTTTCCTGAAAAATGTAGAGGGGTGTACTCAATTATGCTGAGCACTGTGTATGACTACTGTAGAGTGAAGGTGGGATACACCCTGGACAGGTTGCCAGTCTGCTGCAGGCCATAAACACTCGTAGGGAGACTTTTCGGGTAGTCATCAATTAACCCTGTTTTTGTTCACTGGGAGGAAGAGTGTCTAGAGCAGAGATGGGGAACTCCAGGGGCCCGTTTCAAGAAGCAGGTTTTAAAAAATTCAGAGTTCAAACCTGAACTCAGAGTTGACTGACTCAGAGTTCACAAACTCAGAGTTATCGGTTTCAGAAAAGCTGAAAAAAGTTTGTTCAATCAACTCTGAGTCGTTGGACTCAAAATCAGGTGCGAGCAGCGCGACCATAAAGAGCCTGAACAATGGAGCAAAGACATTCCGATTCACCATGGTAACAGGAATAAACAACTTTAGGGTTGCATACTTCACTGCGACAGAAATTGATGCGTTACTACAAGCATACGCCGACTACGAGAACATTTTCCAATGCGTATGACTCGTTTTGAATCATTTCAATTCAGGATAAGAACTAAATAATGCCAGAAATGTCATTTTGTCACTTGTTAAGTAAGGAATAGTTTTGATCTGTCAATAATTTAACGAGTAATCTGTGTAATCCCCCCCCCCACACAGTAATATTTCTGCATGCAAAAAAGAAACACTTGTAGCTGCACGGAATATGTTAAAACAGGTATTTAACACATTTGAATTCTCAAGAATTAAAACATTCACTGAAAATGTTTTTGTAGAATTAAACTTTTCCACATCAAATCTCTGCATTGGAAGGCGGCCGTACTAACCACAACATTTGATAAATCTCTCTCAGCACGGTAGAGGTTTTTGACAGGCAGCTCCAGTGTTTAAGGTTTAAAAAGAGGAGAAGAAAACTTGGAATTATTAATAGCGAATCCTTGAAAAAACGCTTTTGGTCAAATAAAAGTGAACTGGAAAACGGCGGGTTATCGACATTTCCTCTGGATTAATCCAGCCTCCTCGTCTACACGATCCTCTATGAACAGAGATGTCATTTTGGTTTCTGCGCGGCGGAAACGTGCAGTTTCTAATGTGAAAGTTCTCAAAATGTTAATGAGGAACTCATATTTGAACATCCTTCACTTTAAGAAGGGGCGGAGACTGCAGCGAACTCTAAGTTTCCTGAAGGAAACCTGCAGTTGCCATAGTGATGAACTCTGAGTTCAGCTCACCCCGCTTCGTAAAACGAGTTTGGTTTCACCCACTTTTACAGGTTTAAGTTACCTCCATTTCTGAAACCAGAAACTCAGAGTTTTCCTTAACTTGGAGTTCACAAACTCAGAGTTTCAACAAAACCTGCTTCCTGAAACGGGCCCCATGGTTTCCAACATCTCCTGCTCTGGCACGTTCTGATTGGCTGGACACACCTGAACCAGGTAACCAATCGTGAGTAGAGCTTGGATATCTGGAAGTCATGCAGACACAGGTGCCCTCGAGGCCCGGAGTTACCCATCCCTGGTCTAACATCCACATTCACAAGGAGAACACGGAGACTCCACACAGTGGAGTCCCAGCAAGGATTAGAACTAGAGCCTTCTGACTGTGAGACAAGAGCGCCACCATGCAGCCAAACAGAAAATACGATAAGTCAATGCCATTACTGATGATCATCGATTTTAGTTATAAACCAGGCAAATTTAAACCATTTACTTATTTTTTTTGACTCCCACTCAAATGAGTATTTGAACGGTTTCACTTCTCTTTCAGTCTTATCTGAGTGATAGCTTGCTTTTGGATCCTGGTTCTGCTGAGCGTAACCGAACTGCATCTGTTTGAAGATTTTAAAGCTAAACAGAGACTTTAGATTCCAACACGTGTGACAGCCGTCCTGTCAACCAAAGAGAGAAGTGCAGCAGAGTGAGTGAGGGGGATCTGACAGCAGAACACACTCGGGTTCTGAGCGGCGCCAAACGCTCCGCCGTGCTTCATTTTTGAGCGACTCGCCTGCAAACCTCTCACTTACACGGCTGCTCATGCGGGGCATTAGACAACCTTACTGCCTCACTCACTCTGCCCCGTCTTCCGATTTGCACCGTGAGGGCAATAAATAAGAGCATCTCCAGATTCTCTTTACTTGGAGGAAAACACAGATAACACTTGGATGATGTGTTTCAAACTTCAGCACTCAGCATCTTCATAGATGTGACAAACACATGAACAAAAACTTCAGCATTGGTGGAAAGAGCAAACACAGACATTTTTGTCAGGATCTGGTTCGAAGTGAAGCAGAGTTTTGGGGAGGGTAAACATCAGGAAATGTTCTGAAAGTCTCTTTTTTTGAATGATTCTGGGTTTTCATGGTCAAACGCCTCTCCTCTGTCAAACAAACTTCTTTTAAAATTTCTGCAAAAGAAAACCTCAAACTGAAATTGCAACAAAAACAGCATTCCATTTAAGTCTTTGATTTTCCTCTTAAAATAACTTGTAATCTAAAACCATAAAATAATTTAGTTTAATAACAAATCTTCATATCGTTAGTGCTTCTTTAGTTGGACAGAAAGAGTTCCTTCTTAGCAGTAGTCAGTTTTTATCTTATCTTCTGTCTTTGAATCAACAATCCTGGAATATCAAACCAAAATACACAGGTGTCATCAGGGAGCAGCAGTGATTGGTCCAAGTTGGTCAACTTTTCAATGGCAAGCTTCCTGGTGGATCGTCTGAGCTCCGGTTCTCGGCCGTGGACCCCGTCTCTGGCTCGTCTTGGCTGTGAACCTCAACCCTTGTCCTATCTGACTGAACTCTATTCAAATACGTATTTGTACAGTTGGAAAAACAAATTCTTCTGTAATAGTCCTGGTTAATCGCTTGCTTGTCCTGTGAGAGTATCTCTCCTTCAGATGGACATCCCTAAGATTTCTTGAATCAGGTTTTTTAGGAGTTTTTTTCCTTATGACCGTGGCTGTGGTGCAGCGGTAGGGCAGTTGACTCTTGATTGGAAGATTGCGGGTTCAACTCCCGCCTTACCCTCTCATGTGTCGAAGTCAAGACACTAAACTTGTTTATATTTTATGACCGACCTTCTGCTTCTGTTCAGTTACCAGTATGAAGCCCAACGAGACAACAGTTTTGCAATATTGGGCTATATATAAATATATAAATATGTGTAGCATGAATGGCTAGTAATTAACAACCATATGAAGGGTTGAATATGTGATATTCGCCTTCAGATCTGGTCAAAGTTATAAAGTTTATTAATCTGCAATTTTCAGATTCACCTGTAGGGGGCACCACCTCCTGCAAGGAGGAAATTATCACTTTAATTATTAGTTATTATTTCTAATTAATAAAGTAATACTCAAATTATCAGTCTACTTTATCCAAAAGGAAACGTGAGTGTCTTTACCTTTGAAGGGACGTTTTGTGAACCATGGAAATTATGAGACAGAACAACGACTTCTTATACACGTTCATTTATTGCATAAAAATTGGATTAACAAGAAGGATTATTGAGTGTGAAAGCACAGCATTGATTATACTTTGCAGAGATGAAAAGAAGAAAGAAAGAACTTTTTCTAAAACTATTCAAAATGCATACGTGAAGAGATCAATAAAATGAAATTTAAAACCAATTAAAATTATGTGAATGGGCTGAAGGTGTATGACTGCAATGTCTGATGTGTCTGATCTAATGCAAAATTAATGTTTTAATAAAATCGAGATAAATGTGCTTCTGGTGATTGAAACAATAATTACTTAGTTGAATTCTAAATCAAAGAAAATGTTTCTCTGACCACAAACAGTAAAACGCTGGAGCAAGTCTTCTCACCATGCGGTCTGGTTCTGGTTCCAAAGAGCACAGGAAGGCCTCTCTTTAGTTTCAGCTTTGAGAGACTGCCCTTCTCCCGAGAAGTCAGCCAGGTGTTGAAGTTAGAATCTGTCCCCAAAGGAAGATTCAGGTTGTTGTCCAGGGTTTTTTTAGTCTCAAGTGGTCAAGTCACGCTTGGTTCCAAAAATTAGCGACTAAATTAAAAGTTTTCAAAGCTGGCCGGGCTACAAAAACTTAATAATTATTTTGTCACTTATAAAAATTAGAAAGAAAAATGAAAAGTTAAAATTGCATAAAACGTAAAAAGGTTGACGGTTCGGTTTGCTTAATCTTAAAGATGGAAAAATCTCACAGAAGTTTTCATCTCGAAGTTATTAAAATCTTAGAAGTTAAAGCTGTCCTTTGTTCTGAGTTTCTTGCTCCTCCTTGTTTTCTGAGAGTCTTCCCTCACTCACTTCAGAACTCCATCCCTGAACTGACCTTCAGTTTGAACGTGCGAGGGACAAAGGCCCTGAAACTGACCAATCAGAAACGAGTTGGGCCGGTCTTACGCCCTCATCTAATTAACATACTCCAATAGGCTTGTTAATTCCTAATCTGGGGTGGGGTCCTAATTATGGGGGTGTTTGTGGGCGTGTGCGTGTGTATCAGAGAAAAAGCCCTTATAAGCCAACATCTCTTACCAACATTAAAGAAATAAAGAAACATTTAATTCCTTTTTTTAATCAACTCGTCTCATAAGTAGAAACCCCTTTTTCTGGAAAGAAAACAAAATAATAATAAGCATCCACATTTAAAAGATAATGCAAGATAAGAAGAATTAAACCAAAATCCAAAAAAAAAAACGAAGGATAAAATAAAATAAGACCTCTGTTCGTTTCTTATTTACCTGCCAGATCCTTCTTAAAAAGATGCACAACTTTAGTTAACTTTTACCAGTAAAAAGATGTTGAAGTGAAAAAACATTTCGATACCAGAGAACACAGAATACACATAAAACGTCTGGGGAGTCTATGGGGGGTTAAAAGGTTTTTGTAAATCCAGTCTGGTGATGTCTCCGGCCTGTTTTTCAAAGGATCTGTAGAACGTCATGTCAACACATGAGAACATTTTCTTGTGGCTTCAAAAGAACTTTATTCAATGGAATGCACTTTCTGGACGTCCTGTAAATCAAAATGGCTGGTTAGGCTCCAGAGTGGCTGGTGTCATGTTAACCTGGGATTACCAACGTCCTTCTTTGCGGGGGAAGTTAAGTGTTTCGGGGTCTGTTGCCATCCAGTCTGAGAGGTGTTACGGGAGTGAAGACCAATGCCTGTTGAAAGGGGGGGGGAGGTGATCTTTATGGCCACAGCAAAATTCCTTTGTTAGTTAAGGTTCTGGGATCCATGGTTTCATGCTACATATCCCCCCTTTTGTTTCGACTTGTTCCTGTGGAATTAGTTGAAACAACAAGATACAGAGAAACATGGGATTCCCCGATGAACCTTCTGGAAGCCGCTGGAACGCCAGAGTAATCCGCTGAAAACAGTGGGGTCAGAGTAATTCAGTGAAAGTCAAACATCCGAGTAATCCTCACGAGAGCCACTAGGTGCTGGGCGACTCTTCTGGGAGCGTTGGACGTTCAGCCGGCTCAGGCAGGTGTGGGTGTACCTGCAACTTTACTGCTGTGGTCAGAGGCGTGACTCAAATCTTAAAATAAGTCTATATATTCACTTAATCTTAGTTACTAGCGTAGTGTAATAGTCTAGTGTCTAGATCTAAGTGTTCTATAATGAAGAAAACCACATAGAGAGGAAGAGAAAAGAAGAAAGAGAAATACGAGTAGCTGTTCAGGTTAGGCAGGAGTGCCTGCAACCTCACAGAGGAGGTTGAGAAAGGCTGGAGAGAGAGGTTCTGTTCTAATGTTCTTCTCGAGGGCCCCCCCTTGACCTGTCGCTATCATTGTTATCTCTTTCAGTAAATCTCCGTCGAGTCTCTCGAGCCAATCGGCTGCGGCACCTGTCTATTTGTCTGCTGCTGCTTCTGGAAACCAAGAGCAGCAAATTCACGAAGGTGACTGATCGTTGCTGTGTGGGGGTTCGCAAAAACTCCCAAATGATGGCTGGTTCCAGGATGGAGGTTCTGAAGGAAAAGAAATTTGAAGTTCAAGTCCTCCTCCATTCCTGGTTCATTACGCGTACCAAAGTATGCTCGTAACAATCGGTAATAATATTGCTGGGAGACTCCTGTCTACCTTGTTTTACCGACATTGCAACCGTTAAACCTGACTGTAGGGCAATCAGAGAATTCCCTCTCGATGGCCTGTCGCCAAAGAGTACCATTCGCGTCTGGTAAACTCTGGCTGCCTTTCGATGAAAACGGATTACCTCACGGCTCGAAGTGCGTTTGATAAGATAAATCTTATCTGGAATGGTGGCCTCTGGATAGTTCCTGAGATAGAACTCAATGTCATCCAGGTATGCTCGAGGATCATTAGAGCCACCAGGGGTTGGTTCGAATCTGGTAAGATTTCGAGAAATTTTGTCTAAATCTCGATCAGAAGGACCATGATGACGAGATTCATCTGCCCTAAAGTCATGGAATCGATTCACCTGTGTCGACCTTGGATCCGTGCAGAAAAGGAGGCAGGTGCAGGTGCTAAAAGAGGTAATCCGCCAGAACTATCCCTTTAGCCTGTGCACCCCCCTTTCGTCTTTGAAAGTTGGATGAATCGGCTGACAGGTGTCAGATTCAAAAGATGGCTTGATGTCTGCTGTTGCAGACTTAGGTTCCACCATCAAGTGTTCATATTGTTGATCGGAGGCTTCTTGTTTGGTGGTGGGTAAGCTAGTTGCTCTTCATTAGCTCAACCTGTCCTTTTGGTCATCCAACTGTCTGGTTAGATTAGCATTTTCTCGTGCAATGTAATTATATCGTCTTCAGCTGGCATGCAGTCCTATTTGAGAAGCTTCGTAAGCTTCTTTAACCTCCATGAGCTGCAGCTGTTTTGCTACCAGTTCATGCCGATAGGCTGGGGCCTGGGATTCGCAGTCTTTTATCTCTTTTAATTTGATCATTTTCAGTTTTAGTTCTTCATTTTGAGTCGTCAGTGCAGTGACCTGACGCTCCAAATCATCTGTTTGTCTTTGAGCAACCTCGCGCTGATGCTGCAAAAGCTTAATTTCCCTCTGGGTCTGAGAAAGTTTCTGCGAGCGCGTGTCGAGCTTCCCTAGCGCATGGTTTAACAAACTATGAGCGGTTTTGAGTCGAGCTGTGAGCAGTATGGCTAGGCTACCAAGTGTTTTGGTCAACTCCTTATCCTTCGGTGGATCATTGTAATTTCAGCCACTACCTCAGAGAGCTTAGTCTCCAGTTCAGATGCGGTTAAGTTCTGAACTTGACCTTCAAAACCTGGACTGTGATTTTCAGTGATTTCTGTCAAGGCAGCTTCTAGATCATCAAAAAGGTCCCTATGGCTAGAGGCCTCAGAAGAAACTGCGTCAGTCATTTCTAAATCTGTTGCTCAGCTGATGAGGAATGAAGCTGGAGGGTTTGGACAGCTTTGTTTAGCCTCAATTAGCAAGTACCGAAACTTTAGCTTTTAGCTTTCAAATCACTATATCATTAGCTTTTAGCCCCTTAGCATTAGCGTTAGCTTTAGCCTTTTAGCTTTTAGCATTTACACCTAACTGCCAGTAGGGGAGATGACAAGTGTGATATCTATTTCAAGCCACAAGGGGAGTCAATGAACCACTGACTTAGCAGACCTTCCAACTTGCTGTCTACCCTAGATTGCACAAACTTCAAGTCTCTGAGTGGATTAAATATAGGTCTCTATATCTATGCTTCCACAGTCAACCTGCTTTGGTTCAATGCAGTCCAAGTACACACACCTCCTCTAGGCCAGTACGTCTATGATATTAATCCCAACTGTAACTTGGTTCAACACACAACTTCTGATTATTATTAGAAGAGGGGTAACACCTCTGGCTCAGAGTCCACCTCCTATGACCCTGACTGCGTCACAGCTTTAGCCACACCCCTTGGGTGACCCGGAAGTTCCTCCTTCCTTTCTCCTCAGTTTTACTCAGCGCTCGTCGCGAACACACCTAAAGCAGCAGTTTTTTAGCAGAGGCAGCTAAACGTCCTGAAGACAAAGCAGTTACTCACAGCAAACCCTAAAGCTGGAAAAACGGAGTGATTGCAACTTTTGGATTTAAGCTAGTTTGTAACAGCTTGCTATCTCTAAGGTGTCTTTTGCACTGATAAAGTAGGGACAAAGAGTCTGCAGACCGCGCCTGCGTGTGCTTGTGCTATCAGCACAAAAAGGGGTCAGGTCTGCCAACAGACTGATAATTGCCCCTTCAGAGAGCTTATCACACAGCCCAAAATGCGCAGTTATATCCTAAATCCTTGTTAATTTTAGTAACCCCTACGGCTGACAAGAGTGCTTTCCTGCACTTTCATAAGACGTTTACGTCTTTATAACGTCCACTCATAGATAAATCTATGGGTGTGAGGTCCGGCCGAATCCTCAGCCGCTGGGACGACGGAAGTCGGGCCTGTGTCCTGGAACACGCAGTTACACAGCCAGAACTTTCCGTGGAAAAATTACACAAGACAGGAACACGCTGAACTTCTGTAATCTTTCCAAAGGCCTTTTAACTTATTAAAACGCATAAGCATAAATGCGCAAACGCATGCAAATATCACGGTTCTGCTCCGTGCAAAAAAGTTCTGTTTCACAGAATCATCTGTTACGCTGATCGCACAGCGTCACAGGCTTCCAAAGCCACACAAACAAGTTCTCAGTCTTAAATAAGGGAAAAGTCAACAGCTCAGAGTACTCAGGAATTTCATTCAGAACCGCAGTTACGTTTTAGATGCACAAACCTTTCTAATTAACCTGTTTATCTCAATATTTCCCAGTTCACAAAACGTTTTCAGAGGCCTCGCACGGATGCCCATAAATTAACCTGTAGCATGAATGGCTAGTAATTAACAACCATATGAAGGGTTGAATATGAATATGATATTCGCCTTCAGATCTGGTCAAAGTTATAAAGTTTATTAATCTGCAATTCAGATTCACCTGTAGGGGGCACCACCTCCTGCAAGGAGGAAATTATCACTTTAATTATTAGTTATTATTTCTAATTAATAAAGTAATACTCAAATTTATCAGTCTACTTATCCAAAGGAAACGTGAGTGTCTTTACCTTTGAAGGGACGTTTTGTGAACCATGGAAATTATGAGACAGAACAACGACTTCTTATACACGTTCATTTATTGCATAAAAATTGGATTAACAAGAAGGATTATTGAGTGTGAAAGCACAGCATTGATTATACTTTGCAGAGATGAAAAGAAGAAAGAAAGAACTTTTCTTAAAACTATTCCAAAATGCATACGTGAAGAGATCAATAAAATGAAATTTAAAACCAATTAAAATTATGTGAATGGGCTGAAGGTGTATGACTGCAATGTCTGATGTGTCTGATCTAATGCAAAATTAATGTTTTAATAAAATCGAGATAAATGTGCTTCTGGTGATTGAAAACAATATTACTTAGTTGAATTCTAAATCCAAAAAATTTCTCTGACCACAAACAGTAAAACGCTGGAGCAAGTCTTCTCACCATGCGGTCTGGTTCTGGTTCCAAAGAGCACAGGAAGGCCTCTCTTTAGTTCAGCTTTGAGAGACTGCCCTTCTCCCGAGAAGTCAGCCAGTTGAAGTTAGAATCTGTCCCCAAAGGAAGATTCAGGTTGTTGTCCAGGGTTTTTTTAGTCTCAAGTGGTCAAGTCACGCTTGGTTCCAAAAATTAGCGACTAAATTAAAAGTTTTCAAAGCTGGCCGGGCTACAAAAACTATAATTATTTTGTCACTTATAAAAATTAGAAAGAAAAATGAAAAAGTTAAAATTGCATAAAACGTAAAAAGGTTGACGGTTCGGTTTGCTTAATCTTAAAGATGGAAAAATCTCACAGAAGTTTTCATCTCGAAGTTATTAAAAATCTTAGAAGTTAATCCTTGTTCTGAGCTGTCCTTTGTTCTGAGTTTCCCTCCAAAAATCTTTTCTGCTTGAAGCTATCTCCTTGTTTTCTGAGAGGTCTTCCCTCACTCACTTCAGAACTCCATCCCTGAACTGACCTTCAGTTTGAACGTGCGAGACAAAGGCCCTGAAACTGACCAATCAGAAACGAGTTGCCGTCTTACGCCCTCATCTAATTAACATACTCCAATAGGCTTGTTAATTCCTAATCTGGGGGTGGGGTCCTAATTATGGGGTGTTTGTGGCGTGTGCGTGTGTATCAGAGAAAAAGCCCTTATAAGCCAACATCTCTTACCAACATTAAAGAAATAAAGAAACATTTAATTCCTTTTTTTAATCAACTCGTCTCATAAGTAGAAACCCCTTTTTCTGGAAAGAAAACAAAATAATAATAAGCATCCACATTTAAAAGATAATGCAAGATAAGAAGAATTAAACCAAATCCAAAAAGAAAAAACGAAGGATAAAATAAAATAAGACCTCTGGTTCGTTTCTTATTTACCTGCCAGATCCTTCTTATAAAAGATGCACAACTTTAGTTAACTTTTACCAGTAAAAAGATGTTGAAGTGAAAAACATTTCGATACCAGAGAACACAGAATACACATAAAACGTCTGGGGAGTCTATGGGGGTTAAAAGGTTTTTGTAAATCCAGTCTGGTGATGTCTCCGCCTGTTTTTCAAAGGATCTGTAGAACTCATGTCAACACATGAGAACATTTTCTTGTGGCTTCAAAAGAACTTTATTCAATGGAATGCACTTTTCTGGACGTCCTGTAAATCAAAATGGCTGGTTAGGCTCCAGAGTGGCTGGTTGTCATGGTAACCTGGGATTACCAACGTCCTTCTTTGCGGGGAAGTTAAGTGTTTCGGGTCTGTTGCCATCCAGTCTGAGAGGTGTTACGGGAGAAGACCAATGCCTGTTGAAAGGGGGGGGAGGTGATCTTTATGGCCACAGCAAAATTCCTTTGTTAGTTAAGGTTCTGGGATCCATGGTTTCATGCTACATATGAATTAAAATAACTGAAATCTCTCTTTTTGTGTACCCCTGATGAGTTTCTTCAAGAATGACTTCTGTTTCTGCATCTTTTTGGAAACGCTCTGATACGTTGACGTGAACACTGAGCAGGTGTTCCTCTGGTGCGAGCGAGGCCTCGGCCAGAACAGAAAACACAAACACCGCTTAATTGATCCTGCAGCATCCAGCGTCTGAGACGATGCGCTCCGAAGCACAACTCTGCCCGTTTGGCAAGAATATCAATAACCTGGGCGGCCCGTCAGAGAGCCGAGCGAGACGTGGCTGACAGCTCAGAACCGCAGCGGCGTTCGGATCAGAGCGTGACGCACAACAGCAGCAGAGGCCGTGCAGGTGCCGAGGCCATTATGGCCACCCAATTTAACAGTGACACTGCAGAAAGATCTCCATCGATGTACCAACCAGCTATTATGTTTCCCACAGGGGGAACGTGCTGAGCCCCGAAATCGAATCCATTCTCAGATGGGGTATGATCATGAGGACGTCAATAATGAACAAGACCTCGACCCGGTGACAGTCTGAGCTTTAAACACTCCCGTCTCTGCAGAGGCGGGCTTGTCTAAACCTGCGCTCTAGTGGAGAAAGCGAGGGGGAGGAGTTAGCGGTCAACAAGACGAGTACAGATGAGTGAAGAAGACAGAGAAGGGATGTGAAGAGAAATGGAAACAAACTGTTTCAAAGAATCAATACTCAGTTATTGAAACACTTGAGAGACACAGAGCAGCTTTAGTGCTGGATGGACAGATATGTGTCTGTATGCGGCGTGTGGCGTGCTGCAGGAAATCACAGAGATGAACTCATGACCTCAGATTCTTCCAGAGGATAGGAGAAAATAATGATTTTGCAGAAAAAAAGAGTCTATTTTATGTTTCATGTTGTATTTTTTACTTTTTACTACTATGATCATCATCTGTAGTTGGTGTCATATTTCAAATGAATTTCGCTCTAGGCTTTTTCTTTCACAGCTCTTGATCTTCCTCTCAAGTTTGATCATTGTAACACAAAAGAAGAGGAAGAGCAAATAAAAGAAACAATCAAAATAATAATGTTGCTAAAATTCAACAAGAGGACAAGACAGCAAACATAAAGTGCGATCATTATAGCCATTTGGTCCATGGAGATAACTGGAGCTCTCTCAGTGTTTCGGCCATTTTATGCAAGCAGGACGTTTTCTACGCCCGTGTGTAACACCATAAAATGGCTGTTTGAACGGGACAGAACAGCGTTTTGGAAGCGCGGTTTGTGCAATTCACGTGTTGAACCTCTCATCTACTCCCCACTGGGGGAGCGGGAGAGATTTCAGATTCCAGGTGGATCGAGGAAGTCCCACAATGCTCCTTGTCATCATGAGAGAAGACCGTTACCTCAGTTTTGTGACAACATAAGTGAGACAAAGCGGCTTTGTTCATTGATTCTTTGTATTTAATGAACAAAGGAAGAAAAAAAACAATGGGGATCAAATTAGTTGCCGTAAATTGGAAAAATCTGAGACAAACATGCAGCAAATAACTCTTCTGTTGTTTTTCTTGGATGTTATTCATAGTGTGAAAGATGAATCAACCAGACGCGTGCACGGCTTCTTCACCTGAACACCGTCAGCTCAGATGTTGTTCAGAAGGACAGGAATATAAGAGGTTTCATATCTGCCAAACACTCAGAAAACAGTCATATTGTTTTGTGTGTTGACGCTCAGATGGATCAATGCTCTCAGAATCTGGTTTTTTTACCTGTGGCGTACCGTCAGGGCCTCCAAAGCCTTCAGTGAAGGCCTGAAAGGATCTGAAAAGAAGTATCTAAATCACAGAGAAATGTTTATATATGAATATATATTTCTGTTATGTTAGCTTCTCTCACAGCCCTGCTGCACTGCGCTGCTTTTAGACACATAAAAGTTTCTAACCAATCAGATTTTAGCTCTCACTTGTTGCTAGTTTCATGAAAGTCAGTGCTTCCATCCTCACTTCCAGTTTTGAGGCGACTTGCCATGATAAAACACGACTGATTTATCATATCCATTCATGGATCAAACGTGTTTACTTTGATTTAATCAATCAGAATTTGACTTAGAGCCTCTGTAGCTTCATGAGGGAAGATGACATAATCTGATTGGATGATCAAAGCTCGCCCTATCAAACACTCACGCCTTGTACTTCTACATTTGATTTTTGCTTGAATTCACTACTGTTTTCAACAGACGCTTCTCCAAAACTAGCTGAACTGGGCCTTATTTTCACCAATAAAAAATTCCTGCAATGCATTTTTTATTTTACCCACAATGCACTCCATCACTATCAGCGGCGCTTTATAGGGGCTCAGCTGGTCCTAAATGTAGAGAGAAGACTGATTACAGAGGAACATCATGTTATAATGCATTCTGTTTCTAAAACAGCAGTAAAAAATATGCAGTAAACTTTAAAACGGGATACATTATTGAAACAGCTGAAGGCCGAAGATCATGAAGCCGGTAAAGATCTGTGTCTGAACATCTCTTCATTTCATGCTTCTTCCAAAGGAACAAAATCATGTAAATAAAATTGTTTGTGAAAATTTATTTTCAATTTACATAATTATTTTTTTTATATTTTCAGGACAAAATATTGAACCAGAATATGATTTGATTTTAAAATGGTTTGATTAAAACAAGTAATCTCTAAATGAAAACAAAACTAATTTTATGATTTTTTTTTCAGGCAATATAAATATTAAATTATATTTAAATGCAGCTGAAATTTAATATATTGAACAAGTAAAGTTTTTAGGAGTAATAATTGGTGATATAATGTCTTGGAAACCTCATATAAACTGCACAAAACACAAAGTTTGTCAATCTATTGGTATTTTGTTTAAAATCATCAATGTATAAAACAAAAACTATAAGACTAAAAAGACTAAACATTTAAAATGAAAGAAATTTGTTCATGTTAAGGTATTAGCAACATAAATTGTTTCTAATACACAGAAACTATTTACTTTAAGACTTAATCCGTATAATTTAAGAGGTCTGTATTACTTTGAACAGGTGGAAGTTCGTATGGATGTGTTTCAGTTTTCCAAGTCAAATTATGGAATGAATTGATTGATAAATTCAAATTAAGTATCTCACTTTTGTGGTTTCAAAAAAGTTTAAAACGTAAATGTATAAATAATTACAAAACACGTATGTAACATGATTTGATTTACTTGTACCTGTTTATCATGATTGTTTTTTTTATTTGATTACATCTATTTTTTTAATCACGCTGATAAGAATGAACATTGTCGAGTATTCATTGTACAACCTTCCACCTATTCCTTATTTTTATTGGTTGTTTGTTTATCCTCTATATCAGTGACCCCCCCCCCCAAACCCCCGAGGGTCAATTGGTACCGGGCCGCAGACAGAAAAATTAAAATAAGTAAATAAATGCGCTAAATTAGAATATTTCCGTTTCGTTTATTTTCTGATTCTAAAGGAAGTTTTATTTTGAAAGACTTTCAGATTCTGTTCACAAGAACCGTCTGGGTCATGTGACTTAAAGCAGCTGACTAGCATGGCTAACTAGATTGCTAAGCTTGGAGCTCAAAGCTAAACACAAAAAAACAAACAATAAAACGTATTTGGAACGTTTCTTTGGGGAGAAAAGAGTCGGTGACGGAACCGAAGAAGAGCCTTTGACTTTAAAAACAAAAAACAGGAGTTTTCCTCGACACACAGAATTATTGAGACAGTTCTCATGCAGCAGAAGCTGCTTGGTCTCGTACGCGGCGACAGACTCTTGACTTCTCCACACACAAAGATTATAAAGTAACTGAGCTAGAGAATTCACGTTTGTTTAATGTTTATTTATGACGGTTGTGTCGTTTTATTTTGCTTTATTTATTCATCAAACCCTAAAAGTCAGACTTGGCTGAAGTTAGCATCCGGCTGTTAGCCTCCACTATGACCTTAACGGGAAATTTTTCATCACAAAGTTCAAACATTTTACAGAGAATCAAGACTCAATTAAATAAAGTTGTGTAGAAACTTGTGAAAGAGACATTTGAGAATTTTACAGTGAGACTGAATTCGGTTCAGAAACTTTAGCACAGAAAATGCTCCTTTGAGTTGAAGAAAAAAAAAAACAAACAATAAATTAGGATTTATGGATAAACAACTTTTGATTAATGTTTTTGTCCTGAAAAATAATCAGAGCCTGGATTGAGAGTTACAAAGACATTTTATGGGATGCAAAAAACATGTTATCTTTCTTTTATAGAACTTTAAAAAATTTAATCATAAATGATTTCTACAAATCAAACAACTTTGATTGTTTCATCATCAGCATAAAAATATACAATATATTTACTGATTTTTATAGACTTTTTTTTAAACAAGATTTCTTATAGTAGCACTTTTTTAGAGAGTAGATGTCATAAACCGGAAACTTTAAAAGCTCCTACCAATTTAAACCGTTCTGTGGTCAGAAAAATGCTCTGTATAGTGTTAAGATAAAAAAAAAAAAACAACATTTAAAACTGGAGGATCTGGCTGCAACTGGAGCAAAACTTTAGCTAACCGTGTTTGACAGTGTTCCCTTCACACTCTCAGAGGAGTAAAGTGTTCATGACTCCTGTTTTCCCTTACTTTCATAAACAGAAGTTACCTCTCTGCAGAGAGAAGGCAGAGGGCCGAGCAGACGCGTGCATTTGCATGAGTGAAGGTCAGGTGAGGAAGATGATGGAGTCACTGATGATGGTATCCTCCAAATACCTGAGAAAGGGTTTGACGCTTCACATCCTTCAGGGTGAAGATCTCTGCTTTAGAACATTCTGCATGTTTTTCAATCATTTATACGTTAGTTGAATTATTTAGAAGGAAATATTCACCAGGACAGCTTCATCATTTAATCATCTTTTTTATAAACATTAGTCGGCATTTCGTGAAAATATTTATGCCTTAATTCCGATGATTTTGACTCTGATCCATTAAAAGTTGCATTTATCCTCATCATTGATGCATTTATACATTTTTAATCTATTCATACATTTAACACTCACTGCAGAATTGATACGTTTCTCTTCTTTTGTCCATTTTCTGCAGTTCATAAATCTGTTCCGATCTAAATCAAACCTTAACGAGAGCTCTTCTGAGGAAGAGGAGGAGGAGGGGGGATGAAGGGGGCGTGTTGCTGCATCAGCAGTAGAGAAAGGTGTGGTCAGGAGGCTCTGCTGCCCCCTCAAGGGATTCTGGGAAGCAGACGCTTCCACATACACCTGCATCTTCATCACACAAAGATCACGTAGGGTGTGGGGGTGAAGAAGTTTGTCCCGATTAGGAAAAATGAAACCCTGCCTGGAGACGCCACACGCAGCCGCGCCGCCTCGTCTGTCGTCGCTTCACATGAAGAGCGTTTCTCAGAAGAGCTCCGCTTTGTAAACTACTGGGAAAGCAGGGTCCTTGAAAAGCATTATGATGATTAGATGGAGCTCCCAGTGTGCTGACAGAGGAGATGGATGTGCTCTTCTGCCCCCTGGTGGTGCTCTGCCGGAACAGACCGGCGGTCGCGGCAAAGAAAGGGTTGATTTGCTGGTGGCGGCGCACAAAGACACTGATCGAGGTTTTTCATAGGTGTGACAAACTCAAGGCCCGGGGGCCGGATCCAGCCCGCCGAGTAATTCTATCCGGCCCTCCAGATCATTTTACTTTATGCTTATTAATACCCAGATGTTCTCTTGTGGTTATTTCTAACTTGTCAAATTTTGACTAAATTATAGAGAGTAAAATATTGAAAATTATTTAAGGTTTAAGGTGATTTAGTCAGGAATAAATTTTATTATTCATATTTATGTAAAAATTACAGTTCTAAACTTTTAAAAATTGACATTCTGCTAGTTTTTAAGGCTATTTTGGTGCTTAGCTAATATTTCAGCAACATGTTAGCTGTTTTGGCTAATTTACGCTTTTTTCAGTTTTGTAGGATAATTTTAAGTTTAGCTATTTTTTCAGCTACATTTTGGCTGTTTGAGCAAATTTAGGTGTGTCCAAGTTTTTTAGAGTGTTTGTTATTATATTTCAGCTATATGCTAGCTGTCTTGGCTAATTTAGGCTTTTCTTTTAAAGTTTTTAGACTTTTTTGGAGTTCAGTTAATATTTAAGGTACACACTCAATGTTTTATCTAATTTAGGCTTTTTTCAGTTTTGTAGGATGCTTTGAAGTTTAGAAACTTTTCAGCTACATGCTAGCTATTTTGGCTATTTTTTTTTTTCTTGTTTTTAAGGCGAATTTGGCATTTAGCTAATATTTTAGCTGGCTATCAGCTTCAGCGTTTTCAGCTATCAGCACTAGCTACTTCAGCGCCCAAATTCACCTTATGACACACACACTAGCATTATCACAGGGAATGCTATATATCTAGTTCATAATTATATTAAGCTAACGTTTTAAAGGTTTAAAAATGTAGTTTAATAAATGTATATCCTGTTCGGCCCGTGACCTGAGGTTTGTTTGGGATTTTGGCCTCTTGTTGGTTGCGTTTGACACCCCGGTTTAAGGGAAGGAAACAACTTCTGTTCCATGATTTATTCTTAGGCACGTCATCAGAAACTGACAAAAGTGGAGGTGAAGGTACAGACAAAGCTGGCAGTTCACAGCAACATTGCTTGGAAATCTGAAGAATAAAGTTAGTAGCTTTATTTTGAGACTGTGGGGTCTTGAACTGGTTTGACTTCAAGAAGAACTCAGTAAGGCATGAGTGGAGAAGCAGAAATCTGAGCGTCTGTGAAGGAGAGACGAGGAACTCTGCAGGAGAACTCTTCAGAGCTGCATCAGAGGGATTGACTGCAGCAATCATGACTCTGCAGTCTGACAGGATGACACTGCAGACAGGAAACAGTAACTCTGACATCTGAACATCACCCTCCCTCCTCTCTGAAATAAAAACGCTGACCTATCTTCCATCCCATCAAGATCTCGATTCAAACAAACAGGTGAGACTTTTGCAGAGTCGGTTTAATAATATAGAAATCAAATAAAATCCATTTTATACATTTTTACATAAATAAAAAAATCTATTTTTAATGAATCTGCAGAGAATTCCAAGCGTTCACATTTCAAGGAAATCAGTATCAATTTGACCAAAGTGAATCTGCAGTCAGTGTCGATCTTAACCTGCAGGGAATGAAGGTTCAGACCTGTCTATGGTGGAAGACCAGAGCGGTACATCCCCAGTGTAACATCTACAAGCCTCAGGGAGATGGAAAACCAGGAAGAAGAAAAAAAAATGTTTGGCTCATTTGAAGAGCGTTTTTTGTATTTATTTATTTAAAAAAAAATAAAATCCATTTTCTTTAACTTGATCTCCGATTTGATCTGAACAAACTCTTTTGTTCAGCTAGTGTAGCTCTTGGTTTGATGAAGGTGCAGAGAATTCACTGTGAAATCTCATTGACTGTATATACCGGACTGGACTGAGTGAGTGTGACATCACAAAACAGATTACTTTTGGCTCCGACCAAATGAAGCCAATTCAGTTGTCACTTTTTCTTACTGCCATGCTGGAGCCAGACGAGTTCAGTCAGTACTGAGTGGACCTAATAATTGTTTCTATGGCAACTACTGTCGCCAACCAGCAGTGAACTTTTAGGAACACCACAACCATTTCACAGAAAGAGAACCAGTCAACTAAAAGTATTGGACGCTCAAAGTGAGCAGGAACCACATGCATTTATTGAGGCACCTGATTGGCCAGTGGTCAGTCCAGTTCTCATATACAGTCAATGCATGTCACACAGAAAAATATGGGAGGGGAGGGGGGGGGGTTGTTTGGTATTAAGGAAAAAAACATTAAATCTCAACTTAAAATAGTTTGATGAAGATAAATAAAGACAATTTCAGCAAAAATCCAAGGTAGTGCAGAGTAATGTCGCATACAGACAGTATAAACACGCAGACTACATGTGAAGGACAGCACTGTTGGTTCTTTTATGAGAAATTCAGCGTGAGTATAACATTAAGTTATCATATGCCAACAGTTCAGACCAGTCTCTGCATCCATGATGTAAACGCACATCTTTTGGCACCTTTTTTTTTTTTTTAAACAAATTAATAGGAAATGATTTAGTTTTCTCATAACCTGAAGTTATGAGTTCTTTGTCTTAAATAAATTCATAAAACATAAATAGAAGAGGAGGATAGAAGAAATAAGTTATTGTGTGAAGGACTTGTTTGCTGGAGCTAAATTCTCCTTTTTCTGCTTTATTATACAAATAAATTGATTAAATATCTACCATGTGATTTCCTGGATTCTTTTTTTTTTTAACAAAGTTGAAGTGTTTTCTATCATGAACATTATTTAAAGAGTTCTATCAGCTTTGTAAGTGGGATAACCTGCAAAATCTGTGTCACACAAATAAATAAAAATGAACTTCTTTCCAGTTGTAAGCGACATAGTTTAATCCATTTCTCTAATGATGTAATACAAAAAGATTTTCAGGATGTGGTTGTGCTTTCAACACATATTTTACTGCATGTTTTTAAATCAGGCTCCAACCCAGTCGCCTCTACGCATTAGATGATGCAATTTCAAGTCATGAATCCATCATTTCTGGAGTCGACACGGATAAATGGAATAAAACGTTGTAACTCTTCGAAAGGTAATCATCATTTTTGACAATCTTGTGAAAGAGTGACGCTCTGTGAATCAACAGTCATGAACTGACTTTAACCATCATAAAGAGCAAATGTGGAGTCGGGGGGGGGCAGTGGATGGTTTGATCTCCGACAGGAGAAGAAACAATGACTATGGCTCCTTTTAAAGTGGTGAACACGCGAGCTCACTGATGGCATTGGACTTTCAGGAACCCTGAGCAGAAAGAAGAGGCCACAGAAACCAGGACGGCTGTCTGGAACCGCCTAAAAACTTCACTTTTAGGAGGGGTCCGTGTAGAAAAAGCGTGCATGTTTTATATTACAGAGTGAGGGTGTCACAGAAGGCTCCAGTTCTTCAAACAGGAGTTTAGTCCTGGATCATTTCGGTCCCGGTGCTCCACGGTGACGCTCCACCTCCTACATTCAGTCCATCAGCAGAACGTCACAAACCAGCTCAGAGTTTCTACCACAAACGTTTTCATATCAGAGGCCAGCTCCGCCACAAACTTTTCCTTAGGAAAAATAAAGAAGACCCGCCCGGACAGAGCCCTTTCACTCGCCTCGTCACTTGGGAGGAGACGGCCATATGGGGAGCGGGTGCGCCTCGGTGTTGAAGACGTACTTGTCTGGACTGAGCAGCTCCGCGTCATCGGAGAAGAGCAGGAACAAGTACTTCAGCGTCTCGCCCAGGAAGAAGCTCTCCATTTTGTCGCGGGGCCCGGGGTTGGCGGGGTCCCGGACGTTGTTGATGGACGTGTAGCCTCCATCCGGGACCTGCGGGTAGACAGACGGTTTTCAGGTTTGATCCAGATCCCAGCTCGGAGTCAGAATAACTAAAATGATCTTCTTCCAACAGAAATTTGTCATCCGCTCCTGATTCACGATCATTTAAATAAAGAAATCCAATTTTTGAGCTTAATTTGTTTTATATTTGTTCCCTTTCATGAGAAAAAGGCCACAAGAACATGTAAAATAAAAACACAATTTTCATCAGACTGAACCTGTAAACATTCCTCTGTGCTACTTCTAAACACAGGTGTTGTGGAGTGGACATGACCTGGGCGTGTGAAGCCTGTTTGTACCTTTGTGTACTTGTTGAAGCTCTGCAGGATCTCCCACCCCCAGTCTCTGTACTTGGCATTCTTGGTGAATCTGTACATGTAGAACAGGCTCTCCACGGTCTCTGGTCTCAGTAAGTTGTGTCCGTCTGCAGGCTGAAGGAAGAATCTGAATTTTAGTTCCACGTTTCATGGATTGCGACAGATCACAGAAGTTCTTCAGAGGGTTGGTAAGAGCAGCAAATCTTATGATGGAGAAAAAGCAAAACCACAATAGTGTGGACTTGTCTTTTTAACCACATATGGCCGTGTTGAATGGCTTTAGAGCAGGGGTGTCAAACTCAATCGCACGGGGGCCTAAATCCAAAACACACCTGAGGTCACGGACCGAACAGGATAAATATTTATTGAACATTCTAAAACTACATTTTTAAAAAGTAACTTTTTAACATAATCATGAACTAGATGTATAACATTACCTTAAATTATGCTAGCGTGAATGATGTAAGCTGAATTTGGACGCTGAAGATGCTAGTGCTAGTAGCTGTAGATGCTGAAGCTGATAGCTAGCTAAAATATTTAATAAATACAAATTTATCCTAAAAGACTAAAAAAAAAAAAAAAAACCTTAGGTTAGCAAAAACAGCTAGCATATAGCTGAAATATTAGCTAAACTCCAAAATAGCCTAAAAAATCTTAGTAAGTGCCGGAATAGTCCAAAAAGCTAGCAGAATACCCATAATTGAAACTTTTAAACTGTAACTTTTTAACATAATTATGAATACAGCAACATTATTTCAGAATAAATCAACTTAAACCTTAAATAACTTTTTTGCTCTCAATATTAATTGTGTCAAATTGTGACAGCGGTCCGATTAATTCTGCTGGATGTTTCTACTCAGTTTAGCCTCACTTCCACAGAGCGGTTTGTTTTTCATACGTGGTGTAGATTGCTAGCATGTCATTCTGTCATTGTAGTGCGGAGACTAGAAAAGCGACAACAATGGAGGTCATCCAGCAGCTCGTCTTTTTCTTATACGTTGTGTATAACTGGAATTTAATGTTGTTTGAAAGAAGATTGTGGGCGGCTAAGAAGAATACAGTAAAGAGGAAAATGGAATGGCTAGCTTACCGCTATATTGGTGCTTTCTAATCACTTTCTGCCAAACCGTCACATTCTGTTTTGCTATGGACCTACAATTGTTGGGGATCCTCAAGAGGTACGGGTCACAACTGTTTAATGGATCCATGTAACGATGGAAACGCTGAAAATACCTTATGTTTTTTATATGTCTGAGTGAAAACATTTCAATTTATGATCAAGAGTAATTATAATGTTAAGAGGATAGAATCACTTCTTTTCTCCCCATCAATTAAGGAATAAGTTTAACTAAAAATCTTAAAAAGGTTTCATTCAGGTATTTTTGGTCTTTTTTCTTTTTTTTTTTTAATGGAATAAAAAAATAAAAATCAAACAAACTGAAGGTGAAATAAATATATGATAATCTAAAATGAAATCAGTTTAGGTTGATATCAAAAGATGGGCAGCTAACCCCGTTTTTCTAGCAAACAGAGTTAGCTAACCCTACAAAGCTGCTGCTGTTGGCTAACCTGTTAGATAACAAAGATTATGACCCAGCTACCAGG
Organism: Oryzias javanicus; assembly: GCA_003999625.1. Taxonomy (NCBI): domain Eukaryota; kingdom Metazoa; phylum Chordata; class Actinopteri; order Beloniformes; family Adrianichthyidae; genus Oryzias; species Oryzias javanicus. The sequence goes on from CM012448.1 coordinate 4,737,671, forward strand.
ATTAATTAATCCTGCTAGCTAAAGCAGCTAACAACCGAGCTAACTGGGCTAGCTAACCCTGCTAAGCTGCTACTATTGGCTAACCCAGGTAACCCAGTTAGCAAACGCAGCCAACAACCCAGCTAACTGGGTTAACCAACCTTGCAAGCTAACACAGCTAACAACCCAGCTAACTGGGTTAACCAACCTTGCTAGCTAACACAGCTAACCACCCAGCTAACTGGGTTAGCTAACCCTGCAAAGATACTGCTGTTGGCTAACCAAGGTAACCCAGTTAGCTAACGCAGCTAAGAATCCAGCTAACTGAGTAAGCTAACCCTGCAAAGCTGCTGCTGTTTATTAACCTATTAGCTAATGCAGGTAATGACTCAGCAACCTGGGTTAACTAATCCTGCTAGCTAAAGCAGCTAACGACCCAGCTAACTGGGCTAGCTAACCCTCGTAAGTTGCTGCTGTTGGCTAACCCAGGTAACCCAGTTAGCTAACACAGCTAACGGCCCAGCTAACTGGGTTAGCTAATGCAGCTTATGCCTTAGCTAACTGGGTTAGCTAACCCTGCTAAACTACGGATGTTAGCTAACCAAGGTAACACAGTTAGCTAATGACCCAGGTATCTGGGTTAGCAAACCCTGCTAAGCTGGTGTCGTCAGCCAACCAGTTAACTTCTTGGTTTAACTCTAAACCAGTCGTTAATGGTCGACTTCACCAAACATCTGGGCTGAAATTATGAATCCAACTCATCAAGCTTTAACCAATGAGAGCTTCAACGAGTGAAACAAGTTTAGGAAAGTTTTTTTTTTTTAACCTCTAAACATAAGAACCATGGTATCGATTTAGACTGCCGTTATCTGGTTAAACTTCAATACAAGCGTCCTGTGGCCAAACACAGCATTGAACAGAGGTAATCTCCCGAACGCTCAAAAGCGGCTGATTGACTCAGGGTTGCTCATTAGAGACGAACTAAAGCTTTCATTAGCCAGCGTTTGTTTTGTTGCTCTTTCATTCACAGCATAGAAATGAGCTCTTAAAAGGTTCAATAATTATATCTGAGGAGGATAAAAGCAGCAGCAGAGCAGAGAGAAAAACACACACTGATATGAAGAACATGACTCTTCATAAAAGAAGCACTCAGCATTGTTGGAAATGTTTTTATCCAGGAGGCTGTTCTCATTAAATATTCAGTCATCTTTGATTAAAGGTGATAGTAGAAAGTCATGTTTTCTGAATGCAATATCAATTAAAGTGAAATGTAAATGTTCCTCCTTCTATACCAGGGGTATTCAACTCCAGGCCTCGAGGGCCGCAGTGTCTGCATAATTTCCAGATATCCAAACTCTACTCATGACTGATTACCTGGTTCAGGTGTGTCCAACCAATTGGAGCATGCCAGATCCGGGTATGTTGGAAAACCTGCAGGAATGCGGCCCTCGAGGCCTGGAGTTGAATACCCCTGTTCTATACCGAAGCCTCACCTTGACAATAACGTCCCGTCCAGCGCCGCCCTGCAGGCTGAAGTGTGCGATCTCGGGACTCAGCCCCGTCTCCATCTGTTTGTACATTTGATAGCAGGTCTCCATGAGCTGCACAGCCAGATCCATGTGGTCTCCTGCGAGACCGTTGTGGACCCCCAACGCCAGAGTTCCTGGCAGGAAACACACCAGGTGATCCTGTGGAGCAGCGACAGACAGAGGAGCTGTCAGGAGGAGACAGACAGCTGATGAAAGACAATGAGAGGATGGAATTCAGTGGACTTATTCATGGAGAAGGATGCCGACTGTGTATAATTTGGTGGAGGGAGTCTGATTTAATAAGGCAGTCATTGGCTGGGTTCAGGAATTAGCGAAAGCTGTAGCTTTAATGATTGCTACAGGCTGGAGACTCCAAGGTCGCTCGTTGGTTTTCCCAAACAGAAAAGCCAAGAGAGAATTACCAGGATTGTCTGGCTCCATTATCATTCTCCGTTAACATGTCCTTGACAAAGACACCCGAGCCCCCAGCTCTGCCTGTGCAGGACGTGTAGCTTTACTTAACAGAGAGCCGAGCCCGTCCGTCTGTCAGGACCGGAGTTTGAGTTAAAAACATGCAGCCGAAAGGACAAATACTTTCTTTTTTTTCTCCAATTTCAAGAAGCTGCTGTGCTTTGAGCTGAGATTTTTTACAAACAGTTTCCAACCATCTTGGCGTTGAAGCGGTTGTGAGACAGCTCTCCAACGATGGTCAGCCTGCTGGATCCCGTCTGCCTCACAAGGTGCCTTTTCACTCCCTCTATGGCCTGCAGGTAGTCCTCCAACAGGCTGCGTAGATACAGAGGACAGAGGTGAAACAATAATAAAACAAAAATAGAATTAAAAAAAATTAAGACGTCAAAAACTCTATCCCAACTCCATGAATTGTTTTGGCTTGGTGTCAAATTCTAACCCTAAAGATAGCTATCCTAGCTAAAGGTTAGCTTTGCTAAGCTTTTTTAAAGCTAACCCAGCTAGCTATTCCTGCTAAGCTGCTGTTAGCTAACCTGGCTAACTGGTTTAGCTAGCAGAAAAACCTGATATGATGTTGTTAGCGAACCTGGCTAACTGGGTTGGCCAACTGCTAACCCTACTAAGATGCTGTTACCTTACCCGGCTAACTAGGTTAGCTAATTGCCAACCCTGATAAGATGCTTTTAGCTACCCCAGCTAACTGGGGAAGCTAACTGCTAACCCTGCTAAGATGCTGTTAGCTAACCTGGCCAACCGGTTTAGATAACAGTTACCACTGCTAAAATGCCGTTACATTACCTGGCTAACTGGGTTAGCTAACTGCTAATCCTGCTAAGATGCTGTTAGCAACCCCAGCTAACTGGGTTAGCTAACTGTAAACCCTGCTAAGATGCTGTTAGCTAACCTAGCTGACTGGGTTAGCTAATTGCTAACCATGCTAAGATGCTGTTAGCGACCCCAAGTCACTGGGTTAGCTAACTGCTAACCATGCTAAGATGCTATTAGCTAATCCGGCTAACTGTGTTAGCTAACTTCAAACTCTGCTAAGATGCTATTAGCTAACCTGGCTAACTGTGTTAGCTAACCACAAACCCTGCTAAGATGCTGTTAGCTAATCTGGTCAACCGGTTTAGATAACAGTTACCATTGCTAAAATGCTGTTACATTACCTGGCTAACTGGGTTAGGTGACTGCTAATCCTGCTAAGATGCTGTTAGCGACCCCAGCTAACTGGGTTAGCTAACTGCAAACCCTGCTAAGATGTTGTTAGCTAACCTAGCTGACTGGGTTAGCTAATTGCTAACCATGCTAAGATGCTGTTAGCGACCCCAGCTCACTGGGTTAGCTAACTGCTAACCCTGCTAAGATGCTGTTAGCTAACCTGGCTAACTATGTTAGCCAACTCTGCTAACGTCACCAGATTCTGAAGCAGCTGTTTTTCCGTTTCAGAATCTGCTGGAATTTCGTTGATCGTGTTAATGGTTGAAAAGTTAAGAATATGGTAAGGATCTTGTGTTTAACCGTCACCAGCGACGTCTCAGGTGTGAAAGGGTTTAGGAGCTGAACCAATTACCTGACAGAAAACCCTCGGCAGGTTAAATTAAAAACATGCACTTTTGCAGTATAATCAGAATCCCCACAAAAACACAATGATTAGATAAAACATGATTTAAAACTTGATTTACTGGTCCTCTGTCTTCCCGCCCTGGATCCACTGCTTGAGCAGATATTCATAGTAGCTGTCTGCTCGGGCGCCCAGAGTGAAGACTCCTTTGTGGCTGAACTGGCCGCTGTTGGTGTTGATGAACATGGGAACCAGGCCGTCATGTTTGCCCGGCAGCTGGTGGACCAGCTTGGATACTTCGTTCACAACCTCCTGGAGAAGCAAAGCAAGAACACATCCGTAAAAGAAAAAAAAAAAAATCTCAAACATCAGCTGCTGATGCTAAAGTAACCTCATCAATAAAACTGTGACTTACAAACATCATAAACTGATGACAGATCTCAGTGGGGCTGTGAATCAATTCATGCAGATTTTTTTCATCTAACATGTTTGCATGTTTGTCTTTTTATTGGATGCATGAATGTTACAATGATGTGTTTAAATCGCTATAATTGATACTTTTATTTCATCAGGAGATCAGAATCAACCAAAATGATAATAAAAAACAAAGATTGAGAAAGTAAGACATGGGGTTTGTCACTTTAAAGAAGTTTTTTTTTTGGTTAACTTTCTGCAGAAACCAAAACCTCACAAACATCACTGTTGGTTCGGATCATTTAACAACAAATCGTGAAAATGTTCTCCACAGTTTTTCCATCCTTACAGTTAAACAATACTTAACATTCTATTTGGTGCTGCCATGCGATTCATTTTGTATGCGGTTAATTAAATGTAATTATTTAGTCTAATTCATTTATTTTGAATATTTTTTAATATTTTTACCCTAATAGTTGCTGTTCAAAACAGTAATTTTTAGGTATTTTATTTAAATTTATGACACTGTGGCAGAGCAAAAGATCAAAATAAAACTAAAGAAGTGGCCGAGTTTCTAGTTGAGGCTTTAGTTTTTTAGTTCTAAAGCATCGGTGCAAAGCCGATATGAAAAGCTGCTTTTCTCTGCTGCAGAATCAGTTAAAGCTCCAGTTTTAAAGGGTTAAAGCAAATTCATTGTTTTAGAGCTCATGTCAGTAAACAAATTTCATTCTAAATTTTTCAACACCAAAAGTGAAAAACATTCAATAGTTTTACTTTGAAAATGGGAAGGTTCACCGACACTTTATCTTGAAGAGTTGTTAACTTCTGTTGATAGTAATCGCTTTTTTTTGGCTTCTAAACTTAAAACATTATCCAGCATTTCAGAGCAACAACTATATCATTCTCAGATTGTATTTTACTACTATCTCTTAAAGAGATTGTAAATCTTAAAGAGATTGTAAATCCGCCATCTTGTTCAAGAGCTGATCTTAATATTTGAGCTTAAACGACTCATTCCTCCGTCTGGACAGAAACATTTGTTATTTGCCAGTTTCTCTTTTAAACTCCATCAGATGAAAATCAAAGTTTCCATTTCCTGCATGTGAAGCTCTGAATTAAAGTCTAAGGAATTCTCTATAATAAGAAGACTATGAACAGAAGGTTTAGAAAAGTGAGTTCTGACCTGGTACTGGGGGTCCTGGGTGAGATGGCTCAGCTCTCTGAACTCCAGCTGAATACTCGTCACTTCGGCCACCGTACTGTCCGACGTCCACCTGGGGGGGTGCGCCGTCCCCTTCCCGATGTTGACATCAGAGTACGGGATCTTCGAGGGGGTTTTGAACGCCGGCATCAATCTGGAACCGAGGTCTTTCTTTAAAGAAGAGAGGGAAAATTTTACTGAGACAAAAAGGATCTTCTCAAGAGGAAGCTGAACGTTTGACATCCGGGTTTTGGAAGAAGTTCAGTTCTTTTGTCACTTTCTGTCAATATCTTATTATCTAGAATGACATTTTATATCAATGTATGCTGGTATACAATGAGGTCTCCATTAAGGTCTTCATATAGTTTTACTGTGTAAATCATATCGTTTTGATAAATAAATTATTAATGTTAAAAATACCTTTGCAAAGAAAAAAAGAAACTGTAAATAAAAGAAACACTGCAGTAAATAAAAGGAAACATGGCTGCAAATGAATAGAACTTATGATGCAAACAATAGAAACACTACAAATAAAACCAATAATGTCGCAAATAAAAGAAACACTGCTGCAAATTAAAAGAATAGGGCAAATAAAAGAAATTCTACAAACAAAATGAAATGCGGCTGCAAACGAATGAAATGATGCCAAAAAAAAGCTAAAGCTGTGTGGAGTCGTCTTTTGTGGATCTGTGCACCACACTGAGTCTTAAACTTTACTGTCTCTGCGTCCCCTGATATTGCACTTCTGTTATGAAATCTTTTTATTTGCAGCATTTTTTACATTTTATTAGGAGCACTGTTTCTTTTGATTCATAACATTTATTTTATTCGTAACATAATTTCTTCGTATTTTCAGAAGTTTTTCTTTTTAACAAAAACATATATTTTATTTGCAACATCATTCTTTTTAATTTGCAGCAGTGTTTCTATTTCTTTTTATTTCTAACATTTCCTTTATTTGCAACATAATTTTTCTTAATTTCTAACATAATTTCTTTTCATTTCTAACATTTATTTTATTTTCAGAATCCTTTATTTTTATTTCTAACATTTTTTTTTATTTGCAACATTTTTTAATTTATAACTTTATTTTTTTATTTCTAACATTTTTTATTTGCAGCATTATTTTTCTTTATCTCTAACATCATTTCCTTTTTATTTCTAATATTTTGGTTATTTGCAATATCATTCCTTTTTATTTGCAGCAGCATTTCTTTTTATTTCTAGCACGTCTTTTTATTTGCAATATTTCCTTTTTTATTTCTAACATTTGTTTTTTTGCAACATCATTTAATTTTATTTGCAGCAATGTTTCTTTTATTTTTTGCAGATTTAACTTTTTTTTGTGCTGCGATGGCTGGGCTCTGTCACCATGGTGATAGTCTTACCAACCATAACAAATGAGATGCATAATGTACCTTAACCTGATGCACAACATAACCACATAAATATAACAAAACTGATGTGATAGTTTTGGTGCATGTATGTGTTAGATACTTTTGCTTATGTGAAAAATGTGATGCTTAATTAATGATGTACATAAGAAAAAATTAAAAAAGTCTTTTTTGTAGTCTGTCATTTCCTATTCTGTTCTATTTTTTCTTCAACATGTGGCTTTTCTTTTATACACCGACTTATGTTTAAAATACTGACAACAAACTCACAGCTTTCTCCAGAAAGACCGGCTCCCCTGTGAGGTGATAGGTGCTGAGCAGCCCCCCCAGGACTCGGATGGTGGTTTCAAAAAGATTCACGTCCACATTCTTGTCGAAGGACAGCTCTTTTTCCACCCAGCTCTTTGCTTCAGCAAATTCTGCATCGGGGGGGTGTGTGAATCACAACAGGAGGAGACGGAAAAACCTTGAGAACGCAGAATTATGTTTCTGCAAAAGCCCGCCTGACGGGAAATGATGGAGTGGTGGAGCGAGGCCTGCAGAGTGGGACTGCGGTTTGGTAGAAACACCAGCTTCACAATGACATTACTGTTCACAAGAAAAATACTGCTGTTGGCTTTTTTAGCTGAACATTTATCTTCTTTCTACACCGTTCAGCAGAATGAAGGGAAAAAGCTGTGAAGCCAGCGGCTCAAATGAAGCCGTTACTTCATTCAACACTAAACTGGTTCATCACCTTCACCTGAGCCATCCATTTTTTACTCACCTCCCTCTAAATCAACCACATGCGTCACACATCTGAGGTGCTTTACCTTCTTTCAGGCCCAGAATCCACATGGTGTCCAGCGAGTCGATGAGCGTCAACCCCAGACCAAACCACTCGCTGAACGACTTGGAGATGGGCTTCAGCTCGTCGTGACCCCACGCATACTCCTTGTAGCCTTTCCACGCGTGCCTGAAGGCATCACGCACAGCTTCCAGCCTGCCGGCACCCCCAGAGGAGGCTGAGGAAGATGCAGAATGAACATCAGTGGATATGCTAACCGGATCTCTGAGTCCATTCAAAAGTAAATTGACTTTGATTTTTCACAAATTTACTTTGTTTTCGTTAGATGTGAACACAAATACACAAAAACAAAACTGTTACTGGAGGTAAAACCCAAACAGAAAACTGAGATAAATTCAAACTGATTTGACTCAGTTTGCTTTTGATTTTTTTTGTTCAAATGAATCCTTTTATTAAAAAAAGTAAATCAGTCGCTACAACAGACTGGAGATCTGTTTTGGGAAGGGCTGCTTTGGTGGTGATCCGCTTCGATTCACAAATCAAGCTCAACGATTCTTACTTTTTAATTAGGGCCGGGAATCGATTAAAAAAACTACTAATTAATGGCAGATCTGAAAAACAATAATCGTGATTAATCGCCTTTTTTTCGATCATCGGCAAATAATCACAATATGAAATCACATGCAAAATTATACATTTAGAATGTTTATTTTTAACCCTGTGGAACTATGGGCCTAAAACTCTGTTTTTGTCCATATTTTAATCTTCTGTATTTTCAATTTGAAAAACTTCCTGTTTACTTATTTATCATTTTAGTCAGCAAAACCTCTCCTAAGGGACACTAGCTTTATGTTGTCATTTTTCTATGTTATATTCACACACTCCAGTAGACATAAAATCATGCAAAAACAGAAAATTCCATCTGGAAAAATGGGATTCATTTTTATGGAAACTCCCCAAAAAATGTAACAAACTGTTTTTACAACATAGAATGAAAGTTTTAGGTGTAATTTTATAAAAACAACAAGAGCTAAAGTCACATCAGGCAGCCCAACAAACATCTATATTACATTTTTCCTGAAATTCTGTTTAATTTTTTTATCATCTTATTCTTTTTTTCTCATTGATTCTTTACTGCGTTTGTGAAAAACAAACATTTTTTTGGGTACAAGTTTGATCCAGGTGGATTTAGGTCAACTCGACTGGAATCTACACAGGTGGGGGCGTGTCTGTCCATTCTGAACTCCTCACCTTCCGTGACGTCGGTGGGCGGGACTTTCGCTGGGAACTGCAGAGTTTCCTCAATTTTTAGATCCGGTGATCATTATTGTGGAAAATTCATGTCAGTCCCCGTCCCAACATAACATAATGGTGCGTTTCTTTGTTCGATTTCTCATTTTAGACAGCGCTGTTTTGCTCCGCCCACCATGGCGGCTGCACTTCTGCTGCTGGTCAGCATTACAGCTGTCAGAGTGACGCTGGTTCTCTGCCTTACTTATTAAAATAAAAGACTTTTTTGTCCAAAAACTAAAAATAAATGCTATATTATCACTTTAATTTAATAAAATCTTAATCACAGAACATAAAAAAAAGTTTACGTGTATTTTAGACAGAGTTTTATTACACTTATCTCACAGCTGCACAGCAGGACGCCTGACAGCGTTAATAAAAATTAACACGTCAATAAGGATTTATAAATCGCATGCGTTAATGTGTCAACATTCACAGCCCTATTTTTTAATAGTGTTTTTTGCTATGTGTATGTATTTTTAACGGGACGAATGAAAAGGTAAATTATTTGTACTAAATCACCATCATACCTTTATTCAGAACAGAAGATCAGACTGAACAAAACAGATAAAAACATAAAGATTTAAATAGAAAGAAATGGAGTTTGTTACTTTAAACAAGTTTTTTTGTCAACATTCTTATCAAGTTTAGCAGTTTTTGATCATTTAAGAACAAATCTGGAAAATTTTTGCTGACAGTTTAGCCATCCTTGAGGATTTTCAACACTTGACCTTCTTTGGATAACATATCGGTGAAAATCCGGCATAACAAGTCGCTTTTTTCAGGCACAGAATCAGCTGATTCATGTTGATTCCATCCGCCCTTCAGCTCTGTGTTGCTGCATATCAGCGCGAGGCCACAACTCAATCCACTCGAGTTACGTTACTTAGGTCAGCTGTTGAAGCTTTAGCATTACCAAAATAATGGTGTTCCTTGTTTTTCCTCAAACTCATGTCAGTGAGCAGAACTACGGTTTTTGTTTTTGAACAGAGAAAAGCCCTCGTTAGTTTGACTTTGAAAACAGGAACACAAAGATTTGTTTACATCTTGTGACGGTAGCGCTGCCATTGATATAAGCGCTGCAGCTTTTTTTTTTGTTTTTTTTAGTTTATAAACTTAAAATCTAACATTATTCTGTATTTCAGTCACAAAAAAACATAATTCCCAAACAATATTTTACTAAACTCTATTATATTTATAAAAATTGCGAATCAGCGACGTCACCATTATTCGTACTTGAATTTTTGGATCTTACAGCGAGTATCTGAGCGCTCGGATCCTCGTTACAGCCCTAGTTTTGGGTGGATCCTGCCTATGCCCAGCAGTATCTGGGGTTCACAAGATGGATGGGCCTTATTAGAGTACGTTACAGCCTTAAGTGACTTATTGAAGTGACAGACCCTCCAGCGTGGCGGCAGCAGTGGGGTTGACGGGTGGCGGGGGCGCTGCGGCTGAGGGGGACGGCTCTGTGGCACGGTCAGCTTCGATCATGGCCCCCCTCCAGCTACGAGGAGAAACAGCAAAGATTTGGATCCGGTTCACTTCTGTCCACAGCTGATGGAGATGGAGAAGCCTTCATCAGAGAGAGAAGGCAGAGCAGCTACCTGACGATGGTCTTCTCTTTGTCCTCCTCCTCTTCCTCGCCTGCTTCCTCTGGAGCCACCTCTTGTTTCCCCCCTCCGGTAAAGTACGACACGTTGGCATCTTTTTGAAGGCTGGGCGGTCCTCTTTTTCCCAAAGATGCTTTTCTCTGCAGTTAGGAGGAGGTGAAGAAAGATTAACTGTTGGTGTTTTGACCAACTTCAAACCTGTGCTAGACTTTGTCTCCTTCCATTGAAGACGTCAGGTCTTCTCTTTTTCAGGGTTAAAGACCCACACCAACGAAAATGCTGTTTTTTAACATGTTCTTGTGTCTTTTCTCTGATGATGGCGGCCACATATAAAGAAAATTAAGATAAAAATTGCATTTTTTTGTTTAAAATTGTGGTTAATCTGCAGCAGCTGGAAAAGTCCTCTTGGAAAAAGACTGTATTTGTGATGTAGAAAACACGCAGGGCAGGCTCTGTTCCTGAAGTGCAACTGCTTCCATAAACATATTTACTTATCACATTCAGCTTTCATGCAATTATCTATCAAAACAGATCATATCAATAAAAACTAGATAGACAGCAATAACTGCGACAGTTCAAGAGTGAATGCTGTAAGCTGAATGTGGCCACCGAAGGTGCCAGAGTTAATAGCAGAAAATGCTGAACCTGATAGCGCTTAATGCTCAAGCCAATAGCTGAATCCCCTAAAGCTGAAAGCTTGCCAAAATATTAGCTAAATGTCAAATTACCGAAAAAAAAGGAAAAATGTCTTATTTTGCCAGAATAAGTACCACAATGTGCGTAAACACATTTAAAAAAAAGTCTAATTTTGAAAACACAGCTAGCATAATAATAACATTTTAGTTTAACTCCACATTTGCATAACAAAACTTTAGAATAAAGTCTTATTTTGACAAAATAGCTCGCGTAATTTTAAAATTCTAGATGAACTCCAAATTTACATAAAAAGTTTTTAAAAAGTCTACTTTGGACAGAACACCTAGCATAACGCTAACATTTAAAATCAACTCAGAATGTGCCTTAAGAACCTTCAACAATGTCTAATTCTGACAAAACAGCTAGCATAATGCTAAAATATTAGCTAAACTCCAAATGTGTCTAAAATAACTTTAAAACAAAGTCAATTTTGATAAAACATAATGCTAAAATATTAGTTTGAGTCAAAATTAGCCTAAAACTGAAAAAATATCTAAATTAGCTAAAAACAGCTAGCATGTTGCTAAATAAAAAGCTAAATTCCAAATTACCCTAAAACAGCCAGTAGTTGTTGAACATTTTAAAGTGTGAATGGGATCGAGCTGAAAGTATATTTCAGAGTTCACAAGCTTGAAGGAGCAGAAAGTTTTTGAAGGATTTGAGAAATTTCTCATTCATTTCCTAGTGGTCATACTTTGCTTAATATTTCAAAAATCCAAGCAGCAATGTTCCAAACAAGCTGAACTTTTTGATACCAAGATTGCTAAATTTGCTGTGATTGTTTTTGTGCCGAAAAACAGAAAAAGGAGCAGGAGAACCACTATAGTGTGAAAGCTGTGGAGCATTCACACAAACATGGAGCCGCAGGAGCATCTGTTAGCTCTGCTGAGTCCACATCAACAGCAGGCGGTCTTCCAGCATTCATCCGTCCTCAGTGTTGGTGGTTTTTTGCTGGAGTGAGGCGGCTGACAGTGACTTGTTAGAACATTCACACCGAGTCTTTGAGGTGTGTAATGTGGGAAGCAGCCAATGCAGTCCAGAAACAGCAGCTTCCATGAGTGCACTTCACTTTCTGGCTGGGATTTGCTGATGCCTGGCACAGCTCCAGCTCAGAGCTGGTTTCTGAGACACAAAAAGCATTTCTAATCAAGCTGAGACACAAAAAGCTCTGGATGGTTGATAAATCCTCCAGAGTCAGGCAGTGTTTTAACAAGATAACTGTTTATGAACACTTACAGAGATGACCTAAAAGCTTTAAGGTTGTGCTTTGTTAACATGTGACACTATTGATCCGAACAGCTTCTTCAATCTGAAGTTACATGGAAGTTCTATACAGGCTGAAGGGGAAGAAAGCGGCCTTTCCAGATCATCGCAGGCCCTTCAGGCGGTGCTTTGTCACTTTGACAAGTTTAATAAAGCTGATTTCTTTGTCATTCGAACCTCCTGTGTGTTTTTGTGAAGAACATGCTGCTTTCCAGCTGCTGCATCTCTGTGTTAACACTAAACCCGTGTTCAAAGCCTCGGGAAATGAGATTCTAGAAAATACATTTAAGAAATAAAACCACAACTCTGAAAATGATTCATTTTAAATGTGTGTATGTGATAGCGCTCCTTAAGAACATGAACTGTTCTGATTCATTTGGTGATTGTCTCATCTGCAGTGGTGTGATGTTTGATAAGAATAACATCTGCAATTACAAAATAAAATAAATTTCTGTCACATTTAAATGTCATTTCATTTCTACATGCCTATCTAAACATTGGATTCTACGACGTTGTAGTTTTAAGGCCACCAAAAAAAAAAAGTAATACTACAAGTTTCTTTGTTTTGGTTAAATAACAATTTAATCAGTAAATTTATGAGAATTAAAGTCACACAATTACGAGATTAAAAATGGTAAATTTAATAAATTAAAAGTCAGAGATTTAAGAGATTTGAAATATCAGATTTATGAGATTAAAAATTGTAAATTAATGAGATTAAAAGTCGTAAATTTACAAGATTAATCGTAAATTTACTAGATTAAATGTCGTAGATTTACAAGATTAAAAGTTGCAAATTTATGAGAATACATGTGGTATATTTGCAAGAGTAAAAGTCGTAAATTTACCAATTTAACATACATTTACAAGTATAAAAGTTATAAATTCATGAGATTACCAGTCGCAAATTTACTACATTAAAAGAAGTAAATTTAGTAAATTAAAAGTGGGGAATTTATAGAATTAAAATTTGTAAATTTACAAGATTAAAAGTCACAGAAATACAAGATTAAAAGTTGTAAATTAAGAACATAAAAAGTGGTAAATTTACTAGATTAAAAAAATATATTCAGCAATTGACTTTTAAAGTCACCAATATACAACTTCATTGTAGTAATTTCACAGTTACAACTGTTTTCTTGTAAATGTACTAGATTTAAAGTGGTAATTTAAAGGATAAATTGCTTGTAAACCGTCCCTGATCCTCCGCCGTTGAGGACCCCATACTATCGTCTTCTCCAAACCGTTACATCGGCCACCGGCCGACGTTCACAAATCTGACCTTAGTAGGAAGCTTCGCCAAAACAGGGATATGAGGTTCTTTGGGTCTTTCCAACACGACCGGGTCCACAGCAACTCCGAGATGCGGCTGGACCACCGGAGCCGGAGCTCTCCCTGCAGCTGGACTGGGCTCCACCTTAAAGCCTCTGTCGTTCAGCTCCAGCCAGTCCTCCTTATCAGACCAACCTGCACACACATCCTGCAGTCAGAACCAGAACCTGACTCCTGCAGATCCTCTAAGCACATGAACAATGATTCTAAATAAACAGTTAAATTTATTATTAAGGCTAGACATGTTTTCCTAGAAAAAATAAAAAAGGTTTTTTTCTGATGATCAAATCTGCACAGAATCTTCTGAACAAACCGAAGTTTCCGTTTCTGCAGATTCATTTGGTACAACATCAGAAAATGTAAACAGATTATCTTCAGCATGTTGGACAGCGATGCCGCTGGAATTAATTGCAGCCTCGTCTCTGCATGCGCACGCATGGGATTATCCCCGAGAGAGACTCGTTTACCTCTCCACTGCTCTGACACGCTGGGATAGAAGAAGAGTCCGAGCACGAGCAGCAGAACCAGCAGGAAGAGGATGAGGCTCCGCTGCAGCCGAGACAGCTGCTTCCATTTCTGTGGGCAGATAAACAAACAAACAAACAGGTTTACGGAAACCTCCCTCCGTCCACAGCATCCCGAGAATACGTTACCACCGTAAAGATGGGATCCAGAGATGTCCTCAGCCAGAGCGACCTCGACATCCCAACATTTGTTTAAAAATGATGACATCATTTCACAGGAGACAGCTGGGAAAACAGGCGGCTGGAGTGCTGCCTGCTGTAATTACGCAACACCAAGAAAGTATTGAACCATACTAAGCGAGTCATGTGATCAACACTCATTCTCCTCAGAGAAAACTACTTCCATTTGTACTTCTTCTGTAGTGTTCAGGCCTAACAAAAGGTTTCAAACTGTTCTTTAAAGCACAAAAAGCAAACACTCTTTAATAGATGACCCACAACATCAGAATCAGCAGATAACTGCAGAAAAGGAAACTAAAAGTACAATACGTGTAGTTTTTCTCCTGATAAAAGAGAAACTTGATGTTAAACATACTATAGAAGAAAGAAAAAGCATTCAGCTGTAAACTAATACGTTTGAGGAAAAATGTTGTATAATTCCTGAGAGTGTTCCCTCACTACTGCAGTTCATTTTACAGCCTCACCGTTTCTCAAGTTTAGCTTATTTTTCATAAACAGTACTGTGTTCTGCATCCTGATTGGTTGTTGATCTTGTCAATCTCCTCTGTGCCAGGGGTTCCCGGACTACGGCCCGCGGGCCGGATCAGGCCCACCTTCACATTTGGCCCGGCCCCCCATACACTATCAGAAGCGCAGATAGTTTTTTCGACTCTTTAAGCAGATGCGAAGGATTTCTAGGCTATTTCGTTTTGGCTATTTGTTTAAAGTTTAGCTAACATTTTAGCCACAAGCTAGCTGTTTTGGCTAAATTCAGCTTTTTTTCGCCCAATCTTTTAGGAAAATTTGGAGCTTAACTAATATTTTACCTTTATGCTAGTTTTTTTCCAGCTAATTTGGGATGTAGCTTATAGTTCAGCTACATGTTAGCTCTTTTAGATAATTGAACATTTTTTTTCAGTTTTATAGGATAATTAAGAGTTTAGCTAATATTTTAGCCTTATCCACACTGTTTTGACGAAATTTGACAATTTGCGAGTTTTATTTTTGTAGCCAATTTGGTATTTAGTTAATATTTCAGCTATTTGCTAGCAGTTTTGGATAATTTAGGATTGTTTTCAATTTAATAGGCTAGTTTGAGTTTAGCTATTATTTCAGCTACATGCTAGCTGTTTTGGCTCATTTTGGCAATTTCTCAGTTTTTTTTTTAATCTTTTTTGGAGTTTAGCTAATATTTCAGCCATATGCTAACTGTTTTGGATAAACTAGACATTTTACCATTTTTTTGGCTAATATTTCACATTTAGCTTACATTTTAACCGTATGCTAGTTAGTTTGGCTAAACAAGAAATTTTCCTTTTTTTTTTGGCTAATATTTCGCATTTAGCTAATATTTCAGCTACATGCTAGCAGTTTTGGCTAATTTGGAATTTTTTTCAGTTTTTTTTTAAATAATTTGGCCAACAAACCACACCCAAACCCTGGCCCCACATCAGAGAAAAAAACAGTTATGTGGCCTTCACGAGAAAAAGTTCGGGGACCCCTGCTCTATGCTGCGTCTCCAGTCCGGAGTTTAGTTCAGTTTGCCAGAGTTACCTGCTTTCACTTTATTTTTTTTTTCCAGATGATGAAGCAAAAGTTTATTTGAAAAAATAAAGTCTAAACAGTTTAATTTCTTCCGTCTTAGATTCTTTTCTCTATTTCTTTTCTGCTAATGTTCACCAAACAGGTTAAAGGAAATTTTAAAATCATCACTCTACTGAATTTTTTAAAGTACAATTTTCATTTCTTGATATTTGAAAAATATGTTTTTTTAAGCAAAATATTTGCGATAAAAATGACTAAAATTATCAATAATAGGAAACAGATTGAGGATGAGATATAATGGGAAATATATGATCAAGTGTGTTGACCCCTAAACGTGAGAGGCCCCGCCCCCAGCAGCACTCACCCTCCAGCAGGACCGTCTCCGGTGTTTTCCGTTGTTGTAGGCGTGACTGTGTGGGTCGCTTAGTGTCAGAGCGATGAAGTCCTTCCTGGGGGGCGGATACATCCTCTGATCAGGTGGGACGATCGCTCGTCATGGAACCTGCGACAAAAACAAACAAAATCAACGGAAAAAAAAGAAGTTGAGTTTTTTTTTCTGAGAAATCTAAAGTTGTGACAAAAGCAAAGCTAAAAAAAAACAAAAAAACAAAAACAAAATTTAAAAAAAATCTATTAAAAAAACTTCCTAAAAAATCCTGCATATTGGAGATGCTGGAACTGGACCCGTCTATATCCTGAAACAGTATTTTTTCTGGCTCCTAAACTCCAGTTTAACAAAACAGAACCCACGTTATTGAAGATTTGCCTTGATTACATGAACCTTTTTAAAAACTAATTAGAGAGCTGCAGTGACTGTTCCTTTAACCTAAACGGTAAAAAAGTTATACAATAAATATGAGCCATTACAGGAACATTCAGACTCAGTCTGAATATGAGTTTATTGGAATAGATTAAATAAATAAATAAAAGAGGAGTGTGAAGAAAGGCAACATGAGATTGACATGGAAATAATAATACAACAGAGTGTAAACCGTGGATTTATAATTAAAAAAAGGCATTTTAAATTAGTGCTGCAAAATCATGATTACTCCTATTTAAAAATGAACAATGATTTTAAAAATTCATTATCTAGAGTAATAGTCTGAAAAAATAATAATACAGCTGTTCAGGACTCTAGACATTTTTGGGTAAGTAAAACGACTGGATCTCTGAGGCTCCGCCTTTCATTTGCGCCCATTTCACGACATCATCCTTGAGCTTGATTGTCAATGAGCCTCCCCCAGCCTCCTCAGTTCATGTTTATAAATAAACAACCTTTTTTATCATGCATCCACACACTTTCATAGTAAAAAAAAATAATACAAGACCGTCTACACGTGAGGCACAACATGCGTGGAAGTTGTAGCGTTATCTGGTGCGTTCTATGCTTACGGTATACTGCACGATTTGATGAGATTTAGTCTCTTGTCCAATCCGCTTTGATGCATGCCAAGATTATCAAACTGTCATCTGTGAAGTGGCGGTCACAGATAAAGTGTTGCTGTCGTGCACTCTCAAGATAAAATCCAACCACTTCTGATGTGCTGGCTCTTCTTTTGGAAGTTTAAACAAACACATAAACCTCTCAGAGCCAAATGAGCTACATGAACCACTTCTTTGCTGATGATCACCGTATGCTCAGCGGAGAAAGTGGGTGTCTGTTCTATGGGGGCGGAGCTTGCAGCACAGATTCTTACTGGAGAGGGCGGTTCACATCGTGCTGACGTCAGCACGGTAGGAGCGGCTCGTTTTAGTGGGTGTGGGAGGGGCTGCTGCGGATAGTGCAGGTTTTTAATGGATTACTCTTAAATACATGAACGGATCAAAATACAGCTTTAGGGTTCTTTATAGTGAGAAATGTACAGTAAAATGAACTGAAAAAAGTAGTATTCTCATGGTAAGTCCCCTTTGAAAAGGACACATTTTACAGGTTATGTAAAGTTATTTGCATAATTGTTGTATTTCTTTAATAACGATGTCAAAAGTCTTTAAATAAATTCACCATTATTGAATTAAATGAGTTTTATCTGTTGAGTTTTTGCTTTAGAAGTAAATTAGTTCACTAGTGCACCTCAGTAGCTTTAGTTGTAAATATTTTTGAAAAATCCCAGTTTTACTTGAGACTGTTTCAGCACCAAGGACAGCGCAACAACAGCACTAGTCTGGTGATGAGCGCGAGGGAGTTTCTTTTTCCAGATAAAATATTCATAAAGGCGCATTCTCTTCTGAAAAAAGATTAGTTCACTCATTTGATGTTTTAAAGGGCCTCTCTGTCACTTTGGGTTGACTTTATAGTTTTCACGAACAGAGAAACGAGCTTTTCTGGTTCTTATCGTCTTAAATCAGGTCAAGTTTAAACGGAAATCCTCATTCATTAGCCCAAAAAACGTCTCGCGGGTTAGCATTCAGGTTAGCATAACAGCTAACTACCCCTCGGTTTCAGCGACACCCCGTTTTAACCCCCACCCCTACCGGACGCTCTGGTGTCGCCCCTGCATCTGCCGCCTCTCACCTTGGAGCTGCTCGGCGGCTTCACGCCTCCATCAGGGCTCCGAACAGCCGTTAGCCTGACCGGGACGGCCGCCTGCTCGACCCGGAGCTCAGCGGAGACTCGCAGCTTCGCTGTCAGGACGTCAGGCGGAGGCGAGTCTGCTGCTGCACGAGAGGACAGCCGCTGCGTGGAGGGAAACACGCCCGAGAGGGAGCAGAGAGGGTTCACCTGACGGGTCACTGCTACGGGACCGAGATGCGGAAGTAGAGTGTGTGCGGGGAGTCACGTGACGAGCTCACGTGGTCTTCAGAGGGAGATTTAACTCTTTCAGCTCAGAATGTTTAGGAAAAACTATTTAAAAAGCTAGTATAGCAAACAGAAACCACGTAATCTATACATTTATGAATTATTTCCAGCTTTAGTTCACATTAAATCAACATTATTTGAGTTAATTTTAAACATTTTTAAAGTTTTTCCTCAATGTGTCACCAGTTAGTCACAGAAGTAAGGAATTTAAAAAGCTAATAAAACTCCACAAAGACAGAACAATTACAACAAATATTCATTTTAAAGTGAATTTTTATCAGATGAAAGGATTGCATAGAATTCACATTTAAGACACACAAAACATTTTTTTTTTTTGGTGACAGAATGTTTTTCATTTTGAACTTAAGATGTATTTCTTTAAAATGTTAAAATATTATTAGCCTTTTAAAAATGCTTCTCTTAGTTATTTGTGGGTTAGATTACTTTTATGGGTTAATTTCACATTTTATTTTTTGTTTACATCTTTCAGCATAACCCTAAATGACATTTTAAGGGTCGGAAATTTGGATAAATTGACTGTAAAGACTAACAACTGTTTTTCCATTTACTCTCATTTTCAGTTTGAGTTCAGTCTTATTAAGGATGAAATCACCACATACTACTTAAAGAAAATCTCTGCTACCCGATTTTTGTAAAGAAAAATGGACGAATAAACCTTAAACAGGAATTGAGACTCTGGCTTACAAGCTGATACTCACCAATTTTTGCACACACCATTATTTTCTTTTTTCCTATTTTTAAAACAGTAAATGATGGAAATACAGTCTAGTTTTTCTTTTTACATATTAAAAGAATGTCTCATCTGTAATCTGATGCATTTAAAAGATTTTTCCATTTTTTTCTTGGATTCTTTACTCGCAAAAAATTTAAAATTTTACCTTGGGTTCCCAAACTTTATACTAAAACTTGATCTGTGAACACGACCCACCTGATTAAACTCCTGTCTTCTCTGGAACCGATCTTTTAATATTACATTTTCAAAAATTAGTATCAGAAAAGTTCTATTTAGGCTGAATTTTTGCAGATTTTTCACTGTGACAGCACAAAAATTTGAATCCACAAATGATTGTAGTTGACAAAAAAAAAAAACACCACACAGTTTTCCTGGGTACACATTTTTTATTCGCCTAACACCGTCCTTTAAACAAGAGAGATGTCCAGCATGAAGTTGAATATTTCTAAAAGCAGATCATTTTTACAGAGCCAGCAAAGTAAGAATGATCAGTCTAAATCAACTATTACAATATTACCACAAACTAAGATGAATCCAGAACAGCGGGGCAGAACGGAGGACCTGCCACGCCCCTCTTCACAGCCTGATCCAGGACAACACAATCTGCTTGTTTTCCAGCTGCAGAGATCCCGTTTCCCCCTGAGATCGTCCTCAAAGGCCGTCTGAAAACAACCCCGCTCTGCGCTGGAGAACACAAACAGCAACAGAGCTGAGCAGCTGCAGCGTTTGCTCCTTTTCTTTGTCACTACTAGCACCTGTGGGACGGATGAAGCAGGCTGAGCAGCTCTGTTCAGGGCTAAACCGGCCACGTCATGCACTGGTTTACAGGGAAACACAAACATGTTATAGAAGAAATCACAAAGTCAAACCAGAGATGATTTTAAGAGATCGGAGTTATTATAGTCAGAATTACTCTCAATTTTCAAGTGAAAAAAGAACAAAAAAAAAAATCAAAATTCCATTCTTGGAAATTCAATACAAAAATTATTATCGGTTGGGAGAAAAGAGAAACGGGTTCATGCACAGATCACACAATTCAATATGTGACATTCAGTTGATCCTAATACAGTAAATCTGTGATCATTTATAATTCCAACTAACAGGTAACTGTCCACTTTTTCACCTCTCATCACGTTGATGAGTTTTCTTTAGAGTTGGATCATTCCATTCTACTACCCAACATACAGGGATTTAACAGCTGCTCTTAAAGGGTAACCAAAGGCTGACTCCGCCCACAGACGAAATTTCAGAGGGGTGTGGCTGGCGAACAGGACTCTTATCATTACTGGAGCTGCAGATCAAGACGTGGGACTTCAATGGATTGACTAATCCCGAAATTCAAATGGAATACCTCGACCTTCGGCGAAGTTGGCATCTACTGAGGTTTTTTGGGCAAATTTGGAGTTAAGCTAATATTTTAGCAACATTTTTTTTTTTCATGAAATTCTGTAAATTCTTTGCACACTTTCAGCAAATAATGCAAGTCTGGTATCAAAGCACGTTCATGCTATTAAAATACATTTCTTCAGCAAACAGCTTAATCACATTTAGCGACCAAATTCAGCAACTTTTCTAGTTGTTGCAACCAACAAGATGTCAGGAGTTTTTTCAGTCCAGTCCTGAGTGGACGACTTGTGTTGATCCTTTAAGTATTTGTCTCCTTCTGTATTCAATAGACCCGTGTGGAGGTCATTTCAGATCCATGGCGCTGAAGAAGTGCAAACAAGTAGTTGCCGGGAAATGATTCAGTATTTTAGATGAATTATTCAATTTTTTCCCATCTAACCCTTATTGATTTATGACCCCAGAGCAGCTGACAGCAGCAGATAAGGTGCTACGGTGTGATATTGATTCAACATACCTGAGATTGAGAGAAAACACTTGGATTACATAAAGCTGTATTTAGCTGAGGAACGTTGGGAAATGGACAGCACCGAGTGTGAGTTTGATAAACAAGTGTCCCTTTGTGCTGGGAATAAGAAACATAGTCAGCACCAAATGGATCCATCCGGACTGGAGAAGAACCACCAACAGAACAGCAGAAGGCTGCATCCTCAGGAGTGGGACTCACTTTGATATCAACAGTAATCGAAAGAGGAACAAATCTCTATAAACAAATCACAACCATAACAAAATATAATAAAATGATAAACATATTTAAATTAGTTCGTACAAGATAAATGTCTCTGTAAACAAAATTGAAGAAAGCACTTGTGTTCTGTCAAATTCATTCAGACCGAGTCACTTAACTTGAGAGACGTCCTCCCCTCTAAAGCTCCACAGGGCCTGTCGGGGTCCAAAAGTCTCATCTCTCCGTGCTTCCTGAGGCCCTCAGACGTCACAGCTCTGTCCCACCTTTAGCTGAAGCACACGGGTCCAACTGTGAAAGCGAACTGGTGCGAGATGTTTGCTCCGCCCATCAGCGCCACATCTCGTAGAGGAAGAAAATGGAGGTCCTCAAACTCGTAGACCGACTCCCGAGAACCAGAATCCGTCTCCTCTCCGGGCTGACACCGAAAATAAATAAGAAACAGATTTTCTTTAAGTGATCCTGTGGAAACTTGCTTTGTTTTCTAAAATGTTGTATTTTATTTGTATATTTGTTTTGATTTTTTTAACTGTTGTTGTGATCTTTAAAAATGTTTTTGCATCGAGTGATTTGTTGATGTGATATCTACGGTGCAAATAAAAACCAAAACAAATAATAAAAAACAACATTACATAAAAAAAATCTAAACAACATTCCAGAAACAAAAAAAGTGAAACAAGATAAAAATGAAACATTTCAGAAAAAAAATAGCTTAAGTGGACACTCAGTGGGTTAGCTCGCTGCATTAGCCAGCCGCCTGGTGGACAGCGGCGCTCGCTAGCTCCATACAAGGGAGGTCACTTGATAGAAGTTTGCTAGTTTGATACAGCGGAGCTTGCTAGCATGCTACAGCACAGCTTGCTAACTTGCAAAAGAGGAGCTCGCTAGCTAGCTACAGAGGGGCTTGCCAGCATGCAACAGAGGAGCTTGCTAGCTCGCTACATAGGAGATCACTAACTCGATACAGCGGAGCTCACTCGCCCCATACAATGGAGGTCACCACATAGAAGCTGCTAGTTTGAAACAGCGGGACTCGCTAGCATTCTACAGCGGGGCTTGCTAGTTCGATATAGCAGAGTGCACTATCTCCATTGAAGGTAGGTCGCTAAATAGAAGCTTGCTAGTTTAAAACAGCAGAACTCGCTAGCATGCTACAGCGGGGCTTGCTAACTCGCCACAGAGGAGCTCTCTAACTTGCTACAGAGAAGCTCGCTAGCATGCGATAGAGAAGCTTGCCAGCATGCTACAGCAGAGCTTGCTAGCTTGCTACAGAGGAGTTCGCCAGCATGCTACAGCGGAACTTGTGAGCTCGCTACAGCAGAACGCGCTACAGCTCGTAGCGCAGCTGGCTAGTGTAGCGAGCTAACCCATTGAGTCTCCACTTAAGCTAATGTGGGCAAATATAGGTGGGGCCACCACGGAAACAGCGGGCAAACCCATTTAAGGCCCACATTTTCTGCCACTGTTAAACCATATGGGGCCCACTTGGCCTTGCTGGTTGGGAAGTAGTGACTAATAAAGGAACTCAGACAAACATTTGTTGTGGTTTCTGGAATTTTGTCTTGATTTCTACAATATGTTGTTTTTTGCCTTTTTAATTGTTAATGTGATCTTTGGCAAGTTCTTGAGTAGGTGTGATTTGTACTTCAGGGCCACCGTACTAACGTAGAAACTAACCTGAAACTTCCCTGCCTCTGATTGTTACGTACCACACAGTCTCTCAGAGCTCCGAGGTAGCTTTGCCTTCTTGTATCCGTGAGAAATTTCACGCTTCGTTCTGTCGGGCCTTGTCTATATCCTGGATGACATGAGTAGGTGATCTTCTGTACAGCGGTGATGCTGTGCAACCTCAGGAAACGCATCTGGACCACGCTGGCATCAGGATAGGAGAACTATCGAGACACGAGCAAATGAAAAGTCTTTTTAAACAAAAAAGCTGCAGCAGAAGTAAATGACAAACAGAATAAACAACCTATTAAACCTGAATATTTATGGATGACGTTTGCTTCAAAATAACCGCTGATTTGAAGCCAGCAGCTCACCTGATAGCCCTGATCCATTTTGCTGAGCCACTGGAAGGAGTCTCCACCCAGAAAACCCTCCATCCAGGCCTTCATGGGAAGCTGAGGCAGATATCAGAAACAAAGTGGAACTGATTCAAAATGAAAGGCTCTGAGGTTGATTGGGTTCAAACTGCTGCCAACAGAAACCAGAGACAGCATGAGGATGCTTTCAGTAGGTTTTTCACTATGGCTTGTTTTTTTTTAATATATTTTACAACATTTTGAGGTTTTGTGTTAAAATATATAAAAAAAAAAAAAAAAAAGTATTTACTTATACTAAAGAAAAACAACAGACTTAAGGACACAGATTGTAGATATTTTTTATGCCACAGTCCGGTTGAATACTGGATTCTGATTGGCCAAATGTTCTATATCACTGTGTAGCCAGCAGGGGTGGGAATATTGATCTGAGTATCAATAGTATCGATTGATGAAATTAATGAAATCAGAAAACAGAATCAAAATTCAATGTAAAAAAGTAAACTAGAAAGTAAAACTAAAAGAATATTTCATCAGAAAGTTATTTGAAGCTATACAGGACATCAGAGTTTGAAAAAATGTAAACGTCAAAGAATCAATTGTTGTCATCCAATCAGCCATGCCCTATAACACATGTGTCAAAGTCAAGGCCCGGGGGCCGGATCAGGCCCTCTGGGTAATTCTATCCGGCCCTCCAGATCATTTTATTTCATAGTTATTAATGGCCTGATGCCCCACCATCTTGCGCTTATTTTTAACTTGTATAATTTTGACAGAATATATTTTTATGGAGAGTAAAATATTGAAAATTATTTAAGGTTTAAATTGATTTATTCTGGAATAATATTTCTGTCTTTTTATTATTCAGATTTATGTTAAAAAGTCACAGTTTTAAAGTTTTAAAATATGGTATTTTTGGACTATTTTCTATGATTTTTTAGGCTATTTTGGAGTTTAGCTAACATTTCAGCTACATGCTAGCTGTTTTGGCTAATTTTGACTTAAAAAAAAACAATTTTTTTAGGTTGTTTAGAGTGAGAATAATATTACATGCACGATATTTTGGCTAATTTAGGCTTTTTTCAGTTTTTTAGGCTATTTTGAAGATTAGCTACTTTTTTTTCTTTAGTTTTTTTAGTTAATTTGGCATTTAGCTAAAATGTTACCTGGCTATCAAATTCAGTATTTTCAGATATCAATTTCAGCCTCTTCAACTCTCAGAACTTAAGGTTTTAAAGTTTTATCCTGTTCGGCCCGCGACTTAAGGCGTGTTTTGGATTTTGGCCCCTTGTGCGATTGAGTTTGACACCCCTGCCCTATAACATAGCCTTTGTTTTGTTTCTCATTGTGTTTAAGTTTTTAACATTTCATTTTAATTTCTGAAAATTACTTTTGTTTTCTAAAAAGTTTCATTTTCATTTGAAGCTTTTTATAATTATTCATTCTTATTATTTGTTGTGATCTTTAAAACGTTTTTTGCATTAAGTGTTTTCTCTGCGGGATTTGCCCTTCAGGGCCACCGTACCATCAGTTATAACCGTGAATAACTGCTCAGTTTCTAAAACATCTATCCATCTTCTGTTTCCAGCGATTTGGGGGTTGCTGGAGCCTATCTGGAGGGGGTACACCCTGCAGTGTTCTTTTTAAACATTTCAACAAAAATGATTTAATTTCTTTTTACTATAAATGTGCCAGTAAGTCCATTTTCATAGCTTTCATAACTGGATGGTAAAAAAAATCCATTCCTGCAGGGGTGTGGACTGGATTGTGGCTGATCCAGAGTCATTACGTTGAGGCGGCGCTGCAACAATGCGGCTGCATCTGTTCAGCAGGAAATCATCGATCGACAGCTTCAATTTCCTGCAGCGCCGCTCGGCTGACGCGGTCATACCTGAGGGTTTTCAGGGTGAAGGCAGGTCTCTTTTGACGAGGAGGAGAAGCTGCAGTAGGCCAGCAGGGCGTCGGCTGAGCTGCCCTGGTTGGGGTCGATGTAATACATTCCTGCAGAGCCAAAGGTTAGAGGGAGATTATCAAACCTGCAGGGATCACATCAAACATTTCAGGACGACATAACAAGCCTGCTCCTTTCAGCACACAAAACGGCAGCGACACATGCCACATAACTCTCTTTAACTACATTTTACACACTATCAATCACAATGGAAAACGCAGAAAATAGAACTGTACAATATAAAAATATGTATACTTTTGTACACCTTGTTGTTTCTTTTAACGAAGCATCTGTGAGGATCAGTACTTTTACATTTGTTTTACATTTTCCTTAGAGACATTTAAAGTCCCCCTCCAATGAAAATCATATTTTTTTTAGTTTTTAACATGCATTTGTGGCATTTTCTTATGAAAGAGAACAGATGTAGTAAGAAATCCTTCTGGTCTTGAACCTGCAGGTAGAGTTGTTACTGTGATGCTACATTGGAAAATTAGCGTTCAAGCGACCACTTTCAATGAGAAGTCTGTATAAATCAGGTAGCAACAGTCAAATATGAACATAGCATCGTCAATATCACATTGTGGATTTCTTGACAGTGAATTTAAACAGTAGAATAGAGGCAGGGCTGTGTGTCCTTCAACTTGAACAAATGTCTGCGAACTCTAAAGTGATAAAACCTCATAAACTGCAGAGTTTGGATACTGAGACAGAATGCATGTCCCTAAATGCCTTTAAAATAAAAGGTTACAGCTCAGGTTTTTATTATGAATTTTCTATCCTCTGACCATAATGCTACCATCATAAAGCAATAAAGAACACACAGTTTAATGCACACTGCTGGCATCGGGAATGAACTCAAGCAAATGTGCTCAAGCATTTCATTGCAGTAGTGATTTGGACGTGTAACATCTCTGCAACGCAGATAGAACAAAGAGCAGAAGTCCGGCTAAGTGGGCGAGATTTGGCCTTTTACCGCTGCTGTACTCGGGGTGGCAGAGCCACAGCTCCAGACAGGTGGTGGCGGGGTGCTCCCGGCTGCCGTCCGGAGGGTCCAGCAGCAGCCGCAGCTCCAGCTGCAGGGAGTCCAGCAGCGTCTGGATCAGCGAGTATTTGGGCATGTCGGACATGTATACCAGCTCCTGCACACGGCACAGAGAAATATGACAGTAAAAGAACAGAATGAAACAATGCAGAGTTTTGGATTCTTGCTGCCCCTCCATGTTTTGTTTGTTCTAGCAGGCTTTTACTGTTGGGGTTGTGTTGTACCAATATATCTTTTGAGCCCTCCAGACCATAACTTAATCTTAAATAGATAACTAGATATGTAGCATTACCTATAATAATGCTAGTGTGAATGCTGTAAAGCTGAAATGCTGAAATTGCTAGCTAAAAGCATTGAAGCTGATAGCTTGATAAAAAATTAGCTAAATGCGAAATTAGCCTACAAGACTGGGAAAATGTCTACTTTAGCCAAACAACTAGCATGTCGCTGAAATATTATTTAAACTCAAAATTTGCCCCAAAAAAAATGTGAACAAAAGCCAAAGTTATCCAAAATAGCTAACATGAAGCTGAAATATTATCTAGACTGAAAATTAGCTAAAAAAAAATATATATATATATATATATATATATATATATATATATATATATATATATATAAAACAAAAGGCTAAATTAGCATAAATAGCTAGCATGTAGCTGAAATATTATTTAAACTTAAAATTACTCAAAAAAAAAAACCCAAAAGGCTAAATTAGCAAAAATAGTTTATATGTAGCTGAAATATTAGCAAATCTCCCAAATAGCTTAAAAAAACTAATAAAGAAACAAATCCCAACAACAATATATTATTGTTTGAGCCCTCCAGACCATAACTTAATCTTGAATTGATAATTAAAAAATAAGACGAAACAGGAAGAGGAGAGAAATCTAAGACCAGCTGTCCAAAAACAAGTCATTCTATTTCTGTGAAACTTTAACTGCTAAGTCATCCCATCTTAGATACAGTATGATAAAATGAACCATTAATAAGTCTAAAAAGAGTTTTGCCTTCAGCTGAGTCAGGGTCATGTTCAGGGACTTTCCTGGAGGACCCGGAACACCAGGTGGACCCTAAAGATAAGATAGAAAACATATAGGAATGAGTCATTGAGTGACAATTATAATGCTTCAAAATTGTTTCATAAATCAGAAATAAAATAAAAATATTCATTTTCAAAGATGAATGTAAAAGCAGGCATCAGAAAGAATTAAGAATAAAGGAAAAGTAGAAGTTAATCCTGTTTTTGGTGGAAAAATAGGTTTTTGATGGGGGGGTCAACCTTCAACATTGAGTCAATTTCTTATTGATTACAAACTAGAAAGATCTACAAAGTCTTTCTTCACAGCCAGCTTTGGGGGTAATTTAACTACTTTTGTCAGTAAGGGAGAACCATAAGAAATTATAATTCAAATTTTGGTAATAAATTACAGTTACTGGACAGAAAAAGACACAGTTACAGAAACCTTCGTTACTCTGTTAGGTTTTGTAGGCTCTGACTTGAATGAAACTAAGCAGAAAAAGTAACCGGTGCAACACGCGTTAACACGCTATTGAGGAGTTGTAACTTTGTGTCATTTCTCACACTGCTGATCTATAAGGAAGTCAGATTATGTCTTGAACCATGTTTATACCTTTTTTAAGAGGCCATTGATTTAAAAATAAAGTTAAATGAAAGACAACATGATCTTTTTAATGCTAGCTGATTTTCCCTTGAGAAATGACCAGAAAATAAGTAAAGTCAAACTTTAACTCGTTTAAAAACAGTTGAGGGACAGTGGGCATCACAAGTGGAACATTTTGACACATTTTAGTGTGTCCTGTCCTGTACAACATAAAAAAACAAAAAACAAAAAAAACAATGGACGTCAATAAGTACAACCAGTATTAACACTTTTCTATTTGTGGTCAAAAATATGTCAGGGGTTACTTGATTAGCTCGGATTTCATTTTGTTTCTTAGATTTACATTTCTGGCAGAGATGCACCAACAACAGTGAAATTAACTAGTTTTATTTATTTACTGCTGACGTTGCTTTGCTTCTACTACTTTTGCTGTACTGAGATGATCATATGTGACAGGGTGTCTTTTATTTTGAAAGGAACTTCTGTCAGAAGTTTAAAAAAGGTTATTTTCTTTAAATGTTTGTGTTTTATTTATGTAAAATGATGGAATAAATACAAATCAGTGTCTTATTTTTTTAAAGGGTGAAGGAAGACTTTATGGCTCCTACTGGGTTGTAAGTCAGTGAGAAATTAACACGAGTTGTTCTTTCAGAGTTAAAGGTTGCAGACCTCTGGCCTAATCTATCAAAAACACAAGCATGGGTAAAAGTTCCTGCAGGAATCTCCAGACATATATTTGACAGCAGATTGAGTCAAAGACTGTCAGATTTTTGACTGGAAAATTGATCCTTTTTTCTTAGCGTTACAAAATTAAACTAGAAAAGTTGCATTTCCTGCGATAATGCTAGAGTAAATGTGTTTCGCTGAATGCAGTCGCTGAAGATGTTGAAGCTTTTTGCTGAAAATGGTGACGCAATTTACTTTAACTGCTGAAGGGATTTTCTGAATATGCTTAAGTTATTTTCAAAATGTGAAATTTGCTAAAAGACTGGAAATTTTGTTAAATAACTATGAAAGAGCGCTGAAGTTGACCTAAATTTCTGAAAGAAATTGTAGTAAAATTGGTTAAAAATCCCTTTAACACAGGGGTGGGCAAACTACGGCCCGGGGGCCACATGCGGCCCCTTAAGCTACTTAATGTGGCCCTCCAAATTAAAATACATTGAATCAAAAATCCTGATTATTGTTTTATTTTCATTGTATTTCTGTGTTTCTCTGATGTTCGTGTGTGTTCCTTTCTGAGTCAGATGGTGATCTTTCGGATTATTCCTACACCACATAAATGCAGCATTTCTTTGAGTTCACATTTTCCTCTGAAGAACATCAACCCATTGGATCACCCAAAAGAGAACAAAAATCTAAATTTAGAAATTAAAACTCCCAAATTTTCTGTTTTTAAATGAATATATGTCAATTTGAATCCAAATTAAAGCATGTTTTTCTCTAAATTCCATATTATCTTTTTAGTTTATGAGGTTGATTACCCAATCTCTCCTTCCATCTGCTCCTTGTCCGGCCCTTATGCCAAATTTTAGAACCCTTTCTGGCCCACGAGTCAAAACAATTGCCCACCCCTGCTTTAACATGTCAATTTTGGGGAAAAAAAAAAGTGTCGCTTAAATATGAGCTAAACTCTAAATTAGCCCAAAAAAAATCCTTGGTGGATGCCAAATTAGCTAAAAAAAAAAAAAGCTAGCTCATTGCTTAAATACTACATAAACTCCAAAATATCCTAAAATTTTTCAGTAACCTAAATTATTATAAAACGTTAGCCTGTTGCTAAAATAGAAGCTTAACTCTAAATTAGCCCAAAAACCTCAGTAGATAACAAATCAGCCAAAAACATTATTTTGTTGCTAAAATATTAACTAAACTAATTTTTTTTATTACTCACTATAAGAAAATAAAACATTAATATATTGTTATGATATATTAAGTTCTTTAAATTTTCTAAAATTGAAGACTCTTTTTGATCAATATTCAAAAAAATATAGAGTTTATAAATAAACAAAAATACAAACAGTAATGTCCTGAACAAGCTGAATGTTTGGATACCAAGATTGTTAAAATCTCTGAAAGTATGATTGAGTTTTTATGTGCCAAAAAACGTACGGAAAGGAGCAGGAGAATCGTATCGTGTGAACGCTTGATTGGTTTAAAAATATTAGTGCCAGTATGTAGAAACATTTTATACATTTAAATGTGTTAAAAACAATTTAGGATCAAACTTCTGCAAAAATGAGGAAGCAGTCCTTAATTGCGTTGGAATTTTCCGTCTCCTCTCTCTGTAACTCACCGGCAGCCCCTTTCTGCCAGGCTGTCCAGGTGGACCTTGGTAGCCTTTCAAGCCCTGGGAGCAAAAGTTGAATTTGTATTTAATTAATTCTGCAGCAAAAACACAAGAAGATCTAGATGTTCTGATATGTGTTGAACACAAAGATGGTTTTATACCTTCAGTCCAAACAATCCCTGTAACAGAGGAGAACACAGAAGAGTGAGTGTTAGAAAAGCGGCTCAACCAGCAGATCTCCTGCGGAATCCACTGGAATTACACTGATCGTGTTGAAAAGTTACAATATGTTAAATATTTTGTGTTCAAGCGTCACTGGCAATGCCTCAGATGTTAAAGGGTTAAGCAAACTTTAAGTAGTTGGTGGCTTGAAACTCTAAAAGCCAACATCTCTTTAAGAACCAAAGGGGGACACCTACGGGTAAACCTGGCATCCCCAGCGATCCTCTTGGTCCTGGTGGGCCGATGTTTCCCTGCAACAACAGAAACCAGAGAAAGTTTAATCTAACAAAAAACAAAAAGGAAGGAAGGACGTGACGATTTCAAAGGACTTCCGCTGGTTTCACCTGTTCCCCCTTTTTACCCTCCGGGCCAGGCACGCCGACCGGACCTCGAATTCCCTTAAAAACATTTAAGATGGCAATCACATTACAGTTCTGATGTGTAATGATTGGTTTGACAGGATCCCACATTCAAGAAGAGTTTAGGTTCATTAGACAGAATTACCTTAAGACCTTCTTGACCAGGGGGTCCCAACAGTCCCGCGTCTCCTTTATGACCCTGATGAGACAAGCGGGGAAGTTCAACCCTTACACTTGAAAGTAAATCCTTATCAGTAAAACAAGTTGAGCTGTGCAGCTCAACCTCTTGAAACATCCCATTCCAATTAGCTGGGGGGCTGTCCAGATTGGGTCTTCTATCAGTGGTCACGGCTGTCTTCACCGTTGGGGAACTCTTCTTCATCCTCTGGGAGGAATGTGAGCTCTCCATACAAATATGGAGTCTACCCAGTCACCGGACCACATTCTACCTTTATGTTTTAGTTCTTTGGTTCTGTAAGAACCCAGAGTTCTGGTTCGGATGTCCAATGATTCTTTAAATTCATACTCTTGGATCGATTGTAAAGGCGTTCCCAGTGGTCTTTTACTTATGATTAAAAAAAAAAAAAAAAAAAAAACAGTAGTTTTTTTCTATGATATACTATAGTTCCTGCAGAGCGGCAGGAGTTCACATGAAATTCACCCCTGAGATGTGGGTGGGAATGTTGGTGCAGAGCCCCCCGCCCCTCCTTCCCCTCCATGTTACTGAGAGCAGGGAGCTCGAATATTTTCTACATCACAAACCAGATCTTTTAAAATAACAATGTTTCCATCTGCTCCAATTCAAAAGAATTTTGAGCTTAATTGTCTTTATATATGCCCTCTATCATAAGAAAATGCTGCAAAAACAAGTAAAAAAAAAAAAAAAAGTTTTTCACTGGAGTGAGTCTTTAAGGAACCATACCATGTAAAAATCACTTTTTGAGCTATTACGTGTATTATACTGTCCATTCCTAACTATAAAGTGATATTTTGATCCATTCTTGCATTTCTGAGTAATCTTCTAAAAACCTGTGCTCTAAACATTAGCGCCCTCCCCTCCATACCCATGAAAACAAGCGGGTCCACACATGCTTACATCATAAATTGAGAACTGCCCCCTGCAGGAAGAGTCTGCTCCACTCCCAGGCTGACGCTAACACATGAAGCTAGCCGCGTAAGCTAGCCGCGTAAGCTAGCCGCGTAAGCTAGCCGCGTAAGCTAGCGGTGATCAGCTAGCTTCACGAGCATCCCCACCCCCACCCACAGCCCGTGCACAGTCGTCAAACGCTGGCGGTGTGTGTTGCGAGCCAGTGCCCACTTTTATTCAATTTAGCATTTAAACTTCGTGCTGTGGAATTCACCAAAGAACTTCCTGGTGAGGAATCAACACAACATGTTGGGATGGATCCTGAACGTATCCAAGACTGGTGCAAGCACATGGGGGATATCGGGAAGTAGGCAGGAGAAAGGGAGCAGACTATTTACTAGTGGAGAAAAGGGGGCTAACCACTTACTGGTGGAGAAAAGGAGAAGACTAATCACTGGTGGAGAAATGGGAACAGACTAATCACTGGTGGAGAAATGGGAACAGACTAATCACTGGTGGAGAAATGGGAACAGACTAATTACTGGTGGGGATCAGGAGCAGACTATTTCCTGTTAAGAAAGGGAGCTGACCAATTCCTGGTGTAGAAAAGGGAGCAGAGTAATTACTGGTGGAGAAAAGGGAACAGACTCATTACTGGTGGATAAAAGGGAGCAGACTCATTACTGGTGGATAAAAGGGAGGAGACTATTTCCCACTTCATCAGTGATAAACTGCTTTGTGTTAAGTTTTTAGATTCTTTCACTTTAAATTGATGTCAGATTCTCACATCCATTGATTTTTGTTCTCATTTTTTTTTTTAAATCTTTTATCATTTTAGTTCAGTTTTGTCTGGAATACTTTATACAAACATATTTAAGTTCTGCTTCTTCCACAAAAACCGTCTCTTTCATCAGATCTGTTGTTGTCATCTCAGTTTTCTTTTTTTTTTATAGACTTCTTTCCACTCTATTAAATTCCTCTTTTTAAATATTTATATTTTTGTAGAAATGTGATGTTTTCCCACTATAGGAATCAGCATAAATGCTGGAAGCAAAAGCATTTTATTAGAAATAAACAGGTTTTCTCATTTCACATTGCTTCATTAAGAAGACATGTATTCTGCTGTTTCCTAATGTGAGAAACAAAGCTTAATGGATTTAGCTCCTGCCCTCTGGACCTGCATGTAGAACTATCAGAGTTTCTGTCAGCATCTTTCTTGTTACCTGATCACCAGCTTCACCTTTATCCCCTAACTCTCCTCGTAAGCCAGGGAGTCCCTTCATAAGAAACCAACAAAAATACATTAAAAAACTCAAACAGAAACATTTCGATTTGTAATGTGAACAGCAGAAAAATGACTAACTCACCATGAGCCCTGGCCAGCCTGGGAGGCCCGCCAGACCCACGCCCCCTTTTTCACCCTTAAAGACA
Organism: Oryzias javanicus; assembly: GCA_003999625.1. Classification (NCBI taxonomy): domain Eukaryota; kingdom Metazoa; phylum Chordata; class Actinopteri; order Beloniformes; family Adrianichthyidae; genus Oryzias; species Oryzias javanicus. The sequence goes on from CM012448.1 coordinate 4,771,118, forward strand.
AAAACAAAATCTTCAGTCAGACGACACTTTCTGAACAGCTCTGCAGCGTTCCCACCTTTGGTCCAGTATCTCCTCTGATCCCCCTGATGCCGGCTTTCCCTCGTTTTCCCTATTAATGAGAAATGTTGTTATCCTCGACTTTCTTTTTTATCAACTGAAATCTTCAGCATGAACAGAGGAGTGGTCTTACTCTCCGCCCAATGTGACCTTTCTTCCCTGGAGGTCCAGCCTGTCCATCATCACCCTGATGACAGGAAACACATTTAAAGATTGAGAAAGCAAGAAAGGATTGTGATTTGGAGATTCTTAAACACAGAATCTTGTAACTTTTAAACCGTTAACACGATCAAGGGAATTCCAGTAGATTTTGAAGGACAAGTTTTAAAAGTTTAAAAGTTACCGTAAATCAACTAGCACTATAAATCGTAGCATTACCTACGATAATGCTAGTGTAAAGGCTGGCTGTAAAATGAATGTGGCTATTGAAGATGGTAGCGCTGATAGCTGAAAACGCTGAATCTGAAAGCTTACCAAAATATTAGCTAAAGGCCAAATTAGCCTGAAACTGGATAAATGCAACATTTTTCCAAAACAGCTACCATAATGCTAGAATACTAGCTGAACTCAAAATTAGACAAAAAAAAAAAAAAAACAGGAAAAAGTCTAATTTTAACAAAACAGCAAGTATAATGCTAAAATATTAATTAAACTAATTTTTTTTTCTAAAGAACTTTAAATAAGTCTAATTTTGACAAGTTAGCATAATGCTAATTAGCTAAACTCCAAAATTTGCCCAAAGTACTTCAAGAGCCCCATTGGCTCTCACGGCCAGACTGGTTGGAGGACGGAAAAATGTAATCCCCATGATACAGACGGTGTTAGCAGTGGACTGGTAGTGCAACGGGCGAGATGTGGCCACACAATAGACGCGCATACACGTGGCACAAAATGTAGCTACCATTTCACTTGGAAAACGGTTTTGAACTGCACAATAATTCAGACCGCAGGTGATTGTGTGCGGTACCAATGGTACAGGCGTGCAATGGCCGTGGAACAGCAGTGCCAGTGCGCAATCGGGCCGTGGAGCAAATGCCGGCACACGCCAAAATTTAGCATTTTTACACGGCCAGTCTGCGTTCGTACCACTGCTTGCAGCGTAGCGGCTGAGCGTGATGCAGTAGTGGTAACTTGGCGTCAAAATAACACGTGCGCGCGCGTGACCCCGTTGTTGGTGTTACCAGTGGGAGGACATGCTTACACGCGATTAAGCAGTGCTTCAGCAGTGGAATAGCCTCCGGCGTCCGTATCACTGCTATCCCACAAACAGGCACATATCAGATGTGTCGATCAATTTTGAACAAAAGTTAACGTGTCTAAGAGCGTGTGGTAGATTTTCCAAATTTTATTAGAATTTTAGCTAAACTCCAAATTTTGCCTGAAGAACTTTAAAAAAGTCTAATTTGGACAAAACAGCTAGCAAGATGCCACAAAATTAGCTAAACTCCAAATTAGCCACAAAAAACAGGAAAAAAAAGTTTAAATTAGCCAAAAACAATTAGCTTATTGCTTAAATAAAAGCTAGTTCAAAATTGCTCTAAGAAAAACCCAGAAGTTACTGAACATTTTAAAGTTGAAACAGTATCTTTAACTGAAAGTATGCAGAAGTTCACAAGTCTTAAAGTGCACAAAGTTTTTAAAGGATTTTAGTAATTTCTCATTAATTTCCTATGGGGCATTTTTTGCTTGATATTTCAAAAACTTTAACGTTTATGAATAACAAAAGTGCAATCAGTAATGTCCTGAATGAGCTGAACGCTTTAATACAAAGATTTCTGAAATCGCTGAAAGTGTGAAGGAGCTTTTATGTGCCGAAAATTGTACGGGAAAGGGCAGTAGAATCACTACAGTGTGAATGCTGCAGAAACACTGGAGCTTCAGCTTTAAATGATTCACTGATAAACCTTTTCTCCTTTCATCCCCTGTTTTCCTCCAAGTCCTGGTCCTCCTTGATTTCCCTGCAAAAAATAGAATTTACCTAAATGTTAAACCACGACATTTTCCCCCAAAAAACAACATTTGCATGATATAATCCCAGAGTCTTACAGGAGAACCTTCAGGACCTGGGCGGCCAATGAGCCCCGCTTCTCCAGACAGTCCCTGGAAGACAGATGCCAGCGTCAGATGTGTCAGACGGGCTGCAGTTTTGTGTTTGTTCAAAGCAGTTTCACCTCAGATCCTGGCAGACCCGCAGGACCCTGGATTCCTGGAGGTCCGTCTTCACCCTGCAAACAAAAATTGTTTGAACTTCAGCGCACAGACAAATATTTGTTTTCACAGATGCAAAGATAAATATATTTGAGACATGAACTACAGTATTTCAAAGTCACCAACCTGATCTCCAGGCGAACCTGGAGCTCCCAGTTCTCCCCTTGGTCCTTGTGTACCTGGTTCTCCTTTGGCTCCTTGGTCACCTTGATGTCCAGCCGGTCCGACTGATCCCTGATGAGCAGGAGCCACACGAGTGTGAGGAATCTTGACTGGGTCAGGTTTAAAGACAATCCCTTCTGTTCTTACAGGCGGGCCCAGCTTCCCAGGGTCACCTCGAACGCCCTGCGGCCCACTTGTCCCCTGAGAAAAAAGCAGAAAATGAGATAGAAGTGGCAGGTCTCCAAACAGCTGTGTTAGTGAAAGACTGAGTTCTAATAGAGATCTACCTGAGGACCTAGAGCTCCTGCAGGTCCAGGAACTCCTGGAGACCCAAACTCCCCCTACGGAGAAGAGTTTTGTATTTTTGTTGAAGTTTGGCTCATATTTGCTTCTGTGAAAGTGCAGCCAGAATATTTTAAAGACCCACTCCAATGAAAATTGTGTCTTGATTTTTTTTTAACATGTGGCTCGAAACTTTACATCTGCACAGCGCCAGTATTTTTCTTTTAATTCTACGCTAATGGGTTGCGAGGGGCTGTAAGCTAGCGGGAGAGAGTGTAAACAAAGTGCTGATGGGAAATAAGTGAAGGCTAACTTCTGTTCCACAATGCAGAGGCAAAACGTGAGTGTGTATTTTGCGACAGACTGTGACCTGTCTAGGGTTGTACCCTTGTTTAGAAGATGGATGGATGTAGATGGACTGGGACTTTAATTATAATAAAATAGGAAAAAAGCAAGAAAACATCATGGAGCCTTTTGTTCCACAAATTAGCATTTCCACTTTGTCAGGGACTGAAGTTGGAGGACCTAAATCCAGAAGACTATGCTTGGTGACGAAAACTCAAATATTTAATAAAGAAACTCGAACAAACTGAAACCCATGGCAGAACAAAACTGCAAACCAGTCTCTAATGTATACTCAGGGTAACTGACAGAAATTGACACAGCTGTTTATTTGTCTTTTTCTGGGGAGGGTCACTGGGACCACACCTTTGTGTTCCCTGTCCTGTTCCTAAGGGCTTCTCTTCTTCATGTCTGTTCTTGAAGAGGATCAACAGGGCAACACTTCATGTCCTTAAGGATGGATACAATTTGTTCCCCATGGCTGTGCTTTCTTCTCAAGAGTAGGGTCTCTCTCCTGTTCCTAAAGGTCACCAGGACCACTCCTCTCCATGTCTGTTCCTTTTTGGGAGGAGTTCTGTGAGGATTCTGGGCTTTAGTTTGTTTTTTTTTTTGTTGTGTTCTTGGTTTTGGTCACGATTTGAGTAATTCCCCTATCAGTCACTCCAGATGTTGATCATCTACAGCTGTTTTCATTTATGTTAACTACCATCACGTGTCAGTTTTAGTTTGTCAGGTTTAGACGTGTCTACGGTTTTCGTTTAGTTTGTTACCTTTTTGTTTTGGCCACGGCTTTCGGCTGGTTCAAGTTTCTTTATTAAATGTTTGAGTTTCTGCCACCAAGCCAAGTCTCCTCCCCCTCCAGTCCCTGACAAACTTCTTCAAAGTTATACTTCCTGTTTCAGAGGAGGTAACTTATCTTCAACATGTCCACACTTCATTATGCAAACCGCCTCTTTTTGTTAAATATTGCAAATTTATCCAAATAAATAAATAAAATACACCACCTGCCTCTATCTATACCACCGTGACAATTGCTTTGTCTCATTTTTTTACTTTTTTTGTTACCTTTTCTCCCGGAGCTCCATCAGGTCCTAGAGGTCCTGAAGGACCAAAGGTTCCCTGAAATAAAGATCAATGTGTGAGTTCAGTGTTGGCTCAAAATCTTAAAGTAAAACCAAAAATTCAGATTTAGATCAAATTCTTAAAAGCGTTCTCACCCGTAAACCTTCCAGACCAGCAGGACCCATGTCACCAACCGGCCCTGGTTCACCCTGACAGAGACTACCGTTAAGGTTCAACCTGTATGTCATGCTGGTAAATGCTAAGCACCAGTGCCTATAGAGATGTCTCCTCCTGCATCATATCACTCTTAAAGATTAGGTTCATGCTCACCAATAACCCAATGAAGCCCTTTTCCCCCTTTGGACCCCTGATTCCATTTTCACCAACAGCTCCCCAGGGGCCCTCTCGCCCGGATGAACCGAGGGGACCAACTTCTCCCTGTACACAGTTTGGTCTGAATCCATCAGCATGTCACAAAAAACACGCAGCATTATAACCAGGAAACCATGTTGGATAAGTTCACCTTGTCCCCTCTGGGTCCGGGATCTCCAGTCTCGCCGGGACGCCCAACGTCCCCCTGAACAGCACAGGTGGACATGAATGGCTGTTATATTTACCAAATGAAAAGAATACATTTTAAACATTTTGCTGAGTAATAGAAATAGTATCAAAATACTGATAAAGCTAGAGATGTTGAATTTTTATCAGCTGTGGTCTGTCAGACTGTTGTTGAGGTTTGAGGCAGCACGCTGCTGCCCCCCCATGGTTGCTGTCATTTCTGCAACTGTGTCGTGTTTCTCTATCAAACTCATTTTGAATAATTAATGAATAGTTTATATTAACCAGATCTCTATTATCACTAGAAGCTTATGAGGACAGAAAAGCAGAAAATGGGCAAACATCCTAAAATATCAGAATTTCCAGGTCCATTCTTTCCATCCAATAAATGACTTCTCTTGATGAGCTGTCAGCTAAATTGGTGTCACCGACTTTTATTAAGCAGCTTAGATCAGTGGCCCTCAACCTTTTTGTGGCTGCGGACCGGTCAACCCATCAGGATTTCATCACAGTCTAAGGAGAGGGGGTTTAAATTAAAACTAGTTTAGCATACTATTATAAAATCACTTGAAACCAACAAATCAATCATTGATGCCAATAGGAAACACATTTTGATTTTGAAGCTCCATGTTAAACTTTTTATTTATTTATTAGTTCTTCTGCGGCCCGGTCGGTGGCAGGGGTTCCAGAGACCGGTACCGGTCCGCGGCCCGGCACCTAGGGACCACTGCCTTAGATGACAGCCTACCTGTTTACCGGGTGGTCCAGGTGGTCCTTGTAGTCCTTTTATCCCCTCAAGACCCCGTGGTCCGCTGAGCCCCTGAGTGCCAGGCTTCCCACAGGGTCCTTGGCCTCCCTGGATAACAAAGAAAAAACACAGCAGATTAATGGGATCTGTTCACTAATTCAAAACACAATTAGATTGATAGTGCTGGTAAAATGTAAAGCTTAGGAATTTTTATTACCATGACATTTTGCAGGATATTAACATTTTTTATTTGTTCTTTTATAGATTCGATTGTCGTTATTATCTTGGTAAAGAGAAACAGACTCACTGAACTCAATTAAAGAGGGTGTGACAGTTTTAAGTTCTGGACCCTGGGGGTCCAATGCTCCTTTTTAATCCTGTAAACTGTTTTATATTTGATGAAAAAGCTTTTTTTTAGCTTGTGTTTGTACAACACCAAACATGCAAGAAATAATGCAAATACTCTGACCTGATCTCCTTTCTTTCCAGGTGGGCCTTCAGTTCCTGTCAGACCGGGAAGACCCTTTAGAGACAACAGTGGAGATTTAGATGATGATCGTGTCAATACTTAAAGTTTTACTCTAAATTCTCAAGAGTGTTTTTCAATAAACTTTCTCACACCAAAATCTTTATTTTTGTCACAACCACTAAAGTTTTCACTGCAACCTGGCGCCCATAAAAAAAATAAATGTGAATGAACATTATCACCATACTGACTCACCTCACCAGGTTGTCTGATCTAAATATTTTGCGCTGGTCACAGGTTTGACCATTTATTGCTCATATCCACCCATGTGGGCAGTTATGACGAGGGTGTTACATCAATATTCTGATGCAGGAGATAGAAGAACCCAGATACTTGTATGGAGCTCAGAGCTGGAACAACTTGAACCATTGAAAAGCCAACCTGGGGTCCACTTTGTCCTGGGGAGCCGTCACTCCCTGCTGGCCCTGGAAAACCCTGTTGGTTGAGTTTACAGTTAAGTGGTTAAACTGAAGCATGTAAAACACAACATTTCCATTACATGCATGTTTTTGTACCTTCTGTCCTCTGTCCCCTGTGGTTCCAGCCAACCCAGCGTCACCCTGGAGGCCCTGAAGAGAACAATGAGAGAGTCTGTTTTTATGCCACATTCCTCAGCAGCATTAAAAAAAAAAACCCAAAAAAGCAGAGTGTCTGTAAAGAAAAAACAGTGGTCAGTGGTAGGTACCCACTCACTGGGATTCCTGCCGGCCCCTGTGGCCCCTGAGCCCCTGGGGGTCCAATGCTCCCTCTGGGACCAAGTTTGCCTGTTGCACCATTGGGACCCGGAAGACCAGGAGGGCCCTGAGAAGCAGGGAGGAGTTATGACGCTAGTGGTGTTGTTTTGCTTTTTCATATTGGGTTAAATTGTCTGTGGGAACAAAAGACTCGTAGAAGTCTAAAGTCAAACTGAAAATCCCTTGAAAGTTGTTCATGTCTCTCAAGAGTGTTGTCACGTTTAGATGATCTCTCATTTTCTACACATCTGTCTGTTCCCCATACTCCATGGAAGGGGTCTTCTATCCTTTTTTGGTTGGAAAAATGTAACTGAATTTGGACTGGAAACGTACCAGTGGGCCCTCGATCCCCTTCAGCCCATCATCACCAGGCCGCCCCTGAGGAAAACAAAACTTTTAACAACAATAGTTTAATAGTAAACAAGGACCCTAAAAAAATCCGTTTTTTTAACATTTCTTTCATCTGTATGAAAACATAACTAAAAAAAACTTCCTTATTTAACTGCAAAAATAAAAAGGGACATCACTCTTTTGCATGTATGCAAATAGAAATCAGGAATTCGTCTCTCACCTGAGGACCTCGAGGCCCAGTCTCTCCAGGAGGACCAGGGGGGCCCTGAAAAAACCCAAAAGATAAGCTGAGATCCAAAATATGTTTGTTGCTTGATAAACAAACAGAGATTAAAGGGTCAATACCATGCAAAATCAACTTTTTTAGCTTTTTAATTGTATTATACTGTTCATTCCTCACTATAAAGAAGCCCAAAGCTGTATTTTCGTTCACAATTGAGCACCAGCCCCTTCAAAAATGAGCAGGTTTTTGTGTAATCTAATTAAAAGAGTCTTTTAATTAGTGTTGGTAATTAAAGCCTTTTATTATAATCAGTGACTTATGTGATAACAATTAAACCTTTTTCCTGCATTTGTCATTTTGCTCTGAAAAGTCGATCTTTTACCACACATTCCAAACCACACTGTTTCATCACTGACACATTTCAATAAAGAAAGCCATTTTTTCTTTATATGTGCCCTTCATCATCAGAAAAATGCCATAAGAACACGCGAAAACTCCAAAAACACAATCTCACGGGAGTGCGTCTTTAAGAAACATCCAGTTTGTGATGAATGAAGCTAAGCTGAGATGAAAAGAGTCGATTGGACTGACGACACACTTACAGCAGGTCCTGGTTTTCCAGGAGAACCAGGAAAGCCTCTCAAACCCGGCTCCCCCTAGAATGAAGAGCAGAAACAAGCTTTAAAATGAATCAAGATGTGGTTTAAATAATAATTATCATCTATTTAGTTTTTAGCAATGCCTCTAGATAAAATGAAGGAAATGAAAATAAAACAACAACAAAATAAAAATATATGGTCAAATAGGTGAGTTTTTAGACTGGTTTAAAAATGAGATGTTGGGATGTTCAGAGTAACTAAAAGCTCTGCAGAAAATGTGATTGCAGAGAGGTGTCTGCAACCTGCAGCTCCAGATCCACATGGGTCTCTTTCATCTCTCCGTGGTTGCTCCTCGGCCAAACATAAAATAAGTAAGGAAGAATGCTGACTCAGCCATGTCGACCGTCTGAGTCATCAGCTCTTGCTAATGGCTGCCAAATTAAAATCTACCGAAAGAAAACAAATAAACAAAGCCTGCAAACTAAGACTACCAAGGTCCAACCCCAAACTAAAATAACAAAACCCAGCAGTGGAAGACTTCTGAGGACTAAGAGGGAAAAAGGAAAGGAGAAAAAAGAAAAATAAAATAGCATTTTTTTAAGGAAAAAATACTTAATCAGCATTTCTTTATTTGGATTAGTTAAATTTACAATTTGATGGCTGAGATGCACATAGATGATAAACGATGTAGGTTTTTCATTCATGTTGACCTGAAGATGTATTGTTTGCTCAACATTACCACCAGAATGAACAGATTTTAAATGCAAAGCAAAACTTTGGTAAAAAGTTTGATCTTTTATGATTTAAAAGCACACATTATCTTACGCTGCACAACATTGGTTAATAGCTGTCCAGAACTGAACTGAGATGATCCTGTTTGGCACAGAGCAGCTTTTATTTTGAAAATGAGTAAAAAAAAAAAATGCGAGGTTCTTTTTATATTTTGCTTTTGTTTGTGCCAAAAAAGAGACAGAATTTATATTTATAATTAAAAAGAAGACGGTCATGAATGCAAATCCAAATTTCCTAAATGTTAAAGTGAGACTTATTGGCTCCTACTAGGTTTTGATCAGCAGAAAACAAGTTCAAATGGCTCTTTCACTGTTAAAGGATGCCGACCCCTGCTTTAGAGAAAAGGTGTTGCACTCTAGGCATCAAGAATTGGTGTCCAACATGTTTTCCAACCAATCTGCCACTGAAGCTTATTATTGGTGGAACAGTCTCGATCAGGTAATCAGCAGCAGGTAGGACTGGGTTATTACAAAAACCCGCAGGATGTTGGCCCTCGAGGCCTGGAGTTTGACCCCCTGCTTTAGAGCCGAATTAACTTCTAATAAACATTTTCAACGTTTGTCTCTGCTCATGTTTGGATGTGAGAAAGATGAAAGCAGCAGAATAACTCACCCTGTTTCCTGTGAAGCCCGGGAGTCCACGCGGGCCCACATTACCCTGAATGCCCTGATGGCCAAGAAAAGCAGAAACACAAATTCACACGTAATACTAGATACTAGGAAATACTATCATAAAAAACAGAAATTAAACTACAGATACTGTAAAAACACAAGATTTAGCATGATAGTTTATTAGTTTAAATTTGGAAATTATAAAAAACATTTTAGAAGATTCTCTTTTATGAAGTGATATTTGGGCTACCACATTGTGAACAAAGGTCACAGTTTTGAGACAAAAAATTTTGCTTACAACCCTCTTGTCTGTGATTGGCTGTTTGATGGTACAAATATGTGCTCAGAGTTGTGAACACAAAATCAAAGATATGGGGAAAGGCAGATGCAAGACAACCCATCTGACAACATTTTTGTTGCAACTGCAAAATTGTATTTTGAAAAAAAAAAAAAGGTTTTGAAAGCAACATTTTAATATTTTCATTTGCACTTTAAAACATTTTGTTTTTAAAGGATAACCAAACTCAAAATCAACTTTTTTTTTAGCTGTTTATCTCTATAAATGGGGCTTTAAAAATGCTGTATGTTGGTCATTTCCATATTTTTAATAATTTACAATACACTTGTTTAATTACTGATTTTATGTTCTAAAACCGTCTGTATGCTGCCCCCTACAGGTTGAAACGTGGTATTTCGGTTGAATTTTGTGATCGGTCAACTGGTGTAAGTCTTAGAAGTTTCATGTCATCCTGCTCTGCAGCTCCAGTATTAAAGCCCCGCCCATCTTTGCTGTGTTGCTTCCTGTTGACAAAAATCTACTGGTTTGCACAACTTTCCAGGAAGTTCGGCAACAGTGGCTGAGTGGAATTGGCATTGAATCCAGCGAACTCGGTTCTGGTGATGGATTTGCAGGTGAACTCAAGTTTCCTTGCTACGTTAGCCTTTATTAGCTTTGATGCTAGCGGTATTTTACCTCTCTCAGACACGGGTTCTGTTCGGTCTGGACCATGATGACCTGCCTCAAGTTGGAGGTGAGAAATTCCTCACATATGTCCACACAGAGTTCTGTGGAGATACTGACATTTGCTCTGTACCACCCTCTATATTAGCGTGACAGATCCAAACCACGCCCTAGTCTCACCCTTTTTTTTTTTGCATTATTCATATCTGGGCTGAGAGTGGAGCCAGCCTCCAACTGTTCTGTTACCCTCTAAAATTGAACATTTTCTCTGCAATTTAGACATTTTAATCTCATAACTGTGACTTTAGTTCTCAATGTGGTGGCAAATATCACTCAAATATCATTTCATACTTTTTCTTCAGAAATGCAACAGCTTGAAGGCATTCGTGTCAAAAGCATGTTCTCATGAATCACTTACATACATGCCAACTGGGCCCTGTGGTCCTTCCAAGCCAGGCTTCCCTAAAAAACCCTGGAAACAACAAACCTTCCATAAAACAACTGTAACAAACATACAACATAGTCTAGTGTTCACATGTTAAAGGCTCCAACCTTCAGTCCCGGGGAACCTGGTTGACCTGGGGCCCCTGTCCTTCCCTGTGGGCCCTGTTGGATTTTAAGGACAGTGATTACAAAAGCCAAAGTATCAACCAGTGGGGGGGGGTTGGATGTATAAATGTGTGTTAAATTAGCTTCCTAAATGTTATGTCATTCAGTGAAAACACCTTTGATTTGTGCCTGAGTGAAAAGCAGCAGTTCTGTCTGTGCTGGAACTCATCAGATTTGAGGAAAACCACGTGAGATTTGAGGACACGATCGTCACACCCCAATCAGAATCAAACGCCTTATATAACTGCATTCAACTTTACAGTGGAATGCCCCAAGTGTAAAGGAAAATAAAACATACCTGTGAACCTGGTGAACCCTCAGTTCCTCTCTCTCCAGCAGTTCCTTCAAATCCCTAAAAAGAGACGAACAATTTGTCAGAAGTTTGAGGTAAATATTTAAACCTCTAACACCAGAGTTCTACTGTTTATGTTGATTTACTGTAACTTTTTCCCCTCAGAATCCGCTGGAATTATTGCGTTAACGGTTGAAAAGTTACAGTATGTTAAAGACTTGAAAAAGCTTTGTAGTCCTTAATTTTTAAGAGTGGGAGACATAAGGAATGCCTTTATTATTCTAATACATGTTTCTAGAAACCTTAAGAAGGTTATTGTGGAACAAAAACAGAAAAAAATATATAAATATAGAATGCTGTCAGGAATCAGCGCTCTGTCTCCACTTTTGGTCGTCTCCAGACTACTGACTGCACTACATCTCCCATCAACCCCAGCGCACACTTCATGGATGCCACTCAGCTGTCTCTCATTTGCCAATCACCCACAGGACACTTAAGCACTGCACAGACCCTCATTCGGTGCGAAGTATTGTTTGGGCTACTCAGTGTTTCTACCTGGACCTGAGCTTCAGTTTCTGACCCTCTGCCCTGACCATCATCTGGACCCTGACAACTCTAGTATTCTCTTCTCGGATGCTCCCATCCTCGGGATTGACCTCTGCCTGTCTGACCCTGATTTAGCTTTGTGGACTTTTAGCTGTGCTTCATTCCTGTCAAAATAAATAAAGCTGCTTCATGTGAAACCAGCTGTCTGCCCGCTTGTGACAAATGTGTAGAATGATGTAAACCACATGTGTCAAAGTCAAGGCCCAGATCTGGCCCCCTGGGTAATTAAATCTGGCCCTCTAGATCATTTTATTTTATTGTTATTAATGGCCAGATTTTATCTTGCGCTCATTTCTAACTTGTATAAATTTGACAAAATGTATTTTTATAGAGTAAAATATTGAAAATTATTTAAGGTTTAAGCTGATTTAAATAATATTCCTGCCTTTTTATTATCCAGAATTTTGTTAAACTTCAGTTTTAAAGTTATAAAAACTGCATTCTGCTGGCTTTTTGAACTATTTTGGCATATACTAAGATTTTTTAGGCTGTTTTGACGAGCCTAAGTTTTTTTAATTATTATTTTTGGCTAATTTGGCTTCCAGCTAATATTTTAGCTAGCTCTCAGCTTTAGTGTTTCCAGCTATCAGTTTCAGTGTTTTCAGCTATTAGCACTATCATCTTCAGCGGGCAAACTTTAGCTTCAGCTCACTAGCATTATTGCAGGTAATGCTACATAGCTAGTTCATAATTACGTTAAAAAGTTTTTAAAATTTTGTTTTAGCGTTCAATAAATGTTTATCTTGTTGGGCCCGCGACCTATTTTGGCTCCTTGTGCGATTGAGTTTGATGCTCCTGATGTAGACCAATGATACATAGGCCACCTTTTCTAAAAGGCTCCAATGACCTCCGTGGACCAAATGCACAGGACTAAGAGGGAATAGAGGATGAGCGGATGGAATTTGATTCAAAAACATTACCAATTTGCTTCTAAAGAGGACTGTAATTTGCATTCCTGTGGTTTAGCTTATTGTCATAACTTTCCACAGTTGTCTGAGCTCAGCAGCCCATTTTGAGTGTGGGGGGGGGGTTCCTGGACAAAGAGGACAGTTTGACAGTTGGTGAAGTGAGGCTGCAGGGCTTTCTGGCTCTCATTGTCACATCTGTTTTGTGGTCATGCAGATGATTAATGGGAGGAATGTACACAATCACGAGGAACTGAAGACTAGAATGGAATCTGGTAATTTAGCAAAAGCATATAATCAGTCTGTGATTTATGAGAGGGAATTAGACACACCCAAGACAGAAAAATATGTGCTTATGTTTGTCTATGTCGACAGCTTTACACATGATATTGTTTCTGTTTACGTAGGTGTTGGAGTCTTTTTGTAAGACTTAGAGAACAGCTGGGATATTATTTTTAGTCTGTATCAGCACGGTTCAGATTAGTTAGAGGGAAGAGTAGTCTTCATGAAGGACGAGGATCCAGCTGTCCACAGACTGCAGGTTAGAGCTGCAGTAGTGTTACTTGTCAAAGGAAACTTGTGACATGTCAGAAAACAATTCTAAAAACCGTCTAATTGGTGGAGTTTAGAAGGGTCCAGCCCCGCTTCCTATCCCCATGACTGTGAACAGTTCTTGGGACAGAGCCCGTGTCAGAGGCGGAGCCGCTCTTTTCTAGAAAATACTTTTATTTTAAAAAGGGATAAGTGTTTGGAAAAATCTCATTTAGATTATTAATTATGTGCATATCTGTTTAAGAAAGAGAGGAAATGTCAAGTTTCACCAGATAAAATTCACAATCGAAGTTTTAAATGGCTGAAAAGAAAACTAATAAACGAGTCTTCAAGCAGCATTTAAACGCATCACTCACAGACAAATGTGTGACGTGAAAAATGTCTCATGACAGATTTGTGCGTAACTGAGGTTAAAGTTAATTTTTTGTGAGATTAATTAATCATGACCTATAATTATTTAATCAAATTAATCGATTTTAATTGCAATTCTAACCAAATAATTGCTGAGAACTCATTTTTTAGGTATTTTATTCAAGATTTTGACATTATGGCAGAGTAAAAGATCAAAATAAAACTATAAAGGTAGATTTATTACATTTGACACCACTGAGAGGTAATTTTTGAAAAATTTTGAAAAAAAAAAATCAAGTGCAGAGTCTCTAATCTACCACATCAAAACAAACTACACTTTTCTGAGCAGTCCAAAAATATTGAACACAAACTTATTCTTAATACCATAATTCAAATGTGGATATACTCCACAGTTTATCCCAACAGCAAGACAGTAGAGAAGACATGAGAGGGATTTTATAGTTTCCTTTAACCGGTAAGTAAAGAGAATCTACGAAGGAGGAAATTAATTTCCAAAGAGAAATTGAACTATTTAGACGTTGTTATTGTTTTTAAAATAAACTTTGGCTTCATTATCTGGACAAAAACAAGCGCAAAGAAGTGAACTTTCTCTATAAAATTATGCTTTTTTTAAACTTCTCGTGATGATCAGCTTTCTCAAAAAGAAGCTAGAGCGGAGCGCGGTTTCCCATGACAACGTGACTCACTGCATGTTTAGCAGTCCGCTTCTGCAAAAAAGAATTTAACTAAAAAATATAACAAGACAGAAGTTTGAATATATTAATATTATATATCTATATTAATATATTTTATATTACATTTTATGTATATATATATATATATATATAATATATTTATATTATTTTTATATTACATTTATATTATATTTATTATATATTTAATATAAATTTAATATTTTTCTTAAATGACCGTCGTTTGAGTGAGATAAATTATCAATCTTACCGTTGGTCCTTTACTGCCAGGGCCCCCGTCTGCGCCAGGTGGACCCTGAAACATCAAAGGGCAGAAGAATGTTAGATGTTGATCTTTCCTTCACTTAATAAGAATTTTTTTTTTCTAAAAAACACAATTTTTACTCTTTTAGCAGAAATAAAAAAATAATTTTTTGCAAAAATGCACCTGAATGCTAACAGTAAAAGCTAAATACAAACATATCAAAGATGCTTTAGCACTACAGGACACCTGACAAAACTTCAACAAAGCCTTAAAAAAAGTTGTTAAAAGATGCAGGAATCTAATATAAGTTTCAGATGCTGTCAAGTCATGCAGTTCCCCAAATTCTACGATAACTGCTAAAAATGCTAAATTAGCTTAATACATTTTTGCTTTTCCTCTTTTGGATAAATCAAACTGAGGACTAAGCTTGACCGTATTGATGCGTAACTAATTTTAAGTGTCAATTAAAGATTTACAGTTGCAAAAATGTGAGCAACAGATTCATTAATGGGATGAAAAAAAAGTTATTTAACAGGCAAAGTTCCTGCAAAGAAAGTATTGCCAATTGAGTGTGGAGAAACTTTAATGAAATATAACCTGCAATAAATGTAAAATCCAATAATAAATTAAATGACCCAAATACAAGTAAATGAGGCCTTTGACCTTTCTTGCTAAAATGATGATGACATTTCAGCTCTTAATTAGAATAAATTACGTTTCGGACAGCCTTGCATCAAAATCTGGAGAGAGAACCAAATCATGAAGCAGGAATCTCCAAAAGCAGCTGAGTAGTTGATGCTTTCATGAAAATTGTAAAAGAAAAAAAAGAGGATTTGACCAAAACAGAAAGGGACAGAGAAATCAAAACATTGAATCTGTTGTAACCCAGTAAGTGAGTTTGGGAAAAAAGCCCAAAATGTGAGCATGGCGCGAGCACTGAAAGCAAAAAGTTTATAAAACTGCACCTTTGACCTCCTTACTGTCAGACTAAGAACATCTCAGATTATATATTCACACAGCAATAATATAAGAAAGGATGTTATGAAACAATGGGAGAGATAAGTAAATGGAAATGTACACTTTAGTGAATACATACACATTTGTTTAAAAAGGTTAGTGCACACACAACACACACACAGTTCTTTCAGTTGATGGGATTGAAATATGATAGAATGGGAACCTGTGTACCAGGCTTTCCTTCTGCTCCCTGTGGTCCAGGTAGTCCTTGTAAGCCCTGAAACAAACACACACGTGTAAAACATCAATAGCTTGCAGATGTGTTACACTGCACTCCTGAATCCTGTTTTTCCAGCTTCTGTTTGTGTATCAGCAAAACATATGAGAAACCACATTCTATGAGGGGTCACACACCAAGAAAATATCCCCCACACCAAGACACAACCACCACCAGCCTGAACAGTTGTCACGAGTCAGGATGGATCAATTTTTTCATGTTGTTGGCTCTACCATCAGAATTGGAGACTCATCAGACCAGACAACCTCTACCCATCTTCTCTTGTCCAGGTTTGGTGAGACTGTGTGAATTGTAGCCTCAGTTTCTCAGACATTTCTGTCCACAGATCTGCTGCTCACTGGATAGTTTCTCTTTTTTTGACCATTCTCTGTAAACCCTAGAGGTGGTTGTGGGTGAAAATCCCAGCAGATCAGTAGTTTCTGAAATCCTCAGACCAGCCCGTCTGACACCAAAAACCAAAGCCTCTTTCATTTCCTTTCTTCTCCAATCTCACTTAGAACTGGAGCAGATGATCTTAATGTATTGAGTTGCTGCCATGTGATTGGCTGATTAGGAATCAGTGTTAACGGGCAGTTGGACAGGTAAGTTAGGATTGAATGCTAAGAAAAGTAACAGTCAAGGCTCAATATGGATCTTCCTGGTTGTGCAACTCCTACACCAGCATTGGCCCAACCAGATTTGAGAGTTTGTTCTTCAGTCATATGTCAGGAGCCTGGTGTCTCTACAGGATTCAAGCTCACCGATGGACCCGGCTGACCAGAATGTCCTCTGTTTCCAGTCAAACCCTGTAGAAAAATAAAGAGTGACAAACTGAACCTGATTCGTCATGAAACCACACCTGACCTCCAACATACAGGCAGATTTGAAGAGGTGTGTAGCTTAACGCAGTTTACCTTGTTCCCTCTGGGTCCTGGCTTCCCGGTGCGTCCATCTAATCCTCTGTTCCCCTTCAGGAAGGATAAACACGTTTGGTTCTGAACTCTGACGGTAAACTTTCTACAGCAGCTCAGTCAGTTTCAAAATAAAGTTAAGAGTTTATCTAAGCAAATCATTTTTCTCTTGAACAGATGACGTTTACTCTCGATTTAGTTAGATGGAACTTCACATCTCAAATCTTAGGAGAGCAACACAAAACATGCAACAACACTAACATCTGCTTACAGTCTCGAACTTTAAAATGTATTTAAAATAACTGAACTTCTCATGCAGTACTTCACAGCTAAATCAAAAAGTATTTCCATATGGATGTAAATGAAGCTGTTATATGAGAGGCGGGGTTTGTTAAACAGCTGTTTATATGGGTTAATTATATGGGGTCAAATCAGGGTGAGCTTAAAGTGAACGAAAAACAATCATTGAAAAAAACATTCAAATAAAATTTGAATGGAGTTTTAAACCTGAAAATACAGAATGAAAAGTTGAAAGAATTATTGAAATTAAAAAATATTGAATAATTTAAAAATAATATCTATAACTTGAAAGAAATATTAGAATAAAAAAAATTAAATTAGAAACTTGAATTGAAAAAACTAAACTGTTACCAATTAGAAATAAATGTTTATTTGTACTTTTAACTTTTTCTTTTTTCATTTTTTCCCTGTTTGTTTTCAGTGCTCTGTTTTTAGTTCAAATTCAGAGTTTTTGAGTTTTTGCTGCTAAGCTGATCCTAATTTTACATGGGGGCGGGGCTTTGAGCTGATTGGCTACCAGAAAAAAAATTAAAAAGGAAAAGTAGAAAATACAAATAAACATTCAATTTTTTGGCTAACAGTTTTATTTTTTTTTATTATATTCTAGCCTTAAATTTTATTATATTCTAGCCTTAAATATGTATATATATATATATATATATATATATATATAATATATATATATAATATATATATAATATATATATATATATATATATATATATATTCTCATTTTTTTTAATTCTTTCTAATCTAGTATTTTTTTGTAAATGTTCAATTTTTTTTTTTAAATTTTCAATAATCCCTTCAAGTTTTCAATATGTATTTTCGAGTTTTAAACTGCTTTCAAATTTTCTCTCTTTTTTTCAAATTCTGACTTGACCCCTCCTGGAGGAAATCTACTTTCACCAACAAAAGAAAGCCGACCCCGTCAGTGTGAAGACGGCATCATTTTCTTCTATGGAGACCACAGTAACACCAGAGTCACTATACATCCTCTGAGGGCCCATGAATCACTGCATAGTTGTAGAGTCAGACAAAAGCCTGTTTTGAGGACTTTTGATTGAACTTTCTCCACGTATGAAGCTCCTAAACACAGCAGTTTGTGACATCCTGGTACAGTAGAGCTGAACGTGAACTCCAACACATCAGATGAGCTCTGAACATTCACTGACCTTCAATCCCATGCTGCCTTTCTTCCCCTGAAGACCACTTTCACCATCAAGTCCCTGAGTAAAGAAAAACAAAATCATTACAGTTTTTGTCATTACTTACCTGCACCAGGTAATCAGATTTTTCATGAAAAAAGGATGAAAAGTTCTTTGGAATCAAATTTCATAAATGGGTTTAATGATCAAATCTGTTTTTTTTTTTTTTTTTACTGATCTCAGTTCATTTTCACAGAACTCTGAAATCAATAATTATGCTTATATATTTTAAATGCCATCACAAATACAACACACAAAATTAATAGTTTTTCCAATAAAACACACATCAAACGTCAAATGGGTTTTGTTCTTTGCTAAAAACAAATTCTAGACAAAATTTAAAATAAATTTGAGTTTTTCATATTAATTTGTGAAGAAGCATTTTTCTAAAAATAACTAGAAATGTTGCATTATGTGCGATAATGCTAGTGTGAATGCCTTTTGCTTATTGCTCAATTTCCTGGAGCTGATTGCTAAAGAAACTGTTGTCAAAGGATTAAAGTTGCAGAAATTGCAGAATGTGCACGAAGAGCTTGAAAAATATCATCAAAAATAAAAAACAACTGCTAAACATTTAAAAATGCATGAAAGGAATGAACTTAGAATTTGCTCATAACCTCATAAGATGTAAAATTAGCTTAAAAAGTGAACACATGGCTGGAAATACTATCTTAACTCAGAAATAGTCTTAGCAACCACGGTAGATGCAAAATTAGCCAAGAAAAGCTAGCATATTAAAATACTAGCTTAATTCAGAATTAGCCAAAAAACTTCAGGAGATGCCAAATTAGCCAAAAAAAACTAGCTTGTTGTTAAAATATTAGCTTGACTCATCATTAGCCAAAAAAAACTCTGCACATGCTAAATTAGCCAAGAAAAGCTAGTGTAACAAACTTCCTGGTTCTTTTATTTTGGAAGGTGTTTGGCCCTGTGGGGGGTTCCTGCAGAGGCAGGGAAAGGCGTGGCAAGTTCAGCCAGAGCTCTCTGTAAAAAAAAGTAGTAAAAGAAAACTGTAATAAAGAGACGGTGAGCTGAACCACCACATGGCGGAGTCCGTGTCCTCAATTGATCATTTTACGTCGGCGTGACAGATAAACGAACCTCCCCATCGCTCGGTTACATTGGTGGCAGCGGTCGGACGATTTATATATATATTTATTAAAAAAAAAAAAAAATCCGTCTCCCTTCGGGATTAAGAGTTTTGCCGTCCATTAGCTTGAAGTTTTTTTTTTTTCCGAACTCCTCTTCGGCTCCCAGCCACTGCTAGTGAAGCTAAAAGTTCCCGCCTGCAACATGTGGTGTGGGGATGAGGATCCTTTTAAGCCGAGGATGCACCGATTCACCGACTCTCCCTCCCGGGATGTCAAAGTTGAGCTGCCAGCTCCTTTCGCCGGTGACGGGAGCCAGGCGTTCCTTGGCTGGGCGAGACAGCTCGAGGTGGCCGTCAGAGCCATGGTGGGAGATGGCGGTTGCAGTGATGACGAGCTGGCCAGAATCCTTCCCACGCACCTCAGCAAGTCGGCTTTCCTTTTGTGGGACAGTCTTCCCGATGTGATTAAATCGGATTACAATGCCGTGAAAGAGAAACTTGGTGCTGCGTTTGGACAAAGACAATTTTTGGATCGTTTCAGAGCCAGCCTGTCTGCTCGGACCCGGGCTCCCGGTGAAAGTTTGGAGGTTTACGCGGCCGATGTACGCCGGCTGGTGGCAGAGGCGTTTCCGGAGTACGAGTCAGCGGCGCTGAGAGTGGAAATATTTAGACGCTTTCTAGCTGGACTGGATCCTGCTCTGAAAGCCAAGTGCCTCGAACAGGGGGCCACGGATGCGGAGGAAGCCCTGACCATTGCAGAAAGATGCGAGAATGCCAGAGAAGCTCTACAGCGGGACTGTGTGAGTAGTTACGGCGGCGCGCATGCCGGCGGGACTGGATTACCTGTGCAGTCGGTGTCCGTTACGGATGGTCTTCAGAAAGCTTTGGATAAATTAACGGATGAGATGTGCCACATGAGAATGGAAATGAAGGAATTGTATAATGACAACAAAAGACTGAAGGATTATGTTTCGGAAAAGAGAGAGCAGCGGTCCCGTTTTTCCTCACGCGGCCGCTGTGGCTGCACCTGTGGAGAAAGGGGATGTCAGGTGAGAGCGCCCTGGATGGATATCGGGGTCGCTCTCCTGACCGTGAGACTTTGCAGTACCAAGGGGACTCCCACTCAGGCAGTCGGCAGCAAGGTTCAAGGTCAACACCCAGCCGCAGGTCATCTCAGGGTAGAAGCCCCAGCCCCGGATGGCGTGCTCAACGAGAAGGAGAGCACCGGACCCGAGGTGTGCGCTTCCTGCCACAGGCTGAAGGACCTGACAGCACTCATCAGGGAAACTATCAGTAGCTGGTGTTGAGGCCCAGACTCCAGCTTCGCCATCTACGGGCCCCTTTCATCAGGACTTTGGTGCACGTGAACCTGACTGTGAGTTAAATGAACCTGACTGTGAGTTAAATGTGGATCGCCCTACTTCTTACATTAGAGGGTGGTTGAGGGCACAGAGATTTCTATTCTAGTGGACTCAGGTGCATCTGTGTCATTGATTAGCGCAGATTTTCGTATGTCTGTTCCTGCTCTACGGAGCCGGCCCCTCAGGAAAAACTACATTGACTCACGTGCCGTTAATGGACAGATGCTGGACACTTTGGGCACCATTGCACTGACTTTCCGGTTAGGTTCCACCTGTTGGCAGCACACCTTCTTTGTGCTGCGGGAGTCCACACAGGCTGTATTACTGGGTCTGGACTTTTTGACCAAGCACCATGCCCTGCTCGACCTGGGACGCGGTGTGCTTCAATTATGGGATGTCAGCGCCCCCCTGCTGCGAGGAGCAGAATTAACTCCTATATGCTGCAATGTGTCGGTGGCTGAGAGCAGGTCAGTTCCACCCCTGAGTGAGGCGTTGATCCCTGTAGTTGTGTCTTTTTTCTTCAGGTGCAGGCCTGCTGAATTGTGACTTTGAGGGATATCTGGAGCCTAACGTTCCTGACACAACTGGACTGGTGGTGGCTCATGCAGTGACGACAGTTAAAGACAGAGTTACCATTGCTCGGGTCCTTAACCCAAGGGGACCGCAGTGGAACTGAAACAGGGGCTGCACTTGGGTGAGCTATACTCATTGGAGGGGTTGGATGTGACACCATCTCTCTCCTCCTCTGATGTGTGCACAGTCCAGGTCCAGCCCCCGGTCCTGCCCGTCACCTTGGAGGAGTCCCCCATCAGTGAGCGGCAGAAAAAGGAATTATCTGCTCTACTAGAGAGGTTTTGTACAGTTTTCAGTAGCTCTGATAAAAACACAGGCAGGTGCACGCTGGTTAAACATCGCATCCAGACTGGCAACCACCCTCCTGTTAAGCAACGGGCATACAGGGCTTCTCCGGGTAAACAGTTGGAGATCGAACGTCAGGTGGCTGGGTTGCTGGCTGATGGACTAGTGGAGGAGAGTTGCAGCCGCCGTGGGCATCTCCAGTGGTACTCGTTCGGAAAAAAGGAGGGCAGTGGAGATTTTGTGTGGATTATCGCCGCCTTAATTCTGTGACAATTAAGGACTCACACCCACTTCCTCGAGTGGATGATAGCCTTGATGCGCTGGCTGGGTCTTCCTGGTTCACTACACTTGACTTTTCAAATGGCTATTGGCAGGTTGAGGTGGCTGAAGAGGACAGGGAGAAAACGGCCTTCACTACAGGCAGGGGTCTGTATCAGTGGAGAGCCATGCCCATGGGCCTGACCAATTCCCCGGCCACCTTCCAGCGCATGATGGAACTGGTGCTGAGAGGCCTGCCCTGGCACATTTGCATGGTGTACTTGGATGATATTTTGATTTATAGCCGCACTTTTGAGGAGCACCTGAAACACCTGGAGGAGGTTCTGTCTAGAATACAAGGTGCAGGTCTGCGACTGAACCCAAAGAAATGTCACTTTGCCAGAGACCATGTTGTTTTCCTTGGTTATCTTGTGTCTCGAAATGGCCTCCAGCCAGACCCTCGCAACACAGATAAGGTCAAGAACTGGCCAACACCACGCACTCCCTCTGAGGTTAGAGCGTTTGTCGGCCTATGCTCCTATTACAGGCGGTTTGTGCAGAACTTTTCTGAGTATGCAGCACCGTTAAATAGGCTGGCTGGCAAGAATGTCCCATTTGACTGGTCATCTGAGTGTGAGGCTGCCTTCACTTATTTGAAGCTGGTGCTTACCTCTGCACCTGTTGTGACATTACCTAACTTTGCATTACCTTTCAAAGTCTATACTGATGCATCTAAGGACTCTGTGGGGTCGGTACTGGCACAGGTTGTGGATGGACGTGAACGTGTGGTAGCCTATGCTAGCCAGGCTCTCACAGCTGCTCAGAAAAGGTGGTCCACCTTTGATAGGGAGCTCTGGGCTGTGGTGTGGGCTGTGCGAGAGTTCAAACATTATGTGGGTCTCTCAGTGTTCACTATCGTCACCGACCACCGCCCGTTACTGGGCCTCAGGAAAATGGCACTAGACCATGATCCTTCAGGGAAAAGAGGTCGATGGATTTTGGAGCTGGACCCCTTTAACTGGACCATGGTTCACAAAGATGGTTCACGTCATGGAAACGCGGATGCGTTATCCCGCCGGCCCATTCCACCTGACCCGGTCGACCAGCCCCCTGCTTCCTCAGGTGTATTTGCAGCCAGTGTGCAGGAGTCCGCCTTTTCCTTTTGTCACAGTTACTCGGAGATGCAGTCACACCAACGAGAGGACTCAGACATTTGCGCGGTTCTAGCCTGGCTGGAGCAGGGCAAGTCCAGACCACCTCGCCGGGTCATGAGGGGCTCCTCTCTCGGCCTCCGGAAATTGTGGACTGAGTTTAATCGTCTGTCAGTGGTGGAAGGATTACTGTGTCGGACTGTGACATCTTTTCCCTCCGGCGACAAACAGGTGCAGGTGGTGGTTCCTTCGGCCCTGGTCCCTGTAATTCTTGGTCACCTGCATGGGAGCACTGCTGCGGCTCATTTCTCTGCTGAGAGGGTCTGGGAGCAGGCCCGACGGAGTTATTACTGGCCCCGCATGCTGAAAGACATTAGACGGTGGTGTGAACAGTGTAGGGCCTGCCAGACACGCAGGTCTCCTGTTCCTAAATCCAAGGCCCCCATGGGAGGGTCTCCAGTCAGTCACCCATTGCAGCGGGTGGCAGCAGATATCCTGGAACTTCCTGTGACGTCTCGCGGCCACAGGTACGTTTTGGTTGTCGAGGATTACTTCACAAAGTTTGTGAATGTGTATGCGCTACCCAACCAGACTGCTGAGACGGTTGCCCGTTGTCTTTTTGAGGACTATGTATTGGTGCATGGAGTTCCTGAGATGCTGCATACCGACCAGGGTCGGCAGTTTGAGGCGGAGGTAATTCAGAGCCTTTGTCGGTGGCTTGGTATTGCAAAATCAAGGACGGCGGCGTACAACCCAAAGTCGGATGGCATGGTGGAACGTCATAACCGGACGCTAATCAACCAGCTGGCTAAGATGTTGTTGTCCCATGGTGGTGAGTGGGATGACCATCTGAAATCAGTTGCGTTTGCTTACAACACCTCAAAGCACTCCACCACACAGTTTACCCCCTTCTTTCTCATGCATGGGCGCGAAGCCCGGGTTCCAGCAGATGTTCATGTCCCTAGTGGACTTGGTGGCGTTAATGGTGCAGCCTCACTGCCTTTTTACGTGTCATCTCTTGTGGACCGTCTGAAGGTTGCTTTTAGTGCAGCTAGGGTTAATGCAGCAGAGGCGCACGAAAACCAGAGACTGTATCATGATGAGAACTCTCACCACCAGGGATTTACAGAGGGGACTCTGGTGTGGATTAATAACCCTGCAGAGAGCCGCACAAAGCTAGCCCCGCACTGGAAAGGCCCCTATCGTGTAGATCAGGTTCTGGCTTCAGGTGCAGAAGCCGCTCTGACATATCGCATTGTCAACCCCCTCGATCCACTGGAAAGGGCCCAGGTTGTTCATCATGACAGGTTGAAGCTGTACACACTTCCCCTGCCTGCTGGTTCTCTAAAGGGCAACATGTCCTCCCATCCTAGCTCCTCCCCAGTGCCATCCTCTCCTGGGCTTGGGACTCAACAGCCTAGTGACCCAGCCCAACAGGGTAAGGAGGTTGCACTTGGGGTGGCCCCTTCATACTCTCGCAGTGGTAGGATGGTGCGGGCGCCATCACGCTACCAGGACTTTCTTATGATGTGAAATGTGGGGTTAGGTTTGACGATGCAATGAACCTGTTTGTTTTTTTTTCTGTTTGTTTCTTTTCCTTCATAACATAATTGTTGGGATGTATAATCTTGTTTTACGAGCAATGTTTTTTTTTCCCCCCACTAATAATTTTTTTTGTGCTGCTGCTGTTGTTATTGTCAAGCAGTTTTCCAGTGGGTTGAAATACTTCTTTTTAGTTTCCTGTTATGGTAGAAATGGGGACATTTCTTTTTGAAAGGGTGGACGTATGTAACAAACTTCCTGGTTCTTTTATTTTGGAAGGTGTTTGGCCCTGTGGGGGGTTCCTGCAGAGGCAGGGAAAGGCGTGGCAAGTTCAGCCAGAGCTCTCTGTAAAAAAAAGTAGTAAAAGAAAACTGTAATAAAGAGACGGTGAGCTGAACCACCACATGGCGGAGTCCGTGTCCTCAATTGATCATTTTACGTCGGCGTGACAGATAAACGAACCTCCCCATCGCTCGGTTACACTAGCATGTTGCTAAAGTAATAGCTTGCTTAACCAACTATGGGCCCAAAAAATCTTTTTGCTTTCACTTTTTCACTTGTAATTGACAGTATACCTCGCTGCCTCGGGGGCCAGGAGGGCCGCTGACTCCTGAAAAACCTGGCAGACCGATGAGACCCCTTTCTCCTTGAGGACCCCGAATACCCGTGGCTCCCTGGAAACCCTGAACCAGAAAAAACAGACATTTTTATGTTGTTTCTTACACGTCTAAACAGACGGAATAATATTCAATTTGTAAAAGCTCAAAAACACTTTGGCTTAACAAATTTGTTTAATATTTTAAAATAAAGTAAATTAAAGAAAAACATCACCTGGTAAAAAAAAAAAAAAATTAGCAAAACTGAACTCAGACTTGGTGTTTTTACATTGTGACTCCATGTAGACAGCTGCTTTAAAATATTGCTATGAGGAGAAGTTTTCCCAAAATATTCAACCAAGAAATAATTTTGAATTTTCTCCAGAGTTATT
Source organism: Oryzias javanicus (assembly GCA_003999625.1). Taxonomy (NCBI): domain Eukaryota; kingdom Metazoa; phylum Chordata; class Actinopteri; order Beloniformes; family Adrianichthyidae; genus Oryzias; species Oryzias javanicus. The sequence goes on from CM012448.1 coordinate 4,796,507, forward strand.
ATTCAATTTCCTACTTTGTCCCCTTTGAATCCTGGATCTCCTTTGTCCCCATCCGCTCCTCTTTTTCCCTGTTAGCAAGAAAACTGCGTAAATACTGAGAAGGCCAATAGATAAAAAAAGATTTGTGAAGCTTAGAAAGAATACACACCGTTGCTCCTGGAAAACCAGCATGACCACGACTCCCCCTTTCACCCTGCACGAGTATGAGAGCAGAGATGATTAAAACATCCCAACCATGAATAAAAGATTTGAAAAATGAACAGAACAATAAATTGAGGAATTTGTCTTCAGCTAAATGAGGGTTGTTGCAAAATAAACATATAAGTTAAGTTGAGAGTTTCTGCACAGAATCTAATCAACAGTGCAGAATGATCACAGACTGAAGGAAACTGTCAACTCTCTGCCAGCAGAGGGCGCTATAGTGCTTCTATGATGGGGGTCTTACAGCACAATGCAGTCTGAACTGTAGAAAACAGTCCCCCCTACTGGTCTTCCTGACTCCCTGCAGCTCGTTGCTCAGAGGAAGGAGCTCAGAGAAGGACAGGGGTTTGAGATGGAACCTACCATGGGTCCTTCAAAGCCAGGATCCCCCCGTGCCCCCATGGGCCCCATAGGCCCCTGATTCAAAAAAAGCAATCATTGGAGATCAGATGATGTGATGCATGTTTTTCTTCATAATTCAATTTCAAAATTTAAACTTGTAAACTTACAGGATCTCCTTTAGTTCCTGGAGCTCCCGTTCTTCCAGGATATCCCTGTTAAAGAGTGTAGACTGGCATCAACCTTAAGCAATATTTCACTGGCAGCAAAAGTGATTTAACTGGCGATATATCTTTTCGGCACATAAAAACTCAATCGCACTTTCAGAGATTTCAGCAAAATGTTCAGTATTTATAAACTTTATAGTTTTTAAAATATCGAGCAAAATATACCCCATAGGAAATAAATGAGAAATTGCTGAAATCCTTCAAAAACTTTTTGAAATTATTTAAGATGTTCTGCAACCACTTGGTTTTTTAGGGTAATTGGAAATTCAGCTTTTAATTTAGTACCATGCTAGCTGTTTTTGGCTGATTTAGAAAATATTTTACAGTTTTTAGGCTAATTTGGAGCTTAGCTAATATTTTAGCACTATGATAGCTGTTTTGGAATAATTAGAGATTTTTCCAGTTTTTTGGCTAATTTAGCATTAAGCTAATATTTTGGCAAGCTTTCAGCTTGGGCATTTTTAGCTATCAGTTTCAGCATTTTTAGCCATCAGTTTCAGCTTTTTAGCTATCAGTTTCAGCAGTTCTTGCTACCGGTCTAAGCATTTTCAGCTTTTGGCTTGAGCATTTTTAGCAAGCACTTTCAACATTTTTAGGTATTGGCCTGAGAATTTTTAACAATCACTTTCAACATTTTTAGATGAGCATTTTTAGCTATCAGTTTCAGCATTGTTATCTATCAGTTTCAACATTTTTAGCAATCACTTTCAGCATTTTTTGGGAATTGGCTTCAGCATTTTTAGCTATCAGTTTCAGTATTGTAATCTATCAGTTTCAACATTTTTAGATATCGACTTCAACACTTCAAGCTATCAGTTTCAGTATTTTTAGCCATCAGTTTCAGTATTTTTAGCCATCAGTTTCAGTATTTTTAGCCATCAGTTTCAGTATTGTTGTCAATCAGTTTCAGCATTTTTAGCTATCATTTACAGTGTTTTCAGCTAAAATTTTCAGCTTTTATGCTATCAGCTTGATCAATTTCAGCTATCAGTTTCAGCATTTTTAGCTATCAGGTTCCAAATTTTCAGGTATCAATTTCAGCATTTTCAGCTATTGGCTTGAGCATTTTTACCTATCAGATTCAGCATTTTTAGCTACGTTTCAACATTTTTAGCTATCAGTTTCAGTATTTTTAACTATTAGTGTCCGCATTTTTAGCCATCAGTTTCAATATTTTTAACTATTAGTTTCCGCATTTTTAGCCATCAGTTTCAATATTTTTAACTATTAGTGTCCGCATTTTTAGCCATCAGTTTCAATATTTTTAACTATTAGTTTCCGCATTTTTAGCCATCAGTTTCCGCATTTTTAGCGTTCAGTTTCAGCATTTTCAGCTATCATTTTCAGCGTTTTCTGCTTTTGGCTTAATCATTTTTAGCTATCATTTTCAGCCTTTTTAGCCATCAGTTTCCACATTTTTGGCCATCAGCTCAACCGTCTTTAGTGGCCACATTCAGTTTACAGCATTCACACTTGCGTTATATTAGGTAATGCTTTCTATCTACCACTCTCTGCCGTTCTGTGTCGATCGATACTCACTTGTGGCCCTCTGCGCCCTGGAGGTCCAATCTGTCCCTCCAAACCCGGAGGCCCCTAGTGGACAGAACAGACAGGTATTGCCCCTAATGTCAGACACTTTCAGAACCTGTCCAGGTTATATTTAAGCATGTGCATACCTGAGGGCCCTGGGGGCCACCGCTGCCAGCCGGCCCCATGTCCCCCTAAAGGAAAGATTGAATGTTTCATAAACAAACCTGACAAATTTGTCAGAACATTCAGCTTCATGTTTATGAAATCTAAGAATGAAAGCATGAAGCAGGTTTATTGGCGTCTCTTTGGTCTGAGTGTGGCTGAAGGCTTACAGGGATCCTTGGGGACGGGATAATGTAAACATTCCTCTTTGTTGGGGTCAAAGCCACAAATGGAAATAGTTCATATTATGGATTCATGCATACCCTTGAGCCGTTAACTCCCTGAGCGCCGACTCGGCCGGTCATTCCCGGAGCCCCCTGAAACACACCAACCCCCAGCGTTTGTGCAGAACCACATGGACGAAACATGAAAGTTCTGCATTTCAAATGTCCTTACCGGAAGCCCTGGCAGACCTGGGGGGCCGTCCAGTCCACTCTCCCCCTGAAGATGAGTGTGAATAAGTGACTTCACCTTGTAACACCTGAGGCGTCGCTGGTGACGCTTAAACACAAAATCTTTAACATACTGTAACTTTTCAACATGATCAACGAAATTCTGGCAGATTCTGAGGGAGAAACTACTGGAATTATCATGTTAACAATTAAAAAGTTACAGTAAATCAAAGAAAATAAACACTGGAGCTCCGGTGTTAAAGGGTCAAACCCGTACAGAGAACAAAGCAGCTTGATAAAGTTCCTGAATGATGTCTAATGTTGAGCTGTTTTACTGCGACTGCAGAGACTTTATGATCACTGCTAATAATGACAGAGGGAGAGAAGTATTTGCCCCCTCTGCTCTGACTGTGGCGGCATCTGGAACGCTTTGATCTCCAGAGAAAACTGTTTATACCGTTACATCTCTGTTAGTGAGAAGCTAAACAAAGGAAAGGAGGAGCTACGCTGTAGACCAGTGGTCGTCCCACTTTGTACCGGGCCACAAACAGAAAAAAAGAAATAAATACATTAGTTAACTTAAATTATTTCTGTTTTTTTTTTTTATTTTCTGATCTTAAACAGAGATTTACTTTGAAAAACTTTCAGATTCTCATAAAACGACTAACTAGATTGCTAAGCTAGTAGCCCAAAGCTAACATCAAAAACCAAAGAATAAAATGTTTTTGGAAAGTTTCTTTAGGGAGAAAAGAACCGGCGAAGAAACCAAAGAAGAACCTTCGACTTCTAAGAACAATAAAGCTGCTGTTTTCAGACAAAACCGTCAGTTTTCCTTGACGTACGGATGACTTGTTTTCATGTAGTCGTGTCTAACTCGTGGCGACTCTTTCACACCTCGATTATAAAGTTGGAGACATGGTGGATTCTTATATATATTATATTTAGAAAATACCAGTTTTACAACAATTCCATCCTTTTATTTTGCTTCATCTCCATCACACCCTAAAAGTCAGACGCAGCTAAAGCTAGCGTTAGCCTCCACGCTGGCGTTAAAGGGAAATTTTTCCCCACAAAGTTTAAACAGCTGCAAATATTTTACAGGGAAGAAGAATCAATCAAAAAAAAGTTGTGATTTGTGGAAACTTGCAAAACTAACATTTGAACATTTTTCTACAACAACTGAATTAGGTAGTCATCTGTTTAGAAACTTCAGCATAGAAAATGTTCCTTTGTGTTGAAAAAATACCAATGAATGAGGATTTATGTAAAGACTAAATGATCAGTCTTTTTGTCCAGAGAGAGAATCGGAGCCTGGATCGAGGGTTATAAAGGTATTATGGAAAAAAAAAACATGTAATATTTTCTTTATGAAATTTTTCCTAAGGAACAATTTCTACAAATGAACATTTTTTAAAATGAATGCTCATCATCTGCCAAAAAATATCTACAGATGTTTCTAGCCTTTTCTCAAATAAAATTTCTTGTAGAATTTTTTTTTTTTCTTTTTTTTTCCAGAAGCTTAAAAATGTCAAGTTCAGCCCTGTTCGGACCGGTCTGTGGATATAATGTATATTTTAATTTAATAAATTAAATACAACATACCTCTATCTGACGTGTTGTATTAGTTTGCTATAACCTCTGACCTTTCGTTGAAAAAACGTTTCTTCACTCTGGGCTCACTGTGGAGTTCGTACAAATTTTACCGTAGTGGCAGATTTAGCAAAGGACTTTATTATAGGTTTTAAGAGTTTTGACTTGAAGCTACGACTAAAGACCTGAGACTTGACTTGGACTCACAAAAGAGATGTTCTCTGTCTGATACTCACATCAGGACCCAGCGGCCCCTCTGCCCCAATCCCACCACGGAAACCCGGAGGTCCCTGTAAGACAGAACTCGTGTCAATAATTACAGTTAAGATATAAAAACCTGCTGTTTTTAAGTGGTATAAATTACAAAAGGACAGAAGTTAACTTGAACTTTTTTGTAAAGTTCAGAGAAATTCCTTCAGTTTAATTTTAAAACTAATGAATAGATTTATTATTTCAGCAGTTAATCAGAAACATTGTAGCTTTTTTTATCACTCTAGTTTTTTTTTGTGTAAACTCAGAGTATAAATGTTAGTATCTCACAGACATAAAAAAGGCAGAATATTTAGAGAAATGAGAGGATTTTCTTAAACTCACAGAAAGGCCGACAGCTCCAGGGGGGCCTGGCAAACCTCTGGGTCCCTGGAAAGAAAAAAAAACACAAAAAACTTTATTTAACAGAAAAAGAAAAAACAGAAGTTGTCCATAGAGGCTGATGCTTTATGGATGTTTTTCTGATCACATTGCCTCAATATCATAAAGAGATAATCAAAATTTATGTTAAGTGTGTATTTATGCTATTGCTTTTCTATATTCTAGCATAATTTGTTGCTCTTTTTGCAAAATACCATGAATAGAGAGAATGTGCTTTTAGGTTATTGTTTCTTTTTTTTTTTGGTAATATTCTTTGCTATTTTTAAGTGATTAATTGAAATTCATGATATTGCTGGCTGAGTTAACGTTCTGCAGTCAGTAAAAACAAAGTTCTAGAAAGCTCTGCTTTTTTAAAAAAAAAAAAAAAAAAGTGAACTTACTCTTTGATCTAAGAACAAAACTATTAAATATTTTAAACATGGCATGTTTTCAATCCTCTGTGGACCTTCAAAGGTTTTTAGTTAAACTTTTGGACAGCTCATTCACTGTTTACTGCAGAGCTCACTCAAATAAATCTGAGCCCAGACACAGGAAGATGACCCGATTTTTGCTTAAAGCTCAGGACTGAAAGGGTTAAACATCAAAACTGATGGAGGAATAAAGATGTGGAGGGCTACCTTCTCACCAGGTTCTCCAGTTTCTCCTCTCGGACCCTGCACACCCAAGAAACCCTGCAAACAGACACAGTGTGATGGTTTTCAGCCGCTTCTACCCTTTGTCTTGTGCAGGGCTGTGTCTTGCCAAAGGAAAACTAGGCGAAAGCCTTGGGGCCCCCACGTTTTGGTAAACAGTTCTGGTAAGTCGCTTGTCCGTCCTGGGACAGAATCTCTCCCTCATGTGGGCATCCTTAAGGCTTCTTCTTTTTTCCTGACTCAGGTTTTTTTTTAAGACTTTTTCTTTACCGGGAGGGTTTAAGGGCAGGGATAACCAGTTTTATTTAGTCTGTTAAGTCTTTAGCTATGTTTTCTAATTTTATGACTAACTTCTGCATCTGTAAAATTACCAGCATGAAGCCCAATGAGTCAAACTTTCTTTGTGATTTTGGGCTATATAAATAAAATTGAAATGAATTGAATTGAGCAGAGCTCACTAGCTTGATCCAGCAGATCTTGCTATACAGCGGACCTCGCTAGCTCGTTACAACAGAGCTCGCTACCTCGATACAGCGGAGCTCGCTAGATCGCTTCAGTGGAGCTTGCTAGCGTGCTACACCGTCCATTAGGAGGCCGGCTAGCTTACTGAGTGCCCACCCCCACAGGGCCCCCACAGAAATTGCGGTCAAACCCAATTGGGTCCTTGAAATCATACAAAATGTTAGACTCTGATGCAGAAACAAATAAAATGAGTTCATCATAGTGAAAATCTGCTGTCATCCCCTTTGCACCAATCAGAACACCTTAATTTATTAACCAGGTTGTCTGAATTTTCACTATTTTCTGTTTTTGTTTTCTTTACACATTTTTATGGTTATATCAATAAAGTGGTAATGTGGTCAAACATCAAATAAGACTTCGATAACTCTCACCTCATCCCCCTTTTCCCCTTTGGATCCTCGCTCTCCTCTGTATCCCCACAGACCCTGATGTTGCACAGCAAAGAGAGGAAACACTTTCGTTAAATAACTTTCACAACACGACCGGACTTCTCTTGTCTGTCAAAAATTCGGCACACACCTGTGATCCTGGAGCACCAGGTAATCCAGGCTGACCATCTTCCCCATTTTCCCCATCTTTTCCTGGCATTCCGGCTCGTCCTGGAGAGCCCCTGGGGCCTCGGTCCCCCTGTCCGACAACAGTGGGACAGTCAGACATTCAGACCTGCTGTTTTATGAATTTTATGATCTAAAACAGGGATTATTACTGTTTTCACATCTCAATTTAGCAGTATCCATTTAGCTGAACTTGTACATAAATCCCAAAATAATTATATTTTTGATGAAATGATGACAATTTTGGATCATCTTTAATTCAGTTTCTTACATAAAGTAAAATAAACTTCCTAAAAGCCTTTTAGAGATAAAATCAAAAGCAAAGCTGAAAAAATATCTCAATGTTCAGGTTAAAAACACAATCTAGATATTACAAGTCTGCCATAAATACATTCATTATCTGTGGCTTTTTTGAGATGAGGAGAGAATCACATGATTACTTTTTTTTTTTTTTTCCACTTTTTATTTGTCATTTCATCCCCATTTGTGTCTCTGCACTTTATGGTTTATCAAAAAAATTATAAGTATAATTATCTTCTAAACCTCTAAATATTTGGAGTCATTTTAAATTGAAATACTTGTTTTTTTTACACAAAAACATCAAATATTAAAATAGTTTGAACAAAGAACAGCATCAACTGGATTTGGTTTAGCTTTATTGAATTTGATGTTTTAGTACAGATTATTAAAATAATAGATTCAAGAGTTTCTTCCTGCTACTTTGATATGTTGGATGTCAACATTTGAGGCTAAAAAGGTGTTTAACAGTTGACCAGAAGTGAGTGTTCTGCATGACCACTCCAGAGATTTTAAGTGACATTTTAATCTTGCTGCTCCACAGGTTTCTTCCTTTTTACTTTGATAATTTTTTTGGTTTCAATTTTAGAAAAAGAGAAGAGAAGTCATTTTAGTTATTGCCTTTCTACAGTGATGTGTCTTGTACGCAAATACAAATCTTGTTACCGATAAGTTTTTCAGAAGTTCACTCTCAAAGAGAATCAAAGCTTATTTCTACGTAAAGATGCTCCTTTCTGTCATGAGCTCACGCTTGATTGCTTTAGGTGTGTGAAGTGACCTGGAAAGTGTCCAGAGATTGAATCTGTCATGAGAGAAGTCCTCTGACTCTAAGGGTGTCACGTAGCTCGCCCCTCTTCGCCGCATGTCAAAAAACATGTTCCTTGACGCCATGGCCGCGTGTGGGAGGAGCTACCAGCCACTGTTTTAAGCCTGAGATGAAGTGATGTCTATGTATCTGTTGCTTACAATTCATGCAAGTAATTCAATTCTTGAGTAGATTACCGTGTGCTTTTACTTGCATATGCATACTTTTATTCTGTTTTAGTATTATTTTAATAATTTAATGTTTTTCGTACTCTTTCCAGCTTTGGTTTCATCTTATTTTTTCATTTTTCTGATTATTTGGGAATTAGCTCTTTTTGTTTGTGCCTAAATTCCAACTCGGTCTCCATGTTTGAAGATGGCTGACTCCACCCCTTGAACCAATTTTCTTGAAACCGATTTCTTGAAATTTTTCCATCTTTTTACATCTAACATTCTGCATGTTGCTTTATGATTATCTTCAAATGACACACTCCTGCTGTTCTTGGTCTTATGGATCATTTGATTGAATTTATGATTTTTCAGATCATAAGTCATTATTACCATGTCTCCCGGAGCTCCTGGCTGTCCTCGCTGTCCAGGTTCCCCAGTTGGCCCCTATAAATCAACGTCTCCTTTAACAACAAACTCATCAAACAAACTCAAACAAGTTTTCGTCCCACTTCTGACCTCTATGCCAGGTTTGCCCATTTCTCCGGGGGGCCCTTGTGTGCCCTCTTTAGTCTGCAAGCTCACAAAAAAGAAAGCAGCCTCTGAATAAAAAGCACCAACAAACCAGTGGATTCATCTGAATAAAGAACAGCTGTTGTTCCGCAGCATCAAATGTAGCAGTTTATAGTAACAGCTTGAATCTCATAAAAATAATGCACCATTTGAGTGAATCCACGGCATGTTAAACATTTCAGTCTGAGCTGAGAAAGGCTGAGGACATACTTACAGGCCAGCTAGAACAAAGCAGCTGGTAGAAGTTGGTTTGCTGTAGAAAATTAAAAAAAAGCACAAAATTAGTTATAAACTTCAAAATGAATCACACAAGAAACACTTCATAACTTTAATAATAAGTTAAAAACCATTCATGACTCTTCCTTTTTAGGTTTCAATGTTATTGTCTTGGTTGTCCTCTTTAATATCTTTAAACATACAATCTTTACTAAATTCAAACAGACTTCCACTTCTCTTTTCATCAATAAATCAAAAGTTCCCCATAGTCAAAATCTATTGTTATACACAGCTGTGATAGGAGCAGAGAAGCAGCACAGATGAGGACAAGAACTGTGAAGTTTACTGACCCACTCTGGTAAAAACAAAAAAAAAAAAAAAAAAAAGTGGTTTTAAACATATTTTCAGATGATGACGAACATATAAAGAAAATTAAGATTAAATTGCCCTTTTGAATATTTCTTTATATCTTTGTGAATCAGAAGGAGATTAGAAAAAGCTATTTCAAAAAAGAACTTATTTGAAAATATGCTGGATGAGCTGCTGTTTCAAATGTAGCCTGCACTGTAATTGTAAAGGAAACAGGCAAAATACAACGATTTTGAGGATAAAAATGATTAAAAGTCAACCATATAAATTACATTCATTACATTCATTCGTTTTGCTTTTATATTAGTTGCTCATGATGGTGAGGATAGTCTACAGGTGAGGCATTGGGATACGTTTCAGCCATCTATGGTTTCAAAAAACCATTACTACTTCCAAAAACTATTTTTGACTGTCAATTTAAAATCCAATCATTTTGCTGGTTTCAGGCCTTCCTAAACGCCATGATGTAACAGATAGTAGAAAACCAGAGCTGCACAGTTTTTTTTTTCCAGGTACCCCTTTTGAATTGCCGCCCCGGGCAGCCGCCCGTACTGCCCGTACCTGAAGCCGCTACTGCAAGGGGCTGTAAGCTAGAGGGAGAGAGTGTAAACAGAGACCTCTCAGCAAAAGGGAGGGAAAGGGTAGGGGGTGTTGCTCCACGCCAACAGACCCGCCCACAACTCAGAGATGAATTTCTAATGAACTCCTGCTGCTCTGCAGAAACTGTTCTGGGAAACGGCAATTTTTTTTTTTTTTAATTTTGGTGCAAAAAATTATAATTAAAAGACCAGTGGGAACACTTCTAGAATGGTCAAACTTGTGGTTTTAAGGTATTTTTTAAAGTTTCGTGTCTCCAATAGAGAAATGACAATGAGATTCTGTAATGAAAGAACATATTTTTCTGATCAAAATCCAAAAAGTCTTTTGAGTAATGGTGATCGTTGAAAAGAAACTGACCCAGCATCGAGAAATAAAAGGAAGTATCATGAAAAGCTGAGTTGAATTTCTTTTTTTACTTTCTACATTCATTTGTTTGTTTTTATGTTGGGACACACAAATACATTGAGTTCTCTTAATCTTCATCTTTGATGTTTTTACCTTCTTTTTTTCTAGAGTCTTCAGTTTTTCTTTTGTCATTCTATTATGTGGATCATTGAGAGTTTACCTGGAAGGCAGTCCATTCCTCTGCAGTGTTTCTCCACAGGTAGAAGCTCGGTAGACCCGGTGGACCGGGAGGACCTGGCGCTCCAGGTTTTCCCCGTCTTCCTTCATCCCCCGTCTTACCCTGTGCCAGAAGAAGGTGAACATTTAGAAGAGCTGGTCGAAATAAACATTTCACCATCAAAAGGCGTAACCAAAGTATTAAACATTCTTTGAACTTTACAGTCTTGTAGACTATTAAGTTAGTAAAGCACAAAAACAGATTGGACTAAATTGAGAATAATTTTGGGGGGAATTTGGGAATTACTAGCTTTATTCCTATAGGGAGAATTATCTACACCGTCCTGGAATATCTGAAACTGTTTCTAAAATATGTTTTCCTTTACTTATTGCTCAGTATATGCGGAAAATGCACCTCCGCACTTTGTTAGGGGTCGGTTCCTGATCAAACTTTTGTTTAAAGACTAGTTTCAGCAGATGCAGAAATGTCTCCCAGACGAGATAAACAATCTCTTGGTTTATTCATATTCGTGTGTGTCTCATTATTGAGCTTTAGACAAACATGTTCAGTAAATAAATTGAAAAATGCGTTCGAATTTTTGCTTTGGGCACAGATACTTAAATGTACCTCGTCTTCCTTTTCACATCTCAAGTCTGGTTCCAAATGATCTGGTTAGGTTTTTCAAAAAAAAATATATATATATATATATAGAAATTCAGAAATGAGATTTGTGGCTATCTATCTTCTCAGAAAAGTGTCAGTTATCATTCCTAAAAAAAGGTTGGAGGAGAGCAAACAAACTGTGACTTTACCTTAGCCAAAAAGTATTAGTTGAATTTATTAAAAACTTTACTTTGCAAAAGTAAAAGAAAAAATTGGAAAAGATGTTTTAATTTTAAGTAACATCAGTAAAATTTTTATAAAAAATACTAATACCCTACTTTATCATTGTAATACCTTACCAACCAACATTTGGTGGAAGGAGAAGCTGGACTGCTTTCTACAAGCTGCATGTCATATAGTATCCATGACAACCCTCATAAAGGGTCACCAAACAGGGCACTAAAGGGCTAGCTCCATTCTTAGCCCAGATTTGAAAAATACCAAAACAAGGGGGCGGGGTTAGTGGAGGCAGACTGAACAGTGGATCTATGACTGACAGTTAGGTTAGCTTCCTGTAATCTATGCTGGGTCTTCAATATAAAGAAGGGTACCGGACAAAGTGATGCAAGGTTTGGTTACTCTTTATCATCAGCTACTCAATGATGGTCAGAAAGACCTGTTACCTTGTCACCTTTGAACCCTGGAGGACCTGGATCGCCGGGACAACCCTGTGGAAAAAGCAAGTTTTAGTGAATGAAAAAATGAAGAATTAGGACAGGACCGATGCCTGAATACAGAATATATTAGACTGTTTTTTAACTGTAACCCTGTTTATGATTCTAAACTAAAGCTTTTTCTTAGGATTCAGCAGTTCCGCTTTCACACCAGAAGTAAGAAAACCAGAAGTAAGAAAAAATGTGTAAACTTGAATCAGTAGAGACTTCTTCTTTGCATTGAAACGCTTATAGTAGATTTTTGTGAATGTCATTGTGCTTCTAGTACAGGGGTTTGGAAACTTTAACAACAAAACACCATTTGGTGCAAGAGTCACCAAATCCTAAAATGCAGCATCCAAAGATTTACAATGTTTGAATATAAAAGTGATGCTTTTCTATAAATAACAACTTTAACATCTTTACTTTTGTCAGCAGCAAATACAAGTTCTTTTCAAAACAAAATACCCTCTGTGTTGAATGAGATCTGCTGCAGCAGATTTTGAATTCAAGAAAAAGTCAAACGTGACATTTTCTTTCATTATGACAACAACTAGACGCTGACTTCATGACCAATGCCTGAACACAAGAGGGATTCCAGAGGCTGCATCTTTTAACATTCTCCTCATCCCGTTCAGAGTGTCACCTGTGTGTATTTTGAAGTAAAAAAAATGGAAACTAAGCTCTAAACTTGAAGCTAGACTAACTTTGATAAATGATTACCAGAGGTTTGTATAATTTTTAGAAGCGAGAGGACATGATGGAGCCATTGCAGGACAGATAACAAGACATGCCTGTGGACTTCTCATGGGATGAAGGTGGTCATCATTTCCGCAACTTAAATGAACATACAGAGAGCTGGAGAAAAGTCTAACTTAAGTCCAACTTTATTGTTGTATTTTCTGTCATGGTGAACAGACTTGTGGCACTAGAGTTTGGCCTTTCTGCTTTTCGTGTGAAAGCATGGCCAAAGACTGCACTTTGTTACTAAATAATACTATTTTTAGACATCAATGGATTTATCAGCTGAATTTCTTCAATCATAGATCAAACTTGCGTTTTTAACCCGATATAAAATACCCAATAAAAAGTATTTCTCATAAAAAATAGATCAAGATATGACAACACATTTGTGCTTTATGCAACAAAGTGGGGTAAAAAAGAATAGGAAGACCCGAAGAACATGATTAAAAATGACTGAAAAACAAGAAATTTGAGAAGAAAATATTAATTTAAAAAATAAAATAATAATACCGTACACTTGGCCTTTGGTCCACTCATTATTGGGACATGTGAGACTTTAACCAGGTATACATGACAATCAAAAATGCAAGAAATTCAAAATAATTTAAATACTTTTGCTCAGGTGAAAATCCCCCAGTGATAGCGCTCTAGTGTAAATGGGTTTAGGCAAAAAAAAAAAAAAAAGTTTTCAGGTCAACGTATCAACAAGTAAACGGGTTGTTTCTGAATTTCCCCCCTAATCACTATACAGTGCACTATATAGTGCGTTCGCCATTTTCTAGTGCTGTCCAAATCTACTAATTCTAAATTGAGTGCTTTCGAAATTTTCCAGAAGTCTTCGCAAAAAACTAGCGCACATCAATGGTCACTAGATTAGCAGATGTAGACCACAGTGGGTTGCTGTCGAACAATTTTAAACTAAAAAACGTGATCAAATGCAATATTTGTATAAACCATCCACATTTTTACCCTCAGAACACAGCGGAGTCATAAATTGTCGCCAAGAAGTGTTCGTTTTTATTTGATTTTTACTTTGTGAAATCGATGGCGTCATATCTGGTATTTAGAAAAACGAAAGTAAAGTAGTAAGCGACGTGTCTGAATTACCTTTAAAATCCAGCACACTATGTAGTCCCTCACTATATAGTTTTTTTAGAAGTTAGGGGTTAGGGAGGGAATTTGGAAACAACTCCAGACACTAGAGGCCAGGATGCATTTTCTGTGTACTATGAGGTAACATCACTCACATTAAGCATGATGCAGAAGTGTGGTAACTCTAAGCACTGGCCATTGAGCAAAACTGGTCAGATCATGTGGATTATTGAATAGAAAATTACACAGAATCTCTGACTTAGAAAGGTATATTTAACTTTAGCACCTGAAACAGAAGCTAGGATAAGTCGGCCGATGGTGGCAAATGAGGCGCCTTAATAGAATAGTGTCAAACTCTAGGCTTTAAGGGCCAGTGTCCTCCATGTTTTCCACCTAACCTGCCTTTGATGCTTCTTATTGGTTAAACACACCTGATCTAGATAATCCAGGTACCTTGATCCAGTCCTAGAGCCTGAAACCCCTCCTTCACAGACTATAACAGCTTGATACAAAAGAAGACAAGAAGTTGCAAAAACTATGAGAGCATCTCTTATTTTGTTTGTTTCAGGTGAAACACCTGCAAAGATTTCCACCAGGTGAAACAGGAAGACCTGAAATCCTGCTGCGCACACATCACTGAGTCGAGAAATCAGCCGGCTCTTTTTCCTCATGATCTCTGCTTCAATCAGGCAATCCTGGGGATTTAATGCATACATCCAGATGGAAGCACATGTGCCCGACAGTCTTCAGAGTAACCTCCACAAGGTTGTGAACTGGATGAGATCATTTTATTCCTCCAAACACACTTCCAGTCTGAGGTTAGGTCTGCTCCACTAAATAAATATTTGACAAAAGAGTTGCTCATGCATGCAGCTATTATGTGACAGAAGTGATCAAAGAATTGTAGATGAGCATCTGCTTGAGCAGCATGACTCCGCCCAATTAGATCCAGATGACGGCTGATGCAGAACAGAGCTTGTAATGTGTAAAAGAACAAACGTTCATCATGTCTCAGGAGATTCCACTTCATCCAAGTTGCAGGATTCTGTTAGCTGGACTATAAAAGTTGATCAAAAAACACTCCTCTGATCATCGGCGGATCTTCTTCCGTTCTAACAAATGTTAACGAACCAGTGATAATTAGAGGGGTCATCTAACATGGGGTGGTGCAGAGGTAGAGCAGTTGACCTCTGATCAATGATTGCAGGCTCGGTTCCCGTCCTGGCCGCCCATGTCTTGGGCAAGACACTGAACCCCACATTGCTCCTGGTGGTTACAGGTTGGCACATTACAAGACGGTGGCGCCCCAACCAGTGTGTGAATGTATGTGTGTATGGGACTATGAGTGCTTTCTAAGAAGGTAGTAAAGTGCTAAATGCTGTAAGTATTGTAGACGCCATTTTTACCATGCAATTGATGGGGGTCTTAGTACGGTTTATTGTTTATGTGGGGGTGTGAGTGCTGGGTAAAGGCATCAAAAAGGAATTGAACATGAGAGACAAAACATGCGCCCCTCCTGTAAATGACTTCGATTCAGCCCATCACTTTTTATTTTGTAATTCTAACTTCTTTTTTGTATAACGTGGTTGTGACTTTTATTTTGAAGGAATGTAAAGACGCGGTTAACCGGAAGTCGTCAGTGAAGCGAACGTGAAGGCAGCATGTGCTTCGTGTCTGACAAAACGGTTACAAAAAACAAAGTTAAAGGTTTAAAAAAACTAAAGTTTACAGTAGCCCATAGCACCTGGTTGATAAGGGAACAAGGTTTGTAACATTTTATGTTGTGGCGATTTTTATTATGTGTTTTCATATAATTCTACGTTGTCAGCACATTTTATTTCATCCAGTAGGTGGCACTGTAATGCCAAACTAATGCTGAGTAATAGGATTTAATTTATGTTTTTACAGAAAGGAACAGTATTTTATAGTTAAATAAGTTTGTTAAAATACAGTTACATTATTTGATTTGAATCAAAGGTTAACATTTTCAAATTAATACATGAATGGTGTAAAGTTTTAAAGTTAGAAGGTAATAAATAAAACAAAAGAGGTTGAAATGGTGAATACAACTGTAAGAGATGTAAAATGTATTTATATTTTTTTCTTTGTAGCTCTTACCATCTGTTCACACACACAAAGGCTGAAGAAAAGGGTTGTGAACCATCAGTTTGAGAGACAATCTTTTCAACCGGGATCCATTTGGAATATCCAGCTTGAAATGAACCGCTTTTTTTTTACTGGCTTCCATTGAGGTTTTCTATGTGACTGGTTTAATGCATTGCAATGCAAGCATTATTTGTATACTGCTAGAAAAGTGATACAACCCCCCCACCCCAAACACATACTAAGTAACAAAAAATTGACTGACCATTTTAATAATTACTGGATTCTTGACATTTGCATCTTCTCATAGAAGTTATTTCACTTTTTGCCAAACCTATGAAGCAATCAGGACATATAAATGACCTAGAGGTATATAGATAAATAAGCTGAATTCTTTTGTCAAAGGTTAGAGCATTCTTGTTGTCTTCAATCACAATGATTAGCAGTTGAAATCCCCACATACATCAGTAGGTTCTTATTCTGTTCATACTTTGCTGACAAAGAAACACAGACTCCATGGTTACCTGGAAAGCAGAAAGACTATCCTAACTCTGGTTTCTAAAAAACACATCCAGTCACCCCTGGATAGCAGAAGGAAAATCAAGAGGACCTCAAACCTACTCACCTCCAGACCCGGGGATCCCATTCTGCCAGGTGGCCCCCTTTGGAGCCTGTACTTTTTCCCATCTGAGCCGATGCCCAGATCACCGTCTTTGGACACGATGGTTATAGTCCCAGAATGATCTGGCTGTTTTCCTTTTTCTTCTTGCTTGGTTCTTTGGTCAAAGGGTATGCTTGTTGGCACAGGGGTGATGGTCTTAGTAGGTGCTGGGGTAAGAGTTTCTGCCTCCGTCTCTGTTTCTTCTAATGATTTGTTGGGATCTGTGGATGTTCTGGGACTTGTCGGGGTTTTAGGAAGTGGAGGAAACCCAACTGAAGGCTTTTTAGGAGGATTTCCAATGTCCAAGTCAATGATATCATCTGTAGGTTTTTTGGGGAAGTCCAGTGAAGTTCTCCCACTAGATTCTGTCTTCTCTTTCTCTGTTGTAACATTGTCCTCAAACTTTTTAGGTATTCTGTCAAGTTTTCCCTTCTGACGTCCCTCAAGTCCATTTTTGGAAGGCTTCCATTCAGGGTTCACATATCCACCATTTTGGAAGATAGGATCCAACAAGTCAATGTCCTCGTCCACTACAAAGACATCTCCACGTCCTGCTGAGCCTTTTCGGTCAGGTCTGGAGGGTATGGTACCGTCCCCCCGGTGTCGTAGGAACGCTGCCTGTAGAGAGAAAACAAAGTCAAACTTTTGAAAGGTCTATTCCTGAGATATGGTTATAGTTTTTTGTTCTAAGAGGAACTGTGGGCTTGAGTGTTGCCACTCAAATCCGGTGACCAAAACAAGAACTCTTCTCTCCAGCTTCTCTCACTAATAAGTACATTCACTTGTGCCTTTTTGCCATGATGCACCAGAGAAACACTCCAGTGCAAACAGACTAAAGACAACATCTGAATATTGAATCTCTATGTTAAATAGCTGCTCATTTGATTTATCTTGATTACATTTTATACAAATAACAACTTAAAGTCTCACTATGATGAAAATTGTCCTACCAAGAATGAAATGACAACAAATCAACAAAGTAGAGGAAACACTACAATTCTAGGAGTCCTTTGGAAAGTCAGATGTAAAATTTCTGTCAGGGCGAGACGGAACAGAGAGAAATCCCAACATTTGCAACAAAGGGCCTATCATCTGTGGCTGACCCATTCCAATGAGAACAGTGTGGTTCTTTTGTGTTTTACCATGTTCTTGCAGCACATTTGTCAAGTTTCAATTCAATTTTATCAATACAGCCCAGTATCGTGAAAACAATTGCCTCATTGGGCTTGGTAATGGGATGGTAATTTTACAGAAGCAGAAGGTCGGTCATAAAATATAAACAATAGCTGATTGATAAATTACAAGAACTAAATAAAACTGGTTATCCCTGCCCTTAGACCCTCCCTCCTGGTAAAGAAAAACTCCAAAAAAACCTGATTCAGGAAAAAACAGAAGAAACTTTAGGGATGCCCACATGAAGGAGAGATCTATCCCAGGATGGACAGGTGATTTACTAGAACTGCTAAAGAAGAATTAGCTTATGTAACTCTACAACCAGATGTTTAAATAGTGTGGAAGATGGGCTTCATCCAGATGCGTTGAGGGACAGCTGGGGATTCGAGACGTGCCAGAGGCGAGGTCTACTGCCAAGAACGGGAACACCGACCAGCCACCTGGAATCTCTCCCACTCCGATATGCAAAATGAGCCAGTGTAGAGGTCTACTGTCAGTAACAGGAGCACCGACTAGCCTCCTGGAAACTGAAGTCTCTCCCGCTCTCCCCGGAGGGGAGTGGGAAAGAGGGAACAACACATGAATCACACTGCACCAACAGAGACATGTAGAACTAATTGATGATGGAGGACATATATAAAGAGCATGGTTTAAGGGGGGGCCAGCGGGCGCTACACGCTCTTATTGAGTCATCTGATTGGCCAGTTTATAACTGGAATATAACTAGCGATAAAGAAAATTTATCATGAAAAAAAAGTAGGTTTTTCAAGAACATGTTAAAAAGCGAAAAGAGACATCAGAACGAATGGTTATTCTGACAAAGAGAATTACTGAACAATCGCTGTTTATTTTTCTGTAGAAGTCTATGGCATTTTGGCTTTCTGGGACCAGTGAGTACTTCCTGTTTGGAACACAGGGAGGGAGGGGATTATTAGTCCAGTTCTCTCTGTACTGTCTATGATTTAGACACGTGATCCTTCATTTAGAAAATGATGCTACGCAATATTTAAAATATCAGGATGGCTGCGAATTTGATTTTCTACCACTAATTATATTATGTATCTGCAGTGTCACAATCTCTGGACTTACAAGCGCCCTCTACCTTGAGGCATGAGTACTTCCTGCCTCACCAGAGTATTTCCAAAGCACATTTTTCACAGATAAAAAGACTAAATGAGTCACAAACTGACACCAGTGTAATCAGATAGTTGGGGACAAAATAAAAAAGGGAAGTAATTAAAAATAAAGCGTCTTTCTATGACGATAGAAAGACTAAAACAGTACAGCGGATGTGTCTGCTGCAGCTCCAGACAGTGTGTGCAGCGGAGGGCAGGCACAGGCTGCCACTGCTTCACCTGCTGATTTCTCGCATATTTGAACAGGAAACTCATAAATTTGCTACTTTTTACCAAAGAAAATTGGAAAACCCACACAGAAGAAAAGTAATTATAGAATAGAGATGCTTAAAAAAATGATATTTTATCTTTATTTTTAATATTGAAAAAATATATTCATTTCATTTATTTGATGTATTTTTGGTGAGGCACAGCCTTACTTGGCTCCCCTGACCGCACGTCACTGTGCAGGTCTGTCTAGTGAATCAGATTTTTAAAGCAGTGCAGACACCATGCTCCCTACTTTTACTTTTTTTAATAGTAAATTTGACGTCTTTCTTGTCCTGTTACTTGTTGATTCTTGTTCTACAGCAGGGGTGGGCAAACTTTTTGATTTGTGGGCCAGAAAGGGTTCTAAAATTTGGCATAAGGGCCGGACAAGGAGCAGATGGAAGGAGTGATTTGAACCTCATAAACTAAAAAGATAATATGGAATTTAGAGAAAAACATGCTTTAATGTGGATTGACATTCACATATATTCATTTAAAAACAGAAAATTGGGGAATTTTAATTTCTAAATTTTGATTTTTGTTCTCTTTTGGGTTGATGTTCTTCAGAGGAAAATGCAAACTCAAAGAAATCCGAAAAATCACCTTCTGACTCAGAAAAAAACACACGAACGCCAGAGAAACAACATCATTCATGAGAAGAAACCAGAAATACAATGAAAATAAAACAACAATTAGGATTTTTGATTCAATGTATTTTAATTTGGAGGGCCAGATTAATTATCTTAAGGGGTCGCATGTGGCCCCCGGGCCGTAGTTTGCCCACCCCTGTTCTACAGAGTTCACCAAGAACTTGAGATATTTAACTGGTAATTTGAAGTGTTTTTGAGAAAAAAAACTGTAAACAGAAACATAAGGTGTTGAATTAGGGACCACACAAGACTTTTCTCCTACCCACTGCTTTACAAACACATTGTTTTGCCATACTTGCATATTTGTATTTTTTTTTTATTATTATTCTTGTATCGGTATTTTTTAAATTACTTTCATTTTGTGTTTCAAAAAAAAAAAAAAAAAAAACTGTCCATGCTGCGTTTGTCTTCAGTTGCTCCAGCACTGCCTGTCGCTTTCAAACACACATCAGTTTGTGTCAGATTGACTGCAAACACTGCACACCCAGAAATGCCCCCTACTGGTAATGATGTACGGAAAAAAAACCTCAGACAACAAAGCAGCAAAATGTTGGGCCTCAGGGACTCGTGGTTTGGCGAGAGGCCTCTCAGGGGAAGAACCGAGAGCCGTAAATTCAGTTTGATGATGCTGCAGAGCACTTCAGTGGCTGAGGAGCATATGGTAAACAGGAGGATGGGGAGAGGAAAGGAGACTCACTCAAACGGAAAGAAAACATAGTTTTTCTGTTTATTTTTTGAAAAGAAGAGCATCAATTTTATAATGCATGACAATGTATATACAGTTTAAAGAGCAACTAAAAACTGTTTTCACTCAGACTCAGGATAAAACTTTTAGCTGTACATTTAAGATTTTGAAATGGTTTAAAGGGTATAAAATACTGATTTTATGATTTTTTTTAACTAAAATGAAGAAAACCTTAGTATTTATTGAACTTCATTGTTTATTTTTTTTTAAATAGAGAAGCTAAAATTGTTTTCAAAATTAAAGTATTAGAGCAGATGCAACACGTTATTTAATCAATTGGATATAGGAATGATTATAAACAGTTAACAGAGTTTATGAAGAAAATAAAACACATGAGAAAGCAATTTCCAAATGTTCAAATAAATGCAAAATTAAAAAAAGATGTATTTTTGTACTTTTTGATACTACTTGAATAAGACTCCCTGTGATCAAACAGTTTCCTGTCATTTTGCTTTGTTTATTTTTTTTAAGGGACATTTCATGTTCTTAATAAATATTTCTTTAAACATCCCAGAATGAACCAGAAAGCTGCTTTTCTTCAGTGGTTCCTCAAAGAGTCTTTTGTAAAAAAAAAAAAAGATACATTTAAATCCACATTGGAGAAAAGGCTAGAGTATTTTCAAAAGTCCAGTTTTGATTTGATATAACTGAAAATGTCTAAACGAGATGTGCAAACAAAATTCATGATGGAGAGTAAAATTGGACCTCGATTCATTACCATGACAGATAAGGAAAAAGGACTTGAGCCCCGGTTCTAGAGATTTTTTCCCTGTTTTTTTGTGACTCTGGTGCCGTTTCTTTGTTTAGTTTACTTGAAGATTATGTTCGTTTTATTTTTTTATGATGTCATGATATCCTTTACTTGTGAGAACTGACAGTTATATAAATAAATAAATAAATAAATAAAGGTTTCAGGATTTTTTTTCTTACATTTTAGCTGAAAAGAATTCAGAAAATAGATCTTAATTTTTAATGGATATTAAAATAAACATTGTTTTACTTCTTTAGTTTTAATATTATTCACAGCAAAATACAAAGATTTGAGCTTTAGCCTGAAATAAATAGGGAGCACAGTCGGCTCTATAGACACCAGTGTGCAGAAGTTGCTGCATCAGCTGTTCTCTTGCTTGAAATTTCTCCTTTCAGCTCAAACCTTCTAGAGTTTTGTTCTGTGAAAGGATGAAAATTTGCTGGATATCTCAGTGGAAGCGGACCGTTTCCTCATGAATGCAGAATGCTTCAGCTCTAGAATTAGTAATGCCTGTTCAGAATTAGATCTTAAAATAACTCCCCTCAGGTTTTCGGCTCGCCGTCTCTCGCAGCCGGTCGGGTTACAAGACAGAACTTTTCTAAACAAACTCACATCCAGCAGAAATTAATAAACTGTTATGGCACTTTATCATAAAATATATTAGAAACATCTGGGAGTTGACTCTGACAAACGTACAGGTCAGACTGTAAACAGAGATGCAGACGCACTCACAGTCTGTAGAAATTTCACTCAAAGCTTTTCTTTGTTTTTAAACGTCAGAACGACAGCGTGGAGCTGATCGGTGAGTATAACGGAGATCCTGACCTCAGTGTCTGCTGCTTTGTCAGCACGCTTGGTTATAACCTTACAGAAAACTGAGTTGTGAGAAGTCATCTTCAGATGTTCAGTGCACCATAGACTGTGTTTTTGATGTTGGGACAGATTTAAAACAATAACCTTTCTCATTTGTGAAAGAATTAGCTTGAATCAAAATCAATTTCACCATAACCCTGTAGAACCTTTTGTATCATATTTGATACACATAATTCTGAGACCCTGATCGAATTAGCATCATTAAAACTTTCCTTTGTATGTGACTTAGTCCATGTTTTCTGCTGTGCAGTGCATCATCATTCCACTAGAGGCAGTAGAAAGGCTTCTCTGGCTCATTTCAAAATGGCTGCCCCCGTGACATCTCAAAAACAGTTTTGGCGGGAAAATGTTTTGCTAATTTTCAACACTTTAGGTTAAGATTAGCTCATCTATTGTTATTTTTCTTTCCTAAATGACTATTTGTTGTATTGAAAAAATATAAAATTTGTTGCTAATGAATTATTTATAATAAACTTTTACCATGTTAAAAATTTGTGGATCAAATTTGTGACAATGGCTAAATAAGGTGATTTTCCCCCTGTTTTAGCCAAGTCACACATTGTATTATGATTCAATTTTAAATGTTAATTTAAAAAAATGAATTTTCAGTCAATTATTTGATAAAATGGGCTTTAAAGGGTAAATACAGTTAAGGTACCAAATCAACTAAATAAAAAAAAGGAAAAAAGACTGTAGTTTTATGATTTGGCTTTTGACATTTTTCAAGGCAAACATTTATTAAACTCGTTAAAACCTCAACATTTTACAGCCACAGATCAGATCATTTTAATGTGCATTCATTCATCAATGCTTAGAACATATCTGAGTTTGCATTCTGCATGTGCAGTGAAGCCCAGAGACCAGCAGGACAACCAACACGCGGCTGCGAGCCAAAACAAAAGGCCTTTCTCCTCTCTCCTGCTCTTGTTCCGGGCTGCATCCAAGCAGCCGGTCTCGGCAGATAAAGCGACACCGGATACTCTCAGGTCAACGCTTCCCGTCTCCTTATCTCTGCTCCTTTCTGCCAGACATTCATTCAAACAGGAGCTGGGCCCGTGCTTAGAAAATAATATGTGAAAGGCCGACCAGCCAGTCATCAGTGCTGCATTAGGAGTGATCATTATAGGACTCAGACTGTCATCAAAAACTCTGGTTATGTGCAGCGGTGTGATAAATGGTGCACTGCTTCAAGCAACTCACAAAGCAAATTATAATAAGAAAAAAAAAGGTTAAATAGTGAAAAAAGTGTTTAAATGTTGGAGTTTATTTCCAAAACTCTATTTGTGCTGAGAAATACTAACTGTTTAAGTAGAGCAGATTGAGTGAGTCTTGAGGTGTTTGTCTATAAATTGGAGCCAAACTAAAAGAACCAAATGTTGTAATTTTTCAAATGACCACTAGAGGCTGGTTGGAGAGAGAGCACATTTGACCATAAACGTGGCGGTCGTCAGGCATGAAAAATGGCTGTCAGGCAGCTGAAGGCCAGTGTCACTCGACGTGAACGGCCACCGTCCAGAGACTTTTACATATCGTCCCGTCAGAGCTGCTGCTGGCCAGCGATTCCAGCTGCCACCTCCCTGCGGTCGCCCGATTTTATAATGGCATCAACCCCGCCTATCACTGGAGTGTCACTGTGTAATCTCAAAATATATCTGGGAAGCCAATGACTGAAGTCAATAAAAAAAAAAAAATCACCTAATCATCAAAAAATGTTAAAGTTTTCTTAAAAACCTCTGATTACAAATGCCGTCGCACAGTCACCTTCCAAATTTGCTAAAAATCTTGCATTTAGGTCGCCGAATGGTGGAATTATGGGATATGTGAAGGTAGACTTAAGCCTCGTTTCGAGGATAAGATATGTCCTTAAGATATGGACAGTGGACACAAAAACATATATATGGAAGCCAAAACGGCCCAGCCTGAGCCAGACTCTGCAGTCAGTGGTCCCAAGGTCAATTAAGTTTGAAAACTCTACATTAAACAGTATCAAAACGTACCTCCTGAGGGCCCCCATCTGTTGTAGGTCCATAGAAAAAATGAACAGGACATTTGGGGCGGAGCCACCCGCTGATTGGCAGAAAGTGATGACGACACTAGAAAGCACCAATATAGCGCTAAGCTAGCAATTCCATTTTTCACTTTAAGGCGGTATTTTTTTTTTAGTTGACTGCAATCTACTTTAAAACAACATTAAATTCCGGTTCTAAAGCAAGAAAAAGACGAGCTGCTGGATGACCTCCATTGTTGTTGCTTTTCTAGTCATCACACTACAATAACGCAATGACATGCTAGCGGTCTACACCACGAATGCTCAGTGGATAGAGCTTCAGAGCAGGGCTCCCCAAACTTTTTTCTTTTGAGGGCCACATAACTGTTTTCGTCACGGTTCAGATGTCTGCTCCCACCTCCAACCACCAGAGGGAGCTCACGCCAGAGTTCAGAGTTTGTAGACTAACAGAAAAAGTGCAACAATCACAGGGTGTGTCTAAATGTAAACATTTATGGTTTCCAGAGAGCCGCATTTAGTCAAATTACTAATATTTAATCTCTTTATTCTATATTAAAAAAAAATGCTAAAACATCTTAAAAAAGAAACCAATAAAATAGTCTTTCCTGTCATAGTTTGGAATGCAGAAGGGTGGAATAAAAAGTCACGTTCTATGTGGGTCTCGATCGGCCAGAATGAGAAAAAATATTTATATACACATGCATCTCTGAAAGCATTTGGGGGCCGGGCCATATGTGGAAGAGGGCCAGATTCGTAGTTTGGGAACCCTTTGTTTAGAGCAGGGGTCCCCGAACTACGGCCCATGAGCCGGATCTGGCCCTCCTCCACATTTAGCCCGGCCTCCCAAACTGTTAAGGCCTGTTACGTTTTTTAGGTTAATTTAACGAATATTTCAGCTACATGCTAGCTCTTTTGGCTATTTAATAATTATTTTTAGTAATTTTTTTTAATTTTTAGTAGTTTTTTCATCCAATTTGGTAATTCGCTAAAATTTGATTTAGCTATCAGCTTCAGCACTTTCAGCTATCCACTTAAAATACCAGATTCAGTGTTTCTATCTATCAATTTAAGTATCTTCGGCTATTAATCTATCACAGGTAATGCTATATATTTAGTTTTTAAAATGTTTTAGCATCATTTTCTGTGAAGGTTAGAGAAATGAATTAATTTTAATTTGGCTAAGTGTGGCTTTCTGGAAAACCATAAATCTTTATGTTCAGCCTGTGATTGTTACACTTTTTCTGTTAGTGTACAAACCAACACATCAGAGAAGAAAACAGTTATGTGACCCTCACAAGAAAAAGTTTGGGGACTCCTGGTTTAGAGTGACTCAGCTCAGCTGGGGTTTTCAATTTGCATTCTGTATAGTTGCTCAGACTTTAAATTAACAAGCAGAGGTTTAAAAGACAAAAGCAATCGCCACCTGATGCCTACAGTTCCCTCTCACAAAAACTTGGAGCAGACTAAAATGTGCTGAGATGACTCATCACAAATGATGAAGATGAGTTACAGAAAATCCTCTGTTTTTCTCTGAGTTGCAGTCTTGCACGCCTGAGGCTTCTGCTGCCTTAACAAGCAGAGACTGGACTCTTCTGATCTATCATGCTCTCTTGTTTGATTGCTCTCCTGACAACAGGATCATTGTATGGAAACGATAATTTAAAGTTAAAAGTTGAAGTATCTATTGGTTTCATTAGACAATTTACAAGCATTTCTCATGATGAGTGATATAAAATAAAAGGCACAAAACTTCTGTTTGGCTTTGAAGAAAGGCAGGATAGAGTCAGACGATGACAGGTGCACCTGGACCTGATTAATGGTTATTGTTAATCAGAGCAGCGTTTGTCAGCACCAGAACCCTCAGGCGGCCTTTATGTGGAGATCTTCTGTTACCTGCAGACGCCTGACAAAGAGGCTGCTGGCTACAGCGCTCATCAACACACGTGCACACGCACAGACAATGAACGCGCTCCTCCAAAAGGGCCGATCAAACCCCGGGCTCTGTAAATCTTACTGAGACTCAGGCATGCACGCAGGCCGGCCGGGTCTTGCCCGGGAAGACGGTTTGATCTGGAAAACTTCAGGATGGCACATTTCTGTTGTTTCAGGATTCGGGAAGACAGACGGCCACTGCTTATGTGAGAAAATATAATAAACACAGAAAACCAGATGTAAACAACAGAGGGAGCCGTTTGAAGTCAGAGCGTGTCTGCGCTGCTGTAGGTGATGAAATAAAGCAGAACTCACTCTTTGACACAGCAGTGAGTGCATGGAGACAGGAGCGCTCTCATGCATGGGAATCGAAGGTGGCATCAAGATTATTGTGTTTCAGAATAAAAGCACCAGAGCAGAACCTTTAACACAGTAAAAGCCATTTGGGTCAATTTATCACTCACTACAACCTGAAAGGAGCCACAAAGTCTTGTTTCTCCCATTTAGAAAATGAAGACACCAGTTTGTATTAAGTTTTAGCTACTATGATAAATATTAATGAAACATCTTTTTTTTTTTTTTTTTACATAAATAAAACAAAGCGAAAACATTTTTTTTCCGAATATAAAATAGTTTACAACTTTTGGCAGCAGTTCTTTTGACTTCCTTTCAAAATAAAAGACAAACTGGTTTTATTGGATCATCTTAATGCAATAGTTGTATATTTACAGAAAATACACTGTTTAGTTTACTATTCGTGTTGCATCTCTGCCAGAAATGAATAAATCTAACAAACCATAGATAAATCTGAGCTAATTCAGTAGCCCTCACCATATTTTTTGATCCAGAAAGTGGACTTAAAATCTGCGAATTTTTAAAAAAAATGGAAAATCTGTTTTATTTTCTGGTGTAAGTATAAATTCTGGTTGTGTTTACTGACCTTGATTTTTCAGTGGTAGACGGCGTTTACAATTCTGTCAAGATGTTTAATTTCGGTAAACCCGAATCACCTGATGAATTGTTAGAGAATTATGGGTAATGTAGTCAAAAGCATTGTGGAAGGATAGATACCTTTCTTTAATTGGTTGAATAACATTTAAGTGGATTTACTTTAATTCTAACTTACATTTTACTTTACAGTTACTTTTTGAAAGTAAAACATGGAATTTCTTTTATCAGAGAGCCACAATAAAGCGGTGAAAGAGCAACATGTTGCTCTTTTCTGCAAACCCCTGCATAAGAGAAACTACCTTTTGATTTCTCAGGATGTGCAGTAAAACTGTAATTTGGGGGGGAAGCAGAGGGCCCTTACTCATGTGCTGCTGCTTTTACCTGCAGGAGCCAACGTGAAGAAAACCATGTTACTTGAAACCTATATGTTAAAGTACAAATGATTTAATTTCCTGATATTTTAGAAAAACTCTGCAATTTTACTGCAGTGAAACAGATTCAGATCTTTAGTTATTCCTCTGGTTTACAATGACTGAGATTTAATAACGAAAACGTTGGAGAGAAAATTAGTATGGAAACTAAAACACAGCTAGGAGGCATCTTTGAGTTAAAATGCTTTTTTTAAAAATGCTCATAAAAAGTGTTTAGAAGCAATAAAGCTGCTACAGAAAAGGCAGAGCAAATCCTGAGTTCAGATAAAGGTGTGTGACATAGCTTTGAAATTATTAAGACACATTTCTACAATTTAGAATGAAAAAATAAATGAAGCTTGATTGTCTCTATCTGAAATAAAGGATTTCTGCAGGTGTCACTGAAACAATCCATGCATTCATCAACCTGTTGTTCTCCACGTATCACTCCGTCTCTCTACATCACGATCTGCAACCTTCAACCGTTAAACAGCCATTCTGGAGGATTTCTTACTGACAACATCCCAGTAGGAGCCACAAAGAGCATCATCAAGAGTGAAAGGAAAGCTGTAAAGTCTGTTGTGAGAGCAGCCATGTTGTTGGTTTGCTGGATCAGGTGTTTTTCCAATAAGGAGCTTTGATGGCAGGTTGGTTAGAAAATATGTAGGACCCCGGCCCTCAAGACCCAAATTTGGACTTCTCTGTTTGACCCAGAAATAGCAGGCAGAACTGGAGGTAGCAGAGATAAAGATGACGAGGTTCTCTTTGAAAGTGACCAGCAGTGTTGGGGTTAATGCATTACATAGTAATGAATTACTGTAATTTGGAGGTAGAACCTTCAGCCATCAAGCCCCTGTTCTCTGGAATAAGCTCCCAGCTCATGTCAGAGATCCAGCACAGTTTCTACCTTCAAAGTTAGCCTTAAAACATTCCTCTTTGGACAGGTTAGCGTTCTGCCAGATTAGCTAGTAATCAGAGAATATTCCCTCTCCTGTGGCTCTTGTGAGGCTAGATTAATACTGATATGTTTAAAACCTTTTAGATTTTCTATCATGGTTATTCTCCACATCAGCTCTGGGATTCTGCTCTCTATTCTCATTTTCTTCTCTCTTCAGGTCCTTCTTATTTCTTGTATTTAGTTCTCCATGCTTTTGTTGGTGCAGTTCGATTCACATGTTGTTTTTCTCTCTCACTCCCCTCTGGAGAGAGGGAGTGATTTCAGATCCCAGGTGGATCCCCCACGCTCCTGCTCCTGGTCGTGGACTGCACTTCTGCTTCGTCTGACTGAGGACTTCATCACCACTCGTCCCTCAGCTCTATTCAATAGTTGTAGAAGCTAATTTTTCTTTACCAGTTCTGGTATTGCCTGTTCGTCCTGGGATAGGATCTCTCCCTCATGTGGGAATCCCTAAGGTTTCTTCGTTTTTCCTGACTCAGGTTATTTAGGAGTTTTTCCTTCCCGAGAGGGAGGGTCTAAGGCAGGGCTGACCAACCCTGGTCCTCAAGAGCCTAAACCCTGCCTGTTTTCCAGCTCTCTCTGGACTGCTTGATACTGACAACCTAAATCAGGTGTGTTCAGCTAATCAGGATGTGGAATTACTTGAGTCAACAGCAAGCTGGTCAGGGAGAGCTGGGAAACAAAATTAAAATCTGGAAAAATTTCTAATTTAGCCAAAATTGCTAACATAAAGCTAAAATATTAGCTAAACTCCAAACTAGCCTAAAAAATTGAAAAAAACTAAATTAGCAAAAATAGCTAGCATGTAGCTAAAATATTAGCTAAATGCCAAATAATCCTAAAAACCTGAATTCAGTTTTAAGCTGTTTGCAATTTTTGGTCGTTTGAGAATGACATAATGATATCTATGATATGAGATATCTAGATATCTAGATAGATATCTAGATATCTAGATAGATATCTAGATATCTAGATAGATATCTAGATATCTAGATAGATATCTAGATAGATAGATAGATAGATAGATATCTAGATATCTAGATAGATAGATAGATAGATAGATAGATAGATAGATAGATAGATAGATAGATAGATAGATAGATAGATAGATAGATAGATAGATAGATAGATAGATAGATAGATAGATAGATAGATAGATAGATAGATAGATAGATAGATAGATAGATAGATAGATAGATAGATAGATAGATAGATAGATAGATAGATAGATAGATAGATAGATTTTTTGCCCAAACAGGCAAACTCTAAACAACATTAGCCTCACAGGACATTTTCAACAGAAAAGCAAGAGCAAGCTAAACAGCAAACAGAGATCTTAATAGAGACATAGAGCTGGTTTTATGACTTTTCTCTGTTTGCTGTTGTTACTCTTCCTTGGTTAGCTAAAAAAGGTCGCTAAAAACCTCAGAAGTGATCGTGAAAGCTCTTGGGAAATTCTAACACTAAAAGAATCCCAGGACTGACTCACCTAGGGGTTGTGTCATCCATAGCTGCAGGTAAAGAAAGAAAGGAATAACAGCGCCACCCGGAGGCTAAAAGAATATTACAGTTGAAGAGTTTTGGAACACCATAGAGAATCAATGGGAAGCAGGTTGTAACTAAACACTCTGTGGTTTGGTGGGCCAAATTTGGCCCCACTTTGGGCCCCCATGGTACAGACAAAATAATGCTTTTTTTTCATTCCTCCCCTCTTTATTATTTTATCTTCTCTTTGGTTAACACTGATTGAAATTGTGACGTTCTCACATTCTCCTGTTCTGCTCCAAGGTTTAAAATCATTCTTCAGAAATCTTTGCCTCAACCAGCTGTGGAGGGTACAACCACCTCAGGTTGTACACCTGAGGAGGGCAGACTTGTGCGTGCACATCCAGACATTTGAGATGTTCCAGCAGACAAATATGCTGCACTTGTGGGTGTCTTTCTCTTACATGAGTAAGTATTTTCTTGATACTTCTGAAGCTTTTGCTTTGTGAATGCAAAATAAGAAAACATGGCTTTCAAATGAAATCCATGTCAGTCAGCATCTCTGTTGCTCCTTTACTTCCTAAACATGATCCTTTTTTCAAAAAAGTGGACTGAAGGATAAACAGTGGAGCTCACTATGAAGTGAGTTTTCATTCTCCACTGTAAAGGTGTGAATGTAAAAGCAGCTGACAGGTGAGTTCTACACATTACAGAGCGCTACCGCTGGGGGATTTTCAGTGTTGCTGGGTAATGCCTCACATGTTCCATGAATGGGTGAACCAAAGATCAAGTCTCCAATATCTTTTTTTTGGAATTTTTTGTTTCTCAAATTCCTAATATTTCGGTAAATGTAAGCATGTTTTTAGGATCATATGCTTTTATTATCAATTTTTTAACGTACACCACTGCTAAAAAAAATAAAAGAAAACTACTCTTTTGTCTGTCATATTTTGATCATTTTTCACAACAAATACTTTTTTATTTAATATACTGTATCACATAAAAATTATCCAGCAAAAGTGATGGTGCAACTTCTTATAGCTGAAGCGTTCTTGGGTTAAAGCTGAAAGACTTGCTTTTAACTTAATAAAAAAAAGATGGTTCAAAGGATATGAGCTTTATTTTAAATATAAAAAATTAAAACAAAAAAATTCCAAAATAAAGTATTTTTTGTCCAAATAACAATGTTTAATCTTCGAAAATATGTTTTAAAAAAACCAAATAAGTTATCCAACACTACAAAGTCATTTGAAACTCAAAAGTAGGAGACACTTGGTTTTGTGTCAGAAGCAAAAGTTTAAACATCTGCACTACATCGCCCAAGGAGAGTAGAAATGTCCGCATCAGACATGAACTAAAATCCAGGGCGGTGCATTAGGAGTGTAGAAAAAAAAATTGATTCAGAAATATATCGCGATATGCCGTTTGGCGATTCCTGCATTGATTTAGAATGTTGCAATGATGATATTTATTTAAATATTCATAAGCGTACTTTACTCTTGTTTTTGTTTTCCACTTCCGACCGCTAGATGGCAGCAGAGCGCACTAAACCTCTTTGAGCTGCTCTCCACGCGGCCAAAACACCAAGATCTGTTAAA
Organism: Oryzias javanicus; assembly: GCA_003999625.1. Taxonomy (NCBI): domain Eukaryota; kingdom Metazoa; phylum Chordata; class Actinopteri; order Beloniformes; family Adrianichthyidae; genus Oryzias; species Oryzias javanicus. The sequence continues at coordinate 4,827,731 of CM012448.1, forward strand.
TGTTCAGTCAGCCTCGCGGTTTTGGTTATTATGAGACAGACTTTGTTTCGACTTGGAATAGGTACTAAACTGAAACCTGTGTACCACGTTGCTTCCAGTGTCATATAAAAACGTGGATTGTGGAGCTTCTTAGCGGCTCAGATAAGAACGAGTGAAGCAGTGGAGCTGCAGCGGCTCATACAAGGAGCCTCCATCAAAATGCTGTTGGTACAGTGAGCAGAAGTTCTACTGAACTTCATAGCAATAGATTCTAGTTCAGAGACCTGATGGATCAGAGTGATGCGTATAATCCTAAGTAAAAAGGCCAATGTCATAGTGATTAACAGTGAAATGCACATTTGCTTCTGCTTTTGAGAAAGCCTGAACTGCAGCGCTGACTGTCATGTATATGAGGCAGATTAGCCACATTCATCCTGTCATCACGCTGAAATGTTTCTGGAAAGAATGGTCTTTTTCCCTTCACTTTTAAAGCAGCCACATTTTTGACTAATTGAAATGAAACCGTTTAATTCTTGAAAATATAGTCAATAACCGCCTGTGTGCTGCCCCCTGCAGGTTGAAATTAGGTATTACATTTGAATTTTGCGATGTGAGTTTCAGAAGTCTGATGTCATGATCTGCAGCTTCAGTACTGTAACAGTCCTGCCCCCAAGCCCCACCCCTCTGACTGGATTTTCAAATTTCAGCTGTGGGTGGAGTCAGCCTCCAACTTCCTGATGTGGTTACCCTTTAATTAAGGTTAATGAACTGTTTGAATGCTAGATTTAGAAATCTTGCAATCACATTTTTAGAAACTTCTTAATTAAGGCACATTCATTCTACTTTTTCTTTTACTGAAACATATTTTTAGATAATATTGACTGTTCCTTTAAAAAAATATATTTTGTAATTTACCAAAAGAAAAGCAGCATGAATTATTTCTGGTTAAAAGCAACTTGTATATGAGATACCGTCTCTGTGCTTAATGATGTGATCATTAAATACATTTAAGTTTACAATTTTATTATAATAAAAGACAATAAAATTCAGGTAGATTCAATTTAAGTCATGCACTTGAAATAAGGTGAGAAATTGTTTTGGAATATATCACGATACATATCGTATCGAGAGACATGTATCGGGATACATGTTGTATCACCAGACTCTTGCCAATACACACCCCTACTGTGCATCCTCTGTTGGGTTTATGCAATCTTCTGTGATCTAATCTGAAATTAGGGCTCTTGTCACCTCACTCTGGATGGGTCCTGCATGTAACTGAGAGCAGAAATGAAAGATTTTTCATTCAAGAAGTGTTTTAAATCCTGCACTCGTTTATTAAAGTTCATCTTAAAAGTTTCCTTTCTGCTTATTTTCTTTAAACCAAAAAAACTAAACCCTTACTGCAGGTGTTCAAAGACTGCATCACCACTGCATGACAAAACGAGTTAAGGGCTCAAATCTTTTGTGCATTTTTCTGAAGTATTTATATTTTTTCAGCATTACCTTTTCATTCTGCCGCCTTTCGCCTTGAACATGCGGGCCTTTTAAATCCAGCAGCAGACATCCCAGCAAGAGAGACCGTCCCACATGGCAGAGCATGACTGCAGGAGACACTGCAGGTCTGTGCTCTGCAGCTCTGCTCCGGCTGGAGTCTGATCAGACCGACACACCCACACACCTACATCTCCACCAGAGAGCAGACAAAACCCAAACCCATCAGCTCTCAGCCAGGCCTTAAGGATGGAAAAAAAAACAATAAAGGCAACTCCAACTTAGCTGGGCTCCAGAACAACCTTTAAAGTCCCCCTCCGAAGAAAATCCTGTTTTTGGTGTTTTTAACATGCAAGTGTGGCATTTTTCTCATTAAAGAGATCAAATGTGATAAGAAATCATTTCGTTTTTCAATTTTCAAGTATTTCTCCTTTAAATCTCTGTCAATCAAACTGTCTCAGAAAATCCCAGTTAAAATGAATGATCTTCTTTCCATGTTCGATCCTTAAAGATTTTCACTTTCTCGTCGAGCTGACGTCCGGATCAGAACCACACGACCGGATATTACAGATATTGTTTTATATTTCTACTGTATGTAGCAGCGGTGAAGATTTACGCTAGTGAGAAACATAGCTATCATAATCAGATGGGGGGGGATCAAGGATGGCGCTGCCATGCTCAACACCAAAAGCCACGCCCCCTCAATTGAGATTTTGGAAACTGAGGCATCAAATCAACATTAAAAAATGGCTTTTTATGACATTTAGGTTGTGGAATTTTTATTGGTTCGAATCAGTATCAGATTAAATTTAATGAAAAACAAAATTGAAAACTTAAAAAAAAAGAAAATTTTAAAGCAGTTTTAAACACGAAAATACACATTCACGACTTGAAGGAATTTTTGAAAAATTGATAAAATAAAGTTGAACATTTGAAAGAATAATAGTGAAAACTTGATATAAAGATTGAAAATAAAAATAATTAAATGAAACTTGAAAAAAAAAAAACTACAACTGTTACCAATGAAACAATAAAGTTTATTTGTACTTTAAACTTTCCTTTTTTATTCTTTTCTTCAGTTCTTTGTTTTCAGTTTCTTTTCAGATTTTCAAGTTTTTGCTTCTGAGCTGATCCTAATTTTATATGGGGGCGGGGCTTTGAGCTTGTTGGCTACCGGGACTAAAAGCCCTCCCCCTTTGTAAAATTAGGATCAGCTTAGCAGCACAAAACTCCAATAATCTTAGTTGAAACTGAAAAAAAGATAACTGAAAGCAATAATGGGAAACAAATAAGGAAAAATTTTGAAGTACAAAAAAACATTCTTTGGTAACAGATTTAGATTTTTCTTTTAAGTTTCAAAGTTACATTTTCCTTTTTCAAGTTTTCAACTGTTCTTTCAAGTTTTCAATATTATTTTTTCAAAGTATTATTAAGTCCATGTTTTCAATATGCATTTTCAAGTTTTCAGAGTTTTTTTTCAAATTCACATTTCGTGTTTTTCAAATCTTCAATTTAGATTTTCATTCACTTTAAGCTGATCCTGATTAGACCCCATAAATTTTGGTTAAAAACGTTGAAATCGTAAAAATAACCTGGGAACGTTTTGTTGAAATAAAAAAAAAAAACAAATATCATAGGGGAACTTTACGGTTGGATAAAAAAACAAAAAACAACAACAAAGGCAACCACAACTCAGGTTGGCTCCAGAGCAAGCCTTGAATAAAAAAACATTCTGCTACTGCACACATGCATGCATCATCCTTCTGAAAAAGGCTGAATGTCTCAAATTATTGTCAACGGGGGAACTTCCGATCACCAGAAAATCGACTTTTACTGTTGACGAGGGAACGGAGGACGTCTCTGAGTAGATGATAGAGGGGAAGGGAATCCCTGCTGTCTCCGCGTATGAAAGGAGTTTGATGGGAGTCAAGAAAGTCGGGAAAGCTCCACAGATTCAGGAGTGGGTGTGTGTCCACCACAGACTCTGAATGCAAAATCAACCACAGAGAGGAGGCTGTCTTTGCTCTTTATAGTGAGAGCTGCTCGTCCAAAGAAGCGTTGCGCCATGTCTATTATGAACAAGAGGTTTAACCCTTTAACACCAGAGTTCCAGTGTTTATGTTCTCTGATATACTGTAACTTTTCAACCGTTAACACGATAACAGGCTTTTTCCTTCAGAAGCTGCTGGAATTATTGTGTTAATGGTTGAAAAGCTACAATTTGGTAAAGATTTGGTGTTCAAGAGTCACGGGCGACTCCTGAGGTGTTACCAGGGGTGTCAAACTCAATCACACAAGGGATGTAAATCTAAAACACACCTTAGGTCGCGGGTCGAACAGGATAAACATTTATTGAACACACTTAAACAAAATTTTTTAAACTTTTTAGACTAATTATGAACCTCATTTCTAGCATTGCCTGCGATAATGCTAATGTGAATGCTCTGAGATGAATTTGGCCGCTGATGATGCTAGTGATGATAACGGAAGAGGCTGAAATCGATAGCTAAAAATGCTGAAGTTGATATCTGAAATCACTGACGCTAATCGCTGAAAACACTGAAGCTGATGGCCAGCTAAGATATTAGCAAAATGCCAAATTAGCCTAAAAAACAAAAAAAAAGAAGGTTTGCCAAAACTGCTAGCATAGCTAAAAAAAATATCTACACTTCAAACTATCCTAAAAAAATTGAAAAAAAAAAACATAAATTAACCAAAACAGCTAGCGTGTAAATCAGGGCTGCTCATTCCTGGTCCTCAAGATCTACCAACCTGCCTGTTTTCCAGCTCTCCATGTACTGCTTGCTGCTGATTACCTGGACCAGGTGTGTTCTTTCAATCAGATTGTGGAGACATCTGACTGAGCCAATCAACAGCTGGCAGGGCTTGGAGATCTGGAAAACAGTCAGGGTGGTAGATCTCGAGGACCAGGAATGAGCAGCCCTGGTGTAAATATTAGCCTTACTCAACAACAGCCTAAAAAAAAATTTTTTTTAAATACCAAATTAGCAAAAACAGCTAGCCATCCTCCCATCAGTCTTCTTCCACTCATCCGGGACCAGGTTGCGGGGGCAGCAGTCTAAGCAAAGATGCCCTGACTTCCCTCTCCCCGTCCACTTCCTCCAGCTCCTCTGGGGAACACGAAGGCATTCCCTGGCAAGTCGAGAGACGTGTATCTCCAGCGTGTCCTGGGTCTTCCCCGGGGCCTCTACTCAGTGGGACATGCCCGGAACACCTCTCCAGGGAGGCGTCCAGGAGGCATCCGGACCAGATCCCCTCCGGCCCCTGGCTGCGCCTAGGAATTCTGTCCATAAAGACTATGAACAGATCCAGTGATAAAGGGCAGCTCTGCCGGAGTCCAACATGCACCGGGAACAAGTCAAACTTACTGCTGGCTATGCAAACCAAGCTCCTGCTCCGGTCATACAGAGACCGGACAGCCCTCAGTAAGGCTCCCCGGACCCCATACTCACAGAGCACTCTTCACAGGACACCACGGGGAACGCAGTCGAACGCCTTCTCCAAACCCACAAAAACACATGTGGACTGGATGAGCAAATTCCCACGAACCCTCCAGCACCCTGGAGAAGGTGTAGAGCTGGTCCACTGTTCTGCGATCAGGACGGAAACCACACTGTTGTTCATAAATCTGGGGTTCAACTATCGGATGGACTTTCCTCTCCAGCATCCTGGCATAGACCTTCCCAGGGAGGCTCAGGAGTGTGATTCCCCGGTAGTTGGAACACACCCTCCCACCACCCCATTCTGCCAGTCCAGTGGTACGGTTCCTGTCTGCCACGCGATGCTGCAGGGACGTGTCATCTAAGACACGACCCACAGCACCCAGAGACTTGAGGTACTCTGGGCGAACCTCCTCCACCCCTGAAGCCTTGCCACCAAGGGGCTCTTTGACTACCTCAGTGACCTCAGCCTGGGTGATGGACAGTTCTACCCCAATGTTCTCAGCCTCTGCTTCCTCAACAGAAGGCTGCAGAAAACTGCTTTCCCTTCTTGAGGCACCAGATGGTTTGCCAGAATCTCTTCGAGGCCAACCGATAGTCCTTCTCCATGGCCTCACCAAACTCCCCCCAGGACAGAGTTTTTGTCTCCAAAACAGCGCGGGCCGCAGCTCGCTTAGAGTGCCGGTACCTGTCAGCTGCCTCTGGAGTCCCACAAGCCAACCAGGCCTGATAGGACTCCTTCTTCAGCTTGACGGCATCCCTTACTTCCGGTGTCCACCACTGGGTTTGGGGGTTGCTGCCACAACAGGCACCAGAGACCTTGCGGCCACAGTTCCGGAAAGCAGCAGAGACAATAGAGGTGAAGAGCATGGTCCACTCGTACTCAATATCACCAACCTCTCTCGGTACCTGCTTGAAGTTTTTCCGGATGTTGGAGTGACAGACCTCCCTGACGAAGGGCTCAGCCAGACGTTCCCAGCAGACCCTCACAGTACGTATAGGTCTGCCAAGTTTTTCCGGTTTCAGTGGACAGCTCTGCCCCTCTCTTTACCTGATTGTCCAAAACATACGGCCTGAGGTCGCCTGAAACAACTGCAAAGTGGATCATCGATCTCCTGCCTAGGGTGTCCTGATGCCAGGTGTACTGATGGACACCTTTGTGTTCAAACATGGTGTTCATTACGAACAAACTATGATGTGCGCAGAAATCCAACAACAAAACACAGCTCGGGTTCAGTTTAGGGAGGTCATTCTTGCCAATCACGCCCCTCCAGGTGCCACAGTCATTGCCCACATGGGCATTGAAGTCCCCAAGCAGGACGACGGAGTCCCCCGTTGAGGCACCTTCCAGTACCCCTTCAAGAAACGCCAAGAAGGCCGGGTACTCCGAACTGCTCTATGGCCCGTAAGCCAAAACTACTGTCAGAGACCTGTCCCCCACTGAAGGCAAAGGGACACGACCCTCTCGTCCACCGGTGTGAACTCCAACACTTATCGACGGAGTCAGGGGCTCATGAGTAAGCCCACCCCAGCCCGCCTCTCACCATAGGCAACTCCAGAGTGGTAGAGAGTCCAACCTCTCTCGATGGACAGAGTTTCAGAGCCCAGGCTGTGTGTGGAGGTGAGCCCAACTATATCTAGCCGGTATCTCTCAACCTCTCGCACAAGCGCAGGCTCATTCCCTCCCAGAGAGGTGATATTCCATGTCCCAAAGGCCTTCTTTGAGTTGGACCCAACCGGGGCTCATGGGAGGATGTAACTGGATCTCGAGTGTTTTCGCTTATAAAGGGGTTCTGAACCGCTATTTGTCTGGCTCGCCACCCAGGACCTGTCCGCCATAGGAAATCCTACCAGGAGTAGAAGTCCCCAAATGCGTAGCTCCTGAGATCACTCCAGCACTCAAACCCCTCCATGACTTTAAGGTGACGGTTCAAGGAGGGGCAAAACAGCTAGAATATAGCTGAATTACTAGATAAACACCAAAACAGCTTAAAACAATTTCAGTAAATGCCAAAATAGTCTAAAAAGCAAGCAGAATGATTTAAAACGTTAAAAGCGCATCTTTTTAACGTAATTATGAATAATAAAAAGGCAGAATTATTATTCCAGAATAGATAAACTTAAACCTTAAATAAATTTCAATATTTTACTCTCCATAAAATATATATTTTGTCAAAATTATGCAAGTTGGAAATAAGTGCAAGATAACATCGGGCCATTAATAACAATAAATAAAATGATCTGGAGGGCCGAATAGAATTACCTAGAGGGCCAGATCCGATTCAGACTTTCAGAACGGAGAGGTTTTCTCTATCCTTCACTGAGCTGCAGCAGCTGATTTTGGATGTTTCATCAGCAAACGTTCAACCACATCTGCTCCTTTTCTACCCAGGCTTTCAACCAAAATGAAATCCATGCTGGAACAACTCATGCAGAGAAAATGCTTCTTATCGTGACAAGAGGTTCATGGGTCTACCCAAACCCCCCCTACCCCACCCAAAATTCTCATTCCAGGGGGGTCCTTTCGTCTCTTTAATTATTTCATTCTGGAACAGTATCCATGTTTTCCAAACCGATGGAAAATTGTAGCAGATCGTGCTTTGAAGTTCACAAAAAACCGTGCTGAACTTTCCTGCTGATTAGAAGAAATGTGAGGCGCTGTGTTCCTCTAAATTACAAACTAGTTGAAATAAGAAGTGTCCGTCCTCCACTGACAGGGTCGTTCATTATGAGGCCTTTTGTCACCACCCCGTCTGTCTGCTTCATGTCTGCCCGTCGGTGGAGAAGCATGAGAGAACGTCTTGAAGCTTTTTTTCTTTTTTTTTATAATTCAGTAGAGCTGAACACATGAAACAAATAAATTCCTCTGCTGATGGGCTGGTCCCAGCGGCTCTATGCCCCTCTGCTCTGCTCAGAAACCAGAAAGCTGGATTTCCAGACTCAACTTCTTTATGCTTTTTAGTATAAAATTACTATAAATCTACAAATATATTAAAACCACAAGAACATAAGTAAAGTCAATAAAACGCTCCAGACCTGTTACACTAATCAGAGAAGGGGGGCTAAAGCTAACAAGCTCAAACTTTGTGTTAATCTTAAGATAAACTATAAGGAAGAGAAGAGAAGTAAGAGATTCCTTTTTTTAACATTACTTTGCATGAGAATGGTAAAGAACTAGGGCAAGGTTGATAAAATCGAATAATCGATTTGTATCGATTGAAACTTAACAGATCAATAAAGTCTGCTAGCTTGATGCCAACGTTTATTGGCATTTTCCATAGAACGGCTGATGTTAACACTCGGTCGACCTACACATACATTGCTGACTAAATTAACATCTTTATAAACTCACAGGTATGAATTTTCCAAATTCTTTAAGGAAACATTTTTTTAAAATAACTATTTTTTTTTTTGTGGTCTAAAGCATAGTTTTTTTGCTCATACTTTCTTCTTCTGGAATAAGGTGTAATGCTACAGCAAGGTCGCCACCAAGTGGCCAAACTGTAACGTCCTCCAGGAAAAGCAGAACAATGTTTACAAAATTATTGATCTGAACATTTCATGCAACACTGTACGATATTAACAATCTTATTATTTCACTGATACATCTTACAGTGTGTGAACTGGATCAGATTAATATCAATATATTCAATACATATAGTAGATTATCGATGGATTTTCAAGCAAATGTGTCAAAATGTGTAAACTCAAAATTGAATTGAATTTTTAAAAAAAATGGAACTGTGTAGAATTTAATCAAATTGTTTCTGGAAATTATTAACGATACCCAGTCCTATAAAGAACTGAACTTCAATGACTGTAACTTGATACACAAAAAGGCTTAGAAGACACTAAATGTCATGAAGGAACTACATCTTTGGACTGAAAGACTCACTCTATTCATCTACTGTAAAATTGTTCCAAGTGGTCTTTTAATTATGATTATTTCGCATTTGGCAAAAAAACAAAACAAAAAAAAAACAAAAACCTTGTTTTCGAGGGCATAGTTTCTGCAGGGCAGCAAAAGTTAATCAGAAATTTACCTCAGAGTTGCGGGCGAGAGCGAGACTGTTGACGTAGAGTAACCCTCTGCTTGTGTCCTTGTTTACACTCTTTTTGCTAGCTTACAGCCCCTCACAGCTCTTTAAGCTAACATTAGCAGGGCAAAAATAATAGCGATCATTATCAGAACTATCCAGTCGTACAGTTTGGATCCAGATTCCAGCTCAGACGAGGAAAACAACATGGATCTATTTGTCTGCTGGTAGATGCATCAGAATGAAGAAGAGCAGACAGTTCATTGCTCAATTATTCATCACTCCTACTTGCTTTTTTCCATTAATTTAACTTAATTTTTCTTATGCATGCCCACTATCATGAGAAAAATGCCACAAAAACTAAACTAAACCTAATGTGATCTGTGTGACACATGAAGAAACGTGAATCCCAACAACCAAACAAAGCCCAAACACACAAGTTTCACAAAACCAATCAAAACTGGATCTCTTCTTTGTGCTTGTTATAATCAATTGAACTATCAAATCCACTTTTTACCATTAATTCATTTGAAATGATATGTAAGCTCAGGATCAATTAAACCAATTAGTCCTCAGATATATCATTGTAACATGTATCTCCATCTCCTCTCTATATCCTGTTTACCGTCTTTGACATTTTCTGTTTTGTGATGTAAGCTTCTCCAGTTTTGTGCTGTGTTTGTGATTTGTTTTTTGCTTCTTGTAATACTTGCTTACACCATGTTTTCTCCTCTTCACTTCTGCTTGTTGATTCACTCTCAAGTATACTGAGACCTTTGCTCTCTAGTGAGGGTCTCAGTTACCATCCAAATGGATTATCTGTACCAGTGAACCCTGACTGCAAACTAGGGTTCGGTTCCGGTGTCAAAGTGGTTCTTTGGTTGTGGCGTCAAAACTTGTCGTTTTGGGTGTCGTCCCTTGTTGACGTGCTGAATGTTTCCATTAAATCAGAGCTCTTCAACCTCCGGGCTTCAATCAGGCTTCCCGCCACTCTTTCACCATGTTGCGAATTTTCTGTTTGCCGCCTGTCAGACATTTGATCCTGAGCTAGACACCACGGGTGCATGTGGGTGTCACAGAGATCAGGTTTATTTATAATGAGGAGTTCTACATTAAAAAAAAAAAAAAAAAAAAAAAAGAAAGAGTAAGAAAGAAATCTTTCGAAGATTTTCTCAATATGGGGCTTTTATCTCACTCGGGGTGGGGGATCTGGATGACAGCCGCTTCCATTGTGTTTCTGTGTCTCTGTGACTGAGTTTTAAGGCTGTCCCACGTTAACCCTAGAGAGGAGGAAAAATAGGGGACTTTTTGTATTATTGTCTTGATGAAAATAACAAAAATATCACAGTTCCAGAGACCCGAGCCGGCTGCCCCACTCCTCGCAGCGGCTGTCTGTCCGCTGAAATGAGGGAGGCTGGCTGCAGCTGGAGAACCGCTGTCCTGTGACAGGACAAAAACACTAGTACTTGATTGGTATTTTACCCGCTGATTGCTGAAAACATCACGTCCCCAAAGCTGACTTCCTGATTGGCCACAGCGACCTGTCAAACATCTGTGACCTGCTTTAAAATGCAGCCAGACATTTGAGCGCTGGGCCTGCTCGTGCTCGCCCCGTCTTATGTAAGCCTGCCCACTATCACAGGAATTGGGAACAACTTCATAGTACTGAATAGAGTAGAAGTGATTATCATGTCCTAAGACAAATAGACCTTCACTGAAAGTTAGCATCGAAATGAGGAACAATTTGCAGAAGCTTCTTTCTGTTTTGGCAGAACCACGTAAATCATAACGGTTCCTAAATCACAACGGTTCCTACTTGGAACCAAATTTCAGTTCCCAATCCTACTTCAAACAGACATGACAACACGGAAATCCTTCAACTGAAAGCTCTGAATCAATGTCAGGACTTAAAGTCAACAAATATTTTGTGCAAAACTGTCTTTTTTTTTTAATTTCACATGTTCAAAAGAAACTTCTGATTTACTTGTTTTATTTGTCCTTGAATTGTGTACGACATCAAACTTGCATCAGTAAATTGTGTGATCAATCAGTGAAAGAATAAACAGTCACTCTGACGTGATAAATACATGAAACGACAAACACAAATGCCAAAAGCCTGAAAAGATGAAACGCTGACATCACTGGGGGAAACTTCAACAACGGTCAAAACAAAAGAGGTACAGCAACAATCTCAAGACAACAAAACGACTTAGGTCATCTGCATCCTCGCATAGCCACCTACGACGATGATAATGATGCACTAATTTAGTAGGACATTCATGTATGTAGGGTAACAAATGCTCACTGGTTTGACCAGACAATCCTGACAACACAGATACTGTATTAACCCAAACCAGCTGGGATTACTTTGTTTACTTCAACTAGGTTTTCATACAAAGGTTGGTTTCAATTTGGTTGGACAAAACTTGGCAGCAGTTTTTGCGCTCTGAGAAACTTGGATGCACCAACAAAAATAAAAACAGTTGGAATGACAAGACTTACTACTGGGAAAACCAGATTACAGTACAGTAGTGACCAAAGCATGTTGATAAATGCTTTGGTGAGATCTGAATCAAAAACGCATGTCAGGACAGGGAGCGCAGCAAACTCCACAAATATCTTGATTCAAATGTGCAGACCATATATTCTGTTACATAATGCCTTAACATTTAATCACAATTTCAGCTTCAACTCTCCCAAAGCCGGAGCTGGCCATCAACTGATCGTAAAACGGGGTGTTCACACCATCCGAAAACCTCAACCAGCTCAGACGGAGAGGCAGATTTATTCAACCAAGATGACTCTGTCCTCAAAAATGTTGGCAAAAAAAAGTAAAAAACATTGTTATTGTAAATAAGCAAGCAACACTAAAACAAGAATGTTGGGAACATGGTTCCATCTTATGTATAGAAATGTTTGGCATATCAGAACTGATAAACACAAACATGTGTTTCTATTTCGCTAGAAGTCAATTAAAAGGGACAACTTGTTCTTTTAGGATTTACGTCTGAAGAGAAGCTTATTATTAGTATTGGAAGGACAACACAGTTACATCAACTAGTGTGCCTCAATAAACTTAAGTGGTAGCGGTGTGGCCTAACAAGCTCACTCCTGATTAGCCAGAGAGGTTGCCATAGGAATGTTAACTCTGACCGACTTGGACCAATCACCGCTTACTAACGTTGTCTGGTTCCAACATGACGACGTCTGTACTGCAGAAAAATGGTGACTGAATTTATTACATTTCAATGGAACCTGAAGTAAGGCATGTCTATAGGCGATGTCACAGGTGCTTTGTCCATATCTATATACTGTCAATGGTTAACTCGCATATTTACCAGAAAACCTCCCGTGATATTTTTGATCAGCAGGATCATTCAAGCATGATGTGCTCCATCAGAAGTCTTCAACCTTTTTCCGGACCGGTTTAACGTCACACAATATGCTTAAGGATCAGTCTGTGTGAGGCTAAAGTGGGTGTCTGAATTTAGTTATTTTCCAGTTTCCCTTAACTTTTAAGGGGAAACTGGATGAACTGCAACTGCTGTTGGGAAGAAACAGGGACTTCTCTTCATCTGCGGTTTTATGCTTCACGGAGACGTGGCTGAGCGGATTAATACCGGACTCTGCGCTGCAGCTGGCAGGCTTCCAACTCTACCGCGCAGACAGAGACGCACGACTTTCCGGCAAAACCAAAGGTGGGGGAATCTGTTTTTATGTCAACATCGGCTGGTGTAACGACGTAACAGTGATCAACCAGCACTGTTCTCCTGAACTGGAATCTGTTATCATCAACTGTAAGCCGTTTTATTCACCCGGGAGTTTGCTTCATTCATTCTGGTCGGCGTTTACATCCCGCCGCAGCCTGACATGCAGGCTGCTCAGCTCAAGCTCGCAGACCAGATACGAAGTGTGGAGCGGACCAACCCAGATTCCTTAGTTATTGTCCTTGGAGACTTTAACAAAGGTAATCTCTCTCATGAACTCCCGAAATACAAACAGCTTGTCAGATGCCCGACCAGAGAGGAGAACATTCTGGATCACTGCTACACCACAATCAGGGATGCTTATCACGCCGTCCCCCGGGCTGCACTGGGTCACTCCGATCACGTCATGCTTCACTTGATTCCCGCCTACAGGCAAAAACTAAAGCTCTGTAAACCTGTAGTGAGGACTTCAAAGAAGTGGACCAGTGAAGCGGTGGAGGTTCTCAAGGCGTGTCTGGACTGCACTGACTGGGACGTTTTCAGGACTGCTACCAACAGTCTGGACGAGTACACAGAGGCTGTGACGTCATACATCAGCTTCTGTGAAGATTGCTGTGTCCCATCATGCACCAGGGTGAGTTATAACAATGACAAACCCTGGTTCACAGCCAAACTCAGACGGCTAAGGCGGGCTAAGGAGGAGGCCTTCAGGAGTGGGGATAAAGACAGATTCAGAGAGGCAAAATACAAGTTTAGTAAAGCGGTGAGAGAGGCTAAACAATTGTATTCTGAGAAGCTACAACACCAGTTCTCAGCCAATGACTCTGCAACTGTCTGGAGGGGGCTCAGGCAGATCACCAACTACAAGCCTAAAGCCCTCCACTCTATCAACGACCGACACCCTCGCCAACGCTCTAAACGAGTTTTACTGTCGGTTTGACAGACAAAGGGACAGTTCTGCCACCACCCATCAGCTCCAGTCACCTCCTTCAATTTCCACCCTAACAGCTCCACCCCCTCCAGTAACGACTCTTTCCATCCATGAAAGAGACGTAAACAAACTCTTCAAGAGACAGAATCCCCGGAAAGCAGCTGGACCGGATTCTGTCTCCCCGTCCACCTTGAAGCACTGTGCTGATCAGCTGTCTCCAGTCTTCACAGACATTTTTAACACCTCACTGGAGACCTGTCACGTGCCAGCCTGCTTCAAGTCTTCAACCATCATCCCTGTCCCCAAGAAGCCGAGGACCACAGGACTGAATGACTTCAGACCCGTCGCCCTGACTTCTGTGGTCATGAAGACCTTTGAACGTCTCGTGCTTTCACACCTCAAAGCCATGACAGACCCTCTTCTGGATCCCCTGCAGTTTGCCTACAGAGCCAACAGGTCAGTTGACGACGCCGTCAATCTGGGCCTTCACTTCATCCTCCAGCATCTGGACTCTGCAGGGACCTATGCCAGGATCCTGTTTGTGGATTTCAGCTCTGCCTTTAACACCATCATCCCGTCTCTGCTTCAGGAGAAGCTTTCCATGCTGAACGTTCCTGGCTCCATCTGCAGGTGGATCACAGACTTCCTGTCTGACAGGAAACAGTGTGTGAAGCTGGGGAAACAGATCTCGGACTCACAGACCATCAGCACTGGATCTCCTCAGGGCTGTGTTCTTTCTCCTCTGCTCTTCTCCCTGTACACCAACAGCTGCACCTCCAGTCACCCGTCTGTCAAACTCCTGAAGTTTGCAGACGATACCACCCTAATCGGCCTCATCTCTGATGGCGACGAGTCTGCGTACAGGTGTGAGGTCGACCGTCTGGTAACCTGGTGCAACCAGAACCACCTGGAGCTCAATGCTTTAAAGACAGTGGAGATGGTTGTGGACTACAGAAAGAACTCAGCTCCACCTGCCCCCATCACCCTCTGTGACTCCACTATAGCTACTGTGGAGTCCTTCCGCTTCTTGGGAACTATCATCTCCCAGGACCTCAAGTGGGAGCCGAACATCAGCTCCCTCATTAAGAAAGCTCAGCAGAGGATGTTCTTCCTGAGGCAGCTGCAGAAATTCAGTCTGCCAAAGGCAATGATGATTCAATTCTACACAGCCATCATTGAGTCCATCCTCACCTCCTCCATCACCATCTGGTACGCTGCTGCCTCTGCTAAGGACAAGAGCAGGCTGCAGCGGGTCATCCGGTCAGCAGAGAAGGTGATCGGCTGTAATCTTCCATCTCTTCAGGACCTGTACTCCTCTAGGACCCTGAGGCGTGCAGGAAAGATCGTGGCAGACCCTTCCACCCTGGACATGGACTTTTTTGAGCCACTCCCCTCTGGCAGGAGGCTGAGGTCAATCACAACAAGAACCTCTCGCCACAGGCACAGTTTTTTTCCATCTGCTGTTAGCCTTATTAATAAGTCCCGGAACCTTCCATCATTTCTCCCTGCCCCCATCTGACTGTCACATTGGACAGATTTTTATTTTATGTATTTATTTATTTATTTATTGTTTATTATTTAATGTGTATATGTGTATATATTTATATATATGTATATAAATTTAAATGACATTAATAATATTAATTATATTTTACATAACAATAATAATAATATAAATATATAGGTATATGTGCGTGTATGTGTCTATATATATATATATATATATATAATATATTTATATATATAATATATATATTTATATATTTGTAATATCCCTTCTGTTCTGTTCTTACTTAATATTTTGCTGTTTCTATTTCTATTTATTCATGAATGCACCATCATCACCAAGACAAATTCCTAGTATATGTTCAATTGTACTTGGCAATAAAGTTGATTCTGATTCTGATTCTGATTCTGATTCTGATTCTGAAAGTTTATCTTGTTTCTATGTAAAATATCTGCAGTTGCAAAGCGGGGCAAGAAAGAGAGTCACCACGCCGTTGGATCTAGGGGAAGGGTCATGGAGAGGGGAAGAAAGTCAGGTTTACATGACAACGGGCTTATCACACCTGCGGTGGATTGTTTTGGTTCAGTCCAAGGGAGTGTGCCCTTGGCTCGGGGGTTCCTGATTAGAGATGATTGTTTAGGAGCGGGCAGACTCAGCTTCTGTCTGCCTGCTGAATGTCCAGGAGCTGCTTTACGGCGTAATATTCACTGATCAGGTCAATTTGAGTTTGTGAAATGAGGGACTTGACTAAAAAGGCATTTTTCAGGGCTCAGTTTTATTTCTTGAACAAACTATTTTACCATGAAGAGCAATATGGCGACTAGTGACATCAGAAAGTGCATTAAATCTTTTGCAAGCTACAGCGATATTAGCCAGAGTTCAAAGACTTTGACCAAAAGCAGAGCAGTGGACTGAGCCTGGAAACAAACTAATGACAGAAAAGCAACAAAAAAGAAAATAGAGTACAATGAAACCAATTCCCTGGCTGCTGCACATCACTTTGCCAACAAACCCACAGCTGGATAAACCACCAGACATGTAGCCTCCTGCCCTCGACTGCAGCTGTAGATGAGAAACTAGACAACCGCATGTGTAAACACCTAAAGCAGAAATGAATCTAATGTCCTGAAAAAGAAAAGCTGCTGGTTAGCTTGCGTTAATATTCTACTCACAGTTTGGTCAAAGCTCAAAATGGACTCCTCCCTGGAGTCGCCCTGCAGGTCTTTCAGGTCATTTGAGGACAGCAGAAGTCTCTGAGAGGAGGAGAGGTGGAGCACATTGATGAAAAACTAGACACATTTCATGCAACTGCATCCAAAACTCACAGGATTCAGGAAAGCTTTTACCCTCAATCTACTAAAAGTCCATTCTTGAGCTAGTTTGAATGCAACAGTCACTTGGACTGCAGGAGTCAGTGTCCGGCTCAAACACCTTCAGTTCTATATATTTTATATACTGAGTTTAAAACTTTCCTTCTTTTTAGTCCTTTACATTCACCATTCCTCACCTCAGAGGTCTTCATGATGTTTGCAGAAGAGCGAGGGGACTTGGGGGCGGGCTTATTGCAGAGGGGTGGGTGGCGGCTGCAGTGTTGATTGGCGCCATCTGGATCATCTAAGCGGATGACCAGCTGCCGAAGATGACCCTGTTTCAAAAATTACAAAAACAAATAGATAACGTTTTTTCTGTCATTGTGTGTTTTTTTTTTTTTTTTTCGTGAAGTCACCATTGACTGCAGGTACTAAAGTAGTTTTCATACTTTAAGATCAAAGTAACAGAAGAATACTTACTTTAAAATAACTCTGAAAAATGATAAAAAACAATATCTGTGAGAGGAAACTATATTTATATTAGATATAAATGTAAGACTAATGTTTATTCTGAAACATCAGAAGTTGTTTTAAAATAATTTAAATAGAAAACTAATCATTTGAAAAGTTTTAACTAATATTGAAATGAATAGCAACAATTTAGTTTTGACATTACATATACTGAATGAGGCGGCCGTGGTGCAGAGGTAGAGCGGTCAACCTCTGATCGGTAGAGGCAGGGTCAGTCCCCACCCTACCTGACTTTGTGTTGAAGTGTCCTTGGGCAAGACACTGAACCCCGCAGTGCTCCTGGTGCTTCTATGTTGGTGATAGATTCACAGCGGGTATGAGTTACACGTTCAAGAACGCTGTAACCCTTGAGCTATCCTATGTATGTTGCTGTCAGGAGTGGGGTCATCTGGACCCCATTAGACTTTTGAACTTTTCAAAAGTTTTTTTGTTCAATTTATTTTTTCCAGTGTCTGTGGAAGACATGAAATATGTTCACCTTCATCCACATTTGTCAATGGAGGGATAACACGTCAATGTAAGGCTTGGGTCATTTGGACCCCATAAGCAAGTAGAATAGAATAGAATAGAATAGAAAATACTTTATTAATCCCTTTGGCAGTCCTCAGGGAAATTCAGGTACCAGCGTCCGTACAGCACAAAAATGTAAATAACAAAATTAATACAGTAGAATAACATTAAGTGAAATGCACTGAATATGGCTAGATAAGCAATATGGAAGTAATAAATACTGCACATTATTGACATTAAAAAATAAATATATAAATAAATAAATAAATAAATAATGTTCGTGTGATGTGTCAGGTAGCTACGCCCCTCCCCTCTCGACCCTCCCTCTCCCCCTCCTACCAAATGCAGTGTTCAAGTGTCCTTGAACTTGCTTTTAGCATACAGTGTTCACACTGGACTGCCACCACTCTATACTAGCTCATGTACCTACAGGTGGAAGAGTTTAGTGCGAAATGTTAATCTTTTCTTTCACAGCTCTGTTCAGATTTATAAAAGAATTTGGCTGAATCCAAATTCTTCCCCTACCCCTCTTATGTAGGGGCATTTGTGTGGTATGGGTGTCTGAAATCAGTGTTTTAAGGAGTAGCCATAGCAAAGGAGGTCTTTGTACCCCGCGAACGCTGTTTTTTCTCATGTATCTTGATGTAACTTCCTGCCAGGATTGATGGGGATCGCCCGCGCACAAAATAGACCAAACGATCCACTGCACAGCGTGGGCCCTTCACGGAGGACCGCGCCTGGTGTGAACCACACCACAGGTTAACAAGGGCACCGAATGGCCACGCCGCTTTGCAGCACTTCTGCGTCCAGTGTGAACAAGGCATAAGAAGGTAGAAAAGTAGTTTAAGTAGATGCCATTTACCGTATTTATTGACAATAAGGGACAGCAAATCTAAGAAAGAGACAGCATTTCAATATTTGAACATTGGTCCTTAAAAAAAACCTTTTCTTTTTTAAAGTGAAGTCTTCTTAAAGACTTATTTGATCTCATCTCTGGTCAACTGATTTCCTTTTCTTGTGGCATTTTCTGATGATGGACAACATATATCAAGAAAATTAAGCTCAACTTTACAATTCTGACTACAGTATTTCTTTATCCAAATTGTTGTGAATCAGGAGCAGACGAAAAATGTCGTCCGAAAAAGATAGGAATATGAGCTGGGCGAGCCACAAACTCTCTGCTCTAAACTTTCATCAACGGCGAGAAGAAGGAGAGGCGGGGCTTCTCTGCACCAAGGGTCCCGAACTCAGAGGTGAATTTTTAATGAACAATAGCCGCCCTGCAGACACTATGTCCTTGAAAACAAGGCATTGTTTTTGATTTAGCCTAAAAATGGTATAATCGTGGTAAAAAAAAAAAATACTTGGAACATTTTCAAAGTTGCTCAACATATGATTAGAGTGGGACTTCAACAATAATTACAGTTACCTATAAGCATGTTTTCCTGCAGTATGAGATGTCTTTTAGTCAAGCTGAGCCATAATCAATCAAGTCTGAAAGTTCTGCTTAATGATTTGTATGATTGATGATTTGGTTTTACGTCAAATGCCGTTTCTGACATAACCTTCTGCGTTTACCCAGACTTGGAACCAGACCACACGGGCACCGAATGTGCTCTCTGGTAGGTAGACTTTTTGATTTCAATAAACATTCTAAAATATAGAAATATATCTTGAGATTAGTTTTTGTTCATATCAGGTCAAACCCTGGTCATAGTCAGACAGGGTTTTATTAATGCGTTTCTGTTACAGCTGAAGATCAGAGCAGATGAGCCTTTTGTGAATGATTGATGAGAGATGAGGCTGTCAGCACCTCTCAGTGTGGAAGCTTTCTGTCTTTAGAGTTCAGTAAAACACCATGCTTGACAAAGCGAAACCCTTCTATTTGATGGTACAAACAAATCCAGATGCGGAAGTCGACTCACCACAATCCTCCCGCTCCTCAGACGTCACGCTACAGCGGTTTTTGTAATAGAGACATACCAGAATGCTTACTTACTCTGTGGGCCATCAAAATCTACTCTCCCATAAGTGTTTTTATCCACTCATACAAAAAACAGAAGGATGCAGCTCCAGTTGGCAACAGTTTTTCAGAAGTTCAGGTACATTTTTTTTTTTTATTTCAACATGACTTCAGCAATTTTGCAGTTTGAAACAAAGTAGGAAAGTTTTAAACACTACAGATGTTTAAAGTGGCCTTGAATTCTTTTTTGTCATAAAAAGGACCAGAAAATACATATCCAGGTAAAAACCCTGTCAATGCATCCTTTTGGTCAAGCATTGATGAAAGAATTGGAGATTGGTAGGATTACACACATTTTTTTCTTTGTCATTTTCATTGCTGAAAACAATCACAGGTTTTACTGAGAAAGTTTTATATCACAATATTAAATATTTTAGATGACAATAACGATATATATTACAATATACAACAATAAAGCATAGTGTTTCTGTTATTCTCTTAAAAAAGTCTCAGCTGACTTTCCTGACTATTTTAAGAGACAGATAAATAAATAGTCACGACTGAGAAACAAACATTTTAGTGCAGCAAAATAAATCAAATAAAAACAGATGTGGCTGATACAAACATTTGTTTCAAAATCAAAGATATTTAAACAGATTTTTTTATATTTACTTTTTACAAAAAACATTTAAGGACAGATCAGTTTCAAGTTTCTAAGTAGAAAGACACATTTCTGTACAAAGTTCCGCAGGAATTTCGTCAGTTGCGTTCATTTTTGAAGAGCTACCAAAACATTATAAATACTGGAGCTAAAGCTCTGATTTTAAAGCTAATTTGTTCTTTTTATTTCTCAGAACTCAGTGAGCGTAACTTCATTCTTAATTTTTGAGTAGAAAAAAACCCTAGCTAATTTTACTTTGAAATCCGGCACTTTATTTTGAAGATTGGTTTACAGTAGAGCTGCGCATCCTGCTTTGTGTTAGTTCATTAATGAATCCAACATGATTCTGAATTTCAGAGTAAAACATATTTTACCACATGATATTTTACTATACTCTCCTGTATTTAAAAAGATTGACAATTAGCTCTCTGTGACGCCGCAGAAATTCTGGAATTTTCAGGAGCAGATTGCAAATCAATACCTCTTTGTGTTCCACAGCTTAATTTTTTTTAATCTCATATATTCATTTTCATGGACTTTCCTTGAGTAATAGAAAGTTTGTTGTGTTAGCATAGGTGTGGGGTTATCCTGAAATAATTGTTTTGGTGTTGGTGGTTACTGAAGGCGGAGTCTGGGTGGAGCTGCTTTACGTTTGTTTGGACAAGAGCAAAGACTTGAGAAGCTGCTTCTTACTTCAAAGGGAGTCTCAAAAGCCTCGATGGTGCCTCCAACCATGAGCAGGCCGTCGGTGCCGATCCCCATGCCCAGGTTCACCCAGTCCACGCTCTCCAACAGAGAGCAGTCGGCGTACAGCGACAGACGCTTGGTGGACACGCTGACCCTCACGTGATGCCACTCCCCGTCACACAGACCTCCCACCGGGAACCTGAAACACACACATAAACTGGGATTACAGGACTTCTGAGCTTTTAACTTATTTTTATGTTTTCTAATCAATAAATGAACAAAGATTATAAGAAAGGTATTGTTAAAAAAGAAGATTCTTAACCATACTTGGTTGAAAATAAACTAAATCATTTGGATAAAATGTATTAAAAGAAATATTTATTTATGAGCAAAAAGTCTCGCAGACAATTATTTGAGAAAAAAAAGATTGTGATCTAAAGCCTTTTTTTTTTTTTTTTTTTAGCGTTTTAGTATATTTACATTTTTTAATGGTTTTTTTTTCACTTTAATACTTCCATATTTGATGATTATAAAGCAAAGACTCAAGAAAGCTGCATTTAACAGACAAAAACCAGGAGTCTTTACTTCAGATATGGATTTGTTGTGACAGTTTTTCTCACAGACAACAGTAACAATTTAGGGATTAATTTAAATTCAACCTTTTAACTCCCGTTTGAACTGTGGTCTCGGGGATCTTGTCCCTGCAAAGAAACTGGTCTGTGGCCTGACTAAGGTCGTGTCCCACTGACTTGAGTGAGTTACTTCTGTTTCCTTTTTTGGGGTAATTCCTTAATATATTCCGCCTCTTGACAAAATCAGACTTTATTTGCAAAATGACATTTGTTGAACGTTAGAGTAGAAGATCCGTAGCCAAATTGAACTCACTCTGTGGATCTGAGGATGAGAGAGTCAGTCACAGACATAAAGATGAAGGAACAAGTAGAGATGTGCAGATGCAAGCGCATTGATGCATATAAACTGGACATGTTTGAAGTGCCGGTATGAAAACTATAAAATCCCTTCTTTGCTGACAGAGCAAAATATCAAAGTCGTTGTCCACATTTCTGTTTGTAGCCCGTCAGTGAGGCATTTCATACAAGTACTGTGGTCCCCAAAAAGCAGGAATCAGTCAGAAGATGGCAAATAAATCATTACATCAAAGAGACAGCCCAACAGAACCCTTTTCAGCAGAAACAGATGCACAAAAATCTGTCTTCAAGACATATTTACCAAAAACTCAGACGAGTACCAGGACCGGGAACACGACAGATGCTGTAAACATCTTGAAATCTGTCTTTTTTCTAAGTAGGAAATGTGTAACAGTAAGAACATGCGTGTGTTTGAAGCATCAACACTGAAAGATTCTGGCCACTTTTACCCAATTATTCCCAACGTCTAATGTCTCCCAAAGGCTTCACCTAACTCAGTGCATGACATTTCAAATGCTGCAGTTTTTGTGGTCTGAATTTTTCATGCTGATGAACATCATCTTCTGATTCTGCCTGTAGATCATTTGAAATGTGCTGTGAAGCTTTCATTTGGGGGTTGGCTCACTCATAGTGTCGCTGCTGAGTTCCGATGAAGATGACGGCGCGGGCGCTGATCCGCAGCTGCAGCATGACGTGGCTGTCGGGGCTCAGCACGGTCAAGACGCTGCATTCCTCCCTCTGATGAGTCCGGAACTGCACCAGCAAACTGAACTCATCTGCAAAACTGAGCACAAGTCATGACTCCTTCACTTTGGTGAATTTTAGGAGGGAGGTCATCCCTTTAGCGCAGGGGTCTCAAACTCAATTGAGCCGGGGGCCGCTGGAGGCAGAGTCTGGGTGAGGCCGGGCCGCATCAGGATTTCCACAAGAAAATCGCTGATAAAACATTCCAATGTTCTCAGATATCTTTATTTTTAACACGAAATGATGAATGAATTAAATTAATTAATTTTAAAAAATGAATTAGATAATCAATCATTAATAATTAAAATAATAACAATGATCATACAGCAGACACAGACGACTGAAACCACATATTGACTGACTGATTACAGCAGTGTTTCTCAAATGGTGGGGCGCGCCCCCCTGGAGGGAATGCGAATAAAAACATGTTTACATTAGTTATGAATATTGTGCATAATCCTACATAGTAGTTGATAATAAATTCAATATAGCAAAATAAACCTAAAACTCAATTTACAGT
The DNA here is from genome assembly GCA_003999625.1 of Oryzias javanicus. Taxonomy (NCBI): domain Eukaryota; kingdom Metazoa; phylum Chordata; class Actinopteri; order Beloniformes; family Adrianichthyidae; genus Oryzias; species Oryzias javanicus. The sequence continues at coordinate 4,850,702 of CM012448.1, forward strand.
GAACCAATGTAAAAGAACTGAATCTCTGAGAAAAGACAGAATTCCATCACTACTGTGGAGAGAAACAAGGAAAGATTGTTTTTACTTTGTCTGGAAGTTTTGGAAGTATTCTAAAAAAGAAAGAGAAAAAATAATAAAACCGATTATTTAGAAGTTTTTTATTATTATTATAATTCTTTGTTGATAATAAAAGTACAATATTTTGAGGAAATATACCTTTAACTTGTGCAAATTAACTGATACTATTGATGTTTTCAGCTGAAGGGGGGGGGGGGGTCTCAGAGAAAATACCTGACAAACACTGGACAAGAGAAAACTATTTTTATTCAGTTTCAAACGTCTGTATTTACAGAACCTCCTCCAGTTCTGAACTGGTGTCAAGCCAGCACGCTCTCGTCGAACGACTGTCAAGTGAGCCCTCTCTCAAATACGGCTTGCCGCTTTTGTTCATAGGTTACGGTAAAAGCAGTCTGGACTTGTTTTTGTCAATGTCTGTCATTTTATTTTACCATGATGTGATGCCCTATCTCGTATATATATTATATATATATATATATATATATATATATATATATATATATATATATATATATATACCATATATTTATGGGTTAATCAACAATAATGGATACTGTAAGTGAGAAGTGAAATGAGTCTGTGGAAACTAGGAGTTTTTTTTTTTTATTTGTTTGTCAATATAGGAGAATAGTCCTTTTCTCGCTAAAGTACCCCATTTCAAAAGGCCAAAACTACAAAATGCTACATCAGATCTGGATAAAACTTTGTGTGTCAATCAACAAGCATGAATACTGTAAGCGAGAAGTGAAATGAGTCTGTGGAAACTAGGAGTTTTTGTTTTATTTGTTTGTCAATATAGGAGAATAGTCCTTTTCTCGCTAAAGTACCCCATTTCAAAAGGCCAAAACTACAAAATGCTACATCAGATCTGTCTGAAACTTTGTGGGTTAATCAACAATAATGGATACTGTAAGTGAGAAGTGAAATGAGTCTGTGGAAACTAGGAGTTTTTGTTTTATTTGTTTGTCAATATAGGAGAAATAATACTTTTCTCGCTAAAGTACCCCATTTCAAAAGGCCAAAACTTCAAAATGCTACATCAGATCTGTCTGAAACTTTGTGGGTTAATAACTTAGAATGGATATTGTAAGTGAGAAGTGAAATGAGTCTGTGGAAACTAGGAGTTTTTGTTTTATTTGTTTGTCAATATAGGAGAATAGTCCTTTTCTCGCTAAAGTACCCCATTTCAAAAGGCCAAAACTACAAAATGCTACATCAGATCTGTCTGAAACTTTGTGGGTTAATCAACAAGCATGAATACTATAAGTGAGAAGTGAAATGAGCCTGTGGAAACTAGGAGTTTTTGTTTTATTTGTTTGTCAATATAGGAGAATAGTCCTTTTCTCGCTAAAGTACCCCATTTCAAAAGGCCAAAACTACAAAATGCTACATCAGATCTGTCTGAAACTTTGTGGGTTAATCAACAATAATGGATACTGTAAGTGAGAAGTGAAATGAGTCTGTGGAAACTAGGAGTTATTATTTTATTTGTTTGTCAATATAGGAGAAATAATCCTTTTCTCGCTAAAGTACCCCATTTCAAAAGGCCAAAACTTCAAAATGCTACATCAGATCTGTCTGAAACTTTGTGGGTTAATAACCCAGAATGGATACTGTAAGTGAGAAGTGAAATGACTCTGTGGAAACTAGGAGTTTTTGTTTTATTTGTTTGTCAATATAGGAGAATAGTCCTTTTCTCGCTAAAGTACCCCATTTCAAAAGGCCAAAACTACAAAATGCTACATCAGATCTGTCTGAAACTTTGTGGGTTAATCAACAATAATGGATACTGTAAGTGAGAAGTGAAATGAGTCTGTGGAAACTAGGAGTTTTTGTTTTATTTGTTTGTCAATATAGGAGAAATAATCCTTTTCTCGCTAAAGTACCCCATTTCAAAAGGCCAAAACTTCAAAATGCTACATCAGATCTGTCTGAAACTTTGTGGGTTAATAACCCAGAATGGATACTGTAAGTGAGAAGTGAAATGAGTCTGTGGAAACTAGGAGTTTTTGTTTTATTTGTTTGTCAATATAGGAGAATAGTCCTTTTCTCGCTAAAGTACCCCATTTCAAAAGGCCAAAACTACAAAATGCTACATCAGATCTGTCTGAAACTTTGTGGGTTAATCAACAAGCATGAATACTGTAAGTGAGAAGTGAAATGAGTCTGTGGAAACTAGGAGTTTTTGTTTTATTTGTTTGTCAATATAGGAGAATAGTCCTTTTCTCGCTAAAGTACCCCATTTCAAAAGGCCAAAACTACAAAATGCTACATCAGATCTGTCTGAAACTTTGTGGGTTAATCAACAATAATGGATACTGTAAGTGAGAAGTGAAATGAGTCTGTGGAAACTAGGAGTTATTATTTTATTTGTTTGTTAATATAGGAGAAATAATCCTTTTCTCGCTAAAGTACCCCATTTCAAAAGGCCAAAACTACAAAATGCTACATCAGATCTGTCTGAAACTTTGTGGGTTAATAACCCAGAATGGATACTGTAAGTGAGAAGTGAAATGACTCTGTGGAAACTAGGAGTTTTTGTTTTATTTGTTTGTCAATATAGGAGAAATAATACTTTTCTCGCTAAAGTACCCCATTTCAAAATGCCAAAACTTCAAAATGCTACATCAGATCTGGATAAAACTTTATGTGTTAATCAACAAGCATGAATACTGTAAGTTAGAAGTGAAATGAGTCTGTGGAAACTAGGAGTTTTTGTTTTATTTGTTTGTCAATATAGGAGAAATAATACTTTTCTCGCTAAAGTACCCCATTTCAAAAGGCCAAAACTTCAAAATGCTACATCAGATCTGGATAAAACTTTGTGTGTTAATCAACAAGCATGAATACTGTAAGTGAGAAGTGAAATTACTCTGTGGAAACTAGGAGTTTTTGTTTTATTAGTGTTTTAAAACAGTAGTTTTTTATCGTTAAAGTACTTTTTTTCAAATGGACAGTACTACAAAATATTACATCAGATCTGGCTGAAACTTTGTGAGTGACAACACAAGAAGGAATACTGTAAGTGAGAAGTGAAATGACTCTGTGGAAACTAGGAGTTTTTCTTTATGGATGTGCCAACCTAATAGTAATAGACAACTATATATTTGTATGTTATTTATATATATATATATATATATATATATATATATATACTATCACATCATGGTATATATATATATATATATATATATATATATATATATATATATATATATATATATATATATATATATATATATATATATATATATATATATATATATATATATATATATATATATATATATACGAGATAGGGCATCACATCATGGTAAAATAAAATGACAGACATTGACAAAAACAAGTCCAGACTGCTTTTACCGTAACCTATGAACAAAAGCGGCAAGCCGTATTTGAGAGAGGGCTCACTTGACAGTCGTTCGACGAGAGCGTGCTGGCTTGACACCAGTATTTCACAGCTGAGAGCAGCGCGCTCACTGAAAGCTCAATGCAAACGCTGCACACCAGAATTCCTGGCCTCTGCGTCGGGAGCGCGCGTTGCTGCGCAAGTTTTTAAATCTGGTCTCAAGCTCTATGCACAAATCGGGCAGCACTGAGCGCGCGCTGAGTCTTCAACCCGGTTCAATATTTCACGCACAGTCGCAGCAGCGCTAATGAACGGTAAAAACATCAGCTTCTGTGTGCGTGACCGCGCTGCTCCGGTGATTCTGCTCGCTCGCGGGCATCACTCACGCACGCGGAAGTGGTCAGTCTCTCTCGCGAGGACTTTTTCTTTTCGTGGAGGAGGAAAAAGCGCTCGCGAGGGTCTGATTTGTCCGCGCGGAATATTTGATGCGTGCGCGGATTGTCGGGCGGCGTCAGTAACACGCTTTTTGACAAGCAGCAGGCTGTGTATCACGTGTTGTCACGTGGAGAAAGAGGAGCGGGGCCCGCGGATCACGTTCAGTGAGAAAGCACTTCCAGCAGCTTCATGGCTCCTCCTCCGTCCAGCTGACTGGAGGAATGAATTAAAGAGTGAGGAGGCTCTGACTGCTCGCCGATGTCCCGCCCTCAAGAACCATATACCTTACCGTGATTGGTTCGTTCAGCTCAGCACACAACAACTGTCATTCATAACAGCCTTGCGGGCCGCACTAACAGTAATCTTTCATATGAAGGCGGGGGCCGCAAATTATCATCCCGCGGGCCGCAGATTGCCCGCGGGCCGCGAGTTTGAGACCCCTGCTTTAGCGGTTCATGGGTCCATCTAATCTTCTCCTCCGCATCCTCTTTGTTCACATCATCTATCCTGTGTGCTCCTCTGCAGCCATGAACTTCCTCTTTGCTCCAACCGTAGTGTCCTTTTACCAACATCATCCTAAACCACACGTGTCAAAGTCAAGGCCCGGGGGCCAGATCCGGTTCTGGATCCAGTACTAGTTCCCGAACCCCGATCAGGTACCAGACATGAGTCGGTATTTGACGTGAGTCGGTCCTAGACAAGGATCAGTACTGGTTCCAGACGCAGTACTGGTTTCCGAACCTCAACCTAGTACCAGACATGGGTTGGTACTGAACGCGGATCAGTACAGATTCTGGATGCAGTACTAGAAGCGGACCAGGCTAGGGTTAGGGAACCGGTGCCAACTTAAAAAGCTACTTCTTAAAAGTTTTAAAATTTTAGTTTAAGTGTTTTCAATAAATGTCAACCTGTTCGGCTCGTGTGTTTGGGATTTTGGACCCCCACGCAATTATGATCGACCCCATCTCGATCTGCTTCCCTGCATTAATCTCCAGAACATCAACCATCATCTAATCCTCTGATGGATTCATTTCTGATCCATCCTGGTCTCTCCCAAACAGAACCTCAACATTTGTATCTCTGCTGCTTCCAGTTCTCCCTCTTGTCTGTCTCTAAATCAGAGGTGTCTAAAGTCAGTCCTCGAGGGCCGCTGTCCTACATATTATCCAACCAACCCGCCATTGAAGCTCCTACTTGGCTGAACACACCTGATCCAGGTAATCAGCAGCAGATAAGAAAAGATTATTCTGAAAAAGTTGCTCAAGGACTGACTTTGGACACCCCTGATCCAAACCAACAACATGGCTGTTCTTACCAGAGTTCACAATACAGAAAACATTTCATAATCAAATGCAACAAATACTTCTGGTGCATATTTGCATACGATCAGTATGAAATAATCTGAAGAATATCTTTCCCCGTTGTTCTGCTTTCAAAACACACCTGTCAAGGAAGAGCTGCTGCATGGGAAGAGCCAGGGTGGAGTACTGTCCCACGTGGAGGACCGGACACCTGCCGTCCTCCACTGTCCAGGAGGCATTGCTGCTGGCGGATACCAGATGGGAAAGTTCCTGCAGAATGTCCACTTCTTCTGTAGGCAGTAAAGGAAAATACAGCTCATGAATAACGTGATAACATTTGACTTTAGTGTTACTGAGTCATTTGGGTGACTCATTATATTTTTGGCTGTGGTATTGTGTAAATTATTTAGATCATTAAACAAAGGTAGAAAATCAAACAAAAAATTGAATACTTAAGAATACTTCAGGACTACTGTGTGACAAGTATTTTTAGGTATTGTTAAACTTTTTAATGCACATAAAGACTTTTGAGGCATGTAAACCTGAAGTCATCAATACTCTGTCGATGGCTGCAGCCGCGCCGTCATTCTTTTAGGCATTTATCTTCCAGTCAGGAGCTTCCATCAGTTAAAATATCAATAAGACGAGCAAGGCAGACCCTCAGATCTGAAAGAACTTGATTGTTGTGAGAACCGAAGACCCCAATGATCCACGATTTTGTCTGACAAATCACACCGTAAGAAGAAATTAGCCAATTTTTGAAGTAGAATGTTCGAAGTCTATCAATACATATTGTTTAACTCAAGTGTGTCAATCTCCTGAAATGTTTTTTTTTTTGTTTTTTTTTTTTGGCTAGAATATTTTTGAAGTTAACCATGTGTACACAGTTCTAAAATCCTAAATAAATCCTATACTTGAAAAGATAACTGGACTCATGATCTTTATTTAGCTTCCAAGGGGAAAAAGGTACAGAAGCATCTGTGACTCGTAATTCAAAATAAAAGTCAATATTGGAAATGCTTTTCTATTTTCACAATGTAACTTCATTACTTGTCTCTCAAGTGAATGAAATAAGTGTAACTTAATAAGTTATATTTAAGAAAATGCTTAAAACTCATTTTTTTAGTATAGCTTTTACTTAGTTTTTACTTGTTTTAATAGCTTTTTCTACTTTTTGTCTTACTGTTATTTATGTTACTGTGGAAAGCACTTTGAGATGCTTTGAAGTAGGAGAAGTGCGATATAAATAAAGTCAAATTTGAATTTGAATGTAATTTATTATATAAATTGATAAAAAATGATAAAGAAAATGGAATTTGACATTTCATTTTCAAAAAGTTCTTTAGTAAATGTTTACCAAAATTCAATTAGAAATATCAAATTTGAAAACTAAAATGGAAGGTTTTTTCATTTTCACAATTTGCATTACTTGTCACTTAAATCAAATGAAAAAGCAATTCTCTGAACAGCTTTTCCTTTTTATTAATCAATACTGCTCATTCAGTGACAAAATCAAAGTGATAAAGCCAACAAAGAGTAATTTTCTGTTTTCACATTCCGCTGTGCAAAAAGTGTCTCATAAATAAGTTGGAGTTAGCAGTTCTAAGGGGTACACAGTGATGATGTCAGTCCTCTGCTCCGGTAGGTGCGATCCACAGACGACACGCCGTTCTCGTTTAATTATGTCACAGACTGAGCGGTGTTGAAAAAGCAAATGAAAAAGCTGTTCGGAGAATTGATTCTTCATTTTATTTAGGAGACAAGAAATGCAGTTACATTTTGAAGATGAAAAAGCATTTCTGTTTATGCATTTTAATTTTTAAATTTGATATTTCCAATTGAATTTTGGTACAAATTTCCTAAAGAACTTTTTCAAAAGGAAATGTGAAATTCTATTTTCTTTAACATTTTAATTGAGACACAGGATGAGCATTGTTGAAGAATAAAAACCCGTTAGGAAAACTGCTTTTTTAAATTTCATTTAAGACACAAATAATGCAGTTATAATGTGAAAAAGGAAAAAGCATTTCCAATTCTGACTTCTATTTTTAACTATGAGTCACAAACACTTCCATAAAAGTTCTATATTTATAATTTCAGAACTGTATTAAAACCATATTAAGAGTGAAGGAACAAATAATTTTTTCAATTTAGAAAGTCAAAAAATGAGAAAGAACCTTCTGAGGAGTTAGCAATTCTTCAAACTAAACAATGATTGTGGGGGGTGATTATATAAGTTCACTTCCCATTCCTTTTCAATGAGTCAATCAAATCCTACAAATCTTTAACAAATAATTTCCATGTTTATTGCATCAAAAGTGACATAAGTGTTTCTTTGTCTTTTGTTTGTTTATTTAATCCCTAATCAATGCATTTCATTTGTTTGTAATGAGTTTGAATAATCTGTGTCCACAATCTATGCTGGAAATAAACATTATCCATCAATCTATCAATTAAATTATTTGGACACAAAGTGGTTCAAAACTTTTTGATTTCTTGTTTTATGGGTTATTAACACATCTTTTTAAACATTTATTGATAAATCTAGATTTGTTGCAGGTGTCGTAAACAGATTTCACTTCTCTCAGTTAAATGTTCAAGACATTGGGAAATAGTTTTGGATGATTTTGATCCTATCTTTCCAGGATTAGCAAAAAATGTCTTTAGGTCAGCTAGCAGATGATAAATTCAATGAGAGGGTTGTCAGTAATGAACAAAAAGAGACAAAAGTTGTTTTGATAAGAAACACAGAGATGACACTAGAAAGCAACAATAAACCAGAAATCAAAGCTGATATGAGATCTCTCATAACTGCTTAGACCTCAGGCAAAAAAAATAAGGAATAATATTTTAAAAAGAACAAAACTCTCAAATGAAGACATCAGCTGAACAGTCATCTGTCAACAGACAGCTGACTCAACAGAATCTAAAGAAGCAGTCATTTGTTGCCCCGGGAAACGGAAAATGTTTTCCTCCGCATACAGATCTGCTGCTCAGATAATCTCAATTACGCCACGCTTCTGTGGCAGCCTTCAGAGAAAATGTCTCGCCCTCCAGGAGAAACCTCAACAAAGGCAGGAGGTTTTGCCCAATTCTGCGGGGAATCAAGGGGTGGCAATTTATAACACATTTGAGTCACGAGAGAATCTGTCGGTCGAAGTTTTGGAAAAACTTCAACTCTTCAGGATAGTTTTCAAAAGTACAAAAAGCTCAAATTTTCTTTTAAACCTGCATCTTCATGTTGTTTTGGGTGATCTGATCTGCATGTATCTCTTCTGGAAATGAACAAGGGTTTCTGGGAGAACTCAAACATTTGTCATTGAGGGGGGCTGGTTGGTGTCGGAGGTCGTCAGTTTTGCTCCTGTCCTGTTCTGGTGCAGGGTCACTGCCCTTCATGCTCCAACAGGAACAGTGTTCGTCTGTCAGCCTGCTGACACCTCTGACAGCCCTTCAGAGACCCAGCGGTGAACTTTCCACGCTCACCGCCTGCAGCTGAGGGCGGCTCTGGCAGGTGAAAGGGGGCGCTTGTGGAACGGAGCTCAACGGGACAATTATAGAGTTTGTTAAGTGGTCAAACAACACCTCCTCTATTAGGGCCTGCTCAGGCGGTCATTCCCAGCTGGCAGGAGGCTCCAACAAACCCAACGTGTGACAACAAGAGCAGAGCTGGAGCAGACAGGCTTTTAAGTTCTGGACGGACACAGAAAAGACAAAAGCTCAAATACTTTAATGCACACAGTCATAAATCTGATATGGATAGATGCACAGTATTTTGTATTGTGGTAGAATTTCTTGCAGATCATAAATTACAATGTTAATAATCACTCGTTGCTTTGCTATATTTTTAAAAGATCTCCAAAAACCTTATTTGAGTGGTGGTTTAGATCAGGGGTCCCCAAACTTTTTCTTGTGAGGGCCACAAAACTGTTTTCCTCTCTGATGTGAGGTTTGTAAGTTAATGGAAACAGTGTAACAATCACAGCCTAAACCTAAAGAGTGGTTGTCCAGAAAACCATTCAAAGCCTAATTTATATAATTTATTTCTGTAATCTTAACAGCAAAAAACAAAACTAAAACAATTAAGCCAATAAATAGTCTCTATTAGGCTGTATAGTCCTTTCCCGTCATAGTTTACACTGCAGAAGGACGGAATAAAAAGTCTTGATCAGTCAGTTTGAGAAAAAAAAAAATTCAGTTTTCATTTCAGATTGGGTTTAGGGGGCCGGGCCAAACGTGGATCCGGCCCGCGGGCCTTAGTTTGGGCTTAAACTACGGTCACATATCCTAAAATGCTACAGCATGGCAACCTAAATGTAAGGTTTTTCAGTGGCCGAGCTGCGCCATTGGAGTTGGCACACAAAAAAAACAAAAAAAACCCACACACCCACATAGGTCAGCCCCTGTACAGCGTAACCAGAGCTAAGTCTTAATGTGTTTAAAATCACTGGAAATGGCAAAAGGGGACCAGGAAGTGTGGAAACAAACTGATAAAGTCCCTCTGTGACAATTTTTTCTATTTTAAAAAACGTTCCCAGTAGTGTTTTAATTATAGTTATGAAGTTTTGAACCAAAAATCCCACAACCTAAATGTCTTAAAAAGTAATTTTTCATGTTGATCTGTTCCCAAAATCTCCTCTGAGGGGGCGTGGCTTTTGGGCGTGGCCCCTATCTGATTATGACAGCTCTGTGTCTCGCTATAGCATAAATCTTCACGGCTGCTACATAAAAACCTCCATCAATCTGGGTAATGTCCAGCCGTATGGTTCTGATCCGGATGTCAGCTCAAATCTTCACGGAGCGAACTTCCTCCAAAATCCTGATTCTTTCTCCTTCCAGTTCACCAAAGACTCTTTGATGTTTCTTGACGTTGCTGTGATCAATCCATTCAATCCATTGGTTTCTCAGAGCAGAAAATAATGAAAGCTAACATCCAAATGCTCTTTGATTGATTTACAAGCCTTTCCAAGTGCGGTCAAACGAGCCGCCGTTCACATTTCCGTGGTCATATCAAGAAGCTTCGTGGAGTCTGGTGGAGATTGTCCAGCGTTCTCAGGACTGCTACCGTAAGTAGAAGTGGATGAAACTCACAGCAAAAATCCAGTGAAAAAATGTGAACGGCGGCTCATTTGACTGCAGTCATGTGAAGATAGCATCTTCTCTTCTCCAGAAGCTGAACTAGACACGCTAGCCGGACCAGATGAGGGTTTAGTGCATGTGCAGCAGAAAGAAGATCATTGATGAAAAACAGAGTGTGTCCAAGACTGTTTGGTTGACAGATTTAAAAGGAGAAATACTCGGAAATGCAAAAACGAAATGATTTCTTATTATATTTTTTCTCTTTCATTAGAAAAATGCCACACATACGTGTTAAAAACTCAAAAACATGATTTTCATCAGTTCATTCATTTTAGAGAACCACTTGTCTTAAAGTCAGAACTCTTGAAAGCTAAGGACTTTGCTCCTCTATTAAAATGAATAATGTTAAGACTTTGTCATCTGCCTTGCTGTAAAACCTGTCATTTCTTGCAGAATGTATCAGCTCCTCTGTCAAACAGGGCTGAGCGTAGATGTTTTCAGTGTTGCTAAATCCCGAGAATAATGAGTGCTGATCATTATCAGTGCTTTTGGAAATTCTTTGGGGCTTGGGCAGATTGTTTCCATTCATCTGGCGGGGCTCTTCAACTCAAGTTCTTCATATTTCATTAAGAGCTGATGGATCTCTGCCCGGCAATCTGAAGATGTTTCACTCTTTCAACAAGCTGACACTTGCTTCACAAAGAAAACAGCGACATAATAGCCAGATCCAGCCAAGTCTGCTCTTCTCAGGAATTCAGTGATAATCACAGTTTGGTTCTAAATGTACAGTATGGAGTCAGGAACCACCACAGAGGAGCTTCTGCTTCCATCTTTGTCTGAACACTCACAAACATCCTAAACCCACGACGGGTGACAACTGACCACGCGATCCAGGAATCTGCATGCTAAACAGGCTGGAAAACACGTGTTAAGCAGTCTGACAGAGTTTTGGCACATGTACCTTTTATTTGATGAAAGCTCAAACACAGACCTCCACACACGCTGGGTCTGCACAGCGTCTATCAGATCTTTCCTGGGTAACTCGGTGTATGAATCACAAGCCCAAACAATGCTGTCTTCCAGAGCTGTCGTGTAATCTGTGATGAATATCCCTCTGACAGAAATACAAACGACTTGTTGAAACTTTCACCAGACGGTGGGGGGGGCGGATTAAATTCAGAAAGGTTTTCCAGAGCAGGTAAAGACTTGTTCTGCGGAGTAAAATCTCCATAAATACATAAATACGTTTGCTCCCATAGTCAGTGCAATGCTATTTGCTTTCATTTGGATGCCATTTTGTTGACTTTTTTCAATAGTTGCCCCGTGGCTGTTAAAATCTTGGTAAAATTACATCAAACATGTTCAGTCGGAAGTTAAAAAAAGTATTTAAAAATATTTATGTAATGTGGAAATGCTGCTCTCGCCGTTTGATGAACTATTAGTTTTATTTACAAAAGTCGGTTCTTGAGGCAGAAAAGCATCAAACATGAACAGAAAAACCGTCTGACCTGCAAATAATTAAATAACAAAAGAGCAGTTGCAGAAGGAGGAACAGAGGCAGCACAGGAAAACGTTCACAGTCCTCCAAATAGAAATGAAAAGAAAAAAAAAAAAACATTTTTCCAAAGAATGAATCAGGAGTCAGCCTGTCAGTGAATGATCGGCCACTATAATGAGCCAAAAGAATTAACATCAGCTCAGAGACTCAGCTGGTCCAGTGAGTGCAGGGGTCACCAACCTTTTTGAACCTGAGAGCTACTTCATGGGTACTGAGTCATATGAAGGGCTACCATAGTTAGTTCTTCATTATTAATAATAAATAATGATACTCCTCTATGTAAAGACACAGATTTCTTACCATAATTATTAACAATGACAACAAGCCAAGAAAGATTTTAATATTCAGCACTTTATTAATCTCAGTAATTGTTAGATTTTCAGATGATCACATCACTACATTTCAGGGGAAAATGTCTCATTTTCACTATGTTGTTCCATGTTTATCAATAATTTAATGCTAATAAAAAAAATCAACTTACACATTTTTAAACAAACCGTGTCCCTTTTTGAACTAATGATGAAACCTGCAGAATTTTTAACTAAATTAATGATCTTTGAACTGGAATAGATCAGAGGTCACCTAAATTTATCTGAAGTTCATGTATCAATATATTTTTGGGATGCTTTAATTTTTTAATTTATGTAAATGCAATTGTAATTTAAAAAAAACAAACATCAACAGAATAAAATGTAATTTTAGACGCAGCTCACAAGTGAGTTGTGCTGTTTTTTGGAAGAGACCTGAGAGCACCTTGTGGGGTCCTTTAGGGGTTACCTGGTGCCCGCGGGTACCATGTTGGTGACCCCTGATTTAGTGTAATAAAAATGATACTCACAATTTAAAAAAAAAAAAGAAAAAAAATAGAAAATGAAGGAAAAAAAATTCAATTTCCAAATAAAACAAACAACAGAAGAAACTATCGGCAAGCTGTTCTCTGACATAAAAGTTTGTATACATGCAATCAAAAACTCAAGTGCATTTATCAAACTTCATTTATTAACTTGTATAATGATTTTGTAATTTGTATTAAGAACGGGGGTGTTTTTTCATTCACTTAACACTCTTTCACTCATGTTTTTATTTACAACTTTAGATTTTTCCATCACATTTTCTTTAACTTCATTTGTTTTATTTCTCTTTAGCGCTTATATCTATACTTAAGTCCTTCCACTGCAGTGGGTTATTCATCCCAGCAGCACTACAGCAGTGCGTCATGTTCAGTAAATAACCCAAAATCACAGGAGATGTGAGATCTAACCGCCAGCAGTCCAGCCTGTTAATCGTAGATTTGTTCCACTGTTTGGCATCCTGAGTCTTTAAGCTTGGGGACTCTCAGGTCAGAGGGTCATAGGTCAAGGTCAGTGTAGCTGGAAGGGAAAAACTTTCAGATTCAAGGTTGGAGAGCTTTGTGTTCTCATGATGGATGTGGTCGCTGCAGGCGAAAATACTTCATCAGGGTGAAGATGTATACTCCAGAGGCAGGAAATGATTGTCAGACAAATAGAGGAACATGAAAATACAAAAGAGAGGATGAGCCACTGAACTTCAATCTTTATTGACCTGTCAGAAGCAAACACAAAGAATAAGCAGCCAGCTGTTTCACCTGTAGCTCCAGGAAAACAAACAAATCCATCGGCTTTAACCGATGTTTGCTGCAGGAAACCACTTTGTGATGAGGAACTTCTTGCTTTAGCAGATGTGAAAGCTGAGGTGAAAGGTGTGACATTTGTCAGAGAGCGGATGTCGAACACACATCCAGCTGCAGGTTTCATCCCTTAACGCACCTACGGGGATGCTGAGCAAATAAAGAGAACGCGTCCTCACAAACTGACTGTACATCTGGATAAATGGGGCCTGCACACTGCCAGTCTCTGATGTCAAATAAACCCGACTTCTGCAGGCAACATAAGTCCCTCTTTCACCAGTTCAAGCCAGACTTTTAGCTTTACAAGAAGATTTTATATGAATCCATATCCATTATCACTATTTCAGCACAATTAGTTCTTTCTGTAGTTCCAGGAACCACACTACCAGATGAGGCCTTACCCTGCAAACACATGCTGTGGGGCGGGGGCACTCTGTGGGACGAGAGATTGACATACCAGCAAAAAAAAAAAAAAAAAAAGCCGCAGAGGGCAGAGGGGCTTGTAAATTAGGCTTTTACGTGAGATGAGGACGGCAGTGAAGGGCCGGCTGCATGTCCGGGGGGGTTGGGGAGTCAGGTAATGAGAGCCTTGGAACACTGAAGGTATCGTAACTGATTGAAAAAGTGAACAAACAGCAGATCCACCAGGATGAGATTATCCAGAAGATTACAGAATGAATGGCCAAGAAATCCACCGATAACATTAAAACGTGCGCCAAGCTGTCCAACCAAACATACAATAAGCTTTAATGAGGCAAATATGGGTCATATTGAAACACTCAAATGTATTTTACAGAATAAATGACTGAATCGTTCTCAGATCTGGTCCTCTTTATGTTGCTCTGAAAACATACTACCTAGTCAGTGATTGGATTCAAGAGATTTCTTTACTTGTAAAATATTTTGAATGAAAAACCTAATTTCCTGCCTGTTTATCAGTTTATACTACAGAAATAGTTACACCAACACCACAAATTGAATCGAGTGGATTGAATGAATCATGGATTCAATTAGAAAAGAAAACCCTGTCAAAGCACAATGGTGGATGATGGGTTGGGCTGTTGGACTTCAGCTGCGGCTGCAGGTTCACATGCTATTACGTGTTTGTGACATGTAGATAGTAGAATCAATGTGGATCATATTAAAAGTTGTTTTACTGAGCATGAATTCATCCGGCCACATCTTAATGAGTTTCCGTGTCTCATCGTTGTGGTTTTATGGTTTGTTTTTAATAGAATTCTGTTGAAACTACAACAGAGCTTTTAAGCTGACGTCACGGTAGCACCCCGCGCACGTGCCGCGTAACGAGACACAGAAAAGCCAGTTATACGTTTTTTAGTCGTGCAAAAATAAACGTTCTAACAAGTTGAACAGTTGGACTATTATTTCCTTTAGGCTAACATGACAATCAATGCGGCTCACCTCATTTCTAACGTGTTTACGTCTCATGACTGTCGGGTACGGTGGCCGTTTTGGTTCAGTTGTTCCGCTCTCGGCCCGTTTCGTCCTCAGACTGAGGAATCTCAGAGCGAACAGAAGTTCAGTCCGATTGGAAATGAACCAAGACTACTTTGAAAGACGGATCCAGGAGGGGTTCCTGGTACAAATGTGGTGCCAAGGTAGTTATCCTCTGCCAGGATACAGATTCTGGCAGGAGATAACTAACTCTGCACAAGAGCTCCGTGGAGAAAGTGGGTGTGTTAGTTCTGGTCTGGGGGTAGGGCTTGCAGCACAGACTTTTTTTCCTGGAGGGGGTGGTTCGCATCGTGCTGAAGTCAGCACATTTCCACCCGCTCGTTTTCGTGTGTATGGGATGGGCTGCTGCTGATAGTGCAGGTTTTTATAAGATTACTCTTAAATGCATTAACAGATCAAAATGCCACTTTGGGGTTCGTTATAGTGAGGAATGAACAGTAAAATGCATTTAAAACCTTAATCAGTAGAATTTTCATGGTTTTTCCCCTTTAAAGTGATGAAAGGTCGTCTGGAAAAGCTTTTTTCACATTGGTATGTTTGTTTTGTAAACCATCACGATTTGTAAACCATCAAAAGAAGCAACACGATCTCTCGAGTACAGCATGTTGACACTGATTGTGATTGTGCATAGGCGTATAATTCTACACACAGTATACAATATCTGTACTAACACTAGCCACACAAACTTGGCACCAAAAGTATGGAAGTTTGTGCTATAGTAGATGTTTTCTGTATTGCAACAGTGCTGCTTGGTAATAAATCTTGTACTGTTGGAAGGGCTGTTGATTTCCTATTTAAACTGAGCCATATGCATTTGTGGGAAGTGATGCAGAGCCGAATATGTGGATTGTGCTCATAGAAAATTCCCAAGACTTCTCTCCCAAACAGCTTGTTCTTCTGTTTGTGTCGACTCTTGTTTTGGTCGTCTAGTGCAGGGGTCGGCAACCTTTAACAGTAAAAGAGTAAAAGAGCCATTCAGGCTTCTTTTCTACCGATCAAAACCTAGAAGGAGCCACAAAGTCTTACTTTAGCCTTTAGGACAATTGGATTTCCATTCATGACTTTCTGTTTTTTTTTTATTAATAAATATGCATTTGTGTATTTTTTTGACATGAATAAAAGGAAAAATATACATATAAAAAAAAAAAAAACAGCATCTCTTAAAATGTGATATTTTTTTTTTTTTACGTGTGACAAATGCTCAGATAACTTTAATTTTTGTACTTTTTCTCCTCTCTGTCCTCAGCAGTCTTACACTGCTGGGTTTTGTTATATTAGTTTGGGGTTGGACCTTGGCAGTCTTAGTTTGTGGGCTTTGTTTATTTGTTTTCTTTGGGTAGTTTTAGTCTGGCTGCCAATAGCAGAGAGCTGCTGACTCAGACGGTCGACATGGCTGAGTCAGCATTCTTCCTGACTTATTTTATGTTTGACCAAGGAGCAACCATGGAGAGAGCCACATGTGGATCTGGAACAGCAGGTTGCAGACCCCTGGTCTTGTGCTTGATTGGCAGAACATATGAGCATGCAGAGATGAGCAGGTGGTCCAAGAATCTGGAAGGCAGGATTGATACTACTACAGAGCATCCAGACAGTACCAACCCACCCAATGTTTTCATGGAGTTGTCATGGTCAGTCTACATCATCACTAGAACCTCAACAATGTTAATGAACGTCATGTTCATCAGTAAAAAAGAAAGTACTGTTGATGTCTGTACTGATACAGCAGCTTGTTTTGGTGGAGGCAGTGTTATGATGTGGGTCAACATCTCCCTCGATGGAAAATGTGATGAGTCATCACTGGAAATTATCTTCATGGAGAAATACGGGTAATTTATTAGATGTCTCCCGATAGTGCTCTGCAAGATATCTGCAAGATATCTGGTAATATCTTCAGAAAATGTAATATTCAGTTCCAATGCTACGCCGACGATACCCAACTCTATCTGTCAGCCCCCCCCCTTCTTGTTGGCACCGGATCCACCCTCTCCAAACCCACATCAGCAACATCAACTGGTCCTCATTCTTTCACCTCCGTAAGATCAACCGTCTCTGTCCCTCCCTCACCCCCCACTCAGCCTCCATCTTGGTCCACAGCCTCGTCACCAGCCGCCTTGACTATTGCAACTCCCTCCTCTACAGTCTTCCCAAGAAATCCATCCATAGACTTCAAGTGGTTCAAAACACTGCAGCTCGGATCATCTCCAGGATCTTAAGTTCCTGACTGAAGTTCTTTTGTGTGGCTGTATAAAACTTAATCGTCCTTCCTCAGAGACAGAGATTCTGCAGACCTCTCCAGGCTTGCTAAGCGTGTATCTTTCCTCTAGGCTGTTGAATAAACACTCTTGAAACTGCTTGATGTACATGTCTTTATTTCATCGGATCTAACAGTTTCCTCCACACTGGTTCCATGTGCAGCAGGTTTACTGAACAGCTGGTTGACAGAGCAGAACTCAAAATGACAAAAAGTCTGTGGCGCTAACGCAGGGGTCGTCTGGCAAGCAAAGATCAGACATGGGCTAAGGAGTTTCAGAGTTCAGGCTCCAGCTGTCAAGGTTCAAGCGTGGGTCGAGGCAAGCGGCAAGCAAACCGAGTCGCAAAAGGCAGGTAGACAAAAGATCAGGTCCAGAGAGAAATGCTCGGTTCTGCAGACTGACAGGATCAAACAATACTTCGCACTAATTGGTGCACTGTTTAAGAATCTGGAGGGTGACTGTCAAGAAGAGTCAGGCGAGCGGCATCTAGGGTGTAGTGTAGTGAGCTAATCTGGAGATGATTCCTGCCAGTGACCAGAAGAGACATTTACAATCAAAGTCATCGTCTTTTACATGACTAAAGGAGACCTATTGTAGATGCCTACCAGCTGTCTAACTAATAGACATTATATGTCCAGTGGGAGGAAACTACCCAAATGAGTTGTAAGACATAATGGAACCAAGACGTAATTAGCTGTGGAAAAGTCGTCTACAAGAAATCTAAATTGCAATATGCTCTAGACCTCTGTGAATTGATGTCTGTCAGATTCAGAACACATATCTATAGCTATAAGATTTAAAAAAGCCATAATTTAGATATCTAATAGATGTACCTACTGGATATAACCACGCATTCAACCTTATATCTACCATGTTCACACCCCAAACCTTCAGCCTACACAGTAGATTTAACACTATAGTGCAAGGAATGAAATAACCTACCAACAGTTCTGACTGTAAAACCCCAATGAACTTGTGTTTGTGTCACATGCACATCATAAAAGACAGTCCAAAATTCTGTATATGTTGCTACAGTTGCTCCATTTTGTTTTCTTGTCACCTATGTTGATTGTTTCTACATAGGTTCTTACTTTTTTACTTATTTTCTTCTAACTGAACTTCTCAATCTATTTTGTCTGAATTTCAGCCACAGTAGAACCTCAGCTGGATGCCTGTGGCTGAAGATGAGGATATGTAAAACTATTTAAAACAAGAAAGTAAAGGCATAAATCTGAATCTTTACTGTCGTGGTGAAGTCGAAACTGCCCTGCAGGCTATGGTGAGGGTAGAAAAACACAACAGCTAAGTCATTAAAGTGCTTGTAAAGTCTGTAGTAAAAGAAGAAAACTTTACAAGATTTGCTTCACTCTGACAGAACCGCATGAGTCCTGACCTTAAAGTCCAAACCAGGCTGAGTCTGTCTGAGTCCCAACAGAGTGAGAGACCTGGAGGGAAGACGTTTTCTCTTTTGAAAAGGACTTTTTTAATGCACTAAAAGGATCGAAGTCTTAAGGTAGAAACACCAGACCATCCTTTCTGACGGGACAAACCATAATCCCAAAGTTTTTTTGCGTTTCCAGCACTGAAGACAAAATGATAACTGATGGTTTCTGATCACAGCAGGGAATCATCAGAGACACATTTATCATCTTTCTGCTGTTAATTCTTGTTTTTTTAAATGAACTTCACAGCTGTTGAAGATGGATTGTTGGACAAACACAGCTGAACTGAACTCACTGAAGAATCCACATTTCTCAGTTTTTCCTTTAAGATTTAACAACATACATTTTGTGTTGTCCAGCTTTAATTCTTTACACATTTCAATCGTTCAGCTGTAACTTCATATTTTATAATCTAAACTAATATATCTGTAGGCACACAAGGTACAGACGGACTAATGCCAAACTCTACTGATCCCCCCCCCTGACTGGCCATGGTTTGGTGTACTTGGTGTAATGATTCATGAAATGCCAATGAAAAAAGTCGTTTGAGTCTAGATTCCCTTTCTGCTCATTACTTATTGCAAAGTATAGGACGTTCACCATTTTTTGTGGGTGTCCGAATCTACCACAACAATCAAGTGTTGTAAAAATTTCCCAGAAGTCTTTGCAAAAATCTTTTTTGCATCGATGCTCACTAAGATTGATAAATATTTATCACAATGCATTGTGTTTGAAAAAATGTTTAATTGAAAACAAATATTTTTTTTTTTTTTTTTTTTCATTTGTTCTTTATTTCAGTTAGAATGTACAATGCAAACAATCTACTGAAGAAGAACAGGAGCAGGATGAAGACGAAGTCTTATAGATCCCTACCCCACTCTTATCATTACACAGAATATCAACATATGACTAACTGAGTGGGCATAATCAAAACAAACACAAAATGAAAACCCATAATGAAAACAACATCACAGAAAGCAACACAATATTAACGACATGCTGAGTACAAATCAATCATTTTGTTTTTACATTTAAACTTAAAACAAACAATACTTAAACACTTTTTCAACTCATTATCTAATGCGTTCCATTTTTTAACCCCAGAAAAAGAAATAGTCATTTGTTTCAGTGTAGTTTTTACTTTGGGTACCTTAAAGTCATACATTCTTCTACTGTTTGCTTCATTTATAACAAAGATATTTTGTAAACTGCGTGGCAACATAAAATTTTTGGCCTTAAACATAACCACCAGTGTCAGCAGGGAACATAAATCTTTAAGTTTCAGAATTCTGGACTTTAAAAATAGATTAGAGGTGTGCTCATTGTAGGGAGTCGAGTGTATTATTCGTAATGATTTTTTTTGCAGAATTATTAAAGGTTCTAAGTTTGACTCATAAGAATTACCCCAGACTTCCAAACAATATGAAAAAATATGGGAAAATCAAGGAGAAATACAAAATATGCTTGGCATTATAATTTAATAAATATTTTGCTTTATTAAAAATTGCAAGATTTTTACTTATTTTTTGTTTTATATAAGCAATATGTTGCTTCCATTTTAAATTCTCATCGACAATAACTCCCAGAAATCGAAATTCATGAACTCTTTCTATATTAACACCATTCCATTTCAAATTAAAATTTGAAATGGATTTTTTGTTACTAAACAACATACACTTAGTTTTTTTTTAAATTAAGAGAGAGTTTGTTTCTATTAAACCATTCCTCAAGTAAAATAATTTCATTCTCGATAGTAGAAACTAATAAATCCAAATTGTTCCCTGAACAAAAAAAATTGGTGTCGTCTGCAAACAAAACAAATTTCAATATTTTGGACACATCACAAAAATCATTCATGTATAAAATAAAAAATTTTGGTCCCAGTACTGAGCCTTGTGGAACACCACAATGTATTTTTTGGTGTTTTGATAATTGTCCTGCATATTCCACGTACTGTTGACGATTTTCTAAGTAACTCATCACCCACTGTAATGCAACACCTCTAACACCATGAGAATGAAGTTTGTCAAACAGAATGTTGTGATCAATTGTGTCAAAGGCCTTTTTTAAATCAATGAAAACACCAATTGTATGATTTTTTTTATCTAATTCTGTTGTAATATCCTCAGTCATTTTCAATAATGCTAATATACTTATTTATTTAATAAATCAATCATCCATGTTTTCATCATCAGTAATAGAGGTGGGACAAAATGTCGGTTCGGCAAATTATTGCAATATTTCAACTCACGAGCAATTACCCGTCCTCTCTTTCCTTACATGGTTTATCAAAAATAATACCAAAAAAGACCACTAGGGGGTGGTTTGAATGAGCATGACAGTGAAATGTAAATGTGTGTATATATATGTGTGTGTGTGTGTATATGTATCGTGAATGACATCAGTTCCCCTGAGATTCCCAGCCTTAATCAGTAGTAGATTCTAGGGCTGGGTTGATAAAATAGAACTATTTATTTGAGCTTACCAGATCAATAATCAAAAGATAAAAATTTAGATTGATTTAGCACATAAAGCTAAAGTCCGCTAGCTTGATGCTAATGTTTGATGGAATTTCCCATAGGATGGCTAATGCTAACGCTCGGTCGACCTACACATACTTTGCTGACTAAATGAACATCTTTATAAACTCACAGGCATGACTTTTCCAAACTCTTAAGGAAATATTTTTTAAAGGAACCATTTGTGGTCTAAAACACATTTTTTTTGTTCCTACTTTCTTCTTCTGGAATAAAGTTTAATGCTATTGCATTATCGCCACCTAGTGGCCAAACTGAAACACCCTCAGGAGAATCAGAACAATGTTTACAATGTTAATGATCTGAACATTTTTGTTAAAACTTTTCCTTTAGAGAATCCATAATGCTGTATGATATTAATAATCTCATTGTTTCACTAATTCATTTTACAGTATTTGAACTGTATCAGATTAATGTCAATATATTCAAAGCATATAGTAGATTATTAATGTATTTCTAAACAAATGTGTGTACATTTCTAAACTCAAACAGAATAATGGAATTGAGAGCATCAAAATAATCTAAAGAGAATCAGAATTTAATCGATCCAGGCTCTGGTGAATCAAATCAGATTGTTTCTGGAAATTGTTATCGATACCCAGCACTCGTAGATTGTATTCTTTGTAAAATGTTCATATTTAATAGATTTTTGTTTTTGGTAAATAAAAATCTTTAACTTTAAAACTACAGTACATGATTTTAAATTCAGAAATTTCCAGTTTATCTTGAATCTATAAAGTAATACACAGATTTTTAAATAATGAATCATTAGATGACAACAGAAGACAAAGTCTAGAAATTCCAACCAATAATTTTGAATAAAATTGACAGATTTTGATTTTACAGATTTTCTTTTTTTAATTTGTAGACAGACCTTTCATCACATTTAAACTTCACTGGGTTTTTTAAGTTTTGCAGGTTAAGGCATGAATCCTGTTGCTTCTCTGTCAATACAAACACTGTTTCCTTGTTCTCATGTTGCTGCTAACCCCGGGCCCCTGCAGTGTTCCACCTGTGTGGCAGGTAAATCACATGCAGTAAAGCATTCTGCTTACACACCAATTGAATGTAATCATTTGAAGGATTAACTTGCCAAATGTATTAAAACTGACTGCAGATGTGAATCAATCACTCACTAAATCACCTTTGTGTTTGGTTTCTTCATCAGGTTATACCTGGAATAACTTGACAGGACAGCAACAAATGGTTTTCATTCAACATAAATCATAGAAATGGATCTTTGCAGTAAAACACGATATATGCTTTTAAAAACATCAAAGGCTGCAAAAAGTAAATGTGCCACGATTGCCATTCTTGTCTTAGTATTAGAGTTCTGGTCCAGATTGGAAGCAGTAAGTCAGAGTCAGACTCCAACATGGCTGCACATTGCCTCAGATTCTGTTACTACATCTCATTTAGAAAACTAATGGACAGAGCCTGTTAGTGAAGGGTTTTAAGCAGGGGTCTCAAACTCGCGGCCCGCGGGCAATCTGCGGCCCGCGGGATGATAATTTGCGGCCCCCGCCTTCACATGAAAGATTACTGTTAGTGCGGCCCGCAAGGCTGAGATGAATGACAGTTGTTGTGTGCTGAGCTGAACGAACCAATCACGGTAAGGTATATGGTTCTGGAGGGCGGGACATCGGCGGGCTGTCCGAGCCTCCTCACTCTTTAATTCATTCCTCCAATCAGCTGGGCGGAGGAGGAGCCATGAAGCTGCTGGAAGTGCTTTCTCACTGAACGGGATTCGTGGGTCCCGCTCATAGACTGTGAAAACACTGGACAAAACAAGCAATGAGGTCTCCCATTGGAAATGCATTGCCTCCTCTCCTCGCGAAAGTAGGCCGCCGCTTTCACCGTCACTTCCTGAAATGGCTATCGCCATTTTTGCAAACCATCATCAGCGATTGGTCCGAGTCTATGTGAGTCATGGGATCTATAGGAAGTACCTTCCACCATCTGAAGAGAGTTTATTGAGAGTCTCCGCCTCTTTCCACGCCTCTAACCACGTAGACAGTCGGAGATGTACAAGTCAACAGCTTCCACTTTAATAACCAGTTCAAGTCTTTGAGGGAGAACCATTCCAACATTTGATTCTGCTGTTAACCTTTCCTGCTTCCTCGTCCTGACTGTGGTTGGGGGGAGCAGAGGAGCCGCTGTAGCTCCTCGGACGAACGTCCTCGTGGTTAAACCCGCGGGTGTTTGGTTCTGCAGCAGATACTCTCACTGTCTGGTTGGAGGCTGGAATCCACATTTATTTTCACTTTTGTTTCACAGCACATTGCTTTACTCCAACTTTCCCCGAAAGCCCGCTCCTTTTCTATCTGCTCTTATCCTCTCTCTCTCACACACATGCGCGCGTGCACGTACAATCACGCTCGCGCCCGTCCCTTTCTCTCTCCGTAGCTTTCCGCAACGCTGCAAACGTTGTATTGACTTACATATGTTCCTTTTTGTCGAGCTAAATGATGTGTCGCCACACATATTCCAGAAAAATAAAAATTCTCAGTTCTAATCATCTATTTCCATATTGAAACCAGTGACTGTTAACGCTGGCCTTTCTGAACGCACGTCCGCGTTAACTTTCAACTTCTTCTGTTTGCAAAGCGAGCGTGTTTTTTACACCCGGTTTAACCGCGTTGAGCCTCTAAATCTATTTCTACAGAGTAAAAGATGGCGACAGCATGCGCCTCTTGTTTTAAACTGCTGCATTCCATTGAGGAAAACAATAGAAGGACAATGACAGGAACATTGTTGAATTGTAAAGTAGGTGTTAAAAGGTCTTCACGGACCGCATTGATGAAGTCTGCTCCCATTGGCTACTCGTCATCTGTCACTCAAACCTCCCAGACGTTCGACGTCAGACCCACAAACGCTTATTGAGCCATCTGATTGGTCAATTTATAACTCAAATAACTTGTGATAATGGAAAAAAATCTTTAAAAAAAAATTAGGATTAGAAAAAAGAAGTTAAGCAGAAAGCACCAGAGGAAGAATGATGATTCTGACATTTAAAATGACTGAGAAATAACTGTCTGTTTCTCAATGTAAGTCAATGGGACTTTGGCCTTTTTGCAACCCAGTGGTACTTCCTATATGGAACACGGAAGTAGGGGGGCATGCTCAGTCCAGTTCTCCTTTATACAGTCAATGGTCCCGCTCCTCTTTCGCCACGTGACAACACGTGAACACAGCCTGCCGCTTGTCAAAAAGTGTTCCTGACGCCACCCGCGCACGCATCAAATATTCCGCGCGGACAAATCAGACCCTCGCGAGCGCTTTTTCCTGCTCCACGATCAGAAAAAGTCCTCGCGAGAGAGACGGACTACTTCCGCGTGCGTGAGTGATGCCCGCGAGCGAGCAGAATCTTCAAAGGTGCTTCCACACCGGCCGCATGTCTGCGCGGGTTTATGAACGCACGCTAAGCAGGTGGTATCCACACCGGAGCAGCGTGGTCACGCACGCAGCAGCAGAGAGGAGATTCTTCTTCTATTGTGTTTTTTTTTTTTTTTTTTTTTACCGTTCATTAACGCTGCTGCTATTGTGCGTGAAATATGGAACCGGGTTGAAGACTCAGCGCGCGCTCAGTGCGTGCACGATTTGTGCGCAGAGCTTGAGACCAGATTTAAAAACTTGCGTAGCAACGCATTGAGCTTTCAGTGAGCGCGCTGCTCTTAGATCAGAGATGAAGGAGGTTCTGTAAATACAGACATTTGAAACAGAATAAAAATAGTTTTCTTGTCTAGTGTTTCTCATGTATTTTCTCTTAGACACCCCCCCCCCCCCAGCTGCAAGCATCATTAGTATCCGTTAATTTTAATTTAAGTTTAATTTGAGCAAATTAAACGTAAATCTCCTCAAAATATCATACTTTTATTATCATTAAAGAATAATAATAATAAAAAACTTCTAAATAATCAGTTTTATTAATTGATCTCTCTCTTTTTTTTTTTTTTTTTTTTTTTTTAGAATACCTCCAAAACTTCCAGACAAAGTAAAAACAATCTTTCCATGTTTCTCTCCACAGTAGTGCTAGGATTCTGTCTTTTCTCAGAGATTCAATTATTTCGCATTGGCTAACTGTAAATTGAGTTTTAGGTTGTTTTTGCTATATTGAATTTATTATCAACTACTATGTGGGATTATGCACAATATTCATCTCTAATGTAAACATGTTTTTATTCGCATCCCCCCAGGGGGGCGCGCCCCACCATTTGAGAAACACTGATCAGTCAGTCAGTCAATATGTGGTTTCAGTCGTCTGTGTCTGCTGTATGGTCATTGTTAATAAAAATTGATTTTCTGATTCATTTTTTTAAATTAATTTAATTCATTCATTATTTCGTGTTAAAAATAAAGATATTTGAGAACATTGGAATGTTTTATCAGCGATTTGCTTGTGGAAATCCTGATGCGGCCCGGCCTCACCCAGACTCTGCCTCCAGCGGCCCCCGGCTCAATTGAGTTTGAGACCCCTGGTTTTAAGTCTCTGTTGCCAATACATGGTGAAGAACAAATGAGTTTAAGATAAAATACTAAAAGGATTTACGCAATAATATGGACAAATTTATTAAAAATAACACATCTGTCGATACTCAGATTTAAGTTTAGTTGTCATTAGGGATGCACAATAAAAGTCTGAACATTATCGTCATTTGCAGACATTTACATTAAACTGTCTATATTTCAGACTATAAATCACTCAAGTATAAGTCGCATTTTTAGGAGAGAAGTTCTGTCCTCCGGAAAAACCTGCCAAGCCCGGTGGAATGATGCTTTTACACGACAAACTCCATTAACGCGTCACTTATGTGTCTGCTGGTCCATTTCTAAAGCATGTCAAAGTTGATGTTTAATGCTTGTCCAAAAATTGGTTCATAAAGTTGATGCTCCAGATATGTGTGGGAGGAGCTATTACATACAATTTTTACCCTTATTGCAACATGGAAGTATTGACTGTATATCTTGTTTTGAATACATGGAAGACATAGATGAAGCTCAGAGATCAGGTTCATGTATTTTGTAGAGCGCTGCAAAAGAATCAGTAATCCCGTCTCCAAGTCTGGGTTCATGAGATCATTCAGAGATTCTCCCAGTACGATGAGCTTCACCATTTACTAGGACTGAGAATCACTGGGTATCTCACAATACACGATACATGAATCACGATATCCATGATGATATTGCGATAATTATGAAAGCATCTCTAATAACTTACAATATATAAAAGAGCACAATCTTTTTTCAGAAAATATATCCCACCTATTTTTTTTTTATCAATACAATCATAATATACAACTTGTGTCTTATTTTGTGCTACAAATAATAGACACTTTAGTGCAACATTGCTGAAATCAATAATACTGTCTTTGACACCAACTGAACTGGAATTATCTGTAAAATTCAGTGTTAACAAAAGTAAACATGATCACCAGTGCCATCACTTAGAGCAAAATTGTTGTAAACAACCGAACAAAAACTAAATTATTAAAGTAGCGACTGGCTGTCACAGGCGCTAACATGCCCGCGACAGCCAGTCTTGTTTCCCCATCTACCTCCAAAGGAACGTCTCTCCATTGCATGACAAATATAACATTTGAAATGAAAATAAAAGATCAATACTTGTTGAGAACTCATCGAGAATCAATCACAGGACTAAATATTGCAATGTATCGCAATATCAATATTTTGACACACCCCTACCATCTACTGCAGGATCTGTCATAATGACGGCAGCTTTCAGCAGTCGCTCTGTGACCCAGTTTGATAACTTATCGTCCCACTATTGCAGGGCTGGCCAACCCTGGTCCTCAAGAGCCTCAACCCTGCCTGTTTTCCAGCTCTCTCTGACCTGCTTGCTGCTGATTAGCTGACTCAAGTAATTCCACATCCTGATTAGCTGAACACACCTGATTTAGGTTGTCAGCATCAAGCAGTCCAGAGAGAGCTGGAAAACAGGCAGGGTTGAGGCTCTTGAGGACCAGGGTTGGCCAGCCCTGCACGATTGTGAGTCTTTTTTTTTAAAAAGTAATAAATAAGTCCTTCCTGTATATATGTCACACTCCTCCCCAAATATGCAAATTATACTCCAAAAAATACAGTAATTATCGGAGGGGCTCATGCAAATATCTGGATAAGTATATTTGTTTTGTTGCACCTTGACCCTACAATCACGTTGATGATGGAAGCTTATGTGCAGAAGGCTAAAGTCTATGTTCCACAACTTTTTCAGTCATTCAGTCTTTCATTTTTAACACATTTATCTACACATTTATCTAAAATTCATTTAAGTTCCTGCCTTTAAATAAGAGACCTCTGACAATAATGGATTGGACTGAGAAGGTTCCTGAACACCCCCGACAAAAACAATGGAGTCAGTTTGTTGAGGGGAGCAGTTCTTCATCGACCACTATGTTAAACATTTAATTCATTAATTTTGTAAAAAAATATGATTTCATAGTGAGGACCACCGTCTATACATTTACATGTTAAAGCACATTTTTTGTGTTCAGAATCCAATGGGTGACATCTGTCTGATGATCTTCTGAACTTTGAAAACAATTACCCGCTAATGACAACATCTGGAATGGTTGTCAAAAAAGTTTTAAAAAACAAAGATACAACAAACGTTTTCTTTGGTTGATGAATTGAAGTGAATTTAATACATTTTTGAGGTTTGAGTGGATTCAGAACATTTAAATTTGCAGTTCAACTTTGCTTTGTTCAACATTGATATGTTTTTTTTTTGGTCAACTCTTGGCGGAACTTGAGTATTTAGGGTTTTTTTCATTTTACACGCACACATTCTATCTTTTTGCAGCTCCCTTTAGCCACCAGGGCTCATCATTTGCCATTTAACCCAATCCTCTAGCTCCTCCTCGCTCATTTTCGCAAACTACTCTCATCTACAATCATGAAGCTCCTCTTTGGTCTTTCTCTAGACGTCTTTCCTGTAGATCCATCCTCAGTATCCTTTTACCAACATCATCACTGTCCCCTCTCTCAACATGTCCATCTGCTTTCCTGCATTTGTGTCCAGAACATCTAACATGATCTATTCCTCTGATGGATTCAGCTTTGAGCGAGGAAGTTGTCATACTGCACTTCAGATAAAACTTACCTCAGTAAATTTAACAAAAGGCGAAACCTGACAGACAACACCTGGCAAGACTTTTAGGAGGAAGGTCACAGTTCATCTGCAGAAGATGGTAGAAAAGGTGAAAACAGGACTTTCCCTCCAGCTCTTCCTTACAGCTTCTTCAAGCCACAACAGAGCAGTTCAGGTCGGCTATCAGTCAAATTCTGTCACACCAATAAAGATAAGCATCAGTGGTGGACACTCCAAAAGCTTTAAATCCCCGTCTTACTGCTTCTGCATTCAGCGATAGCTAATAAAGTGAGCGGCTTGCAGGGTTATTTTAGCTTAAAAACTCAAATGTTTCCAGAAACATCTGGGGTTGAGAAATATTAAAACTCTGTTAACAAAACATGAGGACAAAAGTGGTGAACTTAGTTCTCACTGACAGATCACAGGGTGGAGCTACGAAAAGCATGAAGCTACGTTCACAGCGCTCTTGGTAACACGCGGTCAGGCGACCACTTCCAATTAAAAGTCCATGCAAACGCATGTTCCAGGCGTTCAAAACCCTTGTGTTCATCCATAGCACACTTAAGACCATTTTGGGATTCTCCATACAAAAGTGAAGTCATTGAACACAAAGGGAAACTTGAATCAATTTGGACCAATCAGGAACTTGGAAGTGACAGAAGTGTGGAGAACTGGTTCTGAAGGAGAAATTATTAATTGTGGTTTGTGTTTGAAAGGAATGATATGACACCGAGTCTTTCATACATTGTTAGAGCTTTAGAAGGAAAAGAATGGAACAAGATTTACAAGACTCGCACCAAGCCTCTTCCAACTGTAGGTGGTGAACAAGT
This sequence comes from Oryzias javanicus, assembly GCA_003999625.1. Lineage (NCBI taxonomy): Eukaryota > Metazoa > Chordata > Actinopteri > Beloniformes > Adrianichthyidae > Oryzias > Oryzias javanicus. The sequence continues at coordinate 4,879,792 of CM012448.1, forward strand.
GCTAGTAGAAGAAGAAGAAGAATCCGCTTTCTGCTTGTCCGGTGTGAACACCATAGGCTAAAAGTGTTCTTGAATGTGCGTTTACTGCTTTTTTGAGTGCGCGGCACATGCCCGAAGTGAACAAGACATTACGGTGCATTCTCACCAAACGCGGCAGGCGCGTCAAATTTCCATCTGCCGTCACTCTTTTGACACCTGAGGGCCGTTTTATACGTTACCCCCGTCTGTCTGTAGTCCAGTATGAGCTTTAACCCAATAGCAAAGAAATAACAATATTATCACCTTGATGAAAATAAGAAAATCTCATAAGCCCATGAAGCTAGAACGGCACTTGTGGCAGCTAACCGAGCGAGCTCTGTTGCCCATGGACCTGGGTAATAGACCTTCCTAGATCTGCCAGGTGCCTGGACAGCAGCAATTGCCATCAGTGCTGCTGGAGCCTGAGGAGCGGAGCTCAGTAGCTGGTTAAGCTATCCACTGGGCAGCTGGCTGGTGTAGTCGTCCATCCAGTTCAATGAGCTCTGTGACAGGCTGACTATCTATTCAGGGTGCATCCCGCCTTCGCCCAACAGTAATCGGCACAGTTTCCAGGAAACTATCGGAGCCGAAAGAATGGCTGGACATTCTTTATGAAAATCCTCACATCAAGCCGCCATCTTGTTTTTTTTTTTTTTCTTTTTTTTTTTTAACTTGTCCTGTCCAACAGATGAGCAAACAGATGCGGGCTGAGAGCCTTTTGTGTTGGGCAGATTTTACTGTCACAACAGGGGTTTATTAAGTATAAACCCCTGTTGTATTTCATGCTAAACTTTATTTATATTGTTTATGTTTGTTTTTGTTTTGTTGGACCGGATGGAAAAGGAAAAGAGGGAGGGGAGGTAAAAGAGGGGGGTTTAGAGAAAAAGCAAGATGGTAAGAGAGGGAAGCAACATCCCAAAACAACCAGGTCTAAATAGTCAACTAGAATGGGCGGGGCCTGTCTACACACACTCAGTAATTACACACATACCTGTTGGTTGAAATAGTCTCCACATTTAAACTAGTCAAAGTGTACAAAATACAACTGCAGCTAACAGAATTAATCATACAAACAGACACGCATAAAGCCTTTCATTCTGTCATGCATACTATTAGCGCAAAGGTGAGCTGACACCTGTGCTGAGGTGAGTGTTTATGTTTTTGCTAATGTGGATAATGATGGAATGTACAAAGGGGGAGAGCACCCGGCCATCCCCACGCCAAGACCCCCCGCAGGGACCGCAGCAACAGCAGCCCGGACCCCCCAACCCCCGCTGTAGAGTCACGAGGAGCCGCCATCTTGAATGTTTTTTTCTACCATTTGATCACTGAAAACGTCACATGTCCAAAGCTGAGTCCCTGATTGGTTGAAGACCCCTCACCTCGCCGCGTTAAAAAACCCAACGACCACCACCTTGGCAGATCGCGTCTTTACATTGACTTAACACTGAAACTTGACGCCTCCGCTGTGCCGGCTGCATTTTTTGTGAATGCACCATTAGACTAAACTATCAAAGAAGCTGCTGATGAACTGCACATAAATGTGGTGGTAAGTGTTTGCGCCACCACTTGGGCCTATCATTACTTTATTTGCAGGCGAAAAAAAGCATCAATCTTTGGATCTAAGACAGCAACGACAGGTCGTCAAAACAGTTCCAAGTTTTTATTCACCCATCCATTTGTCCTGGAAAGCTTTGTTCATGTGGGGTAGAGGGAGACGGCAGTAAAATGTGAGCCTGTCTCATTCTGTGAGACAACATTACCTCACCTGGCATGTATTTAGTTAAGCACGTTGCACCACTCATACTTGCCCCAGCTGCAGATGTTAGAAGAACTGCCCTCCTGGCTCCACTTTGACTCCTTTAATGGTGAATTACGACAATGCGATAGTTTCAAGTGTCCTGTGGGGTAAATGGTTGATAAATAAAGTGGGGCTCTGCTGTTAGACCCCACGCTGGGCCATCGTGTCGCTGAGCCCTCTGTCAGGTGACGCCATTCAGTGTGAGTTTATTTGGACGATCAAACATCTGGCAGTCACAAAAAGTCTGACCTTTAACACACAGTTAGCACTGAAAAAGCACATGCCAAAGTGAGGCTAATTCAGAATGAGGCATGTGGCACCCTGGAAACCCTGTTGCTGCATATATAGTTTTTTATTCTAGAATTGTGGGTGGTCGTTGATCAGCACCTTCTCCGGGGGTTGATCGGCAGCATAATCTTCAAATTACATGTTAAAGGGTCAACAGGCAAATTACTGAAACATATATAGCTGATTTGAAAACAGAAAAAAAGAGAAACATGTGGAGGACACACATAAAAAAATGAAATTAATTGAGGATCAAATGCCATATTTTATAGCTAAAATACTGATTATTTTTTGGCCTTTTGTAAAACCTTTCTCCGTTGTCTTCTAATTATGATTATGTTGTTTTTAGTCAAATTGGAAAAAAAAACAAACAAAGAAAAAACAACTTTTAGGACATAATTTCTGCAAATCAGAAGAAGTTCATTAGAATACACCTCTGAGTTGTGGGCAGGACCGTTGCCTGCCCACACTTCCTACTATCCCTCTCTCCCACAGTCCCACTAGCTTACAGCGCCTCACAACCCCAAGATAGCATTACTGTTGGCGAGCAATAATGAAGCCATCTAGCCGTGGCGTTCAGATGAGGTAAACAAAGACGTTCATGGATCTTGTCGTCTACAAGCATTTGCATTTGAATGAAGCGGAACAGGACAATTTTCTGTCTGCTCCAGAGTCACTGCAATTTGAATTAAAAAAAATACTCAGAAATGCAAATTTAACATTTCCTCCATCATCAGAAAATTCTCTAAAAAAAAAAATAATAAAAACATGTCAAAAACACCAAAAACAGTATTCTCATTGAAGTAGGAACATCCAAATATCTGCTTTTTTCTGTTGTTATTTTCACTACATGGACATCTGTCATGTTTAAAAGAGCATGCTCTCTATTGTCTTCCAGACGCTGTTTAATTGCACGTATAAACTAACCATTTGGCAATTTTACATTTGAGTTGACTACACACAGTATCAGAGCCTTATTTGACAGCTGTCTTTTTTATCTGAATCTTGTTAAAAAAGTAAAATAACCAGGCTTATGTTTCTGCATGAATTACTGCACAGTATGTCAAAAACTATTAAAAAGGAAGTATCAAACTTTCACACTGTCAGTATACTGCAAACAGAATACGTTCCAAAGTAAACCACACCAGTTCCTTAGAATTTGTAAATTAATTTACGTATGTATATATAAATATATATATTTATTTTAGCAATTTTAGTGCTGCCACAAACGATTATTTTAGTAGTGAACTAATAACAAAACTGGATGTAAAGCACACATCTAAACCATCATTAGCTTTAAACTAACTAGCTGAATTTGGCCACTGAAGATGCTAGTGCTGATAGCTGAAGATGCTGAAATTTATAGCTAAAAATGCTGAAGTTGATAGTTAAAATCGCTGAAGCTAATAGCCAGCTAAAATATTAGTTGTGTGCCAAATTAACATACAAAACAGAAAAAAGCTTTAATTAGCCAAAACAGCTACCATGCAGCTGAAATATTAGCTATACTTCAAAACAGCCAAAAAAAAAAAAAAAAAAAAAATTCAAAATTAGCCAAAATAGCTAACATGGAGCTGAAATATTAGCAAAACTTCAAATTAGCCTAAAAACCTGAAAAAAAATTAAATTAGCATGAATAGCTAGCATGTAGCTGAAATATTAGCTAAACTTAAAAATAGCCTAAAAAAATCTTAATAAATGCAAAAAGAGTCCAAAAGCTGGCAGAATGCCATTATAACTTTCAACTTTACTACACTCTGATTCCATATAATATAAGGTAACGATTAAACGACTTTTAAAGTAGGCGTGGACTATTTTAATAGTCGATTAGTCGACTAATCGTGGCAGCACTTGTTTATTTTAGTTTAAAGTCAGACTTTTTAATTCAAGAAAGTGCACCATTTAGAAATTCTGGGTTCGACTTTCAATTTGGAACTGAAGGTTTGGGTTTGACAGACCCAAACAGAGCACCACACCTCCAGTCTGTTGGATCATATGTCCCAGAACAATGTCCTGTGTAGGTGGTTCTGTTCAGGAACAGTTCTTTAGAGTGAAAAAATGGTCAGGATTTAGCCCTCCCTCCTGAAGTGGTCAACCTTTTGGTTACTGCTTTCATACCATTCCTGTGTACTTACTTAGATTTAAACCTGGTGCTCATTCTGTGCTGTTCTCACTGATGGTCCAGCCTTTAATTCACATTAATGTTGCTCTGTTCCTGCTTGCAGACGCTTCCTACTTACTCCATCTTTCTCCTTGTCAGTTCCCGGTTCTCAGCATGGGTTTGAGCCTCACATACTTACTCCTGAATTATTTTGAGAAAATTCTTCAAGTTGCAGAGCATTTGTTACACAATACTTAATACAGTTTGATTTCTAAACTGATTTTAAAAACTATAAATTCCATGTAATCGAATTTGTCTCTTATGATCCGGGATACACATGATTCAGAGATTATAATCTCCAGATCAATTGATGATCATCAAGGTAGTTGGTTAAGTTCCAAAATCTTTGCCCTCCTGGCTCTGTGCTGCTCAGTTTAAACATATGAAAATACACCTTCTCCAAACATTTCTAAAGTCTGTTTACTAAGATCTAAATAAGGTTTTCAGTAACTTACCGGTGGATATAAGCTGTCTGTGGGCAAAAACTGAGCAAACCTGTACGAGGCATACAGGTGGCTCGCACAAACATCAGTCGTAGACAACTCAGGGAGTCTGTAGTGCAAAATACTCTTCATGCCGATTTTTTCTATGGGCATGCTGCAGGCAACAGGTTCTGGTGAACACTTAAACTACATGCAAGGATGAGTAGGTTTGGTAGGTGATTGGGTGAGACACTGGTAAAACCAGTGGGTTTTTCATTTTTTCTTTTCTTTTTTAGCAGAGTTTATAGTAACTTTAGAACTTATTGTAGCAAGCTACACATTAGCAATGTTAGAAACGTTAGCATTTGCAGAGTATTCACAATGCCTATAACTCCCAACATTTTTTGTAACGCGTAAAGAAAACAATAATAACCTTAAATCAAGCATTACTGTGACTACGCCAACTCCAAACTTTGTTTGTAACCTTAAAAAAACTCTGTTTAACTGTTGAATCTTGCAACATGCTAGCCGCATTAGCTTTTTCAGAATAACACCCAACATGTAAAAAAAAACACAATTAAATTTCAGAGTGCCGTGTACCTCTCAAAAGCAGTTTGACATCAATAACATAACCCGAATCATTCCATGTATAAAGGGGCTCTGGATCACAGGGACTGTTTTTTTTTTTTTTGGAGAAAGGCGTTACTTAATAGTGCAAAAAATATGGTACCGTAAGAATAATGTGTTTATCAGTACAATTTAGAAAAATAAAGTTGCTTAATTTGTTAGTCTATGGTCAAAGGAGATAGAGGCTGACCAGATACCAAAATACAACCTAAATGCAACTTTTTCAGCTAATTCAACAGGTGGTAAACAGAAGGCGCCAGTCGCATTTCTACACAAGACGCTGTGGCCACAGAAGATTTTAGTAAAGGTTAAAATGTTGTGTCAACCAGGCAATATTTCTCTAAAAGCTGACATTGGTCTACAACCACCTGAGGAAATGTTAAGGCCAGGCGGTGTGTGTGGAGGATGCTGAATGTTCTGCATTTTGTGTGTTCTTTATTAATGTTTAAATTTAAAAGGTTTATCTTGCTTAAATGTTGTTTTTCTTCACATTTTAGCTTTTCCTGTCTTGTTTAAGAGTAAACGAATTTTTATCAGCTCTTTTTTATCTGCTCTTTTTTTCTAAACGTTCTGTTCTGATTGGCTGCAGGAAAGTTTGTAGGAAGTGTTCCTGTCTACTTCCTGTAATGGTGCATTCACTCCGCCTTCTGCCGCCTCTCTCTTTACGCCTGTCATATTTACTCCTAAACCCCTTGACGCTTCAGAGCAACCGCCAAAGTTGTTCTGGAATTCATTCGTTGCCACTTCATGGATGATGTTGAGTGAGTAGCTTGGGTTTATATATTTTGGAGAGCTCTAAAGAGGAACCTGCAAACACATGAGTGTGTCTGTTGTCGCCAGATCTTTCAGCGTGTCTGGGTTCGGTGTGCTTCACTCTTGCAGTGAGAGCTGCACCTGAGGCCGTTTCAAGCATTACACCTGTCAGTCTGTGACCCAGTTTGAGCTTTAACCCAAGAGGGGGGGACATACAAATGAAACTGGGGGATCTGGACAGCAGCGATCACTATCACCTCTGCCGAAGCCAGAGCAGCAGCAACAGCTAGTAGCGGAGCTAACAAGCTCGCTAAGCTAGCGTGGCCGTCCATCCAGTTCAATGAACCCTGTGACGGGGTGACGATCTGTCCAGTGTGCATCTCGCCTTCGTCCAACAGTAACTGGTGCAGTTTCCGGGAATCCAGCAACCCCCATGGGTTGAGAAAATGGATGAAAGTTTGCATCGAGCGGCCATCTTGAATGTTTATTTCTACTCTTTGATCTAATCAATGAAAAACTTATGTGGCCAGACTGAGTCACTGATTGGTTGAGGTGCTGTGCCAAGCTCGCCGCACCGCGGCAGATCGCATCATTACATTGACTTAACATTGAAATTTGACCCCTTCGTCAAGCCGGCCGCGTACGATGTGAATAGACCATAAGGAAGAGCTTAAATTGGCACCAGAAGGCCTTTCCTGGTTCGTCTGTGACCAAATAAAAGAATTTTCCCCAGATACAGCAATTGGAAGTTGGAGGTGTTGTTTGGTTTGCCTGATTTCTTCTTACACCTGCTTGGTCTACTTGTAACATGGTCCAGTGACAGGATTGAATAAATATAAAAAGTGGGTGACCTGTCTACATTTATGACCACGCCAATGATAAAAAAATAAATCATTTAGGTGGCAGCACGAAATCTTAAAGAATTTGCTGATGCTTTCTCACTGGATGGCTTTTCTTTGCACATCATCTCTGTTGTTCCACTGCCGGCATCTACAATAAGCTCATATCGCTCTGTTTAAAAGATATAGTCAGTCAGTATACCTTACGCTCAATCGATGTTTTTCTCCTGCATGTTCCCCGTGTCCGAACTGAATTTGGGAAACAAGTCTTCAGTTTTTCTGCTGCGTCTGCCTAGAACTCTCTCCAAACTGAACAGAAATGGTCTGAACTTTTCATTTTTGTGTAACAAAGAAAGAGACTCCCTACAGAACTGCTCGTGTTTCTAATTTTCACTGTAACAAATATTACACCTTACCATCACTGTATTTTATTAATGTCAAGCTAATGTAAACAACTGTTTACTTATGTTATTTAAAAAAAAAATCACTGTCACTTTAATGTATTTAAATTTCTAATTTTATATTGGAAATATCCTAAAGTCATACCTTGGTTTATTATTTGTAATACACTGTAAGCTTATTTATGAGACGTGTGCTGCTGACCTCTTGGCCAGGTCACCCTTGTGAGAGTTTTCATCTGGTTAAATAATGTTACAAATATACAAAATATAGACTTACAGTTTGTAAAAAAAAAAGAAAGAAAAACTCCAAACTGTTCAAATCAGGTTATTTTTCCAAAATAAGACTGACAAAAACTTTCATTAGACCTTCTATACTCCCCACATTCAGCTCCGTGTTTAAAATTTTCTGACAGCTGGTTGACATTGAAAAACTACAAAGAAATATGCTCATACTATAATATCATTTGTCCACATGTAAGCAGGTTTAAGCAGCATAAGAATAACAAGTGTTACATTTCCAGGTTCTGCAGCCTCTTTGTTCGGTCTGAGTACCAGGTGACAAAATGATACAAAGTCATCCCTGACGTAATGCTGTTAACACAGGAAGGAGAAAAAGTGTTTTGTTCTGTTCATTCCCAACATCAAACATCTAAAAAAGATTTCAACCCACTTCTCCTGCCATCTGGTTCCAGTTGAAATGAGATTACAATGAAGGGGATGGCTCCGGACCAACATGTGCTCCGCACCTATTCCCTCGCATTACCTTCTCTTTATAAACAAACCACAAGCTGAGACCTGCTCTGAACCCAGAACCAGACCGAGGAGCCACTTCTTACAGAGCGTGCAGCAGCACATGTGAGCCTCGGTCTGGGCAAAAGGTGCTTAATGAACTCCAGACGGGCCCACCAAATCCCATGATCCACTTCAAATTGGATGCAGATGTCCGCTTATTGATCTGTCATTACATCGGCAATGACATCATGAGCTCTACCTTCAAGGAAAGAGTCTAAGCAAAACGGCGAGGTCCTGTTTCTGAGCCGCTGTAACCCCAGAGTGCTGACATGAAGCAGGAGTCAGTCCATGTGACAGGAACTCTACAGAGCACTCATTCCACACAGCAACTGTCAGCAAAAACTCAACATTAAATGAATATCAAATTTACTTTACATGTTCCAAATTATTATGAAAATGATATTTTTCTAAATCCTCAATGCAAATGACAGTCAGCATAATTTTCAAGTCACTAACCATTATAGTAAATAATAAATGTTTTTGAACAAACCTCAGAAAAACCTTTAAATGTTCCACATTATTACGCACAACAGAGTTCCAAAACATTTGATAGTCTCTAAAGAACTAAAACATCTGCTGCGTTAGGAGGTCATATTTACTGAAATCTAAAACAATCAAAAACATCCTCTTGTTTTGTTGCAGCTTCACAATTCTTGCATTTATTGAACATTTTGGAGAGTTTCTGCTTGAATTTATTTGCAGGATGTCAGAATATCCTCCCAGAGCTGATGTCTGGATGTGAACTACCTCCATCCTCACAGGTATTTGGCTTGAGGATGCTCCTAAGGGTTGAGGTCAGAGGAGGATGGGGGCCACACCACCAGTTTATCTCCTTTTAGCAACCAATGCTGCATATTCCTGCAGCATGAGATAGTGCATTATCTTGATGAAGATGATTTGGTTACAGAAAACAAGGTTCTTCTTTTTGTACCAGTGAAGAAAGGGGTCAGTCAGAGGTCATTGTCACACCTTTAGTTACCCTAAAGAGGCCAACCAGCTCTCTCCCCATGATTCCAGCCCAAACCATGACTCCACCACCTTCTTGCTGACGTCACAGCCTTGTTGGGACATTTTGACCATCCACCAACCATCCATCCATCTGGATCAGGGGTGCCCAAGCTTTTTCGCTCAAAGGGCCAAAATCTGAATGGGATCCTGATCTGTGGGACAAATGAAAACGGCAAACTGGGGTTCTACTGAGAGATGTGGAGCTGGTCTTCTGACTTATCCGTTTGCCATTGTCGCTCCATCTTAGCTAGCTTAGCGTGTGACACCTGCTTCCCATATTTGATTACTGCATCTATAAAAGCCTCTCCCTGGCTCTTCCAACCTGCCAGGTTACTTAAGTTCAGTTTGGGCCCTTCCTGGTTCCCAGTAAAGTTTTCGTTGGTCTAGCTCCCTGCCTCTGCTACCAGTGTTCATCCCTTTGTTTGTCTTTTATTGTGAAGCTAATAAACCTTCACTGCAATCCATCTCTTCTGGCTCTGCTGTGGGATCTGTCTACTCATCACGACAGAATAACCTGGCCACAATGGATCCCACAGAGTTAGACAAAGTGAAGCAAGCCATCACGTCCCAAGGGGCTCTTGTTGGACAGCATGAACGGGCTCTTCAGGAGATCATGTCTTCTCTTCAACTTCTCTACACTGGAGCGAACAGGCCCGTCGGTCTTCTGGATGAGGTCTCCTCCCAGCTCACCTCCTTAAAATCACCAGACCAGGTTCATGTCGTGGACTTGAATCCAGCTCCAAGTCCAACACCTCAGGTTCCTGCAGCCTCGCAGCCCCACGAGCCCTTCATCCCCACTCCGGGCAGATACTCAGGAGAACCAGGATTCTGTTAGCAGTTTCTCCACCAGTGCAGGCTCATGTTTGAGCAACAGCCTCTCATGTATTCATCCAACAAAGCCAAAGTCGCTTGCATTATGAGTTTGCTTTCGGGGAAAGCGTCCGCCTGGGCTGTTGCGCTGTCTGGCTCAAGAGGGGTGCTGGTGCACCGTACTCCTGTTGACCCCTCCTCCAGGCGCCTCCTTCTTGAAGGTACTGTTTCTTTTGACTCAACTACATTAGAGATCCATGCTTTGATGGACTCAGGTGAGGATGACAACTTCTTTGACTCTCAGTTTGTTTCTCTGTCAAAGATCCCTACAGAACCACTCCCTAGCCCGAAAAGAGTGTATGCTGTGGACGGTAGACCGTTGGCATGTGTTACTCACCGTACTCTCCCTGTATCTCTGCTGGTTTCTGGCAATCACATAGAATTAATCAGCTTTTATGTAGTCCCCTCTCCGTCCTCTCGACTTGTTAGGTCTGCCTTGGTTTACGTTACATAATCCACACATAGACTGGTCATCACAATCCATTGGAAACTGGAGCCTTTCCTGCCACTCTCACTGTTTACATGCTGCTGTGCCACCTGTTACCATGAACCTCCTACCTGCAGATCTTTCTTTAGTCCCACCAGAGTATCATGAACACAAAAACTTTTTTTTAAAGGACTGTATCATTATCTCTGCCCGCCCCCCCCAATAGATCTTATGACTGTGAGATTGAGTTGATACCTGGTGCACCGTTGCCTTCTAAGAAGTTGTATAACCTCTCCAAATCAGAGAGGGAAGCCATGGAGACCAGAGTCCGACTGCTGGACTCATTCACCCTTACTCCTCTCCTGTAGGGGCTGGGTTCTTTTGTGTGTAAAAAAAGATAAGACCCTCCGCCTCTGCATCGATTACAGGAGCCTTAATGACATCACTGTGAAAAACAAGTACCCTCATCCACTCATAGACTCTGCCTTCCGCTCCCTCCAGACCGCAACCATTTTTACTAAGCCAAACCTCCAAAATGCCTATCACTTGGTGAGGATCAAGGAGGGCAATGAGAGGAAGACGACTTTCAACACCCCCTTGGGGCATTTTGAGTACACTGTTATGCTGTTCAGACTGACTAATGCACCTGCTGTTTTTCAATGTCTCATTAATGATGTGCTGTGTGACAAGTTGAATAGATTTGAGTTTGTTTATTTATTTGACATTTTGATATTTTCGGACTCTTGAGGAGCCTGTTCAACATGTCAGACTCTGTGTCAAGGGCGAGAAATGTGACTTTTATGTGTCTACAATATGTTTTCTTGGTTTTGTTATTAAGAAGGGGCAACTCAAGCCAGACCCTGCTAAGATTCAAACAGTGGGGGATTGGCCTACCCCCACGAACAGGAAGCAGCTCCAGCGGTTGCTGGGGTTCACAAACTTTTATCGCCGGTTTACCCGGAATTACAGTTCTGTAACCCCCCCTCACCAGACTCACCTCCGTAAAAGAACAGTTCTCCTGGTCCACAGAAGCTGATTCTGTTTTTCAGAGGCTGAAGCGTCTGTTTTGTGCCGCTCCTGTATCATCTCATCCTGATCCTAAAGCACAATTTGCGGTGGAAGTCGATGCATCGGAGTCCAAGGTTGGAGCGGTGCTTTCCCAGCAGTCATCCTCTGATCAGAAGACGCACCCCTGCGCTATTTTCTCTCGGCAGCTCTCATCAGCAGAAAGGAATTACGAAGTGGGAAACCAGGAGCTGTTGGTGGTGGTGCTGGCCTTGCCTGAATGGTGTCATTGGTTGGAGAGAGCATCTCAACCATTTCTGGTGTGGACAGACCAGAAAAGCCTCTCACTGTGCACCAGCGGGACTCCTGCAACCGCTTCCAGCCCTGGTCCCATATTGCGGTGGACTTCGTTACTGGCCTTCCACCTTCAGAAGGTAACACTACCATTCTGACCATAGTCGATTGTTTTTCCAAGTCTGTCCATTTTACCCCTCTCCAAGCTTCTGTCTGCCTTTGAGACTGCCAGCCTCCTTATCCAGCATGCGTTCAGGTTACATGGGCTTTCCCTGGATATTGTGTCGGACTGTGGCCCCCAGTTTACTTCCAGGGTGTGGAACGCCTTCTGCCGGGCAACAGTAAGCCTCTCCTCGGGGTACCACCCCCAGACCAACAGAAAGACTGAACGTGCTAACCAATACCTGGAAACGGTCTTGTGCTGTGTAACAGCCAGTCAGCCTGCATCCTGGTCCACTCATCGGCCCTCTTGCAAAAATGCAAGTTTTTTGCTGATCAGTGCAAGTATGCAGAGAAATTGGGTGTTGGTGTTAAACTGGGGACAGTGCTGGAAAAGCAGATCTGTCTCACTCTGTGACATCATTACGTGAGAACCCTCTCGGTGCTGATGAGAGTGCAGGTTTTTAGAGGATTACTCATAAATGTGTGAAAGGATCAAAATACTCCTCTTTTGAGGTAATCCCTACTTTGGGGTTCTTTATAGAGATTAATAAACAAGATAATACACTTAAAAGCTCAAAAAGTCTTTTTTTTTGTGATATGGCCCCTTTTAACTTATTCATAAATACATTAATTTGCGTTTTATAGCAAATTAAATCAAGTCCAGTGCATTTAAGATACTTGGTGAGATTTAAATTCTGCAATGCAGATGAAACAATTGATTATTTATGTTTTATATCATAAAATAAAATGTTTTAATAATACTATAATAATAATCTACTAGAGTTCCTGTGAACCTCTAGTGTAGAACTAAAACATTTGCAAATGTTCTGCGACAAAAACAGAAAATAAAAAAACATGTGAGCAAAGCATCTCCTCATCCCTTTCTTCTCTTTTGTTTTCCTGATCACTAAACTCTAAGATGTTGTCACCATTTCATAGAAATCCTGTCATTTTGGAGAGACATTCTGTTCTGGCTCACAGCGATGGACGAAGAAGGAAAAAGTATTTTAAAGAGTTATAAGCTGAAGCATGTGTTACACGTCATCCTTGATAAAACAAAGGGTTGGGGGTGGGGGGGGGGGTTACCATATATACACCTATCCCTAAACTTCAACCTGTTTTTGTAACCTCAGAGTTACAAAAAAATGGGAAAAAGATGGAGACACCAGGATCCATCGCAGGACTTTTCTCAGCAGCATCTCGCAGGTCAAAGGTCATACACAGGTATTCCACATAAGGAGGGTCACAGCTGGATTTGATCATCAGCAGACATAAGCTGAAGCAGATCAAATCTTTCAGTTTTGAACCAAACTGCAGTTGCGGAATCACCTGACCTCCATTTGGACACATTATCTTCATGAGTGGAAGAAAAATCATATGGGGGATATTTTCTAAAGCAAAACATGATTTTTAGGTAATATAAGGTTTCTTCCAAAAATGTAATCAATATTTTTGGAAAAACATTATATATTTCCCTATTTGTAGCTCATTTTTGGGATTTATCAGTGTAGACGACGGTCGCTTAACATCGTTTGAAGCTGGTGGTTGTGTTCCAGCAGAGGGTGATGCTCAAATCCTGCACAAACCACTCTAAATTTAAAAAAGGAAAACTTCTAGAAACTCAAAAAGCTGTGGAAAGCCTGACGCTGAATAAAGCTAAAGATGGGGTCTTAAAGCTCTGATCTAGTTTTGAGTGCAGTTTAAATAAAAAATAAATTCCCTTTCAGACTTTGCCAAAAAATGTCAATATGTCCATGATCAGACCTGTGCCTGACCGGGTAATACTAATAAGTACCTAAGAATTCTTGAAAATAGAAATACAACTATGCAAATCAGTATAATCCTTATTATTTTCTTTTTTTTTAACATTTTTGTTTTGCTCTATTGCAAGTTATTCAAGCTATAAACCAACCAATCAGATGCCTTTATAAAAGTAGGTGGTCTCATGTCAAACATTCAAAATGTTTGACAGATTCTCCATAGCCTGCTGTCTAGTGGTGCACGGGTGGTCTTCCAACAAGCTCACTCTTGATTGGTGAGACTGGTTGCCATAGAAACGGTGATTCAAATCAATCACTGCTGGTTCCAACATGTCAGCCTCCATAAAAAAGGCAATAGAAATTACTTAATTTCATTGGAGCAGAAAAGAAACCATTGTCAATGGGTGCTCTCACACTCACTCAGTCCAGTTTTCATGTACAGTCAATGGTTTCAACTGATGAAAAATCATAAAATTCTATTGTCAAAATATTTTTAAAATCTATTACTACAGTATACAAATAAAAAGATTCTATTAATTCCATTGAATTTAACCTTTTTTTAAAAAAAAAAAAATAAGTTACTTGATTTAACCGTTAAGTGAGTTACTTCTCACTGAAATTGTACTTTAAAAAGTATTTAGAAAAGATAATTTAATGAATTAATAATTATTATGCAAATATTTTTCAAAATGCAAGTTTTATTGTAGAATAAAAAAAATGTATTGCTGTTGATTATTTGGTCAAGTAAGTCAGTTTTAATTATTTTAAATTTCTTAATTTTAGTTTATGTATGAAATTCAGCTGTCAAAACTTGAGAGAACTGCTTAAATTGTTTCAGTTCTCATAAGTTGTAATGTTTACAAGAGTTCTAAAATGTGATTCTGCAGTAAGTGCCAAAGACTGCACGCTTGAAAAAAATCTGAATTTTTGTTATGGAATTATTCTTTGCAAAATAAATCACCATCTGTGGAATAGTAGGATTTAAAGGTTTTTTTCTTCTTTTTTGCTCAATACATAGCGAAGAATATTTTCTTTTACTTAAATTTTAGCTTTTTCTGTGCTTTTTTTTTTAACGTTTACTATCAACCAGTTTGCTGCTGTTTTAATGAGCGTACTGATGAACATCACTTCACTTCTTTTGATGAATTTATCCCTTTGGGATGTGGATAAAGTTCAATTCATTTCCCTCAGTTTTAGGAGCAGCTGCATCTGAACAGGTTAGCTTCTCACAGGGCTGTGAAGCTCGTCTTCCACTATCCTCACAGATAATCCATCACACCAAAGGATTTGATCCAATAATTTTGAGTGAATGCACATATGTGATTAAGTTTGAATTAGAAAAACTATAATTGTTCCTACAGGAAGAAAGTGAAATGCAGAAGTAAAGGTGTTTTCTCTGCAGAAGAGTACATAGTATTGGTTCCTAGAGCGTGCATCCTTTTATGAACCTCTTTAGTGCATTTATTCAAATCTAATTAACTTATGTCTTGATTCTGTACACTTTTTCTAAATCATTGTTTGTATTTTTGAGAAGGAACAGTCTCTCAACAAAAAAATCTGCAAAAGTTCCTGCAGTAGCTGCAGAAGAAGTACACAGAAGTATGTAAAACAGGACTTGGGGGGGAGAAATATCAGTCTGAATGAACCAAAAATGCTTCATGCAGCCTCTGTGATTTACAGCAGACAGACGGTTACAATATGAAGGTGAGTGATTGTTCTGCAGCACTGCAGTGAATGCCTGAGCTTTGACCTCCTTTGTTCTCTTTTATCTGACGGATTCCTCAAACTGTGGCTGAATGATGTCGGGGTGTTTTTTTCAATGATCATATGGAATCACTCCATCTTCAAGTTCCTCCAGCAAATACGGTCAAGTACATCAGGAACCGAGCGGGATGCACAGAGCTGGCAGGAATGTTGGAGAACTCTGGACCCAAAATGCAAAACTCAATCTGCCGCCGACATCAAAGAACAAGAGAAAAGACGGTCCAGTTCGGTTTTACTGCGAAGACGAGAGGCTGAAACTCAACGCTGAGCCAGACAGGCTCATCATTGGAGCCAGAGTTATGACAAGTTCAAAGAAAAACTGTTACTTCCCCAGAATCAGCAAGGATCGATATATAACTATTAATCAGATTACTTCATTTATTTAACACCGTGAAAGTATTTTCCTCTGATTTGTGCAAAAGCTGTGAAGTGTCATCAGAAAATGAGAAACAGCTCTGAGGACTTCAGATTCCAAAGATGACGCAGTGGATGCAAAATCTACAGGCTGTAATTGGAATTATAAACATGCAAATGAGTGTTTTCTTCTCTGGGCAGCAGTGGAGTGGGAGTCGTGCGATAAATGCTATTAAATGTAATTGCCTGGAGTGAAGAATTATTGCTTCATTGTGGTCTGAGCTTAGCCAAACAAAGTTGAGTTCACTCTCATGCCTCTGTAATTAAAAGGAAAGAGAACAGCTTCTCTTCTTTGAGTCACGCAGCACCGAACAGCATTTGATGAGACCTTTCATTTGGGTCCAAACTCAGAACCGTAGATGTAATGTGGTCCAGCTGAGAAACCCGGCGGTGCCCCGACCAACCTGAGCCCGCTGGTCCTTCAGGAGGGAGGAGCTGCTCCTCATCAGGTCTGAAGTGGATCTAGTCTGAGAGCACTCATAATTTAATGAGAATATTCACGTGAAATGACTCGTGTCAGGTTTACGTTTTTGTATCACAAAGTTTTCCACTCGGATCATTTATTTGCATAAAAATACCTTCTCGAACCGGATTAACTGCAGGGCCGGGCATCAATTGTCATTTCCAGAATCTTTGATTTGATTCACAAAAGCTTGAATCAATTGGATTCAGATTTTTTTTATTCTTTCGATCCACTAAATTCAATTCAATTTTGACGTTACGCATCTATAGACATTGAATTTGAATATATTGATATTAATCTGATCCAGTTCACATGCTGTAAAAAGTTTAGTGAAATAATGAGATTGTTAATATCATCCAGTGTTACATGAGATCTCAAAAAGGAAAGTTCTAAGAAAAATGTTCTGATTATTAACATTGTAAACATTGTTCTGCTTCTCCTGGAGGATGTTTCAGTTTGGCCACTCGGTGGTGATCACGCTATAGCATTACACTTTATTCCAGAAGAAGAAGAAATTATGAGCAAAAAAACTCTTTTAGACCACAAATAGTTACTTTAAAATATTTCCATAAAAGAATTTAGAAAATTAATTCCTGTGAGTTTATAAAGTTGCTCATTTAGTCAGTAATGTATGTTTACATTGACTGAGCGTTAGCATTAGCCGCCCTATGGGAAATTTCATTAAATGTTAGCATCAAGTTAGCAGACTTTAGTTTTATGTGCTAAATCGATTTATATTTTTATGAATCGATTCTTGATCTTTTAAGTTTAAATCGATTCATTGATTTTATCAACTCAGCCCTAATGAACAGAGTTTGATGCAACGCCTTTTCTGAAATTCTAAAATCTTTTTTTTCTCAAGAACATGCTGTATGATTCTAAAAATTCCTCAAAAAATGAGGAAAAATCATCCATCCATCATCCATCACCTTGCTGGAGCCTATCCTAGCTACTGCTGGGTGAAGGTGGAGTACACCCTGGACTCACACTCACGCTTGTATGAACACTTCGGGACAATTTGGAGACACCAATCTACCTATGAAACATGTTTTTAGCGTGTAGGGGGAAGAAAATCCAGGAATACACAAGTAAAGTTAAAAGTTCACCAAAGATCAGCTCAGTAAATTAAAAAAAATAAGTTCAAAATTCAAGACTGTAAAAAAAAAAAAAAACCCAACAGGAAAATAACAGAATATTAATATTGCATCAAGAAAAAAAGAATTACTAACGGGTTAAACCTATATGGTTATTTGTATTCACCTCATAAAAGAAAGAAAGAAAAAAAAAACGCTGGATCTGGTTAAAAATATGTTTTAATCTTGATTAAAAATCACTTTAAAATGCTACATTTTGGAGTTGATATGTCTAAACGGTGGTTTCTGTTCTCATCTTCACCACTGGGTCGATGTCCTTCGGGGGAAGAACTCAAACTCAGGAAAATGTCGCGTTCATATGTCGTTGGAATAATAGGACAAACGACTGTCTGACTTGGAAATCCCTCATGAACATTGAAAAACAACAAAACTCCAAACACTACAGGAATGCAGCATGATCTTCTGTGACTGGGCAAAGAGGATTTTGTTTGTAGGGTGCCATCTGTGGGGAGACCTGAACTACAAGGGGGATAAAACAATACAGGTAAACAAAATCATTACAATTACAGTTTTCCAATTTGGTGGGCCAGCCTAAATAGTTTAACGGGTTGCATGTGGCCCGCGGGCCACACTTTGCCCACTCCTGGTCTATAACTTGTTTCATGTTTTTCCTGCAGTAGTTCATCATCATCCCACTAGGGGCACTAGAAGGACTTTTCCTGCTCATTTCAAAATGGCTGCCTCCACAAACTCTAAATACAAAAAAGTTAGGCCAAAATTTCAAAGCTTTAAGGTTAAACGATGTATTGTTTTCGGTCTAAACTCTTAACTTAATATTTTTTCATCTAAAACTACGTTCAGAAATGTGCATTAAAAAAATAAAAAAAAACACCCACTTTCAATGAAAAGTCTACGTGTCAGGAGTCAGAGTTCCGTCTCCCACTCTGGTCACCGTCTCCAGAGTGAATGCACTACAGCTCCCAGCAACCCCAGCGCACAGTTCCACAGGAAACTTAAGCACCGCTAAGAGCCTGATCATTGTGAAGTTATTAAAGTTTGTGTTTGAGTTCTATGAACTCAAGTCTTTCACATATCAGAGTATACTGTATGATCTTTTATCTTGGTGTGAAAAGAAAAAGCCTGGAGCCGGATTCAAGAGATTAGCATCATTTTGATATTTCACCACAAGCCTCTTACAACTGTAGGCAGCTAGTAAAGAGTAGAAAAAGAAGAAGAAGAGGAAGAAGAAGCCCCTCCCTGCTTTTCCAGTGTGAACACCATGGACTGAATGCATCTTCAGGAACTCACATACATCCAAGTGTGTTTGTAGCTTTAAACTAACATTATTATGAGCAAAAACATGAAATCACCACTGATACTATCTAAACTTAATTGAAAATATTTGTAAAATTTGGATTTGATTAAAGGGTTTATAAAACATCAGAGAAAGATTTTTGGAAAAAAAATTGAATTTTCTGTCATTTCATTGATATACAGGGATTTAAATGGTTAATTTTTTTCAAGAAAGATTTATGTAGACAACATCAAGACAACACTGTACCAAACACCACAGAAAATGTGCAAAGACACTCCTCAAATATTTCATAAAGCCGATGTCTATAAAGCTTTTCAAAAAACTAACAGGAATCACCAATGAAGGATTTTAGCTGAAGTTTTTGTGAAGTTAAAGCAGAAAATTTTAAGGAGCTGAAAAGGAGAAAAATGAAACATTTTGTCATTTTTCTAAGTTATTGAAAAATTAGCTTAAAACAAAAGATGCAAAGAAAATGTAAAACTAATGGGACAATTATAGAAGAAGGAACCTGAGTGTAGACTTCCGAGCTCACGTGATGCACCTGTCTTACCTGCCAGCATCCCGGAGCCAGACCCTCCTTCCAAATCTCCGGCAGGTGAAGCGGCGCGTACCGTTAAGAGTCCCAGGACGCACGTGGTCCATCCAAGTATCAGCATCTTTCCTGATTCTTGCCTCCTTCTTCTGCTCCGAGGCGTCACTTCAGCAGCATGGTGGGTCCCCCACAACTGAACAAAAGAAGCCGACTAACTTCTGCTCCTCTTCATCACTCCTCCTCCAGCAGCTGCATCGCATCACTGAACGACCCGACAGAAGCCACGCCCCTTTCTTCTCATGCAGACCAATAAAAAGGGGAAAGATCCTCCACCCATTCTTCCTAACATCCCGGTCTAGTCCACACAGCTGGACTGGACTCCAGAATCCAGATGTTACAAACACATGGAGGAACAAAAAAAACAAAACAGATGGGACTGAGTGTTTCTGATGAAGTCAGAGCTTGGATTCATTCTGGTTAGAATTTGGATAACTGAAGAAAAGAGCCGAGTAATGCTGTGTCATGATTCGTCTGCTCCAGAACAGCAGCTGTCCTTGTTTTTGGGAGCAAATGTGAGCTTTGATTGTCTGATCCAGGTGAAGGAAGAGGACTCAGGTGAAACACGTTGCTGAAAGTTCATATTCATTCAGGTTACGTTGTCTTGAAAGTCCAGGGTAATCCCTCCCCCCTGACCCCATTTGGATTTATCTATCTGTGCTTCCATGCAGATGTTTTAGATTCTCCTCCACGTCTTTCTTCTGAACATATCCACCTGTGCTCTGGTCTGCACTCTTTCCAGGTTTCTTGGTGCAGGAGGAGAGGAAAGCCCTCCCCCCCTCTCCCCACCTTAAGCTTCAGCGAGTAACATGAACTCCCCCCGCTGTAAATCTGTCTTGCCTGTGCAGGACGGACACCTGAGCACGCGGGTCGGGGCCGCAGAAGGGGGGGCTCCTCTCCGCTGCTCCTCCCGAGGCTTCTGTAGCATTTTCATTAAAACGCCAACAAAATATTTAGCTGCAGATTCAATAGCATTCCCTAGAACAGTGTTTTTCAACCTTTTTTGAGCCAAGGTACACTTTCAATGAGAAAAATCCTGCGGCACACTGGTATCCAGAAAGGTAAAAAATATTAGTCTGTATTGATGTACAACCTAGTTTACATTTTTTAAATAAGTGGGAATCGTCATTGCAGCGCTGAGGCACTGCCATTTTAACCCAGTGTTTCTCAATGTCAACCCCCCCACACCCCACACACACACACACACACACACACAACTTTCCGCTATGAATCTCATTGGTACCATTTCTCAAGTTAAACTTATACCTCTTCAAAACAGTCTACATTTATTATCATTGAAAAATGATTAAAAAAAAAAATCTAAAAAAAAAAACACTTCAAAATAATCTCTTTTTTTTAAAGAATACTTACAAAACTTTCAAAGTAAAAACAGTCTTTCCTTGTTTCCCTCCACAGTAGTGATGGAATTCTGGCTCGTCTCAAAAATTCAGTTCTTTTGCATTAACTCTCTGACTACAGCGACTTTTTGAGCTACCGAATGGATATTTAGGTTGTTTTTGCTTTATTTCATTTATTATAAATATAAGATTATGCACAAAGTCCATAATGTAAACATGTTTTCATTCATTTAAAGCAGGGGTCACCAACGTGGTGCCCGGGGGCACCAGGTAGCTCTCAAGGACCCCATAAGGTGCCCTCAGGGGTCTTTTAAAAATAGTGAAACTCACATGTGAGCTGCATCTAAAATTGAATGTTATTCTGTTGCATTTTTTTAAATTACACTTTAATTACATAGATTTAAAAATGAAAAGGTCTTAAACATATGTTCATGATTTGTGAACTTTAGATAGATTTAGTTGACCTACTCCACTTCAAAGATCATTAATTTTGTTAAAAATACTGAAGATTTGGTCATTAGTTCATAATTTGAAAAGATTTGTTTAAAAATGTCTAAGTTGATTTTTCTTTAACCTTACATAATTGATAAACATTGAACAACGTAGTGAAAATAGGGAAACTTTTCCCATGAAATGTTGTGATGTAAGAGAAATTCTGAAAATATAACAATTACTGAGATTAATTAAGTGCTGAATTTTGATATTTGTTTCCTAGCTTGTTGTTATTATTGATAATTATGGTGAGAAATCATTGTCTTTACATAGATGATTATCATTATTCATTATTAATAATGTATAACAAAACATCAAAATGGTAGCCTTTCGCATGACTCAGTATTTGTGAAGTAGCCCTCCGTTTTACAAATGTTGGGGACCCCTGATTTAAAGTGTACATTATGTTTATGATGTTATTTATCCCTTCCAGATAGAATGTACAAAATCAATGAAAAAAATAACTATTAACTATTCCGTTTTAACTCTATAAATCTTAAATTTTTTTTTCCTTTTAAACACATTTGAAGTGAACAACACAACTATGCAAACCACAATCCAAAATACAAATTAAATTGTGCAAACCTTATAAATAAGGACTTTTATTTGCAATATTAAGAAAGACAAAAGAGTCTCAGCTTTGAGATTGAGATCGGGCACTTTCTCTCTCTTTCTCTCCGTTTCTTTTAATCTCTGTTAAATATTTTTCCATCACAATTCTTGAGGTTTAATGAAATATTCCTCTCTGTGTGTGGATATCACGGTCACTGACGGTCCTCGATCAACTGTTAAGTAACTAACATAAATGGCATGATTCCCGGATTGCACCGTCCCTCCCCCCATTTGAGAAACGTTACTTTAACCAAATGCATCATGGGGGACGTAGTGAATAAACTCGCGCGGATTCCGAATATACTCACGTTTCTGAGCTTCATTCTTTTGTTCACTTCTTAAACTGTCTGACACCGGATCCTGAAGGAAGCTACACCGCTAAACACGAGCTTTAGCGGCTGTTTTTGTTAGAACCGACAGACTTTATGAGCCAAAAAGAAACAAGGAAGTGAGGACGTTAACCACTTCTGATTGGTCAGATTGATGACATGTGATCAAGCCTCCAACAATGATTGGCGGAAATAGTTGAAGGGGGCGGGACTTTTCTGAAAGCCGAGCTTGCGGCTGGTTCTGCGGTCAGATTGCGGTGAAATTATTCTGATTAAAGAGTAATTTATTGAAGCAAAGAAAAATTTATTTTACAATCTTGCAATGGGTAATTTCCCGTGGTACACCTGACCATCTCCCACGGCACACTGGTTGAAAAACACTGCCCTCGAAACCAAACTCTGAGTTAGGACACCTTTGAGTGCAGGTTCATCTACTTCCTCCTAATTTGATGACTAGTGTCAAACAAGACCCACAGACACGGTCAGAAAAAATAATTTTTTTTGGCTGAATCTTCAGAAATTGGGTCAAACATATTGTTGTTTTTATTTTTCTTAAAGAGAATCAGTTGTGTGTTCAGGTGAAAAAAATACAAGTGGTCCATCTTCTGGTTCTGATGCTAGATTCGTACTGACTTCAGTGACGCGCGTCCAACGGGCCACTTCCAAGGAAAATCTGTGTAAACGCATTCTGCATTCAAAGCTCTTGTGTTCACGCTATAAGTACATGCATAGCCAGTAAACACACATTTTACACTCCTGTAAATGAGGAGGAGCATGCTGCAGCATCGCAAGACCGAATAGACGGGTGTGGTGAGTTAGCTTGGTGGTGCGTAAGTAGCGAAACAAACATTTCGGGCTTTTTTCATTAGACACTAACATTTGGCAAAGATTTATAAGGTTTTGACAGCCTGGAGGACCTGGAGAAATTCACTGATGACTGCTTTGATACCTTGGTCATGAAGAACTCTTGCAGCACCACCACTCCTTCCACCAACCGTCCTGAAGATTCTCCCGGGGCCGTCTCTTCTACAGGCAGCAGAATCAGCGACGTGTCAAATTCCATAAATAAGAAGCTCTCCAGCCTCGATGCCCGCCTCAACCTGCTGGACATCCTCCATAAAGAGTTCCAGGGCCTGCAGGACTCTCTGGAGTTCAGCCAGCAGCAGGTGCAGGAGTTAGCCACGGAGAACCAGAACCTCAGGGAGTCTGTGAAGGTCCTAACATCCGAGGAGAACCGGGCCGTGAAGGAAACCTCCTGGATCTTCAGGCTTCCTATTAAACATCTGATTCATTTTTCTGTTTGTTCTTTTCTATTAACGTTTTTCTTTGAAATAATTTGATGCTTTATTTCACAATGTCACCATTTACTTTTTCTATCTTGACCTAAATTGATATTGTATTTCAATTGATCAATCACAGTGGCAATGAGAAGTTTATGAATCATTTCTTGTCCCTTTGCTCCTCCATGCAGCAAACACTTTAATGCTCATGTGAATGTGAATGAATTGAATGTTCCCGAACAAAAAATGAAACTCACCACATTACATTGGACTTGTTTTCGAACAACACACTCTCACATATTGACGTTTGGTTAAAAACCCTCCGTGTCACTTTTTGAAGTTTTGGGTGTCTCCAACGTATTTTTTGATTTGCTAGCTATTCCTAAAATTAAAGGCCCGCAACCCTCGGAACGCAGTACGGGATGTGAGACCTTATACGGTACCAGACGGGTTCCTTCGTGTCCTGGTACTGCCTGCTCTCAGCTAGAGATTTAAAAAAACTGAAAGACAAACATTTCAGTGTTTCCTTTTCTTTAATGAATGACATTGTTCCTCACACTTTACAGATAGAAAGAATATGAATCTCCTGGCAAGTTTAAAGCCACTAAAAGGATTTAAAATACATCTTGATCCAGTTTTATTTACGGTGGTCCCTCAGAGCAGACGGTCGACCTTCGAACCACAGAAATGCCCCGTATTTCACGTCCTGTTAGTCAGCTTTGATCGTGTTTGTGCCTTACTGTGTTGTCTGTACATCATTTAACACACGAATCATTTACAAGTCTTCATACACAAGATTTGGTCACGAGAAAGCCTGAAACTTTCCGAGGGTAAAGCTACGGGCCGGGTGAAGTGTCGTCTTGTTGCATAGCCCTACGTTTGAGTCAACAGTCATCTGGGACAACACCAGACCTGCGAGTTCACACCCCCAGCTCTGCTCTCGGGTCAAAGCTTGAGAAGAAGGACGCCTGCGATATTCAGGCTAATATGGCAAACGGGAAATCGATACTGCATGCTCGACCAGGCATGTGTGTCGGATTTATTCCAAGAGTGGCACTGTTCCCTTTCTGAGACGTCATCTGGAACAGGCTGGCAGTAACAGTGAAAGAGAAAGGCAAATGTCCATCACACACTCTTTAACCAAAGAACAGACAACACATGTGACGACCCTATCATGCACTACAAAGCTTACTTTGGATTAACTGGACTAAATCACATGTATCTACCACAGAATTTAAAAAATGTTTTGTTTTTTTTTTGCATCCTTTCCTTCTTTCTTGGTCCCTCCTATTCTTCCAGCTTACGTGAGCCACATCTCAACACGTTATGGTAAATGAGGCACTTGGTTTTTTTTAGCCACTTAATGCCGGAAAGCATCTGCAGAAACGAAGCTGTAGCTCCACTTGCAGCTCATCAGGTCTGATGGTGTCATGGCAGAACTCAGAATGGAACCGTCACCCGAAACGACCAAACGTAGAACGGCAGTGAGCGGCCGTGTCGGAGTCAGAGAGATGCTTCAATGAGTGGACTACCTATGGCAGAATCGTTCAGATGTGCTGGAATTTCAGTGCAAGTGTTTAGTTCTTCTACCATTTAGCTCTCGCGTCACTTCTCCCTGACTGTTTTTTCCTAACACCCCCCTTTAAGACGAGTCCCGCAGTTCTTGCTGACCCGAGCCGACTTTGGGGCAAAAAAAAAAGCACTTATAAGCAGCGGCGTTCAGCTGACGCTCCCACCGATTATCCGTTTCAGCACCAGTCGTCCTCCTCCCTCTCCCTGAGGTTCAGCGTCCCTCTGCTCCCACTTCCAGAGGCGGGGCTGACTCCGAGGGTGAAGTGGTAGCCGTTGGGCACGCCTGCTGCGCGTCCCTGCATGGCGGTGGCTGTGGCGGCCTCGGCAGCGCCGCGCTGGGAGGCTGCAGCAGTTCTGGCGAAGCGTCCTCCTCCGTGGCTGCTCACAGCATCCTGGAAGTCCTCCGACTCTTCCAGGAGAGCCTGCCGAGAGGAGTCCAGGTGCTGCCTGTTCAAGTTCGGGTCTGAACCCACGCAGGTGGCGGACGGCGGGGCCTCGCTGTGGCCCGCGGGGTGCCGGTCGTGCTCTGAAAGGCCTCGGCTCAGACGAGCCTGGTGTCCCGCCGCGGCGGCGCTGCCCGGCAGAGCGGAGGAGCTGGCGGTCTTGTAAGCCACGCCTGGACGAGGCGTTAAGGGGGTCTGAGGGAGCTGGCGACGCCCTCGGCCTGCTGTGCTGGTACCAGTGGGGGGGGCAACTTTTACCGCACCACTAACCTGCTGAAAAAGCAGAGAAAAGAACTCAAAGTCAATATTACAGCCCCAACGGGCTCAAGTCTGAGAGGAAAACCAAAAATAAGACCACAACAAAAACTGGACACCAGTGAGAAAAGAACACAGTGTATTAAATGATAAAATCCTAAATTAAAGATCTCATAGTTCCTTACCAACCAATCAGAACCAATCTGGATTGTCAGGGAGACTTCTGACCCAGTCATGTCGACTGTCAGAGTCAGCAGCTCCCTGCTCAGAGCAGCCAGACCAAAACAAATAAACAAAGTCTGCAAATCAAGACTACCAAGTTACAAACTAAAATAACAAAACCCAGCAGTCTGCCGAGGACAAAGAAGGTAACGCTCCCTGCCTGCCTCGGTGTGGCCTCCTCTGTCTTTCACAGCCAGCAGGAGCCAGTTAAGGCCATTGGTGAGCAGAAGGACCAGATGGATAAAGATCCAGCAGGAGCAGCAGGACGTAACGGTCAAGCACCAGTGCTTTCATGCTCACCAGCTCATGAACTTTGAGCTGATATTCTCTCCTCCTGACTGTAAGAAAACGGACTAAATCTAAAAAAAAAAAAAAAAAAAATCATCTGAAAAGATGATCTCTTTGTCTCCATTGAAGTCTGCAAACAGAACCAGTTCACCTTTTATTATAAATCCCACATGAAGGTGTTTGGAGAACCAAATTATTTCCTTATTTTTTATGAAGATAGAACTATTTCAGTTATTTTCCAACTTGGAACTGATTTCTAGAGAAACAAATATTGACCCCCTTAGCAGCACCTCTGCCACACTCACCGCAGCACCATCTGCCTAAAGCTGCAAACACACCAGGGATGTGATGAATTTGAAAAGAAAATGCCAAATGTGGGTTTGTGAAAGCATGTTTGGCCCATCGTGTTCACACTGGACAAGCAGGAAAGGGCTTCCTCTTCCTCGTCTTTTTACAGTAAGTGAGTGAAAGCTCAACATGTTGGAATCTAGTTTGAAAAGAAAAACGGCTGCAGCTTGTTCCTGCACACCTTTGTCCCGCAAACCTCACCTGTTTGAGGGAGTCCTGGCCTTCACCCGGAGAGGTGGACCGGCTGGGACCGGCCGACCGGGCCTGACACGGCTCTCTGCTGCCGTAGCGCTCACAGGAGTAGTAGCGCTGCTTCTCCCCCGCGGAGGAGTGGTGCCGTCTTTCGTGGGGGCGACTGCGATCTCGTTCCCTCGCTCGTTCTCTGGAAAAACCGTCGGCTGAGGGGTCTGAGTGGAGAGAAAGACAACACTTTTTAGGAAGAGTAATGAAGACTTCTGATCGGTCCTTACACACACACACACACACACAAACACACACTTAAAGACACTCAAACTCATCCCGCACTTTGAAGGAAATGTTTCAATCTTGTTTCACAAGCTCAGTTTTGACTGTTTACCATTAAACATGTGGTTCTTCTCATATTTTAGGCTCTTTTTGAATCATTCCACACCATGAAACGTTAGTGGAAATTCTTTTGGATTTAATTAGGAAAGTCAAATGAGGGGTTTAGTGAGCCTCCAACTCCTCCCTCTCATCTGTGAAACAACTAATCGTTGCGGAGGGAATTCCCTTCTTCAATCCCGCGTTCGGGTTGCAGATATATTAAGTCCACTGACAGACAACAATTCATCAAGACCTAATAAGTCAAGTCTGCTAAAAACTTCATGGCCCTAAATTCAGTCTATCTCTGCTCCTAATGTTCTCCTTTCTCACCGAGTCAGGACTATAAATCCAGTTTGACCTGTCCTCAGTGGCCTTTCATCTTAGCAGTTAGACCCCCCTGCAGCCGTCACGCCACCGGCACGCCGGCTCTGATCGTTTCAGCAGATGAGCTCCGACGGAAAACAAAAGCTGGAGGCGTGATACTAGAAACAGGAGGGGATTCACTCTGCTGAAGGGAACGCTTATGTAATACCGGCTTACAATTCAAACACACCAAATAAATAAAGCTGTGATGGATGCCAAAAAAAAAAAAAAAATTAAATAAAGCTTTATTCTTCATAATGTTGATTTTAATAGCTGGGTGCTCAGAATTCAGCTGCCACCTGTCAATCAAAACTCAGATGAAAATTGTGTTTATGATGTTTTGAACATGATCTTGTGGCATTTTTTTGATCATGAAGGACATTAATGAAGAAAATCAAGCTTAAAATTCCCTATCTGAGTATTTCTTTATTCAAATCATGATTCAGGAGCAGACATAAACGTGACGACAATGTCAGAGCTCTGCCTCATTCTAGATCCATTCTTTGATTTCCTCGTCTGCTCTGGAACCTTGATCAAAGCTAAATAGCTCTGTTCTTGCTCTCCATTCGTGTTGCACCGGTAATGCTGGGGGTGTGAGGGGCT
The DNA here is from genome assembly GCA_003999625.1 of Oryzias javanicus. Taxonomy (NCBI): domain Eukaryota; kingdom Metazoa; phylum Chordata; class Actinopteri; order Beloniformes; family Adrianichthyidae; genus Oryzias; species Oryzias javanicus. Next base: position 4,907,785 of record CM012448.1, read on the forward strand.
GTAAGCTAGCGGGAGAGTGCGTAAACAGATAGCTGAGTTACTGAGGACAGGAAAAGGGGGTGGGGGCATCAGTCAGAGGTTAATTTCTATTGAACTCTTCACGCTCTGCAGAAACTATGTCCTTCTAAACCACACACGGTTTTTGATTTGGGCTAAAAACAGCAGAATGATAATTAAACAACTGCTGGGAAAGCTTTGAAAATAGATCAGAGTAAACCTTTGATAAATACATGATCTATTTCACAAATATGAGTCTAATCAGATATTATTGATAACATGTCTAGAATAAAGAGTGTTTTAAATGAAGCAATAGGTTTTGTTTTTTGTATGGAAACATACTGCATTCATTAAAAACAACACAAACCAAAAACAGGTCATCTTGACTGTACAAAAAGTATTAAAAAAAACAAACAAAAAAAGGGGTTTAATTTTTATTTTTTTGTTTTCTTTTTAAATTTCTTTCCATATCTTTCATGATATTTTCTTGATTACAACAAAATCATATAAGATCGTCTTCCAAGAAGCTCACTGCTGATTGGTGGAAGTGGTTGCCATAGAAATGATGACTCAGATCAACTCAGATCAATCACTCAGCGGTATCGTGAAGAAATGACGAATGAATTCACTTCTTTTTTGTTGGAACCGTATCTGTGGGTGATGTCACAGTCACTCGGTCCAGTTCTTTTATAGAGTCAATGGAAGAACCTCACCTGATAAGCTACGATTAAAAGTTGAAAATCCACAAAGTGTCCGTGTCACAGACATGTTATGTTTATGTGCTGGTCATGATATTCATTCTTCCTACTTACTCTATCCACAAATATAAAAGAGTGAAACATTGGGGAAGCAATAAATAATCACAAGTATGAACTGCTTATTTTTGCTTATGAATTATCGTTGGATACAAAGAAGCAGCAAAATCCATGTGTGACCAGGACAACATTGTGGCACATAGTCTGTTTTTCCAATATATTTTTGATATAATTAGTTATTGGAGATGTTTTTTTCTAATTTTTTTAAAATCACATTTTGTGTTTGTTTTCCAGTATCATTTTTTGGACATGTTTTTTTTTAAATTATCTTTCTATTTTTTGTTCCAGTTTTTAGGACTACACTGTAAAAAGTGAAACATTAGATCAATTAACAAAAGCTCTGTAATTTGTTAAATATTAGTTTTGACCAAATAACATTTTTAAGTAGAGTAAACTATGAATCCAAAATTTTAATTTGGTGAAAGCTAAAAAGAAAAGCTCGATATGTGGCATTAGACGCAATAACCTGTGTAGTACAGGTGTAGAAGTTAAGGATCCTGAAACTAATAGCTAGCTAAAAACGCAGATGTTTGCTTTAATATTAGCTAAATGCCAAATTAGTCAAAAACACAAAATAATGGAAAATGTCTAATTTTGCCAAATAAGCTAGCATATTGCTAAAATATTAGCTAAACTCAAAATTGGCCTAAAAAAACGGAATAAATGTCTAAATTAGCCAAAACAGCTAGCATGATGCTAACATATTATCTAAATTCCATACTATTCTAAAGAAAAAAAAAACCTGGAAAAAAATGTCAAATTGTTGCCAATATCTTTGAATTTTGTCTGAATTTTCCAAATTACCCTAAAAAAACAGTCGATTTTAGAGTTTGAATGCTGTCTCTATATGAAACAAAGCGGAAGTTCACAAATTTCAAAGCGCACAAAGTTTTGAAAGGATTTGAGTAATTTCTCGTTCATAGGGGGAATATTTTGCTCAATAGTTCAAAGACTGTAAAGGTCATGAAAACCAAAAGTAAAAATAGTAATGTCCAGAGTGAGCTGAACGTTTTGTTACAAAGATTTCTGAAATCTTTGAAAGTGTGTTTGAGTTGTTGTGTGCTAAAAAACCTAAAGAAAGGAGTGAGAATAGCGATGCTTACTTAGCATTCACAATATTAAATGTAATAAATTACAGAATTATGTTAACTGGTCGTCTGCAACCTGCAACACTCAAACATGCTGGTTCACTCTAAGAGAAAGAGTAAGTATATTAGGAGTTTGTTTTAAGAATACATTAAATGTTTTCGAGATTATTTAATTACAGAGAAATTAATAATGTTAGCCTGGGATGTTTTTGTGTAATATATTGACGGTCCCTGATTGCCTCAACAGCATCACATGGATCAACAAAGTTTAAAACAGGCGGATTCTCTTTAACAAAAAACTCAGATTTTTACTATTTTTCTTCACAACACATCCTGAAAAGTTTTTCTTCTCCTAAAAGTGTGATTTTCAGTCTTTGATCCAGAAGCGTCTCGTTTTTCCTTAAACTGTATCTCATTTGAGCTTGACCATGACTCGTCTGCCTCACCCGTGGTGCTGCCTGGCTGCACAGATGCAGCTTTTTCCAACGACCTGTGCTTCTTCTCCCTGTCCTTGTCCCTGCGCCGATGGCAGCGGTGGTGGTGATGGTGGTGGTGGGCCCTCTCTTCCTCCTGCCCTGCCCCCGCCGGAGGCTGCCCGGCGCGCTCCAGGTCGTACTCCCTCAGTTCCACCTCGTGGTGGCTCTGCGGCGTCAGCGAGGATGCCGAGCGCTTTATGGGGCTGAGGTCAACGATGGGCTGAGAGGGTGAAGCAGAGGGACGAGGTCAAGCGGCTGAGCGGGCAGCTCTAGTGGGGGCTTCGCCCACGTCGCTTGAACTGCATCAACTAAATATTCACCACTCACAAAAAACAAAAAAAAAAAAACACAAACAATCACGCGCAATCTCTGTGTAAAGGCAGATAAAGAAGCCCTTCTTCTCCAGACTGCAGAAGGTTCGAGAAGAATGAACACAGTTTGATCCCAAATCTAGAACTTTTTAGAACATAGAAAGCTAGCAGGAAGATCCGCTAGTTCAAGGAAGAGGTGAGTGTGACTGTCCTCAGCTTTCATGTGCTTCTTTTTTATGACTTTGCCAATATGATCAATTTTGAGCACATAAAATAACAATGACGGAATAGAAACAGAACAAAACAGTCAATGAGGTCAAAAAGTGCAGAACTGACCTAAACCTGATCACCTTTTCTAAAAAGCAGAGTAAAAGATTTTTCAACTAAATGAGGATTTCTGTTGTTTTAGACAACCTGATTGCAGTTTTCACACAGTACGTTCATTTTAGGAAGTGACATACTGAAATCAACTCAAAACTCAACTCCAAATGCAAATACTAGTACAAAGCACTTGAATCTCAGCTCTAACTTCCTGATTGAAAGACACGTGTTCCTGCTGCAGCAGTAAATAAAACACCAGTAATCTGAATTTATGCTTTTTCTTTTTTCATAAATGGATCCGTCGGATAATTTCTGTGAGAGGTCAGTGACACTCACCCTTCCAGCTTAATTATTCCTTAACCAGTTGAGTTAACAACACCAGCCTAGTGAGAGAGGAAACCAGAACAGCAGCTGCCTTACCACGCCACCTGCTGGTCGACTGTTGGCAATCAGAGTTCAATGACATCTGAAAACTAGACAAAACAGAATCCACCATTTAAATAGCACTAATTTACTATTTTTTCTTTACAATTTGTCACCAACAGATCAAATATGTCTCAGAATAAGATTAGGAAATCTCTTTTATGAGGGAGTTTAGCTTGTTGCTAAAATAGAGCTAACTGTAAATTAGCTTAAAAAACTCCAGTAGATAACAAATTAGCCAAACATGTTAGCATGTTGCTAAAATATTCTGTAAACCAATCGGAAACTAATTAAGCTGAAAATATATATTTTTTAATTACTATAAAAGATGAAAACATAACCCATGAATATATTTGAAGGCTTTTTTATATTCTACTTAAAATTTTGAAATTTGAAGACTTTCTCATTCATTTCCTATGGTGCATATTTTGCTCAATATTTGAAAAAATATAGAGTTTATAAATACTGACAGTAATGTCGTGAACAAGCTAAACGTTTTGATACCAAGTTTGCTGAAATCAGTGAAAGTGTGATTTAGTTTTTATGTGGCAAAAAAAATATACAGAAAGGAGGAGAATCCCTAAAAGAATCATGCTCTCATGCTCTCAACTTGGATTTCAAATCATTTAACGGTAGGAGTTCTGCAAGTTTCCACATCTGTATTTGACTTCAGATAACTCTGTAATTCTCTATTTTTGCCTTTTCTTTAAAATGAGAAAGTTAATATTTAATCACCCACTTCAATAAAAATTTAAATTTTTGTGTTTAAAAAATGTTCCTGTGGAATTTTTCTCATGACGCATGATCTACAGAAAATTTGGTTAAAAATTGGATCGCTTAGTAATCTTTTATTAAAATCATTATGAACTAATGGAGAAAAAAAAAAAAAAGCTTTTTCGAAAAAACGTAGGCTTACCATGTGCTAAAAGTCATCTCACCTCCACATCTCAGAGATGAATTTCTAAAGAACTCCTGCCGCTCTGCAGAAACTATGTCCTAGAAAAGGACAATTTTTTTTTTATTTATCAAAATTATAAGACCACTTTTAAGATGATTGGAGTGGGACTTTAAATTAAACTAAAAACAACCTCCTGACTAAAAGGATATTTAACCCAATAGCACTATTGCCGGGTGATTTTCACCCAAGCAAAAGTATTCACATGATTTTCAATATGTTGCATGTTGTGTGGACTTTTTTGTTCTGAAATTCAACATTTTTTCAACATAATTTTCCATTTTATTACATTGATATACCACAGTTGTAAATAAACTTAAATTACTGTAATTTATCATGCATTTTCATATTTTTGTTCTATTTTTAATGAGAAACACTTATAGATTTATTTATTTTGGGTGGCGTTTGCATGTGTGGGTTTTCTCCGGACTTCCTCTTATCGTCCACAAACATGCTTCATAGGTTAATTGGTTACTCTAAGTGTTCCTATGTGTGAAAGTTAGAGTGAATGGGCGTGTGATTGAGGCCCTGTGACAGGCTGGTGACCTGTCCAGGTTATACCCCGTCTCCGTCCAGGTTAGGCTCCAGCAACCCAATGACCCAGAAAGGGACAAGTGGCTAAGAACATGAATAAATGAATGAAATTTTTATTGAGTATGTTATATATTGGGTAAAAACTACCTAGCAAAAGTGATAGTGTAACTTTTTATAATGAAAGTGTTGTAGGGTTAAGTGAATACTAGAGCAACACGCAGAATTAAACAACATTTTTACAAAAGAGATCATTTTAAAAATTGTTTTAATTTGAACAATGTTTCTTAAAAATGTTCAAAATATTTTTTTATTGAAATATATATACATATTTTATAATTTCTTGCATTCTCTTTACTTAGTCTAAAAGTAAAAATCCATTTTAGTCTACAGAAGTATTCTGTATAATTCCTACACTACACATACACTGACTATAGTACACCGCTATCCTTGTACTAAAGTATACTTAATAAAATAAACTTCAAGTGTTCTAGTTTTATCTTAGGGTGTTTATTAATCTCTTTGGAAGCTGAGAGATTTGGCTCAGCTTTTCCTCGTGTGTAAAGCTTGAATAAAGCTGTAGAGCTGCTAAGACGTCTGCAGGTTGGGGCTGCTGCTCTGTTCTGCTCGTTCCTGTCTCACAGTCTGGCCAGTTGTTACAGTCAGAGACAACAATATCACAACACAGTAAAAGTAACTAGATTACAGTTTCACTCTGTGAGTGTACAGTCTTAAAATCTCCCCTTTGAAACAAGTCCTAAAACACGCTTCTGCGCTTGGATTCTCCCTACTTTAGTTCTCATCACTGAAGGATGAAGTGATGCAAACTAAAGAGTCCTCTTCTGCTCCCCTTTCAAGACCCGGAAGAGCCTTGAAATGAGTGGAAGTGAGGCGTTCCGGGGAGAATTCCGACTTGTTTGCTTTTCCCGTCAGTGTAAGAAAATCGGATTTTAAGACTGAACATCAAAGCAGAGAACAGCAAGAAATGGACAGAAGAAATTTTTAATGCAAAAAGAGCAGCAGGAGTTTTTCTAGATCACACATGCACACACAGACCGGCAGATGTCCTCACTTCCAAATTTTGACCTCACTTTGTTGGTCTAAAATTCTTGCTGGTCCTCGGTACCGGCCAAGTGCAAGAACACTAACACACACATACGCGCACACACACAAACTACATCTAAAGTTCTGGACAGAGGTGCTCACAAGTCCCTTTAATGCAAGTCCAAGTCAAGTCCAAAGTCTTTAAACTTATAGTAAAATAGAATATTTTACCAAGTACTCATGGGACATAAAACAATCACATGTTGTTTCTGCATTCTTAATGCAAATGCACTGGAAAATGGACTTTTATTCTTAGAATGATAAGTCTTTGAGGTCAAACCCCAAGTCTATGGAGGTGAGATTTAAATTCGAGTCTCCAGTGCGAGTCCCCGTCTCTGACCGACTGAAAGCAGAGGAAAATGCCCCCTGATGCAGACGCTGGTGTTCTGCTCTGCAACAAATGAAGGGGTGTGAAGTGTGCGCGGTGATGTAAAGAGCACAAAAAAGACATGAAAAAAATCGAGGGAGAGGACGGGAGGAGGGCGAAGAGGAGAAAAAAAAAAGAGAAAGAGCGGTGGCACAACAGGTGGTACATACTGCCAGGTGGGTCCCGGGGGCGTGGCGAGGGTGGCTCCGCTATCAGACAGCACGCACAAAAGGAGGTGGGCAAAACATTAGCAGTGAGCATCAAATAAGGAGAGAGGGGAGACAGAGATGAGGAGCAGAGGAGGGTGAAGGGGAACATATTCAACACATAGAAGAGGAGTAGCTCATCCACATCCATAATGACTCTTTAAAAGCGTTACACAATTTTGCAAAAGGGACCCGACAGTACAAACAATAGTCATGAACACTTTGCATAGTACACACAATGATGGAAATAATATTTGATCCCTTACTGATTTTGTAGGTTTGCCCACTTAAAACGCAATGAATAAAGTTTGTTGGAACATTGAGACAGAGAATCAAGAAATTAACTTTAAAGAATTTATATACATTTATTTGCATTTTATTGAGGGAATATGAAATATGTTAAAATAAATATTTATTTAATTTTAATTTCTTCAGAGTCCCTGACCGGGACACGAACCCTCGACGTCTGCATTGGAAGGCAGCCACGCTGACAACCGCAATTCAATATGGCTAACACAGCCATTGGTGATTCAGTGTACATCTTCAGTGTTTAACGTTTAAAGATTTTCGTTAAGGGTTAAATAAAGGAAAAGAAAACTCTGTATTAGTAATAACGAGTGGAAAAGCTGTATCGCTCAAATAAAAATGAATTGGGAAACTCCAGGCAATCGACTCGTGGCCTCAAAATCCTCTCCTGACGTAAACAACATTCCCTCCGGATTAATCCAGCCTCCTCCTCTATGAATGAGCAGAGTGATTGGGAAAAGCTACTTCACCGTGTTGATGATGAGGGTGGGCGGAGCCATATACCGTCAAATCCAGAGTGAGAACCTCCTCCGTCCACCAGGAGACTTAAATGAGTCGTGGACGGATCTTCCAACTGAATTTTGACCCAAAACAAACAGACAAGACAACCTGAAGAAGAATCAGATGAAGGTCATGGCGTGGTCGAGACTGTCTCTGGACCTCCGTAGAAAACCTGAAGCTCAAGGTTGCTAAGCAACAAGTAATAATGGACCAAAATTCCTCCTGATGTGTGCAGAAACGTTTGACCTCCGTACTGATAATAAGGGTTTGATACAAAGTGTTGTTTAAATAAAGGAGCGTCGTTTTTGTTTTAGTTGGGCAAACCTACAAAATCAGTAAAGGATTAAATAATTTTCCTCTTCTGCATTTTTCTACCTAGCTGCAGACTTTCTTACAGAGTCCCTTGATGATTTCACAAAAAAAAACCAACTCAAATCTGCAGTCACTTTGTGAGAAAAGTTGTCTAAAAGATTACTGCCATGCCCAGCTGGTTTACTGAAACAGCTTGGAAAGAAGATGCAAACTCAGAGCCTGTTGGCAGTGGCACGCAGAAAAACATTCAAATAAAAAAAAGAAACTGCAGCCTAAATCCTCCGGAGAGTCAGAGATGGAAGAGGAGCAACATAAAAATGAGAAAAGCTGGTGTTAGGAGAGTGGAAGAAGACAGACAGACACACAGAACTGACAACAACTACCTGAAAACATGGAGACAAAAAACAAGACCTGACATTTCATCTGCAGAAAATATGTAAAAAGTTCATTTTCATTCATTCATTTGAAAAAACAGTTTTTCATGTATAATCTAGCAGCTCCGTTTGCTGGTTGTTTTTTGAGGAGATTAATTATATAAACCAGTGGAGAACTCTGGGATGATGGCTTTTGCTGACGTCTTCACTGAGTAACACTTGCTGAGCTTTGTGGTTCATGTTTGAAAAGAAAGGAAGTAGAAACTTTTCACACCTTTAAAAGTAGAATTTATCACCTGCGTTCCAAAAACAATGTTTCCGGGATGTGGTCAGCATCAACACTCTTTCAGCCTCTGTCTCCATGGCAACGACACCCTGCTGCCCCCACATCTCACAGCCAGCCGACTCACAAGCACGTTTTAAACATCCTGAATGTTTAAAGCAAATCCTGCAGGTCTCACTTCAGTCGCTTGAGCAGATTTCAATTATGAATCCATTCTCTTTCAAGTCAGTTACATTCTTGATTTCATGTCAGAACTATTAAAATAACACATTTACTTTTTAAGGAAGTTTTGCTTTTTGGAAACATTGTTTTAGGAATCAAACAGAAAGATGACTGACATGTTTGAGGTTTTTAACCTGGTGAGGGCGATCTTTGGGTCATTAAAGGATCACCAAACAGGGAAGTTGGAGAATGACTCCGCCCACAGCCAAAATGTGAAAATCTAGTCAGAGGGGTGGGGCTTGGGAACAGGACCGTTATCGTTACTGGAGCTGCAGATCATGACGTGGGACTTAAATGTGACTTAAACGTGTCATGCTCTGAATTTGGTGTACTTTGGGTTCTCAGGTAACTGAAAATTTTCAAAAGAAAAAGTGCTTTTTATAATTGCGTTAGATGACTATGTGAAATCCTGTGAAAATATGTTTTTCCTAGAAATTAATTTGTCATCTAGGTTGTTTTAAATTCAACCCTGTAATGAATATGTGTTAAAGTCAAGGCCCAAGGTATAATTACCTCCAGGTAATTCTATCCGGCCCTCCAGATCATTTTATTTTATGGTTTTTAATGGCCTGATTTTATCTTGTGCTTGTTTTTTATCTTATACAATTTTGACAAAATATATTTTTATGAAGAGTAAAATACTGAATGGTTTTGACCCCTTGTGGGAAAACAAAAAAAAACAAACAGACAAAAAATTAGGTTAGCCAAAACAGCTAGCATATGTAGTAAAAATTAACTAAACTTCAAAATAGCCCTAAAAAAACAAACAAAAAAAATCCTAAATTAGCAGAAACTGTTGATATGTACAGTGTAGCTGAAATATTTTCTACAATCCAAAACATCCTAAAAAAATCTTAGTAAATGCCACAATAGTCCAAAAAGTGAGAAGAATACCTATTTTTAAAACGTTTTAACATAATTTTGAAAAATAAAAAGGCAGGAATATTATTCCAGAATAAATTAACTTAAACCTCAAATTACTTTCAATATTTTACTCTCCATAAAAGTATATTTTGTCAAATTTATACAAACTATTCAGGGAAACCTGTGGAATACTAAAGCGCACTGATTTCAGAGAGTCGCCCAAATGGTTTGACAAATCACGAAATTCAACTGTAGTACCTCGCTTCAACCTGTAGGGAGCAGCTCAATATTTTGTTTTTTATATTTACAAATATTAAACAAATTTACTTTAACTTGTCAAAAATGTGGCAACAACTAACAGACAAGACTTTTAAAGCCCCATTTATAGGGGTCAACAGCCAAAAAAAGTTAAATTAGGGTTTGGTTAGTCTTTTTTGAGCTTAAAAGTGATGGTAAAGTTAGATTCTGAAATGTAGTCAGTCAGAAAAAATGTAAAAAATCAGGCACTTAAAACAAAAGCATTTCATTTGCTGGACTTTGGGCTTTTCTCTTAAATATTGGCTGTAACCTCGTCAATCAATAGCTGTTCTGCATTCTTGATCTAGGTTGTATTTCCCAGAACAGGAATGTGGGGGTCGGGGTGAGCCGGCTGGATTGATGTGGACTGACAGTGAGAGAAGCTGCCTCCTCACAGCTGGTTTCACTAACACAGCGCTCCATCAGCCTCTTCGGGCTCATCTCTCATCTCAGCTGCCTCTCCATTATTCAAGCGGGGAAGGAGAACCAGAGTGTTAAAACAAAGAGAGAGCTTACGTGGTGCTCGGCGTTGAGCCGGGGCAGCGAGGCCGCTCTGCAGTGGCTCTCCAGGCTCGGAAATCTCTCCGAGTCAGAAATGATCTCCACCTGCCTCAGCTCCAGCTGTTCCTGAAGGATGCAGAGAGCGGGCATCGGCGCGTGTCAGGACACATTAGGGAAGGGTCTTAACGGCAGAATGAAATATGGATGTTTTCATACCTGTGGTCTGGAGGAGTACTGCACGTCCTCAGACTGGCCTCTCTGCAGCCTCCTCCGAGCTTTGGGCCTCTGTGACGTCTGAGAAACATCTCCAGACTGGGAGTGCTTTATGGTATTCCTCTGGTTCAGGCTTTGATTCAGAAGACAAAAAATGACTGGATGTCTGGAGCTTATTGAAGGATCAGGTTTGGTTAATGGGTACACAAGTTAAAACAGTCATTTAAAATGAACTGAAAGGCCAAATTATGCAACGGGAAAGCTCAGTTTTCTCATCTAAAGTCAGACTAATCCCAATTCTGCTTTTATATTTCATTGTCAAACATCTGCATATGAAGACATGTAGACTTGCATCCTGGTGTGAATGATCAAATACACTCATGTTGATGAGCCTTTAGACCATAGAGGAACATTTACTTTTTGTCCTGAAAGTCAAGATTTCTTCATTTGCTTCGTATCTGGATGAAACTCGGCTTTTGACCAAAGCTCAAGCCGTCATCTCTATTTTATTCACTTACATTGCGTCTCTGCTGGTCGTCATGTTGGCGGTGGTGCTGACGGTGGTGGGCGGGGCCTCTGCTTTGGTTTCTGGCTCAGGCTGCGGTGGGAGGGGCTGCTTGGGGCTGGGCATCGGGGGCTCTGAAGCATGGATGTGAGTGAAGGGCAGCACGGGACGAAACAGGGCGCCCAGTTTGTTCTGCAACCCAAAGGAACGGCTGGTAAAACTAACACGACTTTGTTATGAATTCACAAACAGTGTTGGCGACTGAAATAGGTTCATTAGGCTCTGTTAAGTCAATCAATTTGGTTTGATTTATTTAAAATGAAATTTAATCAACTTCAAGAATTTTTTTTATTTTTAAGCCTTGAGTATTTGAAATATTAAATCAAGTAAAATCTAAAATTTAATTTAAAAAAGAAAATATTACAATAAATATTTTGAAATACACGTTTGATCTTTTATTTAAAAAAAACACAGATTAACCAATACAACGAGATGCAGAACAGTTTAAAATCAAACCAGTCGGTTCACCTTTTACAATTATTTAAACCTATAACCCATAAGGTCAAACGTGATCGCCATACATTTGAGCTGATCCTCCGGATCCTCTGGGTCGACATTTCTAAGATCTGTGAGGTCTCTTCTTTCATCTTCTGTTCCCGTGGCAACAAAACAACCATTCAGGAATCCTTATAATTACAATTTAAGTGGTAGTAGATGATAGGCTATACTGATAACTCTTTTTAAAAATAACTCAGCCAGTGTCATGAAAATGATCTTTAATTGCTAGAGAAGAGCCTACAAATAAATGTAATGTGGTGGAAGAGTTCTTATAGATTCTGTTCAGATGTTGGGTCTGAAGCTTATCTTTAAGGGAAGAAACGCCATCAGTTCACCTGAATGACAGACCTGAAAGGTCTTTTTTTGATTGGTTTTCATCAGGATAGCTGAAAAGGAATGGTTCCAACTATAACTTCAATATCTGGTTTTCAAGTTTTACTCTTAAAGTGTATAGTTATACACTCACTGACTGATTATATCAAGAGATCCTGCTAGTCTTTGGGGTATCCTAATCCAAATACTAGGAGATGGCAACAATGTAGGAAATGTTTGCTGTATCAAACCCCCTTTAGAACACGGTAAAGGTGCACTTTTAGATCGTGACTTCAACAGTGGCTTCACCTGAGGCGCCCCTGTGGGGTTCTGCTGCTGGAGTTTCTTGGCTCGGTTTTGCTTGTAGTAGTCAAAGATCATGTGAGCTGCATACACTTTCCCCACCGTCAGCTCATTATCTGCAGATGAGAGCAGAGGAGGAACAGTTCCTTCATGCAGACACAAGATGGAGCCAGCGGAGTAACAGTGAACATCAGCCACAAGGGATGAATGAATAACTCAGCTGGAAAAGTGGACAACAAGTGACTTAAACATATTTCAACAAAGTTATTTGGAATTCAATTTTAGAACTTTCTAGACCCAAATTTGAGTCCTAAAATGAAGATACAGCACCTGGAGAGGTTTTATTAATCTCATAATTCCACAACATTACACTAGATTTCAGTATCTGTATTTTTGGTTGCTCATTCCTCCTGCTTTGGTAAAACACTGTGCTGCAGCTGTAAAACATTTTAAATAGCTTTTAGTGAAACATACCAAAGCACTAAAGATCCACTCTGATAAAAGTCAAGTTTTAGCATTTGTAACATGTTCTTGTAGCATTTTTATGAGGATTTATGAGGAAAGTTAAGATTAAAAAAGCATTTCTTAGTATTTCTTATTTCAAAAATGCCTTTTTGAAAATGAGCTTTTTTGTCTCCCTTGGATAGCGCCAATATTGCTCGCCGTTTTTGGCCTACTCGTAATGTTAGATTGGGGTCGTGAGGGGCTGTAAACAGAAATCTCTCAGCAACAGAAGAGTCTACCAACAATTTTGATATAACTCCTGCTGCTCTGCAGAAACTATGTCCTATAATAACACACACTTGTTTCCTTTTTGGCTAAAAACGACATAATCAAAGCTAGAAAATTTGCATCTCCAGCAGAAATATGTTTATAATTGCAGAAGGTGTTTTCTTTGATTGCTTCACTGCATAGCGTTTAGCAGAATAAGCTGCCAAATTAGCCAAAAAAGCTGGCATGTTGCTAAGATGTTAGATTAATTCCAAATCACCCCCCCCCAAAAAAAAAAAAAAAAAAAAACAGTCGCTAATAGATGCTAATTTAGCCTAAACAGCTATACTGCTAAAATATTAGCTAAAGGCCAAATTACATTAAAAACCTTTGCAATTTTAGCTAGAAACATTTAGCATATTGCTAAAATATTAGCAAACCTGCTAATTACCTTAAAACATAAGGAGATGCAAACTAGCCAAAACAGCTAGCATAGTGCTGATAGCTAAAAGCCAAATTAGCCTGTAAAACCTTGGTAGTTGACAATTCAGCCAAATTAAAAGACCATCAACAGATGATTAGAGTGAGACTTCAGGGGCATTAGGAGAAATAAATGTTAACTAGAGCAAGTGGATCTTACCGTTAACATGGATCTGTTTGGAGATTAGGTTTTGTTTGTGCTTTTGGAATGTTTCTCTGTTTTCTATTGTTTTCTGCTGGAATGGGATATTTTTCTGTCTTTCCTTGTTTTTCCCCTCCTTTTTTTATTTGCAGAGTGGAGCACCTGATTGGACGAGGACCTTCAGCTCAGCATTCATATGTCCACTGCAGCAGAGACTTACTTTTTTTTTGCTGTCACTACATGTTTTGGTTCTTGTATTTTTGGTTGTTTTTGTGTGGTTTGAGTTTTTCTGTAAATATTTTGAGGCTGGGTTTTTTGGTGAGAGTTGGGATGTTTATTTTCTGTTTTTTTACCTTTATTTTACATCCTTTACCAGACCCCTAGACAGGGGTATAACATAAATTGGGGGCTAGTCCGGGATTACTTGTGTTTTCTTCATTTGTAATATATGACTTTTTTGTTGGGTTTTTGTGTAGTTTGGTTGACAGTTTTATTGTGAGAGTAACCTATGATGGCTTTTGACTTTGATGGTCTTCTTTTAGCTCCACGTTTGGAGAAATTAGACGAGTGCACAAAAGCTGAATGACTAACAGTTGCAGGCAGAAGGCCCCTAGAGGCCAACGCTCTGCCAACACTGGTGTGGCTTACATTTATGCGGCGTCACCAGCAAGTCGGCAGTTTTCGAAGACAGGTTTGGCCAAACTTTGTTTATCTCCCTGCGCAGGTCAGCATCACAAAGCCTCTGTGCCAGGACCCCTGAGGACAGACCCACAAACATGTCACAGCGCATCTGCGCCACGGCCATCCCCGCCACTCACGCTGGCCTCTCAGCCCCCGACGAGGCCCTTACCAGATGCAAGTTTGATCTCCAGGGCGGTGCGAATCAGAGCCATCAGCGTGGAAGTGAAATGAACAGTGTTGTCGTCCGCAATCGGCATGTTCATCTTTACCAGGCGCTGAGGAAAAAGAAAGAATTCAGAGAGATATGAAGATAAGGACAAAAATAGTGGTTTAAATATGAAAATAGTGATAGCTTTTAACTTCCATCAGAGAACCACTAACCAGCAAACACTTCTTTCTACCTTCAAGAACACAATTCAGACGTTTTCTGTCAGAAGAGTAAAGGTGGTTTCATATTTGAGTTTTGTTGCACCTGCTCTTAAAAATCAAACAAAAGTCCAAACAAAAAAGTACATTTGAATAAATCAACTGTTTTCTCCATCTGGCGTAAGTTGCTGCTTCTGTTGCTATGACACCACTGTCATAGCAACGCTGCTGTGTCACAGTTTCCTACACCCACTTTCTCCTGTTTGGGCCTGCAGGGGTCTGGGGGCGGAGTGAAATCTGGACGGTTTAAAGTTCATCACAGAGAGAACCAAAAAGGGAAAAGATGAGCAAAGAGAAAGAGGAGGAAACACCACACAGCTCTGTGAAGCGTCCAATCAGGTCTGTAAACACGCAGTTCCTGTTTCTCAAAAATACTTATTAAAGTCCCCCTATGATTATTTTAATTTTTTTTTTAAAAAGTGTTGCCAGTAATATTTTAATTATTATTATGAAGTTTCTAACCAAAACGCCACAACTTAAATGTCTTAAAAATGTCTGATTGACAGCAATTTAAAAAGGAAAAATACTTGGAAATACAAAAACTAAATGATTTCTTTTTATATTTACAATGTCATACAGACATGTTAAAAACTCAGAAAACAGGATTTTCATCAGAGGGGACTTTAAGGAACCAAACTTTAGAACTATGTTTAGTTCTTTTGTTTCCTTCAGCAAACTGCATCAGTCATTTCACGTCTAAAGAAGGAAACCAGAACGATCTGCTTCTTCATGCAATCCATGACAACAAAAGAATTTCGACATCTCATTGTCTGCAGAAGCATTGAAGCAGCACTTTCACTGTCGGCTCCCGAATATTATTTTTTGGGAAAGTGTGCAAAGAAGTTCCAGAAAAGACTCAGAATTTATATGAATTTAAAAAAGAAAAAGCTTATGAAACCACCCTGAGTTCTGCTTTGGTTATTTTTTGACAGGAAACGTCTCAAATTGAGTTTTTTTTCTTTCATCTTTTTAATGGAAAGTGACGACTGTCTGACAGCTCCGATGAGAAATTCCTGCACACGCCTGTTTGAATTCAGGGCACAGCTGCAGGTCAAATGCACAACTGATGCTCAGTTTCTTCAAGTGGATGCGAAACAGGAAAAAAAAGAGGCACATTCAGCCTGCAGCGTCATTACACAGATGATGAAGAGGTGAGATGTGAAGCATGCAGAAAGAGAGATGTCTGGACGTCCAATGCAGATAGGAAGCTATAAGCTCTCCTTCAACAAGTTCAAACTCAGGAGAGTGACGCCTGCAGAGGAAGACTTGACATCATCATCCTCCTCTCAGTGAAGAGAAGGACACAAACCCCCAGAAAGAATGGAGATCGTTGAAAGGAGGCAGAAGGTTAGCCTCAAGAAAACAGATATCAGGGACAGATATCAGAGGAACGTGTCTTCATTAGAAAGGCAGGCAGGTTTAAGAGGAGAAGATCAAAACCATGAGAACGTCTTCGTCCTTAAATGCCCCGCTGCTCAGTCTTTGTTCCCGTCTTTCCTCGCCGATTCACAACAGCAGCAGTTATATTTGGAGATGCGGCCACGTCAGACTCGGGCATCTTTAACCGGGGCGAGGGCAGGGCCGCCTTAACTCTGATTCACTGCGACAGCTGAGCGCACACTGGAACCACTCACATTAAGGCGGCATGTTAAAAGGTAAGCAGCTGCCACAGGAGCTACCTGAGGATTGTTCCGACACAAATCTGACTCCTTCTAGAAACCATCGTTCCAGGAGTCACGAGAGCGGCGCTCCGGCGGTCCATCAAACACGGAGACACGGAGGCTTTGGGGAATGTCTCATCTCACCAGCCAGAGTGCTCAAAAACAGCAAATTTAGGCTTTTTCTTCCCAGACATGAAGAAGAATAAAATGTTTCTACATCCTGACATTAATGTTGCCGCTCAAACTGTTTAGGGGAGATTACAAAAAAAAAAGACATTTCTGCGTTTTTAAAATATAATTTTTTTTTAAATATTATTTTCACAAGTTTATTGGGTTAAATCCTGAACAATTTGAGCTTTCATAAAGAACATTTTTGATTATGTCACGTCACCACATGCACACACACACGTGCACGCTTGAGTCAAAAATGGCAGAAACAGAAATGTTCTCACGGCGCCCTTCTGCACCTCGCCTGTTCTGAGGGCGTGCAGAGGGCAGTCATGTGACCGGCCTTTACTGCCGCTGCAGCCTGGTTCTTTCAGCCACAATACAGGTGGAAGATGAAGTCTATTTACTAACCTGAAGATTATTTAATGTAAAAATATTAACCTTAGATGATGATTTGCATCATATTTGATACATTTCTGAGACTTTCATCTTTTTAGTATGATCCAAACTTTCCTGCAAATATTTTGAACCCTGTAGTTCATCATCATTCCACTAGGGGCAGTAGAAGGCCTTTTCCTGCTCATTGAGTCTTTTTACATTTTGTTTCATCAACATATTGCTTTTGGATATCTAAGTCATGGGAAATTTAACAGAGAAAGTGTATATAGTTAACTTGTAATTATGGCTAAATATTACATAAAAGAGTGTAAATATGCTAAAACAATAATGCAAGAAATAATATTCTACATCACATGTGTCAAACTCAAGGCCCAGGAGGCCGATTGGACCCACCGGGTAATTACATACGGCCCTCCAGATCATTTTATTTTATTGTTATCAATGGCCCAATGTTAGCTTGTAAAATTTTTGACAAAATATAGTTTTACGGAGAGTAAAATATTTAAAGTTATTTAATGTTTAAGTTGATTTTTTTCTGTAATAATATTCCTGCCTGTTTTTATAAATATTTATATTAAAAAGTTAATTTTTTAAAGTTCAAAAATGTAGTTTTAGTGCTTTCAATTAATGTTTAATGTGTTCAAACCCACAACATTAGGTGCGTTTGACTCTCCTGTTGTTGAATCTTGCAATAACAAAAAAAAAAATAGTTAAGACTTGTTAAAGCTTGTAAGGAATTCAGACATAGCCACAGTTAAACCATGTCAAAAATGTCTGGCAAATTTGTGACAGTGGATAAATAAGAAGCTTTTTCCTAAAAACATAATATTTTGATTATTTAAACTGACACTGTTGTGAGTAAAACCTTAAATCACCAAATGTATTTTAACTGATCCTATTTATATCTTATTAAAAAATAATATTGTAACATTTAAAACAAATCCTAATTCTGAAATTAAATAAAAGTTCTGTCGTAGGTTCCACAGGGTAAAATTCTAAAACAGATGGAATAAGGAGGCTGGTTCTGCTGTTAGAGCCTCATGTGAAGACACTTCTGCCCCTTTTTTTTGTTTTTCCTCAGAATCTATAATCTATAATTTAATTTAAATACAATAAAAGTTCAAATCCATTCAAAAATGTTGATGTTTCTGCAGGAGGTTTTAGAGGATGTGTTTGTGAGCAGAACAGGACAGATCCTCACAGATACACAGACATATGTCACAACAGCAGAACTTCCAGCTGAAGCCTGAAGATGTTTGGAAAATGAAGGAGAAGAACGTTTAAACCAAAGACTTCTACCTTAAAGGCCACTCGGGGAGGGCATTTCTTTCCCAAACCCAGCGGAGGGCACATGTCGCGGAGCATCTCGTACATACTGCGGTAAGTCACGCGTCCGCTTCCGGGGAGGAAGGGGTGAGGGGGTCACAGTACAACACAAAATGGACAAAAAAAGAAATAAATAGGAGAAAAAAAGAAACAAGAGGAGAAACACAGAAATCTTTGTTATTAAGATTTCTGGTTTGATCTGGAATGCCAGGAATGGAACCAGAGGATTCCCTGTGCAACGATGGTGGAAAGGAAAAACAGTTCAAAGGGAAAAAAAAAGAGTTTGTTCTAAAAGAAATACCCAACCAGAATTTAATCTTCTCAGCTTTCTACCCGCAGCTTCAAAGGATTTGTGTTCAGGATTTTTTCCGTGACACTGCTCACAACAAAGGAGCTTGAGGACGACTCTTCTCTCTGCACAGCAGAGAAATGAGGTTTATGCTGCTGGAATACTTTAGGAAGTTTCCTGGAACTTTAGCTGATTTTCGGTGGAGTATTCCTTTAGGACAGCCTCTCTGTTTGCATGCAGACACATCAGCAGCAACCAAGGAGGAAACGAAGCAGGTGAAGGTCTCTGATGCCTCTGGCTGGAGCCTGAAGGTTGAGTGCCGGCTGGTTAGTGAAGGACTGATGGACGCTTGCTCGTTCAGTCCAAAGCTATCACGGTCCCTTTCAAAACTCAAAGACTGTGTGGCTGTGCAAACCTTATAGGCCACCCTGTTGGGGCACTTCTTGCCCAGGCCCAGAGGAGGCGAGATAAAACGCAATAATTTGTACATATCCCGATAGCAAATCCTCCCGCTGAAAAAGATGAGACGTTCAAGAGGTTAGATCATCACTGCATCAGTATCATCAGGAAGAACAAACTCACAAGAGGAAACAATGCTGATGATGTTCTACTGGCTTTCTGTTCTGCAATATTCATGCGTTGTGCAGAGGTACGGCGGTCGACTCCTGATCGGAAGATTACCCGCCTTGCCTGCCCATGTGCCAAAGTGTCTTTGGGCAAGACACTGAACCCCAAACTGCCTCTGGTGGAAGGTTGGCACCAGTGTTCAGCAGCAGAGCCACCAGTGTTTGAACCGGTCTGTGTATGTGAAGCCCTTTGGGCCTTTGAAGCAAGGTGAAAAGCACTATACAAGCATTTACCATTTAGAACACTCAATCATTTTAATAGATCTGATGTAATTTCAACTATGTTTAAGGCATTAACTGTATAAGAGAACTGGACTGATTGACCCCTCCCCCTGGTGATCCAAACAGGAAGTACCAGCTGGTTCCAAGAAGCCAAAATCCTTCTATAGATAAACAAAAAGCTATCACTCTGTCATTCTATTTGTCAGAGCAAACATTCTTGATCTGATACTTTTTTTTGAGCATTCCTCACTATAAAGAAACTCAAAGTGGTATTTTGATCCGTTCATGCATTTAAGAGCAACCCTGTAAAAACCTGCGCTATCTGCAGCAGCCCCTCCCATACCTGCGAAAACGAGCGGTTGGAAACGTGCTGACGTAAGATCGATGCCAACAGCTCCCTCCAGGAAGAGCTGCTCCGACAGCACCGTCCCCAGTCTAACACCAACAATCAATCTCCACAGAGGTAGTGGTGATCAGCAAAAAACTTTCATTTTAGACACAGAATATTGCATATCTTCCAATTGTGTCCTGTCTTCAATAAATTCAAGCTCAAACAGATGTTTGTAACTTTAGACTCCGTTGAGACCCCCCACCCTCCCCCGGGCACAGTTGTGCAGACACAGAGTGTATTTGTGTTGTGAAGCAGTGTAGCGGTACTATCTGATACTAAAGGCAGCTATATGGTAGGTGCATCCATCTTTGAAAAAAATGGGATGTTGATTTTTTTGGGAGAAAAGAACGTCATGAAATGGGCGGCAGCCACACGCAGCGGCAGGTGAAACCTAAGAAATACTCATTAAAATAACTACTTCATAAATCATTTGTTTTTATTTTTCCAAAGGTGATCATATATATGGATATAGTTTCCTCTGACAGGCTTAAGAAAATCATTGTATGGCCCCTTTAAAAGTCATAAAACCAATGTTGTTATGTTATTTCTAAGCACTAACTTCATTCAATTGGAGCCGTAAATAAACCATTTCCTTCGGAGGATGCCACCAATGAGTTGTATCATTAGAGATGACATGTTAGCTTGTAGCATACTCAAAGTTGGACGCCATATTGAAATAGTATAGACGCCTGTTTACTACTGTGTTACAATTGTACAAACAGATCTGGAAAAAGAAGAACGTGACTTTTTACTAGTAAATCATTGTTGTCAGCTGACAAAGAAGAACTTCTCGAAAATCTTTTAACAAGATCTGAGTGAGTTTACACAAAAGTGAACATTTAGGCTGATCTTGTAGTCTATGTGAAGTCAATGGCAGCTTTAGACTTTGAACTGTTTCCACATTCTCCAATCTTTTTTGTTTTATGGAGGATGGCCACACTGTTAATGTGAGTGTGTGTGTTAGACCTCAAAAAACTGATCAAAGAGTTTAACAGTTTTGTGTAAATGTTAGTCTTTGTGTAGATTTCTCAACCATGCATCAGGTATACATTTGTACTATATAATGACATATTTATTTCTAAAAACGTTTTAGTTTAAATTTACAAAAATATTTAGACCATAACCTGAGAACTATTTTTCTGACGATCAGTTTTTTCCTCTTTAAAATCTGACAAAAATTAAGTATTTTATGGTCGTTTAACTGTGTCTGCTCAGTCCTGTCTTGTTGTTTTTATACCATTCCAATATGCCGTCGCTCTTTACGTATCTTGCCTGCATTCCATCTCTACTGATATTAACCTCATTGGATGCCACAATCACTCAATCCAGTTCTCATATACAGTCAATGGTTAAAAGTAGCAAAAACTTAGCCTTAAAGCTCCCAAACTCCAGTTTTATTGAATTATTTCCCCTTTAAGAGCATAAAACGTACAAAACAGTCAGACAGAAAACTTCCAATTCACTCTGACAGAGTGACAAAGAAAAAGGGTTGTCTGTTAGGAGCTGAAGGCACTTTAGGGAGCAGCTCATCTCTATCCTAAGGCATTTATAATTCTTCCTCTCTGAATTGTCTGTCAGGTTCCAGTCTCCTGCACCTTTCCTGGGTTCCTTTCTCAGTGACAAAACTCTTTAATGAGCCTTGAATAATGATGCCTCGCACCGCCTAAATCAATCCCGCCGTTTCTTGTAGGATAAAGGAAGCATGTCAAAGGAGCGTAAGGGGCAGAAAGGTGCAGACATGAACCTGCAGTGTCCCATCACAGACGCAGACACGGTCTGTGGCAGGCAGGACTTATCAGGGAGTAAAACGGCTGAGCGGACACGGTGCAGAACTCGGGATTTACATACAAATCCGTCCAACGAGGAGGCTTGTCACCGGCTTCAGCAGACGCTCCAAGCTCAGGCTTAGTGTCGCTCACCCTTCACTGCTTAGACGAGATTTTCCCCCAGTCATCCAACCAGAGTCCCGGCGCCCAACTGAGAAGCCCGTCTCCAGGACGGCCTTTTACGGGAACACATACCTCCTCTGGACTGCTGTGACAGATCTGTGGGTGTGATTCCTACCAGGCAGCTGGGTCGTATTCTGCCCAAACACGGATGAACTCGTCCAGGTGGTGAGGCCCCAGGATGGAGGCGTCCCGGGTCAGATACTCAAAGTTGTCCATGATGACAGCAACGAACAAGTTCAGCATCTGGAAGGAAAAAGGAACAGATGAAACACGGAAACGTTTCAACTGCCGTGTATGTATAAGTCAGGGGATTTTGATGAGATAATCACGTCAGTTTAAACTAATGTTACTGTAAACCTGTGAAAATCCATTATATTCAAAGAAGGTTTTCTTGGGCAAAAGTGTATTTATTTTTTTAATCTACAACTGTTACTAGTAAAGTCACCAACTGGACTAAACCCATTTCACACAAACTTTTACAAACATTTCTGGTAACACTTAGAACCTTTTTTAAAGTATGTTTTCTTCTCAAAAGGCAACTAAACTTCTTTCTTTTCTAAAAAAAAAAACGTAGACCTTTTATAAAAACTACAGTGGCCCTGAAGGTCAAATATTTATCAACAAATCACATTTTAAAATCACAATAAATAAAAAAGATGAAGAAATAATGAAAAAAAAAAAATTACATTTTAGAAATCAAACAAAATTCCAGAAACAAAAACTTAAAAAATAAATTTCATTTCATAAAACAAAAGTCATTTACTTTAGGAGCATTCTCATATCCACTTTTAATCTATTTTTATCCAATTCTTTAAATGTCTTTAAACTGTACAACACTTCAGGTTTTATGGACAATTTAATATAATAAAAATTATTATATTATTATTATTATCCAGAAAATCAAAACGTAAAGAAACCAGCAAAAGTAAATATAATGGGTCGTCAATGATTGAATGATAACGTTTGAGTTTGAAGCCGAAGTTTTGCTTGAACTTTGGTAAAGATTTAATTGATCAATCAGTGCACTTTTGCAGTGGGCGTGGCCAGAGGTTTAAGGAAGATATAGCTTCATGCTAAATAAGGTGAAGAAATGTGACCATCCAATCAGTGATGTCCCATAATGCCTTTTCCAGTTTAGTGTGTTTGTTTTTTTTACATTTCATTTTAATTTTAGAAGTTACTTTTGTTTTCCAAAACCTTCTCCTTTTTTTGTTTCCTGTGTTTGGTCTTCTGTTTTTCTTTTTTGTAAGAGGTGTTGGTTTCTGGAATTTTATTTTCATTTCTAAAGCATAATGTTGTTTTTTTTCAATTATTTGTTTTACCTTTTAAAGTGTCATTATGATCCTTAAAATGTTTTTCGCATCGAGTGATTTCTTGATGAGATTTGAACTTCAGGGCCACCGTAGAAACTTCCCAAAAACTGCAATGAATTCCGTCCCACACATACAGTATTTCAGACTTCTTCTAATTTAAGCTTTTAATCCAAAATGTTTCCTTTTGTACCTTTTGTCTCTGTTATTTTTCAGTTTTCCTTTTACCATTCATTACCATCTAATTGAATCAAATTAGATGCAATAAAATCAGAACCAAATGACCAATCTGACGTCCTGGAGGATTTTCTGACCAGGAAGGAGCAGAGAAAGATGAAGGAGACGAAGTAGAAGTAGGCGAAGTCACTGCCGCACTCCTTCTCCGTGGTTCCTGACAGTTTGTCACATGGCCGGTTGCTGAGGCAGGCCAGCATGATCTCATGCCACGCCTCCCCTGTGGCGCTCCTGAAAAACAGGAAGCGCAGAGTTGGCAGCGACATCACCTGAGGTCATTCAGCAGCTTCAGGTGTAGCGTACCTGAACAGAAGAGTCAAAGCCTGGAAGAAGGTCTGGAAGTTGTTGTGGTGATTGATGGCAGCCTCCTCATTCAACTCGATGTTACCAAACACCTGAGGAGAGTCAGCCACCAAACAAATGATAATAAAGTGTTTTTTTTTTTTTATTGTATAATTTGGCATAAATATTTAAACAGCAAAAATTCTGGAAAATCTAGAACGGGTTTAAGCCTGCATTCTGTTTAATGGCCAACAGGGGGAGCCCCTCTGATAACAAAAAGAAGTCTGGCTAAAGAAATGTATAAATCACATCACTCTTTTTTCTAGTTTAGTAACTTAATCTCAAAAAATTGTCCACGTTTTTCACAGAAAAAGATCATTTAAAAAGACAAAATAGAAACGTGCAAATAGTGTTAAGAACCCGTCACACTTTTGGTTTTACATCCTTGACTCCTTTTGTAATCTTCCTTTATTTTATTCTTTTTTAATTACATTTTTTGGTCTGAGGGCTTTACGCTAGCCACGTAAGCCTCTGAAAAATGGCTTTTTAAGACATTTAGGTTGTGGGATTTTGGTCAAAAACTTCATCATAATTAAAACACTAGTAGGAACATTTTTTTAAATAAAAAAAAATCTTTACGAGAGGACTTTAAAGCTGAAAAACGCATTCTAAATAAGACATCCCCTTAAATAAAAACAGACTAAAGCACACTCCTCTTCTGAACACATTTGTGAAGAAAGCTAAATAAATGATTAACCAGCCCTTGGAAGCTGCAAACAGTGCATCTGCAGTAGATCAATGAAACCTGTGTGGAGGTGATTAAACATTTACCACAGACAGTTCAGGTCCAGATTCTGAGGAAATCTCAGTCTCAACAGAAACGGCTTCATAATACAGTTGTAAATGTCCAAGAGCTCACAGAACGCATCAGCGCTGCTCTCAAATTCTAATAGATACCAGGTAAAGGTAGAGCTGCAAAACTGACTCTTACAAAAGTAAAACTTGTCTTTTTTTCTGCTTTGTTAGAAAAATAATTATATCAAAGAAGTTTTTCAACACCAAAATCCTCTTAGTTTGAGTAAACATGTTGTAGTAACTAGAAGTTTTGTCATAAGAGTTCTTGGTATAACCATTTTTCTTGGTCTTTTTTTTTTTTTTTTTTTGCTTCATTTAAAGAAAATCTGACAATGGAGTTAAAATTTTTGACTTATTTTAAACCCTTTAACACCTGAGGCATCGTTGGTGATGCTTAAAGACAGAATCTTTAACATATATTGCTCAGAATCTACTGAAATTATTGTGTTAACGGTTGAAAAATGACAGTAAATCGAAGAACATAAACACTGGAGCTCTGCTGTTAAAGGGTTTACTGTTTTGGCAGTGCAGGTGCGTGACAAAAAACAATCTGAGATCTTGTCCCAGCATCAAATGAAACAAAGTGCTGACTCAGCATCGCTCTGTCATTTCCACAAACTGCCTAAAGTGCAGATATCAGTGATCTCAAAGCTCTGTGAAAGTGTCGGGGGGGATGTTTGCTGAGTAAAAAAGTTAACAATGAGACAGTGCCAACATGGGTGTGGGGTGATTGGGGTGGGGTGGGGTGTATAATTTAGTAGGGATTCTCCTGCTCCTTTCCGTATGTTTTTGGCGTGTAAAAACTCAATCCCACTTTCAGGAATCTTTGTATCAAAACGTTCAGCTTGCACCTGCTCGTACTTTTAATATTCATGAACTTTTTGAAATATTGAGAAAAACATGCACCACAGGAAATGAATGAGAACTTGCTCAAATTCTTCAAAAACGTTGAGTATTTTCAAACTTGTGAACTCCCACATATACTTTCCGCTAGATACCATAGAAAGTTTAAAATTTTCAGCAACTGCTGGGTTTTTTAGAGTAATTTGGAGTTTAGCCAATATTTTAGTGTTATGCTAGCTGTTTTGGCTAATTTAGATATTTTTACAGTTTTTTTTAGAATAGTTGGGACTTTAGCTAATATTCTAGCACTATTCTAGCTTTTTGGGCAAAATTAAACATTTTATTTTATTTTTTTGCTAATTTGGCAACTAGCTAATATTTTATAAAACTGTCTATCAAAGTCAAAACTTTTAGCTAGTTATCAGTTTCATCTATCAGCTCGAGCATCGTCAGCAGCCACTTTTAG
This sequence comes from Oryzias javanicus, assembly GCA_003999625.1. Classification (NCBI taxonomy): domain Eukaryota; kingdom Metazoa; phylum Chordata; class Actinopteri; order Beloniformes; family Adrianichthyidae; genus Oryzias; species Oryzias javanicus. Next base: position 4,933,391 of record CM012448.1, read on the forward strand.
CTTACAGCATTCACACTAGTATTATCAAAGGTAATGCTATATATCTAGTTTTTATTTAATTTGGAAATAAAAAGTTGCTCTTTTTCTTGTTTTTTATAATATTTGTTTTATTTAAGCACTTTGTGTTACGTTTCATATGAAATATGCTCTATATATCCAAATTGATTGATTGATTGTGGACAAGTCTTTCATGAGGTATCCTCAGGGGTGAAAGTAGGCCGGAACGTTCTGGTAAAAGTATTAGAGGCGAAGCAGGCAGCGCTTTATTTGGATGTTATTTGGATGTTTGCAGTTGATTGAATCCTCTCTGTCTCTCTCTCTCCCGGTCCCCTAACAACACATCCTCGTTCCTGGGTCGTCACATGTTGACATTCGGGATCCCTCCGCGTCACTTTTTGACGTTTTGGGTGTCCCCTACTCATTGCTGTCCGTAAACAAGTCCAATGCGGATGCGCATGTAACGGAGTGCGTTGATTTTTTGTTCAATTCATTCACAGTCAGTGGAGCTTTAATGTGTATGCTGCACAAACAACAATAAATGATTCATAAACTTCTCATCTCTATTGTGATTGGTCAGTTTGTTTGTGACACTTTAAAAGCTAAAAACCTAAATCCACTTTGAGACAAAGATCCAGACCACAAAGACAAAGTCTCCTCACTTCAAGCTCACAATAGCAGAGCAATGATCCCCCCCGACACGATCGAACCTGTGATCCATGACACAACCACCAGAAAACTGTCTAAGAAACGTGTCAAAGCCCAGATTTCCTCACACATCTGTTGTGTTTCATGGCCGACGACTGTCAAGGTGCAGGACCCTCCAATGTTAAGGAAACAAGTCCCCCCATGAAGCTTTGATGACTCACTGACATGTTTCTGAAAGTCAGTGAACTGAATGTGCAGAAGCAGGCCACAGACACCCCCCCCCCCCCCCCCCGCCCCATCCTTCATCAGAAAACAGCAGGGGCTCAGAGGAGCAGACTTACAACCGTAACCCAGATTTGAGAAGGTCTGCCGCTCACACCCGTCTCTGGAAGGATGTGAGGGGGCATTCTTTTCCTCTCAGGGTTCCTCATGTTTATTAACCCATTTTCATAGAGAGGCACTCTTAGAAGATGCACTGATTAACTGATTACAGCGCTGACAGAAAAAGCATCTGTTCGGAGGGAAGAATCGCAGCAATTTGGTAGCAGCAGAGAATATTAAACTTTAGAAAACTTAACTTGTTTTAAGTTGAAGATCGTCTGACTCTGCAAGTCTTTCACATCAATGTGTGTTTTAGAACATACAACATACGACCATTGTTACTATTTTACTTTAAAGCAGTTGTTGTATGCTCATATTTAGAGTCCTATTATTTGTCTCATATCTAGTCAAATCGGTTCTTGGCATTTGACCCATCCCCTGAAGGAGGGGTGAGCTGCAGACACAGCCGCACTCAGGAACTATTTGGTGATTCAACCCCCCAATTCAACACCCTTAATACTGAGTATCAAGCAGGGAGGGACTGGATCTCATTTATAGAGTCTTTGCTAAGTCTCAGCCTGGATTTGAACTCGTGACGATTCAGTTTCAGGGTGGACACTCTACCACAAGGACGCTGAGCTGGTACCTATTTGCAAAAATAAAAATCAGCTGTGGACTTCAGGAAACATGGGACATTTAGCTGTTGTTGCCGCCCCCAAAAAAATGTTACAAACCTGACCCGCACAGTCTAAAACAAAGTTATTCTTGGCAATGATCACCTTATATCTTGGATATTTCATTCTCTTTTTTTCTTTTGGTTGCTTATTTGATACATTTTAAATAAAAGCAGAACATTATATGTGATCTTAAAAAGCCATTAAACTGTGAAAACAAAACAAACCTCTATGCAATAAATGATTTTACAAAGAGTTGTGGCTGTGAAATCATTGAACTTCTGTAATAAAAAAAATGACTTGTTGAAATGTTTTGTCATCTCTAACATTTTCTTTTTTAAAAGAGGAGAATACTTGAATGCATTTCAGAAAAACACAGCGGTCCAGATCTGCCTGACAAAGACACAGTTCCAGCTCACTTACTTAGAATCTGCTCTTTGTGGGTTTTTGAGAACAACAAAGGCTTCTGGTGTGCTTCCCAGAACAGACCAGAAGCCCAGACTCACAGTCGTGATATCGGAACACTTTTTGTTCAAGAAGACGTTCACTCAAAGGGGTTACATCATGTGGGCTTTTATTTTTAAAAAGTGGAGCATATTTTCTACGGATTTGTGTGTTTTGTTTTTTTGTAGTCTTTTCTTTCTAACTGTGGAATCCATCAGGATGTAGACCAGTAAATACCAGATTACTGACTGAATGATGGGAAAGTAAACTTTTGAAGAATATTTGTATTGATCAAATTATTATTCTATTCTTTTCTAAATTTGACTTATATCTATTGATAAGTAATATTATTTCTTTATGTTTGCATTCGACCCCTCTGACCTCACATTGTCATGTGTTGAAGGTGCATGTGCTACTTTAACCTGGTCTCCTCTTCATCATTACTACTATTAGTTGTGTTGTTACTCACAAAAATACTAGAGTTGTTGTGACTAAATAGTTTGCTAAGTTGATGCCGCCCCACAACAGCTTCAAGTCCCTCACCCACTCTATACTTTTTCTTTTTGTTAACCTTTTAATACTGGGGTTAATACCATTTATGTTCTTTGATCTGCTCTAAAATTTTAATTCTTAACACGATCAACATAATTCCAGTTGATTCTGAAAGAGAAAAGCGGTTCACCACCGACGCCGCCGCAGGTTACTGGATTCTGTGCTGTCTGATTAGTTTCAATATTTTGACATTTCTGATGTAAATGAAAAAAAAGCTTAAAATAAAAGTTATATGTAAAGACCATAAATTGAAGAACTATCCTAATTTTTTCAAATACTATTGGGTAATCTGCTTAGTTGAGTGGATTCAAAGTTTTTCAAAGACAATTTTTAAACAGTGTTTTGAGTATGAATTATGAAGTTTTTAACAAGAATCCCACAACCTAAATGTCTTTAAAAAACATTTCATGTTGATCTGAAGCTTCTGTTTCCAAAATCTCCACTGAGGGGGCAGGGCTTTTGGTACTGAGATGAGCAGCCACGCCCCTGATCCTCCCTGTCAGATTATGATAGCTCTATATCTCCCTGCTACATAAAAACCTCCATCAATCTGGGTAATGTCCAGCCGTATGGTTCTGATCCGGATGTCAGCTCAGATCTTCATGGAGCCAACTTCCTCCAAAATCCTGATTCTTTCTCCTTCCAGTTCACCAAAGACTCTTTGATGTTTCTTGACGTTGCTGTGATCAATCCATTCAATCCATTGGTTTCTCAGAGCAGAAAATAATGAAAGCTAACATCCAAATGCTCTTTGATTGATTTACAAGCCTTTCCAAGTGCGGTGAAATGAGCCGCCGTTCACATTTCCGTGGTCACATCAAGAAGCTCCGTGGAGTCTGTTGGAGATTTTCCAGCGTTCTCAGGACTGCTAGCGTAAGTATTGGATGAAACTCACACCAAAAATCCAGTGACGGCTGATTGGAGCACAGAAATGTGAACGGCGGCTGATTTGACTGCAGTCAATGTGAAGGTAGCATGTTCTCTTCTCCAGAAGCTGAACTAGACACGCTAGCCGGACCAGATGAGGGTTTAGTGCATGTGCAGCAGAAAGGAGATGATTGATGAAAAACAGAGTGTGTCTGTGACAGTTTGATTGACAGAGACTTAAAGGAGAAATACTCAGAAATAAAAAAACGAAGTGATTTCTTATTACGTTTGTTCTCTTTCATAAGAAAAGTGCTGCACATACATGTTAAAAACTCAAGAAAACAGGATTGAGGGGGGCTTTAATGAAAAAGTGCATCCAAACGGTAGTCCTAAAACCTTTCTTCCGTTGCTGGTGGTCTCCACTGACCTGCATCCCGATGATGGCGTAGATAAAGAACAGCATGGCGATGAGCAGGCAGACGTATGGCAGCGCCTGCAAACAAACAAGAGTTTGAAGACACAAACATGTTCTGTCTCGGCTCACACAAACTCAAGCTCAGCCTCTGCACTGATCTCGCCTCCCCTTTCTGCACGCACAGACTCACTAATCTGATTCTCCACAGAGGATGAAACCCCCTGTAAGATTTCAGAGCCCTCTTTAGAAACCCGAGCAGTCACTTTGACCGCCAGGGTTGATTCTTTTAACTGGCTATTTATACGACTGCGAGAAGGAGGCGGCCAACATTTGCTGTAATTAAAGAGCTTCCTTTTTCTCACTTTGCCACTGCTGTCCATGTTCATTGGGTTTAAAAGCTCTGACATTAAACCCACCGCACTCCCCATTAAACTCCACCCATCCTGGGAGAATTCCTGAGTGTCTCTATGTGGAAATCCCAACCGATGTGTTCTGTTTGTAGACATTCAGGGTGGTTCCAGAGAGTTCCGCTCCTGTTCTGAAGCCTTTGTCTGATAACTTCGGATTTTCACCCACAACTATTTCTAGAGTTTACAGAGAATGGTGAGAAAAAGAGAAAATAACCAGAGAGCAGCAGTTCAGTGGGTGAAAATGTCTTGTTGAAGCCAGAGGTCAGAGGTGAAGGACCAGACTGGTTCCAGCTGATAGAAAGGCAATAGCAACTCAAATAACCACTAGTTATAACCAAGGCTACATTTCACATAGACTCGTCAAAACTGGACAATAGAAGATTGAAAAACGTTGTTTGATCTAATAAGTCTCCATTTCTACTGCAACATTCGGATGGTAGGGTCAGAATTTGGTATCAGCTGGTGGTGGTGGTGTCATGGTGTGGGAGATATTTTCTTGGACCCCTTTGTACCAAATGCTCATGGTTCCAACACCGCAGTAGTGTGTATGGTTGCTGACCATGTCCATCTCTTTATGACCGCAGTGTACCATCTTCTGATGATACTTCCAGCAGGATAATGCTCCATGTCATAAAGCTGGAATCATAGACTAGTTTTTTGAACATGACAATGAATTCACTAATGACCACAGTCACCAGAACCCAACCCACAAATCTGCAGCAGCTGTGTGATGCTGTCATGTCAATATGGACCAAACTCTCTGATGAATGTTTCCTTGTTGATTCGCTGCCACTAAGGATTGCAGTAGTACTGAGGGCAAAAGAGGGTTCAGGCCGGTACTAGCAAGGTGGACCTAAGAAAGTGACCAGTGAGTGTCTATGCCAACATGCATGGATAACAAATGTTTGCACCACTATAAGCCACAGGTCAAGGAATCTGTTGCCATGGACAACCTAACCAGGCATTCTGACCACCTGGCCAACATTTTAGGAGGGCTTTGGTATCTAACAACACCACATGTTTTACGTCTCATCTTGTCTGACCTCCAGATCCTGCCTTGGATTTGACTTGTGATGGTCTGGAGTATGAAAAGTATGATCAGACATGAGTGATTTATATTTTCACAAGATGTCGGACTAGCACTGGATTCTAGAAGAAACATCATTGCAAATCAAATCCACCTTTACCTGAAAATGTAATACTGTCTATGAATCAGATCTATGGATCTTTTCCAACAGAACATTACTCAAAGTTTCTGGTAAGCTTCCACAAACAATAAGCGAACCTGACACAAAGGACCATCACTGTTCCATATTTAAACCTCTGAAGGAGACAATTTGAAACAAACATGAACTCATCTTTTTTTTACAATTTTCCATTTTGCTGCACTTCCTTGAGTTTTTTTATTTGTTTTTTTGCTGTATTTCTGTGAGGATTTTGCTTTCATATGGTGCCCCATAGTTTTCTACCACTCATCTCTTTGAGGAGCCGCGGTCAAAGGGTAAGCTTAGATGGGATGGAGGCTTTAACCTTTGGATCGCTCTGCCTTTCCATGTCCCGAGTGGCGCCTCTGTATTTTTTAAAACCCATTTGGACAGACTATTTTTTATTTTTATTTCTCACTTTTCAGGGATGTCATTAATTTTAAATAAAAAAAACAAAAAAAAAGGTTTTCTTTTTCCCCACAATGCTTTTTCAGAACCATTTTTCCTTCATTCGTTTGTGTTTGCTGTAGAGTTACAAATACAGTTATGTTATGAAAATGTTGTGAAGTTGGTGCAATTTTACTGAGAAAGATCTACCTGGATAACAGTAACTCTGGACTGCTGCTACTTTACTCTACATGTCACTCATCAGTTATGCTTTCAGAATTTAGAGCTTAATTTATTTGTCATTTTCACTGGTACAATAAAATTTAAAGAGAGCTCTTTGATCAGTACAACATTCATTCACTTAAACAATTCGACATTCGAAGCTAAAAATAATGACGTTTATTTTAGAATAGCAAAAAGTTTTGGACAATTTAATTTTTTTTCGGTCAAACAACAATATTCTTTTCAATTTATTGTACTTGGGGTTTCAAATAATATTGGCCCCAATTTAGCTCCACAGAAAACAAAAACAGAAAACACTAATGAGGAAAACTGCCAAGGACTATAAGTCTATATTCTACATTATTCATTGTTATTATTATTTTTAATATTGTTATTATTCCTTTTTTTTTTATTAAATTCTTCTTACCAGTGTTTTTAATGTAATTTGTTTAGTAAGTGTCTTTGAGTGTCTTTTAAAAGCGATATATTAATAAAATGTATTATTATATTATTATATTCATGTTTCTAATCATTACAAAATAAGATCTAAGACAGGAAAAACCAAAGTTAAAAAAAGGGTTTACAGATCATCCAACCCACCTTATCCTTCAATCCCTGCAGAAAGATTGCAGTCAGTGTTGGTCCATAATGAACTAAATTGTTGTGTGTGTGATTTGCATTAGTAAGAAATGAAAGAAAGGGTGTCCAGATTTTTTCAAATGGTTGGATTCTGTTCTCCAATCCTTTCATAGTGAGGAGTGTTTATTAGTTCATCCAGCCACATTTTGAATGTTGGAATTATTGTACCTTTCCATAACATAAAAAAAATATTTTCTTGGCTGTAAAGAGGCAGTAAGAAAAGAAACATTAGTCCTGAATATCTCCTTCCAGTATGCCTGAAGTTTAGGACACAGTGCAATGCCATGAAAGAGAGTTGCTATAGAAGTTTGAAACACAAAGGCGATACATTTGTCAGCATGCTATTCAGCTTTTTGAATAATGTAGCCTGTGGAGAATTTTAAACTGGCATTATTTGAACATTTATACACTTGTGTAAGGTAATTTCTCCATATCTCTCCAGAAACTGGAGAGATAGCCTTACAGACTTCTGAAGAGGGGGAGCTGATTGGTATGTTCCAGTTTCTTGACTAACGGTTTGTTGTGGAGGAGTGGTGCCCACCCCTTCCCTGATAAATAGTCATTCCCACCCATAGGGACAAACAATGACAAACAATAAAATTCAACAGTGTGACCTCACTTTAAAAGACTGAACGAAGGTCCACAGCAGGATGCGGATGGTGTAGCCCTGCCGCAGCAGCTTGATGAGACGAGCCGCTCTGAACAGCCTCAGGAAACTCAGGTTTATCATCTTGTTCTATTAAAAAAAAGACACAATTTTAAATTTTAGAAAAAAGTTTTTTTTCCCAACCTAGTTAACACATTTCTACCCAGATCTTCAGTGCAGGTTAGCTTCACAGTTAGACAGCAGATCTTACAGTAATGTCTTCAGACTGCAGCTCAGTCACTAATTCGCCAGAGTTTCTCAGATGTGTGTATTATCTGACACAAAGGATTTAGCAGACACTTTAAACTAAGACTGAGGCAAAAAGTAACACACACACTGACAGGGGAATTGAAAAGAAGTCAGCAGCCAACAAGAGAAGCCACTTACCGTCTGAAGGTGTCAGATGTGACAGAGGAGGCAGAGTGAGGGCACAGGCGCCAGCAATGACACAAACAGCAACACAAACACAGGAGAAAAGCCAGAAAGGAGACAGAGAAGAAGACTAGTGACGGCATGAAGGAAAAAAACTGCAAACAGAGGGAGAGCTGCAGTAACACACACGCTTTCTCTGTGTGTCGGTAACGGCGGGAGTCTGATCCCACTCCGCCTCAGCTTTGGCTTCATATTTCATGCCAGGACTGAAAAACTTCTATAAGACTTAGAGCCAACGAAGTTTGTAGTCGTTGCTTCTTGGCTAGATCTCAAATAGAAGGTGCACTACTAAACTATAAGGTGCATTAAAAGTAACAAGTGTCCATAGATCAGTCAGACTTGATTGACTGCATTCACAGAAACCCTACAACTATTTTAAAACATGCTACACATTAGCCATGTTAAACCTTTTTAGCAACACATAAAAAGTGATACAGCTAAAACAAAAGTTACTGCGAATATGCTCCCAAAGTTATTAGCTCGTAAAAAAGAAAAAAAAAAGAGACTGTATTACGCTACATGTTAACTGTTAAAGCATAGTCACAAAACCCAATCAAATATTTTGACTGACAATCTCCCAAAATTGCTTCGACAAACGGACAAATACTGATTAAACAAACGTTACTGCGACTACACTATCTACCAACTTTATCAGTAAAGTAAAAAAAACCGTCTGACATTGCTACACGTTAGTTGCATTGGTATATTGATGATAATGCAAACCTTGTTAGTAAAAGGGCCGCAATTAGTCGACTAATCAACAACTAATCGACTATTAAAATAGTCGACGACTAATTTAATAGTTGATTAGTTGTTACTTCATATTATATGGAATCAGAATGTAGTAAAGTTGAAAGATATAATGGCATTCTACTAGCTATTTGGACTATTTTGGCATTTATTAACGTTTTTTTAGCTATTTTGGAATTTAGCTAATATTTAAGCTGCATGCTAGCTATTTTGGCTAATTTAGTTTTTTTGTTTTTAAGCTGTTTTGGAGTACAGCTAATATTTCAGCAACATGCTAGCTGCTTGGCTAACTTAGGCTTTTTTCATTTGTTTAGGCTAATTTTAGGCTAAACTGGCTATCAGTTTCAGCATTTTCAGCTATCAACGTCAGCGTTTTTAGCTATTAATTTCAGGATCTTCAGCTTTCAGTACTAGCATCTTTAGCCGCCAAATTCAGCTTACAGAATTCACACAAGCATTATCGCAGGTAATACTATACATCTAGTTTTTAGTTATTTTAAAGATACTTATGTCTGTTTTGCATCCACTTAGTCAACTAATCGAGAAAAATTATCGGTAATTAGTCAACTATTAAAATATTGTTTGTGGCAGCACTAGTTTGTAACACATAAAAAAAAGATTGTTACTGAAAAAAAAAAAAACTGCAATTAGGCTAACTCCAACCTAATTAGCAACTTAGCAAAAAAAAAAAAAAACACACAGCCGATGTCTGTATTTTTTTGTGTTGCTGTTGGTTCGTGATGGTTTTCATGTAATTAGCTATATCGCTAGCACTTAGCAGCTAGAGTTAACACACAAACGGAATATCTTTGTGTTTATGGAATTCTGAATATGTAGTTAGCAATGGTCACAGAGATCTAAGATGCAGAATTACTGATGTATTTTGTATACAAATTTAAAAGACTGAGCAGGCCAGAGGAGCTATAACATTATCAAACCTGGCCTGCTGCTGAATGAAACATCGAGACAGAGGTTCAGTTGTTCTGTGTTTGTGTTCCAGCTGCTCGCTAAAGGCCAAACTTCAAACAAAACCCACATTTATCTGGGTCTTCCTTTCAAGTGTGCAACAGTTCGACAGCGAAACACGTTAGTCGCATTAGCATATTCACAATATCTGTAGCTCTAACCTCGTTAGCAACACATAAGAATGGCTGATACCGATAATACAAACGTTACTGTGACTACACTAACTCCTAACCGTATTAGTAACGTAAAAAAACAGTCTGACATTGCTACACCTTAGTTGCATTAGCATATTCACAATACATCTAACTCTAAACCTTATTAGCGACACATGAAAAACAAAATAATACCTAAAAAAAACATTACCGCGACTAGGCTAACTCCAACCTTATTAATAACACGTAATAAAAAAAAACAGTACAACAATACATGTTATTAGCGTTAGCATATTCACAACACCCAACTAAACATTTTGACAGTGCTGAGTACCTCTTAAAAAAGGCTGCAACATCAGTTGCACAACCAGAATGAATCCAGACATAAGAAACTCCAGGATTGTAGGTGCACTGTTATTTATTGAAAATATTTAAAGCTTCAAAGTGTTTCATATAGTGTGGAAAATATGGTAAATAACTTTTCAACTGGTTGAAGTAATAATGTTTGTAGAATAACTAAAACCTGGATTTCCAGATTTTGTCTTTTGTTATATAGTTTGGGGTTTCAATAGTATCTCATTTGGGTGGTTATGCTTGCTACAGCTTTTCTCCTTATCGTTTTGGTGTTGCAATGACAACAATTAGGAAGAGCAAAAGTTGTTCTAAAGTAGTGAAATAAACACCGCCTCCTGTACAGGGGGATGCTCCTCCTCAATCATGCAAACTGCTTCCCGACTTCTACACCTCCCTCGTTACAGTTTTCCTGATCAGTCTTGATCTACTTCCTGTGTCCTTTTGCAGCGTGAGACAAAGCTTCAAACACACACACAGTGATACGTCACGTGACCTGCACCGCCTGCAGCTCTTACATTTATCTCAGTGAATAAAATGTCGGTGATGCTACCGATCACAGTCACAAAGTCGAAGACGTTCCAGGGTTCCTTCAGGTAGTTCTGCAACACAAACAATGGAAAAAATGTTAAAGAAAAACACATTTTTAAAAGTTTAAATTGTAACTTCAAGTATTTCTGATCACATATAACTAATTAAAGTTTCCCAGGCAGCTTCAAGATAAGATACTAGATTGTTTATTAAGTTTAAACAGTCTTGGTCCATCTTTTGGTCAATAAACTAAATCTTTTTTTTCTTATTAACCTCTGAGAGTTCTCAGTTTCTCAGGTGCAGGTTCTGCTCACTGTTCCCAGAGTTAAAGCAGAACTTCAAGACCTCATTACGGCACTGTCCGGTTCGTTGAAGATCTATGGACTTTATGTACTGAAGATTAGAGACGAGAAATTTTAAGTGTGAGGACTGCTTTAATTTTGCAAGTGCAGTGTTTTCCGGAGTACAAGTTTTCAAAGTTTTTTTTTATAGTTTAGCCAGGGGTGCGACTTATACTCAGGAGTGACTTATTTGTGTTTTTTTCCTTTTTTAGAGATAAATAGGCTCATATATTTGTTATTTTCCCAGTAAACACTGGTTGTCCTTTAGCTGTTGTTTCCTCTAACCTCTAACCACTAGAGGGCGCTGCTTCTGAGAATAAGTTCTGACAGTGGTGTCGTCCAAAACAAACAAAGAACAGCATCTGATTGTTTTTCTCTAAAACCTCAATATTTTTCTATTACACATCAACGGTTACTTTTCTTGTTTTTATTTATTTATTTATTAATTACGCTGGGCTTTCCCAAAAGTGCGACTTTTATACTGTATGTATCTCTTTTTCTAGATTAGACAATTTTTGCTCTTGGGACTTATACTCCAGAAAATGCGACACGTTTAATTCATTTAGTCTGTGTACAGTATTGATTCATTTAAAAAAAAAGGTTTTATTCCTTCATTAGATAATAATTACTAATTTTAGCCTTTCTGTAACAATTACAATTTACATTACTAGCATCATTTAGTTCTTACATAGGGGGTCCAAACCAGAGTAACATTGTGCAGGTCCCAAGTCAGATAAAAACAGAGGTTTGTGTCAGGAAGGTAATCCTACCCAAAATCTTTGCCAAATCAAATATGTCAATCATACTTATCAAGCTGATTTACTGTGGTGACCCCTAAAGTAAAAAGCCAAATCAAAGATACATATTGAACTATTTTATTAACTGAATGATCTCTTTTTTGTTCAATGATTTCTCTTAACTTCATTGTTTACTTCAGTTTCATTGTTTTTTCACTCCTTTTTATTTCTTGCAATACTTTTTAACATGAATGTGTGTGTATTATTAAACCTGTGCGTGCACATGGTTTCATTTTTTTTTTTTAGATATTTTTTAAGCACTTTGACATGCAAAATTGAAATAAAGGTGTTACATACAAAGAAATATGAATTAATTTGGTTTAAATTAGTTGTGCAAAAACCTAGAAAAATGACACGGCATGCACAAAGCTCAGCTGGTCCCTTCAGCTCCTGCGGGTGAAGGCTGGAGCTGCAGCTACACCTCAGCAGTTGCAGCAACAAAGCATTTATAAAGCCAGACGTGAGCGCCACAGCCAAGCAGGTGGAGGTAAGTGGCGTGTGAGAAAAGCTATTTAATAAATGGGCCTTGTAAATGGAGCAGGACCAGAACCAAAGCTTGACTGCAGGGGAAGATGCATCCTTCCTGTCCGTCTGCTGCTTCTCTTTATTTTATCCTGTTAAATCTTATTTTAGGATAATTACAGATCCTGTTCATTAGGGTTATTCTGTAATGTACCTACATAAATAAAATGCTCCTGTGGTAAGAAGAAATCCATGCAGGTCAAATAGTGAGATTATTAATTTCATTACATTGTGTATAATTAAGCTATCTTTAGTAGCAGAAATGATAATTACATAAAAGCGGGTTTTCAATCATTCAGTATCAAGGTCTTTGCTCTGTTAATACAAGTCTTTATAGGGTGCCCATTTAAAAAAGAAAAACAGTCAGTAGAACCCGAACAATGGGCCAATCAAAGGATCTGGCAGTTTGTGTTTGCAGGGACAGTTGGACACGATCTACGTGAAGCGAGTCCAAACATCGGCGTGCGCAGTGAGCCGGCGTTCGGCAGCACACGGGCTCGGCGGCTCACCAGTGGGTTGAAGGCGATAATCTTGAGGATGCACTCCAGCGTAAAGAGGCCAGTGAACACGATGTTCAGGTACTTCAGCATTGACTCATACAGGTCCGGCGCTCCATAGAACTGGCGGGGGGGAGGGTGAAAAACACACTTCAATTGCATATTCATTAGAGTGTGTGTAGAAATGACACATTTCACCCAGTTTCCTTGAAAGACTCTCTAATCATCTTTCCATTGAGTGTAAAAGCGTTTCCGGAGGTCTTTTAATTATGATTAGGCTATTTTCAAAAACCTGCGTCGCTTTCAAGGACAGTTTTTTCAGAGAAGCAGTGGCTCTTTAGAAACTCACCTCTGAGTGGTGGGAGGGGCTAATAGCACTGAAAAGGACCATCCCTCTTCCCATTATCCATCTGTATACCACTAGTATATCATCCGTATACCACAGGTGATTATTATATTTTTTAAAATGTATTTATTTAAATCTTACACAATTTCTTGGTCCGAATTGGTCATTTTCTTTGAGACAAATGTAACTTTTCCTTCTGTGTCTTTCTACATTCAGATCAGATCTGGTGAAAAGTGAAATGGCTCAGGAAGTTCCTGAGATGCTCCATATTACAACCATTGGAGCTGCTCTGTACGGTGGACGACACGTCTCACATAAACACAAGAGCCACAATACAAAGACAAAAGCCGAAACACGACAACAAAAGACAAAAAAACGCAACACAATGACAAAAGCTGAAGCCCAGCGACGAAAGCTAAAGCACGGTGACAAAAGCCACAAAAAGACAAAAAAAAAACGCAACTTAACGACAAAAGCTGAAGTGCGACAATAAAAGTCGAAACGCAACGACAAAAGCTGAAGCATTACGACAAAAGCCACAGCAAGACGAAAAAACAACAACACAACAACAAAAGCCGAAGCGCGACAATAAAAGCCGAAGCATGACAACAGAAGCTGAAGCACTTTGACAAAGGCACAGCAAGACAACAAATGCCAAAACACACAGACAAAAGCTGTAGCATGACGAATAAAACCAAGCGCGATGACATGAGCTGAAGCACTACAACAAAAGCCACAGCACAATGACGAAGGCCTCAACACGACAAAAGCCACAACACAATGATAAACCCACAACACAAGGACAAAAGCCATAGCACGGCAATAAAAACAAAGTGCAATGACATAAGCTGAAGCACTACAACGAAAGCCAAAACATGACAACGTAAGTAAAACACAATGACAAAAATGACAACACGACAGAAAAAGCCACATCACATCTTCCCACATCTTTTGGGCTATTGCTCAAAGTTTCAAACATCACCAGTAGCTAGAAACTGAATAACACTTAAAGTCAGTCATTTATTTCCGTTGTAAACCATTTCTATTGTGAATCATTTCTGTTGTGGTGTGGCTTTTGTCATGTTGTGGCTTTTGTATTTATCTGAGCCGTGTCGACCGCCGTAGATCTACCCATTTCAAATGGTCTCTATTTCAGACAAATACCTTTTCTTTCCATTTTTTGCCTGCGGCATTGATGGAACTAGAAGTTAAGAGTCAAATAAACTCCAGGTGTACAGTCTCTGCCAGAACACTTCTCTGTTCTCACCCTCTTTATTGAACACATGCTGCATACAGACACATCAGATGATCTATTAATGAAGCACTGCCGCAGCTCTGAATCTGCACCAACTCACAGGTTCTCTGGGAGAATTGGACTGGAGCCAGCTAAGCACTAATTAATTTTGGTGCAAATGGGATTTGAGTGTTTCCTGTTTTGAGCGAGATGAAAATGAACCGACCTTCATCATCAGCACGACGGTGTTGAGAGCGATTAAAGTCATGATGGCGTACTCGAACGGCGGCGACACCACAAACTTCCACATCTTGTACTGGAAGGACTGTTTGTTCTCTGGCATGTAACGTGTCAGGGGTTTGGCGTTGATGGCAAAGTCAATACAGGCCCTCTGTTGGCAGAGAGATGGTGTGAACATTTCCAATAAAAGAGTTTAGCTCTCAGGCTAGATGTGACATTTAAAACAAAAAAGAAAGGATCACAAAGAAGATGGCTGGAAGTGTTTGGTTGAGCATTTTAAAGATAACGTAGAGAGAAGTAAAACTGATTGTTTCACCTCATTTTTCTCCAAGCTACACTCCGACATGGCCTTGTCTCCTTGCTCCTGGAAGGTTATATGATGATCAAAGCTACGAATATGTTGACAAAGAAGAAGGGAAAGACCACAAAGTAGACCACGTAGAAGATGGAGGTCTCCATGCGGAAGCCCGGGCTGGGTCCCTGGTCCTCGTATGTGGCGTCTACAGAGTGTTTTAGGACCCTGCACAAATAAAGGTTAAAAAGATCAGATTTTTTTATTTTTTTATTTATAAAACTCACCAACAAATTGTCCACCAAACCAACACACACACACCATAAAAACACCTACAAATGCATCATCAAAGTGTCACTTTTTGTCCTTTACTGTTGTTAAAGCTTAAATATCTCCCTAAATACTGAACATCAAGAGCCAAGAAACCACTGAAGACTTTTGTCATCCCTGGATCACATTGTTTTATAAGCCTGTAAAAAATTATGAAGTGGTATAAATGAGATGTGTACGGAAAATATCTGGGGGAGGGTCCACAGCTGGGAGGGGGAAGTGTGAAAAAGTACAAAGTTTAAGCTCAGAAGCAGATGTTTAATCTTCATTAGGTTTTAAAGTCCCACCCTGATCATCTTTTGATTAATTATAAAAGTCTTTCCAGTTGTCTTTTCATTACTATTTTTGAGCTGGTTCTAACTTAAATTTAAAAACTGTGTTGTTTTCTAGGACATAGTTCCTGCAGAGCAGCAGGAGTTTATTTCTCCTGCTATCTTACAGCCCCTCACGACCCCATTCTAACATTAGCGGTGCAACGACAACAGCTACATTAGAGCTATCCACAGTTGTGATCCAGATTCCAGGTCAGACGAGGAAAACAAAGACGTTCATGGACCTATTGTAACCGTCTGCAAATCAGACAGAAGCATAGAAAGGAGCTTTTGACCTGCCAAATGTAGCTTCTACGTCACAGCAACAAGCTTTTTCAAACCATTTTTTTTCTGCTCCTGATTCGCTATGATTTGAATAAAGAAATACTCAGAAACTCAGTTCGAAGCTTATATCCTCCATCATCAGATAAATTCCACTAGTACAGGGTTCTGCAGCTCCAGAGTCACGTGTTGCTCTTTTAACGTTCTATTGTGGCTCTCTGGTTAAAGAAAAGTAAAGATTTTCGTTTTCAAAAACTAACGGTACGGTGCTGAGCTACAACATCAGATTTTTGTGTGCTGCATTCTACAGAAAATCAATTATAAGAATTGGGTTATAAAACATATTTTTTTTCTTTTTTAATAATATTTAACTATTGGTTGAAAAATACAAAGAGAGTCACAATTAGCTCCGATTTCTTTTTGAGTTAGATTCATGTATGTTTGGAAAAGATCTACCACAAATGGTAGATAAACATTTATTTTTATTATCACTGCTGACATCACACTACCTGCTACTATAATGGCAGCACTGAGCTTATTCTATGTGACATAAAGGGTCTTTTATTTTGAAAGGAAAATCATGTGAACCTGTCAAAAGTTACCAACTGCTGTGCATTATCTCATTATATTTTTATTTTATTCACACAAAAGAAGTTAATTTTTATTTATCATAATGGGAGCATTGACATAAATATGAATCCACATCTTACTTTTCTAAAGGATAAATTGCACTAGAACATGTTAAGAACACCAGAAAGAATATTTTTATCAGCATGGTCTTAGAATTTTTTTTTTTTTTTTTTAATATAGAGGTTTGTGTTTATTACATGTTATTCCTGGGGGATTTGGATCCAAGTGGGTCTTTAGCATAAATTAAATGCGTTTTTTGCCGCTTTGATATTGCTTCTGCTAGATAATTGATTGCTGTTTTGACGAAATACAAAATTTATTCTATTTTGGGATTATGTTTGGATATATATATATAGTGAAAGTTTGGGGCATTCCTAGTCAACAAAACAGTTTCTCATCCTTCTTTTGACCTGCTGGTAAGGAAGAATGAAGGAACTAAGCAGGAAAGTGTCAGTAGATGAAAATGGTGACGAGTGAGTCTTGGGGTTTTTGACTCGGGATGGTTTCTCTCTGAACTGCTGAATCAATGAGCCTTGATTGCATCCCCAGAGAAGGTGCAGTAATTAAGCCTGGAGGAAACCAGTTGGGTTTCAGCGTCACTGTGCCTCAAACGGAGCTGTTTGTCTCAGGATGAATTACTTGAGAGAGAAAAAAAAAGGAAGCCTGCAGGAATAGAGGTTTATGAGATGAAAGCTGGCCGTCGTTCGCTTTAATGTTAGTCATATTTGGACTCACACTGGCCAGCCTTCTCCAGTGGACACGGTGAAGAGAGTCAGGAAGGCCCACAGGACGTTGTCATAGTGAAACTCGTACTTCTTCCATTCTCTGGGCTGAGCCGTCACGTCGTCCCTGTCGTAGTCCAAAAACTGACCTCTGGAGGGCGGAAAGGAGGAAGAGGAGCAGAGAGGAGGAGGAAAACCGTGACTGAATGAGCTGCGGGAGCAGACACAGGTCAGTATGAACAGATAAAAAAAAACAAAAAAGGAGGTTGTTAGTCACACACCTGCAGTCCCTCTCCAGGCCTTTGGACTCGTCGGTGCAATAAAAGAATTTACCCTTGAAGAGCTGCACAGCGATAACGGCAAAGATGAACATGAAGAGGATGTAGACGATGAGGATGTTGAGGACGTTCTTCAGAGAGTTCACAACACAATCAAACACGGCCTGGAAAACACAGCAAATGACCGTCAGTAGGACAGTTTCTGAGGAATGTTTTAAAAGAGATTTGTCGGCTAATCTTTGCTTAAAACCAAAGGAAGAATCAAACTGTTGCTCATCACGTTGATTTTTTCTGTAATCAAACATGAACCTTTTAGTCGTGCAGCTGCTGAGCTTCTTTCACAATAAAAACACCAGCAGCAGAGAATTTAGGTTATTTTGACACAATTCTTTCAAGAAAAAAAGGCAAAATAATCTGTAAAAGAGTGAAGTCTTCAACTAAAACCCTGTTTACAAGCAACGACTAGAATACATTAAAGACTATTTTAAATGCTCAAAAGGTTAAAGCCATCGACCATCAAACAAATTATCTGGAAGACAATCTAAAAGTATTTTGTGGGCACAAATTGGTATTTTCTATGCACAAAGTTGTATTTTTTTCACCCACAAATGAGTCTATTGTGGACAAAATTCAGTACTTTGCAGAAAAAAATGAGTGTTTTGTGGGAA
Source organism: Oryzias javanicus (assembly GCA_003999625.1). NCBI lineage: Eukaryota > Metazoa > Chordata > Actinopteri > Beloniformes > Adrianichthyidae > Oryzias > Oryzias javanicus. The sequence continues at coordinate 4,951,490 of CM012448.1, forward strand.
AAATATTTTTTTATTAGCAAAAATGAGTATTTTGGGGAAAAAGGCTCTTTTATCTTTGTGTTCATGTTTCATTTCTGCCCAAAAAGAAACAACTGTTTAATTATAGTAATCATAATAGTAAAAGGTAACATTTTGTGGCTCCTACTGGATTGTGGTCTGTAATAATTGGCGTCTTAAGAGAAAAGTTTTTTATTGATTTTGTCTTGATGTGGAGTTAAAGTGGAAGGGAGAAATTGAAGAGGTGAAGAACATTAAAACATTGGTTGAAGATCGACCCCCTTCGAGTGCGTTACTCTGGTGTTAGCGCCTGTATGTTGAACATTCAGCAAATCCTCTCTCTGTACCTTCAGCTTGGGCAGCCGTTTGATGGTCTTGAGCGGCCGCAGGACTCGCAGGACCCGGAGGGACTTGATGGTGTTGATGTCCTTGCCTTTGGTCCCCCTGCATGGATGCAGAGCGGTTAGTGTTTAGTGGCAGAGAGGAGGACGTTTCTGCAGCTCTGTCTCCTCTGATGTTTGTGGGATTTTGTTACACAGACTAACAATTCAGCCACACTTTTCTCTTTTTTTTTACTTCTAATATGTTTGCAGTGGGTTCAGTTTTGTGGTTCTGATTGTTTTTATTCACATATAAAAATTTATTCTTCTACAAATGTCATCATTTGTTTAAATTTCAAAGGTTTTTTGTCTTCTTTGTAGACTACAACTCTGTACAGTTGTGTTTCTGTATACAACTATTTTTTTATCTGTCATTTCTTAAATCTTTACTTCTTTATATATTTTTATATCTCTTCTCTTATTGTTTGTTTCCCGTCTTATTGTTTTTAACTCTACATTTTTCTTTCTCTATTATTATTATTATTTTTTTTCAATTTTTTTTTTTTTTTTTTTGGTCATTTGATTCAATTAAAATGGTTTATTTCAAGCAGTCAAGAAAGAGTAAAGCATATCCAATACAATCAGTCAAATATTTCAAATTGTAATTTTGGTAAAAATGTATAAATATCTTGTTACTGTTGGACTAAAACAATAGATGGAATTATGGAAAATATTCTATTACGTTGGGCTAGAATAACTTACATTACATTACATTATATTTGATTTATTTTGAAAAACGTAAAACATTACAAAAAAGACAAAAAATCAATGCAATCAATCCCCTTTCATTAAAGAAAAGTCAAAACCCAAATTGAATAAAAACATGTTTGAAAAGGGGAACGGCAGAAGAAAATGATATTTAAGCCTATCCCTTTATGCCTTTATTTATTTTACACTTTGATAAAAATCTTTTATTTGCCAAAACTGGCACTATTTATTAGTATTTATTTAATTATGAAAGATTATATTCATCAATGAATTCAAACAACGCTTTGATTTTGGTTTGACATGGATGCATACATGGATCAGTATGCTCAGTTTGTTTGTGCGGGGTTTCCTCTTTCTAGACAGTTGTCTTTTTTTAAACATTTTTTCCTGCAAATGATTTCTATGAAAAGTTAATGTAAATCAAGTTTTTTTGGAAATACTCCATTCCTACCTTTAACACGTGTTTAAGTGTGATAAAGCACAAAAACTGATGGAAATTCCTGTTGGCCACACACATTTCTGCATTGCCAGCACGTAGTTTAACTCTAACCTTAACTGTCATTTTAACTAAAAACCCTCATTAATGATGAGGAAATTGTCACCTCCTTTACATTTATCTCTAGCTGAGTTAGTCTTTGGCTGATATAACTTTTTACATTTTTAAAAACCCATCTTTAATCATTCTTCCATTTATCCATTTTTAAAAAATTGTCTGTCTTTTTAAAAATGTTTCTTTTACTTATTTTATTTTATTTATTTATTTATTATATTTTATTCATTCTTTTTCTTTTATTTAAAAAAATTCTGTCCTTGAATTAAAAAAAGATTTTAGCATTTAATCTGCCTGAGTGACACTTAATCGTAGTATTAGTTCAAGTATCTTATTTTGAAATATTTTTTCACTTGTCTATGAATATCATGTCAAGAATTTCCCTTTTTTGACACTTGAACTGTAAAGAAAATTGATTAAAAACTGTTATTAGCAGACCTCGTCTAACTTTGGCAGCATGTTGCGTTTGTGAGGACAAAGGCAGATGAGTCAGCTTTACAGTTTTTTGGTAGGGGGGCTTTAAAAGAGGTGGTGGGGAGGGTTGTTCACCCATCCTCACAGCCTGTCAGTGTAGCACGATTGGGGGATTTGTAACACCATCATCACAAACAACCAGAAAACAAACCTTTGAGCCTTAAATGGAAAATAGATGCAGCTGGGAAAGAACTCCTTAACTTTTGAACATGTGTTTGGTGAAGGGTTGGCCTTAAACGAGGAGGCATTACATCAAACATCCTGCTGGGGGGCATTTTCCTTCACACTGAAAATGCCCAGCAGAACGGCATGCAGCTCTCATGCTTGGGTAACCTGCAGTTTGTGACATGCAATCTGCAAATCCTCTTCCAGCCTGCATATTCAAGGACCCTCAGTGTGTTTACGCGCCAACAGCGCTCTGCCAACAGCTTCCTGAAGCGCCCAGGGCCAGGAAGATGGGGGGGCGGGGTCATGTGTGGTCACATGTTGCAGCATGAATCAGCACAGAGTGTGATGTGCTCTGCAGTGATGCATGTGAGGACAGCTGCAGTCTTTAGGCTGCAGCTCCATGTTTAAGGCATGACATCTCACATCCAGACAGAAGCTCGTCACCGTCCTGCAGACAGAGGCCGGAGCGGGCGGGCCACGCATACCAGGTATGCTAATGCAGTCCTCTCCCCAACTCTCTTCTGTTTCCTTTATTTGTTTTCTTTTTGAAAACTTAACTTGTTCTCTTTCAACTTTCCTGCAGCTCCCTTTCATACACAGCTATGGAAGTGCATCGTATTTAAAAAAGGTGTCTAATTTTTAGTATACTTTTTGAAAAACTTTAAAAGCAAAGAACTACAAAGAAGCTGGGCAGTAACTTCACTTGCTCCTGAAAACTATAAATGACTGTAAAAAGTGAAACACTGAATCAATTAACAAAAATGTTTACAAGTCAAATATTAGTTTTTAGCCACTTACATTTTTAAGTTGATTAAAACATCAACTCAAAATTTTAATTTGATGAAAACTAATCATTTTAAATGTAACAAATCTTTCACTTTTTTCAGTGTACCTGCAATTAAAAGTTGAAAAGCCACAATGTGTCCATGTCTTAGACGAGATCTGTGTTTGTTTATTTTTGTGCTTGTGCGTTGTTCCTACTAACCTAATTTAGGAACATTAAAGAGCAAAATGTTGAAGAAAACTATTCAGTTTGTTTTTGGTGATACTGAGTTTTTCAACTAAAAGCCTCCATCTGTTCTGAGCTTTGAGGTTAGCCTTGATCCATGTGAAGCTGCAGATCCAGGCAGGGACCCTCAAGTATACAAGAACAGACCAGACAAACAATTAAATAATTCCAAAAACATCACAGGAACTCATTATTGTTGAAGTTAATTATCCAGAAATTCCTAATATCATTAGTGAACCAGCATGTTTGTGTAATGCAAGTTGTAGATTTGTCCTTATCTTTTTACTTTAAGACTACTATATATATATATATATATATATTATATATGTATTTAAAGGCTTGAGAATAAAAAAAACTTGAAAACTGGAAAAAAATAAAAAATAAAAAGTTAGAATATGATATCTTGAAACCTTAAAAAAAATCTGTAAAAAACATATTTTTAATATATTTAAAAACAAATCACAAAAAAAAAAAAAAAATAGGAAAAAATCCTATAAAAAAGTTAAAATTATCATATGTTAAATATTTTGTATCTAATCGTCACCGGCAATGCCTCAGGTGAGCCAACACAAACACTTGCTTAAAGGGTTACATGGTCAATCCGTTTTGCCCTGTAATATTTGTGGATAAAAAAAATAGGAAGAACAAAACAGGCAGGACACATTGTAGATAATACACTTTCAATTGCAGGTCATTTTATAGATTTAATGCGTAGATGATGCTACTGTTTGGAGTCAAATCAGAATCAGCTTAAAGTGAACGACAAACAAGATTGAAAATTTTATAGCAATTTTAACCTCGAAAATGCATATTGAAAACTTAAAGGAACTACTAAAATAAAAAATTGAACATTTGAAGAAATAATGCTGAAAATTTGAAAAAGATATTAAAAATTAGGATCAACTCAGAAGCAAAAACTTAAAAACTCTGGATTGAAATTGAAAACAGAACTGAAAGGAAAACAGGGAAAATTGAAAAGAGTAAAGTTGAAAGTACAAATTAACATTTTCTTTATTGGTGGCAGTTTTAGTTTTTTTTTAACTCAAGTTTCAATTTTTTAAAAATTAATTTCTTTCAATTTCTTTTGAGTTTTCAATGTTATCTTTTTCAATTGTTCTTTTTTTCAAATTTGCAATGCCTGCTTTTTTTTTTTTTTTAAATCTTGTTTTTCATTCACTTTAGGCTGATTCTGATGTGACCCCATAATAGTGCTCAGTCTGCTTGTAGTTCTCAAAATATTAGCAAAGATGTAGTGGGCTAAACTCCAAATTAGCCCAAAAGAACCTTAGTAGATTCTAAATTAGTCAAAAAAGCGAGCTTGTTACTTAAATACTAGCTGAACTCCAGAATAGCCAAAAAAGCGTTAGCCTGTTGCTAAAATAGAAGCTAGACTCCAATTTTTCTGAAAATTACTGTAAAAGATAAAAACATATTCAAAGGCTTGCTGCTAATCTACTTAAAACGTTGAAATTTTAAGACTTTCTCTTTCATTTCTTATAGAGTTTCTTAATATTTACCAAACTATAAAGTTTATGAATACCAAAAATACAAGTAGTTATGTTCTGAACAAGCTCAATGTTTTGATACCAAGATAGCTGAAATCGCTGTGAGTGCGATTAAGTTTTTACATGCTGAAAAACGTATGAAAAGGAGCATCACTATACAATTGCAAAAAAAAAAAAAAAAAACAAATATCACAGTTTTGTATTGAATACAATAGGCTTCCATTCATGGCTGTCCAACCTGGTAAAAAAAAGAGTTCCTGCAACTCTTTTAAGGTTTGATGTGGGAAAAACCCAAATATGACCCAAAAAAGATTTCAGAAGGTTGAAGCTCCTATGAATCTTCTGAAACAGAGTTCTTGGTCTATTTATGTTCCTATTTCAATAAAAGCTCTCGCTCTTCTAGTGTGAGGAAGTCATGTGAGATGAGAGAAGACTTCTCATCAAATGAAACCATTGCAGATGCAGACTCTAGTTTCTACAAGCTGGGAGGTGGAGTCACCAATATTGCCTTTGGGCTGGAGTTCTCAATATTGGCAAAGTCGGTCACTTTCTACAAGAAGGAAGGCGGGAGATCGGGTCGTGCTGCAAGCAGCTCGGGGTTAGAGGTCAAAGGGCGGTTCTGTGAGGGAGTAGGGGGTTGACTGGGTTTTTTTTTAGGCAAAAGATAGACAGGGACAGTTCCCACCTGGCCACGCTTTGCTGTGATCTGATGAAGAAAAGAAATCAACATAGCAAGCAGACAGAACAGGAAACAGCAGCATAGAAAGAAGAACAGAAAGAAAGACTTAAAGCGGAAACCACAAGCGTGAAGATACACAGACATCGTCAGACATTTACAACATGAAGACAAGTGATCAGAAAGGAGGGCACAACTGGAGAGAAACAAGACTTGAGAATCAATCAATGAAACCCTGAATGCCGATGGAGCATCATAGATGGTGGAGACAGTTTTTACTGGAGTCAGGATGAGATGGTTCATTTCTAAAGACTGTGTGTGTGTGTGTTGCTGCATTCACACCTGCTGAAGCTCAGGCCTTATCTGGGTCTTGGATTTGGACTTCAGTGGACAAAACATTCTCACTTTTAACTTGTCACATATTGACGTTTGGTTAGGGACACTCCCTGCATTACTTCTTCATGTTTTGGATGTCTCCAACCTGTCATTGTTTTTTTTGAAGTACTGGCTGTTCCCATTAACTCATGGCTCTAACCACAACCGGTCCAGCACCCTGACGCATAATATATGTTACCCAAACCCGGTACTGGGATCCTAACCCTGACCCGACACGGGAACGAATGAGGTACAGGACCTGCGGCGGTACCAGAAGCTGTACCAGTCGCAAACGGGACGCGGTACTGGATGCGGTTAAGGCTAGGGTACCAGTTCTGGGTTAGGGTACCAGTACAGGATGCATCTTGAGGATCAGTGTGCATCCGGTACTGCATCTGGTACTGCATCCAGTACTGCATCTGGTACTGCATCTGGTACTGCATCCGGTACTGCATCTGGTACTGCATCTGGTACTGCATCCAATACTGCATCCGGTACTGCATCTGGTACTGCATCCGGTACTGCATCCGGTCATGCATCCGGTCATGCATCCGGTACTGCATCTGGTACTGCATCTGGTACTGCATCCGGTACTGCATCTGGTACTGCATCTGGTACTGCATCCGGTACTGCATCTGGTACTGCATCTGGTACTGCATCTGGTACTGCATCCGGTACTGCATCCGGTACTGCATCCGGTACTGCATCCGTTACTGCATCTGGTACTGCATCCAGTACTGCATCCGGTACTGCATCCGGTACTGCATCTGGTACTGCATCTGGTACTGCATCCGTTACTGCATCTGGTACTGCATCTGGTACTGCATCCGGTACTGCATCCGGTCATGCATCCGGTCATGCATCCGGTACTGCATCCCGAGGACTTTTTTGAAACTCTGGGGCCCGAAATAAAGAGCTAAAGGACTCATTGATGAATGGATCCAACCAAACTTCCTAAATACTTTGACACAGCAGCTGCAAATGTGACTAAATGAGCTGCAAATGTAGAAAAAATCTGCAAGTTAGTGACAAGCGTTCACCCAGAATCAGACAGAACTGATATTACACACATACTGGATGACGGGATTCATTTCCATCTATTAACATGATCAAAATCCCTCGTCTTCGCTAAGTCTTTATCTCATTTATTTCCTTCAAGTGTCCTCACACTCACTGTCCAACAGTGTGTCTGCAGAACTGTTGATCAAACCTGTGATTACTCTGAGAAAGAATTCCTGAAGTCCACAGACTCCAGACTCGGATCATCGTCCACTGAAACGAAGCAAAGCCTTCACATGTCTGAATGGAGTTTGTCTCAGACGGAGAGGCTGTTCTTTGGTCCTAAATATCATCATCTGAGCTCATTGCGTGTGCGCACATGTACGCCTGTGTGCATGCGTGTTAGACACATTCATGAAAGACGGAGCGGCGACGCATTGATCCCCTTTGAATGGCTGTGAATGCAGTCTGTCACATTGTTGTGAAAGTCGGAGGAGGGAGAGGGTGACCTGAAGGAGTGAGTGGGATGAAGGACAAGCTTTGATCGGAATGAATCTGCTTTTTCTGAGCCATTTTTAAAAAGCCATTTTAAAGCATAATATTCATACATTTGACACAAAAACAAGAATACATTTTCCTTTGAAGCAGGTGAACACAGTCTGACTTGAAGCTCAGTCACAGAGTGAATGCAGTGATGATCTGAACGGCACATGACAAAATGCGACATTTGCTGGAAACATTTAGCTGCAAGAGCAAGACGGATGCAGATAATAAACTCAAGTGACACTGGCTTATGGACATGAAGGGAAGCAGGGGACGCAAACGGGAGGGGGGGACGGAAACAAAGAGGCAGGAAAAGCTTTACCCCATGAGACTCCTGAAACCAATCCAAGCCAGAAAACAACGAGGAAAGAAGTGGCAGAGACAGCGTCAGCGACAGAGAAAACACAAGGAGCAGCGTCTGTCTGCAGCTCGCACAAGGTTCAGACATTAGTCACAGAAACTGTTGCAAAGAAAAGAAGAAGCCGGTCACAAGTTTCATCCCACATGAAGACAGAAGACATTCTCAAGTGTGTTCACATTTAATAATTAATCTGATCAACGACACTGAATAAAAAGTAGTTCAGAATATCCTTAACCCTTTAACACCAGAGCTCCAGTGTTTATGTTCTTTGATTTACTGTATTTTTTAAATTGCTAACACGTAATTCCAGTAGATTGTGACACCGACAACGTATTAAAGAGTTAAAGTCCCACTCCAACTTTTTATCTATTTCAAAATTGTTGTTTTATTATGATGAAGCCAAAATACTAAAAAAAAAAAAAAAAGAACTGTCGTTCTCTAAGACATATTTCTGAATTGAGGGAAAGTAAACCTAAGATGATATCCCATCATTCCTTTCTCTAAACTCTCTCCTGCTAGCTCACAACCCTAAGTAAACACTAGCGCAGCAAAAATCATTTAAAAATTGAATATCGAAGCTATCCAGCCGTTCAATTTTGATCAAAATGGCAGCTCAGATGAATAAAGACGAAGATGTAAAAGCACCTGTCAAAGTCAAGGCCCGGGGGCCGGATCCGGCCCTTCAGATCATTTTATTTTATTTTTATATGTTATCTTGCGCTTATTTCTAACTTGTATAGTTTTGACGTAATAGATTTTTATGGGGAGTAAAATATTAAAAGTTATTTAAGGTTTAAGTCAACTGTAACTTTTTAACATAATTATGAACTAAATATATATCTTTCCCTGTAATAATGCTAGTGTGAATGCTTTAAGCTGAATTTGTCCGCTGAAGATGCTTGTGCTGATAGATGAAGATGCTGAAATTGATATCTGAAATCACTGAAGCTAACAGCTACAAACCGCAGATGTTTAGCCAGCTAAAATATGAATTAAATGCCAAATCAGCCAAAAAAACTAAAAAACTAAAAAGTATGTTAGGTAAAACAGCTACCATGCAGCTGAAAAAAATAGCTAAACTTTAAAATATCCTAAAAAACTGAAAAAAGCCCAAAAACAGCTAGCATGAGGCTGAAATATTAGCTAAACTCCAAAATAGCCTAACAAATCTTAATAAATGCCAAAATAGTCAAAAAAAGTAGCATAATGACAATTTTTAAAACTTTAAAACATAACTTTTTAACATAATTATGAATAATAAAAACAGGCAGGAATATTATCCAAGAATAAATCAACTTAACCTTAAATAACTTTCAATAATTTAATCTCCCAAAAATATGTATTATGTCAAAATTATACACGTTAGAAATGAGTGAAAGATAACATCAGGCCATTACTAACAATTAAATAAAGGTCCGGATAGAATTACCCAGGGACCCGGATCCGGCCCCCAGGCCTTGACTTTGACACATGTGCTCTCATCTTTGTAAGTGGAAGAACTTGCACAATTGAAAGTTGACTTTTTATCTTTTTGAGTCAAATTTTGGAGCAGAGCAGGAAGACTTTGACTCGCCCATCGCAGTTACTGCGTCACAGGCCTGAGCTTTTTCAAACCACAGCTTTATATCTGCTCATGATCATCACAACTAAAGAAATATTCAGAAATGCAATTTTGGTCTTACGTTATTTTATATATTTCCTCCAATGCTCCAATAATATAAAAACACCTTTTTTTTTAACTACTAATTTCTGAATGAGGTCACCTCCAGTACCTGATGAGACTTTAACATTTAAATGTACAAATACAAATTCTTAAACTTTCACTTTAGCCACATTTCAAATGCTGTGAATCTAATAATACCTTGCATTTTGTTTAACATGCGTAAAGGATAAGAATTTATTTATTTATTTATAGCTATATGCTTCTTTAATGATAAACTATAAGAAAAAGTTGACAATTGACAGCTAAATGGAGAAAAAATGATGGGCAAATCTACTCGTTACATTTGTTTATGTGGAAAATGATAAAAAAAAAAATCACAACAAAGCAAAATGTATTTTCATGTTTCTCAGAAACTAATATTTTACAAAAAGTGGAAAACAATTCTGAAAGCTGGAAATTCAACATTTGGGGAGTTTACATTATTTTAAATGCTGCTTTTTCTAGTGAAATTTTGATTTTAAATGGGTCATCACAGGTAACACAGCACATGTCTTCAGGTATGGATGAAATATTTTGCCTTCAGAAACCGTGTGGAATAATGAAAGGGACTTACGAGCAGGCAAAGGCCACAAGAGCTCCACTGACCACAATGAAGTCCAGAATGTTCCACAGGTCACGGAAGTAAGAGCCCGGATGAAGGAGCAGACCCAGGTCGATCATCTGAAGCCATGGAAACCGGATGAAACACAGCGAGAGGAAAAACATTCAACAACATTTCGTACTTTTAGGTTTCCCAAAACTGTTATAGAGTACAAGCTTCTCTTTGTGTTTGTTTTTTTTCATTTCTTTTATTTTTTAGCATTTAATTTTGATTTCTGGAAATTACTTTTGTATTCAGAAGTATTTTTTTAATGGATAGCAGACAAGGTCAATATTATAATGTAAATTTTATGTACCATCGCTGATTGGTTGACAACATTTGTCTATGATTTGTTATTTTTATTTCTTATGGAACAATACTGAATACATTTTGTACTAATCCTTTTCATTTTCCATACCGCTTTATCCCTTTCGGGGTCGCGGGGATGCCGGAGCCTATCCCGGCGGCTGATGGGCGAAGGCAGGGTTTACCCTGGACAGTTCGCCAGTCTGTCGCAGGGCCACATTCGTGCACACAGTCACTCACACATTCATACCTAGGGGCAATTTAGAGTCACCAATTAACCTATTAAGCATGTTTTTGGATGGTGGGAGGAAGCCGGAGTACCCGGTGAGAACCCACGCATGCACGGGGAGAACATGCAAACTCCACACAGAAAGGTCCCAGTTGGTGTTTCTGATCCCCCAGCCGGGATTTGAACTGGGGCCTTCTTGCTGTGAGGCAAGAGCGCTAACCACTGCGCCACCGTGCAGCCCTTTTGTACTAATCATCAAACTTTATTTAAGGACGCATAAAAAAACCCCCCGTAAAAGTCAAACATTATGATCGATGTCCTATAGCAGGGGTCGCAACCTGAGGCTCCGGAGTCACAAGCGGCTCCTTCATCCCTCCATTGTGGCTCTTTGGCTTTGACTTAAAAATGCGAACAATTTCAGTAGAAAATATGTCTATAGTTATTTTCTTTTATTTGATCAATTTTGTCATTTATATTTTGAATTTTAACATATCACATAACTGAGGAAATAATGGTAAGAGTAGTTTATTATTAGAATAAGATTAAAGCACATATATATTTATTTTAAAAATTATATTATATCAAATAAAAAGGAGGAAATGGATAAAGCGTACGAATTTGCAGAAAAATGGAAAATACCATGTTTGATTAGACTTTCTTTAACATAGGGTTCATTTTATTTTGAAGGGAACTTTGGTGCTGCTGTCAAAAGTAACAGAAGTTCAAATGCTTGTACAAAGAAAATTATATTAATTCAATTATTATAATTATATAAAACACAAATAAATAGCTTCAATGGCTCTATCAGAATCAAAGGCTGCAGACTTCTGTCCTTTAATAACTACCCTTTCTGGTTTCTTCGATGGTAATATATATTTTTAGTAATCATAATTATAATTAATAATGATTATTATTATTATTATTATTATTTCTGCAAATTATGTTTGTTTTCCAACATGTTTCATTTTTATTTTGCTTCCTTTTAAAAAAAAATATATATATATATAAATATCTTTTTTTGTCATTGTCACCGGTACAATAAAAAATACACAAAATACAATGTAAATGTGCCCTTTTTCCCCAGCTGCTGTTTTTTTTGATAGGATTTAAATTTATATTGGGCATCAAGGGCCGACTGTAACGAGACACAATTCTAAAGGTATGAATGAAATATTTTACTTTAGAAACGGCACAAAATCCGAGGAACAGATCTGGCAGATTTGGTTCCATTTGGGAATTAAATAAAGTACAGAGTTTTAATTAGTAAAATATAATGCTTTTTAAATTATTGTTTTTTTTTTCTTGTTTTTATTGATCCTAATATGCTTTCGTGTTGAGTGAATTGCACTTCAGGGTCACTTTAAGAGAAAGTCTGAGTCGTTTTTCTATTTAAAGGCAGCAATAGATATTCAACTCATGTTTTCCAGAGAATGCATGAGAAGTTTTTACTTTTCTGCATTAAAATAATCGAATCACTTTCCATTAAACTGTTCCAGACTTGCAGCCTCACTGCAGGAATCAGTTCAGTGGACGCTCACTCCATCCATCAAAGTTTTTCGGTTGAGTCCAAAGACGTCCCGGCCCCCTCACCTTAATCACCATCTCAAAGGTGAAGACTCCAGTGAAGACATAGTCCAGATACTTCAGAACCTGCAAACACAGGCAGATGTTTTTAAGGAATTCCATTTGCACAAACATTGAATGCCTGGAGGCCCACTCCACCACATGCACGGACAAATGTACCCCCCCTCAGCACCACCACCAGAATACTGATGTGCTCGTCTGTCACAGGGAGAAAAATCAGGTCACACCTCTGACGACATGCACTCCCATCCTCTGTCTGAATGCATGTGACGGTGTCACAGAACATGCACATCTGATCTGATCTGATCTGAAGAGCAGTTTGAGATTAAAAAAATTAACCAGCACGTTTCTGTGTTCCCACATTTCCTCCTCAGCATCAGTCATTTCTGGGTAAAGTGTTGGAGCACATCGCCCTCCTCCCCGCAGACGTTTGCGTGCGTGTCAGCTCGGCTCACGTTGTTGCGCGCTGCGTTGGCCTGGACGGGGTCTTCGGCTGCCAGGGTGATGCTGCTCATGGTGATGACCATCAGGATGCACATTTCAAAGTAGCGGAGGTTGACCACATAATGACACAGGCGCCTTACCCTGCAGACAAGCAAAGAGTTCAACTGCAGCGGGGCAGGTGTGTTAACACGATGTCCCCGTAACGGGGTTAGCGCAAAACATCCATCCACGCCCGGACAGCAAGAGCCAAAAAAAAGAGTCACCAGGATATGATGGCGTTCCAAAGAAAAGCTTTTGAAACCTAATGAAGATTTAAATTAAGAGATTTAAAGTTGTAATTTGAAAAAAAAAAATAGTTTGTAAACTGGCCGAAATATTCTGTCGTAATGATATCATTTTATTGTTTAATTATCTGTTGTATTTTATATCTTATCAGCTTTCTTTTACAAAAGCCCATCTAGGGACAAGTTAGCTCTAACTAAAAGCATCATGATATGGGCATGGGACGGCTACTCTGCTGTATATCTATGTTTTTATATCTGTCCCGACTAAATAAATACATTAAAATCAAAATGACGGAAAAAAAGTTGTAAAAGATAATTGATATCAGACTGAAAAGACCCCAAGAACATTAAAAAATGTGTTCAGTTCACTTCAAAAAGTCAACTTTAAGAAAGTAGAAAGTCTCTTGTTTCATTAAAAAATATGTCTTATTTTCTGACTTACAAAAAAAATGTCTCAAGAAGGTTTTTCAATAAGAAAATAATTGTAGTTTGAGAAAACATGCCTCAGTGAATTGAATTCTTTTCTGAAAGTCAGAACTTGTGGTAAGACCATTTTTCTTACACCTTTGGCAGATTTTTATTTTCTTTTTTTGTCCTTATTTGAAAAAAAATCTGCTGAGTTGTTAAAGACCCAATCCAGTGAAAACCACATTTTTTAAAGTTTTTAACAAGTTCTTGTAGCATTTTACTCATCATAAGGGCAGACATGTTTAAAAAAACTGTTTCTGATTATTTCTTTATTCAGATTGCATCAAATCTTATGCAGGGGTCACCAGGTTGACCCCAAAAACCACACAAGGTGCTCACAGGTCTCTTCTAAAAATAGCACAACTCACTTGTGAGCTGAAAATTAAGTTTTATTCTGTTTCTATTTTTTTTTTTATTATACTTGCATTTAAAAAGATTTATAAATTAAAATGTCTTAAAAATACTTCAGATGAGTTTAGGTGACCTCTGACCTACTCCAGCTCAAAGATCATTAATTCTGTTAAAAAAATGCAGTAAATTTGGTCATTAGTTCAAAATGTGACAACAAATAGTTGAGATATTTTTCCCATGAAATGTAGTGATGGAAGATATCATCTGAAAATGGAACAATTACTGAGATTAATAAAATGCTGAATATTGATATTTCTTTTCTAGCTTGTTGGGGTTATGGAGAGAAATCATTGTCAAAATGGTAGCTCTTCGTATGACTCAGTCCCTTGAAGTAACTCTCAGTTTAAAAGAGATTGGTGACCCTTGATCTGATGCATCAACTAGCAGACAAATAGATCCATAAACGTCTTTGCTTTCTGCTTCTAAACTGGAATCTGGACCAAAACCGTACGGCTGAACAGCTCCAAAATTGCATTTATTGTTTTTTTTTCTTTTCCTGCTATACGCTATTGTTAGCTTGGACTTGCAAAATGCTATTAGCCAGCGGGAGAGAGTTTAAACAAATGCATGCTGGGAAATTTCAGCTTTCTTCCAAGCCAACAGTCTCGCCCACAAACCAGAGTCAAATCTCTAATAAGCTCCTGCTGCTCTGCAGAGAATAGGTCTTAAAAAACGACATAGGCTTTTTAAATTTAGCTAAAAATCAATATTTTAAAGACCACAAGGAACCATCTTACAATATAAAAATATGGCGGGAGTGAGACTCGAAAGCTCTTGTTGTATGTGTGTGTGTGTGTGGGGGGGTGTGTGTGTGTGGGGGGGGGGTGTATTATTAGGGGTAAAATATAAGAGAAACGACATGTAAAAGGACAAACCCAGTGTGAGAGAGTTGCTAACATAGCATGCTAGATCTCAAAAGTCTCTTTCTCTCTCTCTCTCTCATCAGTGATCTGCTAATCCTCTTGGACACCGCTCTGCTGTAACTTACGGGTTAGTTTGTCCAAAGATGAACATGGAGCTGTAGGGAAGGATCTGCCGGGGCCCGTTAGCTCCCTCCTCCTCGTCCAGATCCTTCTTCTCATCGCTCAGTTGGAAGGCGTCATCGTCAGTGTTGTTCACTGGTATGCAAACATCACAAATATTAGCTCCAAACATAAAATCCCACACTTCCCTGTCTTCTATCTTTAGATAGTATTGATTTATTGGAAACCCTTACTAAAAAAAAGAATATCTAGTATGGAGAGAAAATAGACTCACTCGGATTTGTCTGTGTATAATTCTTGATTTGTAACTCATATAGGACATTTTGAGTCTACGCACAAAACTATTACAAATTAAAAAAATATATCTTTTGCTGTTAAAGGTTAGCAGCCCCTGACCTAGCATAACATTTAAATGTGAATACGATTTTTGAAAAGTGTTTTTTTTTAGTTTTGTTAGAAGAAATGATTCAAGATTGATCAGGAACTGAAGGAAAACGAGTTTTAAATGAGAAACTGTCTGGATTTCAACAAGGCCTTGAGATGTAATCAGAGGGAAAGAGCTCACTGGGTATGATGGTGGTCTCTCCGGGGGGGGCGGTGACAGTGACGGGGATGTGGATGGCGTTGCTGTTGAGGCCCGCCTGGCTGGCCCGGGTGGAGTTCCTCAGGTTGTCGGCGTCCTCCTGCTTTTCGCTGAAGGTCAGGCTGCTGCGCGTTTGCTGCACGGGACTGCAGGCGGGGCTGTCCTCCTCCTGCCCCTCCCTGAGGATGGGGGTCATAACCAGCATTTTACTCACTTTCAGAAAATCACAGAGACTCTTGGGACGTGGCAGGAGTGTTTGGTTCACCTGAACACTCCGTGCTTTCTGCAGTCGCCTCCTTCCAGAGGGGGCTGAGCTCTGCTCCTGCAGGAGTTCCGTCCCCTCCTCTCTGCGCCGGCGTCCCCCACATCCCCCCCTCTGCCTCTGCACTCGCCCTGAGCGCCGTTTGCCAACATCCCATTTCCCTCTCTCTGTGGTCGGGAGTGATGGTGGCGATGCCCTCGCCGCGCGTCGCCGGGCCCCTCCTCGGGGGAGCCGGCCTGGCAATGGTGCCTGCACCCCTGCTGCCCCCCATCGAAGCCCTCCGTCCCCTCTGCTGCGTTCTCTCTGCTCCGGCTGTGATGCGCGTGGTGTCTCCCTCCTCTGCCGTCCCCGCCGTTTCCATTCCTGTCCCGATGGCGGTGATGCTTCCTGGAGTGAGCGCGGAAACTGTCCCCCGCCCCGTCCGGCCGTGGAGCCTCTGCCTCCTCCTGGCCTCCTTCGGGGGGCCTGCCGGTCTGGTCTCCGTCCACCACAAGCGGCCGGTCGTTGTGCGTCTTCATGTCAGGGTGCAGGTGGAGGATGGTGGAGACCCGGAGGCGCTCCTCGGGGTTGAGCTCGTTGAAGAGCGCCTCGCTGCTGGACTTCATGTTGTGCCTCCTCAGCTGGCTGGTCCTCTGCTCCCACACCGACATGCTCTTGGAGGAGCGGTGCTGCTCTCTGCTGCGGGCATCGAGTCAAACCCACAGGGAAACTCAAGTGATTTTAGGAAACAATCTGTTTTTCCACCACTTCTGCTAAAAACAGTTGGTTGTTTGGTTGCATTCACACCCAGAGCTGCTCCACCCGCTGCTACAAACAGGGTAAAGAGAAGCAGAGAGGCCTGTGGAGGGGTCTGCTCAGATGCTCACCTACCATGCATGGATGAACAGAGCAGCTCCAGCGGCTGATGGTCGAATGTTTCCACTGATGACAGCTGTAACTCAGTCTGCTCACATCTTCTCATCAGGAGAAGTCCATAAATTAAAAGCTGGTTTACTCTAAGTTGAGCTTTACTTTATAAATATGAACAATGTTTAGTCTGCATTGGGCCTTTTAAAGCTCCTCTACAGGTTGGAAGAGGCTAGCAAACTTATCAATTATTAGATTAAACCAAAAGTTGACAACTGGTAGCACTTCTACGATAAAAGATCAGATTTCCATGGATCATGTGTTCTGTATTTTGAACCATTTGATGCTTTTCGTCACATCTCTTCCACAGTATAACAATTAAAAAAAAACGCCATTAATACATTAATGTTAGGTCGGTGTGAACGATATTCACATGGAAGTAAGTAACCAGGCTCTTTAGAATTAATCTAAGTAATACATTAGAGATGGATGGACCTCCAAGGAGTTTGAAGTTCTCATGTACAGTCAATGGGGCAGACTCGGCCAAACAAATTTTTATCATTTTTAGACTGCAGGTAATTTAAAAAGTTTAAATTTAATAAAGTTGGCAGAGAAAGCTGAGTCGGCACTTCTGCTCTGTTTTACCAGACATTTGGAATGGTACATCTGACTTTTAAACGTAAAATAAACGTTCAATAAATACATTAATCTAAAGGTGATACATTTCAGAAATAATATATTTTTCCTGAAAAGCTTGTTTACATTTTCTATTCTCAAACTAAAAATGACTAAACTCAGACAACTGCACCTCCAGCAACTCTTTCTGGGTGTGTTGCTGGCGCTGAATTTTAAACTATGGATCACATTGAGAGTTTAGGTAAATATGAAGTATTTTCTTTGTAAGTTTGTAAGAAGATAAGTAAAAGTTGTTTTTGGTTATGTTTTATCTGAAAACAAATATTAACAGATAAGTCTGTTTTCACGTTCATTTAAAATTCTGTATTTTAAAATTTATTTAAATAAATAACAAGTCATCCATCTCAGAGTTGAGTCACTCCATCTTAAATCAGGCAGACTAAGTTAATCGTCAAATCATCAGACAAATAAACTAACAACGATTTATTCTGAAGGAATTTCAGAATAAATGTGCTGGCATGGCTTCATCATCATCATCATCGTCATCGTGACTTTGAAACCAAAAATGATCAGAGATCCGTAGCGGAGCAAAAGAGAGTCTTTTCCTTCTGAAGCCTGGCAGATGAGCAAACGTTTGAATGAAAGCAGGCTTCTCATGCAGTCAGCTGCAGATGGGACATTTTGGAGGAAAGAGTCTCTTTTAAATCACATTTACTGAATATTCTTCTCTTTAAACCCGGCGGACAACACCTACCTTCAGAGAGGCCCTCGTTTGTCAGGATTTTTCCATTTTTTTGGGGGTTTTAATTACTATTTCTACACTAAATTTGCTGTAAAAATCACCTTCTGTTTTATATTAGGTTCAACCCTTTAACAAAGAGATCTAGTGTTCATTTTCTTGGATTTATTGTAACTTTTCAACCGTTAACGCGATAATTCCAGTAAAATTTGGAAGGAGAAAAGTGTCTGAATTATCGTTTTAACGGTTGAAAAGTTACAGCGTGTTAAAGATTTTATATTTAAGCGTCACTGGTGATGCCTCAGATCTTAAAGGGTTAAAACGGACCTTTTATTTTAATATGATTCAGTCTGAAGCAGCTGGTGTGTGAGCAGAGTGGGCAGGAGAAACATGCTGGAGTTTATCGCCACTCAAAAACAAGCAGATCAACAGGCAGAAGCGGCGGCGAGCAGAAATGGTGGCGATGAGAGCGAGAACACAGCCGGGAAACTCCTGAATGAGTCTGCGGGCATGTCGCGTCGGATGTGCCGCCACATCCTGCTGCTCGGGGAATGACTAAAGTGGGGAACAGCACTGCGGTTTTAGTTCGGTCACCTGTAGGTTAAGATATGTCGGGAGGGAGAGCAGTAGACAGTATAACTCCTAAAAGACAGACAGACAGAAAAACACAGAAGACAGAGGAAGCCACAGACAGGTGATGCACACAAACCAGACTCCAGGAGGGGGACGGGAGGTCTCAGGACAGGGATGCAAACCAAAACACACACAGGAAGGGACGGTCCTACCAATCAATCAGAAGAAGAAGAAGAACTGTCGAATTAAAGTGATTCAGCTAAGCTTGAAAGAAAGAAAATGTTGCGATTTATATTATAAGACATATAAGACAGTTTCTGCTTGAGGTGCCCAGGTCACGACAGAAACGCTGTGGTGACTGTGTGTTCTCCGTTGCCGGCCCTCAGCAGAACTCCGCATGATGACAGATCTTAACAGTTTTAAATGTTATTTAAAACACACCTTTTTCGAATGGCTTTTAATGCTCAGTAGTTGGTGGCATTTTCTTTTATTTTATTTTATTTTTATTTGTTTTATTGTATTCTTATTGAACTTTTATGTATTTTACCGCAGACTGCTTTTGTAATTGTATGCTGTTTTTATTTATTTTTGTTCTTAATTTGTCTAATTTTTTAAACTCTTTTCCTTATTTTATTGTGAAGCACTTTGGCATGCTATAAGCAGATGTAAAGTGCTATAGAAATAAAGTTCATTAATTAATATACTACTTAACTTTTACTTGACATGGGTACCCAACCAAAATTCTGCCTTTATCACATAAAAAAGCCAGACCCTCCAGGATGATGCGGCACATTTTTATGACTGTTGCAGCCTAAAACGCCTGATGTTGTGAAAAATTGTGATATTTTTTAATTTATATTTTATAAAAAGGGATAAAAAAATGTTAAAAAAAATTCACATTCTCATATTCAAACTATTTCTATTGTGACACTAGGAAATTACTGCACTGTCATCACAATGTTGTTGTGCTTCAACTGAACTTGAATAGACCGTTTTCACGTGACGTCACACATCGCCGGAAAGTGCTGAGTCACTTCAGCTTATATTGTTTAGAACACCAAAGCTGACTGCTGAACGCTGTTTAAAGCAATTTTACTTACAAAATAAAAGGTATCCTAATCGATTGTAACCGAAAGTACAAATGTCAGTAGTGCTTCCTGTCTGCAGTCAGAACGCAGCTCAGCTGCTTCCCCAAATTCCTCTGGATTATATTAAACAAGACGTGAATTATTTCTCCCTGACAACCCGGTTAATGTAAGACAAAGGTTACAAGCTCTTCATTGAATGCTGCTTGTTTGATTATTAAGACAATTACAATTGTATTCTTTTAATCTGTGTTAAGCTAATGCTAACGCTAGTAAGTAAGTTTTCATTTTGTCGACCCTGTCACCATGAAAAGGATCTATAGAACCCTGAAGTGAACTTTTGACCCTCCTTGCTCACAACAAACCAAATATTTGTGTCTTGATTTAAACACACTTAAGAATAAAATTATATTTTCCAGGAAAGAATTACAAACTTAAATAAAAACTAAAGCATAAGCCTCAGATCTCCATGTTTTCACAGAATCTTCCTCTTTATGCTCTTTATGTTTCAGTCACTGGTGAGTCACTGGTTGTGAGAGAGGAAGACTTGAAGAAATGATCTGCTCTGTTTTAAAGAAGGTTCTCTCAGATGTCTCAGGTTCTATAAGGAATTATTTTTCTGCAGACTCTAAATTTTTCCTTTTTGTTATCAATTAAAGTGAAATGGTTCCAGATTTCCAGAGTCTCAGTTCATGTTGTGCACCTATATGTTATGTCTATGGTTGTGTGGCACTTGTGCACATCACAACGTGACAGACTGCTCCGCACCTGCCCACCCCCACCCCCCACCCAGCGGGCGCACCAGCGGGTAACATTCAATATATGCTCAGCGCATACGTTCACGTGCGTCTTTAAGAGAAAAAACGGTAGATTGGTCAAAGTTGCTGTAAAGTTTCGGTGAAAATAAAAAATTGCAGGGCATGCAACGTATCAGGTATTTGCTTGAATTTGCGTTCATAGTTGCGATCGCAAAATCCTGGAGGGACTGACTTATGTAAAACATTTAAATCTGAAGGAGCTGGAAGAATTTCCCATGAGGGGAGCAGAGATGAACATCACGCAGCCAGTCCACTTCACGCAAACACTCACAGGCGTGCGCACTCTGTGAACCTGGAAAAATGTCATCTGCTCTGCATTTCTAAATTTAAGCACAGGCAGACAGATGTCAAACAGGTTTTTTACACTTCCTGTACTGATGAACATGTTGACGAGTTTGAGTCATTTTTTTACCGATTCACAAAGAATCATTACATCCTTTTAGAAAAAACAAAAGTGAGACGCTGAAGGACGCTCAAAAATAATTAACAATTTGGGTTGATACAAGTATTGTCAAATGAAAGATCGCGATATATCGCCAAATTAATTATTTCCTCCCCCTCTACTCACCAAACTTATTTAAAAAAATCTTAATATATTTTTAAATTGCCTGAATATCATCAGTTTCATGATTTAAAATGATAATATAATTAGATAGTCTAATAAAAAAATAAATCAAATTAGGAGGAGAAAGTGCTGCATCCTGATTGTTTTAACTTCACAGATCAGGTGCATGCTGGCAGAAAGAGAAGCAGGCGTGTTTGCTATGGAACTGGAATCAAAGTCACAACGTTTTTTGTTTTTCTTCTACATTTTAAGAAGAACTTCATTTTACCAGAATGAAGCAGGAGAATACAGTTCATTCTTAAGGAAGGTCCACAGA
Organism: Oryzias javanicus; assembly: GCA_003999625.1. NCBI lineage: Eukaryota > Metazoa > Chordata > Actinopteri > Beloniformes > Adrianichthyidae > Oryzias > Oryzias javanicus. Next base: position 4,972,670 of record CM012448.1, read on the forward strand.
GAGGAGGAGAAGATAGGACGAGCGGAGAAAAGTGAGGAGCCACAAAAGAGAGCAAAGGAAGGAGTAAGGACCGGAGAAGGGATGTAGTGTAACAGAGAGATAACTCACGGTGACTGAATGCTGCTGATGGACGACCTGCGAGAGAGCGCGTCTCGATTTTGCTTTACAAAACTGTGCATGCAGAACAAAAAAAAACAAAGGAAAAAATGAGACAAAAATGTAACGGGGACAGACCGAAGACAGTCCAGCCCCCCCATTTCACACAGAATAGCTCATCTGTAAGACCAATACTAGGAGTGACAATAAAAAAAAGTTGAACAATGATTCAGGAGTTTCATTGCAAAATGATAAATACTTCAAATCCCTTTTTTTTTTTTTTTTTGTCTCATTTTGTAATAAAATCCTGAGTTTGTGCACAATGCAGAGAAAAGGAAATACAAAGACTTGAGTAAAAACAAAAAACACAAGCCTGCTAACCTGCTGGTTCATGACAACAACATAACAAGTGCAAAAGATCGCATTATAACAGTGAGGAGGACTGTGAGGACGGCCAACAGATGATCGTCTTCATCACCTTTCAGCTGCTGCTGTCTCAATCAGTTCATTTTTCTCAAAAGGGGGAACAAAAATCAGGAGTGAGTCATCAAGAGCCCAAACTGAGCATTGTCTTCTGACATTTTCAACCTTTTTATTAACTCATTTGGACCTCATTAAGCTTTTTCTGCCTGATTTATGTTAAAAAGTTTGAAAAATTTAGTTTTAGTGTGTTTGACCTGCGACCTAAGGTGTGTTTTGGATTTTGGCCCCCTGTGCCATTGAGTTGGACACCCCTGCCTTAAAAGCTTTCCTGAATAAATCACAGTCATTTCACATAATTCATGCATTTTTAGTCCATTAAAGCAGTCTTGTCCGCACAGAATCACATCAGCTTTGTTTAAAAAGTCGTCACATCTAATTCACATTAAAAACCTATATTTTATTTTGAAATATATGTGCAACAAAACTCTATTTTTTTGTTGTATCATCATGAAAGAATGTATTGTCTAATTTGTGTGTCATTTATCAATCTCACCAGCATGGTTGTGTATTAGCAAGAGTCTGGCTCAGTGTGCTGTGCTGCCAACTAGTGGTTTGGAAAAATTCAATTATGGCGATATATCGTGATATTTCATTTGCCGATAATTGTATCCAATTAAAATACTGACAAAACAAAAATGATTAATTATCAATATCTTACTTTTGTTTTTCTGCTTCAACCTTCTACCACTAGTTGGCGACAGAACACACTAAACCTCTTTGAGTTGCTCTACACCACGACCAGAACAACAAGATCTCATGAGAACCAGCTTGTGTTAAATATCCAGTCAGCCTTGCGGTTTTTGTCATAAGACATGTACTACTTAGTTTTTACGTGGGATGGGTACCTAACTAAAACTTTGTGCCATGTTAATGCCAGTATCATATAAAAACGTGGGTTGCAGTGGTTTGTAACGGGCACAGAGAAGAATGAGTGATTGTTCGGGTACAGTCTTGAACATATCGCGATATGTATCGTATCGTGGGACGTATATCTGTCATGGTTCAACCCCCGACCTCCTCCTCCAAGCTCAGCTGTTTTCCATCAGCTCACCAGCACCACCACAGTATTTAGTCTGGCTTCTCACCACTGCTCGCCGCAAAGTCTTGTTTGCCCTGCATCCATTCTGAGCGATTATTCCTATGTTTGCTTCTCTGTGTAATGACTCTTGCCTGCCTCCTCCCTGCATTTTGGCCTCAGCCTGTGTTTGACTACCCCTTGCTTTATCCTATCTGGTTGTGATCGCCATTTATAAACCACGTTTGCACATGGATCCGCACGCCTCTGCGTCCTCGTCACGGTACATACTCTTGTCTGTACACCCCCCAACTGGGACTAAAGGTGGAAAACAAAAATAATTAAGGACCCTCATAAATAATGAATTGTATATTGTCATATCAAACTTTTAGATTAATGCAAGTATCGTGAAACGAAAAATCACGATGTATCGCCAAATCACCAAACTCATAAAAACAATCTTTATATGTTTTTAAATTCCCTGAATATCAATAGTTTTGTGCAGTAAAAATGAAATGTTTAGATGATCTGATAAAAAAGTAATTTTTAATGTTTATTTTCATTATTTCCGAACTTCTTTGTTTTTGAGAGTAGATTTATTCAACTATTTGAATCTAAAACCATTATTGTAATAACTAGTTTCTAACCCAAAATACTTTGTTTCTCACTTATTAACTGAGTATGAGTTGTTTTTAATTCAGATGACATTTATATGTGTTAGTTGGAATAAGCAGAAGATATTTTATCTCGAAAGAACAGAAGAAAAAAAAGATTTACGGTATTTTTAACCGTCTGATTTTCTGACAAAAAACAAAATGTAAGTCTGCAAAGAAAAAAAATTATCAGTGCAGCTTCTGAGAAAGCTTTTGGAAGAAAGTTTATTGTTCAACAACCTTACTAAAGTGCAAATTTTAATGACAATTTTGAAAACCAGTTTTTAGACCCTTTTCTTGTCAAGTCTATTGCTTTTCATAAATTCTATATTTGGGAGTCCCTCAGGCTTCGTTCTCCTTCAGGCTTTCTTCAGCTGCTGCCTGTTCCGGCTGGAATGAAAGTAAAAGATGTTTAATTGCTCCACTCCAAACACACAGAGGGTTGTTGAAATGCTCTAAAAATCTGAAATGATGTTTTTAAAGAAAGAAAGTAAAAACTTTAGTGCATTAAAAATCTTTGACAATCCCAAACATTTGACTCAGATATGGCTTTGAAATCATTTTTACTGGAAGCGCTCTAAATTATTTGTTCATTTCTTGAGGTCATTGATTATTTCCAACCTCTTCAACAGGACATCCAATTTTCCTGTCTTTACTTTCTTAAAATAAAGTAAATTCTGCTTCAGAAGACCTACTACGATGAAAGTTGTGTTTTTAACCATGTGGTGATGTTCTTTAGTTATGAGATGCTGATGTCTTCCTCTTTTTTTTACAGTGTTTTTGAGTTATTATGAAACATTAAGAACAGTAATACTTGCACAGCTGGTAACATTGTTCCTATTTTCCTTTAGCTTAAGCATAGTGTCTTGAATGATGGCTGCATTTGGAGGAAGGCCACGGCTCACAGGTAAAGATAATCTAGTAAAGTTAATCTGTTGACCTTCTTGAGAGTCAGCTGAGCTCATTGGTGGATGTTCATGATAAAAGTATGAGCGTTAGGAGAAATCCAGAACAGACATCGACCTCAATTCCAGATGAGTTTTCGGAGGGAAATCAGGATCAAAATCCTGCAGGTGAGAGATGCTCTAAACCTTACGCTGCGATGGAGATGTTGGCAGCTGACATGGGGCTGACTTCCTTCACTTCCAACGCCTTCTGCAGCGCCAGCTTCTTATTGGCCGCCTCTTCCTGCTCCTCTTCATCCTTCAGTCAAAACAAAAAAAAGCACCTGAATGAATGCAAGTTCAAACCCAGCGACAAGAAAGGAAAGGAGTCTGAGCCGGCCCACCTTTGTCAGCTCCTGGGCGTTTGCGAGATTGTCAACAGCGATGGCCAAGAAGACGTTCAGGAGGGTATCTGAGAGACAGCAGCGTTTAGAAGAACCGCAGAACTCAGTTATGATCTTTCAGTTTTTTGAGTTATTTAACAAATGAGTCAATGTCAGTTTAGCGGCCCAACCCCTGCAGATAAACCCATGACACACACATGTACGTGTTCGTGTATAATTATGTGGGCAGATCCTTGATGACAACAAACTATATGTAATGCGAGTATTTGATGAAAATTATGCTGTAGAAACTTAAGGTACATTGTTAGGAGTAGGATTAAATAAAGTTTTAACTTCTTCCTTCTCCATTTTGAACAATATCTTGATGTCATTTATTTTAAGTAATAATCTATCTAAAATCTGTCTTTGTTTTTTATTTATTGCTCAAAACAAAATTTTTCAAATGAATAAAATGAAACATTAGATGAAAATGAACAGTGTTACATTTGAGAGAAATAAAATGTTGTTCTAGCTGTAAAGTATGGGGGTGGCAGTATGATGATGTTGGAATGAGTGCATTTTCAAGAACAGAGATATCAAGAGTTAACGTTGTGAATGTATTAGGACAAAAGCTCATAAAAAATTTGAAAAACTTGCTTTGGAATAAGGGGAGGGGATAGTCTACCGCCTCACTTCCTGCTTCTGATGCCCATATTTGGTCATTTTTGCTGCAGTCACAATTTAGACTGATTGTGTTAATCCATTTGGGTCAGCAATGATGAGTCTTGCCAGTTTTAACATGCTTGTTTCTAGTTGTGAATTGTCTATTCCCGTTTGGGTCAATAGTTTCAATTTGAAGCAAAGGCTTTGATTTCCTTTATCAGAGCTCACCGCAGAAACAGACCTGAACCAATAATGTGGTCACCATTAATGCTCAGGTCTCCATCATTTTTGAGTTTGTGGATTAGAACCTTATTGTCATGAATCTGTCCCATCTCTCCCCCTCGGACTTTCAGTAGGAACTCTCTCCAGAGCTCTAACACTTCCTGGTTCTCCACACTTCACTTCCCATCAGCCCATATTGTCACTCCCGGGAGTCCCACAGCGGGGTCCCATCAGTAATCACTTCCAGCAGTATTTAGTCTAAACACAGAGCTCTGCTCAGTGCTTCTCCACTTCGTTTGCCGCCTGCCCTGACCCTCCCCTGGACTCTGACCACTCTGGTTGTTCTCTAACGCCCTGACTGACCCCTGCCTGCCTGACCCCGATTTAGCTCTGTGGACCTTTAGCTGGGCCAAAAAGACCTGCTGCACTTGGATTCATCCGTCTGCCTGTTTGTGACACCTATAATAGGATTTTTGCCATATTTCCAGAGTAGCTGCAAAGATACAAAAGTCTAAGCTATGGTGTGGACTCCACAAGCTTCTCAAAAGACTTGTTCAGAAAGAAAGTATCTCACTGAGCTTCAACGAGGTCCCATTGAGCTCTAAAATGCAACTTACTGACTATGAAGCACCAAGAAAAACCCCTGTCTCTGCAATATTGAAATAAACTTTAATTGAACTTTTTTCTTCATCCAGAAAGTATTTTACCTTCAATCCTAAAATGATGGTTATAACGACACTGAAGTTAATCCTAAAGTATTGCAGAGTCTTATACAATCTTAAGCAGCTTCAGTAACTTGAAACTGAAGACGATACTTTCATGAGCAGAGACTAGTCTTCTGGATCAACCACTTCCTGTGAGAACATGACCTAGGTGACCTTCACAGACAAACCCTCAAAGTTGAGGGGTGAGAAAAGTGTTGATGCCCCTTACTTGTCATCCATAAACACAAATGGATGAACTTCTTTAAAGCAAATACTCCTCCCAACGCGTCACATGACACAAGAGGATACAGTTTCCAAAGAGAGTGAGAACGATGAAGTAGATGGAGGAGAACATGCCGCGGCGGACGCCTCCCTGGGACTCGATGCCGTGGTACATCACGGCGTTCCAGTCCTCACCGGTCAGAATCTGAGCAGAGCAGAGGAGAGAGTGAGGATTGACTTCTCTGAGCGAGGGGCGATCAGACTGACTGAGGGATTATTAGCAGACACAAGAGGCCACGAAACGCTCATTCCCTCTAATCTAGATCAAAGATAAACTTAATTCCTGCTTTAAGATAATTCTCAGTGGTTCTAGAGTGTGTGTGTGTGTGTGGGGGTGTGTGTGTGTGTGTGGTGGAGTGAAGTTTTACCTGGAACACGGTGAGGATTGCTGCAGGAAAAGTATCAAAGTTTGTTGTCGGTGTCTCATCTTCAAAATTAAACCTTCAGGAATCAAGAAAATGACAAAATTACAAAAACAATCACCTCAAACTGGATTTAAAGTCACCATGAAGCTGCAGGTGAAGGAACCAACTGATTTTAGGGGTTCTGTTCCTACACAGAAAACAAGTTTTTCTGAAGGAGCCGATCTAAAACCGGATCGATCGTACTTCATCCAACATCCACTAACACAAACAAAGCTACACCTTTATTCTTGTGAGGACCCTCTAAACATAAACACATGATTTCCTAAACCCTTGTAATAAATGGCAACTTTTTTTGTTTGTTTTTTGTAAACTGTATTTCAGATAAGTTTTCCCTTTGTTTGACTAGTCCTGAAACAGTTTTAAATCACACAAACCAACATTTTACCTCCAGCAGAACATTGATAACAAAAACAACATCCTCCTTTTCTTCTCTTTTCACCTGCGAACGGGGAGGATGGAATTTATCTAAAAATAAGGCTGGGTATTGGTTATAATTTCCAGAAACAATTTGATTCAATCCACAAGAGACTGACTGCATTCGATCCCGATTTTTTTTTCAGATTCTTTCGATTCTTCATTTCAATTCTGAGTTTACACATTTATACAAATTTGTTTAGAAATACATTAATAATCTACTATATAATTTGAATATATTTATATAAATATGATTCAGTTCACATTTTGTAAAATATATTAGTGAAAAAATGAGATTGTTAATATCATATAGTGTTGAGTGGATTCTCTAAGGAGAAGTTCTAACAAAAATGTTCAGATCATTAACATTGGAAACATTGTTCTGCTTCTCCTGGAGGGCGTTTCAATCTGGCCACTAGGTGGCATTTGCGCTATAAAAGTACACCTTATTCAAGAAGAAGACGACAGTATAAAGAAAAAAAACAATATTTTAGACTACAAATTGTTACTTTAAAAATATTTCCTTAAAAAGAGTTTGGAAAATTCATGCCTGCAAGTAAATAAAGATGTTAGTTAGCTGTAAAGTTAGTCAGGAATGTATTATTAGGTCGACCGAGCGTTAGCATTAGCCGCCCTATGAGAAATTCCATTTCACGTTAGCATCAAGCTAGCGGACTTTAGCTCCATGTGCTGAATCGATTTATATCTTTTGTGAATCAATCTATAAAACTGATCTGTTAAGCTTAAATCGATTCAAATCGATTAATTGATTTTTTTCAACCCAGCTCTCCCAGCTCAGCTGTGGTTCTTTAGAACTTCTACAATTGATTAGACATTGTCCATCTGGACTTGTCTCCAACTGCTCTTTTTGCGCCTTTTTAAGGCTCAGAGACAGAGTGACACTCCTCATGAAAAGTTTGCAGTCTATTGTTCTGGATTAAAAATAAAACTCTTTTTGTTGAGAAATATTCTGATATTCTGTAATAAATATTTTCTAAGCGGGATCAGAATTGTTTTTGTATTGGTAACGGACATTCTTCGGCTGTAGGGGGTGGGGACTAAGGCGGAGTCTGGGAGTATTCAGAGGTCTCCGGTCTGTAACCCCAGCCAATAAGGGAGGGGACATTCTATTTTCATCTCGACAGTCTATTTAGATACAGAAGTATGATCGTGTTTGTCAATAACAGTATTTTATTGTGAAAAAACTTGTAATATTTGGAAAATGTACAGATTTTCTCTTGTGTTTTGCTGTAATGTCCTGCCAGGTTTGACGGGGATCGTTCACAGCTAGAACAAAAAATAGTTTAGACGCTTAAACGATCATTCACGGCGCAACCGTGGCGTGAACCGACCGCAGAGGACCGCAGCACTTCGCGTCTGGTGTGAGCTACGCCACAAGTTAACAAGGGATGCGGCCTCAGTACTTCTTTACCTTTGAGAGACTCCAAATCTCTAAGTCATCATGACTTTAATAATTGTGTTGCAGACCCCTTAAAGATGATAAAAGCTATTTCCTTCATTCATCCGTTTGTTGCCTCTGTCCTAACTACTCCGAGGCCTTTTCATCAAACTTGAAGTGAACTTATTCCATGGATAAAGGTTAAATATTTCTCAGTTTATTCATGTTCTGATGTTAATAAAATGTTGGTTTGTGATTTAAAAGTCATTTCTTCTATTCAAATTGATAAAAATGTTTTTTAAGTTGTTAATAACTAAATTTGATTTAAATTTACTATTACTTACGCTTTTTTTTTTATTTTACACAATTTTTGAAAATTTTTGTCATTTTTAAATTTTTTTCTTTTTTAATTCTAATAATTCTTTAAATATTTGTGCACTTTGTGCAAACTATGCAAGTTTGGTATCAAAATGTTCAGGACATTCTTACATACACTTTTGGTATTCTTTAATGCATTTTACTTCTTTTTCCACTTTTAAGATTTTTTTCACAAAATTCTTTCAATTCTTTGTGCACTTCTTTCACACGTTTTAAAAATTCCTGCTTTTCCTTTAGGTATTTACAAATTTTACACAAATTTTTGATATTTTTGCAATTTTTCAAGAACATTTTAAAATTCAAAATATGCACGTTTTGCTTCAAAATGTTTTGCACGTTCCACACATTATAAAGCAATTAAAGTCAAATTATCTTCAGTAAACAGCTTCAGCATCTCTGGCGACCAGATTCAGCAAAAAAAAAAAAAAAAATCACACTAGCAGGTAATACAACTTCTCTAGCTTAGTTTAATCTAACTGATAATATTTTGAAAATGCTTAGTTTAGCACTTCAACAGGGTTTTTGTTCTTTGATTTACAGTAACTTTTCAACCGCTAAAATGATTATTCTAGTAGATTCTGAAGGCCACCGCTTCTCTCCTTCAGAATCTACTAGACTTATCATGTTAATAGTTGAATAGTTACAGCTTGTTAAAGATTTTGTGTTTGAGCGCACCGGCAACACCTCAGGTGTCAAAGGGTGAACCAACACAAACACTTGCTCCCCTGCTGCTTTCCCCTTCGTCCTCACAAAGATAGAGGTTCAACATTAGATCCTGATAGTTGAATTTGCCTCAACGGTTCCAGCCAAAGCTGCTGGTACATGAGAGGGGGGTGTCGTCTGTGAAGGTGGGGGAGACACGAGGGAAGGGCAGAAACACGCGTCACCACAACAGCTTCAAGTTTCAAGTCCAAAACACGCTGCCTCTGCAGAGCAGCAGCAGCAGCAGCAGCAGCAGCAGCAGCAGCAGCAGCAGCGTGCTGCTCCGTGTTTCTCTGTTTGTTTGCAGGATGAGTCAGAAAAGCCGCGCTCCGTATTAGCATTCAAACAAACCCATTAGATCCAAATGAGGTCAGGTCTACTTTGAGACTCCTGCCTTTGACATGATTTCTGCCCTTAGAGCTGTTTTTTTTTTTAGGAGCATTAAGGGGAATGTTTCTGTAACTTCATCACAGAAGAAGGCAGGAGTGGGACATCAAAGTAGACTGTTTACTGTCGAACAAGGTGGAAATAACGCTTTCAACTCTCGAAATGACAAAAAATGTGAGTCAAGTTCATGTAGGGTTCAGATGGCAGCACTGACAGAGCCAGTCCGTTTTGGGCTCAACACACAGCACATCTGAAGGGGAAGATTAACATGGGACACACACACGATGACACTCAACAAATGAGGAAGAAAGACAGCTTTTGTCTTCACATTTTATATCAATTCAGTTTCTGTACTTATAGGTTAGAAAAGGCTTTATTCTACAAAAGAAGCCGAGGACAACGCTTCAGGTCCTGAGGTCACATGTAGCTGCAGGGCAAGTCTGCCTTAACTTGTGATGAGAGCTGACAGAAGGGACTTGCTCAATAAACAAGTACTTCCATGGAGCATGCACGCTTTCTACGCAAAGACTGTTTGTCTTTGCAGAAAGCCCCCAAAAGAGCCAACAAACCTGCCAAAACCTGAGTCCGTGGTCTTGAAACTACAGGAGACAATCAGAGACAGAGGTTTACAAGGATGTGTTGGTCCTTCAAATGAAGGGAACCCAAAACTACAACAGTGAGTCAAAAAAAAAAAAGGCACAAACTACATAAATGATACAAATAAGTGGACATTTTTTAATGTTTTGTTGCGGTGACATTTAATTTAAAGTTTATCGATCAGTTTCTGATAAATCAAACATTAAATCAAACACGTTAATGTTTTCACTCGGTCCCGTTATAAATGTCCACTGGATGGAGATGCTTTTGTGTTTTATGTGAGTCCATCTTTACAGAAAAAAAAATAACTCATTCTGACTCACAGAAATGCAAATGTGGCTTGACGGCTTGATCTACTATTCAAGCATCTTTTTAAAAACTTCACTGAAATTTGAGGTCAGTTGTCAGGCTGGGCTAATGTTTGTAAATCAGTGGAGACATTATGCAAAGTCCCTCTGAGTGAACATCACTTTGGCAGCACGTCACAAAGCTTCATCATTTACAACACCCACGTTCAGAGCAGCTCTCTTTATCAGCCACAGTTTTTCACTGACCTTGACATCAAAGCTCTTTTAAGTTTGTATAACCAACCGATCGAGAAGTCAATAAATACGTTTATTTGCACTTTTCTGCAGTCTAACTCATGACATACATGAAACATGCTACGATTAGTCGACTAATCGACGGCTAGTTGACCATTAAAATAGTCAAAGACTGATTTATTAGTCAATTAGTTGTTACTTTATATTATATGGAGCCGGAGTGTAGTAAAGTTGAAAGTTGTAATGGCATCATGCTAGCTTTTTGGACTATTTTGGTATTTATTAGGGTTTTTTAGGCTATTTTGGAGTGTAGCTAATATTTCAGCTACATGCTAGCTATTTTGGATAAATTAGGATTGTTTAAGTTTTTCAGGTAAATTTGGATTTAGCTAATATTTTCTGCTGTATGCAAGCTATTTTGGCAAATTTAGGCTTTTTTAAGCTAATTTTGAGTTTTGCTAATATTTAATCTGCGTGCTGGCTGTTTTTGCTAATTTAGAATTTTTTCAGGATTTTTTTAGGGTAATTTGGAGTTTAGCTAATATTTCAGCTGCACGCTAGCTATTTTGGGCTGATTTAGGCTTTTTCAGATTTTTTTATGCTAATTTGAAGTTTCGCTAATATTTTAGCAACATGCAAGCTACTTTGACTACCGTATTTTCTGGACTATAAGCCGCCACTTTTTTCCTCGGTTATTAATCATGCGGCTTATAGAAAGCAGCGGCTATTCTGTGGATTTTTCTTCCAGCGCTAGGGGAGCTCTAACCGGAATTTGAATCAAAAGCAAAAAATCAATGCAAATCAGAAAAGCCAACACTACTTTTCCTTTTGCAGATAGAACACTCATAACAAATGACTAACTGGTAATTATTTTTAAAATCCTTCTTCATCGTGGAAATCACACAAAGAAGTTTGTGTGGTGGACATTTTAAGTTAAAAGTTATGGAGCTTGCTATCTAGGAAGGAAACCGCACTGCTGCACACAAGTTTAGCATCAATGAATCTATGGTGAGACGCTGGAGACGGTAAGTACATACATGTACATTTAAAGTACAAAATTGTTATAGTAATTATCTTATTTTTCAACATAGATATCTGCGGCTTATAGCCCAATGCGGCTTATATTTCTTTCTTTTTTTTCTTCTTTTTTAAATTGAGCAGGTGTGGCTTATATACAGGTGCGCCTTATAGTCCAGAAAATACGGTAATTTAGGATTTTTCAGTTTTTGTGGGGTAATTTAGGGTTTAGCTAATATTTCATCCGTACGCTTGCTATTTTGGCTAATTTAGGCTTTTTTCAGTTTTTTAGGCTAATTTTGAGTTTGGCTAATATTTCAGCTGCATGCTAGCTGTTTTGGCTAACTTGGGCTTTTTTCAGTTTTTTATGCTAATTTGGCTTTTAGCTGATATCTTAGCTCAGCTTCAGCACTTTTAGCTAGTAGCTTCAGCATCTTCAGCAATCAGCACTAGCATATTCAGTGGCTAAATTTAGCCTACAGCATTCACACTAGCATCATCGCATGTAATGCAAGTGTGAATGCATATCTATGTATATCTAGTTTAAAGCTAATGATGGTTAACATTTGTGCTTTACATCCATTTTGCATTTTCCCAATTAGTCGACTAATCAGTAAAAAACAGTCTGAGATTAGTCAAAATAACCGTTCATGGCAGCACTACATACATGCCAGATATAAAATAAAAGTTTTCATTTTTTAATTTAATCATTTGTTTAAGCAGGGACACCACGAGTCATCATATGTAACAGTTGAGTAAGATTCCTGATAGAGTGCACGAGTCCTCAGATTTGACGTGATCTTACCAGAAAGCATCACACGAAAAGCTTTTGCCCGAGCTTGGATATTAAAAAATCTGACAAGCATGTAATTCCACACATGTGAAATACCCTTGAAAGCAGCCCAAGGAGTGACCGCGGGTAAGAAAAGATGTGAAGGAAGAGCGGGAAGAGGGAGACGGAGGGTCTGAAGGAGGAGGACAGGATGTGCAGCAGACTGTTACCACAGCGACGGCCTGCACAGCTGACAGCTGGCTTCTCGCCTCAGTGTAGATCTACTGAGTGGACGTGTGTGTTTACGGCCCCATTAATGTACAACCACACAAAAACAAGCACGGAAAGAATCACATAAAATATTTTTAGAAATTAAATAAAAAGAACGTGTAAAAGAGGGATCATTTGCTACAAGCTGAAAATTAAAAATCTATCACACACGATAGAGAAAAAGGTAATTTTTTCTTTAAGCTGTTATTATAATGAATCTTTGTGGGTTTTTCTGAGAATCGTCAAGTTCAGTAATTAAAGACACAAACTGAGACACAATTCTATTCTTAAGCTTTCTTCACCTGCTCTAAAATCACTTCCTGCACCTTCTCTCCTCCCTTCCTTCCTCCTGCTTCCTTTCCCTCTCTCTGCTTCTTCAGGGATTAGTCAACACAGTGCAGTGGCACTTTGTGTGCCTCAACCTTTATTTACTTAATAACAGGGATTGGAAGAAGCGTCTTGGCTTTTGTGATCCATCCGCAGAGACTTTCTCAACTTTATCCTAAAAACAGCAGTCGAAAGCGGCAAAACTTCCAGCGACCGTCCCCTCGCCACTCCATTTAATCCCAGTGACATAAAAGAGGCAGATTTACATTTTTATAGGTAGAAGCGTAACACTTTAACAGCTGCACTGCCAGGGAATGCATGGGAGAATGTGCGATAGTAGAACCAAAGTGAGTGTGGATCAGCAGCTTCAGAACAATCCAGCATGTAAACCAGAATCCTTCTATTCCAATACAGGCTCCAGTCCAATCCTTCAGGGAATAAGCTTTAGTCCACAGTGTGTGAAACCCACATGAAAAAACAGTTATTCTGTAATTTAGCAAGTCCAACTCCGCTGGATATGAGGAATTACTTCCATCCATCTATTTTCGTAACCCACTGTATCCATTTCTGGGTCACGGGGTCGCCCGAGCCTGTCCTGGCTACTGTTGGGCGATGGCAGGGTACACCCTGGACAGTTTGCCGGTCTGTGTTTCAAAGTAACTTTGAAACTGTGCATAAGTTTAGTTTTGTTTTGGTGTCCCGCAGAAAACGCGGCCGCAAAACTCAGCAATAGCAGCGCAAAGCCCTTCTAAACACCATCAAGGCGGAGAGACGGTTGATCAGCCGCTACGATTATGCTATGATTTGTAGATGCTTGCAATGTCCCGGCGCCTCCTGCTAACACATTGCTGGCCAATTATGAAATTATGTTGCTGGAGGTGCTGAGAAGAGGAAGGAATCAGTTCTAAATATGTAAGCTGTTTTTTTTTAAGGGATAAGAGTTTCAAAAACGCATCTTTAGACTTTTTTTCCATATTAATTATCAGGGCATGTCTGTTTAGGAAAGTGAGAAAATGCCATGAAAATACTCATAATCTAAGTTCAAAGCGGCTGAAAAGAAAACTCTGTGAAAAGAATTTCACATCAGATTTGTGTGTAATTGTGGTTTTGTGTTTGCATAACAAGCGATTTGTGCGGAATTTTTAGAAATGTGCTGTAATTTTTAGTTATGAATTTGTAACACATACATTTTTTATATAAAAGAGAAGGGAAGGGGACGTTCACACAATGCATGTTCAAGCTGCTATTTTCAACGAAAGGTCTATGTAAACGCATAAAGGCACATTTAACTTTATCGCTTTCAAAACTCTCACGCTCAAGAAAGTTTCCACGACTGTTTTTTGGCTCGAAGTACAAAATCTGCAGCTGCTGAACGCGGATTGAAAGCTAAACCAGGTTGGACTTTGACCAATCAGGGACTTGGATTTGGTGGCAACATATGGATGACGTCCCTTTTCATTCACGGAAGTGTCAACCGTTTGTAAATTGATTACGCAGGAGATAATTGTGGTTTGTTCCATGGTCCAGTTGGAACACTAAATGCTAAACATATTCCTGAACGTAGCATAATCGTGGAAAGAAGATCACTTAAGTTGGTCACATCTTGTAGAGATGCTATAATCAAAATGAAACATAAGATGGTGGTTTGTAGGATGACTGTAGTGGACAAAAGCAGAGCAGAGGACCAAGTGACGGAAGATGTTCAAAGAAGTGTGCTGTGTGGCTTTAAGGGAGGACTGGAAACAGACTTTGGGAGATCCAGAGATTCTTTCAGATGGCTGGATTTGGCTCCAACAGGAGATTTGATGGTGGAATGTTGAGTCAGGTGAAATGAGTTGATTAGGAAAAGTGGGATATCTAGAAGACGGAATACAGGAGTTCCAGCAGATTTAGATGATAGATTTACCGATTTTCTCTTCTCGTGTTTATATCCTAATTTTATCAGTGACTATGCCAAATATATCATTAAATACTCTGAACTTTGTCACACAAAAAATGTATACAAGTGAAAATGAAGACAAATTAAAAAGAGATTCTTTGCAAAGAAACTCTGTCTTGTGGTTTTGCGACGTAAAGCTGCTTTACATTCTTTGATTCCCACTCACTTTTACGTTACTTAACAAGAGTGCAGAACGATGGACGGAACAGCTTGAAGAGTGGAAACAGACAGATACACGGATGCAGACAGCCCAAGAAGAAGCACTTTCTACAAAAGAGAGGTACATCTGGGATTTGGTAGCATTTTGGATTCAAGACATCCATCGATGAGCAGAAAACAGCAGTATGTAAAGAAGCTGGGAGGCTATTATGTAACAAACCTTCTGTCACTCAAGGAAAGTCCAAGAAAAGGAACATGAGATTACAAAAAATAAGAAGCCTGACTGTTTAATAAGTATCCGAGCACTTGGATTCTCGATGTCCAAATCGCTGATTCACAATCTTTGTAAATATAGTAGAGTGTAGTAAAATATCATGTATATGTTTTGCTCTGAAATGCAGAATAATGTTGGATTTTACTTTATGAACTAAAGTATAATGAACGGCGCTACTGTCACAGGAAGTAAACAAATCTTCAAAATAAAGTGTCAGTGAAGCTTCCTGTTTTTAAATTAAAAATTAGCAAGAGTTTTTTTAATATCTGAAAATATACTTTATTTTTTATACCATGATATATATCGTTGTTAAGATACAAAATAATTTATATTGTGATTTTCTTTTCCATATTTCCCAGCACTATCCTGAACTATAGAAATTAAACTTCAGAAAAATGTGCCAGCAATGTACAAAGAATGACTTTTTGATATGAGAGACACTGGGAAACGACTCCTTTTTACTGTAAAACCAGCTTCCTCACCACAGAGCCAACCAACAATCCCCCACCCCAAACACTGAAGCGTTCTATCATTCTTGTAGAAAATCAGTTTTTTGAAGGACATTCTGTACCTTTTAGAAAACCGAGAAAGGAAACATGAAAACATTCATTGTTGCCTGTTCATTTGGTTTGAACTCAGAGAATATTTGTTTCCCCAAACAGGTTATTTCCTGTCACTCTCAACAGGAGGGCCGTCCTCCGTCGTGTGATGTTTATTTTTCAATTCTCACAGTTTTACCAGGAGATTACTTTTTGTGTTCTGAGAACAGGAACATAATTACTTTGCCAAAAATAAAATGGATGTGACATAACAGTTCTTCCTCTTTTTTTTATTTGGCAAAGCATGAGTTTTGATTTCCTGCAGTTTAGATTTAAAAAACGGACTCAGAAATAAAACTATTTTTAACTGCTAATTTGAAGGTTTCTGTTTCATTGTCAACAAAAACAAAACCAGTAAATTGGTTCTTCTGTGGGACTGCTCTGACTGACTCCAGCGGCTTTTCGTTTCTGCATTAGTCCATGCTGCTGCGCACCCTGAGTCAGAACGTGTTCGGTGGGACTGGGGCTTGACTGACATTAAATCAGTTTGTGACAAATCTGTTCTGACTGGCTTAAAATGTAGGTTTAGGCTGGATTCAGGTAGTTTTCGATGCAAACTCAGAACCAGAGAAAAGGAGATGAAAAGTCAGAGGAAATATCCGGAGAGGTGACTCCTGATTGTTCAAAAGCCATAGATCCGTGCAGCCATACTGGGGTTGACCACAGACTGTATACAGAGAACTGGAAATGCTTTATGATCTACTTCCGGTTCCAAACAACCAAAGTAAATTCAACCGCCATTTTTCCACGATATGTCCACCCCCATGTTGGAACCAGACGTCCTCAGTAAGATGTCATACGTAAGCATTTAATCTCTAATGGTTTACCGAGCAATCTAACATTAGCGAGTCCCACCAATATTTTGCCCATAGAAAGCCCATATCCACCCCTGAGGGCAGTAGGGACTGAGGGATGGTTTATGCGTCACAGACGTCGCATGACCAGACTGTCGCTGCAGAATGAGACACCTGCTGGTGACCTCACCCACGACTGGAAGTTCACACCGTTGTGTAATTCCATACAAATCACACAATTTAATCTGAATTTGCTTCAGTGATTAGAGCGGGTGATTACAGAGGAAACTAAATATGATGACAGTTTAACTAAAGAAGTTGTTGGAAATACAGAACATCACACAGACACAAAGACAAAGAGACTGGACAAGATAGAAAATAAAGCAAGTTACTGGAAAGATATGTCGTATATATCATATCTCAGCACTAGAGAATGCAATTAACCCTTTTTTAATTTTAATTTTTGCCTTTGCATTCCCTGCTTCTGTTTAGTGGACTAACAAACACTTTCTCCTCTGCCTCATCGTATACAGGTATGAGCAAGATGTCCTTCGAGTTAAAAATGAAGGCTGGAGACAATCGAGTCACTTGAAAAGAATAAACACCCCTCAGAAGTTTATTGGCGGACAGTCGCTATTAAAACAAGCCAACATTTGGCGCAATTCTGAATGCGATGGATGATCGATGTGAAGTATAAACCGGCCTTAAGATAAAAAGTAGCACACAAAGGAAACCTTTAGCTAGCAGGAAGTTCCAACTTTATTTTTGATCTTTGTCTTTTTCCTCTAATCATCTGAGTAAAAGAAGCCTGCTCATCTCAAATGTATTTTCTAAGCACTCATCAGAAATGAAACCCGAAGAACTAGGACTGGGCCATACTCAGCTTTTGGGTATCGATCTGATACCGATCCGATACTGGTCGATATCAATATTGATATTTTTCTTAAAAGTGGTGGATGTGATTACTTGATAAACATAAAAACAGAATTCGGACAATGTTTTCAATTAAATGCAAAATAGTTAAAAACTTCTTGAAATTGAAACAAAAGTGAAGAAGTGAATGTAAAACAGTCTACAAACCAAAATAAACTAAGAACTCTGATGAACTATTTACTGTATATTAAAATATCGATATCTGTGGGTGGATATTGATCCGATACTGATCCCGTACAATACTATCGATGGTTTCAATCGATCAACTCAGCACTACCAAAAACTGAACAGTGGAGAGCGTCATTAACCCTTTCACTGCCTTCTCAACCAAATGGTGGGAAACAGTTTAGAAAACATGGTTTTAAAAATATTGATTGTATGTATTACTCCCCAAGGTACAGCATCCCAAAGATAAAATGAAAACTTTTTTTTTTTTTTTTTACAAAATTGAAATAATAATAATTATAAAGACATTCTGGCTAATTTTTAGAAAAACAAATTCAGGTTAGTAACCAGATCTAATTTTCTTACGGCACCCCTAAGAATTTTAAGAAAAAAAAGTTTTTTATTTATTTATTTATTTTTTTTTCCCTTGATGTCCTTTTAGGGTTTCCATACCAAGGCACTAAGCAACATAATTTTTATTTTTTATTTTTGGGTAGTTAAAGGGTTAATGCTCTGAATGCCTTTTTTTCATTTTGTTCTGAATTTGTTAACAAATTCTCCTTGTTTTAGATCATCATAATGTCCCTGATGGTTCTAGTGTTATTTCAGGTTTTATTTTTCTACTGTTGAATAGTGCAGAGAGTATGTGGTGTGATCAACATTAAACAGTGTTTAAACTGACAAAAGCAGTGGAGGGAGGAGATGAAGTCAGGACAGACTGAACGTATGTAAATTGAGAGCATTTGATGAATTGCAGCCCGCCCAGCGTCAGACGACGCTCCAGTCTCCACCAGACATGGAGCTCTTGCTGGGAGACAAATCAAAGGGCTGCAGTCACCGCTGCTGTCCCGCCAGCTACCTGCTGTGTCAACATGCCAGTCACCTGCGCCACGGCGGGCCGGGATCACAAACTGGAGGGGGGCGGGGGAGGATTGGGGGCAAAGAGGACGGGATCTGTGCGCTAAAGTGAGAGGCGACACATGCTGGACGCAAGGCGGGAGAAAGGAAAAGGAGCGTATGGAGGGTGGGAATCAACTCACTGTCCTCCAAAGAGCTGCATGCCCAGCAAGGCGAAGACGACGATGAAGAGGAAGAGGAGGAAGAGTAAGCTGATGATGGACTTCATGGAGTTCAGGAGGGAAACCACCAGATTTCTAAGTGAGTTCCAATATCTGAGAAGACAAGAAACAATAAAATATCATTCACCTTTTTAATATAATTTAGCATCTTTAATCAACAAAAAAAAAGTGTGTTTTTAAATAAAAGCCCACATATTAAAATCAACATAGCAATTGTTGTGTTGTTGTTTTGTGGCACAAACTCACTTGGTGACTTTAAAAATGCGGAGAAGTCTCAGGGCCCTCAGCACACTGATGCCGAACGAAGCTCCTGGTTTGATGATGTCCCAGATCACCTCGAAGATGCTCCCCACAATCACCTGCAGAACATTAGACCAGAGCACAGGAATGCCATGGAAACAACAGGCGCCTGTCATGGTCAAG
Organism: Oryzias javanicus; assembly: GCA_003999625.1. Classification (NCBI taxonomy): domain Eukaryota; kingdom Metazoa; phylum Chordata; class Actinopteri; order Beloniformes; family Adrianichthyidae; genus Oryzias; species Oryzias javanicus. The sequence goes on from CM012448.1 coordinate 4,991,650, forward strand.
CCTCCGCTCACTCACCCCAAAGTCAAAGCAGTTGAAGGAGGAGTGGAAGTAGTTTCTGGCTCCAAGGCCGTACATCTTCAGAGTCATCTCAGTCAGGAACAAACCCAGGAAGACAAACTCGGCTGTGTCTGCGAGCGAGAGGCAGAGGTGAGCAAAACAAGCCGCCTCCGTCCCTCCTGAGCCGTCCAGCCGCTTCCCGTGTGCAGACTCACAGAGAGCTCTGGTCAGCCACTCGGGCTGGTCGTAGTGGACGATGGCCACGCACAGAGTGTTCAGGCCCACCAGGCACAGAACGATCCAGTAGAAACTCTGAGCCTTCACCATGCGGCGGATGAAGAAGCGGGTCCTTTTCTCTTTACGCCTGAAGTAGGAGGAGCTGTCCATCTTCCCGCCGCTTTTCACACTCGCCCGACCAAAAGGAGAGCTGGGAGGAGCTAAACAAGGAAACATGCAGTCATCCGGGGTGTGGTTTTCTGCAGCTAAAGAAGAAGAATGAATATCTAAACCAGAATGTCTCGTTTTTATTATGAACTGATAGTTCAATGTCTAACCTAGTACAGAATAGGGATTTGCTTGTAAAGTTTACATCTATCCAGCTTTATTCATGCAGAAAAATGTAGTAAGAATCTAAATGGATCCAAAGATTCTCCAAACTCTTTAGGTGTTCAGTTAAACATTTGACACTTAATGAATAAGTGAATCCAGTATTCTGAAAGTTCTGTATAAAGTTTACCAGGAAGTCTTATGAAGCTTCCAAACCATTTTATAAAAGAACGAGTAGATATGTCCTAAAAGGAATATAATAGAATACAATCAAAAAATAAAGTAGAATAAAAACAGAACAGAATGAATAAAAGTATGAAAAAATAAAAAGCAAATAGAAAAATAATAATTAGAGTAGAATAGAATAGAAAAAATAAAATAAAACAGAGTAGAAAAAAAGCATACAATAGAATACAAAAATAGAATAGAATGTTATACAGTAGAAAAAAATAAATTACAAAATGGAATAGAATAAAACAGATCAATAATAATTAAAATAGAATAATGTGAATTAGAATAGAATGGAAATAAAACAGAAATGAATAAAATTGAATAAAAAATAGAATAGAATAGAGCAGAATCATATAAAAAATTAAAATGAACAGAATAGAATAAAAATATAAAATAGAATAGAATTAAATAAAAAAAATAAAACAGAATAAATTAAAATGGAATTAAATAAAAATAAATAGAATAATATTTAGAATAGAATAGAAAAGAATAGAATTGAATAAAACAGAATAGAATACAACAGATAAAAAAACAAAATAGAATATATTAGAACAGAATAGAACACAATATCAAAAATAAAATAGAACATAAAAAATGGAATAGTCTTGAATAGAATAGAATAGAATAGAATAGAATAGAATAGAATAGAATAGAATAGAATAGAATAGAATAGAACCCTTCAAGGGTGTCAAACTTTTGGCCTCAATGTCCGCTGTGTCTGCATGATTTCCAGATATCCAAGCCGTACTCGTGACTGTTTACCTGGTTCAGGTGTGTCTACTGCAGGGTATGTTGGAAAACATGCAGGATTTGAGTTTAACACGTGTTGTACATGTAACATAAAATTCAGGAACAGTTCTCTTTAAAGTGGGGTGTCTATACAGCCAAATAAATAGAATAAAAAGCAGACATAGAAAAAAAGGACAAGAACCAGGTGGCTTGTAGTGTAAAATTGGTGTTCAGTACAGTGACAACATTTGGAAAGAAACTGTCTCTGAGTCTGTTTATTCTGGCTTGTATGGACCTGGGGCCCGTTTCAAGAAGCAGGTTCAACAAATTTAGAGTTGAAACCTGAACTTAGAGTCACTGGACTCAAGATTCGCGAACTTAGAGTTTTCGGTTTCAGAACAGCTGAAAATGTTTGATTCAATCAACTTGAAGTTGTTGGAACCAGAATCAGGTGCGAGCGTCGTGAGCATTAAAAGCCCTGATCAATGGAGCAAATACAGCACGATTCACCATGGCAACGGGAACAAACTTCCGGCGACGGAAATTGATAAATTCCTAAAGCATATGAGACTACAAGAACATTTTCATCAAGAAAATAAACCCAGCTGCAGCGATAAAACAGAGAAAATATCCGCAGAGTTAATGCATACGTCTACATTTGAATCCTTTCAAATAACGAATAAATAATATCAGGAAGGTTATTTTGTCACTTGTAAAGTAAGGAATGGTTCTTATCTGTTAATAATTTAACCATCATCTCCGTAATGCATGAATGACCGTTTTCCTCAACCCCCCGCCCCCACCACCACCACCACCACCACCACCACCACGTACACACACGGATATCACTGGACAATAAAAGAAACACTGTAGCTGCCTGAGTTATGTGAAAATAAGCATTTTATTTAAATTTAATTCTCAAGATTAAAAAAATTTAGCTGAAAAGTATTGTTTAATTACATAAACGCAACGTGTCCGGACTGGAAATTGAAACTTGAGGCGCAGAAAGCGGAGGCAGCGTCATGACTGCCGAGCTAATACCTGTTCTGTGTTGCAATACAAGTTGAAAACCCCAACCGGTTTTTCAGATTTAATGATTTAGATTTTTAAGGGTTCAAATATGAAAATAAAACTCCTTATTATTAATAGCAAAATCCCTGGAATATCTCACTATATAATGTCGCTCAATAAAAATGAATCGGGGAACTGCATCAATCGACTCGTGTCCTCAAATCCTCTCCTGACATAAATAACATCCCTCTGGATTAATCCAGCCTCCTCTCAACATGATCCTCTATGAATGGACATGTCATTTTGGTTTCTGCTGGTGGAAACATGACGTCTGTAATGTGAATGTTCTCTAAATATTAATGAAGAACTCAGATTTGAACTTCTTTCACTTTAAAAAGGGGCGGAGACCGCAGAGAACTCTAAGTTTCCTGAAGAAAACCTGCTCCAGACCAGGTTTCGTTCACAGACTCAGTTGCCACAGTGATTGATTCTGAGTTCAGCTTAACCCGCTTCTTGAAACGGGCTTGGTTTCGCCCACTTTCACGGGTTTGAGTTATCTCTCTTTCTGAAACCGAAAACTCTGAGTTCTGCTGAATTTGGAGTTCGCGAACTCAGAGTTCCAACAAAACCTGCTTCTTGAAACGGGCCCCTGCAGCGTCTGGCAGAAGGCAGCAGATTGAAGTGATACAGATCAGTGAGTACGAAAAGGCGTTTCCATCAAAGGCGTCCATTTGTAGAAGTGTCTTGATAGTGAAATCAAGAAACTGAAATATTTTAATGTGAGTTACATGTTATGTGATGAACAAGCTCAATGTTCCAACTTTCATGATTTGATCTGGAATGTTATTTTGTTTGTTTATCTTTGACTCTGATACTTTTCATTCTTGATATTAAAATCCAATCATAAACTGTTATAATCGTTTTTAATAAATACAATCTTTAAATGTAAAACTTTAATGTAGCAAATTGTTAATTTCCTCATTTCAGTCACTTTTGAGCATCATGAAAGTTATTTATTTATTTTTTTAACTTGTTCTGTCCAACAGCTGAGCAAATATATATGGGCTGAGAGCCTCTAGTGTTGGACAGATTTTACTGTCACAGTGGGGGTTTAATGAGTGTAAACCCCTGTTGTACTGTATTTCCTGCTAAACTTTATTTATATTGATCAATTTGTTTCTTTTCTTTTTTTTTGATTGGACCGGATGGAAAAGAGGAAGAGGGAGGTTGGGGGGCAATTCCGCCAAACACCCAGACCAGGACACGCGGGACCGCCGCAGAGGCCCCCCAACACCGGAGAGCGGGAAAGCACAGGAGCACAGAGAGAGCAGGCCCCAACCCAACCAGATACCATTACCGGTTCCATTTGTGCCAAAAATTTATTTTGTTTCCACTGTCTATATCTTTGTTCCATTGTCTATGGAAGGGGTCTGCAACCTTTCACAGTAAAAGAGCCATTTGGGCTTGTTTTCTACTGATCAAACTTAGTGGGAGCTGCAAATTCTTATTTTGACACTTAATAAAATGTATTTTTAATAATAAATATGAATTTTGCTTCAATTGTGGTATGAATAAAAACAGAAATATAAAAGAAACTATCATTTTCTCAATCATTTCAGAGAAGCTCGTATGATTTCCTTTCAAAATAAAAGACGCCTTCAATTTATACATTTCTATGCCAGAAATGTATAAATTGAACTAATCTAAATTAAATAAAATGTTAATTTAGTAACCCTTACCTTAGCCAAAGAGCCGCTATGGAGAGGTAAAGGAGAGGTAAAAGAGCCACAAGTGGCTCCAGAGCCGCAGGTTGCAGACCCCTGGTCTATGGCTACTGTACAAGTTTCTTGAACACATATACATATATATATATGACATACTGTTTTCTCTAAACAAGAGAGGTGAAAAAGGACAACTGAATGTGTCGTTTTAACTGGAACACTCTTTAAAAATGGTGGTTCACATGTCAGCCACAAATGTAAAGCTCTTATAAAACAAAGGTCATATATACAAGCATTAAATCCTACAAGCACTTATTATACTCCTGCAGCGGCTCGTTCTAAAAGTGCAGCTGAAGCCCTCTCAGTGGAAGCATCATGGCTGAAAGCAGCGAGGTGGGAGACGGTCCGACGACTATTCCATCAACACTTCATGAGAAACCATGTTTAAAGAAGAGACGGTAATGTATAGAAGATGATGCTGTCGTAAATTGAAGGAAACAACATGGCTTTAATTATCACACAGAATGTGCCTCAGACAAGTAATTCCATGCATGACCTCATATTAAAAAGTGAAGCGCTGCAGGTGATACTCTGTGCAGACTGAGTGTAACGCTTTAATTAAAAGTTAATTACTCCCTACTTCCTTCGCTTTAAAGGTGATAAACTTCAGGAATCTGTTTAAAGCCCGTGAATCAACGCGCTAAACGAACTTCTTTAAAAGTGAGACCAACGTCTGAGGCGTCAGATCTTTAAGATGAGGCGATGTGACCTAATAATCCGACAGACGGTCCGGAGACGACAGGCTCTCCCAGGGGCTTTTATTGTGAAGGTTGGGACAGCGGAGAGAAGATCAGAGATCACCTGCTGCTGACCGGAGATAAAAAGATGAAAGATTTACCAACAGAAGACATGTCGGCGAAAGGATCCTCTCCCTCCTCTGCACCCATTAAGTCATTTTTAACTTTTTTGATCTTGCCTCGCTTCAGAACTGTGGAGAGAAGGGCACACAGAGGAGGAAACGTTAGCTCTAGAAGTATTTGATCCTTTGGTGATTTTGTAGGTTTACCAACGTAAAATGCAATTGACAGTCTGTCAACCTAATGGTTCATATGAACAGTCATAACAAAAAAAATCAATTTTAAAGTATTTATATACATTTTTTAGCTCACTGTTCAAATTGACCTAATATTAGGAGGACAGGCTATTAATTTTAGTGGGGAAACCTACAAAATCAACAAATACTTTACATCACTTTACGTACACAGTGACAGAAATCAAACTTGTTCTTGGCTCCACTTTCTCACAAAAGGCTACAGATGAAAGATTGAAGAAGGACCACTATTGTTTTAGTTGAATGTACAACATTTGCAGGAAACAGAACGCATGTAATTATGAGCATTGTGTTCTCATTTTCTCACTTTTTCTGTCCTGCAGGTTGAAATCAGGGCCGGAATAAAACAAATTAGTGAAAATGTAGAAAGACTTCATTCTTAAAGAGGTAAAAACCCATGATTGACATTTCCCTTTATTGCTCTGACCTGTCATTCCTCACAGGAAGACCAAATGTGTCTTTTCTGTGTTTTTCCTGCAGCTTTGGAGTCAAATGTTTGAATCCTCCATCGGTGACTAATTGAAAACACAGAGCCGCTGGCTTCTGTCAGTGGAATCATTGGAATGGATGTGCGTGTCTGTTTCCTGGCAGATGCATGACAGTGTGTGTTTACGAGTGTGCATGTGGTGAGAGGTTATTGTTTATCCAATCAGAGCGTGACTGAGAGTGTCACTGTGTAGCTTCACGCCCCGGCCTGAAAGACTGAATTCATGAACGTAAATAAAGAAAAAAAAATAAGAGAGAATAGAATGGAATCGACTGCTGCTGTGCTGCAGACTCAGGGAGAAATGAGAGAGTTCTTTTTGATACCGGAAGGTGCATATATATGGAAAGGAATTAGTATCACCCCCATTTATGATTAACTTTGGAAAGTGGGAAGTTTTATAAAAAATATGCAGAGAATATAGACCACACTTTCCTGTCTATATTGTGTTTCAGAGTTATAAATCAATCACATGCCTCACTCATTGAAAATTATTACATTTTGGACATCTGAACAGAATATTTATAGGTAAAAGAAATAATTATTGATTTTTAAAGACCCGCTTTAATGAAAACAGTGTTTTTAACATGTCATTGTGGCATTTTTTTTAGATTAAAATGCATTTGTGTGTATTTCTTTATTCAAATTCCTTTATTCAAATTCAAAGCTTGTTGTTCCGATCCATCCACTTTGTTTTCCCCCATCTGGATCTAAACTGTACGGCTGGATAGCTCCAATATGGCTCCCCATTTTTGATGCGCCGCTAATGTTAAGTTGGAGATGTGAGGCTGAAATGGATGTCGGGAAGCAGGGGCGGGCTATCACTGCACCAATAGTTCCACCCACAACTCAAAAAGAACATTTTTATTTAACTTATGCTGCTCTACAGAAACTAGGCTCTACAAATTTTGGCTAAAACGGCATAGTCATACTTAAAAGACCGCTGAAAATGCTTTAGCAATAAATAAAAAGATGAGCAGAATTTGATGGAGAACCAAACCAGACATTCCTCTTTTGCTCTCACCTGAAAGATTCTGCTTCCTCTTGTACCAGGCACCGTCCAGCGGCGACTTCTCCTCTGCAATCTCATCTTCCTCCTCCAGCAAAACCTCCTCTGAACAGAGAAAAAAAAAGATTTCCCATCACTTGGTTCTATTTTTTTGAATCTTCAAACCTTGTTTCAGAAGCTAACCTGCTTTGCAGATCCACTCCAAATATCCGGTGAGCTCCCTCTCGATCTGCTGCTGTCGACGGAGCTTCAGGAACTCCTGCCTCTTCTCCACACGCTCTCGCTCTTTGGCAAATTCGCTTTTGAGACAAATGTTTATTTTCTCTCTCTTGTCTTCAGAACCGATCACTAAAACCTCAGTTTTGTCCTGGTTGAGCTGTAAAAAGTTTTCTGCCATCCATGACTTCATGTCTAAAACACAGTTTAGAAGAACGTTGACTGACTCTCCATCCTCAGGAGACACAGCAATGTAAAGTTGTGTATCATCAGCGTAGCTGTGAAAACAAACGCAGTGCAGCTTGATGGCGTCCCCAAATGGCAGCATATATAAATTAAGAAGTAGTGGGCCTGTCATGGAGGACCTCTGAAAATCTCCTTTGGTCAAGGTATCCATTGTTTTAAAGAGAAATTTTGGGTCATTTTTATTTAGTATAATTAGATGTGAGAAGTGGAGGGTTCTAGATTTTTGTATTGCATGGCTGTACATCATTTGTTCTTTAAAAATGTCAGTTACTTTAGATTTCCTCCACTCCCTCTCTGATCTCCTGCATTCACGTTTCTTGGCTTTGATCTCTTCATTTCTCCAAGGTGCTGTAGCTCAAGTTTCACTGTTTTGGTTTTAAAAGGAGCTACAGCATCAATCGCTAACTTTAAACAATGACAGCTTAAAGGGTAACCAAACCCTAAATCAACTTTCTTTGTCTGTTGATCTTTATAAATGGGCTTGAAAAGTGCAGACTAATGGTCTCAGACAAACTTTTAACAATTTAAAATAAACTTGTATAATTATAAAAAAAAAAAAATATGGTCAGAAACCACATGTGTGCTGCCCCCTACAGGTTGAAAGGAGTCATTACAGTTGAATTTTGTGATTGGTCAAACTATGTAGGACATTTCAGAAGTCCCACGTCATGATCTGCAGCTCCAGTAATGCGAACAGTCCTGTTCCCCAGCGCCACCCCTCTGACTGGATTTTCACATTTCGGCTGTGGGTGGCTTTGATCTCTTCATTTCTCCAAGGTGCTGTAGCTCAAGTTTCACTGTTTTGGTTTTAAAAGGAGCTACAGCATCAATCGCTAACTTTAAACAATGACAGCTTAAAGGGTAACCAAACCCTAAATCAACTTTCTTTGTCTGTTGATCTTTATAAATGGGCTTGAAAAGTGCAGACTAATGGTCTCAGACAAACTTTTAACAATTTAAAATAAACTTGTATAATTATAAAAAAAAAAAAAATATGGTCAGAAACCACATGTGTGCTGCCCCCTACAGGTTGAAAGGAGTCATTACAGTTGAATTTTGTGATTGGTCAAACCATGTAGGACATTTCAGAAGTCCCACGTCATGATCTGCAGCTCCAGTAATGCGAACAGTCCTGTTCCCCAGCGCCACCCCTCTGACTGGATTTTCACATTTCGGCTGTGGGTGGAGTCAGCCTTCAACTTCCCTGTTTGGTTACCCTTTAAGAGTCGCTTAAAAGGTCACTGAAAAGCTGATTTCTACAAGAATAAAGACCAAAAATGAATTTCAGTCTCACATTAAATCAGTTTTTTTTCACAGACTCCTAAAGTCCTAAAGTCCGATTTAATCTGACTCACGTTCTTTGGGCTGGATGACCACAACAACTCATTCAAAACAGAGTTGTCAGAATTTGGATCAGAATCAGGAGAACTCATTGTTGTTCTCAGGGTCTTAAACAGTCTTCCAGTGAGCTACAGAACTGGTTTAAAGCCCCTGTGGTGTAAAACCTCAACACATGTCAGACTATTTATGATTCACACCATAGTTTAAGATCTCTAGAAGACAGTCAGCTGTAGAACTGAGTCAGAACCAAGTGGGGGGAAGTTGCTGTAAGTGTCTTGCAGATGGAAGCAGCTCCCTGATTGATTCTCACGTTCTCTAACTGTTTCTGTAAAGCGTCTGCATTTCTCCATGAAGGTTTTAAACGTTTCAATATATGAAAGATGTTGTGGAAGTAAAACTGCCCCTCCTTCTGACCCCGGACACACAGAGATCCCCAAGCATCAGATCCAGGAGCGATCGACACGATCAAAGCCAGAGAGAAATGTTTCTTCACGTCAGAGACGATGTGAGCAAAGTATTGAAAAATGTGTGAGCTCACCTGTGTGATGATTTTGACTTTTACACATGAGCAAAAACCAATCAGGCAGCACATTTCTAATGGCTCCTTTTAACATGAAAAACTCAATAATATTCATGTTAAATGGCCCCATTCTTTTATTTGGTGTGAACTTACCCTGAAAGGACGCCAAGCACCAGGTTGAGCATGAAAAAGGAGCCGATGATGATGAGGGGGATGAAGTAGAGCCAGTTCCACGTGTTTCCAACCACATCATTGGTCTAAAAACACACAGAAACACAGCAAAATATTACAAAAACACTGACTCATTTTGTTCAATTAAAGTGTGAAAAGCACAAGAAAATCCATACAAAAATCTACCAGTGATGTAATGTAAATAAATCAGTAACAGCTTCATGTGATTTTCATCTGCAGTTTCTTAGAAATGCTCCACCGAGAACAGCTGCTCACAAACCTGAACTCCAACAAAACAAACAAATCTTCAATAAACTCTCCAGCAATTACTCAAAAACATGACTTATTCAAGCCTGTTCCCACAGTTTAAATTGCATGTTTAATTGAAGCTGGGGGAAGTAATTGGAGAAAGCGTGGATGTTGCCTGAGTGATGTTCAGTTTGGAAGGAGTCAGCGTGAGCAGACAGGGAATAATAACTTCTCCGGCTTTTCTCCGCAGCCTCACACACGTACTTTTCTGTTCTGACTGTAGGAAAACTCCTGCCAACTTCTTCTATTAGAGCGAGATCAGCAACAGTTCACTCTGACAACATAATTAAAGTTTTATTTGGCTGAGCTCCCAAAAACAAACCTCACTTTTCTATCTCTGTAAAACAGGACTCTGTTTAAAGAAACAGCATCTTCATCACTGCGGTACAAGCCAGCTCTGCTTTGGGGTGAATTATGACAGATTTAGATAAACTGGGAATGAATTGAGTCACTCTCTGACAATAGGCCCCAGCTGTGCCCTCAAGGATATGCCTTTTTTACAGCAAAAACATGAAGACAAAAGACAGGTGTTAATCTTCTGCAACAACAAATCAAGATGTTCTGGTTTAAGGACAGGAAGTGAGATTCAAGGAGCTCTAAAACCGAGATGACCATTGAAAGTATTAGAGAACTGGATTGATTTATTCTGGAATAATATTCCTGCCTTTTTATTATTCACAATTATGTTTAAAATATATGGTTTTAAAGTTTCAAAAATTGGCATTCAGCTAGCTTCTTGGACTATTTTGGCATTTACTAAGATTTTTTAGGCTATTTTGGAGTTTAGCTAGATTTTCAGCAACATGATACCTGTTTAGGCTAATTTAGGATTTTTTCAGCTTTTGGGGCTGTTTGGAAGGTAAACTATATTTTCAGCTACATGCTAGCTGTTTTGGCCGAACCATTTTTTTTGTTTGTTTTTAGGGCTAATTAGGCATTCATTTAATATTTTAGCTGGCTATCAGCTTCACTGTTTTCAGCCATCAGCTTAAGAGTTTTCAGCTATCAGCTTTTTTGTTTTTAGCAATCAATTTTAGCATCTTAAGCTATCAGCAGTATTATCTTCAGTAGTCACATTCAGCTTACAGCGTTCACACTATTACAGGCAATGCTGTATATCTAGTTCATAATTATTTTAAAAAGTTACAGTTTTAAAGTTTCAAAAATTTGTTTTTTTTCAATAAAAGTTTATTCTGTTCGTGTTTTGGATCTTGGCCCCATAAGCGATTGAGTTTCACGCCTCTGTTTTAGAGCTATCTGCCCCAGCACTACTGGTTTGAGAGCTCTGAGAGCTAACAAAAACAACAGAGAACGCAGAGTCAGTGACAGGTAATGTTACTTAATTTTGTTTAAAAAGAAAATAAATGAACAGCCGAGTTCAGCTTTATGAGCTATAAAGTAACTCATCAAAGAAAGCACTGATGGAGACGTCTTACAGAAAAGACAGAACCGGAAGACCGTTCCTTGTACGGTGGCCTGTAAGTAGGGACGAACATAAAGAGTCATCATTAGTTGCTGAATTGTTTAAAACAGAGAAGAGATGACTCTGCTGGAGTGTGCCCTTCTCCCAGCCATTGGCTGGGGAGGTTTTAACTGAACGCATTGCAGCACTTCTATATTTCATTTGATCTTTTTTATGTTTTAAAAATTTATTGTCGACTCCCTATTTCATCACCCTCGCTGATCTTCTTTCCCCCTTCACTCTCAGTTTAGCTGATTTCAGCTGAATTTCAGATTTCAGTGAGGATTTTAGGGAAAAGATTTATCAGTCTTCTCCTGAGAGAAAAACCAACGAGTCTCAATGCAGGAGAAATAAAATAAAGAAGATCGACTGGACCAAAAAAACCAGGGAAAACGTTTAAACAAGCAACTGACAGAAAGTATATTTCTTTTCTTCAACTGTTTGCCAAATCAGAGAAGCTGCAGGCTCATTTTCACCCCAAACGTGACATAAAAAAATCCAATAGTATTTTTCTTTCTATTTTTTTCTATATTTCAAATATTACCACAAGGAGAGCCATTAAATACATGAAGTATTCAGAAATCCACAAAACTCCTAAAAAGCTTTGATCAGCATCATCTTGGGCGAGGTTTAAGGTTTTCATCCCACTCTATCATCCTCATTCTCCCAGTTCAAACTGCAGCCACTTCAACCGCTGTTTTCACTTTCTCTTAAAGGTCAAATCACAAGCTAGACTTTGACGTATAAATCGAGCTTCGAGGTAATGTTCTTTTGATTTGGTTGTTGAGTCCATGAGGCTCTGAAGGAAAAGACAGAGGCTCTCACTGAACGTGGAGTCATGCATCCTGCTGGTGACAGAACAGTCTCAGCTCACGGAGTCGGCATCACCATCCAGGAAGATGGATACACAAACACAAACAAGGAGAGACACACAAAGGAAGCTGCCGACAGCCGATCCCATCGAAGCAGCAGGTGGTGATGAATCCACGACATGCAGGAGAGACTTCCACAAATGTTTTGGTCCTACAAGCAGAAGGTAATCATTTCTAACTAGCAGAATGTTTGAGATTTATGCAGATCGTAAGACATTTAAAAACCTGTTACTCTTCAGTGTGGAAATAGAAAAAACTCCAATAAAGTTTGTTTAGGTGAATTCTGTCATTTCTGTGCAAGATAAAACATTTACAATTAACCCCTGAAGCCAAAAAGTCACACCTGACAAGAGTCATGGCCCATGTGTCAAAGTCAAGACCCGCCGGCCAGATCCGGCCCTTCGGGTAATTCTATCCGGCTCTCCAAATCATTTCATTTTATTGATATTAACGGCCCGCTGTTATCTTGCTTCGTTTTTTAACTTGTACAATTTAGACAAAATATATGTTAGGGGTAGTAAAATACTGAGAGTTATTAAAAGTTTAAGTTGATTCATTCTGGAATAATATTCAATTTTTATTATTCAAAACTATGTTAAAAAGTTACAGTTTTAAAGTTTGAACAATTGGCATTCTGATAGCTTTTTGGACTATTTTGACAATTACTTTTGCAGGCCATTTTGGAGTTTAGCTAATATTTCAAGTCATGCTAGCTGTTTTGGCTAATTTAGGCGTTTTTTTAGGCTGTTTTCAGCTATCAATTTCAGCATCTTCAGCTATCAGCACTATTATCTTCAGCAGCTACATTCAGCTTTCTGCATTCACACTAGCATTATCGCAGGTAATGCTATATATCTAGTTCATAATTATGTTAAAAAGTTACGGTAAGGGTCCTCCAGATTATCTTATTTTATTTTTATTAATGGCTCGATGTTATCTTGCACTTATTTCTAACTTGTATAATTTTGACGAAATATATTTTTATGGACAGTAAAATATTAAAAGTCATTTAGTTAGTTATTTAGGTTTTAGGTGATTTATTCTGGAATAATATTCCTGCCTTTTTGTTTTTCATAATTATGCTAAAAAGTTACGGTTTTAAAGTTTTAAAAATTAGCATTCTACTAGATTTTTGGACTTATAGGTAATTTATTAAGATTTTTTTAGGGTATTTTGGAGTTTAGCAGTTTCGTGCTAGCTGTTTTGGCTAATTTAGGCGTCGGTGCATGACTGCTCAATCATTTCTGGTTGCAGCAGTAAACCATTGTTTAGATGGTAAAAGTTACCAAGCTACCAAGAGTCACAATATCTAATGTTAGGCACATTGTTTGTCTTTCTAGTAAAAAAAAATCAAAAATGATTAATATTGAATGTATCATCCTACACAGCAAACTTCGAAGGTAACTTGCTAAGATTGATGTTATTTTCACATATTTAAGTGCGACCAGCTCAAAGGCTGATGATAATTTATGTTGGTGACACGTAATAGATGCAGCCAAGATGAAGATTGTTGCATTGTTTTATGTCATTTAAGTGCATCCAAAGCTAAATGTTGTAGATGGCAGCATGTATTCAATGTCTTGTTAGCTGTCATGTAGCTAGAGCGCGGAGAGCTGCAATACAGTTCCGATCGGAAACCTTTTGCTGTTTTAACTGTAACCGTAATCATACTCATTTTTAAAAAAAATACTTGTGAATACAGTTATCACTTTGGGCTAATGCTAACTAGCATCAAAGACACGTCTGCTTATCGCTGTCTTTATGACCTGTTAGTTGTGTTTCAATAACTCCATTTTTCTTAATGTAATTTTCATTGTCAGGTGAAAGCAGTCTGAGACGTGATCCTCTTTCCTAAAACGTCTCAACACAGGTGAGGTTGCCGTTAGCGCACGTTGCTATCGCTCCAGTATGACTGTAGGCATATATGGAGGTATGAGCTGCTGTAAGCAGGGCTGTCAAACTGTAATCACAAGCACATCAGGGCTGGCTGGTAAGTTTTATACACAGCATATTCTAAATCTTTTCTATTTCTATTCAGAAGTTCAACATTTAAGTTAGTTTTCAATTTAACAGGATTCACTTACTTTGAGAATAATTAGTCAAATTTCCATTTTCAAACAAACCCTTGTATTTTATTATTTGTATGCAGATGATATCATCTCCTCAAACTCTATTAATGCTAAACAGCCAAAGAGAAATCTGCAAATCTGTTTTTATGAGATGCAATTATCTAAACTCTTACAGTGGGAAGTCTGAACATGAAACTTCTTAGATAATTAGCCACTAATTTCATGGCAACCATCGGATCACCAAGAGATGTAATAAAATCAAGAGCCATGAAATAAAAATTGCCGCATTATTAAAGCTGAGAACCCCCCACCCTCACACACACAGAGATTCAGATGATGCTAAAACACTGTCACTCCTGAAGGAGAAGCTGCAAGTCAAGGCTCTTCTGCATACCTTGTAGATTCAGCGGTTCTTTGACTTACTGTCGTCTTGACCTCTGACATTAACAAGGCATTTCTGCCCAAAGCCCTGCTGCATAGCAATGAGAGTTTATACACTATGTTTGAGATTTTTAGCTTGTAAGCCATGACTTTTTATCATTCTCCAATACTTTAACTCTTGTTTGCCCTTTTTAAAGCCTTAACTCCAATCAAAACAACTTAAGATCCTGGGTAGCTATATCTGCTCAAAACAGAAAATACAAAAAAATAAGCTAAAGTTAGTCAAGGCCAAAAGTTCACTCCAGTTAAAATACTTTAATTAAATAATGTCTGTGTTTCTTTATGCAAATCACCACAATTTGTTTCCTCGGCTTCATCTGTGCTCCCTTTTAGCATGCGTAACATGAACCGCACAGAACAGTGTGAATTACAACATTATGATGAAAATCTCTCCTCATTCTCTCTGCCATTTAACCCCCACTCATTTCATGGGGGAGAGCTTACCGACCCCCCATCCCACACACATTTATTAGTTAAACATTTTACTCATGATGGATTTTAGTCCTTATCAGTACAAACATTTACCGTGTGAGCTTCGCTGAACCTAACAAAGTGCAGTTTTCTAGTAATTCTGTTTGTTTCAGTAGCAATTTGGACATTCTTAGACACTCCTGTTAATCCAACAGAACAACTAACAAACTCAACAAATATTAGCAGCTAAATTAATGAAACAAATATGAGACTTCAACAACATGATCATAACTTCACAACAATAGGTTATAACAGGGGTGTTAAACTCAATCACACATGGGGCCAAAATCCAAAACACATCTTAGGTTGTGGGTCGAACAGGAAAAAACATTTATTAACACTTTAAAACGAAATTTTTAAATATGTAAAACCGTAATTTTTTATATAATTATGAACTAGAGATAAAGCAGGGGTTTCAAACTCAAATACACAGTTGGCCAAAATTTTAAATTGAACAAAGCCGCCAAGGTTGAACAAATGAACCTTTCAATATGGTACCAAACAATGAAAATTGTTAAACATTTTAACAATGAATATTGAACAAGCAAGGCTTATATCATTTAAAGTGCTGACATGCAAATTCAAGTTGTTAATAATATTACCAGGGTTTTTCCTAGCTTAAAATAAGGTGGTGATGGTGTCAGAAACTATATGTACTGCTGTGCCTGCCGCTGTGCGCGGCTGTTACGCGCAGGCTCTCCGTCTCTCATGTCTCCCCAATCAATGATCCCCACCGCTCCGGTCCCAGGATGCACCGCGGCAATAGACAGACTGTCTCTTCTCTTCTTTTTCATGGAGGTCCTCCTCTAAATCAAGTGTTTACAATTTTTTAAAGCATGTCTTCTCTACCTCACACTGCAGGTCTGTCTGTCACAAACAGCATCTGCGTAAGTCTAATCCAGTCGGACCGAACCATTGTTAAAGAAGGGGAGGGGGGGGGTCCATTTACGTTGAAGTTTCTAAAACAAAATATATAAATATTGTTAACTTGACATTAAAACTAAAAAATATTTACGATTATATATTGGTTATTTGTTTACTGGAATATTTTTTTCTGTTTTATAATTTTGTCATCTCAATCTGGGCCCCTGGAATCAGCCACCTTTCCCCCCTTTTCGGTGCGCAGAAGCTGGTCCCGCTAATGAATTCTCTATGTAGGAAAAACTCTGTACTACAACTAATAATAAAAACAATAGTAATAAAACATATAAATAGCATATTAAATAACATTTAATTGAATACCTACTTTCTGTTTGCAGCCTTTTGAAGTAAAAACGGGTCATTACGTTCCGACATTACAGAACCGCTACTGACACAGAGGAGGGGGCGTGTCTGCCTCTGTCGCGCCAAAACAGCAGAGCATTATGGGACTTGTAGTAGCAGCGGTGAACACTGTGTTACAGCGCTGCCACTGTATAATACAGGCGGGCCAGCTCTACTATTAATTTGATATTGCCTTGCGGGCCAAATATAATTACGCGGGCCAGAGTTTGACACCTATGGGCTATAACATCCTCAAGCAATCCTTAAGCAACAAAGATCCACAGTCTTGAAAAGGTCAAGCGAGAGTCCAAAATCCTCAAATTCATGAAAACATAGACAGTGGTCCTTCACTACGTCACTGCGTAACTTTCTTGGGGTTTTATAGATATTTTCGTAGCAAATTAAGCCGTCTTTTCTCCCCACACACTGTGTTGTGCATCTTGATTGGCTGTTGCCCTTGTCAATCAATCTCCCCCTGCCGTGTCTCCTGTACAGAATGTATTCACAATAAGATCTTTGTTTTCATTCTGTAATTATCAACAGATTTTTATATGAAAGTTTGAACTTTTAGTGTTTAAACAAGAGAGGAAAATGTTAAAATGTTCATTTCTGTCTTAGAAAAATGTTTTTAAAAAGTGTGTAGAGTTTTACTGCTGTAAACATCTACTGTATAATCTCATGTTTCACCTATTTTAGAACACAATAAACAAGAAAATACTGTATCTAAATGTTTACCTTCAATTCCACATATTAAGACATGACACACTCCTGTTGTTTCGATCACTGTTGTATCAGCAGACCATGAAAATGGCTGACACCATTATCTAAATGCCAGTGGTGTACTGTCAGGGCCTGCAAAGGCTTCAGTGAAGGCCTAAAATGATCTGACATATGTCAATCACACACACAATATATATATAAATATATATATATATATATAGTTGTCCAAAATTTATTTTCGATCATTCCAACTGTTGGCTGCCCTGCTTTTAGATTTTTTTTCACATGAAAGTTTCTAACCAATCAGATTTTAGACATCACTTGTTGCTAGGTCCATGAAAGTCTGCCTTATACTCATTCAGTCACATTTATGTTGATTCAGCCAATCAGAGTTAGAGTTTGAGTTAGAGTCTTTATAGCTTCATGAGGACAGAAGATGACATCCGATTGGATGGTCAGAGCTTACCAAAACCTTACTTTTTCTTTACTTCAGGCCGTAGGAAAACCTGAACTTGATTTTTGTTTGAAGAGATGAAAAAGTCAAAGAAAAAAAGAGAGAAAAACGGCACTTTCTTGTGAACAATACAAAGGAGCGTGTGTTTGATCCTCTTCAGGCGAGTTTATGCTCTTCTGAGTGTCCATTCTAGTCGTTTTCTACACTGGAAGCTCTCTGGTGATCAGGATCAGGACCCCGTCCATCAGAAGAAGCCCCATGTTTGTGTACTCAAGCTGCAGAAAACAGCAAAACTCCCACAGAAATAATACAAGTTCATCACGAGCTGAACTTTCAGGAATGCGTTCAGTGATGATTTTAGGCTTGGAGTGTAATCACGGTGATTCTTTCAAAAACATCCAGCACTCTTGTTGTTTTTTGTGCCAAGCTTTCATCACAGATTACCCATGAAAGTGAACTTCTGTTCCAGTTTGATCTGGTGTTAATCAGAGAAGAGGAACACCGCCACCCACAATGACAGATCTGACTTCAGCCTCATTCTGATCAACCCTAATCAGGCTTTTTTTCTGTACTCTTTTATTTATCCCTCTGATCATTTCAATGCATGACAGTCTGGTCTTAAATATTTTACTTTGCACTTTTTCTCTCTTCAGAATTCACACGATCAACTGTTCAATGAAAAAGCTGTTCATGACTCTCAAGGACCTGTTTGCAAAAGGGAATCAGGATCCGACACACACCTTTTTTTTCTTTGGGGGGGTATTTGAGTAAATTCATCAACTTAAGTATTTCTAGTAATTTAGTTAAGTACAATTAAAGATAGTACACAGGAGTGTACTATAATTGCTTAATTTTTGTTGACTTTATTTTCAGGTGACATTGAACTTAATAATCTCCTGTGCCTTCTGCCCTCCACATGGCACTTATAGTTAGTTATGTCAGCATGTGTGCTAAGCATTGACTGCACAAGAGAACTGGACTGAGTGACCTCTTTGGCATTCCAAACAGGAAGTACCTGCTGGCTCCAAGAATCTAAATTCACATAGACTTCTATAGAGAAATAAACAGCTATTGCTCAGTCATTCTAGTTGTCAGAATAACTATTCTTGCTCTGATACATCTTTAAACATGTTTTCATGTTTTTTTGTTCATCACGTTAATTCAAGTTATAGATCGACCAATCAGATGCCTCAATAAAAGTAGGTGGTCTAAAGTCCAGCGCTCAAAAGGTTTGATTGGCAGATTCTCCTGAGCGGTATAGGGATGTGGACCTCCAGCAAGCTCACTTCTGACTGGTGAGAGTGGTTGCCATAGAAACGACCACTCACACTGAACTGAACTAATCCCTTCATCTGGTTCCAACATGGCAGCGTTTATATCGCAGAAACGTGGTGAATTGACCACACTTTGTTGTTACTGTAAGCAGGCTATTTTCTCTGGGTGACGTCACACTCATTCGGTCTGGCTCTCATATACAGTCAAGGATGCTGAGATGTCCAGACTTTAATAAAAGCAGACAACATGAACCTCAATAACCTTGTGGGAAATACCAAAAAGCGTGGTACAGACCTCTCACATCCTTTGAATGTGACTTTAAGTTTTTCTTAGGGGAAAAACCAGAATATATTTGCATTTTTCTGCTTTAACCCTACACTATAAAAGGCTTGGATCATATTAGCTTTTATTTAAAAAAGCATGCAAGTGGGATCTAATTGATTTTAAGCAGAAGGTAGAAAAAAAAAAGCCAGAATCCACCAAAAAGTTTCTCATAAAATGGATTTGTGCTTAGCAGCAGTGAAAGACTGAAATAATGAGGCTGGAAAAGCTGTGGGAGGTGTCACAGTTGCTGCCTCTGGGCCTTTAAACATGGCATACTGGCACTCTCTTTCTTTTTCCCTCCGTCTAATTACAGAAGTGGTTCAGGTGCAGAGCAGCCGCTCTTCTCCAGGAACTGTCAGTTTTCATGTCCATGGACTCACTCTATCATCCAGCTTTCTCATGGTGCTCACGTTCTCTGTGTGGAGGGTCTTCACTATCGTGTCACGCGGTCCCAGTGTGTTAATCCGTACAGTCGACCTTTAACCATTTTTGGTTCTTTTTTTTAGTGTTTCAAGTTATGATTAAGCTGTTTTTGGCCAAAATCAAAACGTGTGTCGTTTTCTAGGCTATAGTTTCTGCAGAGCGGCAGTAGTTGATCAGATATTTGCCTCTGAGTTGTGGGTGGAAACAATGGTGCAGGGTAAGCCCCCATTTCCCATCATCCTTTTGTTTACACTCTTTTCAACTAAATCTTACAGCCTCTCACACCCCCAACCTAACATTCCCGCTGCAGTTGATTCACTACAATTTGAATTAATAAAAACAATCATTTTCTTTATATATTCTTCTATTATCAGAAAAATGTTACAAGACCGTGTTAAAAAACACCATTTTCACCAGAGCGCTTTGTTGTTATCCCACAATGCTTTGCAGAGCCTGCATCCTTTGCGATGTGTTCACCTTCAGAACTTTTTGCTCACAACAAAATGAGGCTCATCCTGAGCCATAGCAGCAGCCGGGTGTCACCACCAAGTTCAGGGTTATAGGAAAGACACAAGAGCCAATAAAGTCAAATAAAATAATTATAAAATAGTAAAAGAAATAAAATAACAATAAAACAGCAGGAGTCTTATGTTGTGTTAAAAGTCAGGACATAAAAGTGAGTCTTTAGACGGGTTTTTAAGGTGGACCATGATGGTGACGGGAGACGACTCATTTAAAGGTGACTGATTTGAAGTCAGGCTTGTAGAGACCTAATTAAATGTCTGAAGACCTTCAAGTTTAATGAAAAACTACATTTGGGAAAGTAAGTGAAGAGAGCAAGTGTCTTTCCTTCCAGGCTGTCATTAACAGGGAGCAGAAAGGGTTGGGGGGATCTGTGCTGAAACCTTTTGTTGCTCTGGTCCTACAAAAAAAAACAGACTCGGACCTTCCAGGAGGGGAGTCACTGGTTGGAGCTGCAGAGCCTGAAAACGCCTCTGATATACAGCATTAAAAAACGTATTCCTGTGCCTAATGGCAAGAGAGTTCATTGGATCTCTGGATTTCTAAAAACTACACTGATCGGCAAAAAGGCAAAAAGCAATTGTGAGCTTTAGAAACAAAGAAAGAAATAACCACAAAGCCAGCTGAACCGATCCAAACTATTAAAAAAGTTAAATAAAAATCCCAGACAGAAACATGCTCTGAGAAGGCGAAAAGGACAGAATTGCTCTGCGTGATCAAAAAAAACACATTTTATACACTGTTTTTGCACACTTAGATACAAATGTTGTTAATAATTCATACTGGACAAATGTAAATTTTAAGACTTTTTGTTCACCTTTAATAGTTTTTATAACTAAAAATTCTAAAAATGAAAATTTGATTTTGTGTTTTTTTACATTTTAAATTGTGAAATGTTGATGATCCTGTCACACAGTCAAAGTTAGCAGAAAAGTCCATTTGAACATTTTGAGCCATATATACTAACCAACTCTTCATCATTCCTCTAATTTAAACTATGGATTACTCCAGTTTATTTAAATTCTAAGATCATAGATTAAGAGAAATTGAGGAAGGAGGTTTAAAAGTAGAAGAAGAGCCCATGGAGCGGTTTGCTTCAGGAAGCCAATTAGCAGTAAAACAGAGAACAAAGAAGAAAAGAAGACGGAGAAAGGAGACATGTTCCAGGTATAAGATGAAAAATGAACATGGCAGAAAAGAATAATGGAAAGGAACAATTAGATCTGCCCATTGAAGACCTGAAATATGAACTGAAGTCAAAATTATGTTGGTTAGGAGTTATATGACATTTTTTATTTCTTAAACCAAATAAACACTAAAGTGAGGTTGGAGTTGAATGTGCTGAAGAGTTGCAATGCTTCTTTGCATTCAAGTTTAGTTGATGTTTTCTCCCCATTTGCTACAAGTTCTCTGTTTCTAGCATTTTCAGACCGAATCTTTTTCTGAGAAAAAAGCTGACAGAGGAGCTGCAGTCTGAATCCAGGAAGAAAAAGCAGAGGATTGTTTAGCTTCACTAAAAAAGGTCAATACAGACAAGCAGAGAGGCTTTCAGCCCTGTCATCTGACCTCCATGTGAACACCACGTGTCAATCCACTTCTAGTATTACTCTGGACCTGCCTGCCTCTTTTGTAAAGTGGCTTTCTTACTAAGTCTTCAATATTTAGAACTTCATTAAAACAATAAACCTGTTTCCAATAACTGAAGTTTTTCACGGCTGACGTTGGCTACATTTTTAAAATTTAAATCCAGGTTCATTAAACCATTTTTCTAACCTGTCCTGTCCAACAGCAGAGCAAACAGATCAGAGCTGAAAGCCTCTTGTCTTGGACAGATTTTACTGACACAAGAGGGGGGTCAGAATCGTCTGACACACACACAGAATGTTTATATAAATTAGTGTTGCAACAGACGATTATTTTAATATATTTTAACATGTTTCATGACTATTTTTTGCTTCTGTAAAATAACTTGCATGAAGCCCAATGAGGCCATTTTTTTTGTGATTTTGGGCTATATAAATAAAATTGAATTGAATTGAATAGTCTACTAATCCCAATAATTTTTTCCAATTAGTCGACTAATCAGGCCATTTATAAACTGGATGTAAAGCACACATCTTAACCATCATTACCTTTAAACTAACGAAAAACTGGATATATATCATTACCTGTGATGATGCTAGTGTGAATACTGGAAGCTGAATTATGCTACTGAAGATGCTAGTGCTGATAGCTGAAAACACTGAAGTTTATAGCTGAAAACGCTGAAGTTAATAGCTAAAAATTTTGAAGCTAGCCAGATAAAATATTAGTTAAATGCCAAATTAGCCTAAAAACTGAAAAAAGCCAAAATTAGCCAAAATAGCTAGCATGTAGCTGAAATATTAGCTAAACTTTAAATTAGTCTAAAAAAAATGAGGAAAAAAAAAAAAAAAAAGTAGTGTTTTATCGATTAACTAAATCAGTTAATCAGATTAACTAGTCAGCTAAATTAATTCCAGTTTTGACATTTCCTTTGTAGCTTAGCAGCAAAAAAACATTACTTTACTGCCTCTGAAGGACATTTTCCACCTTTAGCCCGAATTGCTGGAATGTTGTTGAAATATTTGCTAAACTCAAAATTAGTCTAAAAAACCTTAATAAATGCAAATATAGTCCAAAAAGCTAGTAGAATGCCAACTTTACTACACTCTGACTCCATATAATATAACCTAAGTAACGACTAATCAGCTATTAAATTAGTCATCGACTATTTTAATAGTCGACTAGTTCATCATCATTACTGTCAGGTGTGAAAGTTAGTGTAAAGGGGCGGGGCCTGTCTACAGACACACTCAAATGGTACAAACATACCTGTTAGCGTCAAAAATCTTCACATACAAACATGTCAACATGTACACAATGAAACTACAGTTCACACACTTGTGCATACAAATCAACATGTGAAGCATTTCATTGTGTCACGCCCACTATGGTGAGCTGACACCTGTGTCCAGGTGAGTGTTTATGTTCTACTGTGGTGGATGATGGAATGTTAAAGATGGGGAAGCGCCCACTCACCCCCACACCAAGAGCTTTGTCTTTCATGCTAGTTAGCATTAGCCCAAATGAAAGTGACAACGGTATTCGTTCATAATTTTCTGAATACGAGTCAATGCTGGATTGTTTTTCTTGGCCGCACGGACCTGGAGGAAGGGTTAAGATTAGGATTACGGTTTAGGTTAAAACACAAATGATTCCCGATCTCGGCTGCATCTGCAGCTGCAGTCCGCACTAGCAGCGAAACGGCTAACGGGATTTTAACATTAAATATGTGCGACCAGTAACAACGTTTAGCTTTGGATACGCTTAAAATACCTGAAACAATGCAGCAACAAGGTGCACCTATTATGTGTCGCCAACAAGATTTTCCATCATCAAATTAAAAAAAAAACTTTAATATATAACTCTGCTTTTTGTGAACATTTCATTGGTAGGAAAGTAGTTCTTTTTTAACAACTTTAGTCATTGATATTATATGCTATATATAATATGCTTTACATGACAACAACATCTGAATTGAGTTTCAGCTTTTGGGCTACTGGCTGGAGTTTTCCAAACGTCACAGAAAATGATGCATGTTACAGTCTTGTAATTCAAAATGAACAAAAACTATGTTTAATCTTTAGGGAATGCATTTTCCTCTAAGATAGGCTTTTGTTATCTGACATGGTCTTTAAGTTAGAAAGTTACAGTAATCTTGACAAAAATACATTTTTGATTCATATTTATAGAGAAAGTAAAATGATTATAACCTTTATGACAAACAAAAAATAAATAGATACTTGCATTTGATGCTTAAAAAATATCTGTCTTAAAAGCTGGCCCTCAAACGTTTTCAAAGCGAGGACCTGACCCTTCCTGCACACCTCCCCAAATTAAAAAAAAATCTGCTCCCTTCCTTTTTTTAAAATTTTATTTCAAGTATAGTAAACAAAGAAAAGCTGAGTTCTTAGTTCAACTCTTATCAGCTAAACATTTTTGGTGTTATGTTTATGGTACTAGTATGAATATTCATCATCCATCATATACCATATTCTAAAGCCAGTCCAGTCCAGTTAAATCCCAGTTCTTCACTCATTTTCATTCTTTTGAGCTGCAAAGACCCCAAAGTGTGTGTGTCTGTAGCAACAGCTCAGGTTGCAGGTTTCAATCCACTGAAACAAATTTCTACTGGTTCACATCTTGTAATGCATAGCATGTCCCACTTTCTGCCAGGAACCTCCTGTTCTTAACAATCTCTAACAAGACAGAAAAACAAAAACTATCAAAAAGACATTGTTCATTGACTTTGCTTTTATGTCATCCTGACTGCAGCTGTGACAAGGAGGCCTTCTCTATTAGGAACGAGACCTCCAGCTATCTGACTGTTTGTAGACCAGACACTGAGCACAACACCCCTCATGGGTACGTGTAAGGAAAGTTTATGCTTCATACACATTTTAAAGACAAAGAACCATTTTTAAATTCAGGAAACTCAAATCTGACATAGAGGATTCTTTATCTTCTTATTTCTTATTCTAGAAAAGAATCCAGTGAAACTCCAAAAGAACATCCAGCTTCCCAACCAAACATCCCTGAATCATCTTCGAATTAAAAACCAAATTGAGAGGTAAAGAGACCAGAAAGACCTCCAAACTCACCACTGATTCATGACGTTTCAGAGCATGAATCTCTAAAAATCTGTTATTTTTAGGATTCCCCTCTTACTTCTAATGATAAAACATATTTCCTGATCTGCTCCACAAGCTAATATCCAACCTTTCAAACTGTCAAAGATTTGTTTTATGTTACTGAAAATATTTTAACCGAAGGATAGTGAAAAAGAGCGGGTCAGAGCGCGGTAGTGAGCCGGTCCCAAACAGGACTCACTTTTAGTTATGTGTGCCTGCCCTTATCCTGGGGGGGTTTATGTTCCCTGTTTTCCTCTCAAGTACGTTGTTTTCATAAGGACCAATCAAGACCGGGTCATAGCAGGAAAAACAAACGAGAGCCGGCGTTTATGTAATAAAGCTTCTTTGTAGAACAGAGGTAAGAGGAACAGAAGCCTCGGTTTACCCACTGACCCATTTTTCGGTAGGAGTCATCGCTGTTACACTTTTTTGACTCAACCTTTTTTGAAAATAACAACAACTCAAGATTTGAACTTCATTTATAAAATATGTTTAAAAACCTAGAGCTCAATGCAAGCAAGTGTTATTCTAAAATCAACTATCCTGGTTTTATTTTGAAGGTGCAGTTTATTCAGGCCATGTGAGTGAACCATCCTGGATGTACCGCGCCTTTGCCCTTAAGAGGCTGGGATAGGCTCTAGCAACCTGTGACCCTGAAAGGAATTAAGGGTTTCAGAATTAGACAAACCTGTCATGATTTGTGTCTTGCATCTTTGTTTTCTTTAATTCATTTCTGGTTTTGTTTGTGTGCTGGTGAGATGCGACACCTGGATGGAACATGTACAACACTTCTTTTTGGATCAGTCACAGGTGACTGCACCTGATTGGTTTGGGCCATCACTTAATAGGCCTTCTCGGGTGTAACATATATTTGATTTTTGTTTTCCTTAGGCTTATGTGTTCATTAATTTCCCAGTAACAGCCTCTAGAGGGCACTGTAGGTGCGTGTATCAGAATTTGCTACTAACAGAAGAAGACGTTCTGGCCTCGACAGAGTTGTTCCTGAGGATATATTCAATGGATTATGTGATTTGAAGAGATATAAAGGGTTAGGTCAGTTTGTTAGCATGTTCTTTACGCAGAGGGTAGCTGAATAATTGTTCATATGTTGCGCGAATAAACTGCATGCTTATTCAATTCTTCCAATGTTTCATGAAGCTAAATATGACAAGAGGATCTGGTGGCTACAGGAAAGATGATGGGTGAAAAGAGCTAGCTGGAAACTGGAATTTACCGGAAGCAGAAATTCCGCAAAATTTCAGAGTTGTAGCAACTTTTTTTTCCAGAGACTGCTGTCACTCTGTGACCATCTTCATTCAGCAGCAGAATACTCACGCTGTAGAGGATGTCCACCCAGCCCTCCATGGTGATGCACTGGAACACAGTTAGCACCGCAAACAGGATGTTGTCGAAGTTGGTGATACCAAAGTTGGGTCCAGTCCAGTACTCTCTGCATTGGGTTCCGTTGGGACAAGTCCTGGCAGGAGGTTCCTGACCACAAGGCCAGTCAGCTGCTCTCTCACCTGAACATAGAAGTAAGAGGAACGGGTTCAGTTCTTCACGAGTATTTTAAAGATGGAGACATTTACTTTGAACAGACTAATTCTTAGATAGGAGAACAACTACAGAGAACTACTACAGCTCTGCAGAAACTAGAAAACAATGCAGGTGTTTTGACACTCTTAAACTTAGACACTTCAAGATGTTTTGAACTAAGAACTGTCATTTCAGCAATGACCATAGAAATGAGATTTTACCAGATTTTAGCCATTCATTGGAGGAGTCTCTTCAAAATGTAAACTGCACGTATTGCATACATCTTGCATAATTTTTGAGATAGACATAAACATAACATTGGGTCAGCACAGTGGTTAGGACCCGGTTCAAATCATGGCTGGGGGACCTAAACCAGAAACACCAACTGGGGACCTTTCAGTGTGGAGTTAGCATGTTCTCCTCGTGTATGCGTGGGTTTTAACTAGGGACTCCGGCTTCCTCCCTCTGTCCAAAAACATGCTTCGTAGGTTAATTGGTTGCTCTAAATTGCCCTTAGATGTGAAAGTGTGTGCAACAGACTGGCGACCTGTCCAGGGTGAACCCTGCCTTCGCCCATCAGTCGCCGGGTTGGGCCCCGAAAGGGAAAACGCGGCCAAGAAGACAGAATTACCAGTATGTAGGATGTTTGGAATCATTCTTATGGCTAAGGATTTACAGCTGTTGAGAGTATGGTATTTTTGGACGTCCTCTGCTCTTGTAGCCAGCTCTCCAGCAGTGGTTTGTGGAACTTCTTTACATTTCTTATAGTATTTGACTTTATTAAATACTTTTTTTTTTCTTTTGAAAAGCATTATGTAGATGTATTAATTTGGCCAAGCAACTTTTAAGAAGTCTCATCTCGTTTGGTCTTTGACCACTAGCAATGTTGGACCCAAATGCAGGAGACAGGCTTCTGTTGCAGAAACTTTACATTTAATAAAAATATGAATAAATAAACAAACAAACTTCAACTTGAAAAAACAAAGGGAGCATTAAAGGAGTGACAGAGCAGATGACCTGACAGAGAAGACCTGAAACCAGACATTTAAATATACGGAGGACAATTATCTGAAATGAACAAACAACTGTGAGTGATCTCTAAACTAAGTTTGGTGTAAATTAAAGAAGTTTAAACTTAGGAAGAAATCATTACAAGAACTTAAAACTGACAAAACCAAATCCAAGAGCACAATCGTCCCTCTGAGAGGACTCTGAAGGACAGGAGTCTGCAACCTGAGGCTCCAGAGCAACACACATCTTTTTTATACCTTCTCTTTCACTTTGGACCTCAAGGGTCGCACTCCTGCATGTTTTTCCAACATCCCCTACTCTATTCTAATTGGCTGGACACCCCTGAACTAGATAATCAATAAAAAAAAAAATACATAAAAAAATGGACTTTACATCAGTGTTGACATGTTTATTTTAAATAGTAAAAGTAAGAAAAAAGGATGAAGGTGCACCAAATCAATTATGATGGAGAATGTAATCTTTAATTATCTTGCATTTTTTGTTCATCTGCTGCTGCAAACATGATGTACTTTATTTTGAATATTTTTGATATTCTACCCACAAGCTTTTTCAAAAAAATTTCAAAGATCCTGGAACCAGTCCTGCTCCAGATTGTCAACTTGTCTTTAACATCTGGTGTTTTCCCAGAACTACAGAAAACAGCTGTAATCAAACCTCTCCTAAGAAAGGACAGTCTACACAAAACACAAATGAGCAACTATAGACTGATATCAAACCTGCCATTTTTAATTAAGATCATTGAGAAAGCTGTTTTCTTAATAAAAAACAACTGCTATGATGTTTTCCAGTCAGGCTTCAAGCAGAATGACATACGTTTGAATACAGACAATGGAAACATGTCAGTGCTAGTTTTACTGGATCTCAGTGCTGCGTTTGATACAGTCGACCACGCTATACTACTCAGGCAACTGTAAAACTGGGTGGCTCTCACTGGCCAGTCCTAAACTGGTTCAAAACGTACTTAGAAAACAGGAACTATTTTGAGTCAATTGATAACTTCACATCTGAGCCAACAGAAATTACATGTGGAGTACCGCAAGGCTCCTTCCTGGGACCACTTCTATTTAACATCTACATGCTCCCACTGGCCCAGGTTATAAAGAACAATATTAGTTACCATAGCTATGCAGATGACACACAGGTATATATTACATTGACACCAGGAGACCGAGGCCCTGTACAGGCTCTTGGTTAATTCATTGAGGACGTTAATGACTGGATGTGTCACAACTTACTTCAGTTATACAAAAACAAAACGGAGGTCATTGTCTTTCGGGCTGAAGAAAAAAGGTTAGTTACCATACAGAAAAACTACCAACCAGGCTGGAAACAGCCTATTATCATCTCAAAAATATCTCCAGGATTAAAGCTCTGATGTCTAAGCAGGACCTGGAAAAACTAGTGCATGCTTTCATCTTTAGTTGACTTGATTACTGTAACAGTGTTTTTACAGGACTACCAAAAAAAAACTATCAGGAAACTGCAGCTTATTCAGAACTCTGCTGCTCGGGTTCTCACTAGGACCAAGAAAGTCGACCACACCAGTCCAGTTCTGAGATCTTTACACTGGTTACTTGTCTGCCAGAGGATAGACTTTGAAGTTCTGTCACTGGTTTATAAAGCTTTGAATGGTTTAGCACCAAAATACATGACTGACCTCTTGACCCAGTATGTACCAGCCAGACCTCTCCAGTCATCTGGATCTGGCCTTTTATTTATAACTGCATTCAGCTTCTATGCTGCACAAAAAACTTTTTTTAAATGAAGCTGTGTTTTGGGGCTCTCACTGGGCTTTGATCTGTAAGAAACTGGACCTAACAGGTCTTTTGTACGTTGCAAACCCCTGATCTAGGACAACTAAATGCTGTACATTTCTGCAGCCCCATGAAGGCACCATAGTGCATATCCATGGGCTTTCTGACTAAATGCAAACAGTTTGCTCAGCTCTTTCAGCTTAACTACAGTTTTTACTTATTAAATGTGTTATTAAATGAGTTAACCTATTTTACAACTCCTGAGATTTTATGACTTTAATTATCATTTCTATAACAGGTTGAGCTTTTTCCTGCTCTTTTAAATAGCAATTGAGCCATTATAAAATATTAACAGACACGTTCATTTTTAATGCTGCCAATATTACTTGTAATAAAAACAGGAGACTTGTAAAAATTGACCTCCTCGCGTCGGCCTAACTACTCCCACACACACAGGACAATCAGTGAGGAATAATTACATGCCTCTCTTCTTCTGTGTCACTTCCTTCCTTCTTTTCCCAATAAAACACACACAGACATCAGGCAGCGCAGTTGTTCCAAACTTGCGTATCTATCTGTGAGCAAATGACTCAGTAACAGCCTGACTATATATTTACGGGCCGTCAAAACAGCTCACACAC
Organism: Oryzias javanicus; assembly: GCA_003999625.1. Taxonomy (NCBI): domain Eukaryota; kingdom Metazoa; phylum Chordata; class Actinopteri; order Beloniformes; family Adrianichthyidae; genus Oryzias; species Oryzias javanicus. The sequence continues at coordinate 5,021,263 of CM012448.1, forward strand.
TCGCCATAAAGCTGTCCCTCCAACAACCATCCAATTCAGGAAACGGAGAACAAGGAAAAGAAAGCCTAATAACAATATTAACCGCTTGATTACACAATTAGTAATTTCAGCCCGGCTGCTTGACTGTTTTGGTTAATTACTGTAATGCTACACTCTGATAACAACACTTTAATGCTTTGCCTGGCTTTAAACCATCACAGACAGTTAGCTGCTGGGCTTAAAGAGTTCCCCCGATCCCCTTTAGTTTAAAACCCAATCATTCTTACACAGAGCTCAGCGCAGCTCTGCTGCTTCCTTCACCTGCAGAGGTCTTTGTGTTGACTCAGCATTCCAATATTTTTCAGATTATTCAAAATACGGCTTAAATCCTGGCGAGGAGTTTCGTGACTCATCGGAAACATTCAACCTAAAACCATCAGGACTTATTTTTCTCTTCCAGAATGTAGTGTGTTAATGAGTAGTTGGTTCAATGCCAAATTTTTAAACTGCTCTTCCCTTCCATCAAAGAGTCTTTGGATGGTTGCTTGTATACTCAACTACCACTATTTAAATTATTTTAAATAAAAAATTATCGTAAATCTATATTTTTCAGGAATTTGTTAAAGCCTCACTTCAATTAAAATATTTTTTGGGGTTTTTGTTTTGGTATAGCAAGAGGGTATTTTATTTTGTTGTTTGTTTCTATATCTACAGCACTCTGAGATGTATTTTCTATTGGAAAGGTGATTTATAAATACAATCCATTTTAATTTTAATTTTAGCATGTTTTTGCAGAATTTTTTTGTAATAATGTATGACATGTATAAAGAAAATAAAATTGAAACTACATTTTAGAGTTTTTTCTTATTCAAATTGTTGTTAATTAAAGGAACAAACGAAAACATTTGAAAACGATTCAAGCTGTGATGTAAAATCTACAATCAGAGAGCCACAAACTCCTTGCTCTGCTCCATTCCGATGCACCCGCTTGCAGACAACTAGATCCATAAACTCCCTTGTTTTCCTCGTCCGAACTGGACTTTGGGATAAAAACTTTTGGATAAAAAGGGCCAAACATGATCATGAAAGAAAAATGAATCATTGCGGTTTGTACCCCGTTGGATTAATAAGAGACCCAGACCGGCATCAAAGGAACAGTCATGAAAACAAAAAAAGCCTGGAGCAAGATTTAGGGGATTCACACAGTTTTGACTTTTCAAAATAAAACAGAAGAAGATTCTTCTCCCGCGTTGCTCCGGTGTAGATGCTTCCTGCTGAGCGTGCGTTCATAAACCCGCGTAAAGTGCGTTCTTGAACGCACCATAGGCAGCCTTCTGGAATCTCAGTAATCTCAGTAAGTCAGGAATTCTGGTTTGCGTGCGTTTGTCTTGTCTTTTTATCGAAAGTGTCCGCTTGATTGTGCGCTGTGGTGTGTCAGCACATACACACACTCACAGTCGTGCCTGAATGGAAAGCTGTCAAATCTATTTTTTATTTTCTGCGTCGATGAACATTTTGATGAGTTTGAATCGTTTTTTACCGATTCTTGAAGAATCCTAACATCTCCAGTTATTTGACACAGGATGTATTTTATTTTGAAAGTGCTGCAGTCTAAACTAAAACAGATTAAAATTGGTCCACATTTAGACATATGTAACATTGTTATAATTTAATTATTCTATATTATTATTCTATAAACATTAAAATAAAGGCTTCAAATGTTGGTATTAACAAAGAAAAAAAAGAAAAAGTTTTACTCTTACAAACTGTGAGACTCCGCAAGTTTTTCAAAACAAGGTTGGAGATATTAGAGAGATGAAATATTACACAACAGCACGGACATGACTCACACGACTGTGACGAGACATCTGTGCTCTAATGTGTTTCTGTCTGTCACCACTAAATTATCAAGTCAGATCATCAAACCAGAACAACTGAAGAAGTTTTATATCAGGGAAGGTAGAAAACACACAATCAAACACACACGTTTGCTTCTGAAATTGTACCTGTAAAACATTCTCAGGTTATAAGAGTGTTTTAAACTAAAGAAACTCTTTTTGCCATCTTCCTCCTTTCAGCCTCACAGTCCGTCAACGTTGAATTTTTGCTGATGTCTCCATTATCTGCCTCTTAGATGTCTAAAGCCGCTTTTGAATATTTGCATATTCATGGACATTCTATTGCTAAATGAGAAGAAAACATCATACGTTTCTCCCACACAGCCCGCCTGTTGATCAGCAGCCTACATATGATTCTAGCGTTCGTGTTGCTTTCTGAGTTTCTTCTGTTCTCAGGTTCAAAAAGGTCGTCCTGTTGATAAAGAGTTACCACCGAACATGTTCCCTGGACTTCAGAACTTTCCAATTTTACAGAGGACATTATGACATCAACAAGACTTTTGACCATTTTAGCTCTTTTGGTCCTACATGGAAGATAAAACATAGACTATGAGACCATTTAGACAGAAACAAAAAAAGCTTTTGAATAAAACCAAATGATGAAAAAAGGACAGAAAACACAAAGGGCCAACGAAGCCATTGCTCTCACCGGTGTCGATCTTGAAGCAGGTGGTATGGAACTTCCCCATGTAAAACTCCACACCGATGATGGCAAACATCACGATGGCAAAGAACAGCAGCAAGCCGATCTGAAGCAGCGGCACCATGGCTTTCATTATGGACTTCAACACCACCTGAAGACCTGGGAGGATGAGGAAGAGGAGCGAGAAGAGGTGAGCACTTCTCTGTCACACTGGTCATCACAGAAACGGAAGAACGTCGGCAGCTCTTCCAAACTATTTTCAAGACACTATGTAAAAGAAAAGAGAAAGTGGCATAAAAATGTATTTTTTAAGACCTAAATGGCATTTTATACTAAGAGTGTGTAATGAAAAAATAAAATAAAAACAGTTGAAATGTCTTGATTTCTTTCTTTTCTTTTCTTCTTAAAGTAAACATCTGTGATTGCAATAAAAGTTATTAAATTGGAACTGGAGAACTTCAGTTAGGAGAAGGGTTTGTGAAGACCAGCTCAGTGGCCTTGTGGTAGAGTGTCCGCCCTGGGACTGGAAGGATTGTGAGTTCAAATCCATTCTGAATCATACTAAAGATGGGACCTGGTGTCTCGCTGCTCTCAGCATTAAGGGGTTGGATTGGGGGGTTTAAACCATCAAATGGGTTCGAGCGCAGCTGTGTCTGCAGCTCACCACTCCCCAAGGGGATTGGTCAAATGTGGACAGCAAATAATTAATTATTCAAGAAAATTGTAAATTAAAAAAAAAGACAAAAGTCATAGGTGGGAACTAAAGAGGCAGAAAAACGTGTCTTGATAAATGAGGATTGGACAACACATTTCATACAACCAGAAGGGACCATTAGAGAAAACTTATATTTTACAAAAATGCATTGATTAGTTTGCTAAACTGTGATAGAGAAACACATTTTCACTCCCAAGTCCTCACTTATTGACATGTGGTTAAGGATCCCCTCAAGAAACTTTTTGATGTTTTGGGCGTCCCCGGCTCGTCGTTTTTTGACATGCTGGCTGTTCACATTAAATCAGGTGTCCCCAACCTATGGGCCACGAACCAGAACCAGTCCAGCACTACGAACCAAACCTGGTACCGGTACCCTAACCTTAACCCAGCACTGGACGCGGTACCGGCTCCAAACCTATACTAGATGCAATACCTGGTACGAACCCCCACGTGAACTGTTACTAGGTTGGGGTACCCGTACTGGACGCATTCCGAGGAACAGTCCATGTACTCGGGTACCACCAGTACCACATACGGTACTGTGTCCTGAGGGTGGCGAACCCTTGATTTTACAAACAGTTAGGACGTCAAACAAAAAACAACAAGTTGGGGACACCCAAAATGTCAAAAAGTGAGGCGGAGGGGTCCAAACCAAACTACTTGGGGATGAGCATGTCTTGGATAGAGATGTGGGAGGGCCGGATTACTGACTGCAGCCCCTGCTGCTCATTTAATAAATATACTGTGATAGTGCAGATCAGAAAACTTTAGCAAAAGTCAGTTCAGTTAACAACACTGTAGAAATTCTAGAAATGCAAAAAACAAACAAAGAACAGAACTTAAGACTTGAATGTTAAACTGGGAGGCTAGGGCTGTAACGAGTATCCGGGTGCTCGGGTATTCGCGATCTGCTCCCGAAATTTCGAGTACGAATATTCGCGATCTTTATAAATATAGTAAACTGCAGCAAAATATTATCAAAATATGATCTAGGGACTATGTATTTTTGCTCTGAAATTCAGATTAGTGTAGTATTTTAAGCTTTCGAACTAAAACAAAGCAGAAAGAGCCGCGGTTCCACCACCGGAAGTAAACAAATCTTCAAGCTTCCGGTTTTCAAAATAAAACTAGCGAGACTTTTTTCCGTTCAGAAACTCAGACTGAAGTCCCACTCACGGACATAACTTCTGAAAAAAATAATTAGCTTCAACACCGGAGCTTTACTTCCAGTGCTTATGTTCTTTTGGTAATGATAACTCTCCAACAGTTGACGCAATTAACTTATTCTGAAGAAACGCAGCCTCGGGTTGCTGAAAGGCGGATGTAATCAACGTGAATCAGCTGATTCTGCTGCAAAAAAAACACCTTTTTTTCATACGGGCTCTGCACCAATATGTAATGCTGAGAATGTAAAATGTTGAAGAACTTTGAGGATAGAAAACTGTGATGAACATTTAAAGTTTTTGCTTTTAAATGATCCAAAACATCAGTGGTTTTTATCCTTTTTATGTTACTGCGAACTTAAACAGAAGATTGTCAAAAGAAAAAAAAAGTTTAAAATGACAAACAGCATTTCTTTCTATCTGAATCTTTGTGTTTTTTAATCAGTTTTGTTGATTCTGATCTCCTGTTTGAAATAATGATTGAAAACAAATCATTTCAAATTTCATCCATCCATTAAGTAGACGTACACATAGTAATAAACATTTTATTATTTAAAAAAAGAATCATGGTTCTATTCGTGAATCGTTGAGCTTGATTCGTGAATCGAATCGAATCGCCACCTAAGCAACGATCCACAGCCCTACCGGAGGCAACAGGTCCCACTCAGAGTCTTTGGATTTGAATCCACTGTTTCCTCATCAGTTAAGCTTTCCTTTATTGGGTGACTAAGATGGTTTAGTAAAATGAAAAGACCTTCTCCCAAAGTGATCCTAAAAACCAATCTGTGCTTTTCTGTTGTCTGGACTTGACTGTTGTAATCCTGCTATGAATTGGTGTCAACCAAACCACATTGGTACTTTAAAATTTCCTTCTGAATTAATAAAGCTTCTATTCATTGAAAAAAAAATCTGTCTTTTTTTCATCATCTCCACTCTACCAACTTCATAATATTTCCGACTGAATGAAAGCACAAAACGACTCACATGAGTGCACAAAACGTGTTTTAAAATAATTTGCAGATAAAGTTGTCAGACAGACTTACTGGGGATTCCTGACACCAGTTTCAGCGGCCTCAGCACTCTCACAGCTCGCAGGGTCCGCAGGTCAAAATCTGAACCCACCGTGGCGAGGATCCTGCATGTGAAAACAAAATGACATTATTGTAAACCATAAACAAAAGTCATTTACACATTAGACCACATGTAACATTAAATTGAACCTTGTACAACCACGCTTATCATATGTATAAAAACACATCTCTGTGACCCCTACTTCATCAGAATGACCCAAACATTCCTTAAGAACCCATTATTTGTCATTTGCTCCATGTTTTCTACCCTGTAGTTCATCATCATTCCACTAGGGGCAGTCAATTCAAAATGGCTGCTTCCATGAAATCTCAGAAACAGCAAAAGTTTTGGTAATTGTCAAAATTTCATGTTGAGAAAATTATCAAAATTATTATCATTTTTTAAATGACTACTTGCTGTATTGAAAGAATGCTAAATTGATCAATAATACATTCTTTATGATACAGTGACACCATGTTAAACAAGGGTGGATCAAATTTGAGACACTGGGTAAAGGAGCTCACTAAATCTCGTCAATATTTTTACATCTAAAACTAACATTGTTATGAACAAATATTTATAAATTTACACAACATATCACCATAGATAGTCCAAATATCTTAAGTACAAAGAATAATAATTTTCTGTCAATTTTTTGATGTAGTTAGCTTTATTTAATAGTATTTTGCCCTTAAAAAACAATTATTATTCAGTGTTTAACTAATTAAAAAAATTCTAAACAACAATGTATTAAATAATGAAATATTTTTCAATGAAAAAAAATGTAAAATTGAATCAATCAACCAAAGTCTGTAATTTGTTTCATTTAAAGTTATTAGTTTTCATCAAATTATTAGAGGGTTTACTCAACTTAAAAATGTCATTTGATAAAAAAAAATCTACAATTTTTAAATGCAACAAATTAGAGTTTGTGTTAAGTGATCAAATGTTTATTTTTTTACAGTGTAGATAACCAATAGACTGGTAGCCATAGCGCCAGTTAAAGAACTAATTTAATTTTTCTCAGGATCTAAAAAACTGTTTTCTTCTATTGATTATTTGAAAATTATAGTACAATAAAAAGTTATTATTTTAATGTTTATGTCCGTTTGTTTAAATAATTAAATTATTAACATTGTAGAAATTCTTGAGTGCTCTTTTGGACAAAATGAACTGATTATGTCAAGCCAGTAAGATTTGAATCTACAATATCATAATGTATAGAAACACTGAGAAACCTCACTTATTTATTTTTGTTTCGCTGAAAAGGTTCTCCTTTTATTTTTGTTATTTTGTTAGTGAAAACTGGCACAAGAAAAAATTGCAGGTCTTTTGCGGCTTCATCCAAAAGTCCCGTTCATCAGAAGTTGTTCATGTTTGCGTTTACTGAAAGTGGTGGCACACTGTGGCGAGCCCTTCTGTGTGTGGAGGGTGCAGCTTCTGTGGCACAGCTGGCAGCCTTCATCACAGGCTACACAGTCAGGGGGAGACTTAAGTGCTTCATTGAGACACATAAGACAAGCTTCAGGCTACGAAGGCTGAGAGAAGATATACCATAGAAGAGAGAGATGAGAATGAGAGCTGATATCAGCATATAGAGGTCAAAGACAGCGGAACAAAAATTATTTTAATTGGAATCAGGCTGAGAAGCATTCAGGAGCTTTTCCTACTTTTCAGGAACATTCCTCATAGAAGACTCACATGCTTACGTCTCTAGCAGGAAGTGATGAACATGTGATACGCTACATTCTGGCACAGCACAAAAAACTGGGAGGAGCAGATGCAAATGGATCAATTCAGAGCGTGCAATGTGATTTATCCAACTTGACGCAGGATTATGGCTGTGGGTGTTGCAGGTTAAGAATTGCTGTTGGATTCAATTAAAATCTGGACTTGTCTGTGTTTGTCTTCTGCTTGGAGCTGACGCTGCATTCAGCGACAGACTGTGTGATGCTTACTCATAGAGTTGTGTTCTCGTCGCCCTCGGCAACGTGCATTCAAGCGACCACTTTCAATGAAAAGTCTATGCGTGTTTCAGGCTTCCACATTCAAAACTATTGAGATAACAAGTCGTTATGCAAGTCTCTACGACCATTTTCAGGCTACGAAGCATGCAGCCATTGAACGTGCATTGAAAGCAGTCAAACTTTGACCAATCAGGGACTCGGATTTGTTAGGGACATATGGATAGCATCCCCTTTAATTCATAGAGGTGCCAATCTTTTGTAAACTGATGGAGGAGAAATTAATAATTGCTTTTTCTATGACACCAAGTGTGTCATCAATCGGACTAGAGCCGTGAAAGAAAAAGTCTGGAATGAGATTGGCGAGACTTGCGCTGCTTCAACATTTCACACATTGATTCTCTATAAGAACTGGACAGATTATCGCCACCCTCCTCGCGTTCCAAATAAGATGTTTCCACTAATCTCAGTAAGTCAAAATCCCATAAACTTCTATAGAAAAATAAGCAGTCAATATATTTGTCAGAATAACCATTCTTGCTCTGGTGTCTCTTTTTAACACCTCATTTTTTTCATGATATTTGCATTCACTCCAAGCCCGCTTTCAGTGAAAGGGGTGTGGCTTTCCAACAAACTCCTGATTAGACAAAAGTGGTTGCCACAGAAATATTGACTCAGACCAACTCGGACCAATCACTGCTTACTAATGTCGTCTGGTTCCAAAATGGCAACTGGATTGATTTGAGTTGAGGCATTCTCTATAGGTGGCGTCCTAGTGCTCGGTCCATCTCTATATATGTCAATGATTTCACACCAAGCCTCTTTAAACTATGGGTGGCGGTCATGCGCTAGTATTGAGTTGTATGAGGAAAGCCCCTGCTAACCTCTGCGTGTTCGTTGATGAGGAAGAAAGTAATCACCAAACTCGACTGTAATTCAGTCATTTTCATAAAAAGTTGGATATGAGTCGCTCTGGGGCACCAAGGGTGTCGAGGCCTGCAAAGACAAAGGCTTATAAAATAAGGTTCACTTATATATGTTAAAGGCGGGCTTCATTTGGCTCATGTTTGTCAGGAGAGAAAAAGTTTATGACCTTGTTTTTCAGTGGAAAAGTACTGATTAGGAACCCACTCAACTGGCTTCAACTGGTCTGCAGCTCCATGAGGGTTAATGTAACAATGCCTTTATACATGTGTTTGTGACAACATATAAAAGTTACCATACTATAAAGCATTCAAAACCTTCATGTAACCGAATAAAAAAGCCTTGATTTTGTATAAAAACTTGAGAGTTGTGAACACCACGGGCTAAACAGCTGCTCTTGAACGCACCACATGCCTGATGTGAGTGTAGTAGCAGCACCAGGAGCGGGAAATGAAACCCAACCAATTAAAGCACAGGCATCTGTTGCTGCACATGTTTCAACTGTTGGGTTTTTATGATATTTCAGAAGCGCAATGATGATTTCATGCAAATTTACAAACTTAATTTTGCATTTTTCAAATTCTCTTCTACACAAAAATCTTATTTTTAACATCTTAATGCAAAAATAAAGTCCCTCTCCAATCATCTGTGGTATTTTAATTACGATGGTGTTGTTTTTAGGCAACATTTTTTATTCCAGGATAGTTTCTGCTGAGAGTTCATTAGAAATTCACCTCTAAGATGTGGGCGGGACTGTTAGAACTAAGTAAGCCTGTCTGCATTTCCCATCATCCCTTTGTTTACACTCTCTCCGGCTAGCTTCCAGCTCCTCACACCCCTAAGCTAACATTAGTTAGCTATTAGCAATGTAGGAGCTATGTAGTCGTACAGTTTTGAGCTAGATGCCAGCTCAGATGAAGAAAACAAAGATGTACATGGATGAATCGGAATGGAGTAGAGCAGATTGATTGTAGTCTGCCGATTGTAGTTTACACAAAAAAATTTTTTTTTGTTTTTTAAACATGTCTTCTACCATCAGAAAAAATGCCTCAAGAACATGCTAAAAACACCCGAAACAATATTTTTATTGGAGTGCGTCTTTAACGTCACAAGCTTTCAGTAAAAATTTGCTTTGATTGCTTTGACTGGCTGACGTCAGTCAGGCTGCCGTCAGACTACTAAACACCGGAGCAGCCAGCACCGGCAGGACGGGACCAGGCAGCTGCTCATGCAGCGTGTATGCTGTCAGACAGTGATGCTGAACCTGTTGGGATGGCAGCACCACACTGGGGGCATCCTTCCTCCTTTTTCAGCTGCAGAAAAGCAGCTCACCAGCAAACCAGATCCCAGCTGAAGTTTGAGCTTGGAGTGAGAGTGGCAGTTTGAAGCCCGCAGCTCTGCTGTGAGAAGATGCACCGTGAGAACAGTCAGGTCGCAGCCACCACTGTGACGACAGGCTCACGATGGGCTTCATGGTTTGTTTTTTTATTGCCATGCATCTGCACTTGCATATTGATTTTGCACAGTTTGTATCTTTTGTTTAGTTTTTGAAAATAATGCGATGTTCAGAGAAAAAAAAACAGGTTAGATGCAGCAAGATGAGCAATAACAATGCAGCACATTTGATTTTAGAATAATGTGTTCTTCTTAAAAGGTAAATTACCTTGGAGTGAAGCGTATCATTTTGAAAAAGTTGCTTGTGAGCAACATTTCTCCAACTAAAAAAGGGAGGGATGTCACCCCTGGTGTGGTGTTATCATCCCAACAGGCGTAAGAATTACTGTCTATCAGCACATACATAACATGAAAAGCTGTATTATCTCATCCTGCAGGGACTGATTCCTCCAGCACTCAGCCCCAGCATGCACTGAGAAGCATTCTTACAATGCAGGAATACTTTATCTAATAACTTTTCATGTTTCCTGAGAGTGAACCACCCGCCAGAACACAGAGAAGAGCAAGGACAACAGAAGACAGTATTATTACCACAGACAACAAGCCACTTTGTTCTGATATGTGTATCTTGTTCTGTAAGTGTGTGTAGTATTGTGTGTTGGGAATCTAACAACTGGGCAGACAGTCCAGCGACGACGAGGCTGTGACTTTTAATATCCTTTTATTATCACTTTAATACACCTGTATGGGCTCCAGACACAAAGAGGAAATACAGAGGTGATGCTATCAATGCTATCATCAGCAGCTCTCTGTCACACAGCCCTCCAGGTGCCTGACGGCCAAAACAACACCCGGATTATTATAATGGAGGTAGATATGTCTTCATCCATTCATCCATATGTATTCATTCATTCATTCCTATTTATCCATCCATCCATCCATCCATCCATCCATCCATCCATCCATCCATCTGTCTATCCATCCATCCATCCATCCATCCATCCATCCATCCATCCAATCCATCCGTCTATCTATCCATCCATCCATCCATCCATCCATCCATCCATCCATCCATCCATCTGTCCTATCCATCCATCCATCCATCCATCCATCCATTGTCTATCTATCCATCCATCCATCCATCCATCTGTCCTATCCATCCATCCATCCATCCATCCATCCATCCATCGTCCATCCATCCATCCATCCATCCATCCATCTGTCTATCTATCCATCCATCCATCATCCATCCATGATCCATCCATCCATCCATCATCCATCCATGTCCATTATCTATCCATTCGTCCATCCATCCATCCATGGCCATCCATCCATCCATGTCCCTTATCTTCTATCCATCCATCCATCTATTCTCATCCATCCATCCATTTGTCTGGCATGACGCATCCATCCAATCGTATGTTCCATCCATCCATCCATGCCATCCATCCATCCATCCATCCATCCATCCATCCATCCATCTGTCCATTCCATCCATCTCTATTCATCCATCCATCCAATTGTCTGGCCATAATCATCCAACATCTACCATCTGTAAACTGATGGGCGAAGGCAGTGTTCTGCCTGGACAGGTCGCCAGTCTGTCACAGGGCCACAATCACTCACCCATTCACACCTTGGGGTGTAATTTAGAGTAACCAATTAACCTATGAAGCATGTTTTCATTCATTCATATCAATGTATCCATCCATCCATCCGTTTATATCCATTCATCCATCCATCCATTCCTTTTTATCCATCCATCCATCCATCCATCCATCCATCCATCCATCCATCCATCATCATTCCAGTCAAATGTGTGGAAACACTTTGAATTTAGCAGTCATGTGACCATACAGAGTGGTAGAATGTTCTAATAATTAATTATTTTGATGTAGAAAAACAACAGTGGGCTCAACCTTATCAAACTACAATGTGAATGGAATTTGACATTCATTCTTGTACACTTGTTTGTCCTCATGTTTGATTTATACTTGATTATCTTGAAGAAAACTTCACCTGTACTGCTCAGTAGCAGGTATTTCTCTATGAGTCACGGTGGTGGAAGTTTTCCATAAAGATGTCCTGGATCTATATTAGGTCAGTGGATTGGATCGTTCAAAATGAACCAATATGGACGATGAATCGTAAAGTCAATCACTAATTATGATATGAATTGAATATTTGTTAAAATAATTTGTTACACATTTAGTGGACAGTTTAACCGCGGAGGATGAAAAGAAGAACATCAGATATAGGTGAATAAATCCCCCTGGTAACTCCTACAGGGAGCGGCGAAAAGACGATGAAGAAGAAATCAAATAATTGCAGATGCAGTATTTTAAATGATGTATTTGAAATGTTTACCTAATTCACATTTGACTCTAATGAAGATGAAAAGCTGACACCTAAAAGGGCTAATTTGCAAAGAGCAGCTTTCACGAGGTAGAGTAGTGTGGTAAAATTACAGCCCGCCCGCTCAGCTGGGGGCCGCGGGCTGTGATTGAGTTCTTCACACGTCCCTCCAGGAGGAGAGCGGCGTTCTCCAAGGACAGACATGAGAACATGGCGCTGACAACCTGACTAAATAACTGCTCCCTGTCTGTGTGATCATTACCAGCTGGTCACAGACTGTCTGTCTCAGCATCTGTCCGTCTGCTTGTTTCTCTGCCTCTGAGCTGACCAGTGAATCTTTTAATGCGACACCTGCCTGTCTGTCTGCCCGAGGCGCTTCTATTCCTTCAAAAATAGCTTTCCTCCCTCACTACAACTTCTTTAAGTCAATGGTGTCACCTCTCAATGTCAGCGGTTTTACTACTCAGTAGTGAAGTGCCTGAAGGTTTGGTGTTAATGTTTTACACCAGAACAACTAAAAAGGACGTATTTTAGGAAGATGTTGGCATTGATTGGAGCACTCCAGCTGTACCAAAGCTGCACTGAAACCTTCCTTTACCATGTGTGCTGCGGCTGCTACAGTAGGTGGCTCTCAAATTTATGAACTAAATAAATTGCACTTCCTTATGGATTCAAATTAAATCCCATTTATTTTTCAGGCTACTAAGGTTACATCATAAATTACTTTATAATATTGATTAAAATAAAAATGGTAGAAGTTTGAGCACGCTGGCTGCATAATGTGGTGTTAATGGAGGCTTAAAGCACTCACCAGGAGTGATGTGAATTTACAATGGTAACTTTGAGTGGGGGCAAGAAAAGGCAAACACCTCAGGATAAAAACTTGCTTGAGCTTATCCCAAAAAATCTGTGCATGAGCCTACTTCTACTGTTTGGACCAATTACTATGGAGAGAAAATGCGTAATTCGTGATTTATGCATAACTTTGGATTTGTGTGTGCCTATTTTTGATTTGTAACTCACACAATATTTTTCATACATAAGTACAAAAATTACTAAATTAAAATAGAATTTACACATGCACAAATTAAAGCTAAAACAGCTTGAAACTAAATTGCACCCAAATCTTTAAAAATTACACGAGTCGCTTGTTACGCACACACAAAATCCTGTTTACGCACAAATCTGATAAGAGACTCTTTTAAGTCTCAGAAAAAGAAAAGATTATTGTGTAAGTGATGTGTTTGGATACTGCCAGAATGCTGGGTCATCAGAGTTTTATTATCAGCCACTTTGTGAATAATATGTGGTTAAACTTGATGTTTTTTCCACTTTCTTAAACAGTTATATCCTGATAATTAATACAAAAAAAGCCTAAATAAGCATTTTTGAAACACATATCCCAATAAAAAATAAAAATATTTTCCAGAACTGACGAAAGAAATAAAAACTCTAATGACCTAGCTTTCTAGAAGCATTTAAACGAATCACTTAAGCACAAATCTTTTCTTTCTCTGAGATGCAATAAGAGTCTCACATTAGATTTGTGCTCAATTGTGGTTTTGCGTATGCATAACAAGCATTGTTAAAGATTTGTGCGTATTTTAGTTTCAAGCTGTTGTAATTTTAAGTTGTGCATGTGTAAATTGCATTCTTTGAATTCCATAGTTTTTGTACTATATATTATACAAAAATGTATAATATATTATATAAGTTACTCACACACAAATCCAAAGTTACACACAAATCCAAAAATACTCACGGACAAATCTAAAATCAAGAGTTACGTAGATAATCCAAAATTATGGACAAATCAAGAATTACACATTCACAAATCAGTTTGAGTCTATTTTCACTCCATAGCACAGGCCAGATAGATTTCAAAGTATATCTGTCTTAATCAAACTAACTGGTTATTTTGGCTCAGATGCTGTCTCCATCGGAGTCCGGCCTACAGCACCATCTGATTTATTATGCAAACGACACACAGGTTAAAGGCGGAGCCAATAGGAAGCCGGAACTTTATGCAGAATCCTCTAAGACGGTGGAAAGAGACATTTTCTTGTCTGGAATGTAAGTGAACTCGCCTGAAATTCTAATAAGAATCTCAGTCCTCTGCATGTCCCACTTCTGACAACTAAGGTTTTCACTTTTATCACAATAATAACGCTGAAAAGCAAATGTTTTCTGGGTTCTTCTGCAGAGATATCTTTGTTATTTTACACACCCAGAAGAAGTCGTTCGCATGGAGAACACGCAGAAAAACGTTGTTTTTTGCAGAACACTCTTAACTGATAATTTAACAGTCACATTTGTCTCAAATTGTATTAATCTGTGTTTTATTTATTTAATAAAACTTCAAGGAGCTATTTATTTATTTGTATTATTATTTGGCCATGTAAGATATGCTATTGGGCTAAGAAACACTGCTTTTTTTTTGTATTTATTAATCACAAAAATTATTCATGACATTTGTGAAGAGGTTTTACTTAGTTCACCTTGAAAACTTTCAGGGAACTGTTTATTTAACTTAAAACTATGTGTTGAAAAAAAACAAATAAAAGATGCTGCTGAGCCTGCACTTCTAGCAGCTATTAATTTGCTGTTTTATTTAATTGTTTTTAGATAAACAAAGTTAATTGTTAGCGTTTGTAATATTCTAAATTTTAATCCCAATAGTTTCACTTTTATAGCAGCTAATATCGGTTCTAAATGTCATTTATCAACATTCTTGGCCATTAATAATCATTACTGACTTGGAAAATCTCCAGTCGATCTCTAGTTTGGACTGTCAGTGTTTGGACTGTAAAGGAGGGTGGAGTCTATTGTGTACGGTGGCCGAGACGGCTCACATGATTGCAAAAGCCACAACACAACGGCAAAAGCCAAAACACAACGACAAAAGCCGAAACACGAAGACAAACGCCGAAACACGACGGCTAAAGCCGAAGCACAACGGCGAAAGCCGAAACACGACGGCAAAAGCCGAAGCACGACGGCAAAAGCCGAAACACGACGGCAAAAGCCGAAACACGACGGCAAAAGGCGAAGCACACCGACGAAAGCCAAAACACAACGGCAAAAGCCACAGCACTCCAACAAAAGCCAACACAGAACGGAAACGAATCAGAACGGAAGTGAATAATGGACGTTTTTTCTTAACCTTTCATTCAGTTTCAAGCTATTGGTGATTCTTGAGAGATACGTGATTTTGGTAAGGGATAGGTGAGGGTGGACGTTCGGTATTGCCGCTTTTATTTCTTCTTTCAAAGCCTTCACGGAGAGCTTTCGGGGGAGAAAAAAAGGAGGGAAAACGGGATCTGGTTTTTTGTCTGCCATTCTTTCTTTTTTACCTATTTTTTCATTACTTTTAAATACCTTCCACGTTATCGTCAGTGTAAACCCTAATACTGGCGATCTATATATTGAGTTTAAACGCTTGAATACGCAAGCTGTGTGGTGGCCTAATGGGTAGCACACTTGGTTATAGTCCCAAAGGGTTAGGGTTCGAGGCTTGCGGGAGTCATTTAGTATTATATGTTTTTTTTTCTGTAAAAAAAAAAAAGCATCATACTGGTTCTTACGTACATTTTAAGAATCAAAATAAATAAATACTTCTTGCAACATAATTCCAGGCAGTTACGTCGTTTCAGTTCAGGATGGTGGGGTTGTGGCACGCAGCGCCAAAATTCCCTTTTCGCCATGCACCCCATGCAAAAAAAATGACTAAACTACCTGGAATTATGTTGCAAGAAGTATTTATTTATTTTGATTCTTAAAATGTACGTAAGAACCAGTATGATGCTTTTTTTTTTTTACAGAAAAAAAACATATAATACTAAATGACTCCCACAAGCATCGAACCCCAACCCTTTGGGACCATAACCAAGTGTGCTACCCATTAGGCCACCACACAGCTTGTGTAACCAAGGCGTTTAAACTCAATATATAGATCGCCAGTATTAGGGCTTACACTGACGATAACGTGGAAGGTATTTAAAAGTAATAAAAAATAGGTAAAAAAAGAAAGAATGGCAAACAAAAAACCAGATCCCGTTTTCCCTCCTCCGCCCTCCTTTTTTTCTCCCCCGAAAGCTCTCCGTGAAGGCTTTGAAAGAAGAAATAAAAGCGGAAATACCGAACGTCCACCCTCACCTATCCCTTACCAAAATCACGTATCTCTCAAGAATCACCAATAGCTTGAAACTGAATGAAAGGTTAAGAAAAAAAGTCCATTATTCACTTCCGTTCTGATTCGTTTCCGTTCTGTGTTGGCTTTTGCTGGAGTGCTTTGGCTTTTGCCGTTGTGTTTTGGCTTTTGCCGTCGTGTTTCGGCTTTTGCCGTCGTGCTTCGGCTTTTGCCGTCGTGCTTCGGCTTTTGCCGTCGTGTTTCGGCTTTTGCCGTCGTGCTTCGGCTTTTGCCGTCGTGCTTCGGCTTTTGCCGTCGTGTTTCGGCTTTTGCCGTCGTGCTTCGGCTTTTGCCGTCGTGCTTCGGCTTTTGCCGTCGTGCTTCGGCTTTTGCCGTCGTGTTTCGGCTTTCGCCGTTGTGCTTCGGCTTTTGCCGTCGTGTTTCGGCGTTTGTCTTCGTGTTTCGGCTTTTGCCGTTGTGTTGTGGCTTTTGCAATCTTGTGAGCCGTCTCGGCCACCGTAATTGTGGCATTCTTTGCTGGTTGAGAAAAATAAAAACATTTTTTTTTTTTTTTTATTATGGTCTCCATAATCCTTAACTAACACAAGAACAGGTTTTCAATTATCCTTAGCTGCTTTATTTTCTCTCCAAAGAGACCTAAAACAATAAAGAGATGTGACCTAAAGGCAGGAAGAGAATCAATGTCTGATGGAAGTTAATATCAGAGTTGAAGAGGAGCAGGGGGACAGAAAGCTCTGTCCCCCCCCATGGTGCTGAGTCAGACTGAGGGTACAGAGAGGTGGAGACGATATGAAGTAAACAAACCCTGAGGTCATGTGATCCTTCATTTTTTTTTTTGTGTTTTTGTTGTAAGTCTGTCGTAAAGGAGAGAACATGATCTTTCAACTAAAACAACACGTTTGAGTAAATCTGCAAACGCATGCGTTTTTACGTCTTTCGTTGTTTTTTCCTTTTCTTACTGTTAATGAAAATTCCCATGTATTCTGGATTCTGAAGTCTGGCTAATTATTCCAAATGAAGGGATGTGAGAAAATCAGTCATTTCTTCACACTCAGACTATTTATCAAGCCTGCAGTCTTTACATCATCTCATTAAAAACAGATCAACCAATCATGAAACAGTCTTTCTCTGTCACATCTTATTTGTTTGGACAAATACAGTGAGCGTGCCTTGATTTTATGTGTAAGAATGGCGGCGGGCCATGTCGCCATGACATTACAGATGTGAGTGGACAGCTGTGACAGTAAGGACAGTGAGCATTTCCCACAATGCACTGTGGACAGAAGGGGCTACTCATGAACTCAACGTGCCTGCCAGAGCAACTCGCCGTCAAACACGGTGGCTGTGGTTTTAAATCCATGCACACACACATTTACACACACATTCATGTGCATACAGGTCTCATTCCTATCAGACTCATGAATAAATAAGGGGAAGAACATTTACAGAACAAATACCCTATCAGATCGCAGTCTGAGTGTGTTCAGTCTGTAAAATCAGAGAAAAGTTAAATTGTTTGGAAAGTATCCAACGCATGTGTTACATCATTTCAAAGATAATTCACGATTATGCAGCATAAATAGAATGTTAACCACTTGATAGATAAGAGTTAATAGATGATTCACTTGTTTTTCTGCTTCAACACGTCTAAGTCAAAGGTCTGGCCCTCCAAACAGCCTGCGGAGGAGATGAACTGGGTGTCGAAGCGGGAAAAATGGGAACCTTGTTTTGGCCAATTCAGAAAGTTGGATTTTGTTTTATTTCGGAAGCTGAAAATATTTCAAACTAGTGGAATAATACTTGGCAGAGGCAAGTCGAGAAGGAGTGAAAGCTTTGAAGTAACGAATGAGAAAATAGGCTGTTGGCTCACCAAAAACATGAGTGTGTTTATTCTTTTCTTATAGTTAAATGCTAGTTTAACAACATGGCTTGTGAATTCTTGAGCTCTATGGGATTAAAGACATATCGTTTAAATATTTAAGAATAAAAGGACATATTTTTTTTAGAGAAATCCACAGGTATCCAGATGACCTAACTTGTACATTGATGTGGTATAAACCATGAAAAATAAACTTTATACGCTTTTAAATGTAATGAATTGTTCATTCCTCACCATAAACAACTCCAATTCGGTATTATGATCTGTTCACGTGTCTCTGATTAATTGTCTAATAACCTGCGTCCTGAGTACCAGCCCCTCCAAACCCACGAAAAGGAGAGAGTCCTCAAGAGCTGACGTCACAGACTAAGAACAGTCTTTTTCCAGAAGTGTTTGCGAGGCCAGAATCGCCCCCGCGCTAACACAAACATCCAGTTTCTCTGTTCAGTTAGCGGGGATCAACCACTAGCTTCACTGCTGTGCTACCAGTGATCAGCCAGTAACTTTGCTGTGTAGCTAGCGGTTATCAGCCAATTACTTCGCCATGCAAGCAGTGATCAGCGGCTAACGTTGCAACTCAGCTAGCAGTGATCAGCGGCTAACTTCGCCTCTCAGCTCGCAGTAATTAGCCGCTAACGTTGTCACTCAGTTAGCAGTGATCAGCCGCTAATTTCGCTTCTCAACTAGCAGTAATCAGCCGCTAACGTTGACTCTCTGCTAGCAGTGATCAGCCGCTAACTTTGCTTCTCAGCTAGCAGTGATCAGCCGCTAATTTGCTTCTCAGCTAGCAGTGATCAGCCGCTAACGTTGCCACTCAGTTAGCAGGGATCAGCCGCTAATTTGCTTCTCAGCTAGCAGTAATCAGCCGCTAACGTTGCCACTCTGCTAGCAGTGATCAGCCGCAAACGTTGCCACTCAGCTAGCAGTGATCAGCTGCTAACTTCGCTTCTCAGCTAGCAGTTATCAGCTGCTAGCTTTGCCGCTCAGTTGGCAGTGATCAGCTGCTCGCTTTACTACTGAGCTAGAGCTGCTCAGCCGTTGACTTTTTGCACTAGTTTCACCATTCAGCTAGCAGTTCTCAAGCCGCTAACTTTGTCGCTCAGCTAACAGTGAACATCTGCTCGCTTTGCCGCTCAGCTAACAGTGCTCAGCCACTACCCTCGGCCCTCGGCCCCAGTGTAACACTGGTCGGACTACTAAAGGCGAATATACTGTATGCACATACATGTTTGCAAAAGTTCGGATGTTGTTTGTTTTTTCGTGGGTGAAACGCAGACACCCTGACAGAGACGGCTCCAGGATGACATCATGAAAGGGGCGGCACCCAAAAGCAACAAGGGACGGTGCCTCAGAGATCGAGTCATCTTACTTCCAGTTTGGAAAAAAACTCACAAAAACAACTACTATTTCATAAATTATTTAATGTTCCAGAGGTAATGTATGATCATACATATGGATAATGTTTACCCTGAAAGACTTAAGAAAAGCATGGTATGGTAAACACCAGGTTTGCTATATATTGGAATATATAAAGAAAAAGCTTGCACCGCTTTCACTTTTCACACCAAGATTCTTCCAAATGTAAAGGGTATACGCTCAAGCATCAGGCAGCAACAGTCAAGTTGAAAACGCATTTATAAACACTTGTTCAGTGAGTTCTTGAACACACGCCTGGTGTGAACGTAGCTTTAGAATTTTCTGATTCTAACGGTTGAGGAGTTAAAACATGTCAATGAGCACAAATTCTTTAGGTGTCTCTAGCAACAGCTTGTTAAAGAGTGAATTCAACTTTAAATATGACACATAAAGAATTAGTAAAAGTTTAAGATTCTACAGTGTATTCGCCACCTTCTTTGATTTTCCAATAAGCTCGGCGTAAAACTATCAGGGAAGTCTTCTGCACAGAGCGGCTCATGGCTCATGTTGTTGGACCAAGGTCGTCACGCCTCAATAAGCACATGCAGCGGGGCAAAAGAGGAAGGGTAAAACATCATGCGCTTGCCCTTCACCACCCCAACCTCATCCGCTGCCCCATCTCTCATGAAAAGGCTAATCAACTCTAGGAACAGAGGAAGCTGTCAAAACATGAAACAGCTTCAGCGTCGCGACCAGATCTCTGTATCCTAACTGAAGCTGCTTTTTCTTCTCACATAAACCCGGAGGCTGAGAAACGATAGATCCAGAAAACAGACGGAGAGACACAGACGGAGAGAAACGCTACACGCAGAGCAAGAAAAGGCTTGCTGAGTGTTTGGAGCACGCTGGTTAATGTCAGAGCGCCTTTTCAGCCAAAAGGAGCTGCGCTGTTTCTAAGGCCGGATTTTTAATATTCTTTATCCTCAGACACATTAGAACTGATGACCTTTTGGACAGAACACAATTATCTTTCCAGTGTAAACAACAGTTTTTTTTGCATCTTCCTTCTTTTGTTTGAATTTCCTCAAGTGAACCCGACTCACTTTGGGATATCTTTACATTGAGATCGTGATTGGCCGAGCACTGGAAACACAACTGAAAAATCAGATTTGCATCTTCCTCCCACGCATTTGCATTCTGACCTATTGCTGACAAACAAACGATGCCATTTATTTATTTATTTGTTTGATTTTGTTTCAAAGAGCCAAAAATGGACCAATTAAAATATGAAACACAAAGCTTCATCATCACCAAAGCTTTGAACAACAAAGAGATTTTCTGGACGATTTCCCACGACCTAACCCAGATGGAAACCTTTTCAAAAAAAAAACAACATGTACAAATGATTCAACTAAATGTAGTTCATGCAAACAGGCTCAAGAAGACAAAAACAGGAGCTGCAGTCCCACATATCCCAGTTTTTATGCAAACAAAAAAGAAAAGAAAGCAGAGAAGTTAGCAAGCAACTGTTATGCAATTTTTAGTTAATATCTCTGCAGCCCTGGGAAAAAAAAAGAGGAAAAGAACATCTAACCGAGTTTTCTTAGATTTATCTGGGTGCATTTTACTCTCTAAGCAACAGTTAGACTGAAGATATTTCAGACTGAATCCGTTTTGGGTCACTAAACCTATTAACTTATGGAGACTTCCTGGACTGTCTGACAGGAAATGCTTTTATAGGATAAGCATGATAGATGCCTGCTGAAATCCCCTCACTGTTCACCAGTTTGTTATCGTCAGGGTTGAAGCAAACGGAGTGCATTATGGAAAGCAGGAAAACCGATTCCTGCAAAATGATGCAGTGACAGAGTGCAACATTTCTGACAAAATCCTCTTCTACATTCATGTGACACATTTTATTGATACTTTTTTAACATGGAGAAAAAACCAATCCTCATCAACAGAGTAATGCATGTGCACTTAGGGTCAAATTCAGATGGCCGAAAGCTTTCAACATCTATGGGGTCCGACCTTCATGTCCTCCCACTCAGAAAACACGGTTAAATGATCACTGAGCAAAAAGAGGGTCATGAGCTAAGGGAACATTTAATTCATAGGAGGGCCAATGCAGCAAAACAAGTTTGTTTGTTCCTGTTTGTAGGAATTTCCAAACAAATACATGTTGTAAAACTTGTAAATTTATTTGCTTATTAATCTTAAAATGTTTCTCTTTTCAAATTCATATTTATGTTTCACTTATTCTCAGTCATGGTTATATGCTCCAGTCTATTTGATCTGTGAATTTCTAAAGTTTCTAAATGCTACTAGATTAATATTATGTATAGTATTCATAGCATCTTGGTTCTTTTGTTATCAGGTGTTGCGTCCTGCTGGACAAATTTCCATCCTGGCAGGTGAGGCTAATGTGCCTTTATTGGCACCTCCTGGTTATTTAAGACAGAGGATGTCACAGCTAGGCAGGCAGGGAGCTGATCAGTAGACCGAGGAGCTGGCCTAATTTGTTCTCTTTTACCTTCTTTGTCTTCAGCAGTCTTACACTGCTGGGTTTTGTTATTTTAGTTTGGACCTTGGTAATCTTAGTTTGCGGGCTTTGTTTATTTGTTTTCTTTAGGTAGTTTTGGTTAGGCAGCCATTAGCAGGAGCTGCTGACTCCGACGGTCGACACAGCTGAGTCAGCAGTCTCCATGACTTATTTTTCCCTTTACTTTTACTTTTCCCTTTTGCTTTTCAGGACTCAGTTTCTTTGCTTCCCTTATTTAAAAAAAAAAAAAAAACTGTTTCTTTTTCTCACTGGTGTCAAACTTTTGTTATGGTCCTTTTTTTCATTTTCCCCCTAGACTTGAACCTGGTCTGCCCATCAGACATGCAGACGTTTTTTTGAGACGTTCCATCTTCATCAGTCGTTACCAGGTGGTCCTTGAATGTTAACATTGATAGTCTTGTTGGTGGAAAATGAAGAGGTACGTGTGGTAATCAAACAAATAGTTATTCGGTGTCCTGCTTCTGCACAGAAGGATAACAGATTCAGAAAGAAAAACATCTCTTGCTTTTCATCTGTAGAAACATGAGAAAGTCCTATTTAAACTGGAGCAGTAGAATCCTCCACATTAAGTCTTGTTTTTGAAAACTGAAAATTTCTTTTTGGTATCCTTTATGTAAATGTACAGGTGAGGAAATTATTGTGATTTAATAAGAGGAGCAGGTGTACGATCTGGAGTGACAGATGAATGAAGGAGCCAGGAGTCTAAAATAGCCAGGAGTCTAAAATATATTTTCATTGATGAATATCCAGACGGGCATCATCTCAAGTGGATTCAGGCAGAAAGTAGTTACTGCAAGTACTGGTCATCCAAATCATATTTCCTGTATTTTTTTCATTCATTTTCTACATACGTGCAGCCAGTACTAAACTCATTGTTTGGCTGCGTGGAAATGAAAGAAGGGTTAGGGTTATGTTAATACTTGCAAGAAAACATGAGGGCAATGTGCATCTTGGCCATACATATTCCCATCAATTTTTGTGCTTGGTCACATAACAATACGTGTGAATAGCGTCATCCATATTTTGTACTGTATTTTCTAAGATTTTAGGTTTTAGACCTAATCTATAAAAGAAACAAACAATAGATCAGAGCAATCAATTTTTATGCTGTCATTTAAGGGACTAAGTTTGAGTGAAATTGGTTTATCTATGACACCTAATCGTCTCTGCAAGTAACAGAAAACAAAGAAGAAAAAGGCCTTACGTTGCAGATCGTGAGTTGTTTTAAAAGCAGGAGAGCAGATAACCAAGTTTTTCAACTTTTCTTCTGACATCCAACATTATTTTTGAACGAGAATTAGAAGAAAAGTCCTACGTCTGAACATGTGCATGTAGTGTAATTACTATGTTTCTGCTTTAAAGTAATGAAATACATTCTGCGTCTTGGAAACGTAAGGCAACATGTCTGTTGGTTGTTTCTGCAGCTGCAAATATATCTGGTTGAATTATTATACAGTGACAAAGTGGATTTCTGTCATTTTTGGGAAAAAAAAAAAAAACTTCTAGCAAAGCTTCTAATAAAGAACAACATCAAGAGGAATGAGGAAACAGGCTGTGAGACATAGAAACAACATAAATAAAAGAAGATTAATATGAAGCTAAAGATATTGCCTAGAATATCAGACAGTGCTTGTGTCACATCCAGGAGGAAATGTTACTGAGGAACGAGCTGTAATTGAAAACTGTCTGAGAGCTCAGCATGTGGATGAAAGTTTGTTTAAAGACACTCAACATGATAAAATAAAATAATGTGTTCTGACAACTATCAACTTCAAAAGTATGCATACAAATGCAATGTTTATAACCTTGTTTTACAGCTGATCCCGAGAAAAATACCACACCCTTGACTCAGATCCACTCTGGCAGGTTTGGTCCTGGTCTGATCCAGATTTGCCTCATCTGGTCCTGATTTGATCCTTGTTTGGTCCAGTTCTGTGAGGAGCATGCTCTTAGGCCTAATCTGATACGGAACGCTCCGTTTCGCAGGGGTTCTGTGTCGCACTGTACCGCAATGAAGAAGCTCTGTCCTTCGCGTGTGTGCACTTTGAAGAACAGAAGTTTACATCTAAACTTAAGTACCGTAATGCCTTTTTGTTAAAGCATGACCTCTTTTAAGTTATGAAAACAATGTTGTTATGTATATTCAAGAGCTGGAAGCTCCGCGCTAAAGCTAGCTGACCGACGACGTTTGATGATGTCATAGAGTGGAATTGACTTCCGAATTTAGAGACACTGGTTGTGTCAGAATTTCCCCCCAATCACTATGTAGTGTGTTCGCCATTTTCTAGTGCTTTCCGAATCTCCCAATTCCAAATCCAGTGCAGTCAAAATTTCCCAGAAGTCTTTGCAAAAAACTAGCATGCGTCGATGATCACTAGATTAGCGAATATGAATGAAAGAATGAATGAAATAGTTTATTTAAAGCAATCAGGATATAATACATGAAATAACATTACATAATCAATCATAAGTAGATCAATTGAAACGGAGTGGATGGAAGCGAACTTATATAATCCCACCCCGGCTCGACCATACCATTTTCTCTACATGAATTATCAATATCCGGTTCAGGACTTAATATCAAATCTTAATAGATTCAGGTTATTAAGGATCATTAATATTATTGATGTAATCAAATTCAAAGCATCCACAACAACTCATTTACAATGGAACTCATATTAATCAGTAACATTAAGCTAATATTCTCATTAACAATACTTGCAAATTGTATTCAAAGAATTATAATAATTCAAGAAGTAATAAGTAAATCATCTTCATTTGCTAATGCAGAAAAAAATCTAAACATTCTCATTAGAAAAAGACAATCAGTGCAGATTGTATGCATCAAAGAATGATTAAAAAAATCAAAATGTAGTTATTAAAAACAAAACAAAAAATAATGCAATTTATGCAGATTGTGTTCATCAAAGAATGAATATAAAGAAGAATATAAACCACAATACATTGTGGTTGAACAATTTCGAGCCAAAAAACATGTTTGAATGTAATATTTGAATAAACTATCCACATTTTCACCCTCAGAACACAGTGGAGTGAAACATAAACGCTGTGAAATGTTTGTTTTTATTCCATTTTGACTTTGTGACGTCATGTCCGGTTTTCAGAACAATAAAAGTAAAGCAGTGACCATCGTGTCCGAATAACCTATTAAATCCAGCACACTGTATAGTCCCGCACTATAGGAAATTTGGTCACAGCCACTATTTTTCCAAAGCTCTCTGATTGGAGGGCTAGATGTAGGGGAAGGGAAGGATTCGTATTGTGCCTTTAATTTAGTTTTGTCAGTTGTCCTTTCGATTTATCTTTCCTGTTCTGTTTTGAGTTGTTCCCCGTGTCACTCACACCAGGTGTAAGTCTCTAATCATCCACAGCTGTCTTGCTTTCTGTGTATTAATGGCTGCGTCCAAAGTCCCACCCTAATCCCTAAAACTGTAAAGTGCGGGACGATCTAGTGCCCTGAATGTTAAAGGCAATGCGGACACCACGCTCACTAATTTTCTTTCATTTTTTTCTTAAACGCCAGTAATGATGTCAACGATTTCAACAATGGACATTTCACGACGTCTGTTTGTGACTCCGCTGTGGAATCAATGGTTTAACCGCAAAGCATCACGGTCTATATTCTCTAATGTAATGAGCATCGATGCACGCTAGTTTTTGCAAAGACTTCTGGGTAATTTCTAGGGCACTTGATTTTGGAATTGTAGATTTGGACAGCACTACAAAATGACTATAGTGAGCAAGGAAGAAATTCAGACATAGCCTCAGTGTCAGGGTTTCAGTTTTTCATTGTTAGGTCATCTGCTTTGTACATTTTTTCTCCATATCTTAAAAAATAAAAGGTAAACGTCTGCTGCGCAAACATGGTGTACTGAGAAACTTCAGGTGCTGATTCCTTCATGACAGTTAAAGTAGGATACTAAAAGAACTTGCTGGTTTTTTTTATTATTATTATTTAGCTCTGTTTAGACAATAGACCCCCTAAAAGAGCAGATGTTCGGACTGTTCTGTTTTTATCAGGTCACTTTAGTCCTTGGTCTTCCTCTGGGAGCGCCATGAAATCTAACTAAATTAGATGAAAGAGGAGATGTTCCTAATAAAAAACTACCTTTTAGACAAAATGTAGTAATATGTCTGTCTTAGAAAACAATTGGATCTGCAACACAATGTCGAGACATTTGTGTGCAGTCAGATGTTACTGTCATGAGTTGGCTGTTTTGCGGACCTCATTCGTTCTCTGCAGATGGATGTCTTTTTTACTTCAGGTCTATAGGATCAGAGGTGAGAGTTCCCAACACACTGTCATCTTTCTTTTCATTTATCTTAGCTGTATTCAACATTGTTTCATGCAGTCACTGTTACATAAACTCTGGTATTAAAATCACTTCTGAGCTAAATTATGTCTGGCCTTTGACCTGGTTTGATGTTCTTCTGTGTTTGCAGAAAACTGGAATCCTGAACTTTTTATGCTCACAAACAGCAGTTTGTCAGTATAAGTAACATCTTCCTGATCACTCTGTTGTCTCCAGTCTTCAGAATAGATACCTCTCTTTGTAACTTATCGACAAACATTTAGGTAGCAGACAGCATCGCCTGTTTCAGTGAATTTGGGACTGAAATATTAAGCAAATTAATTAAACCAAATTATTGTTAAATTCAAGAGGCTTATTTACTAGACAGTTTTTACATAAAATGTAAAACAGTGTATAAAATGGCATCCTGTGTACAGCTTTAGAATGGTAAAGCTGACCGCTTAATGCTGTTTAAAGCAATTTTACGTAAACTAACGAATGCAATAGCCGTCAAATTCACGTTCCACCGTCTGTGTTTTAGCATGCGTCAAAGTTGCTTTTTGACGGTTATCACAGATTTGTTAACCTGAAGCTCCCGCCGCGTGTGGGAGGAGCTTCCATCAAAAACTTTTCTCGAACTCGTCATGGAGGACGAAGACACAGAGAAATCTGGTTCATTCGTTTTGAAAAGCTAAATAAAAGCGTCAGGACACGACATCACCATGTCTGATCCCTGCAGGATAATAAAGGTAAACAACGATAAAAGTAGTCAAAAATTTATATAGGAAAATGATTATTTGCATTTAATTTTTAAAATAGGTTCGGCCAGTGCTAAACTTTTTCCTGCAAAGTTGAAAATATGTGGCTTAATAGTAGCACTTTAAAAAAATCCATGTGCCACTTAATTCCTATTTTTACAATAACCCCTTAAAATACCACAAAAAACAACAAATACTTCTTATTACAACAACTGCATGTAGCCTTGGGTGCAGTTAGAAGACGTGCAGTCAACATGCAGCAAAGTGCATCTTTACAAATAACATCAAGCAAAACAGAACCCGTTAGAATAATATCTGCTCAATGACATTATATTTGCAATAGAACCTTCAATATTGAAGGATAATTCAGACTTGTGTTTTGATATGTGAACAATCTAAGACAGGAAATGAAAATACAGTTCAGCAGAACATTCAGAAAATTCATATTTTACACTTTTTTGTTGAAATTGGTAAGGTTACCTTTTATTATTTATGTAAAATTGTGATAAACAGCATTCATCTGTCAGCTTTGTCGTTCTAAATCCACCAACCGGAAGTCACTTTACACATCAATGGCGATGTCACCATTTTGTCTGATGTCACTGTGAAGAGGCTCTACTAACCAAACTCCACTTTTTTACTTTTGAAGTTGTAGCATTTTGTTCATTTTTTTAAAGTAGAAAACAGCTTCTGCACTATAAATGTCTAAACTTGTGTATTTGTTGGATTTTTAACCAGATCAGAGAGAGCTTTTTATTTATTTTTTAACCTTTATGGAGCATACACTGAACCTTCCTCTCTCCATTCTTGCTTTCTCCTCTGAAAAGTCTGAAAAATCTCACATATTTTAAGTTAATCTTTGACTGCACGATGCCATTTATACTTCAAGGAAGATTCTTTTTCATTATTTTACTCTGGATCCAGATTTTAATCAAAGTTTTTTTTATATACTTCATGATATTAATTTGGTTTAACAAGTTCCTTTAGAACCATCACTTTAGAAAAGATGTATCTCCTGAATATCAAGGACCTGAAACTCTAACTGATGAGGCTTGTTCTGATTATCATAAATAACTGCTGTAAAAGTGGCGTCTATGAGATTTACGCTAATAAACACATTCAAACCTGCTGTTCAGAATATATTCACTTTACTCTACGTGTGAATGTACTGAATGTTTTCAATCTTGACGTCTCTAAAAAAGACGCTCAGTGTCTGGGTCAAACATGTGTTACTGAGCTGTTAGCATGCTGTAAAGAAGATGTGAAGATGCTGAGCAAACATTAAAACCACTGATTATTTCTTGAATCTAAGATTCACAAATTCTAATCGTGATTTATATTTTATTCTCTCTAGGAAAAATTATAGACTGACTTTCAGGAACTGCATTTTTTAAATATCCATCAAACTGTAACGATTGACCTTGACAGCAGATTTATTGTCTTTCTGGATTCACCCATAAGGATTCCTGCATGAAAGCTTGGATTTCAGTTGTTAGAAAGATAAAAAACAGTCACCTTCATTCTTCCATTTAGTCAGATCTCAGAGTAATTGTTTGAAAGAAAAACAAGTTTTTTCTCTCCCATTTGAGCTGTTCCAGTGTTTGACTCATATTCTGACCTTGTACATATCCCAAAGATTTATTATTGCTAACTTAATATTGTTGCCAGAATCTAAAATCATCTCCCTACATTTAGCCTTCCAAACAGAGAGCCATGGAAAAACAATAGCTGAGCCATCAAACTGGGTTACAAACAGACAGAAGAGCAGCTAAAAACAGTCATTCAGATGCAGCTCCTGCAGGCTACAAGGTAACAATCGGTGTAAGAAAAATTAAAAGACGGAAAAACCGAGACATGGAGACATATAGATGCGTTTGTGGAACTCTTTAATATAAATAACTTAACCTCTCAACATCGTTTGTATCTTCTGTGTATCCATCAGGTACCGATGAGGCTAAAAGATAGTTTCTTCACACACAGTGGGAGCATCTAGTTTATTAAACACATTTTTGAACAAGTATTGACCATTAAATTTAACGCACGTCAAAAGACACGGCGGACTTGAATTTTTGGCGTGTATCGTGTTAGGTGTCAAATGCAACGCTCCGTCAGGCTTGTTGAATTTGTTCATAAATATTGGACTTTTCTCTGACTTATATGCCAGAGCGACGTATATGTTTTTTCTTCTTCATTATGGACTTTTTGGCTCCTGCGACTTAATACGGTATAACCTAAATTGTTGAATGTGAAACTTTATTAAATATTGTTTATTTTTGTACTTGTTTTTTCTTCATTTGGTTGAGCTCAATCTTCTCACGGATAAAAGGCAGGGCCGCAACAATTCCTCTTTGCTTTGGCCACAAGATCACAGCTCAAATATGTCTACAAAAAAACAACTTTTAGTACAATTCTATACCTGTTTACCTTAATCTACTTCAGAACAAAACAGCCTTCAGATTTCATGATTTTTGTCTTTTATCCTGCTTTGTTTAAGTTGGAACTTAATTCCATGCATGAATTTGCCCAAAATGCAGCAAAGGGTGTCACAATATATCGATGCACATAAGCATTATTTTTTCATGTTTGTCACTGCAACAGCTTCATCCTGCTCTTAAATTAGAGGGCGTGTCGCAGTCTGGAAGGCGGGCCGACACCAGAGGAGTCTCAGCTACTTAAAGAGGGCTAGTTTGGGGTCACATGGACTGCTGTGACCAAATCCTGACATGGCAGCTTCTCCAACCGCACTTCTGAAACAAAAGCTGGTCCGTTCTGACATTATTCTAAATAAATTTACTGATGAGATGGATTTTTTCTAGATAGACATTACTGTGACTGTGTTTAATTTGTCTGTAACTGTATTCTCTAACTCTAATTAATCTGTTTTTATGTCATATCTTGGACAGGACTCCCTTGTAAAAGAGATTGGTTAATTTCAAAGGGATTTCCTGGTTAAATAAAGGTGAATACAAATAATAATAAAATGATGGCCACCACCACCACGCCCCAGCATAAAGGAACAGGAAAATGTCAAAGCCACAGAAAAAACAAAAATTGTCTCATTAACTTGTAATCAAACACGCATTTTCAAAATGTTGGTATCAAAATGAAAATTAGTTACTAAACAAATGTTTTTTAATATGGATTGTGGATTCTATTCTTTTATATTTATACTGTGTTGGAGAAAAAAAATAAAATCTAATTAAAATGTTAAAATAGTGAAAAATAGGTCAACTGTTCTTTACTTCAAAGACGGATGCAAAGCAGAGATTTGGAATAATATGTAATGTTTGGTTTCTATGAAAGGAGGCGCCTTTCATTTGCAGTCAGTTCAGATGTGAGCAAATAAAAATATGGAAGAGTCGGCAACAGATAAGCCGTGTTTGCACAGCTACAGAGGACCTCAGATGAACGTCTCCCAGTAACCAGTCATTCACTAAACCTGCAGAGAAAACATAAAGTCCAACCAAAAAGAAGCTTTTCTGTTGACAGAAACACAGTTATGATCATAAAATCAGAAGGGTCCTTATAATATTGTGACCACAGATATTAGACAGAAAATCAAGAGGTTCCCAAAATGAAATCATCTTAAAAAATACAAATAATAATCTTATAAGATAAAAATGTGAAATTTGCTGCTGTCTCTGGGGGTTATATTAGGGCAGACGGTGGCCTGTGGGCGTGGCGCTTTCCTCTCAACATTTTCTTGGTTTAAAAACATAGAAAGTTAAAATGTATAACTTTTAAAAACTTTTTTAACCGGAGGATGCACTGAACCAGGTTAATTGCAGACTCTTTGAGGAGACGACTGCTTTGTGCTCGTGCGCAGAGCATGCGAGTCCGGATTAAAATTAACGATGGGTCCACATGAACCAGCAATGACTGCTGAATGATGCCTGCGCCATTAAAAAAAAGCAAGCCGTCAAGTTAGATTTTTAGCCCACACATTTTTTTGTGCCTATCAGTCTGTGAGTTCATTGGAAGATGTTCAATAACGCACAAAAAACTACATTATACTATGATTCCACTAAGCTTTATATTAGACACATCCTTTTTCTAATCTTTAATCTCTAGAGCCGAATGGGATCAATCAGTTTATTTCTAAATGAATATATAAAAACAACCTTAATTGACTATAAAGCTAATTGACTTGAAAACACTTAAAAAATCTAATACTTAGAAAGAATAAACTTGTTTTGCCCCACTGGGAACATTCATTGCCCAAGTGTCATTTTTGACAAAAAAAAAACCTTTATGACACAGCTCAGACAAAATATTATTTTCAAATGTTTACTATTGGATAACATCATCTGCTATATGTTCCTTTTAGGTGATGACAACATCACTATCAGGTTAAAACCATTGACTGTAAGTAAGAACTGACTGAGAGATCTCTTCTCCCTCACATTAGCCACAGGGCCCAAAAATCACAAAACCCGTACACTTCTTTTGATAAATAAACAACAATTACTCTGTCATTTTTAATTGTCAGAATTACCATTCTTACTCCGAGACATATTTACAAATAATGATGCATTTATTTGTGAATTCATGGACCCGATGCAAATCTAAAAGAGTTAGAAATTCCTAAAAACTGCACTTGAATTATCCCATGATGGAAATGTTCTTGTTAGCAGTCTTTTTTGACAACAAATCCTTACCTTGCTAATCACGAAATTAAAAACTGCCTTTTTTCGCTAATCCTGAAAAAGGCACCCAACTACAGCTTGAAAATTTTACTTTTCAATATGCAATATCCTGTTCATTCCTTACCATAAAGAACCCCAAAGCGGTATTTTGATCCGTTCGTGCATTTAAGAGTAATCCTCTTAAAACCAGGTGGAATCATGCTGACGTCAGCACAGAGTGAACCGCCCCCTCCAGGAGGAGAATGCTCTGCCTGCACCGCCCACAGTCTAACACCAACACTCAACATTTCCACTGAGCTAGTGGTGATCAGCAAAAAACTTTTATTTTAGATGCAGAATACAGTATTTCTTCCAGTTGTGTCCTGTCTTCAATAAATTCCAGCTCAGTTACTTTAGATGCGAGGCTCCTTTAAGACCCCCACCCCCGGTCAGGCACAGTCGTGCAGACACTGAGTGTATTTATGTGTTGAAGGAGTAGCGATGGCGAACTACTAAAGGCGGATATGTGGTATGTGCACTCATCTTTGAAAAAATGTGGATACTATTTATTTTCATGGGAGAAACGAAGAAAGAAAGACTCTAGGATGATGTGTGTGGCAGCCACACGCAGCAGCAGGCGGAGCCTCAGGTATCCTGTTGTTTGACTACCGGGTTGGAAAAGATTCACGAAAAATAACTAATATTTCATAAATAATTTGTTTATTAGTGTTCCAAAGGTAATATATGATCATATATATCAATACAGCTCCCTCTGAAATGCTTAAGAAAATCATGATATGGCCCTTTTAAAATAATTTCAGGAACATTATTAGCAATGTCAAATGAAATATTGCAATATTCCATATAAGTAGTTTTTTTTTTATTTTTTTCCTATACCCCAATTTTGGAACCAGTTATTAAAATAACTGTGCATGTTGTGATATGAGCTCAGCCAATAGAAAATCCAAGATTTTTAAACACATGTAATATAAAATATATATATATTAATAATATTTAGGTACCACTCGTGCATGTAAAGCTAAAAGAGACATTTCTTCCTGACACTGTGACAGTTGGATGGAAGTAAATGGTAGACAGAATATAATTTTATAGCATCCTACCACCCTCTTAGAAGGCCCAACGTGCTTTATAGTCCTATTCACACATGTACACAAACATTCACAGTGATGGAAGCTCCACTGCCGAACACTGGCACCAACCTATAACCACCAGGAGTAATGTGTGGTTCAGCGTCTTGCCAAAGAACACTTTGACACATGGCCGGCAAGGGCGGGAATCGAACCTGTAATCTCCCAATCAGAGGTTGACTTCAGTATCTCTGCACATATCAGTGTGAACCTCTTTTGTATCGGTGTGTTTGCATTGAAGAATTGTTCTGTCAGAGTTCAAACATCAAACCTCTTGTAAAAATAAAATTATTGATAGAGGAAACAGCTAATCAATGTTTAAAAATGGACCTGTGCGGTCTGAACATCCCATAAATCACCTAGTCTATACAAGGCCATTCCACCGAGCTTTTAACCAGGCAGCAATCAGCCTTCAGCTCATTATCACTAAGAAGATAAATCAGCAGAGTGACCATTGGGTAATGAAGACTGTTTCACAGCAGCGTCGACCAGGGGCTAATGAGGGAGCAGGCCAACGCGGACACACGGGAGGATTTTTTTATGTCTACACCAAAGGAGGAACCTTTTACTGATAGCAACTAAACGCTCATCAGAACTGAAAACAGCTTCTTGACTAATCTAAAATATTTTAAAAGAATTAAATATTTCACGGCTAGAAAAGCGACAGAAGACTTCTCACTCGTGTTGGTAAGAAAGAAGCTTTTCCCTCACTCATTTATTTTGGTTGTCTCCAGTAAGATTGGGAGAAATCCAGTAAAAGTGACATAAAAAGGTATACAACCACAATCCTCATCCCGCTACACTCACTGCTTTATATATTTGTACGCTAGTCATTCTAAACTACAGGGTGAAGAAAATAAAATAAATTTCAAAATCTCTATAAAATGTTTTTTTATTCTGTTGATTCCTAAAGCCTAAAAAAGAGACAGAAGTCAATGCAGTGATATCAAAGGCAGAAACGTCTATTCTCAATAATCAAAAATGTATATACATTTTTAAATCTTCAGAGAAATAAATCCTTTCACATGGAAATCATTTTAGAAATGAATCGTTTATGGCCTACATCGATGCCATCAAGCTAACTTGTGTATTTTAGCAATCCTGTGTTTTGCTACATTTCTTCCTGCTGGCTTTTGTTGAAGGTGTTTGCTTCTCTTGACCTCCATGAACTGCTGCTGCTTTATGTGAACTCATTTTATTCAGCGGATGCAACACCCTGCTGCTGTCTCTGTTTATGCTGCTCTGCAGTTGTTAGGATTTTTGACATCTGCCAAGGATCCTTTTGTGAATCTGAAATAACTGCAGAGAAGCACTTTATATTTGGTTAATTGTGGACATTTTTTTTTAATTCTGCTCTATCTTCACAATATGACACAAAAATATTATTTGGAATATTTAAGTAATAATTAATTAAGAAAGGCGTCAAAGTGTGAGATTTAGCATGATGATGTCAAAACTTCACATAAAATATTGATTTGTTCAGAAAAAAACATCTTAAATTCCCATCTCAGTTTACTCAGGTCATCAGGTTCAGGCTTTTCAGCTGTTCTCTGAGCCTGGTCCATGTCTACTGTGGGGCTTTCAGTCGCTAAAAGGCTGCTCTCCTACTGATCACAATAGAAAGGTACATTTTAAAACTTAAAAATAACAAGATTAAAAACCCACTTCACTTATATTGTGTTTTTGGGGATTTTAACATGTTCTTGTGAGATTTTCTCATGATGGAGGACAGAAATTACATTTCTGAGTTTTTCTTTATTCAAATTGTTGTGAATCAGGAGCAAACAAAATAATGCTGTTTAACGCAAAAAACAAAAACAAATGACAAATAGATCCATGTACATCTCTGTTTTCCTTGTTTGAGCTGGTATCTGGCTCAAAACTTACAGCTGGACAGCCCTGATATTGCTCTAGATTTTTGTTGCATTTCTAATGTTAGGTTGTAAGTCGCTGTAAGCTAACAGGAGACTGCGTAAAAAGAGACTCTCAGTAATGGGGAGGGGATGGGACACGGGGTTGATCCGCACCAATGGTCCCGCCAACCATTTAAAGGAAAATATGAGGAATATAAAATATGAGCTGCTGCTACTACAGAAACTATGTCCTAGAAAACAATACTATGTTTTTAAATGTAGTTAAAAAGAACATAATCATAATTATAGTATTTTCTGTACCGTAGAGCAATCTGCCAATGAATAGTCTGTTAAATACATGGACCACTGAAGTATAAGACCCATTAACCAAGACAAAAAAGTTCTGTTGATGACGGACTTCTTTGATTTCTATCTATCAGGAGTCAGCGCTCTGGCTCCCCCTCTGGTCACCAGCGGGAACCATCTCCAGAGAACTGAACGTACGTCATCTCCCAGCAGCCCCAGTGCACAGTTCCTGGACGGTGCTCAGCTGTCTCTCATTTGCCAATTACCCACAGGACACTTGTGTTCATCTGATCCTGCTTTGTCTTTGATTCTGCTTGTTTGCCGCCTGCCCCGACCCTTGCCTGGACCCTGACCACTCCGGTTGATCTCTGATGCTCCCATGCTCATTGATGACTTTTGTCTGCTTGACCCTGATTTAGATTTGTGGACTTTGAGCTGTGTTGATAAACTTGCTGCAGTTGGAACCAGCCGTCCGCCTGTTCTGTGACAGAATCACAGTAACTTTAGAACTAGTTTGTATAACACTATATGTTAGCCACTTTTGAAACGTCAATATATTCACAATATCTACAACTCCTAACTTTGTTTGTTTTCAACACTTAGAAAACCAGACTGATACAGCAAAGACAAACATTACCGCCAACTTTATTAGTAATGAATAAAAGGAAACAACATCCAACACGCCACACGTTATCTGTTCTAAGCATTAGCATCACAGTACCTGCAAATCCTAATATTGTTTCCAACACATAATAAAAACAGACAGATATTATTAAAACAAACGTTACTGTGACTATGTTTACACCAAACCCTGTTAGTAACACTTAAAAAGACAAAAAAAAAAAAAACTGTCTGACAGAACACAGCTACTTGTTAGCTGCATTAGCCTTTTCATAATAACACCCAACCAAAGATTTTGACAGAGCGCTGTGTCTCAAGATTGCTTCAACACAACCTTAATGAATGATACTCTGGATTACAAGGTACTTTGTTGTTTTTTGGTTTCATAAAAAGGCTTAAATTGGACCTTATAGAGTGGAAAATATGCGAGAACCTTTTAAAAATAGTTAAAAAGATGACTGGAGTGGAACAAGAAATCCATATATTAAACTGTGTGTCAGTTGATGTTACAGTGTTGAACGGTTGCATTAGGTATTTTGCGTCAATTAAAATTCGAATGAGAGCGCACGTGCTCTTTGATGGGATTTCTGCTGAGAACTGGCACAAGATACAGTACATGTGAAGGTTCGTACATTTGCACGCCTCGTGCATACTTGTGTGGATCCCTCTGAGCATCTTTGAATGTTAGTTTCCTTTCTCCCCTGTTGAGCACGCTGAGTTTGTGTGCAATAATTGGTGGTAGGTATATAAATAAAACTGCCATTGTGACCACGGCTGTGTCATGATGTATTCTGTATGCACTGTCTGCAGACCCTTCATGATTAATTACATTCAATATCATTTCATTAGTTACACATCAGCTGCAACAACACATCATTTATCTGCAGATAGCTGTGAGCCATTCTTAGCCATCAAGACGAGAAAAAAACGGCACGCACGCATTATCATAATCACGTCCGGACAGGAACTGCACGTGCACAGAAACTACTTCTCTGTGGTTTCATTTGGCCTTGTACACTCCCCCCTCACCACCGCCATTACACTCTTCGTGTCTCACTATTATGTTGGTGAACTGGAGCTGAAGAGAAAGCGCAGAGCTGAGCTGCACATGCAGTCGCTGCACCATCGAATCGTGGTTACGGAGAAAAGACAGCGAGGAATCACGGCGCCGATGCTGCCGTCCGTCACAGGTTTACACTATTTAAAGCTCCACACATCATTACGGAGCTGATTTACACTCAATTCAACGTAGACTGACACGTCTCAGGTGTCGAGGTCATCTTCATCAATTATCTTCTTGACTGGCTAATGAACAGGCCTTACGTAAAACCATATGTGCACAGCAGCAAAAACGCTGGTGTGTTGTTATAAACCTGAGAGGGGAAAAATCTGCTCTGGGGATTTACCGGAGGCAAAAAAAACCAGCGTGTGACCTCCTGGAGTCCACAGAGCAGATCCACCTCTGCAGCTCCTTCTAATTAAAGTAATGAAAGCAATTAAATCATTTTAATCAAAGTATTATTAAGTACACATCCTGACACAGAGAGGGATAATGAGAAAAACTGGGAAAGTTTGTTCTTGAATGTGTTTTTTTGTTTGTTTATTAGTGATGACTCTGGTATTGTTTTAAAAAGTGTAACTTCTCTGCTCTCCAGGCAAACGCATCACTAAACACAAACACTGATGAGCAGTAAGTGCTTTTTCAATCATTCCTTTGACCAGACAGACACGATGCAATCTTATTAACAATCAGTTTTTCTGTACAAGTACCGGCACAAAACAATTATTAAAATAAAATAGTTTATTTACTGAAGGTTAGATCTTGACTAAAAACAACCAGGGGCAATATATATGTCATTTATACCATAAAATTAATCGGAAATGTTGATGTTTCTTTAAACTCATTTAAAATCTTGATTAAATTTAATAGTTGAAATTTCACAAGTATTTTTCAAAACAATCACAAATATGTAATTGTCCTATAATAAGCTCTCCAAAATAATAGAACATTAGGAACAAGAACTGCGCTGAGCTGAGAGCTCAACGTAACCTTTTCAGGGATCAAGTTCTTGCTACGTTCAGAGGAATCTGTCCGGTCATTGACACAAATTTGGAAGAAAGAGCTGCATATCTTTACAAAGAGACTCACCAAGAGAAACATCTGAGGAGAAATCTAAAACGTGAAATGCTGAAGAACATCCACAGGCAATCCCAGTACATTAAATCTTTACTAGAACACAGAGGACATGCCAAAACCATATCAGAGACCATGCCACAGAAACAGGCCCTGGCCAGTCCCAAGATCCTAAAAGTTGATCCTGTTAAGGTAGAAATCCTAGTCACAGTGGAGGCCATGGAACAAACAAAGCCACTTAAGATAAAAAATGCCCAGGTCCAAACAGAACCACCAATGCAAGAGCAGGCCCTAACTGAAACACAAGCCTCAGTCCAAATTCAAGCCTTCACCCTGGCACAAACATCACCAAAAGAGCCAATTATGATCAGGAGACTGGCCCCAATCAAGAAAAAAGCATCCGCTCAAATTCAAGCCCAAACCCAACCATCAAAGAAACCGATTTTAATCAGGAGGTTGGCCCCAATCCAAAAGCAAGCTTCAGTTCAAGTTCAAGACGCCCCGGCTCAAACACAAGCACCAAAGAAACTAGCAATGATCACGAGACTGGACAAGTCAAAAAGTGAGCCCAGTTTTTCCCAGTGGTTACCCAGTGGTTAAGAGGTTAGCTTTAAATTCAGGCCCTTCCCAAACCAACCCACACCAAGCCACTGCCAAGGAAACCACATAAGGACAAGAAAAGGGTTCCTGTTAAAACAGATCCTGGATTAAAAAAAAAGGATTCTGGTCAAGACATTAGCTTTAAATTCAAGCCCTAGCTCAAACCAACCCACACCAAATCAAACCACAGCAAAGAAGACCACTAATAGTGAAGAGATTTGTCCCAGTTCAACAACAGATCTAAAAAAAATAAATACATATATATATAAATAAATACAAATAATTTTAAAAGAGTTTAATCAAGATCGTCTTTTATTTCCATCCTTATTGACCAAAACGACAAAAAAACAAGCACCTATGAAGTTTCACATAAAGAAAGATCAAATACTCCAACATCTCCTATCAGTTTAGATTTGACACGTCTTTCCAAGAATTGTGTGTGTTTTTCTCTGGGCAGTCTAGTTTTCCCCAACATTCCAGCTACAAAGACAAAAAATAATGTAAACACGGGAGGCACTATTGTGTGCCTTTCTTGTGCTGGTCCCAAGTCCAGATAAATGCAGAGGGTTTTTTGTTCATCGTTAAGAGTATCGTGAAGTATTTGTAATGATAATGAAAGTGTCACCAACAGGCAGACTGATGGTTCCACTTACAGCAGGTTTAGTAGTTCAGACAAGAGGACAGGAGCCAAGAACAGCTAAAAGACCACAAAACTAAACCAGGGTCAGACAGGCAGAGGTAAAAATGGTAGCATCAAAGAAGAGATTAGACTTTTCAGGGTCCAGATGAGGGTCAGGGCAGGCGGCAGGCAATCACAGCCCAGTGAGAGATCTCAGGTGGAGACCCAGTCTCAGGTGGAGACCCAGACCCACTGGCCAAGAGCCAGACTGGGGCCTTGACAGTGCTGCTGGTTGGTCAGCTCTCGGAACCTACGGATTCCGTGGGCCACCTCCCATGTCCCATTCACAGCGGCGAAACCAGTCATCCATCGCAGGCAGATCTGTGGGTTCAGGGGGTGATAACTGGAGGTGAGTCTCATATTGATGCGGACGGCTCGACGCATCTTCCCCCACACTCGTGAGGTAAACTGGGGTCCGTAGTGCCTAAAGACATAGACTTGCTCTGCTGTTCCATAGCAGTAGGTAGCTTGGCAGAAGGATGAGTCGACATGCTTTGGAGATTCGATCAGTGACAGATAAGATTGTGGTGTTACCTCGTGAGAGGGAAAGTCTGTCATCATATTTAGAACAGGTCGAACTGAGCTAAAGGTGGCTCTGCTTCACAGCTGCAAGACCGTTTACTGCTCCAGCCACATTGAGACCAAAGTTTGAGGCTCATATCTTTAACCAGACAGTTGTAGAGAACAATTTCTAAATCTCATCCCTAAAGATTAAATGTAACTTTGTCCTGGAAACAGACAGGTTTGTATCGAACAACAGTTTTATGAATGTACATTAAAATGAACGAAAACGAATAACAGGAAATGAAGTCCCAGCAGTCCTGCTGTCATCAAGTTCCAACATCTTCATTCATTTTCTTGTTTCACTTAAAGAAATCCACAGTGAGAACACAAAGTACATGTACTACTAATGAAAGTTTCACCACAAATGCTTTTTTAATCTTCACTGAGAGGTTTTTATATCATAAAAAAAACAAACTTCCTTCCTGAAATCTAGTCAAAATGTCGAAGGTTTGACTGTTAACCAGAGACTGTGATGTGAAACTGTGATGTGATGATGATCAATGAGAACAAATGCTTCTGCTGGACCTGACGCCTTCCTCTGCGGCTGACGGCCAACGTTACGCATGTTTTTGTACGTCAACACATCGTGGTGTATGAAAACACACAAACACAACACATGAAATGTGAAATGGAGGAGTATCAGTGTTATTGTGATATTGTCATCTGAAAGAATGACTAAACAGCAGAAGGAGCAATTTCACAACAGACATTTTGTGTTCCAAGAGAATTCGGCCGTCAATAACGGGCAAAAATGAATGGATTCTAAAAAATAAAACTACACTCTGTGCACAACTATTAGACAAGTGCATTTTTGAGGAATAATTGTATCGTTGTCAAACTGCAGTCCTCCTGGTCAGTTGAAAAAGTTCATAAACCCTTAAACTTCAGTAAAAGTGAAGTTTTGGAACATTCTTTGTTAGTTTTTTCCACTTTAAACCATGCAACAAAGAAAAAAATGTTAACTTTTTTTTATTACTTGAACTAAAGTTTTAAATGCTTGACTGTCAAGTAAGAGACTCAGTAAACTGGTATGAGTGTCAAAGAAATCAAAGGGTTAACAGTTGAGCTTCTTAATCTAGTGTACATCGACTGACTATGTAAATGTATCTGGGAAATGCAGAAGATCCCATACAGGAAGAAAGACATTACTTTAGACCTCGTTCTCTCTGCTGCCCCGTCTATTGACATGTGATCCCTTGGCCTTGTAGTCTTGTCACTTGAGTGCTGGTCTCCTGGGCTTGGCGCCCTCCTCTCCACGCCGGGAGAGGGATCCCCGAGATTTAAGATCTAGAGCAGGGGATCAAACCACATCGGAGCCTGGGGGGGGTCGGGTTCTGGTCCTTGCTCTCAGGAACTGGGCCTCTCCAAAAACTCCATCAGTGGGTGTGCCTGGTCATGTCTTGTTTACATCACTCCTCCGGGATCCCCGTTTCTCTTGGGTGCCCCTCTCCTGGGCGGGGGTGGGCGCCCCCTGCCTTGCTCCACCCTGGACCTCCCGCGATGGGCGTGGGCAGTTGTCTGGAGCATGGGAGTGGGTTGTTTTATAATGTTGCTTCCCTCTGCTGCCATCTTCTTTTTCCTCTAAACCAGTGGTCCCCAACCACCGGGCCGCGGACCGGTACCGGTCCGTGGACTCATTGCCACCGGGCCGCGGGAGAATTTTTTTTTTTTTTTTTTTTTTTTTAAGACGGAAATATTTTATTTTGAAAATCGACCGGATTCTCTCGATTAGCTTGAGCGCTAGTTGTGATATCCACACACAGAAAGGAGAAATATTTAATTAAACCTAAAGAATTGTAATGGAAAAATGTTAAACAGAGATGAGGAGAAACGGAGAGAAAGAGAGAGACGGAAAGCTGAGAGCGCGCGCATGGACACTGCGCGTGTGTGTTGGGGGAGGGGGGGCTTGCACGTGCAGGAGCGCAGGACGGAGAGAGAGAGAAACAACATAAACACAAAACGTAAAGAAAATGAGATCATTAGAAAAGAAGAAAAAAACTGGAACCATTTGACTTTTGATAGAATGAAGGAAGAAAATCTGCAGGAAATAATTCTATATTTGAAGATATATTCTATATATTTATGGCTCCACAACCAACCTGTGCAGAATCTTCTCTAAAACAGAACAGATCATTAAGAAACCAGATTACATCCTCAAAACTGAGACTCTTTTGTCTTTCTTAACGTGATTGTGAGTAAAAGTCTTTATTTGTTGGTTTTGCACACTTTTGTATTTTGGATTGTGGTTGCAGAGTTTTGTGTTTTTCACTTCAAATATGTTTATATTTTAAGCTTTTTTTTTTTCTTTTAAAGACTTAAAAAACGAATAATTAATAACTATTCCGTCTTCATTTATTTTGTATATTTTATCTGGAAGGGATAAATAACAGCATAAATATAATATACACGTTATATGAACAAAAACG
Organism: Oryzias javanicus; assembly: GCA_003999625.1. Classification (NCBI taxonomy): domain Eukaryota; kingdom Metazoa; phylum Chordata; class Actinopteri; order Beloniformes; family Adrianichthyidae; genus Oryzias; species Oryzias javanicus. The sequence continues at coordinate 5,063,345 of CM012448.1, forward strand.
CACGCACAAACGATTGCACAACCCCCCCCGGGCCGTGGTAAAATCTTCGTGGGTTGACCGTGTGGCTTGCAAGACATGTACTTTTCTCTGCTCTGTTTTAATAAACATTCTTAAAACCGTTTGACAACATTTCTTTATTCCATCGGATCCAACTATTTTTCCACCACAGTCCGAAGCGACAAAAAGGTTGGGGACCACTGCTCTAAACACCCCTCTTTCAGCCGCCCCCCAACAACCTTCCTCTTCTTCTTTTCAGTCCGGTCCAACAAAAAAATAAATAAAAAAAAAAGAAGATACAAACTGTTCATTACAAATAAAGTTTGCTCAGCTGTTGGACAGGACAAGTTTAAAAAAATATTGAAGTGTGATTCCTTCCATGACAAAGGTGGCTGCCATGGACACAAGTGAAGATCAAAAAATCCTTGGAAAAAAATAAAGTTTGGCGCGCTGCCTTGTGGAGTCCAGATGACCCCACTTTTAATGTAAACATGTCTAGGACAGCCCAAGGGTTAATGCAATTGGAAAACCTAAAATTTCAGATGATCACAAGCCTCCAAACAAATATCTTTCAATTAAATGATGTGTTAAATACCCACAGGGGATGAACTACAAGAAAATGCACGAAAAAGCTTCAATTATGACAATAACATGAATGAAAAACTGATTTTTTTTTTTTTTACTATAAGTGACTGTATACATGCAGCAGCACCTGAGCGCACCATAAGCTTTTGTTAAAAGTGTGTGGTATAAAAACAAAACTCACAGCACCGAGAGTGCCTGGAAAGAACAGATGGTGTGAAGGCAGCAGAAAAAAAACTTCCCATTATTAAGTTTGTGTTTCAAAGTAAACACAGATTACTGCCTCATCAGGTTCTGATTAAAGAAAGTAATACAACTCTTCACACTGACCTCTAATGACACTGCTGGAGTAGAAAAACACACACACTCCTTTCTCCTGTTCTGATTTATTCATGAAGGTTCTGTTCATGGGAAATGAACAAGAATTATTTACACAAACAGAAACAGAACATGGAAGAGAAGAAGTCAAGGGAGAGAAGGGGATGGACGTCTCAGAATAGCAATACAGTCTTCAGCTAACATTTATAGCAGCTTCCTGCTGCAGAAATACTCATTTCTCAATCCTTGATCAATGTCACAATAATTCTTCAGACAAAAAAAAGCTCATTTGTTCATGCTTGTTGATAAAATAACTGCAGACTAATAGGAAAAAACTATCAACCATGAAGAATAATTATAACTATAGACATTCTGACATGGAGGATTGTTTTCTGTCAATATTTCATTCCAGGCTGGAAATTGACTGTAGAAAATTGACTTTTATCTGAGAGTTTTAGTGCAAACAAACATATTTGCAGTTTGTCTGAATTAAAAAAGCTGGTCATAGTGATTCAAATAAATGACATCTAAAGACTTGATGATGGACGCTTTCATTTCTTTTTTGATAATTGATATTCTGCTAACTCATCTTCTGGAAATCTGAAAAGTTGTTCAGTTTTTGGGACACCCTGTCAGAGGTCGCCACTGATTCTCACAGGTGGTTTGGCAGAGAGTTTTATGCCGAATGCCTTTCCCTGTATTTTGGGGACCAGCATAGGGAGACTCAGACCTGGACCTGTCTACATAGTGTGAATGTGTTGCCTCGGACCCAGACTGAATTAAGCTCATTGCGCCCTTGGAAGCAAACCCTGGTTTCCAGTGGGTCAGTCCTACCCCCAGCCATGCATTATTAGCATATTTGTCCTTATTGGAATATGATATGTGCATGTTGCTTCATTTAATGACTTCAGACCCCTTCAGAGAGCATTCTTCAGAAAAGCAACAACCAACACTCCCTACCACTATTAGAGACCATTTCAAATAAAAATACAGATCATAGCAGACAGCATTTTATCAAATTAATGCTGCAGTTTAAGGTTATAAACAGGAGTAGTCTGTTCACGGTGCATCTTAAGTGAAGCACAGTTTTCAGTTTGTTGAAAATTCAATGTATAATTGCTGGGGGTGGGGTGAGTAAATTGGTAAGTAAGTCAATGTCCCTTACGGGTAGATTCAAGGCTGTCTGAGGGAGAAAAATGGGCAATATGGAGCATGCAAGAAGCATATACATGTATTTATCACATGAACAGCACTTACAGGCCTCTATACAGCATTTTTGAAAAAGGAAAAATCCATTTGACATGCCTGCATCTCTCCTACTTCACCCATACTTACTCTTCCATGTTGTTCAAGTGTTCACTACAACCTGTTGGCTCTAGCATGCCGGTATGTTGGTAGAAATTTTTGCTCTACAGCAGGGGTCTGCAACCTGCAGCTCTTTCATCGCTCCATTGTGACCAAACATAAATTAAATCAGGGAGACTGTATGTTGACCCAGACATGTCGACCGTCTGAGTCAGCAGCTCCTGATAATGGCTACCTAAACAAATCTACCTAAAGAAAACAAATAAACAAAGCCTGTAAACTAAGACTGCCAAGGTCCATCTTTAAACTAAAAGAACAAAACCCAGCAGTGTAAGACTTCTGAAGACAAAGAGGGGAAAAAATTAAATAAAAAATGAATTTTCTAAAGAAAGGATTACTTAATTAGCATTCATTAAATTTAGATTAGTTTAATTTATAAATTGATGTCTGATGTGCACATAAATGATAAACTGTGTAAGTTTTTACTTCCCTATTCAACACTACCTCCAAAATGAACAGATTTTAAATGTAAAACAAACCTTTGCTAAAAGGTTTGATTTTTTATTAGTTAAAAGAAGATGTTATCTAATGCTGTACAACATTACTTACTAGCTGTCCAGAGCTGCACTGAAATGATCCTGTTTGGAACAGAACGTCTTTTATTTTGAAAATAAGTTTTTTGAGTTTGTGTCAAACATTAAAAAGAAATACAATATTGAGAGACTATAGCTTCTTTTTATGTTTTTGCTAGTGTTTGTGCCAAAATTTAGACATTCATTTTTATTATTTTTAAAAAAAGTTCATAAATGCAAACCCAAATTAACTGATCAGTAGAAAACAAGCCCAAAAGACTCTGTTACTGTTAAAGGTTGCAGACCCCTGCTCTTCAGGCTACGACCTCGCTGTTTTGAGCGGGCCACCCCGTATCCACCCTCAATGGCAGTTGTGTTTGACACCTACAGGTATGTGTCTGCTCTGTACCAACATCTCTATTATCCAGATATACATGTGCATCTGTGTGTTCAATGAGGTGCATCCGTGTGTGTGTGTGTGCATGGTGCTATATCAGCACGTTCCCATGTGCTGCCGTTGCCCATCATGGTCACCCACAGCTTGCCTGCGGATCAGTACCAGCTGGCCATGTGACAGCTTAACGGGCTCTGTTGTCATTTCACAGCTTCCTCTCTGGGAGGAGCGCAGGTGTGCGCTTGGCTCCATACCTCCAGCTAAGAGACATCTATTTCCACAGTTCCTGCTCAGCATCCTCATTACGACATGAGACAAAGTGAGGGAAAGACAGCGGAGAAGGGTGGACTGCGCCTCCAGACAGAGGGGTCTTACTGTGCCTGTCTGACTTACTTTGACCACACTCGCTCTGACAAACAAATGACAGCAAGCAGTGGAGAAAAGACAATATTTAAATTCAAAATATTGAAGGAAAATGGCCTGCTTCATCTAAATGTGATATATGAGTCTTCATCTGAAGAAATCTCACAGATGAAAATTGGAGTCTGTTTCAGTAATAATCAGAACTGACTTTTCTCTAGAGGACATTTTAAGGGGGGGGCCTTTTTTATTTTTATCTTCACGAAAATAAGTAAAATATTCCAGTTCAGGAGACTTGGGCTAGCTGCCCACGCTCCAAGCTTCCTGGCGTGTGGAGCTCACTGAAGTCCAGGCGGCTGACTGACTGCAGCCAGAGAACCGCCGCGGAGCGACAGGACAAACACGTTTTTATTGGATTAATATTTTACCTGCTGATCGGCTTACTGAAAACATCACGTCCCCAAAGTCGAGTTCCTGATTGGCTGATGGGACGCAGCAACCGGTCAAACTGACCTGCTATGAAATTCAGCCAGACAATCCAGTGTGTGCTCACCCCGTCAGAGCTTTTTTATATGAGCCCGCCCACTATCGCAGGAAAGGCAACGGGATTGGCTAGAAGTTCAGAGTACTGAAGAAGAAAAAAAGGGATTGACATGTCCAAAGACCAATAGATCTTTAATGAAGCTAAGCACCAATTGAAGCACCTTCTTTCAGTTTCGGTAGAACCACAACAATCGTAACGGTTCCTACTTGGAACCAAACTTCGGTGCCAAACCCTACCAGCCAGCGTGCCTAGCTTAGATACCGGAGAAGAGAAGACATTTTTTCCATTTCCATGCTCAAATTCGCCATCACTGAATTTTTCTGTGAGTTTAATACAATATTTATGGTAGCAGAGCAGCAAACCCTGGAAAATGTTTGCAAGACTCCACTGAATTTCTTGATGTGACCACGGAAATGCGAACGGCAGCTCATTTGACCACAGTCCTAAAGGATTGTAAATCAATGAAGGTTCGGTCAACAAAGATCTTCACTTCCTAGTCCGAGCTGACATTCCGCTAAAAACAATACGGCTGGACATTACAGATATTGCTTGACATTTTCATGCAGCAGTGGTGAAGATTTACGCGAGCGAGACACAGAGCTATTATAATCAGATGGGGGGATAGGGGCGGAGCTTCTCATTTTAGCTCCAAAAGCCACACCCCCTCAGAGGAGATTATGAAAACAGAGGCTTTCAGATCAACATAAATGACTTTAAGACATTTAGGTTAAAAACTTCATAATCATAATAAAAACACTACTTGGAACTTTTTTTTTTTTAATTAAAATTTTTTTTCATAGGGCCACTTTAAGTCACATGACCCAGATGGAAGTTGTGAACAGAATCAGGAAGTCTTTCAAATAAAACTTTCTTCAGGATCAGAAAAATAAACGATGGAGAAATAATCTAAGTTTGCGCATTTATTTACTTTTTTCTCCCTGTGGCCCAGTACAATGTGACCAACAGACCAGTGCTGGTCTGCAGCCCAGGGGGTTAAGGGACCGCTGTACTAGACTACATCGAACCAAGGAGGGGTCATCCGTGAGACCGTACGTTGTAAAAAAAATAAAATAAAAAATCTCCATCAAGGCTGTGCATGTGTTTCTGTGTGTGCTACAAATCGGCTTCATCCTGCAGACTCACAGCTGCTCCGTCATGATTGAACATTTTAAGAAGTGGGATCAGTCTGGATTACTTCAAGCAGAGAGTAAAGAGGATGAAGGCTGCAGGTGAGCAGCCCAGAACATGGAGGACACGAAGGTCAGAAAAAACTAAGCTTGAAGTTGGATCAGACTGACTTTCTGTCTCCATATGCACCGCTGGGAAATGTATGGATTATTTTAAATCTCTGCAATCTGTTTGACCACACAGTTTCTAAGTGCATGGAAACGCAGTTCTGCTTTTCTGTTAATAATTAATAAATATTAATTTATGACTGAGTTTATGATCTGTGTTAACTATGACAACATAAATGCTAAATGAAGGAGATCTGCCATTCCAAGCCTGTTTTCCTTTGTTAAAAGCTTTCCTGCTGTTGTTCACACAGCAGGAAATCAAATCGTAAAATCAGATCAATACATGTCAAAAAATATTCAAACATTTCCCAAAAGAAAATGGTGGCAGCAGCATCATCTGCCTCTGCAGCATCACTCAGATGGAACGCCATTCATGCTGCACCCGCTCCTCCTCTGGTTCTCCTCTCAGACTTCCCCTGGAGGATCAGGGGCTCAGACAAAGACCACAGCGTTGTGGAACGCTCTCTTTATAGAACACAGTGAAGCATAAAAAAGACGGAGAAGATTGTCTGCATGAAAGGGGCTTCTGCAAAGATGGTCAGATAGTGTTATGGAGACCCTATAAACCTGTGGAGAGACTTCCAAAAGACAAGCTGTTATGGCTTTAGCTCTTTTTTTCCTTGAATGTACTATAATCTTATAGACAATCACAAAAAAAACAAAACAAAACCACACCATGTAGCTATGACATACACTGTAATAATATCAGTTCCTCATGTTTTAGCACTACTCTTAAATAGAGGTGTAATGATTTAACAAACATTCAATTCCTATTATTAATTATAGGTTGATAATCTTATTCATAGTTGATATTGGTTCATGTTGAACTATTATCCGTGAACAGTACAGGTGAAGTTTTCCAGATTCCTTGTATTTCTTCAAGATAATCAAGAGTAAATTAACTATATGTACAAACAAACAAGTAAATAAGAATGAATCTGAGGCAGATCAATCCGGTTGGAGAATAGAAATCCATTCATTCATTAATTGTTACCCCCATACTCTTTAAAGTATGTACAGGGTTTTATGAAACCTTTAAGCAGGACATTGAACGCCACATTCCTCCCGTTGGTCATAGGTTGGTGTCAGTGTTCACTGTAGCGGTTGTCATACCCCAATCTGTTACAGCAACTCAATCGATTTATGCATACCTAAATATGATGTCACTTTCACTTAAGTATTTTACTGTCAGAGTATGTTTTTGGATTTTAATAACAATAATAACTATGTAAACTATGTTCACAATAATGAAAATGTTTACTTTACTGTTGGAAAAAATAAAAGTAAAAAGAAACGCTAAGGCTCAGGACAGGAGTGCACTATCCTAGGACTACAAGTGTTTTCTTCTTCTACTGTTTTGTTTGATGGCAGTTAACTCCCACAGCGCCATCTACTGAACTTTATCAACTCAGTTAACTTCAAACTCATTAACATATTATTTTTATAGGAAAAAGCTGCTGCGGTGCTTCGTGAAATCTCCTCCTTTTGTCCTGTTGCCAACATGTAAATAATAAAAACAAACAGAGAATGACTCCAAGCCGCGTGGCTGTCATTCTATCACTTATTGTTGAGATTTTATTGTAATGACAAAAATATATGATTATACATTGTAGGATTTAGGCAACTATTTTTTTATTTTTTTGCAGCCGGGGAAAGTGTTAAAAAAATATTTAAATTAGTGTCATCACAAATTTATTTGCTGCTTGAATCGCTTGGACAGTCGTAATTTAGGCAGAGCTGTTGGGGAATACTACTGGGAGCTGATCCTCTTGAAATATATTTTATTTAATTTTTTTGATAATGAGCTACAAAGTTACAACCTTGGAAAAACAAACGTACAAAAGCTATACAAGTTATGGGAGTAAATATGAATTAAATCACTTAAAAGTCACAACGCTTGACACATAGAAGAGGTGATGTAATATTTACATGTTTTTTGGGCCTTTTAAGAAAGTAAAGTACTATATAAGTTTGCACAATTTACCATTTACCTCTATGTCTACCTGTTAGTCTCAGAATTTTACATTTTAAAGAGAAAGAAACACAACAAATATTACAAAGCCCCAACCTTCTGTTGTAGATTTAAAGCCAACCAGAAAGTGAGCTTGTAGTAGGTGTGTGACATTTAATGGGACTTTAACTGTGAAGTACCAAAGCGTTCAAATAATTCTTCAAATAGATTGATTTCAGAAGGAAACAATTCCCCACAAACTCCCATGTCAATGGTTTTAAAAACCATTTTCTATTAGAAGTCTAATTTTTGCATTATTTGAAGTGTTTTGTGATTGGCAGGTGGAAGGACCCAACGAATCTCCAGTCAATATGGCTGAGCCACTTCAAACTCAATTTCTGTCGTTCTCAGGGGTTAGACATCATGGCTGCATTTAGTTTGTGTCTAAAGGTTATGCAATTTCAAATGAGCATCGTGTATGGGTTCCTTAACAAAAAATCATTTTTTTGTGGCACAACCATCAAAATACAGACTTCAACAGTTTTAAAGTAAGTGTTTTGTTGAAAAAGGATCGGTAAGTCATAAATATTCATATTTAGCTAATGCACTATTATTTATGTACCAATCATATCAGTTTGAATATCTGTGAGGCAGATAAATTACCCGTTATAATAAGACTTTGTGTTTTTGTTTCATAACCAGGTAGAGAGGAAGATGAGCAGAGAGGGTCGCTAATGGAGGGAAAAGCCATCTTAATGGTTCAGCAGATGACAGAAAACAGAAACAGGCTTTCACATCCAGCTGGTTCAAAAGGTGCTGCATACAGCAGGCAGACTTTAAATATTTGTGTGACTGATCTGTCAGCACAGACATTATCCTGAGCCTCTAGAAAATGATACCAAAACAGAGATTTTTATCAGCGGCGGATGAGCTCTGTGAGCTGCGATCGCATCACAGCCAACTGCAAACACTCACCGGCCACAGCATCACTTACAACTGCTCAGCTGTGCGTTGACACAAAGCTAATCGGCTCATTACATGGCTGATTTAAGAAACAGCCTGTTTTTCTCTGAAATCTTGAAACAAGGGCTCTTCATGCAGTGAACCGCTGCCATTCTCTCTTTCATCCTCTTTCTGAAACACCAGCAGCCGCGTTCAGTCACCTTTCCCCTCAGAGCTCAGGCTGAACTCAGCAGCTAATTTTGGACGTGTGTGCCTGAATGCACTGAGCCACTGCTATGTGGATGGCTGATTACAAGAAAACATCAAAGTGCGGTTTAACTAAAGAAACAATCAATTAGACTGTTTTAACTCAGTGTGGGGCAAAAGTTCACATGAGGGAGGTCAAACTCCTCCACAAACAAGGCAGGACAGTAAAGGCCAACGCACCCCAGAGGCAATGCAGAGTTGTCATGTGACATGTCAAGCGACATGGGTAACACATACTGGGAACAGCTGAAATTTAGATAGATTTATCATTGTCAAGTCTACGCAAGATAAAATGTATCTAAATAAAGCAACCTGGTGTCCCTAATGGACCCAAACATAGGTCCCAAAGATGTTCTATTGGGTTAATCAGGGGATGGTGAAGACCATTCAGTTGTTTCAATTCCTTCATCCTCCAGGTACTGCCTGCAGACTCTTGTCATGTGAGGCCGGGCATTGTGGTGCATTAGGAGGAAACCAGGACCTACTGCACCAGCGTAGGGTCTGACAATGGGTTGAAGGATTTCATCTGGATACCTTATGGCAGTCAGAGCACCATTTCCTAGACAGTAAAGGTCTGTGCGTCCCTCCATGGATATGCCTCCCCAGACCATCACTGACCCACCACCAAACCTGTCATGTTGAACCACGTTGCAGGCAGCAGAACGTTCTCCTGGTCTTCTCCAGACTCATTCACATCTATCACAGGTGTTCAGGGTGAACCTGCTCTGGTCTGTGAAAAGTACAGGGTGCCAGTGGAGGACTTGCCAATTCTGGTGTTGTTGAGCAAATGCCAGTGGAGCTCCACGGTGCTGGGCAGTGAGCACAGGGCCCACTACAGGACGTGGGGCCCTCAGGCCACCTTCATGAAGTCTGTTCCTGATTATTTGGGTAGAGACATTCACACCAGTGGCCCTCTGGAGGTCATTCTGTAGGGCACGAGCAGTGCTCAGCCTGTTCCTCCTTGCACAAAGGAGCAGGTATGGGTCCTGCTGAGGGGTTGAGGACCTTCTACGGCCCTGTCCAGCTCTCCCAGAATAACCAGCAGTCTCCTGAAATCTCCTCCATGTTCTGGAGATTGTGCTGGGAGACACATTAAATCTTCTTGCTGCAGCACGTGTGGATGTTCCATCCTGGAGAAGTTGGACAACTTGTGCAACTTCTGTAGGGTTAAGGAATCTCCTCATACTGCCAGTAGAGAGAATTACACAAGCCGGAATCAGCACGAGTGGAAAACCAGCCAAAAAAGATCAAGAGGGAGAAACTTGAAATGACCTCCACATGTAACACCAGTCCTGATTGGAGGGTTTTCTAATTGTTGCCACTGAAGTGCACCTGTTGTTAATTCATGAACACCAATACAGCTGAAATTGATGAACGAGGCCCTCAGCTGATTAACCAACAAGAACATTATCAGACAGGTTTAATTAAATTCATGCCAGGCCCAATCGAAACACTGATTTGTTTAGGAAATAGTCTTGACATGTGAGCAAAAAATAAATAAATAAATAAATAAATAATCATTACACTTTGTCAAATTTGAACTGACCCACTGCACCTTTTAACTTGCATGGAAGCCTGCACTGCTGTGAAGGAAATGATCAGAGCGTTTGTGTTCCAGTAACCCGAAAAGAAAAAAAAAAACACAAACCGTAAACCGAATCAAGCCTTCTATCATTTAGAGGAAAACACACATCCTTAAAAGTCATCGGGGTGAGCGGGATCGCTGTGGCAAAGGCCTCACTGGAAACACATCACACCTCGTCGCCATAGCAACAAGCGGAGGACAAGACAATGGCTCCACTGGGCTTGTGGAAGATGTACAGCACCGGTTGGGAATGAGCATGAGAGTGGGCTTTAGAGAGACATCGATGAGAAGAGTAAGGACGTGGGAAGAAAAAAAGACTGTCTTTGTGTTCCTGCATCTTCTGCAGAGCAAATCATCAAATTAATACTAGGATCCAAAACATGTTTTCTGGCCCTGTTCACCGTGGGGGGAAGATCAGCTATGATTTGTAGTCAGAACAGTTTTGACCAATTGGAGGACTGCGTTATCGCACTGACTCATTTCAACACATTTTTTATTTAGGTTAAATCTTTCAAATCCTACAATAATACAAAATACACATTTCATTATGAAAGTTTTTCTTTTCTAAAACTGATTTTTAAAAATAATCTTTGCTAAATGAACAGAAATGCACACATGATGTAACATGTTTGTACTGCAGCGGTGCTGATTGACATTGCAGTTCTTCTTTCTTACTGCGCCTTTAGGCAAAAATTTCACCACCGCCACACACTCAAACCTCATTGAAATGTAACCATACTTGGTTCTTCGTAAAAATTAATTTTCGGAATGAACGACTCCCCAACAAAAAAAAGATGACATCACAGTGGGCCATATCGTTAAAAGATATAATGTGGCAAAAAGCTCTTACAGGGTCAAAAACAATCATTCAGAGTTCACTAATGAAACCAAAATGCCTCAACACATCAGAGATGTTCAAAGTGAGTTTTGAATTTATGACTTTTAAAAAAAACTTTTTTATCATATTTACATTTTTCCGAGAATATGGAGAAAAAGGTTTTCTTCAGAAAATTTCACACACATTCCCGCCAGTTTCAGGCTGCAATCACAACAGAATTTTAGACAACCTTTGACTTCAAAAATAGTGAATTTTTCAAAAAGATGACCTTTAGTACTTCCTGCAAATTTAAATTCCTGCTAAATATTTAAATCTATCGCCTCCTAATTCCTCGAGCATCTGTCAGGACCTAACCAGTCATATCCTTCTCCAACCACCAGAGGGAGCCCTCACCTGACTGCCTCTGTCATCCTTATGTACTCCAATTCCCATCATGCATCAGCCACCATGTTCCTGTCACCACCAGCTGTTTGTCATCATCATCAGTACTGTATATATTCCTCCTCCTCTGTCTGGGAAGTCTTGATTTGTTACCCTGTACATTCATTCTGAGCATTCATACTTTTGCCTGCCTGAGTCTGACTCGCGAATGTTTTTCGTCTCCCGCCTCGCTCCAATGTTTGACCCTGGCTTGTCTCCTGACTACGTTTCGCCTTTCTAATCGGAACCTATTGCTATTAAATTTCAAGTTGCATATAGATCCACTCGCCTCAGCTCCTGGAAAGTTTGTAGATTTTAAACAGCGCAAGTTTTGCGAGCTTGTAAAAGTAGCGTTTCTTCATTGCTTTCACAGTTTTCCCCAAAACCTTAGCTGCTGTACGAAATCAGATCAAAGAGCAGAATAGAATAGAACTGTGAACATGGCCCTGAAAACGCACAGAGAAGCCAGTCTGAAACGCATACTGTGACAAAACATCCTCCTCTGCTTACAAACATAAATGAATCCAGCTTATAAACCGTTAAACTACCATTCAGAGTTTATATAAACCAGGGGTCACCAGAACAACGCCAGCGGGCACCAGGTAACCTCCAAGGACCACACCACCTGCCCGCAGGTCTCTTCCAAAAAATAGCACAACTCACTTATAAACATTTATAAAATTCTATTTTATTATGTTGCTATTTTTTTTTACTACACCTGTGTTTACATAAATTAAAAAAATTAAAACATCTTAAAAATGTTCATGATACATGAACTTTAGATAAGTTTAGGTGACCTCTGACCTACTCCAGTTCAAAGATTATTTAATTAGTTAAAAAGGCTGCAGATTTAGTCATTAGTTCAAAATGTACAAGTTAATTTTTCTTTAACATTACATAATTGATAAACATGGTACAACAAAGGGAAAATGGGACATTTTTCCCATGAAATGTAGTGATTATTTGAAAATGTAACAATTATTGAGATTAATAAAGTGCTGAATATAGAAAATTGTTTCCTAGCTTGTCGTCGTTTTAGATAATTATGTTGAGAAATCAGTGTCTTTAAATAATATTCATTGTTAATTTAGAACTAAATGCAAATTAAGCAAATTTGTTATTTCAAACTGTTATCCCTGCATATGTCTCAGTACCCATGAAGTAGCCGTCAGTCATAAAAAGGTTGATGACATTGAAACTCTCAATGGTCCAGCTGCAGCCAACTGTTCCTGTTTGGGCTTCAATGTTTCACCTGCAGCGCACATTGTCTGCATATGATGTAAAATCCAGCGCAGTAATGACACACAATCGAAATGAATTGTTTACATGCACCACGATGGAATCAACAAAACAAAACCCACCTATCTCAATCGGAAGGAAAAGGTCAGAAAGTCACACTTCAGGCTGACTTATTCATGTTGGGCTTGTTGTCATCATCTGCAGTAACAGCCGCCCTGCTGTAAATTCAGAAAAGCACAAAGCCCCCTGGAGGCATGGCTGTGCAGTAAAACCAATAACGTCTGTTTTAACTTCTTTACATGTTTTTCCTTTAAGATGCTAAAAGATTTGAGCTGGAGTCCACGTTCTGGAACAAAAAAAAGCACAATATTTTTGGGATAATCCAACAAACTCTGTATTTGTGTCCTTCAGAAATGGAAAATAATTCAGATTTAGAAGTATTTTGCCTCAGAGACCATCACTAATGAGCATAACACGTTATCCCTTTAACACCTGAGGCGTCATCAGTGACGCTGAAACACAAAATCTTCAATATTCTGTAAATTTCTAACCGTTCAGCCGCTTTATTCCTTCAGAATCTAATGGAATTACCATGTTAACAGCTGAAAAGATGCAGTAAATCAAACACTGCTCATACTGGAGGTTTTTAAAGGGTTAAAAAAAAAAAGACACAGAGTGGCAGACGTGTGTGACGTCACTCATCAATGTTCCCGTTTGTCTCTCTGTGACTAAAGGAGGTCCAGAAAGCACGTCTGCACTGGGTGGTGGTCTCTGATATCAAGCTGCGAGGAGGGGGGCTGCAACTTCATTTCAATTCTGTGAAAGTTTGCACACATGCAGTGACAGGAGGTCAAGCGCGCAGGAAAAACGGGATCCTATCTCTCTCAGATTAGCTCATCAAACAGGAACACTCAGATATGAGCAGGAAATGAGAAACAGGAGCCTGCTGGGTTAGCAACACTTTTCAGATTTGAATTCTCCTGTCATGTTCCTGTGATTTCAGTGAAAAACATTATAAAAGAAGAGCTATTGAAACAACAGAGGATTATACAGATATGAATGCGAGCAGCAGACCAGCCTGCATGACATGTGTACCTCTGACTGAGATGGAGAACAGCAGCTTCAATGGAGGAGAGCAATAAGCACTGATTCCCCATAAGAGCCATTTTGACAACATGCGCAGTGATTTATGTCCGGGAATGTAATCAAGTTGGCCCAATAACATCCTCAGCAGAAGCATTTCTGCAAGGCCACATGGACAGAAAATTACAGGCCTCGTTAATACAGCAGAGCAGGGTTTCTGTTTAGTCTGACCGAGCTCTAGAAAAAGATCCACCTCGATCATCTTTGGCTTTGTAGTAAAAGCGTTCCCGGCGGTCTTTTAGTTGTGTTTATGCTGCTTTTAGACAAAATCAAAAACGTATGTAACAGTTTCTGCAGGAGTTCATTTGAAATTCACCTCTGAGTTATGGGCGGGACTGTTGGCATGGAGCAATGCCGTCCCACTTCCCGTCATGCAATATAGTTTTGAATTTCACCGCCATCACACCAGACGCTTACTTTTTCGTGACGGTCAACAGGCGCTTCTGCTCAGCTGTGGTTATTTGAGCTTCACAATTAATTTGCCATCATCCATCTTGACTTATATCCAACTGCTCTCTCCTTCTCTCTCGATCTCAGTCATGTGACTCCTCCAGTTTATAACAAAAACTCAGAGAAATCAAGATGTTCTGAGGGAGCTGCAGAGGCTGTGCAAATTTCCCAGGAGGGGAGCCCAAATGAAGAGCACGCCAGCCCGCATTCTCTTCAACACACACACTTACAGGTACGTTCACTTACAGCGAGCCTGCATGGAGAAATGGCATCAGATGACCCAGAAGCAGCTCGAAACAACCTGATAATCGCAGTGGATAATTATTATTATTCAGAGCAGGATTTATTATGGATGAAACTGGAAAATACTGGATAGAGATGCCTTCTCGCACTTAACTGATGAAGGAGAAAGCGCGCGCTTTTTGAAGGCACAGTGACAGAGTGATTTAAATATATAAAAATAAAAAATTCTTTATGCTGAGCAATACTTCAATGTTCTAAATGTTTCTAAAGCATGATCAGAAGTGTTTTTGATGAGTATGCATCAATTAGGGGGATGGAGACCGGGGGTTATCCATATTGCAGATTGGCGTATTCACAACCCCCACAAATAGGGGGAGAAATATCTTTTCTTTTCTTCAGTCTGTTAAGATTCAAAAAAATTATCGCATTTGTCAATAGCGGTATTTTATTGTAAAAACATTAGTTATATTTTGAAAATTGACCAGATTTTCTTGAGTGGCATAACTTCACGTCTGGTGTGAACTACACCTACAGGTTAACAAGGGCGCAGAATGGAAGCGCTCCGACGTTCAGTGTGCACCCGGCAGTGTCATGGACACCCTCTTCTCCTCAAGACCACCTGTGGTCACACGGGTGCTTCTTGTTCTCCAAATTGTGAACTGTGTATTGAAAGATGTGCTCTTCTCTAGTTCTCTGGCTTATGTACGTTTCTCTTCTTCTTGAGATTAAAACCCTGAACTGGACTTCTGGACCTTTTGTTGTTTCTTTCTCCTGCAACATGCATTTGCCTGCAAGAGGATGCATCAGTGGATGCATCAGAATGGAGCGGAGCAGGGAGCATGTGACCTGCCTGCCCAGTGTATTTTTTGTCACAAATAATTTTTTTTCATCTGCTTCTGACTTACAATAATCTGAATAAATGCAATTTTAAACTTCATTTTTTAGATATGTCCTCAGTCATGAGAAAAATACCATAAGAACATGTTAAATTATAGTAATACATTTTTTTAAATAAAGACTAAAGTAAAATATTAGAATAACAATTGGAAGTTCCTGCCCACTCAAAATATTAGTAAAAATTATTGCTATTGTCAGCATTTTTAGAGGAAAAATACAAGGCCCACTCTGAGGAAAATTGTGTTTTTGTTGTTTTTAACATATTCTCAAGGTATTTTCCTGAAAATTGAGAATATACTTAAACAAACTTAAGCTAAAAGTTGTATTTGTAAGCATTTCTTTTGTCAAATCCAAGTGCAACAGTTAACATGAACGTACCTCAAAATGTATTCATAATGAATCCCTTTTCTTGTGCAAATTTCAACTTCAGATTCCAAATAATGCCACATATTAAACATTAAAGTACTAAGTTTTATAAGTGCAAAAAACATCATAAACATAAAGGTAAACTTCAAAACAAACTTAAAGAGACACAGATGTTGCTCAAGAATGGATCTGTTTGGCCATAATAGCTCAATATTTCCCTTTCTGTAATAGAAGCCCAATCTAATTTATTCATTTTTACAGGAATGTTACTTGACAGAGCAGGTAAATACTCACAATTAATTGCCACAGTGAAAGGGATGTGATCAGTTGTAGTCCCCATATAAGATTACTGTCAGTGATGACCAGAGTACTAGCCCACTTAAATACTAAATCTATGGTAAAAGTGTCTTGCTGAAAAATAGAAAATTATTATACAAAACAAACAAAACACAAATAATTGACCTATTGTCTGTACATCAGCAGCATATTTAATTAACACTACACAATAGTGAATTAATAAAATATAAACATAGCTTCTATAAACCTAATCATCCTCACTTAAAAACCTCATCTCATTAATTTTCTATTCAATTTTGTTCTTTAAATAAATTCTCCCTTTGTGAGTGAAGAAAAAGCAGTACATCATTTTCACAAAAACACTTAACCTTATTCAAGATGTTTCTGACAAGATAGCCACACCCCTGGTATCCCCCCCTAACTATGATGTGCTGAGGTCAGTTGGTAGATGTCCCAGCACCATAAAGTCAGAGTTCAAGGAGTTCAAATGTCCCAGGTCCTGTTTAGAGATGAATGTCTCTTGAAGACACAAAATGTCACAACTTTCCATGAGTTTATCGACAACTCTGCGGCGAGCTTTCCCCGCAGGCCGCAGTTGTATGATGCAACTCGTCCTGTCATTCGCGTGTTCAGGACAGCGACACTGTCCCCGCATTATGTGAGGAACTCAGTCCAACCACGGCGATCTGTCGCGGCTCGTAATACCGCCAAATCTGCGCTCACTACGTTACTCAGCAGAAACTTTAAAAGAGCTGAATGGAGAGTTTGCGGAACCGACCCTTTGACAGATCACCTCACGCCGACACATCCGCGTCCAGAACCGGGGAAACCTCGAGGCGAACACACTCACCAGCTTCGTCCGGACTGTTTTGACGCCTCCAGACGCTCCGGTACCGATGACAGTCTCGCCGGCCGCTTTCTCACTTCGTTTAAGCGACACAGATTGGAGGATAAAGGAGCATTTTGAGGTCTCCGGTTCCTCTCGATCACCTGCGACCACTTTGAAGAGCGCGTGACACCTCCAGGGCTCCAGCTCAGCATCTGTGCTGCCCACGGCGGCCGGCGTCGGAGCTTCTCCTCGAGCTGCTCCGGAATGCGGCCGGTGGTGGAAGCGGGTCCTCTCTCCGGACCTCCACTGTTGCAGGATTGCATGACCGCGGATCCTCCAGAGTCCCGGCACTCCGGCGCGTTCACATCAGCTGTCACAGCGGTAGACTGTCGCTGACGTCGGCTAGTTTCAAACCTCGGTCTCGGTTCAGATTTTGTTAAAAACGTCACAGTCCTAATTAAAACCCCATTGGGAACATTTAACGATTTTTTTTTTTTAATTGTTGCAGGGGGACTTTAAATGATCTCAATAGATTACACCACAGTGGCCTCTTTGATGTTTTGATGATGGCGCAACTCTGATGACGTCATCACAACACCCCTTACTGAGACCTTGTGATGACGTCAAACACGTCATCAACACAATACTATCAGACCCTATAAACGTAGCTCGACATCTCAGGAAAATCACTCATCCGAGAAGGAAGAGAAAGACCAAGACTAAGCTGACCAGCACAAAGTTCCACTGATATCAAAGTTTGAAATAATTAAAAAGAAATTCACCATGACTTCAAAGCCTGTTAAATCAATCTTTGGAAAAGTGAACTTCGGGAGACACGACTCCAGAGGTTCTGAAAAGAAACCAAAAGGTCGTGCTCCTAAGTTAAACAAGCACAATTTTCCTGTTCTGAACCGGAGCGGGAAAATACCAACAAATCCCCTCTATGCACGGGAACCGTTGCCGGACCAAAAGACTCCGAAACCGGACAAAAACAAGTCTGAAACACCGACCCCCTTTGTTGAACCAACATCTGCCGCCATTTCAACAAAGCCCGCCAAAGACTGCGGCCAACCAGAGTCTACAATGAACCCACCTGCTCGTGCATCCAAATCACCAATAAAAGCAGATAAGTCTGCTAAACAGAGTGAAAACGAGAAGGAAACAGGTCCAATTGTTCCTGAACAGACACTCAGTGTGGTGGCAGAAGAACCACCAACAGAGTCCAATTCTGACTGTCTAGACCAGAACAATTCTCCATCTGTGAACCAGATTCAGGACAAATCCTCCTTGAATGACTTCAGTGATCACGAAGTTAAAGAAGAAGTTGCTGAACCAACATCTGCTGCCATTGAAGAGCAGAAAGCAGGTCCAATTGTTCCTGAACAGACACTCAGTGTGGTGGCAGAAGAACCACCAACAGAGTCCAATTCTGAATGTCCTTCAGAAGTGGTTCAGGAACCTGTCCCAACTGTTTTTCCAATCACCTTCGGAGACGTTGGTGTTTTGGAAGAACGGAAGGGACCGTCTCCTGTAGAGTTTGTGGAGCCCAAGAAACCCAGGCCAGTAACAGCTGAGGAGCCGGCTAAACGGGATGGAAAGAAGAAGACGGCAAAGCTGAATGGAGTTCCTGTGCAGAAAAATACAAACACTGCTGCACTTCCACATGAGAATCCTGACCTCAAGTTAGAAGTCATGCGTCTCAAAGAAATCATTCAGCGGAAAAATAAGGTTCTGTCTGGCGTTACTAAGAGGATGAACAAACTTGGAAAAGAGTTAAAGTCCCGGACAACCTTCCTGGAAAAAGCCAAAAACTACCACAGCCACATACAGCAACAGAGGACGGAGACGGAAACTGAAGCTGCGTTGGCTCAATCTCAGGCGTTGTTGAAGGAGAAGGAAGAGGAACACCTGAGAGAAAGCACGTCTTCAAAGGCCAACATAGAACAGCTCAAACAGACGCTTAAAGCTGAACGGGCTCTCAAGGAAAAGGAGAAAAAATCTTTCCAGAAGGCGCTCGATGAAAAAACTCGTGACATTTCGGAACTCCCAAAAAAATCCAGCAGCTGGAAGAAAATCAGGAGGAGATCTTAAAAACAAGAGCAAACGAGGAAGAGCAAAAACTGCAATGGCAGAAAGAAAAGAGCTCCTTTCTCCAGGAAATCTCTCAGCTGAAACAGCTTGTCCAGGAAAAGGACAACCACGTCTGCAAGCCTGAGCAGGAGTACAAAAAAGCTCTTCACCGCCTCCATGAGAAGATGACGTACCTAAAAGACAATAATCGGATAGATCCACAGCTCATCCTTCAAGCTAAGCACCTGGAAAAATGTCTTTATAAGGAAAAAGAAAAGACCAAAGAAGCCAACAACTGCGTAACCCAGCACATGGAAGAGTCCACAAAATTAAAAGTTGCGTTGGTCCAAACACAGACCGATCTGCACAACCAAATGCAGCTGTTTGAAACCGTGAAAGACAGGCTCCAAAAAGAGCATCAGATGGAATCAGCCAAGATTCAACATGCCTTAATGGAGACTAAAAAACAGCATGAAGAGGACAAACAGAAGTGGGACGAAGAGAAGTCCTCCCTTTCTCAAGAAATCTCTCAACTAGAAGAGGATGTCAAGAGAAAGGAGGACAAACTCAACCGCTGCCAAAAACGCTTCACCAAAAGGCTGAAACAGCTCCAAGAGCAGGTGGACGATCTGAAAGAAAAGACTAAGAAAAAATCACGCAGTGGTTTTCTGAGTTTTTTCAGAAGATCTAGCAAAAAAGATTAGGAGTCCTGACCACCAGGGATGAGGTCTTTAAAGGAAAGACCTCCTTTAAAAGTGACTTTTAGATGAAATGTAGGAACTTTATTTTATAAGTTGTTAGTTTAGTTAAATTTATCTTTTTTTATTCTTAATTTTACTGGTGTCTCCTTTTATGCTATATAAAATGTAGGCAAACACCAGTTCAAAAAAAAAAAATTAAGTAGACCAAACTGAGTTCTTTTTTTAAATGTAGTTTTTAATATATGCGAGTGAGTGAGGAATCCTCGCCACCAAGGATGAGATCTTTGAAGAAAAGGTTAAAGACCTCCTTTGAATGTTACTTTTAGCTGAAATGTAGGAACTTTATTTTATAAGTTGTTAGTTTAGTTAAATTTATCTTTTTTTATACTTAATTTTACTGGTGTTTCATTTTATGCTATATAAAATGTAGGCAAACACCAGTTAAAAAAAAACAAAAAAAAAATTTAAGTAGGCCAAACTGAGAGTTCTTTTTTTAAATGTAGTTTTTAATATATGTGAGTGAGTGAGGAATCCTCACCACCAAGGATGAGATCTTTAAAGAAAAGGTTAAAGACCTCCTTTGAATGTTACTTTTAGCTGAAATGTAGGAACTTTATTTTATAAGTTGTTAGTTTAGTTAAATTTATCTTTTTTTATTCTTAATTTTACTGGTGTCTCCTTTTATGCTATAAAAAATGTAAGCAAACACCAGTAAAAAAAAAAAAAAAACTTTAAGTAGACACAAGTTAAAAAAAAAATAAAAAAAGGTGATGTAGTTTTGTTGATTGAATATATGTATGTATGTGTGTGAGTGAGTGAATGTGTGAGTGAATGGGTGAGTGAATGGGTGAGTGAGTGTGTAATGCAACCTCAAGGGAACACAATCCAGTGTTCTCTTGTGCCGGTCCCAAGTCCGGATTAATGCAGAGGGGGTGTGTGAGAGCAAAAACTAATTTAGATATGTGAATATTTACTTATATATTTATCTGGTACAATAACATAAATGAGTGAATGAACAGGATGGATAGGTGAGTGGTTAGAATGGATGAAATTAGATTGATCTAAGAATGGATAGAAGTAAAAAATACAGTGAAAAGTGGGGGACTGAATGAATCCAATAATTAACAAATGATTTCATTCATTCATTAATACACGTAATGCAACCACAAGGGAACTCAATCCAGTGTTCTCTCGTGCCGGTCCCAAGTCCGGATTAATGCAGAGGGGGTGTGTGAGATGTATGTGTACATATATGTATTTTTATATGTATATGTCAGGAGTCAGAGGTCTGTCTCCCCTTTGGGAGCATTCTCCTGAGTTCTAACTCATCTGACTCTAATCTGACAATCACCCAGCTGCTTCTTAAGCAGTACACAGAGCCTCACTCTGTGCAAAATGTTGTTTTGTGCCGCACTCCCTGCATTACCGAGCGTTTCATTCTGGACCTGATCCTCTGTTTCTGTTCCAGTTTCATCTGTTTTCTTGCTGCATGCCCTGACCCTCGCCTGGACCCAGACAACTCTACTCTCTTCTTGGATGACCTCTGCCTGTCTGACCCTGATTCCATAAGCTCTTTGCTCTGCTCCATTCTGATGTATCCTCTGAATGTCTTTGTTTTTTTTTTTTGTCTGAGCTGGAATCTGCTGGTGTTGCTTGCCATTTTTGTTGCACCAGTAATATTAGGTTGGAGTTGTGTGGGGCTGTATACTAGTGGGATTACGTGCAATACATGGATGATGGGTAGTGAGGACGGGTCTACTCCACGACAACAGTCTCGCCTACAACTTACAGACAAATTCCCAATGAACTCCTGCTGCTCTGCAGAAACTGTCCTAGAAAACAACACAGGTTGATCATTTTTTATAAAACAGCAGAGTTTTAATCAAAAGAGCACTGGGAACGGTTTGAAAATAGATAAAGAAAATGATCAGAGTGGTACTTTGAGCATCTGTTGTTTATTTTGGATCTATACTGGCTAAAACGCGTGAGGGGGGTAATGGCTGGGACAGACCAGCAGCTTTTTGTGTGCTTGTTTACCTTCCAGGGCAGACTGGTATTTACAGCGGCTTTGCTTCACAAGTCAATAAACAAAACTGTTGAGTTTTACTTCGGTGTTCTTTGAACTGACATCACTTCCTGTTTGGGAGGAAGCAACATTTGTGCAGTGTTCTCTATCTCCCAAATAAATTGCCACCTCATGCTCCTGCATGTGGGATGCTGGCCAAATGACAAGTGAGACTCTGTCTGCTCATTTTTCCTCTGTTATGCAGTTTCATTGGTGATTTCCAGCCTTTGAACAATGGCAGCGCCAACAGGTTATGGCCCAGAAAAAGAGTTTTGGAAGCCGATGGAACCGTTTGTGCTATGACGGAGATGAAAAGAACTAAGAGCTATGGGAAACAAAGTTCCTGGCACACCTGCGACTGCTTGACCTGAAGAGTGTCAAAGTTGGTGACCCACCTGATGAGGAAGATGAAGAGCAGAAGAGGATGCAAGAAAAATGAAGAGCTTATGCAGAACTGATTCAGCTGTTGGATGACAAGAGTCTGTCTCTGGTGATGAGAGATGCTGCAGATGATGGCAGAAAAGCAATGCAAATCCTGAGAGAACACTATGCTGGTAAAGGAAAACCAAGGGTGATAAGTTTGTTCACAGAGCTGACATCTCTACAGAAAAATGTGAATGAGACTGTTACAGACTATATAATCCTGGCAGAGACTGCAATCACAACCCTGAGAAATGCAGGAGAAACTCTCAGTGATGGCCTGCTGACTGCAATGGTTCTGAAGGGCCTGCCTGACACATTCAAGCCATTCTCTGTTTATGTGACGCAAAGTGATGAGAAGTTGACCTTTGCGGAGTTCAAAACCAAGTTGAGGAGCTTTGAAAGCACAGAAAAGTTTGCTGCTGCTGGTGTTATTGATGACAGTGGGATGAAAGTGAGAGGAAGACAAACATGGACCACAAAACTCACATGTTACAACTGCAACCAGAAAGGCCACAAAGCCCAAGAGTGCACCTCCAACCCCAATGAAGGCCAAGAACAGAAACAGCGGTGCAGCTTATGCAAGAGTCCCACACACAGAGATGAGAACTGCAGGCGGCGAGGGCGAGACAAAGTCAAGACAGCGGTGGATGAAGATCATACATTTGTATTTAAGGTGGACCAGCTGGACGACGCCCACATGAGTGGAGTAAAGAGGAAAGGCCTCATGGTCGACTCTGGAGCAACAAGACACATCATCACTGACTTAAGCAAGTTCAAAGACTTTGACACAAGTTTCCAACCACAGAGCCACACTCTGGAGCTGGCTGGTGGCGTGAGAGCTTGTGGGATCGCTCAGAAGAGAGGAACTGTGAAAATTCATCTGAGAGACCGCAACGGCCGACCAGTGGACATCCTGCTGAAGGACGCACTGTACATCCCATCATTTCCACAGGACATCTTCTCAGTCAACGCTGCAACAGCTCAAGGAGCAACGATTGTCTTCAAAGAAGGTCAGAGCAAAGTCATTCACAAGAATGGAACAATCTTTGACATTCACTGTTATGATAGACTATTTTTCCTGAACTCTAACAGATGAAGTTGATGAATGTAATGTTTGTTATGATGTTCAAACATGGCATAAAATCCTAGGTCACTGTAATTATGAAGATTTACTGAAGTTAGAAAGTGTTACAGATGGAATGAAAGTCAAAGATAAAACTGAGAAGCCTAACATGACATGTGAAGTGTGTATACAAGGTCAATTTGCTCAAAGCAGAAATAGAGAGGCTGATAGAAAAGCTACTAAAGCTCTCGAACTTGTACATGTTGACTTGGCTGGACCTATAGAACCAGCTGCAAAAGATGGATTTAGATATGCATTAGCTTTCACTGATGATTATTCAGGAGCTGTCTTTACCTATTTCCTAAAAGCTAAAAGTGAAACTGTTAAAGGAACAGAAAAGTTTTTGCTGATGTTGCACCGTTTGGGAAGATTAAGTGCATCAGATCAGACAATGGAAAAGAGTTTACATCTAATGAGTTTGAGTCTCTTCTGAGTAAAATTAGACATGAAACTTCAGCACCGTATTCACCCCATCAAAATGGGACAGCAGAAAGAAACTGGAGAACTTTATTTGAAATGGCGAGATGCATGTTAATGGAGAGTAAATCGCCAAAAGAGCTGTGGACATATGCTGTTCAGACTGCTATGATCATACGCAATAGATGTTACAACAGACATACAGGGCAAACTCCATATTACATGTTAACTGGACAGAAACCTGATCTTTCAAGAATGCAAATATTTGGATCAGACTGTTACGCATACAAGTATGACAAGAAAAAGTTGGATTCACGATGTGAAAAGGGGATTTTTGTTGGATTCATGACAAAAACAGTCCTGCTTATCTTGTTTTCTTTCCTGAAACGGGGAAAATTTTCAGAAACAGATTGGTCAAATTTGTCACAAAGGGAGTAAATGAAAGTTGCACTCAGACAGAAGATGAGATGTTTGAGCATATTCAGAATAGAAAAACAGCTACAAACCAAAACCCTGAAGTAGTGACAGAAACAGTTACACATGAAATAAAAACAGATCCGTCTGACACTGAAACTAATGTTGATGAAAATGAGAGTGGTTCGAGTTCACCATATCCTAAAAGAGAAAGAAGAGCACCTCAGTATTATGGATATGAAGCTAACTGTAAAGATAATGACCAAACTCTAACCAGTATTGACTATTGTTACAGAGTCTCATGTGATGTACCACAGACACTGAGGGAGGCCATGAGCTCATCAAACTCAGAGTTATGGGAAAAAGCTATGAAAGAGGAGCTGGATTCTTTAAAAGAGAACAAAACCTTTACGCTAACGACTTTACCTGAAGGTAAACATGCAGAGGGGGGTAGATGGGTATACACCATTAAAGAAAGTCCTACTGAAACCATATATAAAGCCAGATACGTCGCTAAAGGTTACAATCAAGTCCAAGGTATTGATTACACAGATACATTTTCTCCAACTGCTGATATGACATCTGTTCATTGTCTAATGCAGATTGCTGCCCAATATGATTTGGAGTTACATCAGATGGATATCAAGACTGCATATTTACATGCACCAATTGATTGTGAAGTGTATATGGAACAACCTGAAGGATTTGAAGTCAAATCAGAAACTGGTCAAAAATTAGTTTGCAAGCTTAACAAATCTTTGTACAGTCTGAAACAATCGGGATGAAACTGGAATAAAATGCTTCATGATTTTCTCATTGAAAACAATTTTGTTCAAAATCCAGCAGATTATTGTGTTTATAGCAAACAAACCGAAAATGACAAAGTGATAATCTGGGTTGACGATCTTCTTATTGGCGCAAGTCAAAGTCAGACACTAAAAACCGTGAAAGACATGTTGGGGAAGAAATTTAAAATGAAAGATCTTGGAAAACTTTCAACTTTTCTTGGGATTGACTTTTCACAGAAAGATGGTAAAATTAAAATGAGCCAGAAAAGGTATACATTAAAGATTCTGGAAAGGTTTGACATGACATTTTGCAGGCCAAGAGCAACTCCATGTGAAAATAAAATCAAGTTTGACAATCAAGGTGAATCTGTTGACCCAAAGCAGTATAGAGTATTAATTGAGAGTTTAATCTATTTGATGTCTTGTACTAGACCAGATCTAAGCTTTATTGTCAGTAAACTGTCTCAGTACTTGAACGATCCAAAGCAGCAACACTGGGTAGCTGCAAAGCATGTGTTGAGATATTTAAAGGGTACTGTAAACCAGGAAATGTGTTTCAAGAAAAAAGATGTTGTGCTTAAGCTTGTTGCATATTGTGATGCAGATTGGGCAGAAGATCAGAATGACAGGCGAAGTATGACTGGTTATTGTTTTAGCTTGTCTGAAACTGGACCTCTTATTTCCTGGAAGTCAAAGAAACAACCAACAGTTGCTTTATCAACTTGTGAGGCAGAATACATGGCTTTAGCAGTCACTACACAGGAAAGCCTGTATCTGAAGAATTTACTCACAGGAATGGACACTGGATCAAACTATTTGCCCCTGACTATTTTTGAGGACAATCAAGGTGCAATCGCTCTTGCTAAAAATCCCATTTCACGTCAAAGATGCAAACACGTTGACATTAGATACCATTTTGGAAGATCTGCGTTGTGTGATGGAAAAATAACCATATGTTACTGTCCTACAGTTGACATGGAGGCAGATATTTTCACCAAGCCGGTAACTAAGGTCAAAATCAATAGATTTCTGCATTATATTTGTGGAGTGTAAGTGATTATGGACTCATTGTGCTGTATGAATGTTTGTCATTATTTGTATTGTCAGTGCAAGAACAAGTGGGGGTGTTGAGTTTTACTTTGGTGTTCTTTGAACTGACATCACTTCCTGTTTGGGAGGAGCAACATTTGTGCAGGTGTTCTCTATCTCCCAAATAAATTGCCACCTCATGCTCCTGCATGTGGGATGCTGGCCAAACGACAAGTGAGACTCTGTCTGCTCATTTTTCCTCTGTTATGCAGTTTCATTGGTGATTTCCAGCCTTTGAACAATAGCAGTGCCAACAAAAACCATGCTCAGGTTGCAGAACAGTACGGAAGGACCCTTCATCATCCTTACTTGTTTGTCTTCTTTGATGGCTGAGTCAGGATTTTGAGGAGTCTAACGTCATCAGGAGCACGGCGTTTGTTTCCACAGCTAGGCTGATGATACACAACTTTACATTGCTGTGTCTCCTGATGACGAAGAGTCAGTCAATGTTCTTTTAAACTGTATTTTAGACATTAAGTCATGGATGGCAGAGAACTTCTTACAGCTGAACCAGGACTCAGAGTTGAATTTTATTCCACAAATTAAAAACAACAAAAACAGGATTTTATCATCTTAAAAACATTACCAGAGTCCGCCCAGTCCTCTCTCTTGCCAGCACAGAGGTGCTAATGCATGCTTTTATTTTCAATAGATTAGATAACTGTAATGCCCTGATCTCTGGTCTTCCCAGGAAAAGGATTTCAAACCTTCAGCTACTACAAAACTCAGCCGCACGCGTGCTGACGAGGACCAGGGGGCGGGAACACATTACACCCATTTTAAAATCACTGCATTGGCTCCCTGTGCAATTCAGAATTGATTTTAAAATTCTTTTATTGGTTTATAAATGTTTTTATGGTATTGGGCCTTCTTATTTATCTGATATGATTTTAAGGTATGAGCCCTCGTGGACCCTGAGGTCCTCTGGAACAGGCCTGTTAGTTATTCCAAAAGTTAGAACTAAAACATACGGCGAGGCCTCATTCAGTTATTATGGACCTCGCCTGTGGGACAGCCTCCCAGAATGCATCAGGGCTGCAGAGACTGTTCATGTTTTTAAAGGAACGCTATTGATATTTTGTTCTATCCTCTTTTTACTTAATTAATATTTATTTATTTTTACTGAATTATATATATATATATATATATATAATATATATATATATATATATATTTATCTTTTTCACCTAATATTTATATCTATTTTTATTCATTTGATTTTATTTATTTATTTATTATTAATCCATTTTACTCCTTTTACATTTTTAACTCCAGTGTTTTCCTCAGATGAATCCTCCACATCAGTGATTGTCCTTTCTCATTAAACAGGGTCGCAACAGTGGGTTCTCTCGAGTCTTTGCTAGGATCTGGGGGTCCTGTAGTGGCGTTCTCTGTAAACTTTATTGGGTGGTCACTGGTGTGGACAGATCCCTAAAATATTATTTCCTCACTGCAGTACAAAGCCAGATTTCTAGATTTCTATTTTCCAGCTTTTTATTAATTAGTTATTTTTATTGTTTTCAACATCATGGTGTGACAATATGTCGATGTGTGTTTGTGCGAGTGTGTGGAGGGGTGGGGGTGGGGTTTGAGGGCATTGTCCTTTGTTTTCTAATATTTTATTATTTTTTATGTAAAGCACTTTGATTGAAAATGATCTTTTTTGAAAAAGTGCCATACAAATAAAGTTGATTTGATTTGATTTGATTTGAATACCCAATTTGTTTCAGTACCAGGTGTTCATTGTTGGTTTTCATAAAAGCTGGTGTCTCAAAGCATTCCTACTATCTCTGAATTTCTAATCGCAACCATGAACTCAGGCTGAACTCGTGTCAAGAACCAAGGTGGACTGTATCTGAATGCTCTTCATAGATTTGAGGTTCA
Organism: Oryzias javanicus; assembly: GCA_003999625.1. NCBI lineage: Eukaryota > Metazoa > Chordata > Actinopteri > Beloniformes > Adrianichthyidae > Oryzias > Oryzias javanicus. The sequence continues at coordinate 5,091,153 of CM012448.1, forward strand.
TAATCGAGATTCCTTTTCACCATCATCATCTGAGGCTTTTTTAAAAATGTGCTGGACCTGCATAGAGGTTTCAGACAGAACGTGTATGAAAAAGGAAAGTTAATGACAGTTTTATTGGGTTTTTTTCTTCTTTAAGCTATAAGCTACAGAGTCCCTAAAGGGAAATAATAATAAAATAAAATAAAAAAATGAAATGAAAAAAAAAAAAATTCTTACAAGAGCATGCATGAAAAGGAAAGTAAATAGCAATTTTACTTGTGCATTTGTTTTGTTCCTTTTTTTTCTTATTTAAGCCACGTAACCCCAAAAGGTAAAAAAAAAAATGTTAAAAAAAAAAAAACTATAGCTAAATAAAAATCTGGTGCTCAACAGATAGTAACTGGTGCTTACAAAATGGTAACCAGAATATTTTTCTGATATCTGGTGCTTACCTGATAGTAGCATTTAAAAAAAAAAAAAAAAAAAAAAAAATCTGGTTACTATCTGGTGTGCACTAGTTAACATTTGGTGAGCACCAAATACTGCCCCCCTTTTTTTTTTAACTTTCATATTTTTTTGCACTTTGTCCCTTTAGGGGCTACGTAGCTTGTAGCAAAAAAAAGTATCTGCAAAACAAAAATAGTATCTGGTGAGGACAAGATATTTGAAAATAAAAAAAACTGTTTATCAACTGGTTTACACCAGATAGTGACCAGTATTTTTTGTGTTTTCTAAAAAATAATTTTTCTAAAAAAAATTGTTCATTCTTAGAAAAAAAAAAATCAGATCAAAATCATGAAAGAGTTTGAGATTAAAAAAAAAAAGTCTTATTTTTATTTTTATTTTATTTTTTTTTTTTTTAACAAGTAATTATTTTATACTTTGATTTGCCTTTTGGGCAGGGGTCCCCGACTAATTTGGCAAGAGGTGCAGTACCTCTGAACGCTTGGTAGACCCGGGTCCAAACATGCAAAAACATTATGACAATATTTGACTTTTCTGTTCTTTTACTCACAATGTCTAGTTAAATTTGCAAAGAACTATTTTAGCTCATTGTCTCAACAAGTATTTCTCTCATTCATTTAAGTATAAAAATACATGCATGTTCATACATTGTAGAGTAAAAAAAACTTGCTTCCTTGTAGTGCAATGTGAGTTCTTTCAAAAACTAACATTATGCTGGATTTCACTAAAGGTGCAAAAGTTAACATGAACGTATCTCAAAATGTATTCATAATTAATCAATTTTCTTGTGCAAACGTTAACTTTCTGTTTTACAACACTTAAAAGTAGATTTCAAATAATGCCACATATTAATCATTAAAGTAATAAGTTTTATAAGTGCAAAAAACATCATAAACATAAAGGTAAACTTCAAAACAAACTTAAAGAGACGCAGATGTTGCTCAAGAATGGATCTGTTTGGCCATAATAGCTCAATATTTCCCTTTCTGTAATAGAAGCCCAATCTAATTTATTCATTTTTACAGGAATGTTAGTTGACAGAGCAGGTAAATACTCACAATTAATTGCCACAGTGAAAGGGATGTGATCAGTTGTAGTTTCCCCATATAAGATTATGTGCATCAGCAGTGCTTACACAGTGATCCAACCATGATGTTGTATGCCAAGCCTCATTTACATACGTAAAACTATCAGGAGGTAAAAGTGTCTTACTTGAAAATATAAGATTATTGTTTAAACAAAACTCACACAAATAACTGGCCTATTGTCTGTAACATCAGCATTCATATCTCCAACCACATACACACTATAGTGGGACTATCTTGTATAAAAGCATCAATAAACCAAGCTTACTTAAAAACTCATCCTCATTCTACTACATCAATGATATATTCAGTGTTTCAAAACTTTTAAAACTAATTTTATTTGCTGATGACACAAATATATTCTATTCAACAGACAATCAAAGGGAACTTATCGATGTGTTGAACACAGAGTTAATCAAAATAAAATCATGGATGGATTACAACAAACTGTCTTTGAATCTAGACAAATCCAAAGTGATGTTTTTTGGTAATTACAAAGCCAATAAAGAGCTCTCAATCAAAGTAAACAATGACTTCATCGAAAGTGTTACAGAAATTAAATTCTTAGGGATTGTTATTGATAACAAACTGAGTTGGAAGCCACACATCAGACACATACAAACTAAAGTTTCAAAAAGTATTTCAATTATAAATAAATCAAAATATATATTAGAATACAACTGTAGATATTTATTGTACTGCTCTTTAGTATTACCATATTTCACCTACTGTATAGAATTTTGGGGTAATAATTACAAGAGTTCACTGCATCCTCTCTTTTTGCTTCAGAAACGATCCATCGGAATTATACATAAAGCTGGTTATCTTGATCACACAAACAATTTATTTTATCAATCCAGAATTTTAAAACTGTATGACCTTGTTGATTTTTACACTGCACAATATCTACACAGAGCTAGTAGGAAAACATTACCATCCAATATCCAACAACAGTTCTCAGAAAATGAAGGAAGGAACAAACTGAGAGAATGGCAGGAACATTCAAGGCAGATTTGTGATAAGAACCACAAGACAAACGTTTACTCTGTGTTGTGTGGAACTAAACTCTGGAACAAGTTAAGTAATGAACTCAAACTATGTTCAAGTATTTATCAATTCAAGAAAATGTATAAAGAAACTCTAATTTTACAATATGAAGATAAGACGAGCTAAAGATCAACTTGTGTTTGAACAATTCCAAATGTCTGAACTTGAATGTGATGAAATAATCAAAGATTTTTTTTTTTAATGCAATCAAAGAGTTTTACGTTATGTGATATGCAGTAATGATTACTGATAAGTTTACAATCACTATGGTATTAATTTTCTTTTCTTGATCCTAAATATGTAGCAATGATTCATGTAATTATGTGTTTCTAATGATAATCAATGATTATTACATATTGTATAAATCATTAATGTTTAATGAAAATATAAAAGAATTCTTTCTGAGAATAATCAATAAGTACTCTAATGTTACTTGAAAACTTGATTTTAATGTGTAATTATTATTTTTCTGCATTAATATGACATTTTATTTTGATGATAATCAGTGAGTTTTTACATATCTGTTACATGATGTATGATTGATGTTACTGTTTACTGAAATAATGTTTTACGAGATTAATCAATAATCAACAAGCACTTTACTTTACTATTGGGAATGTATTGAGAAGAGAAAAAAACAACAACAATCGGAAGACATAATTATGCAAAACAGTTAAATGAAGTAATCAAGTAGGGGTGGGATTATATAAATTCGCTTCTTCCCACTCCTTTTCAAGCAATCAAACTCTACTGACTTTAGTTAATAATCACAAAGAATGAATGAACCAAATGTGACATAAGTGTATTTTATTTTTTTTTTTGTTTTCTATTTTTTAATCAATGCATCATATTGTTTCTGTAATGAGTTTGAAATAATTGTGTGTTTTGTCCTGTATTTTCAACTTATGCTTGAAATAAACCAATCAATCAAACAATCAATCAATCAATCATTCTGATCACATTCATATGGTGTGGAGATATTCATCAGAATAAATTCTTTCCCGTTGTGAGTGAAGTTTATAGCAATACATCAGTCTTCACAAAGCCTGAGGACTTTAACCATTGGGTCAAGATGTTTCCTCCACAAGATAGCCACACCCCCTGGTATCCTCCCCCTAACTATGATGTGCTGAGGTCAGTGGTAGACTCCCCAGCACCATAAAGTCAGAGTTCAAGGAGTTCAAATGTCCCAGGTCCTGTTTAGAGATGAATGTCTCTTGAAGACACAAAATGTCACAACTTTCCATGAGTTTATCGACAACTCTGCGGCGAGCTTTCCCCGCAGGCCGCAGTTGTATGATGCAACTCGTCCTGTCATTCGCGTGTTCAGGACAGCGACACTGTCCCCGCATTATGTGAGGAACTCAGTCCAACCACGGCGATCTGTCGCGGCTCGTAATACCGCCAAATCTGCGCTCACTTCGTTACTCAGCAGAAACTTTAAAAGAGCTGAATGGAGAGTTTGCGGAACCGACCCTTTGACAGATCACCTCACGCCGACACATCCGCGTCCAGAACCGGGTAAACCTCGAGGCGAACACACTCACCAGCTTCGTCCGGACTGTTTTGACGCCTCCAGACGCTCCGGTACCGATGACAGTCTCGCCGGCCGCTTTCTCACTTCGTTTAAGCGACACAGATCGGAGGATAAAGGAGCATTTTGAGGTCTCCGGTTCCTCTCGATCACCTGCGACCACTTTGAAGAGCGCGTGACACCTCCAGGGCTCCAGCTCAGCATCTGTGCTGCCCACGGCGGCCGGCGTCGGAGCTTCTCCTCGAGCTGCTCCGGAATGCGGCCGGTGGTGGAAGCGGGTCCTCTCTCCGGACCTCCACTGTTGCAGGATTGCATGACCGCGGATCCTCCAGAGTCCCGGCACTCCGGCGCGTTCACATCAGCTGTCACAGCGGTAGACTGTCGCTGACGTCGGCTAGTTTCAAACCTCGGTCTCGGTTCAGATTTTGTTAAAAACGTCACAGTCCTAATTAAAACCCCATTGGGAACATTTAAAGATTTTTTTTTTTAATTGTTGCAGGGGGACTTTAAATGATCTCAATAGATCTCTCTTTGATGTTTTGATGATGGCGCAACTCTGATGACGTCATCACAACACCGCTTACTGAGACCTTGTGATGACGTCAAACGCGTCATCAACACAATACTATCAGACCCTATAAACGTAGCTCGACATCTCAGGAAAATCACTCATCCGAGAAGGAAGAGAAAGACCAAGACTAAGCTGACCAGCACAAAGTTCCACTGATATCAAAGTTTGAAATAATTAAAAAGAAATTCACCATGACTTCAAAGCCTGTTAAATCAATCTTTGGAAAAGTGAACTTCGGGAGACACGACTCCAGAGGTTCTGAAAAGAAACCAAAAGGTCGTGCTCCTAAGTTAAACAAGCACAATTTTCCTGTTCTGAACCGGAGCGGGAAAATACCAACAAATCCCCTCTATGCACGGGAACCGTTACCGGACCAAAAGACTCCGAAACCAGACACAAACATGTCTGAAACACCGACCCCCTTTGTTGAACCAACATCTGCCGCCATTTCAACAAAGCCCGCCAAAGACTGCGGCCAACCAGAGTCCACAATGAATCCACCTGCTCGTGCATCCAAATCACCAATAAAAGCAGATAAGTCTGCTAAACAGAGTGAAAACAAGAAGGAAACAGGTCAAATTGCTGAACCAACATCTGCTGCCATTGAAGAGCAGAAAGCAGGTCCTCTTGTTCCTGAACAGACACTCAGTGTGGTGGCAGAAGAACCACCAACAGAGTCCAATTCTGACTGTTTAGACCAGAACAATTCTCCATCTGTGAACCAGATTCAGGACAAATCCTCCTTGAATGACTTCAGTGATCACGAAGTTAAAGAAGAAGTTGCTGAACCAACATCTGCTGCCATTGAAGAGCAGAAAGCAGGTCCTCTCGTTCCTGAACAGACACTCAGTGTGGTGGCAGAAGAACCACCAACAGAGTCCAATTCTGAATGTCCTTCAGAAGTGGTTCAGGAACCTGTCCCAACTGTTTTTCCAATCACCTTCGGAGACGTTGGTGTTTTGGAAGAACGGAAGGGACCGTCTCCTGTAGAGTTTGTGGAGCCCAAGAAACCCAGGCCAGTAACAGCTGAGGAGCCGGCTAAACGGGATGGAAAGAAGAAGACGGCAAAGCTGAATGGAGTTCCTGTGCAGAAAAATACAAACACTGCTGCACTTCCACATGAGAATCCTGACCTCAAGTTAGAAGTCATGCGTTCTCAACGAAATCATTCAGCGCAAACAAAGGTTCTGTCTGGCGTTACTAAGAGGATGAACAAACTTGGAAAAGAGTTAAAGTCCCGGACAACCTTCCTGGAAAAAGCCAAAAACTACCACAGCCACATACAGCAACAGAGGACGGAGACGGAAACTGAAGCTGCGTTGGTTCAATCTCAGGCGTTATTGAAGGAGAAGGAAGAGGAACACGTGAGAGAAAGCACGTCTTCAAAGGCCAACATAGAACAGCTCAAACAGACGCTTAAAGCTGAACGGGCTCTCAAGGAAAAGGAGAAAAAATCTTTCCAGAAGGCGCTCGATGAAAAAACTCGTGACATTTCGGAACTCACCAAAAAAATCCAGCAGCTGGAAGAAAATCAGGAGGAGATCTTAAAAACAAGAGCAAACGAGGAAGAGCAAAAACTGCAATGGCAGAAAGAAAAGAGCTCCTTTCTCCAGGAAATCTCTCAGCTGAAACAGCTTGTCCAGGAAAAGGACAACCACGTCTGCAAGCCTGAGCAGGAGTACAAAAAAGCTCTTCACCGCCTCCATGAGAAGATGACGTACCTAAAAGACAATAATCGGATAGATCCACAGCTCATCCTTCAAGCTAAGCACCTGGAAAAATGTCTTTATAAGGAAAAAGAAAAGACCAAAGAAGCCAACAACTGCATAACCCAGCACATGGAAGAGTCCACAAAATTAAAAGTTGCGTTGGTCCAAACACAGACCGATCTGCACAACCAAATGCAGCTGTTTGAGACCGTGAAAGACAGGCTCCAAAAAGAGCATCAGATGGAATCAGCCAAGATTCAACATGCCTTAATGGAGACTAAAAAACAGCATGAAGAGGACAAACAGAAGTGGGACGAAGAGAAGTCCTCCCTTTCTCAAGAAATCTCTCAACTAGAAGAGGATGTCAAGAGAAAGGAGGACAAACTCAACCGCTGCCAAAAACGCTTCACCAAAAGGCTGAAACAGCTCCAAGAGCAGGTGGACGATCTGAAAGAAAAGACCAAGAAAAAATCACGCAGTGGTTTTCTGAGTTTTTTCAGAAGATCTAGCAAAAAAGATTAGGAGTCCTGACCACCAGGGATGAGGTCTTTAAAGGAAAGACCTCCTTTAAAAGTGACTTTTAGCTGCAATGTAGGAACTTTATTTTATAAGTTGTTAGTTTAGTTAAATTTATCTTTTTTTTATTCTTAATTTTACTGGTGTCTCCTTTTATGCTATATAAAATGTAGGCAAACACCAGTTAAAAAAAAAAACAAACAAAAAAAAATTAAGTAGACCAAACTGAGTTCTTTTTTTAAATGTAGTTTTTAATATATGCGAGTGAGTGAGGAATCCTCACCACCAAGGATGAGATCTTTCTTTTAAAGAAAAGGTTAAAAACCTCCTTTGAATGTTACTTTTAGCTGAAATGTAGGAACTTTATTTTATAAGTTGTTAGTTTAGTTTAGTTAAATTTATCTTTTTTTATTCTTAATTTTACTGGTGTTTCATTTTATGCTATATAAAATGTAGGCAAACACCAGTTAAAAAAAAACAAAAAAAAAAATTTAAGTAGGCCAAACTGAGAGTTCTTTTTTTAAATGTAGTTTTTAATATATGTGAGTGAGTGAGGAATCCTCACCACCAAGGATGAGATCTTTCTTTTAAAGAAAAGGTTAAAGACCTCCTTTGAATGTGACTTTTAGCTGAAATGTAGGAACTTTTAGGAAATGTGTTTTATTTCATGTCATCACTCTTTAGATTTAGTGAAATTTATCTTTTTTATACTTAATTTTACTGGTGTCTCCTTTTATGCTATATAAAATGTAAGCAAACACCAGTTCCCAAAAAAAAAAAATAATAATAAAAAAAAAAAAACAAAAAGAAAAAAAAAATGTAATGCAACCTCAAGGGAACACAATCCAGTGTTCTCTTGTGCCGGTCCCAAGTCCGGATTAATGCAGAGGGGGTGTGTGAAAGCAAAAACTAATTTAGATATGTGAATATTTACTTATATATTTATCTGCTACAATAACATGAATGAGTGAATGAACAGGATGGATAGGTGAGTGGTTAGAATGGATGAAATTAGATTGATCTAAGAATGGCTAGAAGTAAAAAATATAGTGAAAAGTGGGGGACTGAATGAATCCAATAATTAACAAATGATTTCATTCATTCATTAATACACGTAATGCAACCACAAGGGAACTCAATCCAGTGTTCTTTTGTGCCGGTCCCAAGTCCGGATTAATGCAGAGGGGGTGTGTGAGATGTATGTGTATATGTATATGTCAGGAGTCAGAGGTCTGTCTCCCCTTTGGGAGCATTCTCCTGAGTTCTAACTCATCTGACTCCAATCTGACAATCACCCAGCTGCTTCTTAAGCAGTACACAGAGCCTCACTCTGTGCAAAATGTTGTTTTGTGCCGCACTCCCTGCATTACCGAGCGTTTCATTCTGGACCTGATCCTCTGTTTCTGATCCAGTTTCATCTGTTTTCTTGCTGCATGCCCTGACCCTCGCCTGGACCCAGACAACTCTACTCTCTTCTTGGATGACCTCTGCCTGTCTGACCCTGATCTACATGTAAAAAATCTAATGAAAAGGGGAGGAATGAAGGATTTAATGAACTCAATACTACACCTAATGCAACCACAAGGGACACAATCCAGTGTTCTCTTGTGCCGGTCCCAAGTCCAGTTAAATGCAGAGGGGGTGTGTGAGAGCAAAAACTATACATATACATATATGTAGTCAGAGCCCTAACTCCCCCTCTGGTCACCGGCGGGAGCAGATCTGAGAAGTGCGTACAACCTCATCCGCATACGTTCAGGAGATGAATGGAAGAACACTCTTTTGACCATCTGGAGATTATGAGTATCTGCTCGTGCCCTTTGGAAGAGGCTGGTTAGGGACCTCCCCCTGGATTAATTTTAGGGGTTCATGTCAGGGTCAGGGTTAGAGCTGACCCCTATGGCAGTGGTTTAGTTCCATCGAGAAAAGGGCAGCCGTTCATTCTGACCACGTGGGTGAGGTGGGTTTGATTAAGTGATCCAGTTTCGTTCGGTTCTCCATCTCTGAGACTGGGTCCAGTCTGGGTCACACTCCAGAACCAAGGCCTGGATAGAATTCCAATAATGAGACAAGAAGTGTGATCTGGTGGATTTTTATGTCTATCAATGTTTCATTTATGGCCTTGGAACCCTAAATGTACTGCTCTTCAGGTTTGCCCAATATATATTTCACAGATAATTAAATAAACATACTTTGGGAAATGGATTATCCTTCTGATGGGCAAGTTTAAATCCTGATTTGTTTGGTTATCATGTATTCAATTTATTTTACTGTAATTTCAATGAACTGTGGGGATGAACCGTAAAAAGTAATGGATTGTGGGAATTTTCCTTGTCATTCGTGTTCAGAATTAAAATAAGAAAAATTTCCAAAAAAATACAACAAGTATGTCGTTATATTTTTCCAGTTTCAACTCTTTTTTTTTTTTTCCTTTTTCAAATATAAAAAAATTAGTTTTGAAACTTTTGGCCCTGTCATTGCGCGTTGGGGCAGGGCTAACACTTTTAGGTTTATTGTTGTATCAGCCAACAATTTAGAAGATTTCAAAATTCTGTTTTTTTAGACTGTGTTCTCCACAGTTTCACCTATCAGTTCATAATAACAGAGATGCTAGTTCATTCTTAGAGAAATGGGAAAGTCCAATCATGACGGAGCTCATCCTCCTCCTCCTCCTCCTCTGAGGTTCACCTGCTCCTCTTCCCATTTTCACTTCAGTATTAGCCAGACTCACCACCAATCCTCTGGGAGTCGCACAACACTCCAGGTTTCCCAGGAGAAATATTCCCCTCTCAGCGCACACGGACGTCACCAAGAAACCAATGTTCTGTTCTAATGTAATTCAGGTCTATGCTGGTCAACTTCTATTTCAACAAATCAAGAGGAAATGAAAACAAAAACCTTAATCAATTCTAAATAAAACTAAAAAAAGCGGACACTTTTGGACTTCTTGGTCATTAAAAAACAAACAAATGCTTCTTCTATGTCTTCGTTTGAAACAAAGAACTGAACTGTGTGATCCAGAAACACTGCATGCTTTCAAACCACTAGGAAAGGTTACACAGGAATTTCCACGCTTCAGGCTAACTTGCACGTTTTCTCTAAGACGGCATAAATGTCAGCAGGCATGACCTTCCTGAGGTCCTCCAACATTACTGAAACTATTCTTAGGCTTACTGGAGAGATGATGTTTAAATAATATTCACAGTACAACAGAAAACGTCCTGCCACTTTCTCAGTTATTCTACATTTTAAAAGACGATTGAAGCAAAGAAAGTTCTAGTAAAATGTGTCTGAGGATGTTAGATCTGTGGCTTCTCAATCAGCAGCGTTCTTGAGAAGGACCTAAGAAAAGCGTGCAAGAAAAGAGATGAGCAGCTGCACGGGAAGTCTGTGTGCTGATGTGCCCTCTGGCAAAGGGATCCATATGTTTATTGGTGGATCAGATTAAAACAGGGCCTGATAAAGGATTCTGTGTTTATCAGCTCCACTAGATAAGTATAGTGGAAACACTCAGGTGTTCACCAGATCCACCTTCAAATGAGATCTTATCTTAACAGTTTTATTTAGTTACATGTGTTGAAATTTTGTGAAAAGTGGGTTCAGAATAAGGGAATTTTACTGTTTTTTGTGCAGCTATCACTGCAAATTTCACATTTTTTATCTATAATTCTACGGAAGTTTATCTGTTCCAGCTTTTCTTTTTTCATGTTTTGAATTTTCCCTTCATTTTTGTTAATGACCCAGAATTCTTTTTTTTTAGTTCTTGACTTTGTTCAAGCCGGGGTTGATTGAACACACTGGAACAGATCACAGTACGTTTTCAAAAATTAAAAATCTCCAAAAAAGTTCCACAGCATTTGATAGACTCTAAAAAAAACTGGAAATAGTCATTTGTTGAATTCGATGCATTTCATCTTTACTGAAATCAAAACTATTCCACTCAAAAACATCCTCATGGGTCAGGTTACATTTGAACGTAGGACTCTTGTTTTGTAGCGGCTTCACAATTCTTGCATTTATTAAACGTTTTGGAGAGTTTCTGCTTGAATTTCTTGGATGTCTGGATGTGAACTGCCTCCACCCTCACAGGTTTGAGGATTCTCCTAAGGGTTGAGGTCAGAGGAGGATGGGGGCCACGCCACCAGTTTATCTGCTTTTATGCTCATAGCAGCCAATGATGCAGAGGTAATCCTGCAGTATGAGATGGTGCATCGTCATGATGAAAAGGATTTGTTACTGAAAGCGCAGTTCTTCTTTTTGTACAGCGGAAGAAAAAGTTCAGTCAGAAACTCCACTTACTTCTCAGAGCTCATTTTCACACCTTCAGGGAGGTTCTATTGAAAATATCGACTTTTCATTTGAGCAGATTCTCTAACAGGTTCTATTTCGCTTGATGTTGTTCACATGTGCTTTAAGTGTAGTCGAACAAAAACTGATAGAAATTCATGTTGGCCACATAGGATGCACATTTCTGCATGTTGTGTGTTTTAACTGCGCCAAAGGCTAAACTGAATTGTTATAAGAGGTATTTGTTGTTTTTCGGGTATTTTAAGGGGCAATTGTAAAAATAGGAATGCATTTAATAGGAATATTTATTGACGGTGGCAAATTATTTTTATCCTTGTTTACCTTTCTTATCCTGCAGGAATCAGACACGGTTATGAGCAACAGCAAAGGAAAGCTACGTCAGAAAATAACAGTAATTTGTTTTTCTTTACTGTGAAACACGTTGAAATTGTCTGACTTTAGCTCAGTTTTTAGTGATTTTGTGAACACGGAAATGTGAGCAACTTTAACTGAGAAGAAAAGATCTTCTGTAGTTCTACATCTCATCCCCGTCGTGGAAAGCTAGCAGTAGCGTTAGCATAAATCAGAAGAAGAAAATCTTAATTACCTTCACAATCAAAGAAGCAGAATTCAATGAAGTTTCTGTAACCTTCGTCTAACTATGACCGGATTGTCAGAGACATAAAATAGCTTTAAACAGCATTCAGCTTTGTCATTCTAAACTAATATATAACCGGAAGTCACTCTGTTTTGTGACATCACAAGTAAAGACTCTATCAGCCACATCTCCTAATAATACGATGATCACACTTGCGTTTTTGTGAAATATTCAAGATTTTCATACCTTGTTCAATATATTCAACTATTTCATGCTTTTCAGCAGCAGAAGTCCTTTTCTTCTTCTTCATGTTGGTTGAAAATGTTGATCTGCTTAATAATGAGGAACGTCCTTCTTTAGTAGTTTTTCCTTTAATTGAACTCACCTGGGAAGCTCGTTATCACAGGTGTCTGAGATTAATTTCTGTGATCCAAAGAACCCAGAGGCACAGTATCATCCATGAGTTTCATTGAAAAACAAAGACTTTTATCTTTTAGACACTTAAATACAATTGTAGTAAAAATTTGGAACGCACTGTAGATTTTGATTGATGGCTTAAAGGGAGAGAGAGGAAGTGAACTCATATAATCCTCTTTTTTTTTCATTGTCACCATAATAATAAATGATGAAATATGTATATTCTCTACATAATAACATAGAAGGCTGCTAGAAGTTAGAAGCTGGGAAAAGTATGGTGCACTGGGGCTCTGTCCTCTTTTCCATCTACCTCTCCTCTCCTCTACTTTTTTATTTACTTCTAATTGTATGCCTTTGTTGGTGGTGCAGTATAATTCACATGTTTTTCCTTCTCTCCGACTTCCCTGTGGGAGACCGGGAGAGATTGCAGTTTCCGGGAGACTTGTTGGTGATCCTGACGAAGCCCCGCCCATCTGGATGAAGCCCCGTCACCATCCGTCACCATCCTGCATCTCTGAGTGGGAGTGATTCCTGGTGGGTCGTCTGTCCTCCTGCTCCTGGTCGTGGTCTGCAGTTCTGCCTCATCTGGACTATGGACTTAATCATCACTTGTCCCTCAGCTCTATATGAATGAACTCTACTCATATATGCAGTTTTAGCAGCTAACTTTTCTTTAACCGTTCTGGTATCGCCTGTCCGTCCTGGGATGGGATCTCTCCCTCATGTGGGAATCCCTAAGGTTTCTTCTTTTTTTTCCTGACTCAGGTTTTTTTTAGGAGTTTTTCCTTACCGCGAGGGAGGGTCTAAGGACAGGGATGACCTGTTCTTTATAGTCTGTTTAGTTTTTACCTATTGTGCATATTTTATGACTCCATCTGTGCATCTGTAAAAACTGCTGGCATGAAGCCCAATGAGGCAAATTGAATTTGTGATATTGGGCTATATAAATAAAATTGAATTGAATTGAATTGAATTGAATTGAATTGAATAATCCAGTTTTCATGGTTTGCTTGAGTCTGTGATGTTTTTAAGAAAGCAGAGCTTTAAGATGCTCTCAGCTTTATTAGGTAACGAGGTGTTTTAGTGTCGAATCAACAGGTCCACTGTCTGACCCCCAAAGCCTCCCCACCTTCAGCATGACCCTTCCAACCAATCAAAAGTCTCTGCTCCCACACCTGTTGTTCTGTCTCACTAAAATGCTCGTTCCCAGCAAAGTCAGTGGGTTGAGTAAAGTATTTACCGTGATGGTTAATCTAAGCACTTTGATCCTGGGGCTCCCTCTACGTCCTCGTTTTAGACTGGCCCTGTTGTGCCCCACACTTTCCGTGTGTGGCTCTTCTTCCACAGTGGAAGAGAAGAGTCAAGAGGCTCTCCACAGACAGAACACCAGGCAGACCAACAGCAGCCCCGTCCTCCTCACAGATCTAATAAAACAAAAACAGGGAGGAAAGCGCGGCCGCAGCAGAAGCAAAGATCCAAACGCAGCTGGAGGCAGCAGGGATGAGATACTCTCTCTGCGCCACAACTCACTTTATTACGCAGATGTTTGGGAACAGAGACGGGACTGCAAGAAAGCCACTCTCGAGCCTTTTAGAAGCTGCTCGAAAAAAAATACAAAAACAAGAGACAGCCGAGTCACCCATTAGACTGGTGATATGAGCAAGCGGGACCCATCTAGTGGCAAAGCCTGCAGGTGAACTAAGAAAAAGTGTAGGGCAGGATCCTGCCGAGAGCAGAATGCGGTTAGATAATTCAATCTCCAGGTTTCTTCTCTGCTCTTGATGTGAAAGGCCCCTGGGGAGAGCTGGGAGAAGTGCCAGGGTAAAAAGCAGTGTCGGGTTCTGAGGCGGACGTACACAAAAATACTACATATTGTATACATGGTCTGATGTACAAAGAGTACATTTGAGTGACTTCATGTGCAGATTAATTCAAAGACCCACTTCAATAAAAAATAGTATTTTTGGTGTTTTTAACGAATAATTTTAGCATTTTTTTCTGATGATGGAGGACATATAAAAAGTAAATTTATTTTAAAATTGTATTTCTGAGTATTTCTCTTTGCAAATTGCTGTGAATCAGGAGCAGACAGAAAAAATGGTGTTTGAAAACAATCTTATTTGTGATATAGAAAATAGCCTGGGCAGGCCACAAGCTCTGCTCCATTCTGATGAATCCACTTGCATACAGATAGATCCACGTATGTGTTAATTATCCTCATCTGAGCTGAAATCTAAAATTGAGTTTTTAAAATCAATAAACCGATTTGAATCAATCAATAATTTATCCATGATCTAGTACATAAAGCTAAAGTCCACTAGCTTAATGCTAACTTTTAAAGGAATTTCCCATAGGATGGCTAATGCTAACATTTGGTCGATGTAAACACACATTATTTACTTAATTAACATCTTTATAAACTCAGACATTAATTTTCACACTTAAGGAAATATGTTTTAGAGGAACCATTAGTGATCTAAAGCAGGGGTTCCCAAACTACGGCCCGCAGGCCGGATCAGGCCCGCCTTCACATTTGGTCCACATTCAGAAACGTCGATAGAGAACTACATAGAACGTGACTTTTTATTCCACTCTTCTGCAGTCCGGGAGAGGATAGATTATTTATTGGGATTCACACTATAATTATTCATTTTTTCTTCATTATTATTATTTTTCTGGTTATCTGGTTTATTTTCAAAATATATCCAATTTTTCATACAAACAAAAAATTGGAATCTAATTGATTCAGTAATTTATTATCAACGCCCGGCCCTACACTGCAATCTGGATCAAAACTGCTCCAATATTACTCACTGTGTTTTTTATCACCAGTAATGTGACCAGGCCATAAGTTAGCAGGTGGACAGATGGATGATGTGAAGTGGGGGAGGGATCACTCTGCATCAATGCTCCAAACAACTTATTTAATTTATACAGTGAAAAGTGAATGCATTCTCTGAACAGAGCGACCTGTGAGTGCATGTATTAGACTTTGTAATCTTCCGGAGTATTTTAGCTCTCCCGCTCCTGATGTAAATGTGAGTGAAGGGGGGAAGCTGCTTGTTCCTGCAGCTCTCTGGCCTTCAAGTTTGGTACAATTTAGCTCTTTCATACAAAAATCCAAATTGGAGCCAAAATGTCTCAATGAAATAAAATATATATATTTTTAAATAAAATATATATATTTTTTTCTTTTTAAAGTTGCCCCAATTCACTTTTTAAATCTGAAAACAAACATGGTTGCTCCTTTATCTCCATGCTGTTGGGGAAGCCGTACAACCACTCCTGTGTGCCAGACAACAACACAGCTCGTAATTAGCTTTGGACTGAGTCATGTGTGAGGACGGAAACCTGCCAGTTTGCTGCACGAGCTGTGTTGCAGCGAACCTCCTCTGCCTACGGGAAGCAACAAGCATCACTTTCAGTCACCCAGAGCTGCAGTTGTGAAGCCAACGCGTTTGTCTGCGAGCACCAAAGGAGCCGTGGAACAGCTCCCCGTGTCCGGCGGTGGACGCGCTTTCATGTCTGCAGACGTGCATGAGCGCTCACTCACGCCTGTTCCTGGCACCGATTGGTTCCACCAATGTTTGTGTAATGGGATTTCTGAGCGCTCGCCAATTTCCCACTGAGTCCAAATGAAGTCAGGTTTTTTCCTCAAAAGCAGCAGTATCATGAGCCACGCCGCCTTTTACTCAGGGCTGCCTGCCACATTACTAGCAGATGATGCAAAATGGGAGCATCGCGCCAAAAAGCTGCCAGATATATGTCAGTGTGATAACTGGACGAGATGCAAAGCCTCCTAGCATGCAGGCGTTTCAGTCAGCAGCGGATGAAAGCTGGATTATTGGTTGGAGTCACTGAGGATCTCTGTGCTCATAAATGTAAATGAGGCGCTTGCTCACGGTTGGAGCTCAGATTAGTCACTTGTGGTTTTCTTAGAAGATCATAAAATGGTTTTTATCAACTCCCTTGACTGAGCTGTTTTGGCTTTGACTTCACTTTTTAATTGTTTGTTGCATTTTAGGGACTACCCACCTGCTGCTGATTCTCTAAATATGAAGAAAGGTTAAGAGAAAGAAAAGAAAGAATTCAGCTAAATCACAAACCAGTTTCTTTTTTTTCATTTTAGATGAGCTTTTATCCTGATCAAAAACACTGATTTTGGATTGATCTGAATAGAATTATGTGAACAGTTTGATAATGCTTGAGAATCAAACAGGATCACCTCAGTGTAGCTCTGGACAGCAAGTAAACAATGCTGTGCAGCATAAGACAATATGTGCTTTTAACTCATAAATGATCCAACGATTTATACATTTAACTTATCTTAATTTAATAAATGCCAATTAACTAATCCTTACTTTAAAAATTTCCCCTGTCTGTCCTCAGTAGTCTTACACTGCTGGGTTTTGTTACTTTAGTTTGGAGTTGGCCTTTGGTAGTCTCAGTTTGCAGGCTTTGTTTATTTGTTTTCTTAAGGTAGTTTTGTTTAGGGGGCGCTGCTGACCCCGATGGTCGACATGGCTGGGTCTGCCGTCTCCATGACTTATTTTAAGTTTGGCCAAAGAGCCACAATGGAGAGATAAAAGAGCCACATGTGGCTGCAGGTTGCAGACACCTGGTGTGGATGAAAAAGTTTAGTCCGATTTGTTTATTTATTAAATCTTTCTTTTTTTTCTAATTTCCTCTAACTCAGGGTTCTCAAACTCAGTTTACCTTGGGGCCACTGAAGGCAGAGTCTGGCTGAGGCTGGGCCGTATGAGGTTCTGTTTGACATGCCTCAAGCTGAGCCTCTGATTGGTTGATTCTACCATTTTCAGATATTTGAGCTCGCGCTGCTCAAATCGCGCTGCAGGACCTCAGACTGCGTCTACAGCATTGACGTATGGGTGATTGTAAAACGCATTGGGTATGAACCGGCAGGTAAAAAAAAAAAAAAGAACCGGCTCCCATTATTTGAGAGTCGACGCTTTCAACTCCCTACCATTCCACATTTGGAGTAAAAACTCCTGGTTATCGTCTATTAAATGCAGATTTATTTCTACTTTGAAGTTAAAGGCTCTTCTTGTGTTTCCTCACTGACTCTAGTAGTTCCAGTAGATCCAGTAGTTTTCCAAATTAAAACTTCCTTCAATATCAAATTAGAAATGAAATTGCCATTCGTATATATATTTACATTTTTTTTTCTCTGCAGTCCAGTACAACCTGCCTCACGGACCAGTACCGGTTGGGGACCACTGATTAAGAGTGTTTGCCTTCTGTTGAAAAATCATACAAAATTTTTCCATGTTAACTTTTCCACTCACTGTCCTTCTTTGTAATCCATACTTTATTTTAATTATAAATCCTAAAGGAATGGTTGGGAATTCACGGCAAACCTTTTTGTTAACATGCATCTTTTTAACTAACCAGGACCAGAAATGAGCATCAAAAATCAGATTGAATAAATATCTTTATTCCATTACTAAAGTACAAATGCACACCTCAGTTTTTCACACTTTGTCAGATATCTAGCATGACTCAGAAAGCTACAACGTTATCATCAGCCATCTCCATTTTTTATTTATTTTGGTAAAAACTGTTGGTTTAATCTTTATTTTCATCTGCACACGGCTTCCTCTGCCTGTTTGTTTCTTCCATTTGCTGTGCGCAAAAAGAGACATCCAGAGTCGGTGCATTTCCAGTGTGATCATGTTAGGAGTGAGCTCCAAATTTAACCGCAGTTCATTTCACCAAATTGATGTCAAGCCTGGGTACCGACTGTATTCTGCTCAGTGAACAGAGGAGAGAACAACAGGCAGCACTGCAGCTTATGAGGCATGAAAGTGACAGAGAGGAAAAGTCATTATAGCACACATGATCATTAATTAGGACTCTATTTATTTCTGATATCCCCTATCCCCACCCCCAGAACCATCATTCTGCTTCTGTATACATTGGGAATTTACTTATTCTACTTTTGATGTAGTCTTTGTTGGTGCATTTTCAGTGATGTGCTGAGGTTTATAAAAGTCTGTAAAAGGGCTTGTTGTTTGAGTCCTGACATCCCCATATCTCAGTTTAAGCTGATAATTCTATAGGGGGCGTGGTCGGTCCAGTAAGGGCCACGCCCAAAACAAACAGCTGATAGTTGCTTGTCATGTCAGGCTTCTGCACTGCAAAAACAGGCCTGTTGGAAGTATTTTTACTCCATTTAAAATTATTATTAAAAAAAAAAGTGCCAGTGGGGAACGAATTGGTCCTATAACATTCCTATTGTAGGAAGAACATTCCAAGACATGAATACTTCGCTATTAAAACATTTTTTGCCAATATGATTTTTCTTGAAAGAGAGAAATAGATTAGGGAAATATGTTTTTTTTTTTTCTTGCAACAAAAGTCTTTCTCCTTTAAGATTCCGTTTATAGTGTGTGATCTTGGTGGTAAGCTCCTGATAAGTGGTAATATTTAAAGACTTATTTTAAGACATAAAAATCTAGAAATCATTTTTTAAAAAGGTCAGGTTGTTTTAGGTTTCCATGGTGCTTTTTCCTACTTTACATAATATCTGCAGGCAGTTTTATTTGTGAGTTCTGTCTTGTTTCAACAAACAGGTTTGCAGAGTTTTATTAGACTTGAGACACAGTATAAATGCATTGAACAACAATCAGGACAGAAGTTTAGAAGTAAACATATATTTAATTTATTTTAAAATGTGTAGTTTTACACTGCAATTCTTGACCTCTTAGAAATACGTCAACTGTTCCCTTCGTGTTGGCAGATTTTCTTTAAAGTCCCCCTTCAATGAAACTCATGTTTTTTGAGTTTTTAACATGTATGTTTGGTATTTTTCTTCTGAAAGAGAACTGATACAGTAAGAAATTGTTGTGTTTTTGCATTTCTGAGTATTTCTACTTCTAAAGTGCTGTCAGTCAAACTGTCTCAGAAAATATCTGTTTGAATTAATGAGTAGTTCATCACTTTTACTCTACTGCACATAAGCAGACCTCCTCGTCTGTCCTAGCAACCATGGCGAGCTCAGGTTCTAGGCGGTGAAATGAACCGGCGTGAGCATTTCCGTGGTCAAATCAGCCATCACTGGATTTTTTGTGTGCATTTCATACAATACTTACTTGACTGAGAGAACGCTGGAAAGACACTATGAAGCTTCCTGATGTGAGCACGGAGATGCAACCGGCTCATTTCACTGTAGCTGTGAAGGATCGGTGAAAGTTCGGTCGTGAAGCTCTCAACTTTCTCGTCCAAGCTGACAACCAGCACAAGATGAAACTATTGCACATTTTTGTGGAGCAGCAGTGATGATTTATACAAGCAAGACACGGAGCCACCAAAAGCCACGCCCCCACAGAGGATTTTTTTCCAGCGGAAGGCTTCAGATCAACATGAAAAATAGCTTTTAAAGACATTTAGGTTGTGGGATTTCGGTTAAAAACTTCATACTCATAATTAAAACACTACTGAGAACGTTTCTTTTTTAAATAAAAAAAATTGTCATAGGGGACTTTAAAAAAGTGAAAACATCTAAATTCCCATTTTCAGAAAGAATTTTAGTCACAAAAACATGTTTCCTCAAACTAAGATTAATTTGCCATTAAAGCGTTTTCTTGATTAGATTATTTTTCTTGCAAGACAAAAAAATAAGACAGTTTTTCATTTTACTTTCTTCAGGTTCAGGTTTTGCACTGCACGTTTACTTTAAGATAATCTATTTAAAGAATAATTTTAGTTTTGGAGCACTTATTAGGATATATTTGGAGGAAAAGTTTCTAAAAAAAAAAATACCCAATTTAAAAAAATGTCTGACTGCTTTCTTGAGAAATAGACAGCTATTTTAGGACAAAATATTTAAATTAAAGAGACGTTTTACTCACATTTAAATAAATGTTAATTGTAATTTTGATCATTTATAAACAACCCTAAAAGAGCAGTTCATTACAACTCATTTTAAGAAACTACTACTCTACTAGTTCCATTGGCAGATTTTTCATTATTCATAAAAAGGGAAAAACACCCTGTCATCTATATTATTATTTTTTTTTTTTTTTAGAGAAGGACTTTTTTTTTACAGTGTGGCTTCTGAGCGGGTTAGATGTGGCACAGCTGAAGACCCGACACTGTGTTCAAACAGACTGCATGCAGGGATGAAACAGCAACCTAAAGAGGGGCCCACTGCACCACTGGTGCACCTTTTACCATTTCAATCCATAATGCTCCACGTTCTCTTAAAAACTTGATTTCATAAAACAAATAACCCAACAAACATGCTGAATGGAACTCACAGCATGTTTCACACTTTTTATCGATCCTCAAATGTGATGGTATGCTGCACTAAGCTGTCACAGCTCTAAAGAAGTGAACACACAAATCAGAAAATGATCAAAACCTGACCCCCACCTTCCGTACACCCACTAAAAACACAACCGTGGGCAGAGCGACATGATCACAGGGCAGCACTTTAGCAAGAGTTCAAAGGCTGCATTTTATTCATGTTCCAGGGCAGAGGCTAAAATGGCCCCCTCTCTTTAGCAACTGTACTTTGAAGCCTCCTGTTGTGTTGACCCGCCGCCTGAGAGACACACATGAAAGGGCACCACAACTTTGAAGTTGTCACAAGCACCGACTGCCCGGCCGGCATCTTACGGTGGGGGCTCTCCAATCAGACATGCAGATTAAAAAAATGAAAACCAAATTCTGCCGTGTTTGCGTCTCTGAAAATGACAGAGAGGGTATTGTTCTCAGAGTGCACTTCACATGGGAAAGTGTTCGTATGTTAAAAAAAAAAAAACACAAATGACGCACAGCCACAACTTACCAAAAGGCTTCTCTTTACATCCCATTTTAATCATTTTAAACAAAAAGTAAACCTCAAATAATAAATGGCGTATACTTATATTTGGTACTATGTCTGCCTCCCTTAAAGATCCTTTTCAGTCATTCATCCATGCACACACCCATTCACACTGCTGCCTTCACCAACCTGGAGCAACATCTTGCTTCATGGGTGGGAAGGCTGGGAACCAAACCTGTGATCTTTAGATCAGAGGTCGACCGCTCTACCTCTGCACTACAGCCACCGTCAATGCTGTGAAGCTCAATCGGGTTAGACCTGCTGCTAATTTTCCCCTCTTCACCTGAAAGCATGCAACATAGAGTGAGCTGCAGTCTGTGGATCAAACACCATGACTCGCTGCTCACGCTGGAACTCTGAATGCTCAGGTCAGAAACATGAAACCTCAAACTCCAGTACTGTATGTTTTAGCCTCTTCAGACCTGGCATCCCATTTTGGGTTGTATCACCACAGTAGTTAATTTTGCCAAAATGGAGCTCCGTCAAAGAGCCTTCAAGCTCAACCGCAGAGACACAGAAACACAGCAGAAGCGGCTGTCATACAGACACACCCCCTGTACCGAGAAAATATTTTAACAATAATCATATAAACCCAAATATGGAGGCATGATTACTGAGGTTTTTGTGGAATTCTTGATAATAAAATAAATGTATATCTCAACATCATCTGTGTCTACCATACATTGTGACATATAGACAGACTCCGCTCCATGTCAGGCTTAAAACATTAAATCACCTTGGGGCTTGTAAAGGATGTAACATAAAGGTAGAGAAGAAAACATTAAATATACCAAGGACTCAAAAACTTTCACAAACAAACCCAGGCTGAAAATGTTTCAGGGCCCGGTCAATCCAAAAACCTGCAGCGCCCGTACGGCTCCATGCTGTAGAGAAGCTCCAGACCGTCGTAAATCTGCAAGGTTGAACAATAACAGCTTCCCTTCACTTCCTGTTCAAACAAAATGCATTCAAATCAGCTTTAACTCTTTTGTTGGGTTTCTGTGAGTCAAATTCACACAATGAGAGAGAGACACACGGAGCCTAGGTCATGTGATCTCATGTGAAGCCAGTTTTTCAGCTTTCTGGTCAGAGCATGGAAACTCTTTCATTTCACGTGTTTGATGTTTGGATCACGAGAAGATTGTTGCTTCTCTGGACTTCTGATTGTCTTTTCTTCCTCCCGTCATGAAAATCTGACGTTTTTCTGCAGATTTTGTCAGTCAGTTTTCCAAACAGATAAGCTTCCAGTCAGCGTGTTTACAGCTCAGTAAGCGGACCGTTTCACACATTACGCAACAGTTTTTATGAATCAGCAGGGATGAGGGACAAATTAGGAGCTTGTGGATTCAGATCTCAGCTCCGCCTCTTCCCTCGCACGACAGGACGCTTGTTCTGTCAGAGGAGCGTAGTGACTTTTAGCCCTAAAAACAGGCACATCTGCCGTGACAAAACATCCAAACTCTATAGATAAGAGGATGCACGTGCGATTAGTCCACCAGACAGATTTCTGTGGAGCTCCAAAAAAGAAAATTGTTCATTAAACACAAAACCTTTAATAATTGAACCAATAAAAATACTTTTGTATCTAATAATAATGAAATTTTATAAGAGCTGGTTATTTGATAACGTCAATTTAAAAATATAAATGACATAAAATGATACATATTCAGTGTTATTGCAACACATTTTGTAATTCCAATGACACTTTTCAGCAGGAGGAGATCCTGTCAATCAGAAAAAGTGGGTGGAGCCTAAATGTTAATTGGTTGTTTTATTAGAATAGAATAAAATGAAATAGAATACAATAGAATTTAAATATAAAATTTAGAATATAATTGAATAAAAAAATACATATAAAATTAAGAATAGAATAAAAAAGTAAATAAAATAGAATTAGAATTATTTCTATAGCACTTTTCACTAAAAGAATAACAGAGTGCTGCACTTACTTTTTCAAGCCACACCCACTTTTTGCTGACAGAGGTTATTGTGGAATAAGTACACTTTTTTGGTTAAACTGTATTGAATAAAATAAGGCAAAGTGATCTAAAAATAATAGTTTCTAAAAAAGCAAACGAACAATTATAACTAATCCAAAATATGTGATTTTTCAAAACAACCTGTTTTTTTAAAGTA
This sequence comes from Oryzias javanicus, assembly GCA_003999625.1. NCBI lineage: Eukaryota > Metazoa > Chordata > Actinopteri > Beloniformes > Adrianichthyidae > Oryzias > Oryzias javanicus. The sequence goes on from CM012448.1 coordinate 5,114,345, forward strand.
AATGGTAATAATACATAATAATAAGATCAATTTTGTGCTTTTAAAAGTTAATTATTTGATGCATGGACTTTAACATTTTAAACATTACATTGGCTTCAGCTGTTTTTCATAGAATATGTTATTCTGTCCAACCTGAATCTTTCAGAAAATATGTTTGTATTTAAATATTATATTTTAGGATTCCCTTACTGCTTCCCAATTTTATTGGGAACATGTTTGTGATCCTTTTCAACCCCTAAATGTGAACTGTGATGTCACTTCGTGCTGTCTCTCCACCCCCATTCTCTATCCTGCTCTAACCCATGTGGTCCTGATGCAGGTCTGGATGAGATACAGAACCCTCAGGTTCCGCTAGTTGCATCGATTTGCACTTTGACCCTTTTTGAGTCTCTGCGATGATGCGGCGGCAGGATGCCCCGCCCCCACCTTTTCTCCTCTGTGTTTAGAAAGTAGCACGCTCATTGTTGTATTGATTAAGCTTTTGGCGACCCGGGCAGATTTATGCTCTTATTAGGGGCTGCTGATGCCTGATCAGGACAGATTAAAGGTCTGCCGCTGCCTGCAGCTACACTATCGTTTAGAGCCCGTCATTAGGACTGGATTCCTGTTTCCGCATAATTAACCCAAGAATGAAGACATTTTTAACAGAATTGAAATATTTCTTTATATGTGGACTGATTCCCAACACTTGCAGAACAATTACTTTCCTTCTTGCGAGTCTCATTTAAATCTTCTACAGACAAACGCTTCATTAGATCTCTGACCAGAAGATCAATACATGCTCCTGGGCCTCCCATTGATTGAAAGCATTTTTAATGTGATGTTTTTATGAATTTTAAATGCCATGGAGCGTTAAGTAAATGCAAAGCAGGGCCCTGTTTGTTTGTGAATTTCCAAACAACTGAAGAAAGAGGTTCTACCTGTCCAAACATTTTTAATCCTCCTTTAATCTTTCAACTGCACTTAACTGTGATCACAAATCCTCCCCTGCAAATGACCTTTCTGACAACCAAAGCTCAGCTGAGTCTCTTCAGCTCTGAGGACAGCAGGTCACCAGATGAGACACACAAAGAAAAGGTAATGTTTACCATGGATGTGTCTCCTCCAGGCCAGAAACAATCACAGATCACAAATCAGTTCGTGCATATGCAGAAGTCCTACAGAAATCGTATCTTCTGTGGTTGCCTGGTTACCGAAAGGTCTCTCACACATTCACACACAAATACAACATAATGGCCAATTTGTATCCAGCTGTGTCAGCGATGAGGAGCCAAAACTCAAGAGCTCCTTTATTTTCACTTTGGTTCCTTCAGCTTGAAGCGCATGTGGGATGCATTTCACTACAGCCACAAAACGCTGCTTCACCACAACAGCTTTCCTAATCTTCAGCAGGAGGAATCCAAAAACAAGGAAATAAACATTTAAGAAGTTCTCTATCAAGATGGATTGTTGTTTACACTGATTTATTTGCAGTTGCTGTTCCTCCACCTTTATGTATTCGTTGGGAGACAGTCATTACGATCCTCCAGCTTCAGGAGGCAGTTCAGCTTCACGGAAGCTTTGATGTGCTGAAAACTTCACAGCTTTGGCTCTGAGGTGTGGTTTCAACAGCTGAACATCTGAAAGGTTTGCTGTGATGCTATGTGTCCTGAGGAGCTCTACCACTGAAAAAGCTCTGGAGATGTTCCTCTGACCCACCATAAGTGAGACTATAAATAACTTCTTTAAAGCCATAACTAACTTTGTGGAAATTCACATTAGAGAATTGTTCTTCTTTGAAAAAGTAGCTGGTCCACAGCACTGGCTGTATGTGAGAACTGGACCGAGTGAGTGTGACATCACCCATGGAACATGGCTTACTTCTGGCTACAAACAAACATAGTTAGTTTGTTTGTAGTTAGTACCACCCTCATCAGTTTTGATTGGTACTTTGTGTTAACCCCGCCCCAACGCACTACAACAGCCAAGAGTTTTGAAAATGAGATTCAAAAATGAAAAAAAAATATTTGAAATATTTGATATTTGAAATTTTGAGCTTTTAAACCTAAAAAACAGAACATTTGAAGCTGAAAATAATGAAGTTTATTCTAGAATAGCAAAAACTTTTGGACATTTTACTTTTTTTTGAACACCAACATTTATTTCAAAAATATTTTTAAATGTTCATGGCCCCAAAATAGCTCCATATAATTCCAGAAGACTCTGAAGGAGAAAAGTGGCACAAGCTGCTTCAGAACCTGCTGGAATTACATTGATCATGTTTATAATTAAAAATTTACAGTAAATGAAAAAAACAAACACTGGAACTCCTGTGTTAAAGGGTTAAATAACTTAGACTTTGTTTCTTTAACTTTTTTTTAACAACATCTGGACAAAAACAAGCAGTATGAGTGGAACTTTCCCTCTGAAATGATGCTTTGTTTCACATATCATGACATTTAAAATATCTACCTCGTTCCTCCCCTGCTGCAGAGAGGGGTCGCTTAAAGTTAGTTGTCACACACCTGTAGGTGTGTGAAACGTGTTCTCTGCATTTGACCCATCCCTGGGGGAGGGGTGAGCTGCAGACACGGCTGCGCTCATAAAGCATTAGGGGGTTTAATCCCCCCCAGTCCAACCCTGTAATGCTGAGAGTCAATCATGGAGCCACTGGGTCCCATTTTTGGTGTGACTTGGCCGACCACTCGACCAAAGGTCTGCTGAGCAGGCTCTGTATCCATTATCACATTTAACACAACACACAATTGTGTTATCAAATGTAACATAAAACACAATCCAGTTATTGATTTTTTTTAAATCAATTTAAAACAATGAGAAAATAATCAAGATTAAAATACTAATAGCTGATATGATATTTATTTCTTTCATAAGTGACCATGAGATAATGCTATCTGAAGTGTGCATTATCAGAAGTTAATGCTCGAGAATTATATTATTTTCATTAATTGACATTAATTATATTATTAGAATTATCAAGAACATTAAAAGAAAGTACCAGATCAAGAATAGTTATTCTGACTAATACAGTGACTGAGTAATAGCTGTTTAGAAGCATATGGATTCCTTTTGTATGGAACGCCATGGTGGAGGGCTCACTCTGTCCAGTCCTCATGTACAGTCAATGCTCCACAGACAATAAGCAGCAATACTCTAATGACATTTTTCTGATTGTAAAAATGGACTCACCAGACAGCCCTTGTGTCTGGGAACTGCCTAAAACCGGCAACAGCTGAGAGGAAAGCACTAAAACTTTTCTTTAGCAGACGACTGAAACGTGACACAAACTGCTCTGTCCTTGTGATGGCAGACAGGTGTTTAGTGGCTTTAGACAGAACAATCTGTTCCATCATTCAGCTTTTACACCCAAACACCTGGACAGTACACGCTTCCCAGCCCAAGCACCATGACCGCACAGACGCTAGGCTACAGCCTCTCTCATCAAACTGGTTCAAAGCACTTCTTCATGTGACAGCTGGACGTTTACTCAACAACAGAGTGCTGTCAGTGAACAGGCTGTCCTGGCTGTGCAGCGTACTACACAAACTGAAAAGACCAAAGAGGCCGTCACATCATTTTTATCCAGAGCAGACTCCAGTTACTTGTTGAGTGACGTCAGCGCTGGAAGGCAGCAGCAGGGAGACGGCGATTCCGCTGAGCTGCCGTCTCACAAAGAGGAGAAACCACTCACGACCGACACCGACACCCGGCGGGCCGCGGACTCACCCTGTGAGGACGACCACGAAGTCCATTACATTCCAGCCGTTGCGGAGGTAGGAGCCTTTGTGAAAAGCAAAGCCCAGGGCGATGATCTTAATGGCAGCCTCAAAACAGAATATTCCAATAAAGTAGGGCTCTGTGTCGTCCTGCAGAGAAACAGAGAGGTTCGGAGAGAGCATGAGACTCACAGAAGATCTTTTTTCTGAGAGGTAATGAAGCATTACGTGAGGGGATGAAGGTCTGTAAGAAAAAAAACATGAAGCGTCTTTTTAGTTCAACATGAGCACAGAACAGAGAGCTGCCTTACAGCAGATACAACTAAATTATATATTCAAAAACTAGTAACTAGCAAAAGATCAGGAACTGAATGACATTTTACAAAGGGAGAAGCTGCATCCAAAAGTGTTGAGATTACGATTGACAATTTAAGATTCAAACACTTTTTAAACACCATAAACGATTGATAAAAGTAGAAAATTAAATAGCTAAAATAGACAAATGCAACAGTACAATCCTACCATTGACTGTATATGAGAACTGGACAGAGTAAGTGTGACATCACAATAGAAACTGGTTTACTTCTGACACCAATAGCATCTTTTTTTAATGATATGAATGGCAAAAATGCCTGTCAACAGTGATTGGTCTGAGTCAACGTTTCTATGGCAACCAGTCTCTTTATCAGATCAGTTCAGTCACTTTTTTTCCTCGATATGGACGTCACTATGTTGGAACCAGGCAACAATGATTGGTCTCAATTAGTCTCATTTCTATCTCGCTAATCAGGAGTGAGCTTGTTGGAAGGCCACACCCCTCCACTGTCACGCAGGCTTGGGAGAATCTGTCAATCAAACGTTTCAAGCACTCAATGTGAGACTACATATGTAGTAAAAAATATATCATAAAACGGAAAGAAAATGATCAAAAACATGTTAAAAAGGTATCAGATCAAGAATGGTGATTCTCACAAAGATGGAGGATATACAGTACATAAAGAACATTAAGTTTAATTGTTATTTCTAAGTATCTCTTTATTTAAAATGTGGTGAATCTGGAGCTGAAGAAAAAAATACTGTTTGAAATAAAGCTTATTGGTGAGGCTGAGTATACGACTGGTGTCAAGTGAACACGCTCTCAAATACTGCGTGCCGCTTTTGTCCACATATTACAATAACAGCAACTGGGACTTGTTTTCAAAATAAAAGCACAGAGTAAAGCATTATTTTTCCATAATTGTTCCTTTTTTTTTACTAAAGCTCATATGGAATGCAACTTATATTTAGGTAAACTGTATATATTTGTATGTGTGCTACATGTATTAATGTGCAATTATTAATACGTTAACATATCCATAAAAAATAATAATAATAATAATAAACCATTTCTCTTTGGTAGAATTCCATCTGATAAAGTCTCCCACAGAGTTTCAGACTGATCCAATGTGGTATAACAAACAACATAAATTATGTATTAATGCCCTATTTCTACTTTGGTGACACACCCATACCAAAATACCAGATCAGATAAATATGAAACTTTATGGGTAACTTTACCAGCTGGAATACAATCAGTGAAAGTGAAACGACTTTGTGGAAATTAGGAGTTTTTATGTGGGTCAGTTTTAAAAATGGACAGAGAGGAGCTTCAGTGTCGGTTCCTCCAGGAGAAGCTGATCAGTTGACTTGAGGCACCGGGGAGGAGTGTAGGGAGAGAGGAGCTCTGAGAGGTGAGGCGGGGCGGGACCATTCAAAGATTTAAAAACAAATCATCTTAAACTGAACCCTAAAACACACAGGCAGCCATTGGAGGAAAGTCAGCAGAGTTTTGAACCAGCTGCAGCCGTGAAAGAGAAGACCGGTTAACCCCAAGTAAAAGTGAATTACAATAATCCAGCCGAGATGTAATAAAAGCGTGAATCACTGTCTTCAGGTCCTGCAGAATTAAAGATGGTTTTAGTGGAGATAAAAACCTCAGCTGGAACAAGCTCTGTTTCCCCACAGAAGTGATGTGACGGTCAAGCTTAAAATCACTATCCAAAATAAAACCAAAATTTATTAAAGAGTGTTTAAAATGTGGAGCCAGGGGACCCAGATCCAGAGTGGAGGCACATTAGGATTTAAAAAAGGTGCTTTTCTGAAATACTACATCAGACAGAATGGGATCAAACATAAACAAACACGTGCACACACAAATACACACTTAATATACGTTTTACTGCATATAAACTTTAGTAAAAAAGGACAATTAAATGACATAGGAAGTGGGAAAAAAAAACACAACTGGACATTTTCAGAAATGTAGGTCAAACAGGAAAGTTCACTGCGCCTACCACAAATGCAGCCTGAAGCTGCAGAAAGACCAATAATGTATGTGGAGAGGGCAAACCTGGACCCTTCTGTCCTGCTCCCAGACAGTCCATGCACCACATAAACAACCGCACAGAAGCCGGACGACGCCGTAAAAACTCTGACCTTTCGCTTTCAACGATGCGTTATGCAGGAGGAGCCAGAAAGAGCTGAAACAGACAACTGTTGATGGTGTGAGGAGGCTGGCCGGGCGGCCTAAAGGTCAGACAAACCTAGCGAGCATTCAGTGGGGAAAACGGGAACCTGGAAGTTTATCCTCCAGCACCAAAACGGTTGAGGAATTCTCCAGGAACGGCAGCAGCAGCCGCTCGCTTCGTTGGCTTCACCGATAACAGCCGATCCCCTCTAATTAGAGGACATGTCGCTGCATTAGGGCTCGGCGGAGGAAGAGGAGGCCTGTTCTTCTTTTGTATCCGCACTAATCACCTTCTCTTTTTTTTCCTGCTTACAGAGTCTGGAATTACATCCCAGCTGCTGAAATGAGTCAAAACAGCAGCAGCTTTTTCCACACATCCCACTGTTTCAACCTCAAAACAAGCATGAAAACACGCCTCTGTTGCTGCTGGGGAGAGCACAGATCCGTCACGCCAAAGGAGGGAAAGCTGTGAACTCACCAGGCGCTCCGACATCGGCGTCTTGTCACTCGCTGGTAGATGTTGCTCCAAAGCCAGGACGATGCAGTTGGCGATGATCGTAGCCAGGATCATGTACTCAAAGGGAGTGTGAGGGTTAAGGAGAAGCTGCACAAGCACACACACATTTCATTCAACAGAACACATTTCCACTTTGATTTTATGAAGAATAAATCTGGGCTGTAACGCAGGATCCCAGACTCCCGGTGTTTGAGTCAGACATTTCTCTAGAGCAGGGCTGCTCATTCCTGGTCCTCGAGATCTACCACCCTGACTGTTTTCCAGATCTCCAAGCCCAGCCAGCTGTTGATTGGCTCAGTCAGATGTCTCCACAATCTGATTGAAAGAACACACCTGGTCCAGGTAATCAGCAGCAAACAGTACATGGAGAGCTGGAAAACAGGCAGGTTGGTAGATCTTGAGGACCAGGAATGAGCAGCCCTGCTCTAGAGTGTGGAAAGTGAGGAGCATCAAACCGCAACTCTGATCCTTCTGTCCACTAAAGCATGACACCTTCCTCATCCTCTGGATCAAGCTTCAACCTCATCCTTCCAGGTGGAAGGTATCATTTTAAGCAGGTTGCTTATGAGATTTCCATTAAAAACCAGACTATTTATCCTGAGGTTTCATAGATCTTTCTATTGAGTGAGGAGGTTATCAGGAAGTTCAGTTTAGCTCAGAGAGGCACAGATGTAATGATAACCACCTCATTTGATTAGAGATAATCTTGTTGTGATTGCTGCCTACACGAGTCTCTGTATTTGCAGCCTTTGTTTTCTATTTTTATTTGAGTTGTATTTGTTTCCACGCAGCGCAGCAGGCTGAAGGTTTTGGTTGTATCTGGTGATGAACCGTCACCTCCTGACTCAAACATCGTGGTCTGTTTTTTTTTTTTTTTTTTTTTTTGCTGTACAGAAGCGTGGGCGCGTTCAGCACCACGGACAGAGACAACGAGGCGGCGCACGCGGGCACGTCCAGAAGAAGTATGGATGTGCTCCAGAGAGACCGGGGAGGGGTCTTTTTACGCACGCAGATTTCTGCGAAAATGATGCGTTTGCACAATAATTCCTGGGGGGGTTGTCTGACTCACTAAACAAAAGAACTTGTCTGCACGTGAGAGCAGAGCCCGCGGAGCTTCCGGGGGCGCGCGTGCCACGCGGAGCAGATAAGAGCGACAGGTGCGGTCAGCGTTGCGCGCACAGGGATAAAGGGCGTGAAGGGAGCAGAACCAACATCTGTGACTAAACTTAACAAACAGGCTTTTGGGGGGGTGCGCACGCACTCCTCAACCCCTGCTGCACCTGTTCAGGAAGGATATGGCCACTCTGTGATCCGCTTGGCGTACTTCCTGATGAGGTTGTCCTCGCGGAAGATGAAGAGGGAGCGGTTGACGGTGAAACAGTTCTGCTTGACGGGGTTGGGGTTGTAGATGGCCATAGTCCGGGCTCTCTGGGCCATGGACTGCTTGTACATCCTCTGGCCGCCCGGAGCGCCGCCGCCCCGGGCGCCCCCTCTCCCGGCGCCCGGGCCCCCTCTCCCTCCGCCGCCCGCGCCTCCTCCATACCGGCTGGGAAGATCATCCGCGAAGCGAGCCATTCTGGAAACGCACAGATCCAAGAGGGAAAATCCGAGCGGGTGTCAGTGGGAGTGGAGGGGAGACGCATCACAACCGGCGCGCTTCATCCAAACCTCTGCTGGCGTCAGCTGGAAGGATGAGGAACGAGGTGGCCTCACTGGAAAGCGCGCTCCCCCCATCCTGTCCAGCTGTCCATCTCCTAAAGTTCAGGTGAGACCCGGCAGGCTCCTCAGCCACCTCTGAGAGGAGGGAAAACCTGATCACCAGCCGGTCCGCGCGCCGGATCCTGACAGCATCCTGTCAGCATCCAAACACCAGTTGAAGCGCTCCGGCTCAGTTCATCAGCGGACAGCCAAACAGCGACGGATCGAACCCTGCGGGTCCTCTGTCTCCCACCAGATCCAGCCGGAGCATCTGCCCCGTGGTTCCTGTTTGATCGCTCGCTGCGTGGGGTCTGACGAGACAAGTGCTCCGTGGAACAGGGAAGAGGGCACGTGACCAAAACGAGCCAATCGGTGAATGGAGCGCACACGCGCGCGCACCGTGTGAACCCCCGATGGAGCCGAGAGGAGCCCTGAGGGTCACACCAGTGTTTCAGAGATGGGAAACACGCACCGTGTGATCCAAAACCCGCAGGATCACGCAAAAATAATGAATTCTGCACAGAAGCGCCCAGCTCTATCCTGATCCGCTGCAGATGTTCAGGTTGATACAGATGCATGCCCGCTGCTTTATAATGTCTGTTTTAATCCCAAAATGAGGGAAACTCATTCAAACTTATTCATCAGTTGAGACTGAACCCCATTAATGACACGTCCGCTTCCCAAACTGATGTAATATTTATGATAAAGTCATTTAAATGAATTTCACATACATTTTTCACATTTTGGCTCCATGTTTTCCCACATCAGAGCCAAAACAAACAAGAATACATCCCTGTTGTTATTAATACAATTATTAAAATGTAATGAAAACTTCAAATTAACCATTACATTTGCTTCAATTTTAGATCAAAACTGTATACAATATTTATTTTTTATTAACAAAGAAGAACTTGTCGGTCATTTGATTAGATGAGTTTCTGAAAAATGTTTGATGTAGGATATTTAAGAAGCGAAAAAACTACACATTCATTAGTTTTATACTTTTTTCTACATATCAGAATTACATTAAGCTAATTTATATGTTGTAGACAACGTTGAATTAAATTATACTTAATTTTTATCTTTGAATCAGGAAATACAAGATATTTTGCCGTATTTCTGATATGGTTTAATACATTTTTAATGTTTTATTTTTTATCTGTAAGTTAGTATTTCTCAAACTACATTTTAAATGAGTACAATTAAGTATTGTAACGTTCCCCGCCTCTGTTTCTTATAGGTGTGCAGAGGGCTTTAAAGTCTGCAGGCGAGACTGAAGAGACCTCTAGCGGTGATTTTGAGGTATTGCATGAAAATGAAAGTTTTTGTTTGTTTTTTTTTTAATCAACAAAGACAATTTAAATGTTTTTGTCCTGTTATTATTGTTACTATTGCTGCTTAGTTTCCTTGTTCCTGAGTAGAGCTGACAGGTGTCCTGCAGGGACATGCAGGACAGGTGAGGCAGTGTCATCTTTTTACCTGCCATGATACAACATCAAAATGAAAGTCTCCACTTATCTGTCCTATAAACGGAATTTACATGTGTGATTCCAATCAATTGAATCAAGTTACGACCCATCTAATAGAGTCTGGCATTATAATATATATTAAATTGTAATATTGAATTGTCAATTAAGAATTACACTTTAGCCTGCTTTGAACTCTGGATAAAGACAAATCACTCAGGAGTTGGTAAATATATTGGGCTCACATGTTTGTAAATCTGTCTCACAGACACGTCACTGTTGTGTTGCTGGTGGGCTGGCCTCACCTGTGGCACAGCGGGTTGCTGTTCAGAGTCTCATGCGTCCACACCGCCTGCCGGACTCCGCCTCCAAGTCCCGCCCCTTTTGCCCCCTCCAGGTGCAGAACCGTATCAAACTTGTGCGTGGTGTCGTCACGGGCGAGCCCCCACGAGGGCCCTCCGGACTTCACAGCACAAATGTCGGCCTCCTCTGGTGCCTCCTCGGAACGTTTCGGCCGCGCTCGCCTCCTGTCCGGTGACAGAGCCCAGGTGTCCTCGTACTCCGCCCCCTGGGTGAGCATCCTCCAGGAACCGAAGGTGGCAGCGCGGACCGCTAGGGGGGAGGGGGGGTGAAGCACGTGGAAAGATTTTTAGTTTCAGATCAAAAAATAACCACTGATAAAATCACAACATGAAGAGCTGCTCAAGTTTGGATGAAATCAAAGGGAATTTGTGGAATTTTAAAAGAGTGCAGGTCAAAAGGTCAAAGGGTAACATTAGGATGCAGGAATTTTGTTTGATTCTACCCTTCTGTGGTTGAGATGACCCTACTGTGTGACTTTGGTCCAAGAAGTTTTAATCTTCTTACTCATTTATGCTTTCAAACTTTGATTAAAGTGATTTTTTAAACCTAAACTTGAGTCTCTACTTTAAAAAGTTGGGCCTGATGTGTGAAACAAAGCTGCATCAGATCTCTAGAACTGGAGTCAGAGTCCCAGATGCAGGGATCAAACAAATTCACAAATTAACAAAAGTAGTGTTTAATAACAAAAAAATCACCTCAACAGTGGAAAAACTAGAAGAGCTGCAAAAAATACAGAAACCAGAAACGCTCGAGAGTGCAAGGGGAAACATACAAAACGAACCAACACCAAACACAGGAGGACCTCAGCTTAAATAGAGCAAACTAAATCAACTATGTGCAGACAGTTGTGGACTCCTCTACAGAGATCAGGAGAGGGTGGAGATCAGCTGGGAGGAGCCACAGTCAGCCTGCACAGAGGAAGAAAAGAAAAGGTGAACCACAAACAAAAGGAGAAACACACGTAAAACATAACAAGTTCAGAGATTCAAAAGCCTACACACAGAGCTCAAGTATAGGAAATAAGTAGCATCTTTCGTACACTTTAGTTCACTAAATTAGAACATAGTAGCAGCTAACTCTGCTTCAGCTATTACTGATTAGCGGTAATCAGTTTCTGATTGACTGAACTCACCTGATCCAGGTGAGCAGTACCGGTTATTATGAAACCTAAAAGAAAAATCAGCTAATGCTGTTTCCTCCCCTGTTTAGGAGAAGAATCGTATTTTTTGCAAAATTCCTTCAAAACTATCAATAAGACTTCCTTTGGGGTATATTATTGATACTTTTTATTTCATTTTTTTTTTTTTTTTACACACAAATTAAATTTGAATGTACTTGATTTATTAAACAGAGTATTTGAGGATTCATGAAAACCAACTTTATTTATGATTCTTATTCCTCTTTTTTAAGTTTAGTTATTGGAGCAGTATTTATTTTTGTATATTACGTCAATTTTTTTAAACTGTACTTTTATTGTATATTTCTAGTTGTTATAATTTAATAATTAATGATTTACAGACATGAATTACAAATTATTAATGACAAAATGAATCAACATAAAACAGATATTAGACTGTTTTTTTGTGTGTGGTTCTTCTTCTGTGGTTTTATCATTTCCTAGATACAGAGTTGTCTATATTCCCTAATTTAACTGCAAAGAATGCAGAATCCAATATGAAAGAATTAAGGCTGAATGTAAAATATGAAAAAAATATTCTGTGTTCTTTTAGTTCTATAAATTATACTTTAAGTATTTTGTTTATATATATATTCAACATGTGATTTTCAATTAAACTGATTGTCAATAAAGACTCAGAGGAACATGTTCAATTTCTATTCCATCAAAATGAATTTTTATATTATCCTTTGCTTTATCTGTAGTTAAACCCACAAATTTTGTTTTGCTTTCATTTAAAAATAACTTTTTTTATCTTAAAATAATTTTTAAATTGAACCAATTCAATCTCTATTCCTGAGATTAATTGAAAAAATGTCTTGAGATGAACAGTGTGAATCTGCAAAAATAACAAGCTCTAATATGTTTTGGTACATTTTCAATTTCATTTAATTAAAGTATGAACCATTTTGGTCCTAAAACAGAGCCTTGGGGAATTCCATATATTATTATAATTTGTTCTGGTACTTTACCATCAATTTCAGCATATTGAAGTCTATTTTTTTTCAAATAACATTTCAACCAGTTCTTATAATGCTTCTCTTCATGTTATTTCCACTTCTCTGATCAGAGACAGACCACCTGCAGCTTTTTAGAAAAAAAACTAACTTTTTTGGTATCAGAGTTTCACTTTTATTTGTGTATATGTGATTAGAAGAAGCAGCTCTCTTATTCAGCTGATTGTAAAAACATGCAGGCCTTTAAAATAAAGTGAAAGTACTGGAATTGGTTCAGATCACCCACCACAGATGAAAAACTGACATAAAAAATGCTTTGTGAAGTAAAACTTTTTTGATAGAAAGCAAACATTAAACTTCTGCCAGTAAGGCAGACTTAACAGAGACAAAGTCCGTCAGACTCACAGCTGTGTGGCCTTTTTGGTCCAGTATTTTCATTTATTTCACCTGTTTTTTTGCTTTTCTGCTGGACATAAGGAGCTCTCACAATTCCACCTGCTGTCATCAAAGCTGCAGGAATGATCAGTGAGAAAAGGGCTGAGAGCACATTACTGTGCATGCACCATTTTCTGCCATAAAAGCCCCACCGTGAGCGCTGAGCTGCAAAGCTCTCCGAGCACGCCTCGTACTTTGCTGCCATTTTGTTCACACTAAACGACCAGGAGAGAAAGAGTCCGTCAGAATTACCGTACACCACTGTGGATCTTCTCTCTGCCCATCTGGAGCTGTGGGGAACTCTCTTCATGCCTGCAGTCCTTCTGAGGCCTCCACACAGTCTCTGCTGCCGGGGCTGTGCCGTGTTGTGCTATACTGTGCAAGGGGCACCAAAGACACTTTTTTTCCCACCTTGGAATGCGGAAAGCCTGCTTCCTGCCCTGCCAAGTTAAGGAGCCTGTTATCGGATCAGCATCTTTGATGCTCACAGAAACATTTCTCTGATTCATTTATAGACTCTGTTTTCTGGTAATCAGGAAGGGAGCAATCATGAGCTCGTTTGTGAGGCCTGAAAGGCCCGCACATGGAATAAACCCTCACTTCCTGATGTTCGTCTCCCCCCCGCTGCTCCAGCAGATGCCATTTCCAGTTCAAATCCTCAACAGTGTCTTTCTGGCAGCAGATGACTGGAGTCCATTACTACCAGAAAGCTTGATGGACCCGCTCTACTGTAAACTGAAGGGGGTTTGTCTCCTCTGAGGCTTCAACCTTTGACCTGCTGTCATCCGAGCCGTAATTAAACTGTTTTGAAATGACGTTGAAGATCTTGAGTTTTTTGCTGCTCCCTTCATGGGTCACCACAGTTAATCATCTGCATCCAAGAACCTCCTCTTTGTCTTCCTCTAGCGCAGGGGTCTGCACATGTGGCTCTCTAATTAAGGAAAAATATATTTTTTGATTTTAAAAACTAAATAAAGTGAGAGGTAAGTAAAAAAAAAAAAAAAAAAAAAAATCACTCAATGAGGTTCTTGACTACATTACCCATGATTCACCAATCCATCATGCAGTAGTTTTACAAAGTCAAGCTAAAACATTTTGACATTTTTGAGCGCTGTTACCTCAGAAAAAAAACTGGAGGTCAGTAAACACAAATATCACTCATACTTAAGGTGCATCAAATTATAAGGCGGATTTTCTGATTTTAAAAAAATATATGGAATTTTAATTGGACCTTATGGTTTAAATATATATTAAAGGTCACTTAATTAGCTCTTATTTAATTTTGATTAGTTAGGTTCACGTATTTCTGTCTAAGAACAACCTCAAACGGTAAAATTAACCCATTTTGTGCAGCAATCGTTCTGCATTTGCTGCATTCAGGGGATCATGTGTAAAACAAGGAGTCTTTTATTTTGAAAAGAAGACGTGGAAACCTAGTTCATATTTAGAAAAAAATCAAGTTTCTCCTTATGGTTTTTGTTTTCTTAATTCTAAAAAACAATTCACATTTGTTTCATTTATTCTAATAGTAACATTTACATTTTTTTTGTTTTTTTTTTCTTCTATAGGGAAAAGTGAGATTTTGTGGCTCCTACTGAGTTATGGTCAGTTAGAAATCGACCCGAACGGTTCTTTGAGGGTCAAAGGTTGCAGAGCCCTGCTCTAGAGCAACAGTAAACAGTAGAACAGCCATTTGGGCTGGTTTTCTACTGATCAAAACCTAGAAGGAGAAGTATAGTCTTACGGCTAACTCATAAGTGAAATCACAGAGAATAATTTTGGAGCACGTAAGAGGGACCACATCACCCCCACATCACCCCCATCCTGGCTACCCTTCACTGGCTGCCTGTGAATTTTAGAATTCATTTTAAGATTATTTTATTTGTTTTTAAATCTTTAAACAGCTGTGCACCTCCGTACCTCTCTGAGCTTCTCTGTCCTTACACCCCCACCCGGAGCCTCAGGTCAGCTGATCAGCTTCTCCTGGAGGTACCGAGGTCTAAGAGGAAGCTCAGAGGGGAACGAGAGTTTTCAATCTGTGCACCGAAGCTGTGGAACGCTTTACATTCGACAGACAACCTCACTGTCCATTTTTAAAACACTTCTTAAAACCCATTTTTACCGCCAGGCTTTTGCCACTGAATGAGACTCTGCTCTGCTGGTGTGTTTTATTGTTCTACTGTTTTATCTTTGTTTTTATCTGGTGTTTTTATGCTTTTATGTAATTTATTTATACCTTTTTTTTTAACCTTTTTAACTGTTGTTTTTATTGTTCTTCGTATTTTTTAATGTACAGCGCCTTGAATTGAACAGAGACGTCTGTGCATCAGTGCAACAGCCCAAAGATGCCCCTTCCAAAATTCCTAATCTCAATCTGCTTCATGCGTCCTCATCTCCTCCTCCTCGCAGCATTTGCACGCCTACCAAGTGAGATTTTTAAAGGCACAAACTTTGGAGTAGCAATCCTCTTCCTGTCATCCTAAATTCAGCAGATTGAATCCTGTTGCTGCTGCAGCTTTTGTCTGCAGCAGCAACAGGACAGAAACATTGAACAAAGCTGCTCTGAAAACCTCAAAGATCCCTCCATTATCCTCCTCTGCTGGATGTGAGGATTCAAAGAAAAAATGAACAACAAATATAAATCAAGATAGATGCATTAGTAATAAATTTATTGAAAAAGATACAACCAATCAGATGGATGGTTCACTGTTCAGAAATAATGTAACAGAACATCATGGAAGTGCATTTCTAACCCCGCCCCTCTCGTCTTCCACCTGCAAACTCGGTTTCCTACAAACAGTTAAAATGACAGTTTGGCTTCTGTCCGCAAAATCATGATGAAAAATTAAAACCCGACCAGGATAACTACGATTAGAAAAACTGGAGATAAAATTAAAACATAAAAAACATAAAAACGTTCTCTTATTTTACAAACTATGTTCACTTGGACAATAAAAATGAAAACAAAAGTAAAAACCTTTGTCAGCACCATGTTCTTGTTGATGTTGTAGAAAGTCTCGTTCTTTAGTTCCTCCAGTACTGCCTTAAATTTATGACACATTTCAGCCCCCCCACCCCAAAGGGTATCATAAAAAAATGCCGAGCCAATTAATGCAGACTACAAACTTCGGAGAAAAAGTCTGCAAGAAAAAAAAAAAAAAAAAAACATTCTCAAAATTATTTTTTCAGAGTCGACCCTTTGCTAAACTTCTTTGCCGGTTTCAACCCGTCAACCCTGATCACCCACAAGTCTTCAATCACAACAAAGAAGATGAGAAGAGACCAAAGTGGCAACGTATTCAACAGCGATCAGCTGATCTTGCTGGAATGGTTCGTGGTAAAAGACGGCGAGCGCGGACGCCCGCCTCCTGAAACGCCTCAGAACTCCTGGATCGCAGCAAAGTCAGCTCATTTTCTTAACGTAAGAAGACAAAAAGACGGGTGCCCTGCCAGCGCAGGTGAGTATGAAATGTACAGACGGTTTCTGTGCGTGATGCTCTACGTCAGCTCCGACTTCCTCCAGAATTTGATTGTGCGTCTGTGTGAAAGCGTCTCCGTCCTCATGAAGCTCGCTGGTCCGACGTTATCAAGGAGAGGCGGCTACAGTACGAGTTCACTTCACAGGTCAGGAGCCCCCGTCTGCCAAACGTAGTGTGTGTGGGGGGGGGTTTAGGAGGGGCTGCTGGAAGAGCTGGTGTCAGGCGAGGCGCTGGGCTGCTGCTGGTCCTCGGGGGTGCTGTCAGCCTGCAGGGACGCCATGGCTGAAGAGGAGAACTTACACTTGGGGGAGCCGCACTCACAGCTGAACAGCTTGCTTTTGACCTCCCAGAAGTGATCGCCATAGTTAAATCTGAGGGGGAAGGACACGGATGAGGAGGTCAGTTCTGACAAACAAACTCTCATTTACCTTCTTAACTCTTTAACACTGGAGCTGACATTAATGTAAAACTTCAACATACTTGACAGGAGAAAAAGATTTAGTTAAGGTAGAAAAAGAGTTTCTCTATTTAATCCTTAGCAGATCTCAGGCACTGCTGGAGATTACATAATATGTTGAACCATCTTGATCATCAGTCTGATAGCAGTTTTTACAAATACGTTTGTGTATGAATGCTCGATATCCACTCTTAAAATCATCTTCTTCTCTAAACACCAGAGAAAATCTCTGATGCTTCTTCAGCCGGCAGAAGGGCTATCCCATCTATTTGCCTTTTGAAATATAAATCATAGTGCTGTCATGCGATTCCTCTTTTGTGCAATTAATCAATCGTGAACTGTAATGAATTCAACGATTTTAATTGCAATATTTTTAACCTCATAATTGTTGTTCTATTGTTTTCTTTAAATTTGCAAGATTTTTTTTTTAATTATTATATAAGACTTCCAACCATTACTTTGACACTACTGATGAGTCATTTTTTAAAAAATCTTGAACAAAATTTAAAATAAAAAAAAATAAAAAAAAACATTAGGTTCAGAGAGCTCTAATTTACCACATCAAAAAACAGTAGGAACACTTTTCTGAGCAATCCAAAAAAATATTGAACACAAACTTCCTATTAATACCACAATTCAAATCTTGATTTAGTACATTATTCCACAGTTTAACACAACTGAAAGACAGTAAAAATACATGAAAGTGATTTTATAGTTTCATTTAACCTGAAAGACAACCGAGGAGTTGAACTCTTTAGACTTTTTTTTTTTACTTTTGCTTCATCATCTGGACAAAAACAAGCGTAAAGAGTTGAATATTCCCTTTTAAAAGATTGCTGTTTTTTTCTGACTTCTCGTGACGATCATCTTTCTCAAAAAGTAGTTAGAGCGGAGAGCGGTTGGTGTTCACTGCATGCGCCTCAAGCTGGGGCTGTTTTTATGACAATGTGACGTACTGCGTATTAAAGAGTTGGCTTTTGAAAGAAAAGAAAACAGGACTGAAATTCTAATAATTGATTTAATATTTATATTTTTCTTAAATTACCATGGTATGAGCGAGATGAAATGCTCCTCCAGGTGTGCAGAACATGGAAGTAACAATCAACCCAAAAATGAAATTAATTCAATTTAAAAAAAGTAACACACTAAAATGTGTCTCATTAATTAATCCTGATTAACGCGATAAAGTGACAGCCCTAATAAATCATTATTCGTTGTAATAATCTATAGTAGGTTTGTTTGGTGTAGAAGTGGTCAGCACTCCCGTCTCACAGTGAGAAGACTCTGCTTCAAACCCCCGCTGGGTTCTTCCTGTGTGGAGTTTGTACGTTCTCTCGTGTGTGGGTTTTTTCCAGGAACTCATGTTTCCTCTCTCAGTCAAAAACATGATTCATAGGTTAAATTCAAACATTAAATGTATTTAAACTGTCCCTTAGGTGCCAATATGCATGAAGCAGTAGATGGGATAGGCTCTAGCAACCATGGATGGATGGTCTATAGCTCCAAGTAACCAAACTAGTCAACCTTATTGATTGAGAAAATGATCAGGATGAGGTTGCTATGGAGACGCTTTCTCAGGTGAACTTGATCCAGAGAAGATCAACATCCATAAAAAACCAGGTCATCATTTGTTCTCTTCCTGGTAAAATAAAGGTTTTAAAATTTGTATTCATTCAGACAAAAAAAACCCCAAAAACTCGTAAGTAGGTTTTTAAAATAAAACCTAATACTTTAAGTTAAAATGTTTTTTTTAATTACACATAATGTATTATTAAATATAATTTAAAAAATGTATATTTTAAATCAATTCCAAAATTAAACATGTTCGTTGTGTAAATAAAAAAGGTTAATTTTGGTAGGGTTACCTGTTCAAAACCAAACCACAACAGAAAACCTTCACTAGGACCTGAGCTGCAGACATGGAAACACTCAAGAACTCACCTTTGAAACCTTCTGGCAATAAAATCCCTGACAAACCATCACCATAGTAACAGCAGAGATTTACAGTCTCCTTGTGATGCATTCAATGACGGTCGTAAACGACAAAACCGCAGTAACAGGAGTCTTTCCTCAGGTAACCCCAGCTGTCACCACACACATTCTAGGTCATTCAGTCTGACTGATCATTTGACGACTGAGTCATTTAATAGTTTGACACTGAGCTAATACTTTTCTTGGAATTCATATCTTTGACCAAATATAACATTTAACTGTACACGATGGAGTCGATCTCACAGAAAAATAAATATTACTAAGAAGGTCTTTTTCTTTGATTGCATCTTTTGGTTTGTGGAGTTAATCCAAATAATTGCTGCTAAATTTCTTTTTTAAAGACTTTTACATATTTTTTCAATATTTTTTAGCAATTGTTTTGTAGTCATTAATAGCGACTGAGGATCACTGTAAAGTCACCATGGTGATGGCGACAGGTGTTTGAGTGTAAATCTATACGGATGTAAAAACCAGACTGAACAGGACGTTTCACACCACAAACCCTCCAGACTCACCCGAGCTCTTCCCCTGCCTTGATGTTTTCACTGGCAAAGAAGGCAACGTGTGGGAAACGGAGGTCCTGGTGTGTGGTGAACACTCGACAAGCAAACAAGTTGGGCTCGCACATGTGGTTCAGAAAGCGGCTGATGTTGCCATAGAAACGGGCATCGATGCAGTACAGGTCCTGAGGCTGAGGAGGAACGCAGACGGCTGAGAACACACATTTCTGAGCGGGTTTCTAGCTCAGGTTTCAGTTTGACGTTTTACCTTATCGTCCAGACTGAACAGATAAGCGTCAATCTGCCTCATGTCTGCCTCTGCTTCAGAGATGATCTCACCCACATACCTGAAAAAAACAGAGCACTGCTTTTTACTGCGAGCGTCTTTAACGTTATAGCTATGTAGAAGCATTTCTTTAATATTTTATTTAAAGATGATTTCAAAGCAAAAAAAAAGACCCTCTTTCAAAATATTTAGAACTTTATATTGGCCTTTTTTAAATAAAACAAGAAGGCAAACCTTCTAAAAAGCATACTGTGATTAATGTTCTGAAAAGCACATTTTCTTAATATTATACTGAAAGAGAAGAATTTTTGACTTTGTTGGAATTAAAATAATTTTCTAGACGATATTATGAAATATGCAGTTTTCTGAATAAATATGTTCTACAAGTTAAAATGTGCAGATTATATCCCAAAAGAGGGTCATTTCTTCATAACATTCAAAAAGGAAAAATTGAAGAATAGCCAAATAAAATCTTCATAAACCTAGAATTGATTACATCTTTGTATAATATTCCAAAAATGAGAATTCTCTAGAACCCTTACCAAAAAAATAGGACATTTCCAGACAATATTGTAAAAAAGACTATATATCTGTTTCTATCATTTTAGATGATAGAAAAAAAATAAAATAAATAATTTGTCCTTTAAGCATTTTTAACATTTGGTTAAAAACCTTTTATGAATGACAAAAAGTAATTCTGGTAAGATTTTAAAGAGGATTTTATTGTAGAGAATAATGTCTGAATTATATTTCAAAAGAAAATAATTCTACATAGTAATAAGTAAAACATTTTTGTATGATATTTAGAAAAAAATTAGTATTTTAAAATTTTACTCAAAACAGTACTTTTTTGTCCAGATCTTTTAAAAGATTTAAGACTTTTTTTTTTTTTACATAATCAGCAATATGATTCAGTAAAGACAGTTGGCTGATGGAAAAAGTCATAAAAACTAAGGAAATTAGGTGAAAATCCTGTATTGTATCCATTAAAAATGTTCAAATATCTTGAAAACCAGATTGCCTGAAGTTCCTCTGGTAATTTGATATTTTGTTCTTATATTTTATAATGTAATTTGAATGGAATTTTGTCTGAACTTTCGCCTAAGCCCATTTCTGTCTGACAAAATAAGCTACTGAATTTTCCCCAATCATCTTTTATTCTGTTAAGTTAGATTGAAAAGGCATGAAGCAACTCACAGTTAAACCCGTGCATCATACATGGCCTTTATTCTGCAAATTTATATATTCTGACACCTTGATCACAGTTAGAAAGTATAGAGACTAAACACTTTTTCTTGTTTATGAACCCAGAAAATAATCAGAATTAACTAAGTGAGAGCAGAGTCATTAAGAAGAAACCCTAATGGAAACAGGATTAGCAAACAAAAGGAAGATCTAGTATAAAAGAGCTCTGCGGTGTGCTGATGAACTTACTCGCAGACAAAGGTCCCCTTTGGTATGTCCTGCTGGGCCCGGACACCCCAACCCTTTTTCCTTGTCCTGAAAAGCTGCAGTCTGGTTCTGGAAAAGCCACAGATTCTGTGAGCAACACTCTTCAAACACAACACGAGCAGGCAGACTCCTCCTAAAGCCTTTGGATTTACAAGTGTGATGATTTGACACTCCTCCACAACAACAGTGGGAGTTTGTTTGAGCATAAAGAGATCAAAACTGACTCAAGGAACAAACAGACCGACCACCTGAAAAAGTTTGCGGATGAATACATCATCTTTGTTAAATTACCCAAAAGCTTACACTTTTCTGAGATGAATGCCTCGTTTTTAGATTCTTTTTTGTTTTTCACTGACAGTTTTGATCCATTTGTTTGCTCATTTGTAACTCTCCATATTTCAGGTACTGGCGCTCAATAAGAGAAACTTCAAACACCTGAGTCCTTTCTGGACCACGCGGTTCTTGCAGGTCTTCCAACAGGAGCATGCGTGGTTGCACTCAAAGATGAGGGGGGGCTCCTCCCGGCAGAACTCGGGCAGCAGGCAGCCGTGCTGTGCGGGAAAACGACACGCGTGAGAAGAAACGCTTGAAGACTCGCTGAAAGAGTCGGTGCAGACGTGTCCTCACCTTGTCATACCAGCAGCGCAGACTCAGCTGTCCGCACATGCAGATGCTTGAAGAGCAGTCCTCCTTACAAACGCAGTACTGAGGGAGGGGGGCGGACAGACACACGTCACCTCCTCTGCTTTCTGCTCCACTATCAGCCACAACAACGGAAACTCACTTGTAGGTGTGTAATGTTGCGGTCGATGTTCAGAGGGGACGTGACGCAGTTTTCAGAGATGTACTTGTAGTCTTCGGGGTGGGGCTCGTTGTCGACAGAATTGACACATGGAATGGGAACTCTTTCCTGTCCTAAAGAAATGTCTCTGTGAAGACAAACACACTCGGATCAGAACCGGTTTCAGTGTCACCCAAACATGATTTTACAGTTCAGCTATGAATGAAAGAGAAAAGTTATGAAGAAAACTGACACCAACTCAGTTAGTTACAACAGAGAGGAGAAAAAAAACATGATGACTGATTTCCTACGTTTGACCACAAACATAAAATATATTTGTCTTTAATACTATTTTTACCAAAATTACTTGTCAGTAAAGAAAAGATTATAAAAAAAACTTGACTTCATCTCCATTTTTACTTGAAATATAAATACATTTTGTGTATCTTTCTGTTAGACAAAAAAAACAGTAATGTTTCAATGTTATATATAAAATGCATGCATCCCAATAGATGGGGTGAACATGTTTTAGTGGTTCTAACTGTAACCTGTGAAGGAGCTTCTGCTCCGGCTGGTTGAACCTGGCGTTCCTGGCGTCCCTGTCCCTCCTGCTGGCCTGCAGAGCCGCCCAGGCCTTGGAGCTGTGGCTGCAGCAGTCTGGAGGAGTTTCTCCCTCACGGTTCTTCAGAAACACATCTGCTCCTCGAGACAAGAAAAGTCTGAGGAGGAGAAGACAGAAGCTACACATCACATGTTTGAGGACTTGCCCTGCTTAGAGGGAAGTGAAGGAAGAAAATGAATTGAGAGAAATGTTTGTACTCACGTGACACAGTCCAAGCGGTTCTCCCGTGCAGCGATGTGCAGAGGAGAGTCTCCGTGGATGTTGACTGCATGCAGATCGCTGCTGGCATTCAGCAGCAGCTCAGCGATGTCTACACTGCCAGAGAATGCTGCCCAGTGAAGACAAATATTCTCTTCCTGGAGAGAAACACAAACCATGTTTACTATGAAACCACAACCAGTGTCTTCTTTATTCCACATTGTTAGCCTCAGCTCTGTATGTGGAGCTAAATCAGCTAACCAGCTATTGAGGTTACACTTGTTTCCTGATATGTACAGATAATAAGAGAGCAGAGTGAAGAGAGCTGTGTGCTGACCTTATCCCTGATGTTTATGTCAGCTCCTTTGGAGAGCAGCAGCTTCACCTGGTCCGCATGTTTGTACTCGGTGGCCCAGATTATCGCCGTCCAGCCTCCATCATCCTTAGGACAAAAACAAATTTGATGAGGAGGGAAATGAATCAGAATTATACCAGCTGTGAGAAAAATGATCCAGATTAGCAACATACATATAAAAATTTGGTTCCTCCGGAACTTAAAAAAAAATCACAGTTGCCTTGTTAATGCATCTTATTAGAAAGCTGACATTTTCTAATTAATCTAACATTTGACTGCTCTGTGAATCACCTCCTCCTGGTGCTGGAGGGTTTGAGAGCAACAGTGCTGCTGGGAGCTGACGTAAACTCTGAAAATAAGACATGAATTCTAGAGAATATACGTTTTTGTGTGCAGGAATCTGAAACTGCAGACAGAAAACACCTTCACTTTTTCTCTGCGGTCTGAACTGAATTGGATTACTTGTCGAGGTACATGAGACGAGGGTTCATCTTTTACTATCTTTCTGTATTGCACAAAGAAACAACTGAGGCATGCGGAAGCATCCAGCCGTCAGATTTATGTACTGGTAGGTGTTCTTCAGAGCATCTTCCAATGTCAGGGTGACATTATTGTACAAACACCAGGCAGCAGTGTAAAGAAATGCCAGCACAGAGAAAGCTTGGTCTGGAGGGGCGTGGGTGAGCTTCTTCTGTTATTTGGAGGGAAGCTCAACTCACTTCAGAAAAACCCATCAGGACACAAGAACTCACTAAAGATGAGAATGTTTTGTGAAACACCTGGAGGAGAGTTCTGGTGTGGATGTGGAACCAGAAAAACGTAAGAAATCGAACTGCTCAAGAAAAAAAAAATGTTTGATTTTCACAAGCTAGATTTCTCTTTCTTACTGCCATGACAACAAAAGTAGTTTGATCACATCAGCATTAGAGTTCCTCTTTGTTCTTCAGTTTTCAATAATGTTCCATTTAAAAAAAAAAATACACAAAGGTGGATGTGTGCTGACCTGACAGTTGATGTTCATCAGGCCTGTGGACAGAAGGTGCTGAACTATCTTGTAGTGACCGGACTTTGCAGCTAGGTGGAGACACGTGAACCCCTCAACATCCTAGAAACACAAACAGGAGGAAGAATTAGAAGATTCAAGATTTAATTAAACAAAAATATTGTCATAAATAGGAAAAATACAAGTCTTTTAGAACCACAGAGACATCATACAGAATTAGGACTTTATTATGAGCACAATCATAACAATCAAAACATAAAATATACTTTTGTCTGACAATTAAGATGTCAAAGTCCTGCAAAAAAATATATTTAAATTCTTTAAACAATTAAATAAGAGAACATTTAACAATATAAAAAGGAACTGACATAAAAATACCTATAATAACATCAATTTCTAAATAATTTTCACGACTAGATTTTTTCCAGACGGTTTTCTGGCAGATTGCAGGACAGAGTGATCCTGATGCAGAATGGATTATGTTGTTGTGCACTTAAAGGGGCAATACCGTGATTTTATTAAGTCTTTCAGAGTAAACTATATCCATGTAAATGATCATATATTACCTTTAGAACAATAAAAAACTAATTAATTATGAAATAAGAGATATTTTTGTTAACTAATTTTAGTAAAACAACCCTCTCTGAGGCTCTGCCTTCGCTCCCTGAGGGTGCCGCTCACTTAATAACGTCTTCCTAGAGCCGACGTGTCACCAACAAAAAAACTAGGCAAAATTTGTTTTTTTAAAATATTGACGTAGGCCTACATACAGTGCAGCTCTGGCATTTATCCTCAAAATTTGGCAAAGACAGAATGGTAATGTCTATGGGGTTCATTCTGCTCTGAAATTTGGTCCAAAAATGCAGACAATACACAACAAGACTGATATAATTTCCATATCAAAAATCCTCTTCGCTTTCATGGGGATCCATTTATCTTTCTGCCATTGTTCAATAATCCATGTTTAAACCAGTTCACTCAATTCGTTGCTCGCTTTTTCCTCCAGGAAATAGTCTTCTCCCTTTCTACCTCCGTCTGCTTGTGTCATTCTCAGATACATTTAGGATTCATCTCATTGTGTAGATGCCACCAGCCCATAAGCTCCTTTGCCGGCCCACGAAGTTTGAACACTAAAGAATGAGGGTTTCTTGGTCAGCTGCACAAACTAATAACACAGACAGAAGGCATCTGCTGTAAGGAAGCCGGAGAAGGTTTTTAGAGGATTACTCAGAAATGCGTGGATGAATCAAGATACCGCTTCAGAGTTTATAATAGAGAGGAATGAACGGTATAATATACTTAAAGTTGTTTTTCAGGGTATGGCCCCTTTAAGAAAGTTTTTTTTTTCCACTGCGACTTTTATTGGTAACATCCCGACAAACGTGTTGCCAGCTTACCTTATGGTTGGCACTGGCTCCGGCTCTCAGCAGGTACAGCACAACCTCCATGTTGTTGTTCTCACAGGCGTCCATCAGCGGAGTCCGCTGGTCTTCGTCACACATGTCCAAGTTTGCTCCAGACTGGAGTTTAGACACAGAACAGCTTCTATAAACATCTACAAGTCAAGATCCTAACCAACCTGGAGCTCCGGGTGTAGATCGTACCTGAACCAGCATGTGGCAGATGTCTTTGTGCCCCCCCTCGGCTGCTGCATGCAGAGGTGTGCGCTTGTTTTGAGACTCCATTTTGAAGTTTGGGTCAATACCATCCACTGCACAATGAACAGAGTTTAACTCAAATTTAAAGGATGAATTGATAACAACAATGGGTAAAAGAAGAAGGGTTCATACCCAGCATCAGGACCACCTTCTTTAACTCTCCCTGCTTGGCAGAGAGATACAGTTGTTTAGGGTGAAACCGCAGCTTCTTTGGTCTGAAGAAGGATTCAGATAAAGAAATGTTGACAAAACTGTCAAATTTAAATGTTTTGTTTATTGCGTGAGGAGAGCAATGTACTTCTCTGTGTCCAGAGCAACCAGGACGCTCTCCAGAGTTTCTCTGGGTGCTCCCTGAAGTAGTGTAGGTGACGCTGCTGATCCGCTGTCGCTCTGCAGAGATGTGCTCCTGGATGAACCAGGAACAGCAGAGCTGTTGAGTCCCGAAGCAGAAGGAAGGGAAATAGAGCTGTCAGCCTTCCCTCCAGCCTCAGCACCAACCGCCAAGCTCACGGAGCTGGAGACATGTGAGGGGTGAGGACACTCGGGTTAGAACTGAAACTTAAACGAGACCTTTTGCCTGCAGCAGCCGGGCTTTTACCTGCCGGTGGTGGTGTCTGCTCGGCCCTCAGGAGCGCTGAGCGGGGCCGATCCAAGCACGGCAGCTGAGGGCACCGTGGAGGTGGTGTCTGCCTTGGCGATGGTGACCTCCTTGGCCTTGCTGACCTCCTCCCCACAGTGTGGACAGAAGCTTTGACCCTTCAGCACCGAGGCGCACGCTCGATGGAAACGGTGGGAGATGCTGACGTCTGGCTGGCATTCCATAAAGGTTCCCTGATGAAGGAAATGCAGGTTGAGCAAGCTAAAGCTTGACAAACGTGATCATCTACTGTACCTAGACAAGAAGTCCTCTCTGTAGAATTTGTAGAAGTTTGCAGTTTTTCTGTCACTGAATGGAGTTATGGATCTGGCTTTGTCTTGGGCAAATGAAGAAGAAACATTTTAACCAACATGAATGACAGGTTGATCTTCTTGTTTTGATCAATTTCTACCCATCAAGTTGAATTGATGCAAAACTTCCTCATATGTAAAGATTTTAACTCTTCAATTTTACTCTTACTTTACTTTAATTTTACTTCAACTCTTTACATTTTAATAAACTAGCATGGACTCTTGAACACATTAAAAGGCATATACAGAACCTAGTGAAAGTATTTGGCCACTTTGAATTTTTCAACCTTTTGCCACATTTCAGGCTTCAAACATAAAGATATAAAAATTATGATTTTATGTGAAGAATCAACAACAAGTTGGACACAATCATGAAGTGAAACAAAATCTATTGGATATTTCAAACTTTTAAAAAAAAATAAAAACTGAAAAATTGGGCCTGCAAAATTATTCAGCCCCTTTATTATCAGTGCAGCAAACTCTCTCCAGATGTTCAATTGGTGTGTTTCCATTAACTCTGAAATTTTGCAAATTGGAATTTCCATAATAAATTATCCTAATAGAAACACCACAATTTTGAAAAAACTTGCATTTTTCCTAAAAAACAAAAGTTTTTGCGCTTAGAGGAGGTGGTATTTGGGGAGTATTGAAACACACATTTTTCGC
This sequence comes from Oryzias javanicus, assembly GCA_003999625.1. NCBI lineage: Eukaryota > Metazoa > Chordata > Actinopteri > Beloniformes > Adrianichthyidae > Oryzias > Oryzias javanicus. Next base: position 5,141,573 of record CM012448.1, read on the forward strand.
AAAACAATAATGGAAACAATTTTTTCAAAATAGATGCGCCTCTTTGTATGAAGTGTCTGCTCTGAGCGCAGCACAGCGGGCGCCATGAGAGATCCAACAGCTTCACAGCTCATTATAATTTACGTGTCATACGGAATCATGCAGCTCCTCAAAAATAAAATCACCAAGATTTCCTCATCGCTTCATCTACAGCCGCACTTTTGCAGTTTAGAGTCCGAGTGAGACGCAGAAGTCTCCTTTGAGGAAGAGCGCAAGTGTTGGGACAAACTAAAATGCATCTTGTCCTGTTTTCAAACAGAAAAAAGGGTCCAGCAGCTTACTTGCTAGAATGGTTATTTTTTTAAAAACCATTAAACCAGGTTTCTCACGTGAACCTGAGACCATCAATAGACTGCGTGGCACGCACGCCTCAGACGGTGCTGTCACGTCACCGCAATGCTCCTTTTTTAGTGAATCAAATAAAAAAACACTTGATCTCATCCATCGCTGTGTTTTTAATGACTTTATCGCAAAATTATGATTTAATCTAAGCAGTGTCATATCGAAACGGTGTTTTTGAGAAATTCCTAGAATTTTTATAAAGTTTTGCGCAAATGTGTAATGGAAACACAGCTATTCAGGATCTCTGAATGATCCAATGTTGATCTAAATGACAAATGATGATAAATAGAATCCACCTGTGTGTAATCAAGTCTCCATATAAATGCACCTGCTCTGTAATATTTTCAGAGGTGCGTTTGAAGTCTCCCTTCGATGAAAATCATATTTTTTGAGCTTTTAACATCTTTGTGTGGCATTTTTCTTATGGAAGAGAACAAACGTAGTGAGAAATCATTTTGTTTTTGCAAAATCAGAGTATTTCTCCTTTTAAATTGCTGTCAATCAAACTGTTTCAGAAAATCTCTGTTTAAATTCACAAATAGTTAATATGACATTGAAATTGTCTGCCTCCGCCGTGTGAATGCACCTCAAGAACCCACTTGTTCTCGTGGATTGGGAGGGGCTGGTGCTCAGAGTGCAGGTTTTTAGAGGAATACTCAGAAATGTGCGCTTGAATGGAATAAAATACTACTTTGGGGTTGTTTTTTGTGGGGAATTAACATTCAAATACACTTGGAAGGTTAAAAAAAAAAGTTAATTTTACATGATATAGGCCCTTTAATAAAAAACAAATATGGGAATGACTTAAAGAGGAAGAAATGGAATGTCTCTTTATGATGACGGAGACCAGGTTTCATGTACAGACATTCAAGACAACTTTCATACAGAGAAGGATAAAAGTATTTGATCCTTTGCTGGTTTTGTAGGTGTTAAGTTAGCCCACTTAAAAAGTAATTAACAGTCTGTTATCCTGGTGGTAGGTTCATTTGATATCACAGAGAAAATCAAGAATTTATATACACTCATTTATATTTCATTGAGGACATAAGTATGTAAACATTTCTACAGGTGATCAGTTCAAACAGGTGTCTTCAATTCAGGTTGATTAGGAGAGTCTAATGGTTACTAGGGGATCAAATACTTATTTCCCTCAGTGAAAGAAAATGTATATAAAAATCTTTGAAGTGATTATCTATCGTTCACGGGTCAAATGAAGATGACAGACTGTCATTTCCTCTTGAGTGGGCAAGTCTACAAAATCAGCAAAGGATCAAATACTTATTTCCTCCACTGTAGTTCAGAGGTGAACAGAGACTGAATGAGAGATCTTATTTGAGAGATTGGATTTTACAGGTGAGAGGGATTGAAAAACAAATAAAATGTTCTGATGAGAGAAACCGTAGGAAGCAGACAGAGTACTTACGGCTCTGCAGAAGAAGCCGCAGCCTGGGCAGCACTGGTGCTTCACCATGCCGTTACGGTGGTCCTCACACAGAACCAGCAGCTGAACGGAGTTGGAGGGTCGCATCATTTCGTGCTTCATGACTGCGCTTTGACAGCGGGTTAGCTGGCCGTCTACGCTCTCCGTGGCCATGCACTTCCTGTCAGCAAGGATGAGAATCTCTCGACTCTTTGGGGTCTCCATGCGGCAGCTGCAGAGCGGAAGCTCGTGCGCCTCCTCCACCACCGGAGCTGAAGTGTTTGAGATAAAGAAAATCAAAAAAAGAAATCAAAATACTTGAAAAATTATTTCTTTGACTTAATATTGTCAAATTTAATATCCAAACCAACTGATAAAACCGTTTTTAGATCAGTAAGAGTAATCTAAAACCAGCCTGCAAAGTAAGACAACCTTCCGGATGTTTCCACGGCTCACCTTTGCTTTGTGACGTTCTGTTGGTGCTGAAGGGCTCTGGGGGGATGATGTGTGTGTACTCTTTGTCGCCGTGTGGACGAGTAGGGTGGGACACTGGAGGCTGACCCCCCGCCTCCAGACCGTCTGAGTCAAACAGGAAGAAAAGGAAAAAAACAGTCATCCAGAACAAAAACCAAGCAGACCTGGAGCAGGAACGGCTTTTAAGATTTCCGAAGCCACTTGGAATGGAGCATCTCATACTGATGGATGTGACACAGATTGAAAGGCATGATTCTGATTAGAATAACAGATTTCTGCTGTTCTAAAATGAAAACCTAAGCTGTGTTCTTAGTAGGAATGACATCAAGTGTTACACTTTTCTAGAAATCCCCTTAATAAAAAAGATGCATATAAATATTGACTTTTTTGCTTTTATTCATAAAGCAAGCTAGAAATATTTTAATCATCTGTTTGTCTTTGTTCCAAAAGAATATAAACCATCTTCCTTTTCCTTTTGTGACTTCATTTTGCTTTATCTGATGTTATTTGATCAAGCAAATCAATTAAAAGCATGTATTTTCTGATTCAAATGTGTTTGAATAAAACTTATATCAATTTATCATTTTTTTAAAGTCTCCAAGTCCTCAAGAATGACAAGGGGAGGTTTACTCAAAATACAACCACAGATCACCTTTGGTCTTCATCCTCCTCTTCCTTTTCCTGGACGGTCGGAGCCAGGCGCTGTCGGCCTTGCTTTTCTTCTTCAGCTTTTTCTTCAAGGCCGACTCAGTGCTCTGAGGCGGGCAGACGGACTTCAGTCAGGGGTTAACCCAGTGACAGGCAGAGAGCATAACAACGAGAGGAAAGTGTTTGTCTGAACTCACTTCTGCTCCGTCCTTAGTCAACAGAGGCAGTATGAGATGAGATTTAAAACTCTGATCAAGTTAGGATGAGAATGATGGGGGCGTGGTCTTACCAGGTCCGACTCTGTGCCCTCCTCCTCTCCCTCCTCTTCACCAGATTCCTCAGACTCGTGCTCATCCTTCACCTCCACCTAAGAAAGAAATGTAAAAGACCATCATCAGTATTTCACAGAGAATTCAAAAATCTGAAATTTTGAGTTATGCAAATACAGACAGAATTCTAGCACAACTAAATAATCATAGCATCTTCATTTGATTTTTCTTTTAAACAAGAGCATTTGCTACATACATTTCAGGACAATTTTTTTTTAGCATTTTTTCAAAGTAAATACCTTTTTACAAAATAATTTTAAATTTAAGTTTTAAAATATTTTTTCAGTTTAGTTAGATTATTAAAAATGTGTCATTTGTTTTGTTAATAGGCTGGAAAATTAATGGTCCTATTCATCAAAAATATTGCTGCAATACTAAAGCAAATTCTCTCCATCATTATTCTAATACTTAAATGGGAAATCAAAAAACATTTTCTTAATTTGATCTTAAACTCAAAAAATGTTAAAGCATCATTAAGTGGGCACATCCATAGCAGCTTACAGCTGGTAATCAATAAAATCAAAGTGAAACTCTATGAAGAAAGCCCTGAACTTTTAATAGAAAGGTCAAAGTAAACATTTATTTACTAAATGCACACAAAATGTTTATATGCTGGGCTCAGGCTTCATTCTTCCTGTTTAGGATAAGAAGTTCAGCAGCGTTTGGTCTTTAAGCTGCTCTTAATATGCTGAAAATGTAATCGCAAAGGCATCGATTTCACTCAAACGCTTTTTATGCAAACTGTGCATTGAAGGTGAAAAATCAGCACTTTTCAGCCCGAGCTCTCCTTAGTCAACAGGTCTGCCATGTGTGGCTTCCACAATATCATTTGTATACTATGAAACTAAAGGATAATGTTTAGATCCCTTTACTGTTTTTTTATGAATAAATTATTACTTTTTAATGTTCAGAGCACAAATAGAGCTATTAAATAAGTATTGTGTGTTTAAGTTTACTTTAAAATTGAACAACTGACTGAATAAGAACTGCACTGAGTGACCCCTCCCCCCTACTGTCTCAAACAAGAAGTACCTGCTAGCTCCAAGAAGCCCAATATTTCAAAATAACAGCTATTACTCAGTCTGAATGTTCATTCTTGCTCTACTACATTTTTTTAAAAATATGCTCTTAGTGATCCTCTTTAGTTCAAGTTTTTTTTTTCTGTGATGTGAGTTATTCAAGTTATAACCAATCAATCAGATGCCTCAATAATTTTTTTTTTTTTTAAATGGTCTTACATTTGAAATATTTGATTGACAGATTCTACCAAGTCTGCTTTCAAGTGGTAGAGGTGTGGTCTTCCAATAAGATCAATCCTGATAGGTTAGAATGGTTTCCATAGAAATGTTGACTCAGAGCGATTCGGACCAATCACTGTTTACTGTCTTGCTCCAATATGGCAACTAAATTTACTTAATTTCGTTGGAGCAGGAAGTAAACCATTTTCTATGGATGACATCACACCAACTTAGTCCAGTTCTCAGATACAGTCAATTAATTTTAATTTTTAGAGACCAAGAAACAGTTACAATAACTGTATCCAGTGCTTTTATCGTGCAATATTATTACTCTAATACCTTAAAATATATTGTTTATTTTTAAATATGTACTATTAAAATTTTCCTAACTTGTTATTGGTTAACTTCAGAGATCTTGTTTTCATATATTGTTGGTCTTTACTGGATGAATAAACTAAATCCCTCCACTTCAGATTCAACATTTCTTCAGCAAAGTTTATTAAAAATAATAATGTGTTGTCAGAATATGAAGAAAAGGGCTCAGCAGTTCTCGTCCCACCTTCTCATTGGGTTCAGATGTTTTCTGCTCTGCAGAAGTTTGATGTGCCCGTCGTCGTCCTTCTTCCTCTGACTCCATGTCTTCTGACTCTTCCTCCTCGGATGCATTTCCTACTTTTTCCCCATTTACGTCTTTAGTCTAGAAGACATCAAAGAGCAAGAACTCAAAAACCGCAAAGTGGACAAATCTGAAATTAAATATTTCGTCAGATTCAACAAGAGATTTATTTCCCATAGAACATTTGCAGGAATTTGTTTGACTGATTGTGGGTAAACGTTCTCAAACATCAAGCAACACTGACTGAACAATAGAATCAAAGACTAGTTGGAACAGTTTCAAGAAATTTAAAACTTTATTTAAAAAGCAGACTTAAAAAGTATTCAAATGTTGTACTTTCTACTTGTTGAACCGTTCAAATTGCTTTAATAATGTTATCATAGGTGTGTTTCAAAAATGTATTCTTTTTGACAACAAAAATATGACATTGTCTTCTGCAGTCCATGTGCAGCATGTCTACATTTTTTAAGAATACTTCATCAATCTCCAAGGGCATATTAGAAAATCTAAGACAAAATTTGGACTGCATTATCATTTTTATCAGTTTTTAATATCGTTAATCACAAATACTTTTTTCAATAGATTCAAAAAACTGTATTCAAAATATGTGTGGCTGTATGACATTTTTATCTAATATGGAGTTCCTCAGGGCTCAGTTTTGGTCCCTTTTTATTTTCCATGTAATTCAGCTCTCCTGGTTGACTGTTGGCTTATTTAAAGTGTTGAACCATTTCTATACAGATAATGAATACCTATTTGGATATCCTGCTCACTTATGATGAACAAACTAGCTAGCTCCAATAGATAAATTCAGCAGACAAAGTAATCATTCCAAAATGTGGACATTTAACATCTGGTACCCTTGGCTTTCAAGTCCAGTTCAGTCTTTTAACTAACATCCTTGGGCATGTATGGTCGTGATGTACACATGATAGTCTGTCTTATATGTTTTTAGTACTTAAACAATACTTCCAAGTAAGTGCAAATATGAAGTGGGCATGAAGTTAATCGTCCATAGGCTTTTAACTATTGTCCAAGATATATATAAATAGCGACGCCATTTTGGAATGGTATAAAAACAATGAGACATGGCTGAGCAGACACAGTAAAAAGACCATAAAATGCTTAATTTTGGTCAAATTTTAAAAAGGAAAAAAACTCTGATTATCAGAAAAATAATTCCCAGGTCATGGCAGTAATGTTTTTGTACAAAGCACAACGAATGTACGACGTTTCACACTTTTTTATAAATAAATATGTTATTATATAGGAAACCAAATGCATGTATGGTCGTGATGTATGGTTGTGATTTTTTTCCAATCTACACACAGACTAACATTTATACGAACTGTTAGACTCCGTGTTTGTAAACGGATCAGTGAGTAGCCAACATCCTCGTAGACCGTTAGCGCCCGTTGAATATGGACTGATCCCCACCCGGATCAGCGCGACACTGTCTGATCCGACTGAGGAAAGTGCATGCCATCTCTAGTGATACAAGTCATTGGGCATGACCAGCTTGACCTTTATTTATTCCCAAGTAGATCACTGCAACTAATTTTTGTTTTCTTTAATAAATCTGACTTTAATCACTTCTTCAGATTTTTTTTTTGTGGTTAGCTTCATATTAATAAAAGCTTCCATCTTATCAAGATGCATATATTAGACATTTTTTTGTCACAAAGAGAAAAAAGTCATGTTATTCTAAGATAAGATAAAAGATTAGCTAAAATAAGATTTTAAAAAATTCTTAAAGTTTTAAGTGACTAAGAGGGGAGATGGAGAAATGCCGTTACCTGGGGACTTTTTGCAGACTGCTGCAGTTCCTTAAACATTTCCAGTACAGTTCTCTGCTTTAGCACTTTGGTTTTCTTCTTGGGAACCAGACTGTACGTTCCCATCCTCCTCTTCTTTTTACGAGATGACAATCCTGACGAGAATGCCCCTGCAGGACCGCAGAAATATTCTTAAAGTGATGCACCAACAACTTCCCTGAGACTTCAGCCTTAGCTGTGTGTATCACCAGGATGCATCTCACCTAGCTGGAGCTTGGAGACAGCCGAAGGAGCAGCCGGTTCTGCAGTAACTGCTGGTGGAGTTAATGGAGCTGTTTGTTCTGAAGATGGCATATCGGGTGGATTCTGAGGTAGATGAGACCGAGCGGAGAACTGCTGTGCGTCCGCTGCACAAATAGCCTCCATTTTGGCATTCTTTGCCTCGCGCAGCTCCTTGTTAAGAAGCTGAGAAGACAGAAATGAAAAGATGTTGACTGCACTTACCTTATGGTTTGCTGCAAAGTCTACTACCGTCTAGCCTTCATAGAAACAAATATTAGATGCTATAGCATATTTTGAACTTAAAAGGCTGAATGTTTTAATTTAAACAGGAAATCAATAAGTTTCCAACTTATCCGTTTGCACAAGGCAGAGGTGTCCAACTCAATCACACTGGGGACCAAAATTCAAAACACACCTTAGGTCGCGGTCCGAAAAGAATAAACATTTATTGAACACACTAAACTAAATTTTTAAACTGTAACTTTTTATCATAATTATGAACTAGATATATAGCACTACCTGCGATAATGCTAGTGAGAATGCTGTAAGATGAATTTGGCTGCTGAAGTTGCTGAAATTGATTGCTAAAAATGCTGAAGCTAATAACTGAAAATGCTGACGTTGATATCCAGCTAATTAATGGCTACATAGCAAATTAGCTTAAAAACTAAAAAAAAAAAAAAAAAAAAAAACTGTGGTTAGCCAAAACAGCTAGCATGTAGCTGAAATATTAGCTAAACTCCAAAATAGCCTAAAAAAATCTTAGTTAATGCCAAAATAGTCCAAAAAGCTAGCAGAATTCCTTTGTTCTTTAAATTTGTAAACCGTAACTTTTTAACATATTTATGAAAAACATAAAGGCAGGAATATTATTCCAGAATAAATCAATTTTAACCTTAAATAACTTTCAATATTTCACTCTCCATGAAAACATATTTTGTCAAAATAATGCAAATTAGAGATGAGCACAAGATAACATCGGGCCATTAATGAGAATAAAATAAAAAATGTGGCATAAGGGAAAAAACGATTCGTCATGATTTGGTTCAAAAATCAATTTTTGGGCCACAGGTTTTTTTTTTTTTTTTGGAAGGGCAGCTCTGTAAATGTACTTTGAGAAGAGTTTTCACACATCAATAAAGAATAGTCAGATTGGTAAAATGAGGACTATGTGGAAAGTTTTAGTGACAAAATTGTCTAAGTGCTCTAGATGTTGTTTTCTTGGTGGCTCAGGCACATCTTAAGACAGCCATGTCAGGACTCACCTGGCTCCTTCTCAGAAATAGATTAACCATCACTTCAATGAAAGGCCTTAAAAGCATCAAGACTCTTTCTGCTGCTCGCCAACAATCATACCTGAAGGTGTCTGACAAGTTTTTGGATTATGTATCATTAGTGGCACGTTTCATTCTGGAACCTTGGGCTTCGCATAAGCGTAAAGCCTTCCTTGTAAGACAAAACAAAAGTATGTGAACCCCAGATCCCAGGGTTACCTTCTGTGCCGGGCTGACAGCAGGTCTGGACATGGTCTTGCGTGCTCTGTGTACGGTAACAGGAGCTGAAGATGGGCTGGGACTGGAAACTGTGCCATTTTTAATGTCTGATGTTCCCTGCCCCGATGTGGTCCCCGTACCGGCAGCAGTCCTTAAAGCGCCTGGGTCCCGCCCACACCCTGACAGTGCGGTGGGGGCGGGTTTGGCTTTCGGTGCCCCTCCTGCCTGGCCCAAAGGCGACCAGCTAGTCCTGTGAGGGGAAACTCCTGATGCAGGGTTCACTGCAGCTGCACTGCCGTCCTGCTGCAGCTGCTTCGCCAGAATGAATCCGTTGCTTCCAGTGACAGAACCGTGGGGGGGCTCTGTGTCCGACGTACCATTCTCATTCACCAACAGTGCAGTCTTATTGTTGCTAATTGTCAGGTTCTTGTGCCTTGTGTCATCATACTCATTTCCATTGAGCATCGCCTCTGTGCCTGGAGGGGCCAGCCTGCCTGGTACCTCCTCGACTCCATCTGAGCATGAAACCCAAAAGCATTAGTCACTAAATGACAAAAATGAACAAAGCGTGTTCAAGTGTTTTCAACTCGATACCTGACTTTTCTTCTCCGTCGCTTGATGGATCCAGGTCCTCTTTCTTTGAGGATCCAGACCGATCCACGGCTAGACCAGCGGGCTGACAGGAGAAAGTACATAAGGTTGAAAACGTACATTCATGGGTAAAAGATTATTTACTTGTTTGTGAATAATGCATCAACTGCTCAGTGAGAAAAATGCACAAACTAAACCAGAACCAGATTTACACTATGAGAACAGAGACAATTACTTAACCCAAAAAAAAAAAAATTTTTTTAAATCAAGAAATTCCAGAAACACAAAAGCAGTAATGCACTTTGAACTCAATCTGCAGATTTCAGCTTTTCTCTCATTTAAAAATGTAATGAAAAACAAACACCTGAAGGGGTGGGGGACAGCAGGTAATAGTTTAGAGCAGGGGTCTGCAACCTTCAACTGTTGAAGAGCCATTCTGGAGGATTTCTTACAGGCACCATCCCAGTAGGAGTCACAAAGTCTTATTTCACCCATTTAGAAAAAGAGGACACTGATTTGTATTTTTGCATTATTAATATCATCATAAAGACAAATTGTTTTTTCGAGCATAAATAAAACAGAAACATAAAGAGAAAAAAAAGCCTTTTTTCAAAATATGGATTAGTTTCCAATTCTTAGAGATATACATGACTTCCTTTCAAAATAAAAGACATATGTACCACATTAAATTATCTCAATGCAGGGACTGTGTTAATAGGTAGTGAGATGTCAGTAGTGATGAAAAATAAACACAAACAGAACCACTGTTTGTGGTGCATCTCAACCAGAAATTCATAAATCTGAATAAGGATAAATTAACCAAATCTCATGAAGTGACTTATCGTGTTTTTCATAATTACAATCCTTTAATTTTTATTTGAAGATAGAAAAGTGCAATTTAAATTCTGCTGCGTGAGTTTTGGTTGTTTGTACTGGCTTCAGATTGATTTTCTGTGGTTAACGTGTGTAAAAATGTTTCAGTTTAGGTAAACTATGAAGTCAAACTGCTTGATAGATTGATTGTTGGAGCATTATGGGTAATGTAGTTAAGATCCTGGTGGAATGATACATTCTGTCTTTAACTGTTTGGGAAGGAGTTGAAAAACGTTCGACTTTTAAGAGTTTTTTTTACTTAAAAAAAACTATAAGATAAACCGATAATATATTACTCTATAAAATTAAAATTAGAGTATTTTTCTTTAACCAGAGAGCCACAATGGAAGGGTTAAAGAGCTGCATGTGGCGCCAGAGCCGCAGACCCCTGGTTTAGACAAAAACAGCTCTGCATGTGTTCATTGCTTGTCTTTTAGTTTGAAAAGTAGAAAAGTGGAGGCGAGAAACCTCAACTACCCACTGATCATCAAACGCTCGCCTTCCACCTTCTGGGGAAAAAAGCCCCAGAGGACTGGGGAGGCCTGGGTAAGTCACTTGTGCTTTCTTTAAGGCTTTGCCTCCCGAAGCCAGCCGCCTCTTTACAAACTCTTCCATCTTTTGCTGCCTTTCAGCTGAAACTTCAAAGAAACACTGACCTATTTTAGCAAAGGATGATCCCTTTCATGATCACGTTCATCCCTGATTCCCAGCAGAATAAAGGACACAGGCAAATGTTAACTGGGGGCAAGGGTCATATTTAGCCACAAATAAAAAGCAGCCTCTAAATCTGAACATTTTTCTTTTCTAACAAGACAACTAAAACATTCCCTTGGACAAAAAAAAAGCCAGTTATTCCTGAGGGGTCTGTGCATTCATCAACCAAACTCCCAACTGAAGGATCCATCAGGACACAACCCAAATCACTTTGAGCAAAATTTAAACTCCACTTTGTCAAACAGCAAACAGATTTGGCCAACAGCTACCCTGCAAGCACAATAACTGAAGGTGTTTGCCAAAGACCGACAGGTCTGGGACAGTCCTGCCTGGTGCAGCACCTACAAGAAGGAGAGGTGTGCACATGAGGAGAGGAAGAAACCTTCGGTCCCTTCATTTCAGACATTGGAAAGCCAGTTGGGAAAATCAAAATACTGCAATGCCAGTCTCTTCTCTCCCCCTAGTGGTGAGAGGTGGAACGCTCACAAAGGAGACAGAGCAGAGAGGGGGGAAGGGAGGCAGAGAAGGCTGTCTGCAGATCTCCGCCATTTCGCAACCAGACTGTTCACTGACATAGCGTGGCCATTGCAGCAGGTTTCCACTAGAGGGGGACTGGAAGGGCCTGGAGGCCTGTGGATGGGAACATGGAGGCTGCTGAACCGAACACCAAATGTGAGGGCAAAGCTGTGGGAGCTGCCCAGCTTTTTCCATTGGATTAGGAAACATCAGCAAACATGACATTAAAGGAAAAACTGCACTAAATTCTAATGTAAACCCTACTTTTTTCTATTAAAAGGAACAATCCATATTATGATGATGATCTACACCCTTTGTGTCAATCGCTTTGACATTCCAAATGCTTCACATAATTTTAGTCTTTTACTATGCCTACAATATCATGTTAACTGTGACGGTCTGGGCGTTTGTACTAATATGACCTATCTTTAGATCTGTTCCAAGAAACCTTCAAAGGAGTCAGAGCTACTGAAACACAAAGCAGAACTGCATTTCACAGCAAGGTAAAGACACTGAGATCTAACACCCAAAAGACAAGCAATCATCTACCTTTTTTCTCTCAGGCATTAAACTCATCAGTTTGGAGACGCTTGATACACGTCTTCTTGAGTCATTCAGAAACCGATACTGTTCAGTTGCTGTCCAGCCAAACACCAAATGTGTTTCCTTTGTCTTGCAAATGCCTCTTGAACGTATCTGTCTGCAGGCTGAAGAAATGAAGGGTTGTTTTTCCTATATAAAAGAAAGTGCCAGAAGGATAAGAAAACACTCTAAAGCTGCCGCCTGTGTGGTCACAAAAGCTGCTGTCATGTCTCCTCTATAGTTCACTTCATGCCAACTCCAAGACCACTGGCACAGAAAACGTCCAGCCTACATTATTAACACTACCCTCATTTGCAAGCCAACCAAAAGGTTAAAAACACAGAATTAAGAATTGGCATATAAGAAATGTCATGCTTTAAACACGACCGACATTTGACAGCAGCTTTCATCTGAAATGATTTACAAGAAAGGAAGACATTAAAGAGGGAACACAGGGGTTTAGCGTCTCAGGAACACATACACCGGGTGAGTGAGGGCTCCTTCAGGCATCTCCAACCAAACAGCAGGTTAGATTACAGCACAATATACCTTCTGTATCTATAGCCGTATGTACGTTCTCCGGTGCTGCACATGCATCACCTCCACAGGGGCCTCATTACATACACACAACTGAGAGCAAGTAAGGTGACAGTGACGAACAAGTCACACTTAAAAGAACCCAGGATTTGGATTCTGGAAATTTAAAACCGATTCCAGATCTCCAGTAGCTGGGACTCCTCTTTCTCATGTCAGAAAACACATGCGGCAAACACAGGTGTGTCAATCACCTCTTCTGACACATCTGCACTGCCATCACTCAAAATGATTAGCTACACAAGGTACGCCCTTCCACAACAAGAATGAAAGGCAGTTTCTTTTTTGCTACTTTAATGCACAGACACAAGACAGCAAGAGCTCACACCAAACTGCATGATTTGTTCAGAATGTGACCAAAGGAGAAGTCAAACAAGAGCCTTCCCCTCCTCAGATCACCATAAACAAACCAAGAGTGAAGAGCATTAAGCTAGCATGTCTTTTTTTTCCCTTGTGTGCCTCCAGGAAGCATCATACCTGCTTTCTTCTCATGGCCTCCATTGAGAAGAAGGCGGCGTCAAAGGGAGAGAGTGAGTGACGGAGAGAGTGTGGGCTTGAAGAACGGCAGAGGAAGAGAGTGCCAGAATGCCGCCAACAGATTGCTCCTCTTTTCCTTTTCTTTCCCCGCATGCACATTTACCTCACTGGTCATGTGACCTGATGGCTCCCTCTGTCGGTCCTCCTCTTCTGAGTGTCTCCACAGAGCATGCTCAGTCAGTTCCCCAACCCAATCCTTGTCGTTATACTCAAAGTCCTCATAGACACTGAAGGCACCAAGGACAATTCCAATGTCTAAGCTCGGTGGGTACTTGAGATGCCTTTTAACCCCACACAATCAATGAATAAGCATATTTGTATCTGACTCATCACACCAACACTCATTCCACACATTTCAGAAATTCAGTTTTCTGTGCTTTAAAACCTAATCTCGATCTACATCCCTTCTTTGTGTGTTAATATGCACACGTTCTGTTCTATTGTTTTTGTGCAGAAAACGCCTCTATGCCAACAACCAGCCCTAAACACAAAGAGCAGAAAAAAAATAATAAAAGCTGCAGTAATCAGTGGAACTGCTGCAGACATTAAGCCGTTATTTAAACTTCTCAACAGGAGTCGTCTATCTCCAATAAGCCTTAGATCAATAAATGACTAAATAAATCGCCACAGGTCAAACAAAACAAACCACAGAGGTAATCCGTGGATCAAAGTCTGATTTGCCAAACCATTCAAAAATTGATAAGAAAAAAAATATTTTAAAGCAAGATTTCAAATGTCTGTCTGAAATCACAACTCATTTAGGAAATTCGACAACTGGCAGAAAATCTGTGAGCATTTCTAACCCTTTGATGACAGTGTATATCAGTATGAAGCCAAACTGGAAGAACTGTTCTACGTGATTCAAAACAGAAGGAGGCTTCCCCTCAGGTAATATGCAAGGGAGACTGGAATGCAGATCTAGATTTGCTGGCTGCTTCTTTTCTATCATACCTGAACAATGACAACTCTGTTCTAAATTATGTTTAAAGTATGTTTGTACACCATAAGCAATACACACATCGGCTACAATGGCAGACTGCCATTACCACTGTGTAAACCTCTTCAATGCTACAGTGTAAACACAGATTAACTACCAGTTCATTATCGTTTGTTTGCACATATTCTTTACATAATTTTGAACAATTTTAGTACACACACAAACAGCAGATCTGACCGTAACCAATTACAGCAGACTTTTATCCTTGTGTAGGATGTGCCTATGTCACCTTAAAGATTCTTTGTTTGAACATGTATGCTAGCATTATCAGCATGATGCTATATTTAATATGGAGCAACATCCATGGTTAGTGCCAGCCAGCAAAAAATACTGACTAAAGATTTTCAATCACTGGTAGTTTGCATTTTCTCTTGTCATTAAACTCTGTATCATAAATATACTTATTTGTAACTAGTGAGCACAGGATGACACAAGGGGGCGTAGCGATTGATTGATTTCTATTCCAACAATCCAATCAGATCGACCTGTCTGAGGCAAAATTAAATCAAACTATACCATTAAAAGAATTGGCTTGAGGCATGATAGGTTTATTTTTACCATAATACTAAAATTCCCAAGTGCAATCATAGTGGACAACAAACGTGATGGCAGCCAAAAACTGATCAACCATCGTTACAGTCCAATGTGTGGAAACACTGAATTTTCCAAAGACATGTGACCATGCAGTGTGGAAGAATGGCTCCATTTGTCAATGTTGGAAATGAACAGGAATTTTTTCCCCCCTCAAACATACTTTTAGAAACATATTAGTTAGAGCAAATTCATTCTGTTTGTTTTCTTATACTGAAAAATGTAATGTTATCAAAATCAGACAATACTGACTGTTCCCTTTGAGAACAAATATTTCTTATTTACAAATAGAAAAGCACCAGAAATTTGTGGGTAAAAACAACATGTACATGAGATACAGTTGCAGTCCTTAACCTTGTGATCATTAGATAAAATAAATTTTACCATTTTATTGAAATGAAAGGTCTATTAATATTCAGGACGAGTTTTATATACTTTTTAAAAAATATGTGAAAAATTGCTCGGACACAGTCTTGGGTTATATTGCAATACGTATTATTGTATCGTGAGACTCATACCGCGATATGCGTCATATCGCCAGACTCTAGCCAATACACACCCCTACTTCATAATCTTGCAAGAAAAACAAGGAATCTTGAAAACT
The DNA here is from genome assembly GCA_003999625.1 of Oryzias javanicus. Classification (NCBI taxonomy): domain Eukaryota; kingdom Metazoa; phylum Chordata; class Actinopteri; order Beloniformes; family Adrianichthyidae; genus Oryzias; species Oryzias javanicus. Next base: position 5,156,828 of record CM012448.1, read on the forward strand.
TCATCTACAGTGTTCAATACCCTGAGTCACAGTGGTTGAAGTTTTGGCCAAAGATGTCCTGGATCAATCTTGGGTCAGTGAATCGGATTGAATGGGATCATTTAAATTAAAATGAACCAAAATTGAAAGTGAAACAAACCAGCAACAAAAAATAATGAATTTAATTGTTATTAGAATGAATCGTTACACCCATTAAATGACACCATAAAGCAATTGCTAAATGCTATAGGAAATTCGTTCATTACTGACCCTAAATTAGAACATGATTCAGTTTTTGGGGGATAACGAAAAGCCACAATAAAATGACTAAAGAAGTGCTAGCAAAACTTTCCAACTACACAACAGAGTCAGAGCCTACACTGAAGTATTCCAACATTTTTAGGCACAACTTCTGCTTTATGTGGACATATTCAAAACTAAAACAGATGTGATGTTTCTGAAAACAAAGATTTCGCTTAATATAAGGGTCTTTTATTTTAATATGAAATTATTATAGAAGTTTTAAGAATGTAAAAACCCTTGCACACAGTTACAACACGCTTAATGCACTTTACTCACAATCATGAAAATGTTCACACTTTTCTCTCTTGTTAAAACTCTTAAAGTTCAAACTTTAATGGAAACATTTGTCCAGTGCTATATATACAAAAAGTAATACACTGTAAAAAAAAAAAAAAGATTATTGACCACTCACTAAGCTCTTAGAGCAAAAATGTTCAGGCACATTTTTTTCTACAAGCATAATGTGGACAACAGGTCTAGGAAACACAACACGTCAGGGTAAAGTAGGTGAGACGCAGGCGTGTACCAATGGTATGTTCAACTGATGTTCTTTCATTTGGTCACAAAGAAACTGCAAGACACAGCTGCGCTCCCATTAAGGTGGGACCACACCTTTCTAGGACCCTCCACGAGCCTGGATAACCCAAAAACCAGCAGAACCCATACGGGTCAACTCCAGTATGGTTGCATGTGACAAAGACCTAACTGGTATACACTCAGTCTGACTACCGGTAACTGAGACTGAGTTTTTAAGATGTTTACATGTCATATGGAACCACAGCAACACTAAAGTCTATTAAAAATGCTGCTGCTGCAAAAGCTTGTAAATATTTACAACGTCCTCCATTTCTGCAGATATTTATCTGCATCAATGATTAATATATTTTTTTGTTATTTAACAGGACAACAATTTAGCATCTAGTAAAGCTACAAACATTTGTGTGTGAAACACAACTGCAATAACCTTTTTTCATCAAGAAAATCCAGATAAATATTTCCATTTGTTGTTACTGTATTTAATAATAAAATGAACATAATCTATTTGAGGACTATTTTCTAGCTTTTAATCATTGTATCATAGATTTAATAGAAACCTGCCTTTTCTGGAAACATGCAATAAGCAAAACAAACAAACCTAGAAATTACTTAAGTGAGATCTTTTTCTTTCAAGTAGTCCAGGGTTCAATTTGTTTTTTGGGTCACATCAAACTTGGGACGAGTTTTACACTCACTAAAAACAATCGAATGTCAGACAAAACAAACCACTGTGAACCAAAAATGCCAGTGTGGATGCATACTAAGCTAGAAGAACAAGTCTATATGCATTGAGATCAAGCCTACCAACATCAAAAAACACCACATACAACTTTCCTTGTACGCCATCTTCTCATGCATTACAGAATATGTAGAATATTTATCAACCAAAATCTGTGTTCTTTCATCTACAATGAAAACCATGGTCTCAGACTAATGCTAGAAAACCCAATACATTCAAGCTACATCAACTAAAGCACAATCCAAGGAGGGATCCAAAGTCCACCGTTGGCAGGGTAAATCGTGTCGCACTGAGAAGTGCTTTTCTTCACATGGGTGCGCTCTGAACCACAGAAGTTTACATTTAAATGTAAGTAATGACTTTTTGCTGTAGCATGATCTCTTTAAAGTTATAAAATCACTGTTGCGTGTGTATATGCAAGCGCTGGAAGCTCTGCGCTAACGCTAGGGCTGGGTATCGGTTATAATTTCTAGAAACTATTCGATTCGATAGAGCCTAAATCAATTCGATTCAGATTTTTTTCTGATTTTTTAGACTCTTCAATTCAATTTTAAGTTTACACATTTAGACACATTTTTTTAGAAATACATTAAAAATCTACTGTATAATTTGAATATATTTGTATTAATCTGATACAGTTCACACATTGTAAAATTTATTTGTAAAATAATGAGATTGTTAATCGCATACAATAGATAGAATGGAATCTATGTACAGTGCTACAGAGATTCTCAAAAGGGGAACATTTTTAGATGATCAACATTGTAAACAGCGCTGCTTCTCCTGGAAGGTGTTTCAGTTTGGCCAATAGGGGGTGATCGCGCTACAGAAGCACACCTTATATTCAAGAAGAAGACGACAGTATGAGGGAAAAAAAAGTTTTAGACCACAAATGGTTACTTTAATAATTATTTCCTTAAAATAGTTTGGAAAATTCATGCTTGTGAGTAAATAAAAATGTTAATTTAGTCAGCAATGTATTTTTTTAGTCAACCGAGTGTTAGCATTAGCCGTCCAATAAGAAATTCTATTGAACGTTAGCATCAAGCCAGCGGACTTTAGCTTTGTATGCTAAAGCGATTAATAACTTTAGTGAATCGATTATTGATCTATTGATCTTAAATCGATTCAAATCGATTAATCGATTTTTTTCTATCCTTCTGTCCTTGCTATCACACTGCTAACAAACACACCAACACAAACTTGCCATTGTCTGTCTCTAATTTTCAAAATACGTATGTACAGTGCTAACCTTTTTCCTTGGCCGCATGGACAAAGAGGAAGGGTTAAGGTTAGGATTACAGTTACGGTAAATGGTTCCTGAACGGCTGTTTCTGCAGCTCACTACTCCCCCGGGGGATGGAATAAATGCGGAGAACATATTTCACTCACCAAGGTGTGTGACAGGTAAAGGGACTTTTAATATTTGCAGCCAACAATCAAGTCCAGTACTTAACCAACCCACTTAAAATACATGCGGTCAAAGCAGCAGTGTGTATTTTGGCCGGACATATTACGTGTGGCCAATGTGAAATTCAATCACTTTTTGTGCTGGTCGCACGAAAATATGTGTGAATAACAATATCCAAAAAAAAACAAAAACCTACGATTAAAAAAAAAAAACACAGATAAATATCTAAATTGATTTTGCTTGTTACTTGATTTTTGTTTGTAAAACGTAACGTACACACCAGGTGTTTAATGTATGTTAACCAATGTTCACACTGGATAAGCAGGAAGGGGCAAATTCTCTTTTTCAACTGTTTACCAGCCCATGTCCACCACCTTCAGTTGGACAAGACTTGTACCAAATGTTGAATGCGGTGCAATCTTGCAATTTGGGTAAAAAAGAAGAAATGGTTTGGTTCATCACTAGCGTTCTTGCAATGGCGGATTTGGATTATCATCATGACAGGAGTTCCGCTCTGGTTTATCTTTCTGAAAAACAATCGCAAATGTCACTCCAATTTGTGTGTGCACAAGTCTTAATTTGTCCATAACTTTAGATTTGGGTTTGTATGATTCTTAATTTGTGCGTAACTTTGGACTTGTGTGTGCTTAATTCTTTATTTTTAACTAAAACAATACATTTTGTGCATACCATATCTTTGTGTACTTGCAATTGTTTATTCACATGTACAAAAATTACACATTTAACCCCTGTGCTATCCAGATGACTTCATCCTAATATTGATACTTTGTAATCCTTCCCATTACAAAGATGGACAGGATTTCAAGTCTGCCACAGACACCAGTGAAGATAAAAATAATAGAAAAAAAAGTTCAGCGCACTGTCATGTGGGGTCCAGATGACTCCACTTTTAATGTAAACATGCCTGGATAGCCCAAGGGTTAAAAAAAATATACAATTCACACATGCAGCACTTAAAATTAAAACAGCTTGAAACACACAAATCTTTAAAAATTACACACAAATTGCTTGTAACGCACACAAAACCGCATTTACACACAGATTTGATCCAAGACTCTTGTCTGGTATCCAAGACTCGTCCATAAGTGATCCGTTTAAATGCTGCCAGTATGCCAGGTCATCAAATTTTTTGTTCTCAGTCGCATTTGACTTAGATTGTGAGTTATATCTGGTAAAAAAAAAAAACTTGACATCTTCACACTTTCTTAAACAGATTTCCCCAATAATTAAAGGGACCATAACATGTAAAAACAACTTTTTGAGCTTTCAAGTGTATTATACTGTTCATTTCTTACTATAAAGAACCTCAAAGCGGTATTTTGTAGGGCTTGGCTGAAGAAATATAAATTGATTGAGCACACAAAGCTAAAGTTCGCTAGCTTGATGCCAACAATAGAATTCCCCATAGGACGGCTAATGCTAACACTCGGTTGACCACGGTTAATAATTTATTTCTAATCAAATGTGTATAAATTTGTAAACTTAAAATTGAATTGAAGAATCAAAAGAATCTGAGAAAACAGAATTGAATTGAATCAGGCTCTTGTGAATCAAATCAAATAGTTTCTGGAAATTATGACCGATACCCAGCCGTGGTATTTTGATCCATTCACGCATTTCTGAGTAATCCTCTAAAAACCTCCACTCTTAGCAGGAGCCCCTCCCACACCCACAAAAATGAGCGGGTTCTCAAGTGCTGATGTCACAGAGTGAGACAGCGCCTTTCAGGAAGAGTGCGCTGCCAGCACCATCCCCAGTCTAACACTAACAGCCAGTTTCACCACAGAGCTTGCAGTGATAAGCAAAAAAAAAAATTAATTTTAGATGCACAATACCGTATTATCTTCCAATTGTGTCCTGTCTTCAAAACATTCCAGCTCAAACTGGTGTTTGTTACTTTAGACGTGGGGCTCTTTTAGGGCCCCCGCCCCGGTCGGGCACAGTCGTCCAGATGCTGAGTGCATTTGTGTTGTGAACCACTGCACCAATGGTCAGCGCCACTGAAGGCAGATATATGATATGTGCATCCATCCTTGAAAAAGTTTGGATATTGTTTATTTTTGTGGTAGAAACATAGAAACGCTGCCAAAGAACAGTTCTACGATGGCATCTTGAAATGGGTGGGAAGCGGAGCCTGCGGAATCGAGTTGTTTTAGTTCCGGGTAAGATAAAAACTCACAAAAATAACTCATATTTCATACAAAATTTGTTTTTTTTTTAGCATTCAAAAGGTCATTTATGGTCATATATATGGATATAGTTTACTCTGAAAGGCTTGTGGGTGGGACTGTTGGCAAAGAGTAAGCCTGTACTATTTCCCCATCATTCCTTTGCTTATATACTATACAGTCTTGCTATACAGTCCCATTAACATTTACCTTAGCAAAAATAAATAAATGATTAACAGTGCTCCATAATAAAGCTATACAGCTGGATAGTTTTGAGCCAGATAACAGCTCGAAGGAGAAATTACAAAGACATACATGGAATTATATACCTTTAAGTGGATGACAGAATCAAACAGAATTTTTTTTTCATCTTCTCCTTATTCCCAGTGATTTGAAAACAAAATACTCAAAAATCCAATTCTAGTCCTAATGTTGTTTATATGTGTCCTCCAACGTTTAATTTTTTTTAAAAAAAAAAGGACACAAGAAGATGGTAAAAACACAATTTCCACTGGAGTGGGTCTTTAAATGAATAGATAAATGCTTAAATTCATGTTTGCATGACAAGAAAGGCATATTTCATCAACTAAAAAGATAAAATCCTATTTAAGTTAAGTATGAATGGAAACAAATAAAAGAGCAGATATGCTAATATCAATGAAAGCATATTCACTTTTAGTTTATTCAACTTTTTCTTTTATCATATCTATGTCAAGAAAATAAAACAGATATGTGTCTGTTGAACCCTATGACACTCGCCTGTCCTGAATAGCTCTCTTGATGAGGCTTGAGCGACCTCTGCTGAACACATCTATCAATCATCTACAAAAGCTATTAAAACTGAAACAAAGACTGAATTTCCCAGCATATATGTGATTATGTAACAAAAGATTTAGGTTCAAATATCCCCACTGTCAATCATTTAAAATAGGGGGTGGTTTGGTGCCAACTAAAGCAGCACGAAGCAGCTAGCCGAGTGCTAACTTGATATCCTATAGAAAAGAGGCGCCGGGCAGCAGCAGGCTGCTAAAGCAAGATAGCAGGGTGGAAAATAGCCTAAAATAAATGGTTTAATACATCAAAGAGCAGCGAGGAGGGTCGGTTTAAAAGCTGAAGCTCACGAGGAGCTCCGTGGTGAGGAGGCTGTAGCAGCGGTGCTACCTTCATTTGCCTGCATCAGTTAGCCAACACATAGTCAGTGGAGCAAATGAGGGCAACACCCTCAGATAATAATATTTTTCGTCATTTTCCAGACACAATTTAGATAGGTCTCTGTGTTTTAAAGTCAACTGCGTGCAAATATTTTCACCTGTGAGGGAATTAGAGGGAAAATGAACAAATTGCTAGCTTTCTAGCTAGAGCCGGATTCAGTTATTGAGTTAGCCGGCAGAGACCGGGCAGATTTAATTTCCTCCAAGTATTTATTGAGCTGGACACGGTAAGCCGGGCAGAATGACAAACCGCACGGGCAGCATCATTAGGTTCCTGCCAAACACACGTATTTACAGTTAATCATTCAGGTTACGGGGCGCAGCATCTTCCTGCACATTCAGTTGCCCTCCGGTCCAGCACAAAAGCAGAAGACTACGGGCCAGCAGCGGGTCTTTACGGTAAGGCGACACCGAGAACTGACCCGTTCACACGGAGCCCTCTCAGACGAACACGGCACACGTCCTCCGAGAAAGGCAGGAACGTGGGACTGAAACAAGCTACACCATTGATAAAGCTCTCAGACTCACCTCGGTTCCTACCGAAGCCATGGTGCCTGGACGTTAGCTCCGCCCACCCACTGTTACGTCACATATATTGATTTGCTATCAATGAAATAGCTCCATGTTGACAACCTTTAAAATAATCTCCAATATTTTTTTGATCAAACCAAAAAAATTGAATTACAAAAAATAACTTAATCAGGATATAGACAGCATAATTTTCACTAATAATTTATCCTAAAAGGTAATCAAAATTTTTAATCTAAAATATAATTTTAATGGATTTAATAACAGCTTAAACATGTTTTTTTTTTAGAACACCTCACATCCGTCCGTCCATCTATCCATCCATCCATCCATCCATCCATCCATCCATCCATCCATCCATCCATCCATCCATCCATCCATCCATCCATCCATCCATCCATCATCCATCAATCCCATCCATCTATCCAAATACTTCTAAAATTATCCTTTAAAGACACTGGAAGCTGTTTAAAATCACAGTCTCATTCAAGTATTATTCTTACAGCCTCTGACTGCATATGAGTACTGGACCGAGTGAGTGTAACCTCAGTTTCAGCGCCAACCAAATCAAGTCAATCGGGACGCTATTTGTTCATGATTTGGACGTCACTATGTTGGAGCCAGACAACGTCAGTAAGCAGTGACTGGTCAGAGTCCATGTCTTCCACTTGAAACCAGACTCTGGAGAATCTGGTATTAGAACAAGAATGACTTTTCTGACAAATATAATGACTGAGCAATAGCTGTTTATTTCTCTATACGCAATAATGGGATTTCAGCTTATATGAACCATTGACTGCATAAAGAGAACTGGAAAGACTGGTGGGTCACTCTGTCCTGACAGTCCCAAACAGGAAGTACCAGCTGGTTCCAAGAAGCTTCTTATGTAGAAAATACATAGATTTTGAGGATAAAAATTATTATATAGCACAAATTGGAGGACATATTTTTATTTTGTTACTAGGCACTGTCCATGGCTTTTTCACAGCTCTGTGTTTAACAAACAGGCATCATTTAAAAAAAAACCTTCTACTCTCGTATGACAATTTTAGAATAATGACTAGCTGACCTCTGCCTGAGCAAATTTTATTTGATGTATGGCTCTAGCTTTTAAACAGTATCAGAATCAGAATCAGAATCAACTTTATTGCCAAGTACAATTGAACATATACTAGGAATTTGTCTTGGTGATGATGGTGCATTCATGAATAAATAGAAATAGAAACAGCAAAATATTAAGTAAGAACAGAACAGAAGGGATATTACAAATATATAAATATATATATATATATATATAGACACATACACGCACATATATACCTATATATTTATATTATTATTATTGTTATGTAAAATATAATTAATATTATTAATGTCATTTAAATTTATATACATATATATAAATATATACACATACACACATTAAATAATAAACAATAAATAAATAAATAAATACATAAAATAAAAATCTGTCCAATGTGACAGTCAGATGGGGGCAGGGAGAAGTGATGGAAGGTTCCGGGACTTATTAATAAGGCTAACAGCAGATGGAAAAAAACTGTGCCTGTGGCGAGAAGGTTCTTGTTGTGATGGACCTCAGCCTCCTGCCAGAGGGGAGTGGCTCAAAAAGTCCATGTCCAGGGTGGGAAGGGTCTGCCACGATCTTTCCTGCACGCCTCAGGGTCCTAGAGGAGTACAGGTCCTGAAGAGATGGAAGATTACAGCCAATCACCTTCTCTGCTGACCGGATGACCCGCTGCAGCCTGCTTTTGTCCTTTGCAGTGGCAGCAGCGTACCAGATGGTGATGGAGGAGGTGAGGATGGACTCAATGATGGCTGTGTAGAATTGAATCATCATTGCCTTTGGCAGACTGAATTTCTGCAGCTGCCTCAGGAAGAACATCCTCTGCTGAGCTTTCTTAATGAGGGAGCTGATGTTCGGCTCCCACTTGAGGTCCTGGAGATGATAGTTCCAAGAAGCGAAAGGACTCCACAGTAGCTATAGTGGAGTCACAGAGGGTGATGGGGCAGGTGGAGCTGAGTTCTTTCTGTAGTCCACAAACATCTCCACTGTCTTTAAAGCATTGAGCTCCAGGTGTTTCTGGTTGCACCAGGTTACCAGACGGTCGACCTCACACCTGTACGCAGACTCGTCGCCATCAGAGATGAGGCCGATTAGGGTGGTATCGTCTGCAAACTTCAGGAGTTTGACAGACGGGTGACTGGAGGTGCAGCTGTTGGTGTACAGGGAGAAGAGCAGAGGAGAAAGAACACAGCCCTGAGGAGATCCAGTGCTGATGGTCTGTGAGTCCGAGATCTGTTTCCCCAGCTTCACACACTGTTTCCTGTCAGACAGGAAGTCTGTGATCCACCTGCAGATGGAGCCAGGAACGTTCAGCATGGAAAGCTTCTCCTGAAGCAGAGACGGGATGATGGTGTTAAAGGCAGAGCTGAAATCCACAAACAGGATCCTGGCATAGGTCCCTGCAGAGTCCAGATGCTGGAGGATGAAGTGGAGGCCCAGATTGACGGCGTCGTCAACTGACCTGTTGGCTCTGTAGGCAAACTGGAGGGGATCCAGAAGAGGGTCTGTCATGGCTTTGAGGTGTAAAAGCACGAGGCGTTCAAAGGTCTTCATGACCACAGAGGTCAGGGCGACGGGTCTGAAGTCATTCAGTCCTGTGGTCCTCGGCTTCTTGGGGACAGGATGATGGTTGAAGACTTGAAGCAGGCTGGCACGTGACAGGTCTCCAGTGAGGTGTTAAAAATGTCTGTGAAGACTGGAGACAGCTGATCAGCACAGTGCTTCAAGGTGGACGGGGAGACAGAATCCGGTCCAGCTGCTTTCCGGGGATTCTGTCTCTTGAAGAGTTTGTTTACGTCTCTTTCATGGATGGAAAGAGTCGTTACTGGAGGGGATGGAGCTGTTAGGGTGGAAATTGAAGGAGGTGACTGGAGCTGATGGGTGGTGGCAGAACTGTCCCTTTGTCTGTCAAACCGACAGTAAAACTCGTTTAGAGCGTTGGCGAGGTGTCGGTCGTTGATAGAGTGGAGGGCTTTAGGCTTGTAGTTGGTGATCTGCCTGAGCCCCCTCCAGACAGTTGCAGAGTATCTGGATTCTTTTATCACTACATACATGTGCTTTTCTTGTCACTCTCATTGATTTTTTATTTTAACTTTTATGTCCAATAAAATCCAAAACCATAAACATATAACATGTTTATTTCCTGTTTATTTCTTTAAAGCAAAACCAATTCTGAGCACGGTCACCTTTGTTAGACAAGCCGAAAGGTTAAAGGAGAGCAGAAAAACTCCAACAATGTGCATTTCTAACAAATTTCCAAATTTCCCTTAAAATGAGTCCAAGAGTTGTCATGTTGCCCCCACAGAAAAAGGAAGTTATCTTTGTGGAATCAATAGCCAGGTGGGAAGATGGTTGTGGAGAATTAGCAGAAAAAAAAGGCTGTTTCAGGATAGTTAGAATAAAGGGAGGATGGTGGACCCAAACACAGTAGCAGACAAGAATCAAGGTACAAAACAGTTGATGAAGGCTGATCACAATGCAGGACCTTCCCAAGCATTATAGGGCTTAGTGGCTTTTAAAAAAATCGCTTTTACTCTGACTCAAATCAAATCAATGAGATCATCAGACCCCTTTAAAAAGCAACGGGTGGCTTTAAATTATGATTCTCTTTAAATTAACACATCACATCACTGTCATTCAAAAGCTTCTTCAACAGATTATAATAATGAACATGATCACAAGACTTCAAATACGTTCTCCATTTAGGAGGACTTGCTGGTGTTTGAATTGTTGTTCTCTGTAGGAGCCAGGTGAAGTGCATGTGAGCTCATAAACAGATAGAGAACATTTGCTTTCTGCTTTTCCTGGAACAGACTAGAACGTATGATTTGATCAACAATGATGACGATGATCCAGACTGCTTATGCTGGTGAAATGTCCACAGAGTATACTCTAAATTCATTTAAGGACAGCTGGACAGGCTCCAGAAAACCCTCTGCCCTAAACAGGAACTAGAAAGCAGATAACTGTTAAATATATTGGACTTTAATAAACTTATTTTAAAAGAGACAATGTAAGACCATGACAAAGACTTCAGTTTTGACCAAACAAAAGAGAACAAAACATTGTAAACAAGGTGGATGCACATGTGCAATGTGATCTCCTAAATCATTCTCTCCACCTGAGCATTTAACTGGGGGGATGGATAACCAGAGTTCAGACTCACATTGAAGCCCAAGCTCTGGTGCGTCTCCTGCCACACTCTTAAGATAAACTGGGGTTCATGATCCAATCATAGACCGTCTAAATAGAACTGGACATATCAATCATTGAGGTCCCCATACGAAATGCATTCCCTTCCACCCTCACGAAATTCGTCCAGAGTGTTTGCTATTTTGTTTGCTAGTTTGTCTACCGCGATTGCAACCCATCGACAGCGACTGGTCCAAGCCGGCCTGAGTCACGTTTTTAGAGGAAATAATGTCAACCAATAATGAGTGAGCTTGTTCCGGCTTGTTCAAGCTCACACCCCTCCCACTGGAAGCGGCTCAGGAGAATCTGTCAATCAAACGTTTGAGGCGGGGCCAGCAGGAGCCACATGGTTTTACTGAGGCATCTGATTGGTCAGTTTATAACTTGAATAAATGGTGATAAAGAAAAAATATATTAAAAAAAAAACTAGGATTAGAAAGAAGATCTTAGGAAAGAGGCGTCAGAGCAAGAATGGTTATTCTAACAAATGAAATGAGAAGTAAAATTGTCTGTTTTTCAATGGAAGTCTATGGGACTTTTGTCTTCTTGCAACAAGTGGGTGTTTCCTATTTGGAACAGGAGGGGGAGGTGAGCTGTCCATTGTTTTTCACTTCAATGGGTCCAACATGACATCAAAGGAGGCTGTAGTGCCGAAAGCCATGGGTGATGAGCTGCTCTGCGGGTTCCATAGCGGTGGGTAGCTTGGGCAGAGGGATGAATTGACATGCTTTGGAGAATCGATCGATGACAGACAGGATTGCAGGATTGTGGTGTTAACTCTTGAGCGGGGCAGTTCTGTGATGAAGTCCACTGTGATGTGAGACCATGGGGCGTTGAGGGTTCAGGCGCCTGGCTGGACGCTGACGGGGAGATTTGGCCATTTGGCAGGAGGCACAAACGGGTCACAAACTGGGCCACGTCCGCCTGCATAGTAGACCACCAGAAAGTATTTGACACCAATGTCTGCATCTGGGTGCCCAGCTGCAGGTATATTGTGCACCAAGTGAATAACCCATTGCCGTTCAAATGGTGGAATAAACACCCGATCGGCCGGACAGGATGGTGGGGAGACTCGGCAGCATTGCATTCTGCAAGCTCAGTCAAAATGTCCCACTTCACTGGAGCCAGGGTTAGTGAGGCGGGCACAATTGACTCTGGATTATCCAGTTCCTCAACAGGGATGTCATGGAGACGGTACAATGTGTCAGCCTTCCCGTTCTTTGAGCATGACTGATATGAGATCTGGAACTGGAAGCAAGAGAAAAACAGAGACCATCGTGCCTGACAGGGGTTTTACCAATGATGTACTCCAAATTCTTGTGGTATGTCAGAACCAGGAATGGCTGAGCCACCTTCTCCTGCCAGTGCCCCCACTCTGATAACGCCTCCTTCATGGCCAACGGCTCACGGTCACCCATGTCATTCAGATTCCGGGAAAAGTACGCACACAGAAAAACATTTTTTCCGGGCTGCCCATGACATTGGGAAAGGACAGCTCCAATCCCTGTGCTTGAGGCATCCACCTCTGAATTGGGTGGACAGGTCCCAATGGCGGAGGATGGGCATCAGCATCAGCGCCTGGAACGCCATGGTCACCTCTGAAGTCCAGAGAAGTTGCTTGGTTGCTCCTTTCAGGAGGGAGGTGAAAGGAGCCGCTACCGAGCCCCGAATGAAACGCCGGTAGAATTAGCGAACCCGGGGAACCTCTGAAACTCCTTTACTGTGGTTGGCTGAAGCCACTGCAGGACCACGTCCACCTTGCCGTGGTCCATAGCCACGCCCTGACCACTGATCATGAAGCCCAGAAAAGCTATTGAGTTTGTTTGAAACTCACATTTCTCTTGCTTAGCATATACTCTGTGGGTGATGAGTTGTTTTAGCACCTGCCGGACGTGAGAGATATGCTCCTCGAAAGTGTTGGAGTGGATCCGAATGTCATCAGTGTAGACAATGACAAAGTGTGGTAGCATGTCCCAGAAGATATGTTTTTTTTTTTTTTTTTTTTTTTTTACAACTTTCTGTCAACAGCTGAGCAAGCAGATACGGCTGAGAGCCTCTTGCGTTGGACAGATTTATTGTCCCAACAGGGTTATACTTAATAAACCCCTGTTGTATTTCATGCTAAACTTATATTTAATTATTGTATCTTTTTCTTTTTTTTCGTTGGAACGACGGAAACAAAGGGGGGGGGGGGCGGGGTAAAAGAGTGGGTTAAGAGAACAAAGAAGGTAAACACAGAGTATAAATCCTATAACAACCAGGTCTAAATAACAATCTGGAATGGGCGGGGCCTGTCTACACACACACTCAGTTACACCACATACCTTTTGGCTAAAATAATCTTTACCTTTAAAGTTGTCAAAAGTACACAATTACCACTGCAGCTCACACACAATCATAGAAGCTGACACAAATAAAGCCTTTCATTCCATCACACATTCTGTTAGTGCGAGGTGAACTGACACCCTGCTCTCAGGTGAGTGTTTATGTTTTGCTGATATGAATGTTGATGGAATGTATAGAAGGAGAGAGAGCCCGGCCACCCCCACGCCAAGGCCCCCCACCGGGGCGGCAGCAGCAGCACGGGCCCCCCAACTCCCGCCAGGAGCCATGGAGAGAACCAGTCAGCCGCAGAATCCCGCCAGACACCCAGACCAGGGCACGCGGGACCGCCGCAGAGGCCCCCACGCCCGAGAGCCGGAAGACACGGGAGATAGAAGATATTGTTTACAAAACACTGGAAGACAGAGGGGGCATTGAAATGACCAAGGGGTATGACCGAATACTCTGAATATTCTGCGGTGGTCGATAAAGCATCTTCCACTCATCCCCTTCTCAAATGTAGATGAGGTTTTATGCGCTTCCCAAGTCCTGTTTGGTGGAAAAGTGAGCTGTGTGGAGCTGTTCCAGGGTTGCAGGAACCAGAGGCAAGGGATATAGCACCAATCTTGGGTATTTCAACACACATCGTGTTGTTGGCAATTTTTTTTTTTTTTTGTTATCCGGCAGACCAATATTTAACTGGTTATTTTTGGCCTGTAGGCAGCCACGCCTTTATCTTCAGCATTGTTCTTGCACATTGCACTCTCTGATTGGTTTACCATGCACAGGCAGATCTAATCAGAAATTTGTTACAGTTTGCACTGAGGGGTTGGGGGAGGTTAAATCATGACAGAGAAAACCAAATTAAATTATGTCTAATTTTATAGCAGGAAAGCTTGAAGATACAAAATACTATGTAACACATGGAAAGCTATGCAACAGCATAGCACTACCTGTCCATGAAAAAACAGGACAATAATACCCTGGACAGGTCGCCAGCCTATTGCAGGGCCCATGGTGCTGCAGCAATCGCGCTTGCTACGCCGGTGTAGATACCACATGTGCTCGGCCTGCAAGATCAGCTCGGGGGTATGCGACTTGATGACGTGTAGGATTGTGATTTGTCCGGACCATTAGACCACCATCACGTGACATGGGAAATGACCCACATGCGCAAGGCACTGAGTCATCCCGAGTAAAGAACCGATGAGGTCCGAACAAGTTTGCAAAAAATCACAAAAGGGGGCGCAATATTTGCAATCAACCGCAAAAACAAAACATGACAACAAGATGATCCGATCGAGAGGAATCATGACAGGATAACAATCGTTATTTTAATAGGGAGAAATCAGGCTGGGAAGCGTGAAGTTTGTGCTAAAGTGCTAGCGAGTAGCATGCTAGTTTGTTGTTGGTCGCACATTAAAAAATAATTAAATAAATAAAGTGGTTCGTAATTTTTTCAAAATACATCCGGGCAGTGTTGAACTTCTTTTTGGTTGAATGCACCGGAGGAAGTCCAGCTAGAATATGCAGCACTCACTTTCTGCTCAGCTACATAAACATGAGGAGAGCAGCTATTAGTGAAGCAACTGTCAGTGCCAAAATGATAAATAATAGCTCGAGCAGATCTCGACACTTTTTTTCTCTCTTTTTTAAAGAAAAACTTTATTGGAATGATCTATTTCAGTACAGAAAAACTGCAAAATAGCTAAATCGTTTGTCTAAGTGTGATGTCATCACTAGTTGCAAGCCCCCTGAGCCGATCTTGCAGGCCGAGCACATGTGGTATCTACAACGGGAGGGCAGCGGAGCTCGCTCGCTACGCCGGCCCCTGGGTGGCTTGGTGGCCAGCAGACATGGCAGCACTCTGGAATAATATTCCTGTCTGTTTTTAATTTATATTTTTGTTTAAAAAGTAGCTTTTAAAAGTTTTAATAACTTTGTTTTTTTTATGAGTTCACTAAATGTGTATCCTGTTCAGCCTCCGACCTAAGGTGTGTTTTGGATATTGGACCCCTGAGCGATTGAGTTTGACACACCTGCAATAAAATAAAGAGATCTGGAGGGTGAGACCCCCTCCCCCACAGAGTCACAATTGAATTTTGTTTTTTCATGTTAAAATCCATGTTTTACTACAATTTTCAGTATACAATTGAAAACAGGACACAAATGAGAGTTAACTCAATTCTGTACAGCATAATAACAGTTATCAGTGAATACAATACTAACGGAAAAGCATACTATAGAAATATAACTATATAAAATAATATGATAGTAAAATAAAACATCTATGATTTGAAAATTTAAATTATGGCCTAAACTGATCTCTACTTCAGAGAAGAAAAATCAGATCATGGTTGCTGTCTTCAATCCAATGACTATAGTAGTCATGACTACTTACATTATTCCGGTAACATCCAAAGTCTACCAGCCATCTACTAGTCAAACATTTCTCTAATAAAAAAAAGTTGTATCTTATCTAAACCATTATTCCCTTTAACTTAGAAAGTTTCAGTTCATGAATATTTTCTTGCAAAAACAAAACACTAGTAATAATTGAAAGTGTAGGTTTTATAATATTACATACATAGGTATAATGTTACTTTAACAAGCTACACGTATTTTCCCTGAACCTTTTGATGACCACATACCTTGAGACTGTAGGCCAATTAATTCCACTGAAGACCACAAGAGGGCGCCAACACCGCCATGTCCATCGTGGTGAATCTAAATTCAGCCGCAGAAGAAGTCTCTTAATCTGACCGGGAAACCAACGCAGCTCCGGCCCCGCTGCCCTGGATGAGGAGGGGATTCAAGCGCAACCGAGGAGGCTGAATTTGTTCGGGCGCTTTTCCGTCTTTTAGCAAAGAGTCACCGATGGCGCGATAGCTCTCTCGCCCGCACCGAGCAGCGCGAGGACGGCGGGAAAACTTTAGAGGTGGCTGTTACTTTAGCTAGCAAAGCAGAGACCGGGATGACTCAACAAGCTGCCGCCCTGCAGACCTACAACAACGAGCTGGTCAAATGTGAGCGACTTCCACCGCTTTCTCCTTTTCAAACAGCTTTTTAAAATGCATGTATTTTAAATTACTAATACGTTTATTTACTTTTTTTTCATATAACGACAGCAGGTTTTAAAGACAATTGTCTTCTGTTTGAAGACTCCTTAGTTCCAGATTAACTATATTTCTATAAATACATAGATTTTTTTTTTTTTTTGACGTCTTTAACAGAAGGTTTTGCGCCACCCCATTAATCCCTACAGATTATACCTTCACCTGGAAACCAGGTCGAGCTCTCTGACTTAATGCAAACGTAAATGGTTGCTTTTTCTCCTACAAGTTGGACAATTAGTAGTGTGTTGATAGTCGATATCTATAGCTTTATTTATTTAAAGTAGATCCAAAAAACAGCTGTACTTTGGTTAAACATGTATTGCAGGGTTGCATAAATCTGACTAATGCAAAACAAACCGTTATGTGAATTTATTATTATTTTTTTTTTTATCTAAATGTATTAATTTCCTAAGTGAATGTGTGAATTAGACTGATTAAAGCAAGTGCTTTAGTGTAAAAACATCCACTATTTTTATTACATTAAAATGAAAACAAGTATTTATTCTGACAGTAAATCATCTGATGCTGTGAAAATGTGTTTACAGTTTGAGCTGGAGCAGGTTTCAGGGTTTCTTTTGGAGGGGGTATCAGCAGATCCACAGAAGTTCTTATCCATGATTCTGCCTCTCAGGCATCGAGGACCTTTACTCCAAGCGGGAGGAGCTGAACCGCCAGATCAAGCTGGAGGAAGAGGAGAAGGAGCGACTTCAACATGACATTCAGATCCTGTCAGAGAAGCTGAGCAAAGTCGAGAAGAGTCTGGCTCAGAGGCTGGCCGCTAGAGCCACGTTTGACCGCACCATCGGCGAGACGGAAGCGGCTTACACCAAGGTGAGCCCCCTCGGGCGGAGCGCTTGTGCTCCATTTGTGGGTGAAACCCCTGCCAGTGTTCATGTGTTTATACAGCTTTCAACAGCAGAAAAAATATCATGAAAATGAACCACCATCTGACTGAATATTGGAGGAAAGATTAAGTATTTGGGAAAGCTATTTTCTGCTTACATGGGCAACAATTTATATTGTGAGTTTTGTCATTTGTGTAACCAAGACTAGTTTTTTTAAATTTATTTTTAAACTGATTTAAAGCAGAAACGATCAGGAAGAGGAGACTTGAACCCCATAAAGACCTACTCTGATGAATATAAAAAAAATGTTATTGTAGCATTTTATTCTGGAAAAAATGCTTTTCAAAAATACCTTATTTGTGATGAAGAGAATACTCTGGGTGTACCACATCACTTTAATCATATTTAGGGTTAAGTGTGTTTATCTTCAGCATTTCTGTGTGGAAAGAGTTTCTGTATTCTTGTCAGAAATGTTAAATGTTCCTGGAGAGGACTCTCCACCCAAAGAACTCTGGGAAACGTGTGTTGTCGCTGCAGCAGAAAGCCCCCAGTGCACCTGAATAGATCAGACTCTTCTAGAAGTTCAGGATAAAGTTCATTAAGCTTGGTCTTTGACATTATTTCATCCCAACTTTTATGACTACGTTTTGAATTTCTGGGAGGTTTGACGTCATTTGCTGAATCCCATCATGCTCTCTGTTGTTATGGTTTAATAAAAGCTGCATGTCGTGCACATCCCACACGCTGATGCTGACCTCCCTGCGTGCTGGCAGTGATCACTGCAAACACACTCCCAATCGCTCTGCTCGGGGAAGAAAAACTGCTGTCAGCAGAGGATGGCTGTGTTGGCAGGAGATAGTTCTGCTTCAACTTTGAAATATGGATCCTCTGTGCTCCACGCAGAAAGACGACATCCCCAATTCCAAAATCAAACCACATTATCCCAAGAACAGGAAACACAGTAAAATACGTCAGCTGAAACCATTTAAAGTTGTACTCCTGTCATCTTTTGATCAATTGTAACAACGTTCACAGTTGTCTTTTAATTATGATTGTCTTTACTAGGCAACGTTTTGGGGGGAAAACCTGTCATTTCCCTGGACAGTTTCTGCAGAGTGCCAGCAGTTCATAAGAAATTAACCTCTCAGTTTTGCCGCTGAGTAAGCTGGCCTTCATTTCCCATCATGCCTTTCTTTACACTCTCTCCTGCTAGCTTAGAGCCCCTCACACCCTTAACCTAACATTACTGGTGCAACAAAAATGTCGAGCAATATCAGAGCTTTCCCAGCTGTACAGTTTTTATCCAGATCCCAGCTAAGTCAAGGACAACAAAGACATAGTGGATCTATTTGTCTGCAAGTGGATGCATCAGGAAGAAATGCAGCAGGGAGCGTCAGGCCTATGGAGACAAAGAAGTATCACCCTGATTTTTGCCTGTGTAATTCTTGATTTGTGAATCATATAAAACATTATATGCATAAGTACAAAAATTATGAAATACAATTTACACTTGCAAACAAAAAACAGCTTGAAACCAATAACACGCAAATCTTTAAACAAAAATGCACGAATCACCCCTTACGAACTCAAAATACATCTGTTAGGCACAAATCTCTTGTGAGACTTATTTCCCGACTCTCAAATTCACCCGTGAGGGATGCGTTTAAATACAATTAGAATGCCAGGTCATCAGAGTTTTCTTGTCAGCCGTATTAAGCTTAGATAGTTAATAATATCCGCTAAAACTTGACATTTTCCCACTTTCTTAAACAGATATTCCCAATAATTAATATAAAAAAAGTCCAAACGTTTTTAAACACTCATCCCTTAGGACAGAGAGGCTTGATCAGCCCACCAGCTGGCAACCATCTGTGGGTGTTTAGAAAGGTCTCGCACCACCTGATGTCTCTGACTGTGATCAGTGCTCGGGACAGAGCCAGAGGTGCCCCGTGTCAGAGGTGCATGCACAAATCCAAGGTAATGCACAAATCCTAATTTACGCACAAATGAACAATTACTCACCCACAAATCGGAGTGAGTCTATTTTCTCTCCACAGAGGCCTTCTGATCGTAGCTTCTACTAAACAACTACCAGCTCTCTCAAATGTAATTCATTTATTCTGCTTCTTATTCACAATGAATTGACTAAAGAAATACTCAGAAATGCAATTTTAATCTTAATTTATTTTATATATTTCCTCCATCATGAGAATAATAACACAAAAACATTTTAAAACACCAAATAGCATTATCAGTAGACTAGGTCTTAAAGGGGCCTTACCATGATTTTCTTCAGCCTCTTAGAGTAAACTATATCCATTCATATGATCATATATCACCTTCGGAATACTAAAAAATGTATCTGTGAAATATGAGACATTATTATGGACTGTTTTAAAACTCGTAAGTAAAGCGAATCGATCTCTGAGGCTCCGCCTTTTGCTCCTTGTTGGGCCCGCCCATTTCACAATGTCATCCTTGAGTCCACCCATAGACTGTCAATGAGCCTCCTCAGTATGTCTGCTTGTGCCCGCGGTTCGCGCTCGTAAACAAACGACCTCCAAACAATGTTAGCATCTATCCTCACACTTTTACAGTTAAAAAAATAATAATACAAGGCCGTCTACACGCAACACACAACATGCGTGGAAGTTGTAGCGTTATCTGGTGCGTTCTTTACTTACGGTATACTGCATGATTTACTTACTGGTCTGGCCTTTTCATGTGATTTGATTGTATAAATGGCGCCAGCTCTGAGATTTAATCTCTTGTCCAATCCGCTGTGATACATGGCAAGATTATCTAACGGTCATCTGTGAAGTGGCGGTCACAGATAAAGTGTCGCTGTCGTGCACTCTCAAGATAAAATCCAACCACTTCTGATGTGCTGGCTCTTCTTTTGGAGGTTTAAACAAACACGTAAACCTCTCAGAGCCAAATGAGCTAAATGAATCACTTCTTCTCAGATTTCAACGCTTTGCTGAAGATCACCGTATGCCAGGGGTAGGGAACCCTGGTCCTCGAGAGCCACATTCCTGCATGTTTTCTACCATACCCTGCTCTGGCATGTTCTTATTGGCTGAACACACCTGAACCAGGTAATCAGTGAAGGAACTCATGACAATTACCTGGGTCAGGTGTGTTCAGCCAATAAGAACATGCCAGAGCAGGGTATGGTAGAAAACATGCAGGAATGTGGCTCTTGAGGACCAGGGTTCCCTACCCCTGCCGTATGCTCTGCGGAGAAAGTGGGTGTGTGTTCTCTGGGGGCGGAGCTTGCAGCACAGATTCTTATTGGAGGGGGTGGTTCACATCGTGCTGACGTCAGCATGATAGGACCCACTTGTTTTCTTGGGTGTGGGAGGGGCTGCTGCAGACGGTGCATGTTTTTAAAGGATTACTTTTAAATGCACGAACGAATCAAAATGCAGCTTTAGGGTTCTTTATAGAGAAGAATGAATAGTAAAATGAAATTAAAACCTCAAAGTGGAATTTTTATGGTATGTCCCCTTTTAAAGTAGTATCTGTTAAATAAAATCTGGGACACATAAAAGTAGCTGGAGGAAGAAAAAAAAAGACGCCAGCCATTATCAATGAAACAGTCATCTGTATCTGTGGATCGGTACCGGTCTGTGGGGCAATTGGTACAAAAAAACATGACCTTGTTTTTCCTGTTTTGTTTTTTTTTTTTTCATATGCTGAAGGAAGTTTTATTCTGAAAAACTATTGGATTTTCTCCTCCACCTCCAACTCATCCTTGATTCACGTTAAGTCTCTGGGTCGCAGGTTATAATCATAATCATCATATAATTAATTATAATAATATAATAATGATTTTCTTCTGCTTCCACTATGACAGTTATGGGTTAAGGGAAAATCTAAATCACTTTTTAATGGATCTTAGTCAATCTAATATACAACTAGAGTTTAAAGCAGATGCAGATACTTTACAAAAGATGAAGATAAACTTTACCATCAAATATTAAGTAAAGCCAGAGAAAAAAAAACACTTTAGCCTCATACAGACCAGTCTATAAATTCTCTGACATTCAACTGGTTAGGTTCAAGCTAAAGTCACATTTACTGGAGAATTTATGGAGTAACGTTGATCATGAGATTTTGTTCTGCCTCTGGGACCAGACCCGATCCTCAGGTTCTGAAGGTCCAGTTTAACCACTTTGACTTTCTGTCAGCAGACTCATGCAAACATGAGAGGTATTCCTCGGCAGAGATTTACCTGAAGGAAAGTAAGGGTCTCCATAATCCTCTGAAATGACTCCAGAAACCAGGTTTTCGGTTTACATTTAGCTGCTTTACAAGTTTAACATCTGTGAGTAAAACCAGTGTAAATCAGAAGGTGACAGTGATGTGGTCACAGTGGAAAAGGCCTTTCTGAAGTGCATGTAGGTGCAACACCTCCCAGGTTTCCGGTTTTTCTGCTCCTCTTTCTGTTTTTAGTTTGGACCTTTGATGCAGAGGTGTCTGTGAAGCTCAGCTGTGACCGATGGTGGGGGGCTTTTGTTTCCTCTTGTAGATCTTGGAGAGTTCCCAGTCTCTGCTGAGCGTCCTGAAGCAGGAAGCGGGGAACCTCAGCAGAGCCACGGAGCCACGCAGGAAGGACCATTAATGCATGATGGATGTGCCGGCGCTCGCCTTGTAAAATATGTCACTATGATGTCTTAGAGCTTATTTAAATAAATGTGTTTCTTCAGTAAGAATGACTCATCACTGCTTTTGTTCCAACTTCTCTATTTATTCAGCTCTTATTTGTACAAGTGCAACATCTTTCTCTTTCCAAATTAATACAAGAAGTTTACAGTGAGCAGATGCGCTGCGATGAAACATGAAGGTGATGAAGCTTCTAGCACAGCCTGACCCTGCACTCTGCAGCGGGAAACCCCGACGTCTTATCGGCAACAGCCGGCTGAAGAACTGTGGACTTCATGACCTAACAGCATTGAAACGTTCTGATGTGAGATGATTGTAGAAAACATTCAGATGAGTTCTGTGGGATGGAAATGCATTTTTCTAACAAAAAGGGTTTGAGTGGCACTCTGAGCACACAGGAGAATTTACAGGTCTGCTTTGGGTTTGGAGATCTCTACAGAACCGTAGAGATGGCCGTTTGTGCTCACAGTCAGACTGAAGACAAAATGAGGAAAAATTAAATAGACGCGGGTGTTGTACGGCCTGCCGCCTGTTTTTGACCCGCTTTTGCTACACACCCCTCACCTATTCTGCCGCCCTGGTCAGAGCTGCATGTGAGAAATTATTTAAAAAGATAAAAAATTCAAATTGGTGACTTTTTGTTGGTTTAATCTCCATAGCAACCATTTAATGTTCTGGTCATCTGGGGGTGACGAACAAGTCCATGTAGTTTTTAGAAGAATCGACGAAAGTAAATTTTTGGATTTCCTTGGCAATGGAAGTTTTTTGTTGACCACACCCACCTTCCCAATTGAGTCATGTTGTATGTTATGTTGTTTCATTCAGCTTGAGACAGGGATTCAAATTATCAGTGAATGCCACTTTTGCTAGCTCAATGCTAAATTTGTTCAGCATCTACTCATTTTATAATCCATTTTTTTAAAGATGGCAGCCTCCTTCTAAAGTCAAAGGCCAATGAAACTGTGGATGTAGACATAAGCGGTGTCTGAATTCCCTTCCTATTCCAACTACTAGACTATATAGTGTTGGATTTGAAATGCAAATCCATGTGCTCCAATTCCATCAAATGATTATTATTTTTTTTAAATGGCAAATATGATTTCACTAATGAAACAACATTTTACAAAAACAATTTAATGAATCCACGGTGTTCTGATCAAAAAAATCAAAATACTGGTACTTTTTTTCCCCACACAAATTGTTCAAGTGCAAATTTAGTAAGCATCAATGCACACTGTTTTTGCAGAGACTTCTGGGAAGTTCCTAGAGTAGTGGATCTTGGAATTGTACAATCGTACATCAATGGACATCTCCATTATATTGTGCACTAAGCTGTAAATAGTGACAGAATTTGAAACCCTAATGTTGTGGTCTGTAAATTTATGAAGACTCCTCAAGCAAAAGTTTTCGTTACCCATATAGAGGGAAAATGTGAAATTTGCAAAAAAAAAATGGTCACCAAGCCGCACGTCTTGTGGCCATCCCATAATGATTTTAAAAATTCCTTTGGATATTTAGAAATATTTAAGATTTTTTTTACGTTTTGCTCGCTTAGATGGCATAATTTTTTGGTTGGAATCAATCACTATATTCCATTTCCATCGAGTGTGTGTATATTTTAGTGAATTTTGAGTGTGTGGCGGGGTCACATTTTGCTCAAACGCACAGTAAGAAAGAAGAATTGCAAAAACAAGCTGGGCTTTACAGTCCAGGATCAAAAAACAAAGGCAGCCGTCGGCAGTGCATTACCGTGAACAAACACCGTTTTATTTCTCGAAAGCCGACTCTCTAAAGAAGCCGTTAGAACAGGAGCTGCAGCTGAAATCCTTCATCCTTAAGTGCACGTTTCCCGACTTCTTCATCACGAGGTGCAAAATGCAGCTAAAAGCACGACAGTGCAAAGACATCAGACAGCACAGAGGTACCACAGATCGACTCTACACTGAGGGAGGGGGCAACAGCAGGAACACACCTCCCTGCTCGGAAACTGTACAGCAATACTGGCCGAAGGGACGGCGGCTCAGACGGCGAGCCTTACATCCGTTGGCAACATGATTTCAAAAACAAAACAAAAAAAAATGATCTGGAGACTCGGTGCATTTCTTGCATATAAAACAATTGAATAAAAAAAGAACATTTATCAAAAGCATTCACACATCGTCCTGCCCCGCACAAACGCGTCCCCGCACAACGATCCCCGTCGTGGGCGGAGCTGCGGCTCTGGAATGTGGAAGTGATGACACATTTCAAATGCGAATGAGGACGTGGAGGAGCTCGCCACACATCCACGGCCTCGGCTTCTCCTGCTTCTCGCCGGCAGGGAGGACGCACACGGGATTGGCGAAGGGCACTTTTTCCAGCATTCATCATGACATGAGAGCTGCTACTGACTGCATCCTGACCCCGCCCACCCACCAGCACGCCTGTTGTTGGCTGAAACAAAAACTAAAAGTGGCACCCTTTTTGTTCCTGCGTCAAATCTGCTGTCTGTCCCAAGTCAGAAGGTCATGTTCCCATGGTAACACGCCGACAGCAGCGGCTTCCTCTCAGCTCATCGCTCCTGAAACTGAGGCTCGAAGCCGGCAGGAAGTGTCCAGAGAGACCGCGCCGGGCGTTTTGATGAAGGCGGAGGCGACAGATCAACTGTCCGGGACGGGAAACAGCCCAGCTGCTTTCGGGAGGAGGTGGAGAGTCAGCAGCACCAACGGAAACTCTGCCCGACCAGCTGAGCTGGAGTCCGGCTGGGCGATGGATGGAGGCAGCACCGTCGGCTGCAGGGATCAGAAGTAGAGAGCCGGCTCGCTGCTGTAGTCGGAGAGAGAGGAGCTGTCTGCCGGCGTGAGCTGCAGACAGAGAAACACGCCGGTCAGTCGCTTCGTTTTTTATCTCACAGACTGTTTGTCAGTAAACTCCACACTCTCTCCATGCAGAGATGAGGAGAGATGCCCGTATCCTACAACCACAGCTTCATCCTGCTTTCTCCAGACACTACTGACCCCTCCCACACCCCCCCCCCCCACACACACACACCATTTTTCCAATTATATCTAAGAAAGTGTTGCTCCTGAAAATGTCGTCGAGCAGAACAGACTTCACTATTTTTATCTGTTTCCTCTTTTTGTCATTAGTTTTGTTTAAGAATCTATGACAAAAAGAAAGTAAATTCTTAAATGAAAAATGAGAAAAAGCCAACAGGGTGGTTCACTTTTGGCAGTCTTGCCATTTCACTGATTTTTTTTTTTTTCTTTATCACACTGAGTTCTGGGTCCTCATTGGACCAGAGGTTCCGGATTCCTGGCCTCAAAGGCTGGCATCCTACTGTTTTTCCAGAAGTCTTGCGTCATCTGCTGCTGATAACCTCGATCAGGTGTGTCTATAAGGAGCTTCTGTGACGGGATGTTAGTTGGTTGTTAGAATCAATCAGTTTCCAAAATCAGATTTTTGTTTTCATTCTATAAAACTGCACAAATTTTTCTATGAAAGTTTAAACTTTGAGAGTTTAAACGAGAGTAAAGTGTAAAAATGTTCATGTCTGTCTGACAAAAGTCTAGAAATTGTGCAGTGAAGAGTTTTACAGCCTTAAAACATCTATAAATCTACTTTGCAGATTATTTTTTTAGACCTTTAGAAATACAGAGATGAGGACCAATCCTGTGTTTCCACCTGTGATCAATCGATCAATATATATACATATAAATTAAGATAAATAGGTTTAAAGATGACAAAAGTTTGTACGGGAGCTAAAAAAAACCCTCTGCCCTACTTTTTTGTTGCATCGTTTTTGGACAGAAGAAGAAAACACTTTTCTAAAGTTGTTTTTTAGTCTGTCTTTTTTTTTTTTTAATTAGTTGATCTACGCTCCTCAAACGCCTTAATTCCATCCCTTAATTTCCCCAAACCCCCCAAACAAACAGATTGACAGAACCCGGGCCGACAAGTGTTTCTGCATGGTGCCTTCACTGAGCTTTGGTAATCCGTTGCAAAACAAAGTAGTTTATCAGAGAAAATCTCAAACACCAGAATGTAATGTATCACTACAAACCGGGACATTTCCAAGTAAAATGAAAAATGCAAAAGTCATTCCAATTTATAAAAATGGAAATAGACATGAATTTACCAATTATAGGCCTGTTTCCCTACTCCCTCAATTTTCCAAAATCTTAGAAAAAAATTTTCATTTAAAGTTATTAGAATTTCTTGAGAAACATAAAATTATAAATGATAAGCAATATGGTTTTAGACCTGGGAGATCTACGGCAATAGCAGTTATTGATGCAGTGGAAGAAATTACAGAGGCACTGGATAAAAAGAAGTGTGCAATTGCGATTTTTGTTGATTTAAGAAAAGCATTTGACACACTGAATCATTCCATTCTATTTAAAAAACTAGAGTGCTATGGTGTCAGAGGAGTTGCTCTAAACTGGATTAAATCTTACTTGGTTGGAAGAACACAATTTGTGAAGCTGGGGGAAATTGTGTCGGATACTAAAGAGATTGTTTGTGGTGTCCCACAAGGATCAATTCTGAGTCCTTTATTATTTAATATCTACATCAATGACATCTTCAATGTATCCAAACTCTTAAATTTGATATTATTTGCAGATGATACAAACATATTTTATTCAGCAGACAACTATAATGACCTTATTAATGTAGTAAATAAAGAACTTAAACATTTGAATATCTGGATGAATTACAATAAACTATCATTAAATTTAAGTAAAACGAAGGTGATGCTATTCGGTCACTATAAAAACAATACAGAACTAATGATCAAACTGAATAATGTGACTATTGAAAGTATAACTGAATATAAATTTCTGGGACTCATAATTGACAATAAGTTAAGTTGGAAGCCACACATCAGAAATACTCAGAACAAAGTGTCAAAAAGTATTTTTATTTTAAATAAAGTAAAATACATATTAGATTATAAAAGCAGATATCTATTATATTGTTCTCTGATCTTACCATATTTGACGTATGGTATTGAGATTTGGGGCAATAATTATAAAACAGCATTACAACCTTTAATTTTCAGTCAAAAACGTGCAATAAGAATTATCCATGGAGCTAAATACCTTGATCATACAAATGATTTATTCCTCCAATCTAGACTTTTGAAATTATTTGATTTGGTAAAATTTCAGACAGCACAATTTATATTCAAGGCAGATAGAAATTCATTACCAAATAACATTCAAAAACTATTCTTTGAAAATAAAAAAGGGTACAGTTTAAGAGGATATAAAAAATTTAAAATACAATTTGCAAGAACTAACCGGAAATATTTCTGCATATCAGTGTGTGGCATCAAACTGTGGCATATGTTAAGTGAGGACCTCAAACAATGCTCTAATATCCATATGTTTAAAAAAATATACAAAGAAATGTTATTGTCCCAGTATAGAGGTGGAGGTGAATAATGTTCACAAGGGTGGATGGACATAGTGTTGGATTGTGGATGGTGCACTGAGGTGAGATCTGAAAGCGTTGGTTGAGTGGTCTTATAGGAACAGTATTGATGTATTATTATTGATAAGGGTTATTGTGATTACTGATATAAATATATAATTGGATAAAGTTAGTATTAGGTACTATATTTAGATAAATGAAAATATAGCAACCATGCTGTCAGTTATGTAGATGATAGAGGGGAAGGGATTAAATAAGCTTTGCTTCTTCCCTTCCCGTTTCAAGCATTGACTATTTAGTTCTTATAAAGAAAAGAAAGATATCAAAGAGGTACCTGGAAGTACACTCTTTGAATCTGAGGATAAATTAATTTTGGTTATTTACATATATGATTTGTCTATGTTGGTTGAAATAAGCTGTAACTGACCATGCTTGAAACAATGAATGAATAAACTGAAACTGAAACTGAACTCTTCCATACATAATTTATTGATTTAATAATGTCAACATTTTTTCAGGAAAAACTTCTTCGTTTTACTGCGGATTGTATAAAAATGACAAATATATTGTAGCTGATTGAGTTGGCTGGAGCAGCTATTTGAGTTTGCTAATGGCTGCAGCACATTGAACGCACCATGTGCAGAAGCTCGTTGGCCCTGGGTTCTGTTGGTTCTGTCAAACTGTTTGTTCAGGGGGTTTGGGAAATAACGGGACGAAATTAAGGCTTTTGGGGAGCGTAGATCCACTAATAAATAAAAATAAATTGATTAAAAAAGAAAAATGTTGTAGAGCATTTTCTTCTGCTGTATTTTTTTGCTAACCACTAAATAAAGAGACTTAAATCAGGTAAAGTCTGAGCGTCTCTGTGTGGTACAGGGAGATGGGTTCTTCTTTATCTTGCTATAATGAGAAAACAATAGAAAATAAGTAAGACATTCATTCATGTTTTTGGCTTCTGTAGATTTGGACATAAAATCAAAATGTTTTTTTTTTTCTTTTATCCCAGGTGGTAAAAAGTGTGACAACACCGACAGGATCAGATATCCTGAGAAGCAAACTTCCCAGGAAACTGGAGCCGAGTGCAGTGAAGATTTGAACCTTCAGTGCAGAAAACCCACGCTTCTTTGATCAGCACAGAAACATTTCTGGAGCTGCACAGACCGTCACACAGTTTGGATTTTAGGATCAAAACATCTGAACTGGATGAACAAAATCCATCAGAAACATGCAGCTGACACAGAAACTCACCATCACCTCCTCCGTCGTCGTCTGCGTCTGCGCAGCCGCGTCCTCATGGTGAATGCCGTCGTCATGTTTGTGTTCCTGCCAGGAGCTGAAGTCCACCGAGTGTTTGGGGACGTAGCTAGAAAGGTCTGGACGCCAAAGAAAAATCAGTTTCTGACGGCGACTTTACTCTCTAACAAGTTAATTTTATAAATCTATAACAATACATTCTGCTTTTCATCAGTATCATTAGTGTTCCATATTAAAAATAGTATTAAATATTAGTATAGTTTATTTATTACTTTATATTAATAGTGATCAAAATATAAAAAATATTTTAAAAACATATGTCTGTCCTTTCTTCTTCTTTTTCTTAATTTCTATCAGTGACTCTTGAAAGCAACGATAAATATCAAAACCAGGAAAGAATGCATACGTATATCAGTTTAGTAACTTTAATTTAGAAAGGGCTTTCATTAGTTCAGATTGTTTTTGTTTTCATGAATTCTGATCTGTCAGATTTAGATGGAGTTCAAATTTTGTCCAGCAGGGGTCTCTGTCCTCAAACCTGTGGTAGGGCTTTACCTCACATAAACTGCACTAAAATTGTGACTACAAATATTTTTTTATTTTGTTTTTTTTAAACAAATTTCATGGTCTTTTTTATTTTTTTTTAAAAGAGTTTTTTTTTTAATATATTTATGCCTTCAAATTAAGAAGAAAAAGAATATTAGAGGTCTAAAATGTCAACTTTAAAAGTTGCTGCTCTGGGAAAGCATAGCTTCAGCTCCATCTTTTCATCCTGCAATCAGTACTAGAACATCCACGCTTTCATGAAGTGACTTTCCTTTCTGCTGTGGGTTTCAGAAGCATGTCATGTTCACACAACTCCAGTCCAAATGAAAACATTTGCCCTATTTTCATTATTTACTATTTTGGATTTTTTTTTACTGGTTTAAAAAAACGTTTCTGCTGGATTCATTTCGAGCACAAATTGGTGGTTGAAGAGTAAAAACACGTCTCACCGCTGTTGCTGTTGTTGCTGTGTGTCGGCGTGGTGATGATGCTGGGGCGTGGGATGTGGATGCGCCCCACCATGCTGGGCGGCTCCTCCTCCTGCTCCTCCTCCTCCTCGTCTCCACTGTCCCACACACTGCTCTCTGACGGATACTCGTATGTGCTGTGGAGGCTCGACTCATTGAAGGAGATCTTCAGCTGCAGAGAAAAAATAGAGATCATCCTCAGATCCACAAATTATTATGAGAAAAAGACGCACAAGATGACTGAAAACATTTTATGAATAGCATTTCCCATAAAAATATACAGTAAAGGAGCTGAAATTACTTAAATATTGATCAATTAAAAAAAAAAAAAGAATCCTGAATCAAGCAATAATTAAATTAATAAAGCTTCATTATTTTTAGCAGAATATTATTAATTGTGTATAATTATTTTAAATTATGATTAAAAAAGCAATAAAAAAGGAGTGAAGCCCCAAAGTTCCCTCTCAAAAGAAAAAAAAATGTTCAGGATTTGTGGCCTTCACATACTTTTTTATTACGAGCATAAGGTGTTTCTTATTTGTGAAAAGAACCAGGAGAAACAGAAATGAAGCTCCTGAAGGAGCTGAGAGCACAAAGGAGTTTGAAGTCACATTCACCCAAAAACGGGTCTAAACAGCCTCACAAGAAAGGCAGACTTTTATTTTGATGATCCTGATAGTTGCGGCATCAAGGCTGTCACTTCCTGTTGATACTGATGGAAGGGCCACCATGCCGCCAGCTTGAAAACGCAACACCTCGGGCTTGCCGTGCAGCCGCAATCCAGTCTTTAAACGCCAATTCAGCGCCGAGCTCGTGCCAGAGTATGAGTGACATAAGACGATGTAAAAAATGAGCTTAAAATGTGGATTCATAGAGGTTTACAGGAACTTGAAAGCCTTTCTCAACCTTCACAAGAGTTTTTATTTTCATGAGCACGCCCCATGGTAATAACACAACATCAATAGCTAGTGTTGCATGTTTCCATGGAGATGATGTGTGCAGAAAGTTTGCCCATGAGCTTCTGGGATGGCGTAGTTCATCCTGACCAAGGTACCTGGTGCTCTCTGATCTAGATGTAATCTCTAATTTATGGCCCAAATCTAAAGATAGTAAGGCTAAAGTGTCCTCACATCAGGTCTCTATCATCATCATCATCATTATTGGGAAATATAACCAGTTCTTCCGTGACATCTCTGTTGTTTTTGTCAGACACACCCACTAATCACGTGACCCGCCTGGTGGTGGATGACTGCAGGGCGGGGTTCCACTTAAGAGGACAAAGATTCAAAGGTGGAGCTCCACAAACAACCATTCATGGTTTACACAGATGACTGAGGGTGAAGGAGCAGCTCGGTGAAAGAAGGAAGTCCCGCCCCCTTTTAAAGGTGATTAAAGGGAGACTTAAGGTGAGGAACTTTTCTGGAACAGTCAATAAATGATTACATGCATGTTGCAGCTCCACTGCTCCTCCAGATTACTCATATTCAGATAACAGCTGATAACGGCCTCAGATCTGTGTCACATGATTCAAAGAAAGCACAGAGGAGTGGAACTTCTTCAAATCCAGTTCCTTCCTCCCGCCTGTCCTACTTTCTTCCAAAAAAACATCCCCGGCTCCATCCTGTCTTTGAGGAAGTCTCTGGATGCCAAACTCACACACACTAGCAGCGCTCTGACCTCTGCCCACAGCTGGACCGCAGATGAGCGCCGTCTCCCAGACCCGGGTGGGACGGAAAAACCGGATCCAGGACGTCAACCGACGACTGGCGTTCTAACGCAGCCACGCCAGAGCTTTCCAAAGAAGACATAAATCAAGGCTCTGCTTCTCTCAGACAAGAAATATTTCCGTTTGGAGGGGAAATGTGAGACGAATGATGGCAGATCTTTAGCAGAAGGTCGAGTCTCCGACCTCGAAAGGGGCAGCAGCAGATCAGACTCATTCCGAGTCTCCTCTGGAGCTTCGTGATGCACACGTGAAGCAGAGCTGCTAATTCATCAGTTTGTCCGGGCTAACAGGCCGGCATGGAGCAAAGCCAGGAGTTTATTCCAGGCCACCCAGCATGGCATGTCCTCATTTACTGGAACCCCCACTCTAACAATGGCACTGAGATGAAACAGCTCCAGAGGAGCTCACCGAACTGCAGTCTTTAAAGAGACTGTCTTCAGTCTGGACTCACAAAGTGTAAACCTTCACTTAAGAGAAGAAAAAAAAAATCAAGCAGATTATTTCAGATTATGAGTCCGAACTGAGGTGGAACTAAAACAACAACACATGTCAGATGGAAGCGGACTGAGCAGGTGCCAGATTAGAGCTAATCTCCAGTCAGAGGATAATATTAGAACAGAACCTGCAGTTTGGCTGCAGCTGCATGAAGAACGAAGGCTTCCTCTGAGATTACAGGCCGAGCCACGGAGACTTCAAATGAGGAGAAAACAGAGCAGATGTGGAAATCAATTCTGCAAAGAAAAATTATCCCTCTGAGAAAAGAAGGGCTGGAGAAATCAATCCAGGAAATTAGGTGTAGCTCAGCAGAAGACAAATAATTGGAGATATTTAAAGAAAATTACAATCAATTTGGAAGATGTTTATAATCAGAGATACAAAAAAAAACACAGGGAAAACTTTTATAACATATCAAAAGATTATCGGAGTGGAACATCAAAAACATTGTAATTTCCAGAATTCTTATTTGGAATTTTTTTAGAATATATCCCTATGAAGTCCTACAGCAGTCATGAAAGCAAGCTTTCATCATCTTGTTTACAACAGTACATTTTAGGGGCAGAGTCAGCGTTCTGACTGGTACCATCGACTGTAAAAGATTACTGGACTGAGTGAGTGTGACATCACTCAGAGAAAATGACTTACTTCCAGCTCCAACCAAATGAATGGCTGTGTCTGAATTCCCACTTTGATTCCTAA
Source organism: Oryzias javanicus (assembly GCA_003999625.1). NCBI lineage: Eukaryota > Metazoa > Chordata > Actinopteri > Beloniformes > Adrianichthyidae > Oryzias > Oryzias javanicus. The sequence continues at coordinate 5,189,557 of CM012448.1, forward strand.
CTACTACTAAAAAACTATATAGTGCTGGACTATAAAGTGCCCTGGATTTTAAAAGTAATTCAGACACCATTATCACTACTTTTCTTTTGTTTTTCTAAACGGCAAATATGACTTCACCTATTTCACAAAGTGAAAATCTAATCAATAAGAAGATCTTACAACGTCTATTTATGATTCCACTGTGTTATGGTAATGCAAATGTGGATGGTTATTTTAGAAAAATTACATTTAAACCCTTTTTTTCCCACAAAAATTGTTCAACTGCAATGCATCGTGGTCTATATTTGCTAAGGTAGTGAGCGTTGATGCACACTTGGTTTTTGCAAAGACTTTTGGGAAATTTCTTAGGCACTGGATTTGGAAATTGTAGATATGGAGACCACTATATAGTATAGTGAGTAGTGAAAGAATTCGGACAGAGCTTTAGTCATTTTTTTGGAGCCAGACATCGTTAGTAAGCAGTGATTGTTCTAAATTGGTCCGAATCATCGTTTCTATAGCAACCACTCTCATCAATCAGGAGGGACTAATGGGAGGCCACACCCCTACCTGCCACCTGGGAAAATCTGTCAAACATTATAACCTTTGATGTAAAACCTCCCACTTTTATTGAGGCATCTGATTCGTCAGTTTATAATTTGAATAGCTTGAACTACAGAAAAAAATGAGATTATCAAGATGTTAAAAAAAGGTATCAGAGCAAAAACGATTATTCTGTGCTGCTTATTATTTATGGCTGTTTATTTCTATGAGATTTTCAATCTTGGAGCCAGTGTGATGGGGGGGGCACTCAGTCCAGTTCTCATATACAGTCAGTGGTTGAAATGTAATAGGGCAAAAACCTGAAAGAATTTATCCAGTTTAGTCACTTGATACAACAAATAAATGTTTGATTTCATCCCACAGATGTGGGCTCTCTGCTGAAGCTGGAGCACCGTTGCAAATCTTCAGAGGTGGATTTGCTTCAGCGTTTGTAAGAGGCGGGCACCAACGGCATGTGTGTTCATCTTCCAGACTCCCCGCTGTAGCAGTTTGTAGCCGTTTGAAGGTCCCGTGTGAGTGCGGGCGAGCTGCTGCCGGATTACGGGGCTGATAAGAAGCAGGATTTCGTGCGTGTCTTTTCCAACAGCGTCAGGTACAAATATTGTTGCACCGTCGGAGAAGTGTTTTGCAGATGTGAAAGATTGGGTTCAGACCTTAAGTGTGAATGTAAGAACCAACAACCATCTAATCCCAAAGTGAGATTCTTTTGCGAGAGTCTGTGTTTGTGAAGAGCTGAAACTGGAGCATAGATAAGTCCCATGCAAACATGAATGAGTCAGACCCTTCATCAAAATAAATGATCTTTAATCTCTTCTCCTTTACTCTTCAAAGTTTAATAAGAACAACACAAACTGCTAAAGCCAGGAAGTGATCTCGTGCTCAGGTAGCAGTGTGTGGTTGCACCGATCATTCACAGGAGGGTGTGGTTTAGGGCCGCGGAGTACAAAGATCCTCCACAGATCCAGGACAAACGTGAGAGCGACACCTTCACAGATTATAAATCTTTAGGATCAGACAGATCCTGGAGAATGGTGCTCAAACAAAAGCCCTGATCCCTCTGCAGCATGAGGTGAGGAAGATGAAAGGAGTTCCCTCGTTTTTTTGCTTGTAAAAGTAGAAGTGACCCAAGTGTGACTTTACACTTTCACCGGGAAAGTTCAAAATTTATTGAGATAAAATGTACCTGAATGCCTGTTCCAGTCTCCAGAGTCTCCAGAACAGATCTGAAGCAAACGTGGGAAGGAGGACTTACTTTGGACTATTTTTAAATGATTTAATGAACATTTTATTTTTTTACTTTTCATTTCTTCACATAGAAAGCAAATACGTTAAATGATGTCTTAACCAAAATTACGTTAATACTGTTCACTCAATGGACTGTATAAAAGAACTGGACTGAGTGACCCCTCCCCCCTGATGTTCCAAACAGGAAGTACACGCTGGTTCCACAAAGCCAAAATCCCATAGAACTCTATGAAGAAATAAACAGCTATCACTCAGTTATTCAGTTTGTTAGATTTTTTGATATTTTTGTTTTTTTTTACCTGTTCATCCTAAGCCATTATTTTTAAAAATATTTATTTTTTTTCGTAAGTTATTAAAGTCATAAACTGACCAATTAGATTCTTCAGTAAAAGCGCGTGACTCCACCTCAAACCTTTGATTAAAAGATTCTCCACTACAAGCTTTCAGTGGTAAGAGTGTGGACTTCAAACAAGCATATTCATGACTGACGACAGTGGTTGCCATAGAAACGTTGATTCAGACCGACTCGGATCAAACCCTGTCAACTGGCTCCGTATTGGGGAAAAATGGCAACTGAATTGGCCTAATTTCCCTGGAGCCAGAAGTGAGCCATTTTCTATGGGTGACATCACACCTGCGTTGTCCAGTTCTCTTTATACAGTCAATGGTTTGTTCTCAGTTAGCTTGTCGCGATAAGCATCTTTTGTCCAGAAGTGTCTCTTGAAAAAAACGTACAGTCTCTTGGGATGTCAGGCAGACACGGTTGTTTCATACTTCACTGAAAACAGGCCAAATTCTACGTGTTCCTGAACCGATCGCCTTCACCGTCTATTCGTTTTTATTGTTTATGTTTTAGAGATGAGTAAGACAAACGCGTGATAGTGTTACAATACATTTACAATGGCTTTCTAGAAAATGCTGGAGGCTGCATATCAATGATTTTTATAAAAGGAGACGTGGGCGCAGCCCACATTTGGCTGATGGGCCGGACTTTGGACATCCCAGGAATATGATGTCACAAACAACTGTTATCAAACCACAACATGTCAGTTAAAAGATAGTACAGTTAATAAACAATATCAGTTTGGAGAGAAAATAGACTCACTCCGATTTGTAGATGCGTAACTCTTGATTTGTGCTTAAATTAGGATTTGTGCGTGTGTATTCTTGATTTGTGTGTGTGTAATTTCAGTATTTGTGCATAACTTGGGATTTGTGTGTGTGCAATTCTTGATTTGTTACTCATATAATATGTTTTGTACATAGGTAAAAAAAATTACTAAATAAAAAAAATGCAATTTATATATGCAGAAATCAAAATTGCATCAGGCAGTTCAGTTATATAGATTTTAGCACATATGCAAAATAAAAATCACGGATATTTAGAAGCTGTTAACTTGACACCTGTAACAGTGGAATGCACAATTCTTGCTCTATTTACAGCTTATTCTTTATAGATAATAAATATTTAAATATAAGATAGGATCATTAGTTTTTTAAGCTTTAATTCAAAGCAATTTTTTTTAAAAATCAGTAAAGAAATGAGGGAGCTACGGTAGATTTTTGTGGTTGGTGTCTGCCTGTCAGCAGCGTTCTGCTGCCAAAACTCAATAGCAATGGCGGCTGCGAGCGCGTGTTTCTTTCTATAGCAGCAAATAGGCAACGGCCAATCCAGTAATATATACCAATGGTGTGAACACTGAGCAAGTGTAGTGAAAATTCAGGAATGCATGCAAAACTGCATTCATGTAAAGTCTCAGAGTAAAAACAAGCAACACGTTTTTTTTTTTCTTTCCCCAAAATAAAACTCTTCATGCTGTAAATGGAAGCACAGTCAGGTGGGAAAACATTTCCAGCAGCTTTCAGACTTCAGGAACACACAGCAGAAGGTCTGCAGCCTCTTAAACATCTGATGGCTCAGCTGTTTGGTCACACACTGATTTACATTTGCTGACTAAAGCACAAACTCATAATTCAATCAAATTGATCAACCTCATTCCAGCTACATGTTGCTTTTTTATTTTCAGATTAAAATACTAACGATGGCCATCGACCAGAGAGAACCGACAGCCACAGTGCCATGAAGACACCTGCATGTGTGTGTGTGTCTTCATCCTAGAATCCTAATGACAGGATAGAATGGCTGCGGCTGGTGTTGCCCTGGCGACAGGCGCCATGGATATGTGACAGAGGGAAACGGGAGAGTGGAGGTGCAGACAGAGACGGCTCTGAGACAGACAGCAGCTTTTCACAGACTAAACGCCAAAACGAATTATTAGTGACCTTTCCCAACAAACTGCCCGATAAAACCTACGTCAATGTGTGCAAGCGGCGCTCCCAGGCGGGCCGTGGATCATGTGCAGCCTCCACGGGGAATATTTGAATAAAATTTATATGGGGCACAAAGAAAACAGCAGAAGATTAGCCACACAAGTTTGCATTTGCGATCGAGAGACCGGAGCTCGGTGTGGTTATTCACAGGCACAGTTAGGCAGGTTTTACAGAAAAACTCTGACAAAGATCAAATGTGGAAGGAAGCCTGTCAGAGAGGCTGAAGGGGGAGTAGGCAGAGACCTCCTCCTGTTTCTCCCACCACCTTTCTTTTTATAAACGGCTGTATCCGTGAGCGTCCTCCGCTCCTAATCTCTGCAGCATCTTACTCATGCACTCCAAAAGAGGCACACATAAACGCACACACGCTGAATTAAACATGACTATGATAGTGGGGCATTGCTGGATGAATTCTAATTACACCGACTTTGCAGGGGCTGTTGGTGTGCCATGAGCGTAACACCTTTGAGTAAGGGTGTCTGTTCAGGGAGAGCGCCAGCAGAACACCGACACACAGGATGTCCAATAAAACACGCTTCTGAGGATTTTTATTAATAATAAAATACTCCACAATGATCTGCTCTAACGGGGAGAAGATAGTTTGGAACTTTCTGTTCTCCAAGTACTTTAACAAACCCTTTTTCATTTGATTTGTAAACCAATGATCTATGGTATGGTTGGGAACATTTTTATAGAGAACGTACAGTTTGGACAGGGGTCGGCAACCTTAACAGTAAAAGAACCATTTCGGCTCGTTTTCTACTCATCAGAACAGAGAAGGAGCCACATAGTCTTACTTTAACCTTTAAGAAATTTGGATTTGCATTCATTACCTTCCTTTTTTTTTATTAAGCATTCATTTTGTCTATTTTTTGGCACGAACAAAAGCAAAAATATAAAAAGAACCAAGAATTTATTTAAAATTATTAAAATATATATATATATATATTTTTAACTTTTTTTCTAAACAAAAGATGATCTGTGCCAAACAGGATCCTCTCAATACAGCTATGGACAGCTAGTATTGTGCAGCACAAGATAATATGTGCTTTTAACTCATAAAAGATCAAACTTTTTACCAAAGTTTTGCTTTAGATTTAAAATCTATGCATTTTTGGTAAAAGAATCAGATCGCCGAAAAGTTCATTGAATCCTTTATGTATCGATTCATGGACCTTGTTTCGAGATGCATATCGAAGCGTGTGATAGGGAAAATGCACACACCATCGTTTCCATGGCAACCACTCCAATCACTCAGGATTGACTGCTGGAAGGCCACACCCCTACTTACCAATCTGTCAAAGAATCTGTCAAACCTTCATAACGTTTGACGTTAGACCACCTACTTTTATTGAGGCATCTGATTGGACAGTTACTTGAACTACAGGAAACAATTGGATTATTAAGAAGATGTTAAGAAAAGGGTCTCCGATCAAAAATGGTTATTCTGACCAATGGAACGACTGAGTAATAGCTGTTTATTTCTCTATAGAAGTCTATGGGATTTTGGCTTCTTGGAGCCAGCGGATCACTCAGTCCAGTTCTCTCGTACAGTCAATGGGTAGGCTTTTTAATGCATGGGTTCTATTTCATTTAAGCAAAATTAAAAGATTAGAAAATTAATAATAATTACAAAGGAATTTACATTATTGTATTTGTAAAGTTGTAAATAGAGGTGTAGATGTTAGAGTGGGTTAAACCACAAATATTTAATACAGGTACATTTCTTGTTCTCCTCAAGGATCCATCGTCTTAGTGGGTTTGAATTAGACAGAAGATGAAGGAAGTTTCACACATTTGTTTTCTCATCTGTGCTTAAGAGAAATACATCCAGGTTGTTTGCTTCAATTAGACTCATTAATCCAATTCAATCACCGTTTTAGTATTCAGAACTACAGCTCCCAGCACTATATGAGAAGTTTAAACACCACAAACCTGAAAGCAGACAGAGCCAAGTGTTATGAATATAGTGTTTTAATGTTTAAATACAATAGTAACCTTTCTCTTAACCTTTAATTAACCTGATTAAACTGAACAGAGCAGTCGGGACAGGAGGGAGGATGTGAGGATTTCAGGAAGGGAGGAGAGATGGGGAAGGTCTGCTGGGTGGTGAATTATTAAACACAATGGACTTTCACACCTGTAGCCCAGCTGCACAATGTAAATGTAGGAGTGTGCCCTTTCATTGGCCTTCCGGTATGACGAAGCGTTTAACCATTTGGGTATTTTATATTTGTGGCCTCATGTTTTAAAGAAGTGCACCTCGAGACAGAATTGGTTCAAATGTTTTCAGGTTAAAACTCTCATCTATAAATAGACTTCAGTGCATTCTGAACTGCTAATTAAAGCAGGTTTTCATACCAGGAAATTTTAACCTGCTGCACTCATGGGCCATGATCCAAAAACTCTCACAAAGACATAACTGGGATGTGGACAGGCTTTACTTCCTGGTGTTTCTGGGAAACCTCGAGCTCCAATGAGACTTATTTGAACTGAAGGTTAATTCAGCTTCCGGAAGAACCCTGACAAGGAGTTCATCAAGTGACCACTGGGGGGCTGGTTTCAGAATGAAGCAACATCTCTACCCTCTTTCTGAAGTCATACTTTAAGCCAAAAACAACAGTTTCTAATCGCTTCAAGCTCACCCTGTATCTCATCATCGCCAAGGAACGTTTGCAGTTCCACCGTAGAGCAGGCCTTGCTGTTGTTTCCCGGTATTTTCCATATAGACTTGTGACTAAAAGAGTACACAAGCAACCCAAATGCTTACAAACATTAGCTTAAATGAGCGCTTTAGTGGTGCTTTATAATATCGTCATCCCTTTCTGTCAATCAACGGTGGCGACAGCAGCTCCCTCCCCAACCGCCCGTTCCATTTTTCAATGGATCTACAACCGATGGGGGACCCAAAGAGGTATGGGTTTGTACTATTTAATGTTCTTTGGCCTGTTGTCGAGGTAAAAGGATTATTCCAGCTTCAGTCAGATAAGTCTGTTGACAGACTAAATTTCTGGCTTTTGAAAGGCTTTTATTGCCATTAAAATTAAATTTCTCAACCTGTTTCCAATTGTATTTATTTATTCTAATTTTAATGATCAAAACTAGCTTCTTATCTTGTTATTTTTGCCATGATGCTTTAGAGCACATCTTTTTCTCTTCTTTTTTTAAACTGGTGGTATTGGTGCATATCGATTGGTTTATTTCCATTATTTGATCTCGACAAGAAATGTGGAATGGAGACGTTTCAAACAGAACAATTTTTAAGGCTCTGATATCAAAAGGCAAGACTTTTCAATGTTTTAAGTTAATTCAAAGCTTTTAAGACTCTACAGGAACCATGCTGTCAGCTTGATTCCTTTGTGTAAATTTATGGGACATTGTCTGGGCAGCGTTAAAAAAAAAAAAATCTAAACTTTGTCTGGACTCGAACTGTAAAAGTTCCTGTTATGGAAGTGGTAAGAAGTGGGGCTGAGTGTCCCCCAGGTTGACATTTTAGCGCTCAGGTCTCCATCTGCACCAACTGCTGAGGTCTACAAATATTTACTTGGAAACTATAACACACTAAAGGGTCTGACCCTGTAAGGAAGAGTCTACAAGACTGTCACTAAGAGGAGGAAACCTACAATTCTTCAAAAAAGTAGCCATATTTTCCACCAAAAACCACCAAAATCATGACAGATCCCTCATAATGAGAATATAGCTGAAACTTCAACCAAACTTAGAGGTTCCTCAGAGTGGGGGGTGGCATGAGTCCATAATAAGCAGTCACTGGGAACAACTTTAATAGCAAACTGCAGCCCCTCCCACATCTGCTGGGCACCATAAAAAGCAAACAACTGCTGTAAACCCAGATCTCAATCAAAGTGCAAATGGAAACTGATTTCATTCTGATCTGACTTCACCTAAAGTGACGTCCACCAAGACGCTGTACTTGACCTGCATCGCTCTTTTACAACTTCCTCCCTGACAGAACCAGGAAGCGGGACAGTCAGCTTAACCACCATCCACAGGAATGAAGAAAAGCCCCAGGAACAGAGGGTGGAAAAACAGTGAAATCGGGTTGGAGCTCCTGCAGCATCGCCAATTCTTCAAAGACTAGAAAAACCAGAACATGCAGGAGAAGGAGGAGTTAAATGTGTGCAGAGGATCCAGAGAGAGCTTCTCTGAAGCCTCGCTGGTGCATGGGAAAAAAAAGTTCCAGACCAGAGAGCTGCGCTGTGGTCGTTCTTGAAGGTCGCTCTCACACACGGACGCCAATGAACAGAAAATTCCACACAAATTGTTGGCTTGGCCAAGCCTCCGCGCTTTTGTAATTGCCTGCGCAGCCCTGCCCTCCAATGAAAAGGACCAGAAAACAATCCAAAGCCTGATGTGACTGAGTCAAACCCAAATGCAAAGATGGAAAAAATGGTTTTGTTTGTGGGTGAGAACAATGTGCAGGATGTTTGTGTGTCGTAGCAACACTCAGCGGTAATCTGCATGCGCAGGAGAACGAACCACCACAGCCTTTACCATAAACCCACAGAGCTATTTGTAATTTCTGTTTCCCCTGAAACCAGCGTCTAAGTTTAAAATTGAGAGATGACTCAGAAAACAGACAGACCTGCACTTCTCCTGAAACTAGACAAACTCATTAGCAGAAAACCAAATTAAGAATGTCCTATTACTAAAAAAAAGATTTAAACACAATTCAGCAAAAAGAAAAACTTTCTCATTAAAATATGAGTCATTTCTGTTGCTTAAATTCAGCTTGAAAGAGCAACACAACTGTAAAATTAGATTTGAAGTGAAGTTCAGTGAAAGCACTGCTGTCAGTTCCTGGCCCTGCTTGTAAAAGGTGGTTTGCATGAACAGCAGAAGATCACAGAGCAGCAGGTCAGGGAGCAGCTATCTGAGAGGCTGTAACACTGGCCTACATTACGGAGGACCCGGCGGCGCTTTGCTGTCACCGCATTAAACATTCTACACGGCTTTGGAACGGAAAGCTGATGAGGAAGCATGTGGGCAGGCAGGGTCTTTTTAACTCAAAATAACTCAAAAAAATGTGTTTTTAACATGTTCTGAGGGAGGAAATGCTGTATATTAAGATAAAAATTTCATTTGTGATAGGCCTACACAATACATCGCAAACTTATCATCATCACAATATCAGCTTGTGCAATACACATATCAAAAAAGACGGCTAAAATTGCAATAAATGGTTACCTTAAAACGGGGGTGTCAAACTCAATCGCACTGGGGCCAAAATCCAAAACACACCTTAGGTTGCGGGCCGAACAGGATGAACATTTATGGAACACTAAGATACATTTTTAAAACTTTAAAAACGTATCTTTTTAACATAATTATGAACTAGAGAGCATTCCCTGCAATAGTTTTAGTGTGAATGCTGTAAGCTGAATTTGGCAACCAAAGATGCTAGAGCTGATAGCTGAAGATTCTGAAATTAAGAGCTAAAAATGCTGAAACTGATGGCTAAAAACACTGAAGTTAATAGCTGAAAATGCTGAAGCTGATAGCCAGCTAACATATTAGCTAAATGCCAAATTAGCCTGAAAAACTTTAAAAAAAAAAAAAATACCAGTAGGTTAACCAAAGCAGCTAGCATGTAGCTAAAAAAATAGCTCAACTTCAAGATAGCCTAAAAAACTGAAAAAAAAGCCTAAATTAGTAAAAACAGCCAAACAGCTAGAGTGTAAATATTAGCCTAACTACAAAACAGCCTTAAAAAATCTTATAAAATAGTCCAAAAACCTAGCATAATGCCAATTTGTAAAACTTTAAAACCGTAAATTTTTAAGATTATTGTGAATAATAAAAAGGCAGGAATATTATTTCAGAATAAATCAACTTAAACTGTAAATACCTTTTAATATTTTACTCTCCATAAAAATATAGTTTGTCAAAATTATACAAGTTAAAAAAGAGTGCAAGATAACATTGAGCCGTTAATACAAAAAATATATAATTACCCGGAGGGCCGGATCCGGCCCCCGGGCCTTGACTTTGACACATGTTCCTTAAATGTTTACACATTCTTTTTGAGCCCTTTTCACATTTGACCAATCGGTTGGCCTTTCTGTATGTAAGATACTCACTTTTTATGTAGACGTAGGTGATAATTTAATTTCTGTTGAATTTATTTAAATAAAACTGAGGCAGTCAAACAGAAATGATGTATTAGTTGTTTTGCTATATGGTCATACATCACCATTGCAATATTGATCACTAATATCGCACATTGCAAGTTTGTCTAATATCGTGCAACCATAAGTATTTATTTATTCAATGAATAGGGAAAACGCAAAAAACTGTTAAGAAAAGATTTAATTTGTGGCATAGACACTGGGATTTGTGGGCCATAGCTTCCCTGGATCAGAATTGCTTGAGTGATAAATTCAGGTTGGGTGATAAATCGATTTTATCCATAAATTCAAACTTCTTGTTTGAGAAAATGTATTTTTGGGAAAATCTGGATTTTATTTTCCCAGCACTTTGATTTTTTTGGGCTTCCGTTGTTCTAAGTACAGTGTGTCTGTTTCTCGCAGACGTAAAAATGGTAGCGTGCAAAGAGAAATATGTTCCTCAATCAGAAAAAGATTCTTCGTTCTTTAGAACTGGTTTGGTTTTGTAAAGTTAGATTTGGAGCGAACAAAAGTGGGAGTAGGACGAATTTGTTTCAGCACCTGAAATAAAGATTTTATTTATGTGAGAAGCTGCTGCATTGTTCTACATACAATTCACAGCTTGAGTTTAGTTTCACTTTGTGCTCAGGTCAACTTCCACAGGGGATGTTAAAATAAAAATGGTTTTGTCAAATATACTCCCACATTACTAATGTTGTTAAAGAAAATAAGGTCAGGGAGAAAAAAAATCAGAAATGTTATTTATTTTTTGGACATATTGCCCTAGTTGTGGTTGTGATGCTAGGAGGAGAGCGAGTAAACAGATGGGTGATGGGAAGTGGGGGCGGACCCACAACTCAAAGGTATAATTCTAAAGAGCTCCTGCTGCTCTGCAAAAACTATATCCTTTCAAACGACTCAAGTGTTTTAAAAAATCTGGCAAAAAATGACATATTTATAATTAAAACACCACTGGAAACACTTTTACAATAGATCCAAAGATGATCAGAGCAGAACTCTAAACCTGCACTACTGTAATAAATAATAATTAAAAATTCTTTAATAGTCGAATAAATGCTGAGTTTGCAGTCGTGCATCAGCTGGGCCGTTGAGGAGGACGACCGGAGCAGTTAAACCATTAGGCAACAGGTAAAGGCTGAAGCCTGAACACGGTCCTGATGAGATTTGCTCATTCACTGGACTTGAAGAGCCTCCTAACCCAGTAATCAGCCCAGCCACAAATAACAGGTTTGAGTGGGACGGCAGTGCGGAAGAAAAAAGGCTGCGTGTTGATCCGAGTGGCTGTGTGAACACACCATTTTAATCCACTTATGCAAACCGGCTGCTGCAGGTCAAGCGATGAGACGCAGCGCGGCTTAGAGCGGCATGCGGATGGATGACTGCAAACGTGAACGTGGAGGTGTGAACTTCAACAAACAGAGGTGTACAATGAAAACAAGAGCAGCAAACATAACCATAACCGTGACATCTGACTGCTAAATTTAGATCGAAAGAAAACTTTGATGAACACCAAACTTTACACGAGATGGTTGGATGTGAGATCTGCGTTGCCATGGGGACGGGAGGCTCAACAGTTTATTAGATGAGTTTAGGAAAAGAAAAACAGAGTTCTCACCTTCTTCCCAATGGAGCCTGTTTTGGACAGGCAGGACTTTGGGAGGGACAGGTATCCGCCGATGACCTGGATGTCCTCCACAGCGGGGTAGCGCTTCTTCAGCAGGGTTCCCAGCTGAGCGTAGGGGGCCTGCGGGGGCGTGGACCCTGGTGGGGCCTCCCTCGGTGCTTCCTGCTGGGTCTCAGGGGAGCCTGGCTGGGCGCCGGGCTCTGCCCTGCGCTTTGGCACCACAGTGAAGGTGTTCCCTTTTTTCCTCTGAACCAGGGGGCTGGGGACAGGGACGCGCAGCGGGGGCTCCACCTCAATGTCGTCTATGTTTGTCACTGGCAGCTGATCCGCAGGAGGGGGCCGATGCACCGGGGAGGGGGTGGAAGTGAGCGGCGACGGGACAGGAGAGTCTGCCGGAGCTGGAGAGGTGGGAGGTGAAGATGGGGGTGTAGCTGGAGCATGGGTGAAGGAGGGAGGTGGGGTAACAACAGCGGAGGGAGACAAGAGGTCAGAGGTCACAGGAGAAGCAGGAATTGTGGCAGTTGTAGGAGACGGGTCGGGCTTGGGGGTCCTCACCACCCGCTCCATTTCCTTTTCCTCCAATAATTTTTCAGCTTTCTTCTCCGTGGATTTCAAATTGGGTGTAGGGGGGGTAACCTTGACCGTGCTGGCCGCCGCTGCAGGCGGGGCTGTGAGGCGGCCCTTGGGGACCACTGTGAAGGAGTTTCGGGACTGCAGACGGAGGTTCGCCAGGGCTCGCGCCTGGGTGTCCCCGTCAGGGATCTGAGCCAGGTCTGGCTTCGGGGAGGGCCGGATCTCAAAGTCAGGTGAGGGGCGGGACACCTTGAAGGAAACGGGAGCTGTGGGGGACTCGGCACGGGCACGGCGGGTCTCCGGAGAGCATGGCACCTTTGGTTTGGGGGACACCTCTGACACCTCCCAGTCTCGCTCCCTGCTGAGCTTGTTTGGCCCCCTGTCTGGCTCGTCTCGTGGGGGGCCAGCTTCCTCAAACCGCTGACGGAAGGATGAGACTGGGTGAGGAGTCACGGGGCTGCCCTGTTCCGGGACAGGATGCTTTGGTTTGGAAGAGCAGGAACCCTGGAGAGGCGATGAAGACAGCTGGCTGCTGACCGGCTGACCCGGCCTCTGTTTTGGCACCAGGTCTGGCTGTGGTTTGGACCAGAGTCTGGGTCTGCTGCTGGAGTTACTGTCCAGGTCCAGCAGGTTCTCTGTGCTGTGGGACTTCTTCTGCAGTTTCCCATAGTTGCTGTCAAACTTCTGCAGGATCCGGCTGACCCTGCCTGCCCCCTCCCCTGCAGCATATGGGGCGTCATAGTCGGGTCGCCCCAGGGTGCTCAGGTTCTCCTCGCTCTTGCTGATCGTGGTGTCATAGATGACCACCTCCTTGGCTCGGATCTCGGTGACAGCGCTGCCTCTGCGGTCCAGAAGGTCGTTCAGGGAGCTGTAGCCCCCAACCCCGTTCTGCTGCCACTTCTGAGCGTCCCCCGCTTCAGGGAAGTAATCTGGATCCGACTCGATGATGATGATGTTGTCGGCTCGGATGGTCCGGATTCCCGGGACGCTGCCGTACAGCTCCAGGATGTGCTGCACCGGGCGGCCGGGGGGTTCTCGCTCCTGCCGGTCCTGCCGCCTCCTGCGCTCCTTCTCCAGCTTGATGAACGGGTTCTGCTCGAGGGGCCCCAGGCTCTCCTGCAGGACCAGGCTCTCGTGCCGGTCGTCCTCCCTCGGAGCCCTGTCGCAGGCCGTCGGTCGCGGCTCTTTGTTGTTTGCGAAGTGTTGGCTGGCGGTGGTGATGGTGTAGTTCCGTGCGGACCCACCGGCCGCCCCGCCGTCCCTCGTGAGTCCGCCGCTCCCGTTCACGCTCCCCGTTAGCTCGCCGTTCACCCGCTGCGGGCCCGCGCTGCCGGGGCTGGTCTCCGGGGACCCGGTTCCCCCCGAACCGCCGCCCTTCGCCTTCCTCCTCTCCAAGATTTCTCGCTTCCAGGCCGGCATCCTCGGACTTTCTTGGCCGGCATCTTGGCGGAGGAGGCGAACCTCACCTCCGCCGGACATCGTGGTGGCTTCCTCGGAAGGAACGAGGTGCTGCTGCCGCGCAGCGCTGCGGCCGTGAACGCTGAATGTGCCGCCGAGCGTACCTGCAGGACCGATCAGCGCACACGCATCCCTGCCTCCCCTCCCGCGCGCTCTCTGTCGCCTTCACGGAACACCACAGTTTCTCCCACTGCCCCTGAACGCGACTCCTCCTCTCAGCCGCACTGTAGCTCCTCCCACTCATCTGTTCATCGGCCCTGAGGCTTCACAGACACGCCCACTTGGTTCAATGAGACCGCCTCAAACCACGCCCCGACATTGTTAACCACAGAGACTTAACTGTCAGTCAAAAAAGGTTGCATTCAGGGCCGGTCCGTCATTTCAGTTAACTGAAGAAGAATTCGCAATTTAAGCCTAGACGTTGCTCAGTTTTTTTATTTACCTGACTTGTATAGCGAAAATTAAGAAGCAAAGTCAAATTTCAGCTGAGGTGAAGGTTTCTTGCGGTGTGTCCCTCTCTTTTCCGGATCGAAGCAGCTTTCTGCGCGTGAATCAGCGCTAAGTGCTCTATTCTTGGGCACTACAACAGATTAATGTACCTGATCAAATATTTATCAGGCGGCTATAATTAAACACAGCTCGACTTAAGTGCCCAGAACAATACTCAGTTTTATTTGTTAGATTCACCCTGTTTGTAGAATAACACAGGCCTCCGTACACGTTAGTGCAAATCTATCAAAGTTTGGCAACGGAGTGATTCACTTATTAAGAATTTAACCCTTTAAAAGATGTGACCAAACATGAATAATTAAAATATGAGGAATATTAAAAAAATAAATACATTTTAAAAAAAAACGTCCGATTTAATCTGATAGAACAACAAACCACTTTTAGACGGAAAACAGCGACCCCGTGTGGTCACTGTTTGCAACCACGCACTGACATTTTTTAAAGAGGAACATTGTGTTTTTAACATGTTTTTGTGTTTTTTTTTCCTGATGATTAATGAAATATATAACGAATATTAAGCTTGTAACTCCATTTATGTTTTTTTTTCTTAATTCAAATCAGAGGGAATCAGGAGCAGATGGGAAAAGCTTTCAGCTGTAATGTAGGTGCTACTTTCAGCAGACCTCAAGCTCCCTGCTCTGCTCCATTCTTTGTTTTTTCTCATCGGAGCTGGCATTTGGCTCAAAATTGTACATCTGAGTAGCTCCAGTATTGCTTACCATTCATGGTGCACCACTAATGTTAGGAAGGTAGTAGGGGAGTGTGTAAAGAAAGTGATGATGGGAAATTAGAGAACAGTCAACACACAACTACCGGTACCTAAGCTTAGATTCAACATAGATTTAAATTGAGCATTGATATTCTTTCTATTTTTGGTTCTAATTCCGATGAGACTATTTTTCCTTTGTTTTGGAACTATTAAAATATTTTGGTTATTAGATATGTAAAAAAAAAAAAAGTGGACGTTACCTTAACCCATTTTGGAAAGATGTAGTATTTGTTTTTTTTTTTTTAACAGGTCAGGTCCAGAAATCTGATTGTTATTTTGGCAAAATTCCATATCCACAAACGTAAATACTCAGGTGGAAAACCATGTTTTGTTATTTTCATGTACGAATTCAAACTCTATCAATCAAATAACCAAAAAGCTGTGAAGAGACCGTCAATCTGTAATATGTTTAATATTTTATCATAGATTGTAGCCCCCACTTGCTTAATCATTTTTTTTGTTTTATACTCCTGTCTTTTTTTTCTATTGATTTATCTATTTTCCTATCAAAATGTTCAAAAAAGCTTGTTTAAAAACTTAGAGGTGAATTTCTAATTAACTTCTGTCACTCTGCAGAAACTATGTTCAAGACATTTTTAGTGTTTTTGGCAAAAACAGCTCCATCATAATTAAAAGACAGCTGGAAATGCTTTGAAAATGGATCAAAAGATGATCGGACTGAGACCAAATATTCATTAGACGATATTGTTTTGGTTCTTTATTTACAAATTTGCCAAGTCAAAAAAAAAAGGACCTAACTGCATGATTCTTTAAAACATATTCACATAACATACTTGTACATCAGCACAATAAATAAAACAAAGTCTTAAATACATGCAGATACAGATAACATAGACTAACAAACTGAAAACATCACTTATTATGAAAATAAACAGCTCTCAGGGCAGGTTGAGTGAAACAATCTATTCCTTTTTTCGATGATGGAGTTCAAGCGCGAACAGGTTTTGGTGAGGGTCATTCTCTCAAACAGGAGGGGGTTAAAAGGGGAGTTGAAAGAACAACAATACAGAAAAAGAAAAGTGACAGTTTTTCTAGCGTTTTGTTTTTCTAGGTAAAGAAATGGCAGCAAAGACATTTTGGAGATCTCTGTTAAACTGAAGTTTCCCAGAAAGCTGCACAGGTTTCCATTTTTGCAATGTATCATATTTATGCAAATCAGATGCGCAGACAAAATTGAAGTATAGCTGATACGCATTTCCACTTTAAGCTCATGTTCTTCCACTGATTGGACGGTGCACAAACAATGTGACAAAAACTACATCTGACATTTTCTGTTTATTCTCATAAAGTTCCCCAAATGAACACAACTGATTGAAATGACTTCAAAGAATTACTTTAAAAAAGAAAACACAGCTAAACTTGTCCTTCAAGCAACACCGTAGTGGATTGAAAACAGGGGGAAATGAGCCATAGGAAAAAAAAAAAACAAGTTGCGTTAACGCTTTCAATCTCTAATGGCAGACGGATACTGCACTCTGCTCGCGTTCATTAGACCTGCCGTCCTCAGTTGACCCGGCAGGCCCGTATCATCAGCAGCTGCAGCAGGATGAAGAGGGGGGAAACAATGAGACCAAACCAGAGATCTCTAGCTTGCTCTTGTTCGGCCAACTTCTGGCACAGCAGGACCTCACACACCAGCTTCAGGCTGAGCACCGTCAGCACCCAGAGGAGCCGCAGCACGGCCAGACGCTTCTCCTTCTCGTAGAGTCTGATGGACACGATGGTGGTGAAGTAGGTGCTCAGGCCGTCTGCGGCAAACAGCGGGACAAAAACTAGCCACCAACTCAGTTTGGGGGAAGGCAGGTCAGCCTGCAGGGCAACCAGCATGCTGAAGACCAGCAGAGCCAGCAGGTGGAGGAACAGTTCAAAGGTCGCAAAGCCCAGCCACTGGACCAGTTCCCTCAGGGAGAACAGCATGGTGGAGGCCCAAAAAGGAGGAGGTGGAGGAGGTCCAGGGAGGAGAGGAGACTGCAGAGATGACTACATCTTCAGATCCCACCTGAGAACAACAATGAGGGTACAGGGGAAATAAAAACATAGTTTTATGGTAATAAATAACAACGCAGCATGCTTTTCTTAAGACAGGCGTGACTGATCGGATGGATCATAGACAGGCCCCACACCGAGTCAGCTCATCGTCTAACCTCATTAATGTCAGTTCTGTTAAAGTTAACGTTTTGTTCTTAAAGCTTTGCGTTGTCACGTTCGTGTTTCAAGAGAATCTACAGCAAAAGCGACATTTGTTTTTGAAGGGAACCGAGCGAGTGGTGTTTTCCGGTGCTAACGTCAGCTAATCACGGACAGGTGACGCAGACTCTGGATTACGAGCACAACTAAAGACGAATTAATTTAGTTAAAGTCACTTTACCTTAGAAATGTAAGGGTTTACGACTCCAGCCACTTAAATATGACACTGGAAAACAGCTAAATTGCTGTTAACATCTTAGCTCTTCACCAGATCCCATTCCCGTAGAATATCGCGATAAGACAAAATTGAACGGTCCCAAATATGCTTTGTCGCCCTCATCTGGACTGGAGGAGTAACATACAGTCAACTGTTTTGCTCCGGGTTTTTATTTTAATTTTCAACAAACATACTTTTTTAGTCTTTGCTTTAAGGGTCAACAGAAATTTGTCATCTACAAAAGGATGTATTGTTTCTTACGACCTTTTAATGACCTGATAATCTCTAATGACTAATTATCATAAGTTTGATATACCCAGGGGTGAAAGTAGATTTTTTGTTTTGCCGGTACTATGCCCCCCCCCACACACACAAACACACCCACACAGTCCAATACCTTTACTTTACCTTTACAAGTCCCCATATGGTAATTTTTACTTTTATTTAAAAAGAATAAGTTCTCAGGAGTGTTTCATTTATGTTTATGTTGTTTTTAACCAAAATCGCAGACCCTTAACGTCTTAAAAAGTCATTTTTTAATGTTGGTCTGTGAAAACTCCTCTGTGGGGGCGTGGCTTCTGGAGCTGAGCGAAGCTGACCTGCTACGTCTCAGACCCTCCCCTGTCTGATTATGGTGGCTCTGAGTCTTCACCGCTGCACCACAAAAATGTCTAGCAGTTTTGTTTTGAGCTGAACATCAGTTCGGACAAGGAAGAGCTTCATGGAGCGAACTTTCACAGATCTTTTCCAACTGCGGTCAAATGAGCCGCCGTTCACATTTCCGTGGTCACATCAAGAAGCTCCGTGGAGTCTGGTAGAGATTTTCCAGCGTTCTCAGCCCTGCTACCGTAAGTATTGGATGAAACTCAAACCAAAAATCCAGTGATGCTGATTGGAGCACAGAAATGTGAACGACTGCAGTCAATGTGAAGATAGCATCTTCTCTTCTCCAGAACCTGAACTAGACATGCTAGCCGGACCAGATGAGGGTTTAGTGCAGCAGAGCTGTTGGAAAGAACATCATTCATTCACACTGAGTCTGTCTGTGACAGTTTGATTAACATAGATTAAAAGGAAATGCAAAAACAAAATGAT
Source organism: Oryzias javanicus (assembly GCA_003999625.1). Classification (NCBI taxonomy): domain Eukaryota; kingdom Metazoa; phylum Chordata; class Actinopteri; order Beloniformes; family Adrianichthyidae; genus Oryzias; species Oryzias javanicus. The sequence continues at coordinate 5,208,276 of CM012448.1, forward strand.
TACATTTGTTCTCTTTCAGAAGAAAAATGACACACAGGCATGTTAAAAACTCAAAAAATAGTTTTTCTTTTTTTTGGAGGAGGACTTTAAACAGATCTTATTGTCAGTTGTCCAGATTGAAGAATAATCTGGAAACATAGAAAATTCATCTGTGGTTGATGGACCTGGTGTCTCAATGGCATTTTCCATTCAACTTCCATCTCTCCTTTTCTCTTCTTCATCCTCTCCTTTAGAAGATTTTTTCTTCACATCGTCATCCTCACTTTTGGATCTTCCTCTTAAAAATCTGATTCACTTTTCTCTGCATCTTTTTTGTTTATTTTTTCATTTAAATAATTTAATTATTTATTATTAGTATCATCAGCTGCAGAGCTGCAGTTCTCTGGTGCGCCTGCTGTTCAGAAAGTCGGCGGTCCGCAGCGCTCGGGACGCAAGCCAGACTTGGCGCACGCAAGAGAGCGCAGACCAGGAGAGAGAGAGAGAGAGAGAGAGAGAGAGAGAGAGAGAAAGAGAAAGGGAGAGGGAGAGAGAGAGAGAGAGAGAGAGAGAGAGAGAGAAGAGAGAGAGAGACGGGTTTCAATAACTGTCTGATGCGCCGCAAAAACAATGCAAACATCCAAATAAAGCGCTGCCTGCTCTCAGCTCGAATGTCAATTTTCTTATTTTTCTTCCATAAGAGCGACCGCGGCTTCTGTCATGTGTTATATAGTGAAAACTGACCGCACAGATGATCTCTCCAGCCGGAACGGCGTTCAGTCTTCAAATCATTTACCGGAACGCCGCTCCGGACCGTTCCGGCTTACTTTCACCCCTGGATATACCTCTGAATGGATATACATTTCTGTTTCTTGTCTTTTTTTTTTTTTTTTTTTCTCGCTTTGATAGCTTTAAATAAACCATTTCCACATCCAAAGTGAACATGATGGACACAGGAAGTAGAAAGAGCTTAAGGAGGATCAGCCATACATCCAGGTGTGGTAAATAAACAATTAATCGACTCAATCGATGAATCAATGTAGATTATGATCCAACGAGATCCATCTATCTGAGGAAAGATTTTCAATTGAATCAACCAATGAAATTGTTTCAAAAATCAGATAAATTGATCATAAATATGAAAAATACCATTTGGATTGAGGCACAATAGGATTATTTTGCAATACCATAAAAATGACCTAGTACCATCATAAAGGACAATACACATGTGATGACAGTGAAATCATCATTACAGTCCAATGTGTGGAAACACTTTAGATTTATCAAACACAGGTGACCATACAGTGTGGTAGAACGTTCTAATAATGTTCCTTTTGGATTATTTTGATGTGAAAAACAATAGTGAGATGTTGTGTTGAATTAGATTGTTCAAAATGAACCAACCACACATTATGATAAAAAATAAATTGCTGTTAAAATGTTTCTTTATACCCTCAGTCCTCACAATTTTCTTCACTCAAAAAAAGGGTCACTTTATCAATTCAAATCTGAGAAACATTGTCTAAGAACAGCTGAAAAAGAACCCGAGGAGAAAAGAAAAAAGTTAAAGAACACGGTAAGAAAAAGGTCAGGACAGAGAAACCAAAAATAAGTGAAACGCAGATTATGATTGTCTTTCAAAAAAACGAAATTACAAATTCACATTTATGATAGTTATATTAAATAAATGTCTCAATCCACATAGGATTTAAATATATTGTAAATTTATCAATGTTTATAATAGCCTCGGTATATTCTATTAGCAATTTGATCAGACGGAAATCGATCTGATTGGATTGTGGATAAATATATAAATTAATTTACAAACTCGATTAATCTTCACACAACAACCAATTAACCTATAAAGTATGTTTACAGACTGTAAGACTATGTAGTTCACACCTAATTGGCTCTTTCCTTCCTTTTTAAAACAGAAAGTCTTAATTTATCCGTATTTTTGTATTAAAGTGAGCAATTCTGCTTTTAACTTGAATCTATTTTTCAATATTAAAATAAATCATATAAGTTAAAAAGCTCCAAAACGGTAAATCAGTAAGCACATGTTAGTAACACTTCTCGCCACTAGATGGCGGAAGTAGCAGAACAGGACAGACACCACCGAAGAAGAAAGACTTCCAAGTGTGTAGAAGTGAACGGCTTCCTCCTAAGTCCTATTTTTGTAAATACTGGAAATATTTGGACATGATTGTTTTCAGATATCTGATCGTTTAGGTGCAGATGCTGATGCTGCTTTGAATCGTTGTGTGTTGCAGATGAGAGATAATGCTCTTAGTGAGAGAGATAATGTCTTATTAAAGAGATTGCTGAGTTGTTTCTTCTGTAAATGAAAGAGTTCCTGCAGCACGCGCGCGCGCGCCTGAGAAATGTCACCACACCAGTTTCTTACATAGCAGACTAAATAGCTGTAATATTTAGATTTTTTTTTAAAATTAAAACAGGTCTTGACATGGTGTTAAAGAACACTTAAAGTAGTTTTGATGACATAAATATGTTACGTCACATACTCCTCCACTAAATGATGACAGCTTTGAGGTTGTTTCTGTTATCTAGTAATGATGGAAGCTGAGCATAAACATTTAGAATGGATAAAAACTCACTTCATAAAAATATTTGATCAATTTAGCCACAAACAGAGTTGTGGTTTTTGCAGATGGGGGTATCGGGGGCATCTGTCTCCAGGGCTCAGTGTCTATGTTCTGATCAAAGGGTTGCAGCCGCTGACCTGAGCCGTGTTGACTCTGCAGTGAAGCTGAGCTGCCATGTTTTTCAGCGGGGCAGAGCTGTGGCCTCACAGCTGCTCCGCTTCACGCCGTCTGTCTCTCTGCTGAAGGTCAAAGATGCAGACTCCAGCACAGTCCATCCTGCACAGTGGATACTTCCACCCGACGCTCCGATTCTGGCAGACGTGTGCGACCGATGTCAGACCCGAGAATCTGATTTACCCCATTTTCGTCACGTGAGTGAAGTCAGACGCTTCTGCAGTGCAGACGTTCTGATTCTCCTGAAATCATAGAATCAGTTTCGTTACTGTTTTGTGTTGCAGAGACGACGCCGATGCAGTGGAGCCCATCAACAGCCTGCCAGGTCAGGCCAGGTGAGAAAGCCTGCCGGACACAAACCATGTTGTGGCGCACATTTGAATGATGGAGTGCCGTTCCAGATGTACCACCAAGGGAGTGACCTCAGATAAGAGAAGGGTGGAGTCAGAGCCACACGCTGGACTCCGACCGAGATAAGACGGGGATTCGTTAACTCATTAGAATCAGCACAAACCTGCGTGTCTGTCTTTAGTATCACGGTGTTCAGTCCTCCTAACATCATCCTAACGCCGTGTTTTGTAAAGAGCACAGTGCTCTCTGGCTCCCTGCAGCACCTACCTTCAGTCACGTTTTGTTCTCTGCAGGTACGGCGTGAACAAGCTGGAGGGAATGCTGAAGCCTCTTGTGGCAAAAGGCTTGAAATGTGTGCTGATCTTTGGGGTCCCGGCAAAAATCGCTAAGGTTTGTTGAACCAAGAGAACGGAGGAAGAAAACTCAAGAGCTGCTGACTCAGCATTTTATTGAAAAAGGGTGAAACTTCAATAGTTGACGGAACTGACATAAACCAGCAGAACAGACGATTAAGTTATGAGTCAAAGCGTCTGGGATATACATCTTATTTGAGTGTAGTTTTGTTAAGTTGAGTGTACAGCCATGATGGGCGTGTCTAGTACAAACATGTCATCGGGGGGAGGAGTTTGGCAGACAAGAAGCCTGCTTGAGATGGATTTTATTTATTTATGATTATTAATTAATTAATTTATTTGCTTATACATTATTGACCCAAAAATAGGACAGCACTATAAGTACTGTCAAATTATTGAGTTAATTGCGATTAATTAATTACAGACATTTTAGTGCGTTATTTTCTTTAATTGCGTTAATCTAATTTTTGCGTTGGATCATTTTGCATCCGTGTTATCAAACTCAAACCATAGTCATTTAAAAAAAATATAAATATTAAATTAATTATCTGAACTTCAGTTATGTTATATTTTTTAAGTTTAAATTGTCTTTGAAAAAGTGGAGTCTTTAACACGTGGCGAGTCGCGTTGTCATGGTAACGGCTTCAGCTCGGGGGGCGCACGAACTGCGCTTCGCTCTAGCTCCCTTTTGAAAATGATGATCGTCATGAGAAGTAAAAAAAAAACATAATTTTTGAGGGGAAAGTTTATCTCTTATGTATGGATCGAAGGATGAGTGGGGATAAATTGAAGGTTTTGTGAATGAATGGATGGAGGGATGAGCAGATAGATGGGCAGATAGATGTAGAGATGGGTAAATGGATGAATGTAAATGTGGATGGATGGGATGATGGATGGATTATTGGATTGATGATTGGAAGAATGGACGGATGACATGTAAAGACAGACTGAAAGAATAGATGGATGTGTTGGACAGACAGTTGGATGAATTAACAAAATGGAGAGATTATTTACAGATGAAATAGAAAAATACTTGGATGGGTGAATGGACAGACTAGAGATGAATTTGATTGATAGACTGGTGGATGAAATGATGGGATGGGTGGATAGACCTGAGGAATAAATGAATGGATGGAAGGAAGAGTTGGTAGATGGATAGAGTGAGGAATGAAAGAACAGACGTACAGGTGAGTGTCTCCTGACTTCGACCTTCCTCTTCCTCATTAGGATGATCGAGGCTCCGGCGCCGACACAGACGACACGCCGGCTGTTCTGGCGGTTAAAAAAATCCGCTCCCTGTTTCCGGAGCTGCTGGTTTCCTGTGACGTCTGCTTGTGTCCGTACACCTCACATGGACACTGCGGTCAGTGCCGTCTCGTGACTTTGACCTGCTCCGTGAAGCGCAGGATGATGATGATGATGATGGGACTCTGCTTGTTTTTCTGATCTGGCCCTCCAGGCATCCTGAACGATGACGGCACTCTGAACAATGACGCCAGCTGTCTGAGGCTGGCAGAGGTAGCACTGGCCTACGCCAGGGCAGGTAAGCTTCTCTGTTTCATAAGGCCAAAGCTTTGGACAAGTGCTGGTTTGTGACTACTTTGCAAAGCATCTTGGGAGATTTGAGGTGTGTGCTCTGAAGGAAAGTTCTCCTACACGTACTTTCATGAAGGGAATTAAGAAGGAAAGAAGTATATTTAGCTCCTGATAACCCATTGACTGTAGAAGAGGACTGGAATGAGTGACTCCTCCCCTTTATGTTCCAAACAAGAAGTATGTGCTGGTTCCAAGAACCATAGACTTCTATAGAGAAATAAACAGCTGTTACACAGTCATTCTATTGGTCAGAAGAACCATTTTTGATACTTTTTTTAAACATGTTCTTGATAATCTTATTTTTACTTTTCATATTTTTATCTAGTTGAAGTTATTCAAGTTATAAATTGACCAATCAGGTTCCTCAAAAGCATGTGGTGTCACATCGAACAATCAAAGCGTTTAAATGACAGATTCTCCAAACCTGCTTTCAAGTGATAGGGGTGTGGCCATACAACGACCTCTCTCCTGATAGGCGAGAGTGGTTGCCATAGAAACAAAGACTTAGACCAATTAGCGCCTACCAGTGTCGTCTGGCTCCAACATGTCGACATCTGTATTTTAAAAACCTAAACACCTGAATAGCCTTTATTTTGTTGGAGCCAGAAGTAAAGCCTTTTCTATGAGTGACATCACACTCACTCTGTCCAGGTCTCCTATACTGTCAAGGGGTTATGGTTTTTAAATTTATTCTTAAAAAATGTCAAAAAATCTTATAACAGTACATACACACCCAATGCGATTTGAACGACCAGTTCACATGCCTCGCCCCTCTTTCACCGCGCAACAAATTCGCTGCTCGTCGCCGGTCAAAAAATGTGTTGTTGAGTTTGACACCGTGGCCGCATGTGGGAGGAGCTACCAGCTAATCTTTTTAGGGTGATCGCTATAAGGAACAGTGTCAGTGGATATATCACTTAGAATGTATGGAAGGCAAAGATGACGGCCGTTTCCTCTGTGTTTCTGTGTCTCTGCGGCTGTACCGTTGACTTTACATTGAAGGCTCTCACAAATAGGTTTTTTACTTCTTTGTATCTGAATAAAAGTGAGTTCACTCCATCAGTTTTGGATACCAAGAGTGACATGAAAAAAAAATCAAATCTTCATTGATTTGCACAGAAAAGTGGACAAAAACCATCAGGAAGCGTCTTCCCATAGCACAGGTGTCAAACTCTGGGCCACTTCTGCACTTTGTGGCACTAAAATTAGAGTTATTTATTTATTTTTAGCTTGGAAAAGAAACTTAAAGAACAATAAATTGGATTAAGGAAACCTCAGAAGATTTTCTGGAATTTCTGTTGGAGCTTAAATCACAACAGAGACATAAACAACAGCAAAAAAAAAAAAAAGCCTATAAAATATATGCATATTTATATAGATACCATGATAATGAAAACAAAAATATTTGTGATTATATATTGGTTAATGATTTACTGAAATCATTTTTTTCTGTTTTATCATTTGATCATCATTAGGGGTCTCTGTGGGCCCCCCCTCAGTCTGGGCCCCTAGAATCAGACACCTTTTACCCCCCTTTTCGGCGCCCCAGCCTTTATTGGTACATGTTACTTACGTAAAAAAACAAAACAAAACAGGAGTGCTAACGTATGTCACACTGTCAAACACACCTGGATGTAGTCCCCCGAGGCCTGGCGTCCAAAACCCCCTGCCTCAAATGGCTGCGGGGTTCGGAAAATTCAGATTCCAGCCAAAGTGTTTGGGAAATTCCAGATGGTCAGCATTCATGGCATTATTGAGGTTGAAATTAAAAGGGAATTCCTGTGTGTTTATATTTTCCAGCCTGTGGTTGACAGTTTATAGAGCTGTTTGAGAGCTTTTACCCCTCCCACACACACTGTCTTCAGCAACCTCTCACACTTCTGTGCCTTTGAACATGACAACAATAATGTCTTTTATTTTAAAAAAAAAATCCTTATTTGGAATTATTTAGTTAAACATCAACCAGAAGGCGTCTTTTTTGGAGCTTGTCATTATCTGGTGGTTCTTTTTCTGAGGTTGTGTTTTTCTGCAGGTTGCCACATCATCGCTCCCTCTGACATGATGGATGGAAGAGTCCGAGCCATCAAGCAGGCTCTGCTCTCCAACGGTTTGGGGAACAAGGTAACTGAACGAAACGTGGGACTTCACTGCGGCGAGACGGGCCTTGAGAACTGCAGAGGAGCCCGGAGGAGGAACGTGTCCCGCATGTTTGCTAACGTCTGCTTTGGCTTCTCCTGCAGGTGTCAGTGCTGAGCTACAGCGCAAAGTTTGCTTCGTGTTATTACGGTCCTTTCCGGTAGGTGAGCACATGTTGGGGGGGTCGTGTGGCGCTACGGTAACTCTGTCCCCACCGTGTTTACATGCAGGGACGCTGCACAGTCCAAGCCTGCGTTTGGGGACAGGCGCTGCTACCAGCTGCCTCCCGGAGCCAGAGGGCTGGCCCTCCGAGCTGTGGTAGGTCGGTTTGGGGATAAGTACAGGTATTTGCAGCTCCTGTCCTCATGGTGCTGCTGTGTGCTGCAGGAACGGGACGTGAGGGAGGGGGCGGACATGCTGATGGTGAAGCCTGGCCTGCCATACCTGGACATCATGAGGGAAGTCAAAGACAAGGTGAGACACTGAGGTTATTCCTTCAGCTGAGTCCTGCTGTTACATGCGTGGTAAATGTTCTGTTCGCCTCCGCAGTTCCCTACCCACCCTCTCGCTGTGTACAACGTGTCCGGAGAGTTTGCTATGATGTGGCACGGAGCGAAGGCCGGAGCCTTTGACCTCCGAGCTGCTGTGATGGAGGCCATGACCGCCTTCCGGCGGGCAGGTGAGAAGCGCACATTAAACCTTCGCTGTACTGCTCTGCCTATACAGTTATGTAAAAGAAAAACACTATGGTTTAGTTAATATATAGAAGAAAAGTATAAGCGCAACACTTGTTTTTGCTCCCATTTGTCCTGAGATGAACCCGAAGATCTGAAATATTTTCTACAAACACAAAATGAAAATTTCTCTCAAATATTGTTGACAAATCAGTCTAAATTTGTGATGGTGAACCCTTCTCCTTTGCTGACATTATCCCTCCCACTTCACAAGTGTGCCTTATCAATATGCTGATTAGACAGCATGATTATTGCACAGGTGTGCCTCATCAAAATGCTGATTAGACGGCATGATTATTGCACAGGTGTGCCTCATCAAAATGCTGATTAGACCGCATGATTATTGGACAGGTGCGCCTTGTCTGATTAGACAGTGTGGTTATTGCACAGGTGCGCCTTATCAAGATTTTGATTAGACAGCATGAATATTGTACAGGTGTGCCTTATCAATGTGGTGATTAGACAGCATGATTATTGCACAGGTGTGCCTCATCAATAAGCTGATTAGACAGCATGATTATTGCACAGGTGCGCCTTATCAACATGCTGATTAGTCAGTTTGGTTATTTAACAGGTGTGCCTTATAAAGATGTTTATTAGACAGCATGGCTATTGCACAGGCATGCCTCATCAATATGCCAAGTAGATAACATGATTATTGCACAGGTGTGCCTACTCAATATGTTGATTAGACAGCACGATTATTCCACAAGTGTGTCTTATCAAGATGCTGATTATACAGTGAGGTCATTGCACAGGCTTGGCCAATTTCAATGCTGACTAGATGGCATGGATATTGCACAGGTGTGCCTTATTAAGGTGTTGATTAGAGATTGTGATTATTGCACAGGTGTGCCTTATCAAGATTCTTTTACTCTGTTATTACATAGAACAACTTTCCACAATTTCTCTATCTCAGGCTAACAAAGTTTTGATAATGTGTGCTGCAGGAGCCGACATAATCATCACCTACTTCACGCCTGAGCTGCTCTCCTGGTTGAATGAGTCCTGAAGACAGGTGGATTGATGGGCGGGGGCTGACCACCGGACCCTGCAGACCTGCTGTTCACAGAGTTACTCTGAAAACAACCTTTGTGTTAGACGTCCCAGAAGCAACGTTAGGTTTTCTGATGATTTCACAGCTCGTTTTTTTAAACGTCCCTTCCTGCAGACGATGTGATTCTTGTACATGAAACTGTCCGTTTCTGACCAGATCAAATGTGTATTTGCTGAACAGATGCCTGGAAAAGAAAGAGATAATCACGTAATAAAAATAAAATACTTGATCTCTTGAAGCTGATGCATGCTGACATGTCTGTGAGTGCATTGATTAAGAAATATATTTATGGTAATTTAACCCCCACTCTACCATCTGTGGTACGGCCCGGTCAAGAGAAGAAATGCAAATATAAATGATATTTCGCATTTTAAATCTTCACTTCCATTTATTCATTATAGTTTCATAAAGTCCAACTGATGATCTTTTGATTTGTACTCAAAGTCTTCCCAGTAGTCTTGTGATTATTTTTAACTATAATCTTAAAAATCTGTATTTTTTCTAGGACTGTTGGGATAAACTCCCTCTGTTTACATGCTTTCTCTGTAGTTTACTGTTCCCCACATCCCCAACCTGAGATTTCCGGTGCAACAAAAATAGCGAAAAATATTGGTGCTATCCAGCCGTACAGTTTAGATCAGGGCTGCTCATTCCTGGTCCTCAAGATCTACTAACCTGCCTGTTTTCCAGCTCTCCATGTACTGCTTGCTGCTGATTACCTGGACCAGGTGTGTTCTTTCAATCAGATTGTGGAGACATCTGACTGAGCCAATCAACAGCTGGCTGGGCTTGGAGATCTGGAAAACAGTCAGGGTGGTAGATCTCGAGGACCAGGAATGAGCAGCCCTGGTTTAGATCCAAATTCCTTATTAGACGAGAAAGACAAAGACGTTCATAAATCTATTTGTCTGCAAGTGGATCCATCAGAATGGAGCAGACCAGGAAGCTGCAAAAAACAAAAATCCACAAGAAGGTGTTAAAAACAATATTTTCATCAGAGGGAGTTTGAGGTTTATTTGTCCATAAAGCTGAATTTTCCTCTTCACAACTTGAGATTGTTTAAATTCAGTTAAGACTAAAAAACAGACTTTCAAATGAGTCTGTTAACACAGATAAAATAAATTGAATGAAATGTAATGAAGTTGTTTAAGCATAGAAAATGACGCAGAACGTTAATATTTTTGCTTCTGTTTCTGGCTTTGTTTATTGTACACGGAAAATAATTACATCTTGGTTTTTTAATAAACTTTCAATAGAAGTGTGTGTAATATAATATTAGAAGTAAAACCCTCACAATAGCCTGCATGGTGGTGTAGTGGTTAGCACACCCACCTCATTGTGAAAAGGCCCTGGTTCAACTCCCTATTTCTGTGTAGAACTTGCATGTTCTCATTGTGCATGTATGTTTTTCTGGACTCCAGTTTCTCCCTGTAGTTCAAACACGTAGTATAATTTGTGTCTCTAAATTTCCCCTTGGAGTGCATGTCATTGTTCGGCTTTGTGATGAACTGCACTGTAAAGTAGTTACTGTAAAGCATTTTACAGATTTAAATGAAATAGAGGAAAATGTTTGTGTCCTGTAATTCATTTTACAGTATTAAAACTGTAAAATGAAACAGAGTATATAGAAACTTTATTGTATTTCATTTTACAGTCATATCACTGTAACATAAATTACATTAGTTACTGACCTCCAGCTGCCAGTGGTTACCGTAAATGTTCCTACAGTAATTGTAATTGTCCTTTCATTTTACATTTTCATTCCCAGTTTTTTACTGTAAGAATATATAGTAAATAAAAATGTGTTCTGGCTCACTCATGGTTAACCTCTCCAGGGTGTCTTAGGTTGACGGGATAGGCTCCAGCAACCCAGTGAACCTTAGAGGCAGATTTAGAGGATGTAGAGACATTCACAATAGAACTGAAAAAATGTCAACATTCCCGTCATTCATTTCAAACAGATGCTGCAGGATCATAATATGACATCTTTGTTCATGTGTCATTTCCTTGAATAAAAAACGAAGGTAAAAAAAAGCCACAACTGTCTTTCAGCTAAGTTGCTGGTTCAGCTACACCAATTTACCAAAAGTATTCATTCACCTGCCTTGACTCACGTAAATAAAGTTTAAATCCCAAGAAGGTCTTCTTGTTTCCCAAAATGCCATCAATTAAGATGATTTTCCAGAATATGAGGTCTGTGTTTTACTCCATAGACTGCAACGTTTTGATTGACCAAAACCCACGAGGTTTATCATCTCAGTGAAATATAAAGGAAATATTAGGATTTCCTCGTTTACGCTCATTCTTTGTCTTTACTGCTGCTGTATTTGTATTCTCACACTCATCAGAGGCAAAAAGATTTATTAAAAATAATTTGTGAAGAAACTGCATCATTTTGAACTAGATTTATGCATGAAAACTGAGCTAAAAGTGAAAGTACAGATGAATTTGTGACTTCCTTTCCTAAATTCTAGCCCAGAAAAGTCCTCCCCGCTGTCTTTAATATCAACAAATTCCCCTCAAGTTTTCCGGCAGGGGGCGCTTCAATCCAGATTTTATTCAAAAGATTTTTCCCCTCATCAGTCTGTCACGCTGTTAAAATAAATTTAATGTTTCTGTAAAGTTTATCTCGTGTTGTTTTTTTGTTATTTGAAACCCATTAACAGTTAGTTTTAATGCCTGAAGACAAACTTAACAGTATCTAGAAATAAAGATGTTGATTTTGATTTGAAAAGTAAAGTCTCCATTTGGCTGAAATTTGCTATTGAAGTCAAACAAATGAAAACACTCAGAAATCTCTGATTTACACTTTGAATCTGGGGTTTTTCAGAGTAAGTGGAACCCTTCCCGGGGTGGGATTTACTGTTGGGGGACACTGTGTGCAGCGCGTGACGTGTGGGGGCCGAGCGGCGCAGCGCGCAGTGAAGTTACTCTCCTTTGGACTGCTGTTATCACTCTCCACGGGGCCCTCTCCGCGGAAAGCACGCTGAGCTTTGGAACTCCATTGGTGTGGATTTACAGAGTGGAGCCTCGCGCGCGCTGGTGTGACAGCATGACGCATCTGTGCGACTTTTGAAGGAGACAGAAGAAGGAGAGTGTCTAAAGCAGAAGCAGCAGCAGCAACAGCGGAGCGCCAAGCCGGTCCAGGGTCCTCTCCATGGCGCGCGCAGCCCGCAGCCGCGCGGCGCTCCCCGGACAGAGGATGGGATGGAGTGGTGCGCTGGGATGCTGTCTGCTCGCGGCGCTGTCCTGCTGCCTCCTGCCCGGCTGCGGAGGCAACATCACCGCGGCGGTCATGCTTCCGGACAACCACCACAAGTACCCGTGGGCTCTGCCGCGCGTCTTCCCGGCCCTGCTCATGGCGCAGGAGGATCTGCACAGCAAACACAAGCTGCTGCTCGGGCGCACCATCAACATCCTCAACTACAGCACGGAGAACCCCGCCGCGCCGGGCTCGTGCGCAGAGAGCCGCGCGCAGGTGGTGGTGGTGGACGCCAAACTTTACAGCCGCCCGGACGTTTTCTTCGGACCCGGGTGCGTGTACCCGCTGGCCTCCGTGGGGCGCTTCGTGTCTCACTGGAAGCTCCCTCTGATCACGGCCGGGGGGCCCGCGTACGGCTTCGAGAAGCTGGACGAGTACAAGACGATCGTGCGCATCGGGCCGTCCACCACAAAGCTGGGGGCCTTCGTCAACGCGCTGCACACGCAGTTCAACTGGACGTCCCGGGCCGTGGTGATCTTCTACGACCTGAAGCAGGACGACCGGCCGCACTACTTTCTCTCTGAGGGGATTTTCATGAACCTGAAGGACGAGATGAACATGACCGTGTCCGCGCGGCCGTACACCAACGAGCAGGACTACAAGGAGCTGGTTTCTTTCATCAAGGAGAATGGAAGAAGTAAGTTTACGCACAAAGTAAAAACCATCTGACACCGTCTGGGTGAATAATAATAATAATAATAATAATAATAATAATAATAATAATAATAATAATAATAATAATAATAATAATAATAATAATAATGATATACTTGCTGCAGTTTTATGCTTCCAAACTATTGTCGGAAGCGTGTGACATTATCTTGAGTTAAAGCAGCTGGAAACTAGATAAAGTGAATGGATGGAGGATCCTCCCACGGACGGTCTGCGGGAAACTCTCAAGCTTCGTTTGGAACAGTCTAAAATTCCAGAGAAGATCAGAAAACCCCCCAAAATAGTAAATGGAATATTGCCAAAATGGTTCGTTTTTGGCGTCACTTTCAATCGTTTCCACAGACGTGGGGATGGGGGATGGGGGGTGTTTGGTCCGCGTGATTATTGCGGGGTCCTGACACGGGATTGTTACTGCTGTGCGTGCTCGCTGCTGCCAGCAGCTTCCTCGCGCGGGGGACCACCACCTGCGTTTTTACGCACGGAGATTAAAGGTTGGCGCGCGGCACCAAAGAGAGGCTGGCTGTGTTTTTTGTGTTGAGAGTTTGTGATACTTTTTTTCTCCCCCCTCCTGACTTTGTCAACCGGACAGAATGCGAGGCTGAAACTCAACAAACCACGAAATTGAATTTTTATTCTGTTTCTTTAAAATCCCCGGGATGATTTTTCTCATGGAGTCATGTCTGTTTGTAATTAAATCAGCAGACTATATTTAAAAAATAAAATAAAATGGTCTCAGTTGTGCTAAAAGTGCAAGATTGCTATTTTGTAGAGGTATGAAGATTTATTTAATGATTCCATTCATGTCATAGTTGTTGCTGATCCAATACATGGTTGATTTTGGATCACTTTAAACGATCCGATTCACTGATCCAAAACTGATTCGGGACATCTTTATCCCAAACTTCCACCAGTGTGACCCAGAGATAAATAGCTGGTACTGCAGGTGAAGTTATCAAGATTCCTTCTATTTCTTCAAGATAATTTAGTATTTGTTTACAAATAAACACAAATGAATGTCAAATCCATTCACATTTTAGTTAGATAACGTTCAGGCCACTGTTGTTTTTCCACATCAGAATAATCCAAAGGAAACTATTGGAACATTCTACCACACTGTATGGTTACATGACTTTGATAAATTCAGTCTTTCCACACATTGGACTGGAATGTTGTTGTCCTCTGTGATAGTTGTTTTTACAGTATAGTAAAATAAACCTACAATGTCTCAATCCAAATGGTATTTTCCAACATAAATTATTGATTTATCTTCTTAAGAAACCATTTTTTAATGGTTTAGGTCGATTCGATTCTGCCTCAGACGGATAGATCTTGCTGGATCCTATAGGAATAGAAACAGATTAATCGGAATCATGTTAGGTACTAAACAGATCAGGTCAAACTTGCTCAAACAAGTAAATATTCATTTCAATCGACTTTGCACTAAATGAAGTTTAACTTTGAACTTTTTAAAATGTCTGGGATTCATTTCCTCTGAAGCTTCACCTTTCTGGTATTTGGTTTTTCTTAGGTGCAAATGTTTCCCAATCTGCTGCCGATCTTTGACCTCCTGCAGGGGCAGACTGCCTTTTCCTTTCCTTGAATTTGGCAGAGTTCATGTTGGAAGAGACTCAAATCTGCTTCTTATACTTACTGAAAATCTGCTTCCACTCAGTGGATCATGTCGAGTTGTGGTTTCTGGTTTCTAACTATCTAAATCTGTTGTTGCTGTTATGGCTGAAGGGGAAGCTCAGCATCAGGAGGTGGGGGGGGGGTAGCCGTCTGACCCCACCCCTCCACTATTGAATTAGGGGTCTGCTGCAGTGTGCTGGGGTCATGGAAGCTGAGGGTTCAGTCGCTCGCTTGTTGAGTCTGTGCAGGAAACGCTTCCAGTGTTTTCCCTGACAGCTCGTCTAACTCTCGGCGGACCTGAACTTTCCCTCTTTGATGACCGAAAAGACAAACATGTTTGTCTCAGTTTGAAAAGCAGTTCACCTTTTGACTTTTATCTGTAAACTTTTCACCCCCAAAACACAATAATCTACAATATTCACCAGCTGTAAAAACGTCTCTTTTCAGACGCAGAACACCATGGAAACGGTGGTGGAGATCGATAACGTAGACTGACAGCCGCAGCTAAAGTCCTCATTCTGTGTGTTTTGTTTTCTGACAGACGTAAAATCTCAGTTTTACGCAGCAGAAAAACGTCGATTCTGAGGATGTAATTAATGAAGAGACTCTACTGGCAGGACCCTCGATGGAGGGAACGTTTTACAGCCAGAATCAGCAGTAAAAGGTTTCTGCGTCAGCTTTAAAACTCCCAATCCAAAGAAAAGAGGCTGAAAGAAAATGTGAACAAAAATGACATTCAAATATGCCTGAATGGACATATTTTTCCATCTGGACCACAAAATCAAAAACTAAAGTTTACTAATAATAACCAGAGAGTTTAGCATATTGAGAGCAAAGTCATTCTGAAATTCAAATCTAAAAATGGGATTTAGATGAAAACTAGCGGTCTCCTTAGAAAGCTGCAGGCAAACAGACAAATATAACCCAGTTAATGAGTTTCAGCAGAACCGCCTGCATCCACTAAACAAGTCTGAAGCTGTTTATTTTATCCCAAAAAACAAACAGGAAATCACTCTGCTATGTTTGTACAACAAACAAAGATTTATTCAAGCTGGAGGACCACAGACATGCACATTTAAACCAAGAACCATTCAACAACTCCTCCTGCAGCTTCTAAGACGCTGCGGCTGTTTGTTTGCAGATCCCGATGATGCAAATGTCAATCCACGAAGTCTCACTCGGGTCAACTTTTGATCTATTTTTAATACGAACATAAACACCAGAGCTCTGGTTTTAAAGGGTTACTTATGATTATGCCATTTTTAGCTAAAATAATAATAATAAAAAAACTGTGTCTGAAGAGTTCATTCAAAATGCACCTCTGAGTTGTGGGCGGGACTGTTGGCGCAGAGCAATCCCGCCCCCTTTCCCTTCCTTTTACTGACTTCTCCGTTTACGACGCGCTCTCCTCTAGCTTACAGACCCTCACGCCCCCAAACTAACGTTACCAGTGCAATAAAAATGGTGAGCAACGTTAAAGCTTTCTATATGGCGTTAAATTGCCGCCAAAAGTCCCCCACAAGCGCATATCAAACTCTATGCGTGTAATTCCTCACAATTCTGCCTCCATGAGTGCTTCTGTAGTCCTGCCCACTTGTGGAGACAAATCTGCGCATACGGAACAACTTCTGTTCAAGTTTGTGTAAAAAAAAAAGCAAAATGGAAACCTGCGTCTACTGGTCCCTCCCCATTATCGTTGCTAGGGAAATTGACTATGCAAAGAGATGTTTGATGTATTTCCTTTTTCAAATAAGAGCGCTTATTCCCTTCCGGTTGTGGCTGTCTATATGGGTGGACTGATTTTTGATATCTCTTACATTGTGTTTTAGTTTGTCACTATGTGTAAACACAATGACATCCAAGTTTGCCTTCCTGAAACACTAAACAGCCAGTGCTCACAAAACGCCACCACGTAAGATTAAATGACTTCTTCAGATGAACCGTAGCCATGTTAGAAGATTTAAAACAAACTCTGAAGTGATACTGGTCCGACTCTCAGCTGAAGATGAGGTTTATCTGGCTTCTCCATGCAGCAGCGCGCTAACGTGCACCTCGCCTGTGTTGAGACGTTTCAGGAAAGAGAACCCCATCTCAGACTGATTCTGCCTGACACTGAACATTACATTTAAACAAATATAGAAACACTCTACTGCTGTGGAGTCATTTAAACACAACTAACAGGTTATAAAGATAAGATAAGACAGCACAAATCAGACATCTTTTATGCTAGTTAGCATTAGCCCAAATGAAAAGCCACGACGGTATTTACACGTAATTTTCTTAAGACTCGAATAAGTTCTGATCTTCTTTTCTTGGCTGCACGCACCCGGAGGAAAGGTTGAGGTCAGGATAACATGTCCGGTTCGGGTTAATGCTCCAAATGGTTTCCAATCCCGGCCGCAGCTCTTAGCTCTTAGCTGCGTGACAGCTAACGGGATTAAGTACGAGTAACATCATTTATCTTTTGATGCACATACAATACGTGAAACAATGCAGGAAACTGCATCTTAGCTGCACCTATTATGTGTCACCAGCTTGAATTTCCATCAGCTTTCGAAATGGTCGCACATAAATACTTGCAAAAGACATCAGCATTAGCAAGTTACCTTCAAAGTTTACTAGGACGGCAAATATAATTTTAATAATTTTTGCTTTTTTGTTTTGAAGTGTTGTGCTAGAAACATCGCCAAACATAGTTTATAGTGAATTTAATTATGAGTTTGCTTAAATTTCGTAAAAATGGGAACATTAAAAACTATTTGTTTTACTGCAGTAGTTAAGAAATTAATAAATAAAGAAAGCAGTCCTTTTCTGTTCTTTAACTCAATTTTAATTTGAAAAACAAATGATACACGGGTATTTCCGTTTTTTTTGTTTTTCCTTTGGTATTTAGTTTCACACAGGCGTGCAGGAGAAGCTCCACGAGCCCCCAGTCCTCCACCAGGGGGCAGAACTATTTTTAGGAGCGTAAGAAAACTTTCACAGGTGACACAGGAGCGTGTTGTATGCTCGTGGGAGACTTTTGTTGAAAAATTAACCCCATATTTCCAGCTGTACAGATTCCAGTTCAGATGAAGAAAACAAAGACGTTCATGGATCTGTTTGTATCAGAATGGAGCGGGGCAGGGAGCTTGTGGCCCGCTCATTTTATATGTCACTTTTTCCAAAGGCATTTTTTTCTTCTTGTCCTGATTCATAATGATTTCACACAGAAATACTCAGAAATGACTTTTTAATCTTATTTATCTTTATATATGTCCTCCTTTATCTTAAAAACAACATTTTCAGTTTTTAAGGCTTAGGATTTAGGGTTAAATTAAAAAACTTTTTTTATAATTTGCATCGTGTTTATTCTAGTAACTGACTTTTAGAAAATCTTTCATGATGGTTATGGAAAGCATAAAGCAGCAGGTGATGGGAAACCAGTGGGCCTCTCACAGCTTTTAGTTCTTAAATGCATCCTGACTGGAGGCTCCGGGCAGACTCAGCAGGACTTCTGCAGAATGAGCAAAAACCTGCAGTAGAGAGAATTATTCAGTGTTACAAACAACCTTAAAGCACGCCTTGAATGCTTGCAGAAATTTGCAACTTTTCTGTTCTAACAGCAGGAAAATCCATTCTCCACGTTGCGTTTGTGGCCGCTGACAATAGTGCGTGTAATTTCCACAAAATGCAGCTTGATTGAAACGCGACAAAGCTCCTGAAGTTTTCTTGGATGATGTGAAATGTGTTTCCGCAGAGCTCTGCTGCACTCACACTGCATGAAAACCAAAAGAAACAGAAAGGAAAGAAAATTTAGACTCCAGGTTGTAGAGGAAATAATTCAAAACAATTTTGAACTTAATTGAGAAATAAAGAATTCTATTTAAAAAGCTGTAAAAAATTATCTGCATGAGTTTTTGGATTAAAAACAGCTTCTTCTGTCTGTTAATGAAACCGGGAACATGTCTGCCAGTAAGCCCCCCCCTCTCTTTTTCTGGTGCTTATTTTGTCCATCTGATAATAGTCCTCATGAAAAGCTGAGGCTCCATTATTGTGAAACACCTTGAATAAGATGAGATCAGACGAGGCGCACGCTGCTTTTACATTTTTCTTTTGGTTGATAGTAAAAGCGCAGCGCCTCACATCACTGGCGTAACCACAGAGTGGAAAAGACCCCGCGGCCGGCCGGCTCTAGCAAACAAAGAGACAGAGAAAGACAAGCATGAGAAAAGCTCAACATTCAGCTTCACACTGAGAACACTGTAAACTTCACATTATTCTGGTTTCCTTTTTGGATATTATTTATCCAAAAAAAATGTATAAAAGAAAGCGTTCAAATTAGTCTGTATATACACTGTGGTGAAATGACTGATAGTCTTTGAGGAGCACTGAGTTTTCCCAGCATGAAATCCCCACAGTGCTCCCCATATCTCTGGGTTTAAACAATTATTTCTTATTAACATTCAAAGAAAGTTGTAGCATTGAAATGTGTTTGGATGAATTCAGGCTGATTAAAACAACTTTAATGTTATAAGTATTGCTTCTCATACTGTTTTGTGAACAATCCATGTGTCATAAACACCTTACAGCCGCCATCTTCTCAGTAACCTCCTTGCAGCATGTCTCCGTCGTACCAAAGCATCAATAAAAGTATTGTACCTGACGTTGTTTTCAAAATTGAAAAGTGAAATACAAAGTATTAGTAAGTGAACTATCCCCGAAAAGGATTGCAAAATGTAGGACTTTATTTTTCTCTCGTTGATTTTCCCCGTCCTCGTAATTCCCGGCCAATGATTGAAGAGATCTGTAGTCACATGGTTTTGTTTACAAGTTTTGGTTTGGATCCTGGTGTCTCAGGTCAGCTGATGCTAGTTTTTTTTGCTTTTATTTTTTATTCACTTACAGCACTTTGTTCAATTTTAAATTGTGTTAAAGCGCTTAAGAAATAAAGTTGATGATGAGAAATGTCTGGTTGAAGACAGAACCAAACCCAAGGTACAGGACTCGATCTGGACCATATTAAGCGGACTCAGCCCGGACCGACAGACTTTTCCAGTCTGAAAACACCCTTGGAAACCTACTCCAATGAACATTTTTTTGTAGTGTTTTTCTTATAATGGAGGATTTTTAAAGACAATTAAGACTAAGCTGAGTTTCTGGGTATTTCTTAATTCAAATTGTTGTGAATCAGGAGCAGATAAAAAAATACAGTTTGGAAAAGCTGTCAGTAGTGACAGAAGCTAAAACCTGTGAGCTGCAAACTTCCTCTTATGCTCCATTTTGATGCATCCACTTGCAGACAAATAGATCCATGTACGTCTTTGTTTTTGTCGTCTGGGCTGGAATCTGGATCTAAACTGGATAGTGTCAAATATGCTCGCCCTTTTTTTGCCATTGGTATTGTTAGGTCGGGGTTGTGATGAGGTGGGGGTTGCTCCACACCAACAGTCCTGCTCACATCTAATGAACTCCTGCCGCTCTGCAGAAATTATGTCCTAGAAAATGACACAGGTTTTTGGATTTGGGTTAAATATTGAATTATCTGAATTAAATAATTGATAGGAGAGGGGCTTCAACATTTTATTTTAACAAGACTATTTTATTTCAGAACATACATCAGAAAAATCAAGGTATGCAGTCATAGGGGTAATATTATTTACTGATAACATCCTTAATTTTTGTAAAGTCAAGCACAAATGGAGCTCTAACCTGCAGCTTTGATCACAGAAGTCCATAAAAACTATTGGTTATCTACTTTAAATGAGACAACAGAGACGTGAGGCTGATGCTCCTCAGACAGACAGACAGAAACATGAATGCAGTCTGTTAAAAGCAGGTTCAAATTACACTAGATATCCTAGAAAAACAACAGGACAGGCAGATATGTGAAAACACAGCACTAGAAACAGCTGTTATGGGCAGGGGCAGTTCGTTTCTTTAGACATACTCTCTCCCTAAACTCAAACCACACATTTTTTCCAATGAAGAACAGATCATGAAGGACATTTTCCTGACCCTCAAACTGCATTCTCACACGCTTCATCTTCGTTATTTTCCCCCTTTAAAAAACAGAAATGTAAGTAAAAGTCACTGCTGCCCAGTTCATGTACTGGTTGTTAAAACATTAAAATCTACAATTTTTCTCAACATTTCTCTTTTATTAAAAGAAAAGAAGAAAAACTAGAGTGGTAGCAGATTTGTTTGCCTAATTTTTTAATGCACATTCCAGATCCAGCTTACATTTGAAATTATTTTATGTTGAATAAACAGTTTATAGCTGCTTGTTGAGATTGCAGCGTGGTCATTTCTTTTGCTCAGGTATTCCTGGTATTGTAAAGAACCAGGATTTCTCTCAGCTGCCCTGGAAGCTTATTGGGGTTCGTTCCTCCTGCAGAACTGGAGGAGTTTTCAGTGGAGAGGGGAGGTCTGAGCATCTAAGATGGACATACAAGACATTAAATGATCAGTAATTCATTATATTAAAAATAATGTAATTGATTTTGGGTTTATTTGAAATTAAAGTTACATTTTGCAGAAGCAAACTTATATTTTCAAGGTTTTTAAAGAGTATAATTTCAAAAATATGAAAGTTATTTTTAGGAACTCCAAAATTTAGTGTATGTGTTATGAAGCTTAAGGCCAAATCTGAATTCTTCTCCCCACCCCTAAATTTATTGACTCTGGTGTCACCTGTCAATCATCAGGAAAATATCACGTGAAAGAGGCGGGTGCAGCTGGAAATCCGGCGCTGCGCTGGCTGCAAGCCACCTTGTAGACTACAATACAATGCATTGTGGGAAACGGTGTCCTGGCAGTTCTTGCACTTTGATGTAATGCTGTTCAGAAATGACTGGTGCTAAATGAAGGAAATCTGGGAGTGTTGTGACTCTTTCTGGAAAGTATCATCTGTAGTTGTTTATGTATGTTATCGTTGCCTTTAAAAGTTAACTTTAACTTCAACTGTATTTATTTCTCTGGGACAGTGGACATTATATTACTCCAGTGCCCATTTTTTATCTGTTGTCCACGGACAGATGTTAAAAAATATTATAAAATACGCAATAGTAAAGTTCATACTAAGGGGGAGAGGCATAGTAAAATGTCAAGAACAACCCCGACTTCCTGTTCTCATTCAGTCCCGCTGTTCGCCTTCATGTCAGGCACCTTTCCCCGCACCTGCCTGGATCTCGCCGACGATCCAGGCGAGGCGCCAGTCATCTCAAACACACCTGGAACACACACTTCTCTCTCCCGCGGCCCTGGTCGCTTCAGCAGGCTGCTGAGTCTGAGCACCTGGCTCCAGTCTGCTTCCAGACAGAATGGATTTGTGTTTATTGACAATTTTAACCTGTTCTGGAACAGACCATCCTTTTATAGACCTGATGGGATCCATCCCAGTCCACTGGGCAGTGAGGTTTTAGCAGCCAACATCAGACATTCTGTCCAGACATCATCTGCCCCCATCATGCCCACACCAGTCCAAACCTTATCTTCATCAATACAAACATCTCTGTGTGGAAATGACTGACTGGATTTGGGTCCTCCCTATCACACACCCCAAAAAACTGCATCTACTTCCTCTCCAAGGCCCGCTGTCCTCCCAGTTAATCCCATTAAGACCATCATCACGGACAGGTCTTTTTTGAGGAGAAGAGCTGGGAGGAAACCAAACATCCACTGCCTTCGCCCTCTAGAGGAAGCACCAAAGTCCGAGGAAGCAGTTTCTATAACCAACAATCCACCACCCTCTTTTAATATGGCACTTTTTAACGTTCGGTCACTCCCCAATAAGACCTTTATTGTAAATGATTTTATTTTGGATTATAGAATTGATGCTCTCTTTTTAACTGAGACATGGCTGAGCACGGAAGCACCCACTGTTCTCACAGAAGCCTCCCCACCTAATTTTAGTTTTGTTTTTTCAACCAGGGAGGGCAAAAGAGGTGGTGGTACTGCATCTATAGTATCTAACTCCTTAGGAGTAAAGCAGATTACATTAGATCAGTACCCCAGCTTTGAACATCATGCTTTTGTTTTTAACAGCCCTCCAATTTTATGCATCACAGTATACAGACCACCGAGACCGAACTCTGGTTTTGTTGAGGAGTTTTCTGAGTTCCTAGCATCTGTCCACACCTCCTTTAACATGATTTTAATAACTGGTGATTTTAACCTTCATGTAGACCGGGAGTCAGACAGAAATGCCACTCAGTTTATGGACTTGCTCACTTCTCTGGATTTTAAACAACATGTCATGCAGCCGACTCACAACAGGGGGCACACTCTTGACCTTGTCATCAGTCATGGTTTACCCACTTGTGTGTCCTCTGTTGTGGATCTGGCTGTATCAGATCATTACTGTGTGCTTTTTAACATTACTGGTTTTATAAAGCAAGAGACCTCTGTGAGAACGGTGAAGAAACGCTTCTTAACTCCTGAGGTGGTCAAAGCATTTATTTCATCTGTTCACTCCAACCCGCCAATAATTCTACCAGCCCCCTGTGATTTACTTGTCCAAAGTTTTTACAATAACTTATCATCCAGTCTCAACTCAGTTGCTCCATTTAAAACTAAAAAGATAAGAATTAAACCCACACCCCCCTGGAGAACTGAGGAAATGAAACGACTGAAAAGACAATCCAGGGCTGCTGAAAGACGTTGGAGAAAACATAAGATTGAAATAAACTATCAACTTTACCAAAATCAACTAAAACTGTACAACCAAACTGCTAAACAGACCAGAAATGCTTACTTCGCAAACATCATCTCTGAAAATAAAAATAATCCCAGAGTCCTCTTCAACACGATTGAATCATTGATCAACTCAAACATTAATAAAAATCCATTACCAGCTTCCGCTTCATTGTGTGAGGACTTTGCTGACCACTTCAGGAGCAAAATTGATTCTGTGCGGTTGAGTATTTTAAATGATCAGAAAAGCCTTTTTATTGTAAACGATGGCTTGATCTTACCTGAGGAAGCACTGGACAGTTTTGACCTGGTTGAAGCTGCAACACTTGGTCGAGTTTTCTCCCAAGTTAATCCAACAACCTGTTTTTTAGATCCTATCCCCACAACACTTTTTAAATCATTCTATGGATCTTTTGAGAGTGAGATTTTAAATATTATAAATTGCTCTCTTCAGACAGGCGTTTTTCCTACTGCTTTTAAAACTGCAGTGGTGAAACCATTACTCAAGAAAACAAATCTAGATCCTACAGTTTTTAATAACTACAGACCAGTGTCCAACTTGCCATTTTTAAGCAAGATTTTAGAAAAACTTGTTTTTATTCAGTTGAATGAGTTTCTCTCACAAAACAACATCTTTGAGGTAAACCAGTCGGGTTTCAGGACGAACCACAGTACTGAGACAGCCCTGTTAAAGATTGTTAATGATGTTAGATGTGCCTTGGATTCAGGTCAGATCTCAGTGTTAATTCTCCTAGATCTAAGTGCTGCCTTTGATACTGTTGATCACCTGATCCTGTTAAACAGACTGAAAAACATAGGCCTTTCAGGGACTGTTCTTCAGTGGTTCACCTCCTACCTCATTGAGAGACACTTTATGGTAAGCATGGACACATATTTTTCTGGGGTTCACAAAATTAAATATGGTGTGCCACAGGGTTCTGTCCTTGGCCCTTGCTTTTTAACATCTACATGCTTCCCCTGGGGAATGTCATCAGGAGGCACAACATCAGCTTTCACAGCTATGCTGATGACACCCAGCTGTACATAGCTATGTCTCCTGATGACACAAGGCCAATAGAAGCACTTTTTAACTGCATTATAGATGTAAAATCATGGATGGCAAATAATTTTTTGCAACTGAACCAGGAAAAAACTGAAATTTTAGTTATCGGTCCTGAAGCCAAGAGAGAGAAACAATGTCTGAAACTTAAGGAACTTTCATTAAGTTGTTCAGAAACGGTCAAAAACTTGGGCGTTACTTTTGACTCAAAGCTGACTTTCATCCCTCACATTAAACATGTGGTCAAAACAGGTTTTTATCATCTGAGAAACTTGGCTAGAGTCCGCCCAATTCTCTCTCTTGCTAATATGGAGATGCTGATGCATGCTTTTATAACAAGTAGAATCGACTACTGTAACGCCCTGCTTGCTGGTCTTCCAAAAACAAACATTAAGAACCTTCAGCTTCTCCAAAATTCTGCTGCAAGAGTTCTCACCAGGACCAGGAGGCGGGCCCACATCACCCCAATTTTAAAATCCCTGCATTGGCTCCCCATAAGCTTCAGGATTGATTTTAAGATACTTTTAATGGTTTTCAAATGTCTTAATGGTCTTGGGCCTTCTTATTTGTCTGATCTTTTAGTCATTTATGAACCCTCGCGGACCCTGAGATCCTCTGGCTCTCGTCTACTGGTCATTCCTACAGTGAAAACCAAAACTCATGGAGAGGCATCTTTTCAGTATTATGGACCTCGTTTGTGGAATGATCTGCCAGAGGACCTGAGAGCCGCAGAGAGCATACATGCTTTTAAGAATAGGCTCAAGACTCATCTTTTTAACCTTGCTTTTAGCTAATTTTGCTACTTTTATCTGTTTATCTATTTTATCATGCTTTATGAATTTTACATTAATTTATTAATAATTGATCTTAATATTCCTTATTTTATTGTTTTATTGCTAATTCCTTATTTTATTGTTTTATTGTTTTATTGTTAATTCCTTTATTACCTTTACTTTGTTTTTTCTTTTATTCTCATTTTACAATTGTATTCATTTTTAAATTTTATATCCAGTGCTTCCTCAATTGGGGCCTCTCTCTCTCTGGGTCAGCTGCGGTTCAGCCGTTGCGGCTCTGGATGGGGACCTGCGTCACCGCCTAGCTGTGGTGAGGCTGGACCCCGCCTGTGAAGCTGCATTTGGCTGGCTTTGCGGCTGTTCATTGAGAGGGAGGTCCCAACTATTAGTTTCGCAGAGTCAATTTACGTGCTCAGCCAATTTTTCTATTTTCCTTTTGTATCATTTCTATCGGTTAGGGAGTGGGTGGTGGGAAAGGGATTAGGGTATTGTGGGCTGGTTTGGAGCAGGGGGCTTTATTTTAATTTAAATTTTTACCTGTTTTTATATTATGTATATTGTTTGCTTTTAATGTAAAGCACTTTGTGTTATTTTTATATGAAAAGTGCTATACAAATAAAGATTGATTGATTGATTGATTGACCTGGAGTCTCATGACATCATCAATAGTTGCTGGTTAGCTATGTTAGTGCTGAGTCAACAGTTCTCATATATACATAATAACAGCGATTTTATAACTTTAAAAAGGTCGTGCTGCAACAAGAAGTCATCGCTTGAATTTAGATGTGAACTTCTGTGCTTCAGAGCGCACACACGTGAGGATTAGCGCTTCTCCTCCGCGACGCAGCACGACGCGGAATCCCCACGAAACAGAGGCCTCCACTTGGAGGGGGATCTTTAAAAAACTATTTCGGACAACCCTAGCACTACAAAGGCCCCAAAAAATGGAGGAGTAGGAAGAATTCAGAGAAAAACTGGCTCAGAAATTTCAGTAGAAAAACAAGTGAAAAATAATTCAGTGTAACATTGAAGAAGAAAGAAAAATACAATGTTTCTCAAGCTAATTCAGGACAGTGGCTGCAACAGAAAACCAACTGTACTAACATCTACAAACACTCAACTTTTCGAGCAATGTCACACAAGCAGAGCTGCAATGTATTTACAGTCAAATCTAAAATTCAATTCAAAAGGTTCAATTCAATTCATACTGACTGAGGTGGATAAAATGGTCTTTTTAGAAAAGAGATATGATTTAGTGATGTTTTTCCCACAAATAGATCAAGCAAAAAATATATTTCAATCAAGTCTTACAGAGCGCTGTAGGGTTTCTAAAAATTCATTTGTAAAGGCTGGAATCTACTTAGTTACAGCAATTAATTCTTTATTGTCGTCACAATTTGTTTTAGTGGAATTCCCAATGGAGGGAGCAACATTGAACATGAAATACAATACAATTTAGACATTTTAATAAACGCACAATAACTAAGCATCATCAAATGTTTCATTTAGGGGGAGACAAATTAGAAATCACCTATCTGTTCAATCCATTCACCAAATCTCAAAAGCAGAACGGTGAGTAAATGTGGTTGATGATGAGCAAAAATATCAATATTTTCCTCTGAAGTTCTGGATTATCTTCAGGTCAAACTGAAAATTCTACCAATGCCTCCCTATTCCACAGTGGAGGTTGTGTTTGTGATGGTAGCAGTACACTGATGCAGAAATAACCAGGTTAGACTCATGCAGGCAAATGTATTCGGTGAGGTGGGAAGTAAAGCAACAACTCAAAACAAGCATTCAGACAACAGTCCTCAGTGAGGTGTCAGAGACAAACCCACTGACACTGAGGACTCAAACAGTGAGACTAAAATAATACTCAATAATACTCAATTATGTGTAGCACTCAGTGGTAAATGCAGGTAAGGGGGCGGAGCCTTCCAGGAGGAAACACAGAGAGAAGCACAAGAGGTTAAAACAGGATCAGCTTAAAGTGAATAAAAAACCACATTGTTAACTTTAAAAAGAAAATGCCGTTGACCAAATGTCAATCATATTCTGGTAGCTAATAGACTCAAAGTCAGAACACTCTTAATTTAAACCGTAAATTGAAAACTGAAACTCTATGAGTGAAGAAAAGAAAAAAAAATTGAAAACCCAAAACAGCAGATGTTAAAAAACAATTTTAGGGTTTTCTTTTAATTCACATTTAAAATGTAAAACTGTATTTATCAAATTTTCTTTTTTAACAAAAAAAACACAATTTTTTTCAAGTTTAAAATATATATATATTTTTTTATATTTAACATTCTTTTATATCTATTTTCAAAATTTCAGTAGTTTTTTCTAAGCTTTAAAATATGCATTTTTCTAATTTACACTTTTATTATTCAAATTTTATATTTTTCATAATTTAAAATATTAAGCGTTATATATATATATATAAATATATATATTCAAATTTACAAATTTGTTTGTTAAATGTTAACATTTTTTATAAAAATTTCAAGTTTCAAATATAATTTATTTTCAAATTTACAATCTTAATTTTGAAATTTTCTATAATTTTTTCATATTTTCAAAATATAAGTTTACAATATGTAATTTTGAGTTGAAAACCGTTTGGAGGTTTCTTCTCTTTAATCAGATTTTCCATTAGGTGAAGGCCGAGCCCATATAAGGAAGACAAAAAAACATAAACAAGTTATTAAAAAGCTCATAAGCTTTTTTTACTCTGTATATTGTATGATTTAGAAAAGAATAGAAGCAAGGATTCATATTTTTGACTTAAGCACAAACCTATGATCTCCCCGATGATTTTTTTACAAGAACATTGTAATATGAAAAGATGCTAAACTTTTGTTGAGCTTGTACACAAAAAGGCGTTGAATAAGAAAATGTATTTAATTCTCTAAACACTAAAGCTTCTCCTGAGCGTTCGGGTTTCCCTCAAATCTAAAAGAATTAAAAATAGAACTCCTTAGTTGACCAGCGAAGCTCAGACACAAACATTAGCTGTGAAAAAAGATCCTCCAAATCCAGTTAGACTGCAGCCACAACACTGGGGGGATGTTTTATCCAGCTGTGGCGTGCATTTATTTTGGGAGGGGTCCAGGACCGCCTGGCACTGCGAGCCTTGTTGGCAGAGATTAGAGCTAAGGTCGGAGCTGACTTCACCTCATGCAAGGAAATGTCTGCTGACCGGGAGGCTTCAGTCCGGCTGACCGCGCTCTGCATGGAAACAATGCTGGGTTTTTCATGGAGACTCGGCGGCAGGAGGGCGTAGGAGGCGGGGTGAAGACTGCGGGCAGAGACGCTGTCAGTCTGAAGAGAAGGTCTCTGCTTGAGGTGAACACAAACGAGAAAGGGCGTCCTGTAACAGGTTGGGTTCAGCACTCAGGAAGGTTTGCTTTCTGCTTCTTCAGCTGGTGGAAATTCACCGCTCTCGTGGTAGTCCACAGATTGATACCATCAAAATGAAGTATTTCACCTTAAAATCTTACACCAATGTTTCCATTCGATGTAGAGAATATTTTGACAAAAGAAGAAACAGGCTGCATTAATCCAACAACACCTTCAATGGACTTGCTTTATATCTGTGGAAGTTACATAATTCTTATGTAAGAGTCAATTGGCTGTTCTCATTGGCTCCAAAGAACCTATATATTCTCTCAGATATTAACGTTTAGAAACAATTACAAAAGGTTTGACAACTCTTCTAAATGATTATGACCTGGGATTTGAAGTATTGAATTAAAAAAACTGTATTTATTGTAATACTCATTTGTTTGAATTAATTAACATTAAAAGATTATTTAAAAATTATCATATCATTAATAATAAATATAAATTACATTTAAAGCCACTCTGATGAAAATAGTGTTTTTAACAAATTATTGTGGCAAAAAAATTAATCTTTAAATTTTATTTCTGAGTATTTCTATGTATTCAAATTGTTGTGAATCAGGAGCAGGCAATAAAATGCATTTTGAAAAACATCATATTTGTCATGTAGAAAATATGCTACAAATATTGCTGACAAATAGATCCATGAACGTCTTTGTTTTCCTCGTCTGAGCTGATATCTGGATCAAAACTGTACGGCTGGGTAGCTCTGATGTTGCTCGCCATTTTTGCTGCATCTGTAATGTTAAGTTGGGGGTGAGAGGGGCTGTAAGGTAACGGGAGAGCATGTAAACAGGGTTTGGTTCCACACAAATGGTCCGGCCCACAACTCAGTGGTGAATCACAAATGAATTACTGCTCTGCAGAAACTATGTCCTCGTCTCTTTTAAATTTTGGCTAAAAACAACAAAATCAAAATTTAAAGACCACTGAGAACACTTTGACAATAGATCAAAAGATGATCAGACTGAGTCTTTAAGGCTCTTAACAAACACTGGAACGCTGGTAGACATTTTAGTGTAGTAGAAATCCCTGAAACAGATCTTTGCTGCTCCTCTATCTTCAGCCGTGCTTAACTACATCAGTTTGAGTGATGCTGTATAGAAAAAGGAGCAACCACCTTCTCCATGCACAACTTTACAGAAAGGGTTGAGAAAATTTGTTAACAAGTCGACTAGAGTTGTAAATTGTTCCGTAACTTACGTGAAACCAAGAACTTCCCTGCTGCCGCCATTGTAAACGACCACTGTTGTTTTTGTTGATCTTCCCTCCAAAGAGAATCCAGAAGTGTACACTAAAGCTTCTCAATGTCCTATGACCTTAAACACACACACACAGATCTATGCTTACACAGATTTTAACAACAAAGACAGGACACACGCAAACTCAACACTTTCTTTCAGCTGTGTCACAACTGCTTTGTGCCTAATCCACCCATAAATCTCATTTAATTGTAATGCTGTTGCTTTGATGGTTTTCATTAGGGATATCCCAATCAGGTTTTTTTGGTCCCGATCCGATTCCGAGTCATTGGATTTTGTGGATTTGCCGATACAGAGTCCTGATCCGATACTTTTGTAACATATTTAAAACATGAACAAATTGAATGAAAAGATTTGTGTTGTCCCTTATTTATATTTCATTAACCTCCTTTTATCATGAAAAACCTAAATAGAACACTTCTGTAAAGTAGCTTTAATAAACAAGTAAAAATAGAGCAAATATAATCTAGGAAAAAAAATCCTATTTTCTTGTTATATAAGTGATAATTAGTCATGTGAGAAAGTTTAGTGACTTTAGGTTTAATATCTTTAGAGCTAATGAACATGTTTGACCAAATGTGATTCCTGTCCTCGTTTAAAATTATTTAAAATAAATTGACTGTGTTACCATGAATTTGATGAGTGTTCATGACTAGCTCATATCATTATTAATTTTCATTAATTAGTTTTTTGTTTGTTTTCTAAGATTATGTGCTTCTCTGTAAGCTCTTAAGACATCACATTTTTGGTTTTGTTATCAGAGTAGTTAATTTTCTTAACCTTTATTTCTCTTTCAGATAAATAAAACAGGTAAATCAAAGGACAGCTCGGGTCCTAAGGAGTTAAATCACGGCGCTAGCATGTAGCAGTTAGCAGCTGCTGTTTAGCATGTGTCTGCTGCACGAAGAGCTTAACATTAAAAAGAAACCAAACTCTGTCTTTTTCTGTTGAAATGCCTTTAGAGGTTGTTGTTTAGAGCAGTGTTTTTCAACCAGTGTGCCGTGGGAGATGGTCAGATGTACCGCGGCAAATTACCCATTTTCACTCATGTAAAACATTTACCATCACTAGGGAATCCGCTCTGTGTTCATCCAAATGGGCCCTGGTTTAACTCTGGTAGATAGTTTGGAATATGCAAGATTGTAAAATAATTTTTTCTTTGCTTCAATAAATTACTCTTTAATCAGAATTATGTTACCGCAATCTGACCGCAGAACCAGCCGCAAACTCGGCTTTCAGAAAAGTCCCGCCCCCTTCAACTATTTCCGCCAATCATTGTTGGAGGCTTGATCACATGTCATCAATCTGACCAATCAGAAGTGGTTAACGTCCTCACTTCCTTGTTTCTTTTCGGCTCATAAAGTCTCTCGTTCTATCAAAAACAGACGCTACAGCTCGTGTTTAGCGGTGTAGCTTCCTGCGGAATCCGGTGTCAGACAGTTTAAGAAGTGAACAAAAGAATGAAGCTCAGAAACGTGAGTATATCCGGAATCCGCGCGAGTGTATGCACTACATCCCCCATGATGCATTGGGTTAACGTATCGTTTCTCAAATGGGGTGTGTGTGTTTTTTTCCGGGGGGGGTGGGTGGGGGCAGGGCAGGGCGACCAGGGAATCGTCCATTTATTTTAGTTACTAAACAGTTGATCGGAGGACAGTCAGTGACCGTGATATCCACACACAGAGAGGAATATTTCATTAAACTTCAAGAATTGTGATGGAAAAATATTTAAGAGATTAAAAGAAACAGAGAGAAAGAGAGAGAAAGTGCGCGCGCTGGGTGGGAGGGGGGTAGAGCGGTGCAAGAACTGAGTGGAGAGAAATAGAGAGAACATCAACATCAAACCTTCAAGAAACTGGAGACACTAGAAAAAAAAGGAAAAACTGGAACCATTTGACTTTTTTGATAGTATGAAGGAACAGAGTTTGCAGGAAATTCTTCTATATGTGTAGATATATTCTACATTTATTATATATAGAGAGAGCGAGAGAATCGTCTTTTTTCTCATTTTAAATTTTCATTTTAATTTCCCCATTGGGCTGATATCTTTCAGGTAAAAAAGTAAACCTAGAGAAAAGCTGCGTTCATGTGGTGTTGGAATGGTCGGAAAAAGGCCAATCCATCTAAACAAAGATCAATTTCTTAGTAGTGCACCATCTATGGTTAGACATCAAGATTGCAGGTAAAATGTATCATTAATAAGGATTCTAGTGTTGAATTGAATGGTTTAAAGGGCTGCATATGGCCCCTGGGCCTTAGTCTGCCCACCCTTGCCCTACAGCAGGGGTCACCAACCTTTTTGAAACTGAGGGCTACTTCATGGGTACTGAGTCATACGAAGGGCTACCAAATTGAAATAATAAATTTGCTTAGTTTGCCTTTAGTTATACATTATTAATAATGAATAATGATACTCCTCTATGTGAAGACACTGATTTCTCATCGTAATTATCAATAACAACAACAAGCCAGGAAACAAATATGAATATTCAAAACTTTATTAATCTCAACAAATCTTGTCACATTTTGAGGTAATGACCAAATGCAATGTTTTTAACAAAATTAAAACTGCTACGTGTTATGAACACACTTTTGAATTGAACAAATTTCAATACTATAATTTAACTTTGCCATGGCACTGCCATGTTACCACATACGTCTGGTATCTGTTTCTTTGTTAGTGGGAAGACTGACATTGCATGCTGTTCACCAGTTTAGTGTAATCTGGTGTGTAGCTTGATACTGCAACTGTGAGCGAGTCTTTCAGATGTGCATCAGTGAGGCGTGTTCTGTGTTTGCACTTGATGAAGTTCATGTCAGAAAATGCTGATTCACAGAGATAGGTTCAACCAAACAGGCTGGCAGTCTTCATAGCTGCTGTGCATACTCCTCTGTACTTCTCTGAGTCAACAAGGCACCAAAAGTTTGGTGCACCCTGGTGGGCTTTGAGGTGGAGGTCATTTTGCAGTGTTATGATTTCAATCTCCACCTGTCCAGCATCCAAGTCAAACGTTGAACTTAGTTGCTCAGAAAAGCATGTCGTGTCCACATTCATGAAAGGGTTGGATATGAATGCCACACATGGCTCGAGCTGATCAATGTCACAAAACCTATTCTCAAACTCTTGCTCAAGTCTGTTGATGACATCACAGTATTTTTCTGCCACTCTGTCAAATGCCTGGGATGCAGAATCATTGTCTTTCTGCACCGACTGCGTGGAGGAAAGTGCGGCACTTTTTTCTCTGAATATCCACTAGGTTCCAGGTCACCTAAGCTTATCTACAGTTCATGTATAATGTAAGGAAGCCAAAAACGCCCTGCCCTACTTCATTTTTTTTAATCTTTTTCTTCAGAAAAAACGAGATATTAAATCTTTATAAGGAAAAAGCGAGAAAACTGTTTCTTTTTTTAGTCGTTAACAACAAAAACAGCATAAGAACACTTTAAACAAGTTGTTCTTTAACTGTTTTTTTTTTAATTAGTGGATCTACGCTCCTCAAACGCTTTAATTTAGTCTCATGCACCCGTTCATTTATTCTCCTTAAATCTCCGCACAGATTGATTGACGGCAGATAAGAATCAGCGCATGGAGCGTTCACTGAGCTCTGGAAATAAACCAACCCAAACAGCCGCTCAACTCAGTCCGCTACAAACTTTGTAATTTTTATACAATCCGCAGCAAAACAAATCCGTTCTTCAGAGAAAACGTCGACACTGTTTCATCAGTCGATTATATACGGATCCCTGCCGGTGTTCCATATTTTCTCTGATAAACTGCTTCGTTTTGCTGCCGATATCCGAGGCTCCGTGAACGCACCATCAAGCAGCCCTGGGTTCTGTCTCCGTTAAGCGTGAAACTTTAACCAAATTCTAGGAATTTCGAAAAAACACGGTGTCGCAATGACACGGTTTTATAAAAATGTGACAAAACACAAACCAACTCAAGCGATAAGTCATTAAAACACGGCGACGTGTGTGCTTTTTTTATTTGATTCACTAACAAAGGGAGCATTTGGGTGACGTCACAGGAGTGTGGTGACTCGCTCAGTCCCAGGTGCAGGTGTCAGAAGTCTGATCAGTGGTATTTAAAAGAATGTCCATAACAAGTAAGCAGCTGGAACATTTTTCTTTTTGAAAACACGACTAGGTCCATTGAAGTTTGTCACTCCGCTCGAGCTGACTGGACTGGTTCACTCGGGCATTTGAAGAGCGCAGCTCCACTAATAAGTAAAAGAACTGACCAAAAACAACTTTTTGTGGAGTGTTTTCTTCTATTGTTTTTGTTAACCACAAAATCAAGAATCTCAACACAGGTAAAATCTCAGTGTCTCCATGCGGGAAAAAGAGAAGGGGACGCGGCGCCCCATTCTTTGTTATTGATTATCTCGTTTTAACGAGAAACGATTAAATTAAAAGTGGGATAGCCGTTTTTGGCTTCAGCAATAATAAACATATATGTTAAGATGTTTTAATTCTTTGTGAAGGCAAGTGTGAGTTCAAAAAAATACATCACAATAAAATTAAAATTTCGAGCAGCTCACGAGTTGTGCTATTTTTAGAAGAGACCCGCGGGCGACTCATGAGGTGCTCGAGGGCGACCTGGCGCCCGTGGGCGCCGTGTTGGTGACCTCTGCCCCACAGGTATTAAAAGGCAGGTAATTAGTTGGAGGGGTTGATTGAAAGTTTTTTTTAGTGAACTGTGTTTTCATATGCGCCTCTATTATCTGCAATAAGCAGCCTTTGCAGAGACAGCGTCATCACAGATTTGTCAAACTGTATTCATAGCAAATCTTAACTTTGTTCAGTTGCAGTGGATGAAATACGAACAATACTCTCACTTTTCAGTTTTTTGTATCAATATACAGTACATATAACCCTGCCAGGCTCCTGACTACAGTACCCATAATGCTCCAGCAATCCATCAAGCGTCAAGTCTTTGTAGTTTACCAAAGTTATACTAAAATATTCTAACATATATATATATATATATTATATATATATATTATATATATATATATATATATATATATCCACCTTATTCCTATGCCCCATGAGCCTTTGCGTGAATTATGTGTGATACTTCCTGTAGACGCCGGAAGTAGCATTTATTTACATTACAACTGTAGAGCCGACAGCGCAATCCCCCTTGTTTTGGATCTATAACTACATATAAATGTGGAAACACCAGCTGTCATGTCTTTAAAGAGGCGACGTAACAATTCTGGTGCTGTTAAAATTGAAGGATGACCTTAAAAAATGTCCAAACATAACATATAGTAGCATTTTTAGCTACTTTCTCAGTTCGGTTGCGGCAGATGGTGAAGCTCTGAACAATCTTAAAGCTCTGAGACATATCAATACCTTCATACATGATTATTTCTGCTGGAGTTAGCACACAGTGCTGATCAATTGTAACCTTATCGTTTTACGTGCTTGTGTTTACATGATGCGAGAGCCAATGAGGGTTGCATCGCGCGGTGTAGCTTTAGCCCGTTTCATGTTTTGACAAAGTCAGCTGTGGTTTAAACATCAGTAATTTTTTAATAGTTAATACCAGGAGATGCAGCAATTACACAGAAAATATCGTCCCTGTTCTTGTGACGCTGCAGCAAATTCACCGCGCTGTCAGGTCTCTGCAGTACCCGGTGTCTCTTCTTCTATGGTGGTCTGGAGTAACCCAACCAGAATGTCGGATACGGATTTTCCTCCGTGGTACTTTATCCACAAAATGAAACGAACATACATGTAAAGTCTTAAGTGGCTTCTTAAGATTTACATTTGGAGCCAAATCCTTCTGACTTCATCCTCGCCCGATGGACGGTAAAATCTGTACCGAGGGCAGCTGCGCTCCCTCTTCGTCAGCGGCCCATGTTCCACACAACGCTCCTTAAGCCACAAATTTAATTTAGTTTGGGTGTTAGAACAACCATGAGCTGCGTAAAGCTATTTTTGAAACTTTTGAGGGATTAAGTAAAACACGCTTCTAAAGTTTCTATGCACCGCTAAAGCTAACAAAATCGCCAACTTTCAATGGAAACAAATAGCGCTGTGTGACTTCCGGTTGCTATACCGGAAGTTGCCCCCATAACCCGTTTTACATCAGAGGCCCCAGGAATAAGGTGGATATATATTTGTAATTGTATATTTGAGAATATTAAAAGATTGTAAGTGTGACTTCCAGTGAAAATTACCGCAGGGTAGGTAGGAAGGTAAACTCTAAAGCAAACCTGGGAAAACTGTTTTTGCTGCTCAATCTTTGCATAAACTTAGCTGAAGTTTCAGTTCAAAACACTGTGTGTGCATGAAAGCAAGGACACATATTAGCATTTTTAACTTCATTAATTGATCCAGCTCTGGTGTGTAGTTATGATTCTCTTTGATAATTTTCCCTTTATGTGGGTCAGTGTTCCTTTCATGTTTTATCTATAAGTTGATGTAGACTCATGGCTTTTTAAAAAATGATTCATGTAAGAAAACGCAAGAGTTGAAGCAAAAACAGCAACAAGTCAACTTTTGTCAAATTCTGCAGCAGTGTTTTACATTCTGTTTGAATACATTATGTTTTATGCATCTTTCAGTCTACATAGTTACCTGTTTATGTTACACATGTTCACTTTAGTGTAGGTCTAAACAAAACCAAGCAAATCCTAACTTTAGTTTTAGTAGAGTTGGATTTTCTTAACATCTGTGATGTCTTTTGGTACATTCACTTGTCAGGTTGTTGCTGAGAAACTTCACAGGTCAAGAGAAATATGTTCGTGTCCCTTTTGGTCATGTATAAGTGTCTGTCTACAGTTGGTGAAAACAACTTGTCAAAAGTGAATGATTTCTGAAGATGTTCTTTTATTTAAACGTAAGAGGTCGACCCAGAATCACCTCCTGCTGCATGGAAGCATCGCAGTGGAATCAGTTAAAAAAGTTTAGAGTTTAACAATAGTTCAGATCAACCCAACTCTAAACATGCTATCGCTCTTCTGCGCTGTTTGAAGTCCCGGGCTCTCAAAAATAATATTTACCTCTATCTTTCCTCTCTGAAACAATATTTACTTCTATCTTTGCTCTGTTCTAGATCGCCTCTGACACGTTCTTTTTTTTTTTTTACATTTGCAAAAGGAGTCGTGTTAAAGTTGAGCTTTTATTAGAATCAAACACTGCAAAATTAAAAAAAAAAATGCAATAACTATACACGGAATATTATGTAGCTTGCTCTTGGTGTTGCTGTTTCCCTCTGATACGTGAGAGCACAGCATTGTTGCACTTCACTGATAGATCCTCATCATTGTTTGAATGACAGCCAGCTTCTGTGCAGATCAGGGAGATTGTGAGGAAACATAAAGAAACTTAATTAAAAGAGGCAGAACGCAGCTGCACCAAAGGATCTGACTGTCGAGCAGCTCCTGGCAGTGTTCGCGTTAAAGAGAAATTAAAGATCCACTCTGATGGAAATGGTGTTGCTGGTGTTTTTAACTTGTTCTAGTGGCTCTTTTTGTGATGATGGAGCACGTGTATGAAGAACATTAAGCTTGAAATTGCAATTCTGAATATTTCTTTATTCAAATCATTGTGAATCAGAAGAAAAAGATTATATTTGTGATGTAAAAATATGCTGTGCAGGTTACTGGCTCTGTGCTCTGCTCCATTCTGATTAATCCAGAAATAGATCCAATAAACAACAAAGCAATAAACAAAAAGCATTAATTTTACAAATAAAATCTAATGTTATTTAGCTTTGCAGAACAAACATAAACATATAAAAGCATTTTTCCTAGAAACACTTAAAGAGTTGCACTTTTTGAACCTTTTTGAACAAGTTCTTTAAAGAAAATTAAATCGCATAATAACTGAAAGTCTGAAACAGCCTGAAAACAAACATTTTTGGCTGTTGTTGTTATATATCATTGACATTAAAGCTGCAGCGCTCTCATGAAGGAACGATGTAGGAGAGTCATCTCAACATTTCGTGTAACACCCGCTGCTAAAACACAATGGATTCAATTCTGTCATTAGATGAAAAAATGTTTTTTATAAATGTCCTATGAATTAATGGGACTGTATTTATCCGCCACGTTTCAAAAGTCCAGTCAGTGAAATATTGGTCTGTGTTTACACACAGGCTACAAACGGAACAGCTTTTTAGCATTAGCATCATGCTAATGCTACATAAACTTTCTGTTGCTGCTGGAAGTGCAGTCGGTTCGTCTTCCAGTTCTGACTGGATCCCGTTAAAAATCACCAGATGTTTTACTGCTTTATCTGCCGAAACTAAACGTTACACTGAGACGATGAGAGGAAGTGACCTCAGGGATATGGTGGCTTGTGAGCGTTTGTTTACCTTGCACGCTGACGAGGGAAGTTGAGAGGTCCAAAAAATTACCAATTTTAGAGCTAATAAGCATAAATAATAACATTACTTGCCATGTGGAGACTAACTCT
The DNA here is from genome assembly GCA_003999625.1 of Oryzias javanicus. Taxonomy (NCBI): domain Eukaryota; kingdom Metazoa; phylum Chordata; class Actinopteri; order Beloniformes; family Adrianichthyidae; genus Oryzias; species Oryzias javanicus. The sequence continues at coordinate 5,246,446 of CM012448.1, forward strand.
TTAACCTTTACTCGATAAAGAGGAGAATAGTTTCAAATTTGGACCCTTCAAAATAAAAGTCTAGATAGGCTCATTCCTCTTTTGAGAAAAATTTCTATCATTGTCATTTTATCTTCCAGACATAGGTAAAAGAGGTAAAAAAAACAACTTTAAAAGATGAAGCAGATGTCTACGACAACTCAGCTCAGTGTCTCGATTGTACAACTTTTTGAGATCAGAATAAAATTGAGATGGATCTGGAAACATTAGCATGACGTTGGTTTTTGCAACTTAGGTCAAGGTCATTTCTGTAGGAGAAGCCATTTCTAGCTAGCCCATCCCACTGTTTCAGGCAATCCCTGCAACTGGTCCTGTCCTGTTGGAGTCAGCTCCAAATGGGGCTCTGCATGCAAACATCCATTTTTAAATTATTCAATCAACCTGAGTTGATAGTTGACTTTAAATCATTAAGAACGTCTTGTTGCAGAAAGTTGAGGAAAGTTTCTAGGTGTTCATGTGGATTCATCAGATTATGCTACAAACAACATTTGAATTCAAGTGTTTTTGTGCAGATGAAGGTTTGACTTTTGTTGTGTCAGAATGATAACATCTTACCAACATCGTATCATACTTTTCTTCATAGCTGAAGCCTCTCCTGAAAAGGAAAGTGGAAAATCAGAGCTTTGTTTAATAATTTTTTTGTTCTGTCTCTCATATTGGAACGGCTAAAACGCTCCTTTGACATTGACTAATATGTATGAGGGTTCATTATTCCCAAACATGGCTATGTAAAAGCCACTCTGAAGTGGAGACGCAGAACAGCCGCTTTCGCCCGCCACCTTCTTTCCATTGACATTTCACAGCTCATGACAAAAGGCTGCGCGCCAGGACTGGTTTGGACCATTCTGCTAACAGCCTATGAAAATGTTATCATCTAGAAACGGTCTTTTCAGTTTCATTTGTTAAAGAATCTACTGAGTGAGCTGAAACCTTTGTTCTGTCTGCAGTCATATACATCTGTGGGCCTCTGGAAACGTTCCTGAGCATCATGAAGCTGTTCCAAAGTGAGATCCAGGACCCCGAGAACTACGCCATCTTCTATCTGGATGTGTTTGCGGAGAGCTTGACTCATCGTAAGCCCTGGCAGAAGGCAAAGTTTGACTGGACCAATCCCATCCAGGTTTTCAAGGTACAATAAACACAAGACACACTTCACATACATTATGTATTCATTCGATTTTCACTGTGTGTGTGATCTGCTCTGTGGCGGCAAATGGCACCAAACCAGCAGCTGAGAAGTCTGGTTGAGTGCATTAACCATGTTTCAGTGACAGCTGAGCTCAGACTAGTGGACATTAGTCTAATAAAGACAGTTTCATGCACTGAGATTCTATCAGTTTGTTGACGGAGCCTGAAGACACAAACACCCCCACCTCAATGCAAGAGTCCAGTTCCTGCATGGCCTTAATGAATCAGTGGATGTCTCACCGGAAGCTAGTTAGCTTAAAAATGAATGCTCCGAGAACTGAGGCAGTGAGCAGATGTGTTATTTACCTAATTTATCTCCCCTAAATGTCAGAGCGTCTTCCTCTCTTCCCAATTATAAAGATTAGGATTTGGATAAGTGAGTGCTTCCCCTGTCCGTCCTGCATTTCAGAATTAAAGACAAGAGTGACAACACACAGCATCAACAACCTCTGATGTGGATTCTGCAGTCCACATCTGTCACAAACGGGCAGACAGCTGGTTCCACGTGCAGCAGGTTTATTAGTTCAGACAGGAATGAAGCACAGCTAAAAGTCCACAAAGCTAAATCAGGGTCAGACAGGCAGAGGTCACTCACGAGCATGGGGGTCGTTCAAGAAGAGAGTAGAGTTGTCAGAATCCAGACGGCGGGTTAGGGCAGGCAGCAGCCAATCAGAGATGAAGAAGGGTCAGAAATAGAAAGTCAGGTCCAGATAGAAACACTTGGTAATACAGGCAGGGTGGCACAAAACAATAATTTTTACTGAGTGAAGCACTGCGCTTTGCTAAAGTGTCCAGTGATTGTCAAATTAGAGTCAACTGATAGAGTCAACTTTAGTTGTAACAGTTTTAAAGTCTTAAAAATTGGCATTCTGCTAGCTTTTTGGGCTATTTTGGCATCTGCTAAGATTTTTTAGGCTGCTTTGGGGTTTAACTAAGTTTTCTAGGCTGTGTTTGAAATTAGGCTAATATTTACATGCTAGCTGTTTTGGCTAATTTAGGCTATTTTAGTTTTTTAGGATACATTGGAGCTTAGCTATTTTTTCAGCTGCATGCTTGCTATTTTGGCTAACATAAGAACTTTTTTTTAATTAGGCTAATTTGGCATTTAGCAAATATTTTAGTTTTCTGTCAGCTTCAGCTATTTTTAGTTCTCCATTTAAGCACCTTCAGCTATCAGCACTGGCATCTTCAGCGACCAAATTCAGCCTATAACATTCACCCTAGTGTTATGTATTATTGCAGGTAATGCTATACATCTAGTTCATAATTATGTTAAAAAGGTACAGTTTTAAAGTTTTAAAAAGTTAGCTTTAGAGTGTTCAACAAATGTTTATCCTGTTCGGCCCGCGACCTGAGGTATGTTTTAGATTTTGGCCCTCTGTGCGATTGAGTTTGACGCCCCTGGTATAGACCATCCCTTATCCCCTACTAATAATCAAAAGGTGAATTGGGACATTCTATTCTAATGTAGGGCTGCAAACTTTCTAAAGTTTTATGGTAAATGGCGTACACTTTTCTACCCTCCTTGAAGGCCCAAAGCACTTTACACTCACAGACCCATTCACACACTGATGGCGGCTCCGCTGCTGAACACTGGCGCCAATCTTGCCCTATGAACCCAAGGTGGAAGCAGCTTCAATGAGAAATAAGTCTGAAAACCTAAAGTCAGCATTCTGCTTTTGGAAATTCTAGACAGTAAGTCTGTTTGCAGACTGAAACTGAGGAGATCTGTTGGAAAATATGACATCGTTCATGGTCACAAATACAGTTGCCAACAGCAGAACCTTCGCAATTTCATACCGCCACCCAATTCTTTGAAAATCGTTGGCAGGGTCATGAATTCAGACCCCAGCAGCTCGGCAGTCAAGCAGTCGTCAGGTGTCAGTCAGGCGCTTGTTGAATTCACTAATAAATTTATAATTTGGTCGCCTTGGAGTTGCATTTTGGGATATGTGACCATAGTCTAAAAACCTTATGTTCTATATGTTAGTTTATCCATCTCTGGTGTATAGATTTCTGTGTCTGATTTACACTATCATCCTTTATAAAAGAAACGGAGGAAGTCTTACAAATCGAGGGATTTAAAAAAAAAAGTATCCACATTTAAAAAAACTAGAATATATTTTCTTGCTTTAGAGCCTTGTGACTTATAAATTGTCCTTTTGTGTTTTTTAAATCCTCGTGAACACAATTATCAGTATCAAATTGTGTGATTTTGTTCCCATCGTTAATGGAGCAACAGTTTGCAAAGCTGAACTTATTCCAGGATTAAGTAAATCCCAGATCATTCATATCCAGCATTTTTTTTTTCCAGTTTAAAAAACATAAACTGATGAAAAACATCTCTGCGATTAAACACAGTTAACTCATTATCAGTTTCCTAGAATCTGAACTCTACCTCACCTTGGCTCCAGAACCCGATTTTGGCTCCAATTATGCTGATGAAGCAGGCTGTTAATTTGTCAGTAGGCCATAACAGGGCTCATTATGGCAGCATGCTTCCTTTGGACAGTAATTGCTTGTGCGAGTTTGTGGTGGACTTCCTCTTGCTGCAGAGATATGAAAAATGATCAGAATCTGCTCTGTTCTGGAGCTGATAGACTTCACGCAGGAAGCCTGTTTTTGTCACAGAGTCAACGTTCAATTTAGCAAAATATTTGTTGTAGCATTGATTTAGTTTGCAGAAAATGATTACTGACCGACCTGTAGTTGTTCTGCAGTTGTTACAGTCCCACTCATCTTTTGATCTATTGTAGTGATCTTTTCATTATGATTCTGATATTTTCAGAGAAAAATTAAGACCGGTCATTTTCTAGGACATAGTTTCTGCAGTGCAGAAAGAGTTCATTATATAGATACTTTTCTTTAAAAAAAACCCACTTTCTTAAGAATGCTCTTTTTTTCAGGATTTTTTTCTTTATTGCAAATTATTCAAACATTTGAATGTTAAAAACCTTTGACATATTTTGTGTCGCCCGCTTTCAGTGGCAGGGATGTGGACTTCTAACAAGCTCACTCCTGATTGGTGACAGTAGTTGCCATAGAAACATTGACTCAGACCAACTCGGATCAATCACTGCTCACCAATTTTTTTTTTTTTTTTTTTTTTTAGAAAATGTCCTCCATCCTCAGAAAAGTGCCTCAAAATCATTCTAAAAACACCAAAAACATAATTTTCACCACAGTTATAAAATAGAAAAATGAGAACAGAGAGTCAGATATTATTTTCATCATATTTTTCATTCACTCCACAAAGCCAAGTAAGCATTCTAATGTTTCCTGATGTCGACAGTCAAATATTTCAGAGTCAGCGCACTGACGAAAGGATGGATTTCATTTGCAGGATCTTAGTGACATTAGTGTGTTCACGAGCATGTGTGCACATGCATTCATTTGTGTGTGTTCTAGTGCACGTGTCTGCGTTGTTGTCGATAAAGTTTATTGAACAGGAAGCACGCACATTAATTAATTAAGGAGGAAGACGTGTTTTGTACCAGAAACACACATCTGTTTAGAGCAGCTTCTTCATCCACAGAATACAATTCTGTCATTAATTTGTGACTGCATCTCTTCTGTTTTTCAAATTGAAGTGTTTATTTTAATGTTGTTTTTATTCCTGGTGTACAGTGTCCTTGGATGTGTTTGAAAAGCGCTTTAATAAAATGGATTATCCTCTCAGTGATCATTTCCATCTGGAGTCCCTCTGACAGAAAATCTTAAGAGCAGATACAAAAAGTAATAAAAATAATCTAAACCATCACAAAAATTGCATTTACTTTAAGGAAAAGAGGAAAAGTCTGGATTGAATCCACTTAATTTGGTCCAGATTGAGTCGGGAATAATAAACTTTGGTTCACTTTATGTGGGCTAAATGTTTCCACCCTAAAAGTTTGTGATACAGAAGGACAAATGCAAAACTCTTTACAATGCAGTGATGCAAAAACAGAGCAATTATCACATTTTCATTTCTTTTGATCTAAAACAGAACATAGAACATTTTAATGAAAGAAATAATTAAATATCTAAGAAATATTTTGTAATTTTTTGAAAAATATTTGTTGAAATAGTTTAAAATAAAGAGAATGCAGAATGGAATGAAAATTGAGTAATATCAAATCAGGTCAAAGGTCATCGCCACAATGATCTTAAACATGTATTTAATTATACTTTAACAAGAAGTTAAATATCTTTTTTTCCCCATATTTACATTATAGTAGGCGAATATTGTGATGTCATAATCTGTGGCATTTTCCCCTTAAAACGAAATAAATAACACTAAAAATCACAATAATTCTGAACATTTAAGACAAATTGTGATAAGGGAAGAATAAAAAATGATCCTATATGATTTGTAAGTATTTAACATATTTTCAAGCCACACTTTTGTGTCTTTTGGTTGTTTTATTTCATCACTGGTGTATTTGAACTGCATTGTTGTTGTAATTACAGTATGCTCTTTCCCGTACTTTATGTGTGCTCGGACTATAGTAAGTCTGACTCTTTATCCTTTTTCTCCATTTATATGTAGCTGTGTGATTCTATTTCCAGGTATTCCTATTCCTGGGAGTTTCTTCCATTGTGTTTTCTTTCTGCATTCTATTTCATTTCAGGGGGAAAAAGGATTTAGCTGCTTTAAGTGTTGATTAAATTTAGACATGGTTGTTAATAAAGGGATCCTTATTATTAATTGACTTGAAAGATTCTCTTTTGGGCAAAGATTATTCCTTTATCGAGAGTTGTAAAAATGAATCGATCTGAATTTGATACTGCAATTGTTTAAGTTAAGATAATCTTTAATATTTTGTCTTTAAAATTTCCCAAGCATCCTTGGAATTTTCTCTGTGTACTTTTACCTTCAGTTCAATGTAAAACCATAGTTTTTTGTTTCTTTTTAGCGTCTGTTTTTATTCGTTATATATTTTTCTATACTGTTTTTTGGACAATTTCTCACTATTAAGGTTAAATTATGGTCTGACCTTCCATTATTTAAATGATAAGTTTTAGATCTTTTCGTAAAACCATAGTTTAGATTTAGAAAGTTGATTAGTTTGGGAAGAAGGAGTGATTCTTTTTGGGCCATTTATCATTTGTGTCAGTGGAAATGTTGCTGCAAGTTTGTCTTTTCTAGTCTTATCTAGTCAGTTCAGATTCAGGTCCATCAGCATGCATCCATGGCCAACATTTCTTGTCAGATTTTTGGCAGTGGGTGGTATAAACAGTGAAAATACATTTATAGAAACTGAGGTATTTTAACTCATTTTGATACATTTTCCAGCATTTTAATCTTCTGGCACTGCAGACCCTTCTTACACATAAATAAATAAATGAATAACTAGAGAGAAAAATTAAGAAATAAAATGGAATATAGAATAAGCACACATCCACAATGTTCCCCACTCGAGCCTTTTCTTGCTTCTTTGAAGTATTAGTGTGGCTCCTTGTTTCTCCTGTGCACTCGGTGCCACACGAGCGTTTGGTTTAATGGCGCTCTTTTCCTGCTTTTTCTTGGTGGTTCCTGAAACGCTGCCAGAATGAAGTCTGGTAGAGACCGCGCTGCTTCCTGACTGTCTGGGTATCATCAGGGCTGCTGCATGCATTCAGCTTGTTAGTGAAGCAACAGCTAACAGCATGTTTGTTTAGAAATAAGAAGTTCTAGTCAGGTGACTCTGCAGAATTTACCTTTTTATTTTGGAAAAATGTGATTCCTGAGTGATTCACAAAGACCTGCAAGATTACATTTTTGTTGTTGTTCTTGTGGTTTGTTTGGCTAAATCGTTTTTTAAATTGGTGTTCAAGGATTATTATTTTTTTGATTTCCGGACAGGTAATAACTTTGAGACTGTAAGACCACCGCAACCACAAATGAGCAACATCCAAACAATTCATTTCTTTATTTTGTTAAATAACTGAAAACAACAACAGGCATGTCGGCTCATTTTTTTTTACCTTGTTTACTCAAGATATCAACTGAATAACTTGTTATCATGAGATAACTACTGTTTTCTTGAGATAACCGACTAAAATTATAGTTTTTTTCTTGAGAAAATGAGGAATTAAGTCATTATCCCACTTTTTCTCAAGATAATGGATTAAAAGTAACAGCTGAGCTGCAGTTGTCTGTGCAGCTGTAGCTGCGGTAACCTTTTCCTCTAATGACCATGGCTGAGATTTAACCCCTTGACACCTGTTGATGAAAACATGCATCACTTTTCCACACTTACCTTAATGTAGACCCACTTGAAAGCAAAAACATCAGTGATTTTCTTTTTGTCATTGCAGGAAATAAATTCTGGCATCTAGTGTTGAGAGAAATTCGCAACATTCCATTTGTGCGTGCATAATTCTTGATTTGTAACTCATACATTTATGAGAAAAATGATCAAATAAAAAATACATTTTTTTAATCATTTTTAAGTAACATAAATAAAATTACAACAGCTTGAAAATAACGTCTTGCACAAATCTTTAAAACAATACACAAATTGCTTTTCACGTCTCCATGAAAGAAAAGATTAATCCGTATGTGATAAAAATCAAGAAATGCACAAATGCAAAATTATGCACAAATCAACAATTATGCATGGGGATGATACTGTTAAAAAAAAAATTTTGGACTGACAAACTTATCACATTTTCAGCTGAGTTTTACAGGAGACTGTAAAATGCACTGAAAATGCTTTAGTTTAAAAAAAGGTTTTGGTTATGTCTTTTATTCTGGTTGTTGTTACTAAGCTAGAACTGATTTTCTGTGAAACAAAAAAAACTCAAAAATCAATTTTAGTGCAACTTTGGTAATCTATGAAGCCACATTATGAGGGTAAATATGTGTCTAAACATCCAAGCCTCAATAATACACACACGAGCGAGAATCACACACACACAAGTTTTATTCACACACACATGTAAAACTGAATGTGAAGTTGCAGGAAAAAGAGGAACATGTGAGAAAAATGTGTACTTGTGGAATATAATGTGAGAACTTGCTTGACAATAACCTTAACTTGTGTGTAAAAATGTTACATGTGAAGAAAAATCACACACACGCACAATTTAACTTGAGGTTGTGGGGAAAAACACAACTTGTAAAACTGTGTTGAAAAAAATCTTTATTTGTAGCTTCAGTTTTCTTCTGTAGAAGAGTTTCACACAAATGCTTTGTGAGTCTCAGAGTGTTTTTGACCTTTGACCACAGATTTGGTAGTGACGTGTGAATTACGGTAGTGCCCACCGTTTCAGATTTGGAAAATAAATAATAGGGCGTTTGTTCCTTAACCATTTTCTCCTTTGGACTGTGCATCCATATATCGATCCCTTGGTTTTGCACTATTTATGTTTTTTAACCACAAGTTACAAATTAAAAACCTAGTTAGGTTAAAAACAAAGCTGCCTTTCCCTTAGACACCACCTCTTCTTTAAGATAATGGGTTTGTTTCCCTCATGACTCCTCTTGTATTGACTGCAGAGCTGCAGCAACGCTGTTAGAATCAACTCCTGCATTTCCTACACCATATTTAGAGACAAACAAGCACTTGGCTGAGGATCAGTGCACAGTTTTCACAGAGAAAAGCAAAAATATGTCACAGACAATGTTTGCTCTGTTTGGTTTGGCAGGAGCTGAACGCTGATGCAGAAAACACTGCAAGAGAATGCACGTATTAATGATGTTCTAGTTTATGCTTTTATGGTTAGATTTTAGAAAATGTTTCCACAAATAATGTCGATTAAGTTTTGTTTGCTGCTCTATGTCTGTAAACTCATCCTGGGTTTTTTCTTTTTTTACCCGTTTGTGTTTCCTGCAGTCTGTCTTCGTCATAACGTACCATCCTCCGGATAATCCGGAATACAGAGACTTCCAGAGGAAGCTCCATGCCAGAGCTCAGAGGGATTTTGGAGTTCATTTGGAGCCATCTCTGGTGAGTTCTGAAAATCATCACAACCTTTTTTTAAATTTTAACAAGACGTTAAAGACAGAAAAATTGCCCCACTGAGAGGCGTGATTATCAGCTCTGAATCATGAGTGACATTTGCATTATTGTTGGCAAATATTAGGGTTGCATTGACTGTATCCCAGACATTCCACATGTGAGCTGAACAAAGGCACCATTATCACAACAAAATTGCATCAATTAATTTCATTCCACTTGCTGGCAGGAGAATAGACACCTCCTTGTCAAAGAACAAGCAACCCTCCTTCCTCTATCCCTAATCCAAACCCGATGTTGTGTAAACAGGCCTGTGGCTGCTGCTCCAAATAACGCTTCCTCTTGCAGATGGACTACATCGCTGGCAGCTTTTACGATGGCTTTGTGCTGTATGCAATGGCTTTGGATGAGACTCTCGCAGAAGGCGGAGCCCAGAACAACGGCATCAACATCACAAGGAGGACACAGAACCGCAACTTCTGGGGTGAGCTAACGTCGGTGAACTGCACCAGAAACCTGCTGACGGCGGCAGAAAAACGATGCGGCGTTCTTGTACAGATCAATGCGGCCTCCAAAAAAACTGTGGAGCTGATAACCAGAGATGCTCTCCAGTGTTGTTTCAGGTAACAGGAGCAGACTCTGTGGTGGACATGCTCTGAGGCAGCGCTGCAAAGCAGCACCAGACCCAAACTGCTTTCAAACACACTCTTTCACCACAATAATTACAGAGTGATTGAACATTAGTCACACAACTCTCCATTTAACGGTACATTACGTTCTTGGTGTGGGTTCGCACTCCCGTCTTTCTTGCCTCTGGTTGCCAGATCTGCTCTCATATCGTACCGAAATAAGTGGAACAATGGGATTCTGTTGTTCCGGCTTCATCAGGCTTGTTTTGTTTGGCATGAAAAATAAAAAAGAAACATGGAGGGAGGGGGCAACTCACAAGGAAACAATGGAAAGTTTCACCGTCATTCCGGGTGCTTTAATTAACCCAATAACGTTTCGGGTGTTTTAAAAGTCTCAGAACAGTTTTTATGGAATGTAGGGCAAAAATAATGATTTTTGATTTGGTATCATTTCATGTTTTTACTAAACAGATGTTTTTATTTTTTTGTTTTTTCAGGAGTTACAGGACTGGTTTCCATTGATGAGAAGAATGCCAGAAATATAGATGTGGACCTGTGGGCGATGACCAATCAGGAGACAGGAGAGTACGGGGTGAGATAAGGCTTCATTTATTTCAGACGAAGCGGATAATAATGTTGAAAATTATCTTTTTACATTCTTTTACCTATATTTCTCTTTTCTCTCTCTTAAAAAAAAGTACAATTATTTTTTTAAAGCACCAGACAGAAAATATATGAACAAAAGAAATATGGCACATGCCACAAAAAGGCACATGCCTTCTTTAATCCCAGCTTTCACACAGCTCTGATGATTTTTTTAAATTTGCTATTTTATTTGAATAGGGACGGTCCATGTTAATTTGTATTCAGAATAGAATAGAACATCTTTATTGACATTCTACTTGGTACAATGAAATTCTTAAGTTGCTCGTAAATGTGCAAAAAAAAAAAAAAGGGCACGAAATAAGAAAATATGAGAGCATTTCTGAAATGCCTTGTTTCCACTGAGTAGTATAGTAGTCCAGTCCGATATTTTGAGCGTCTCCACTATAAAATTGACACATTAAGCCGGACCGAACCATACTATTCTTAGTATTTCATAGAAAAATGGAATGGACCATTTAGGGCAGAGCTGCTGTTGATTGGCTGAAGGTCATTACGGCATTCCTCTTCACTGCCAGGAAACAACATTTAATGGTTTGTTTATATAAAAAAACAAGATCCAAGCAGAAATATCAGCTGCTGGATGACCTCCGTTGTAGTTGTTTACTTCACCCTGGAAGCGCCAACTTTGAGTCGAAGTGTTCATTTGAATTGTCTGGACAATTTTAAACAGGGCCGTACCGTAACAAGCCGCTCGGTGGAAACAAGGTTTAAATGTACCAGGGTTAGCTGAAAAGCTCATTTTCAACTGTAGATCCTCGGCATGGTGTATGTTTAAAATTGTATTTAAGTCAATACAATGACTCTGTTATTCTCAGGTTTCAGATGTCTGTACAAAAATGGTTAACATTACAATAAATTTCAATTTTATAAAATTATTTATAAATATATATATGAATAAAAAATAAATTTTGATGTGTGATATTTTACTGATGTGATTTTTGTCTGTGAAGCGGAAATAAGATCTGCATTCTTAAATGTAGCTGTTTATAGTAGTTTATACCTTCGCTAAGAATGAAAATAAAAAAAAAACTTGCATGTTTTAGCTTAAATCAAAGCCAGTTTAGTTGAAACAGAAGCTTACAGAGGCACTGATTCAGAGTGACACTGCAACACAGATGCATAAATGCAGATCTAAAGGGATGAATGTCTCTGCAGTCATTTAGATTTTATAGTTTTCACTCAAAGACTGCACTTTGTTTACATCTGCTTTGTTTTACTCATGAAAAAGTTTTTTTTAACCTTATTTTTGTCAACAAAAGTCAAATTGTATTGAACTTAATTTTGTTAGGTTGGCAGTTCCAAGAGAGAAGATGTTTTTATGCCATTGTGAGATGACTACAAACAGATAAAATATGTTTTGAGTGCTTTTTACACAGAAAGTATGACTGACTTTACCTCTTATTTTTAAACTTCCTCCTAGGGTCACTTCATACAAAGAATATTTCAGCTTGTAACTGTGCTCTGTCAGATTTAGTCTGACTTTCTTATTTTCCAACAAAAAAGAGATTAGATTTTTCTAAGCAAAATCTTTATTGCACAAAAGTTAGGGAGAAAAAAACATTCTTGTTGAGGCTAAATGAGCAGCCCTGGTGTATGACTGCTGTCAAAATAAAAGCAAAACTTACTACAATATTTAGTTTCATTTTACCTTTGTGAGATCATGAAAGTTCTATTCTATTCTATTCTATTCCAGAAAAAAACTTCTACCAATCAACAACTTTGCTTCATTGAATTGTTGTCATCTGTAATGATAATAAAACAAATCTGCTGATGTTCTCTTCCTTTTTGAAACTGAGTTTGTTGTAGTTGCATTTTAATTTGAAAACTAGATCTTTAAAAAACCAGAAACGTAAAAATAAACGGCAACTTTAGTGCCGCTCAAACCATTTTGAGAGATATTGTCTGACGTTAAACTGGTATGTGGCCTGAAAAAGGTTGGGATCCACTGGTTAAAAGTGTTTGTTTTGCACATATTGTTCGTGATTTACCTATTCTGAATCACATGCTGTAAACGCTGTAAACAGAAATCAATGTTTTCACAAAGATGGCTGCATATATGCTGCTTTTCAGATTCTAATCATACACTTTTCTGTGCTGCACAATTGTGTACTTTCTATCTTAAATAGTTTTCATAAGTTGTATAATCAGTCAGCATAAAAAAAAAAAAAGAAATCATGCGATAAATAAATGCCCCTCTAATCACGGTAATTTCTCTCAAAATTGTTTTCGGCCTGGTTACTCTTGGGTGCGTTTGCTTTTGTTTGGTGGCAGATGCAATCAAACTGGTGAGATTTCTCTTTAATTATAGATGAACAGGCCTCAGATTACTCTCAGCCTCTGGTGGAAATGCTGGAAACGCTGCTGCTTTGTTCGTGTTCATGTGTGTGCGTGTCTTTTTTTCTCTGGTGGTGAGGATGGAGAAGCCATGTTTGACTCCAGTCAGAGCCGTCTTCGAAGCACTCAGCAAGATTTCCAGAACTCATTTATCCTTTTCTTTTAATTTGCTCCTTGGTTGACCCGAACAGTCTAGGAGATAAGATCACACCATTCAGAATTTCTCAGCTGCCACAGTTCAGACCTCTTTTTAATGGAAATCTTATTTAAAACTTAGACTTCCACTCCAGTGTCACTGCGCTCAAGCTCTTTGGTGTAAATGATTCAGGATTTTATCATTTTTAACAAAGTCAGAATGAAATTCTTGCCCACCTCATTTCTGTTGTTTTCATGGGCCTCAGTGCCTGAAGGTTTTAGGACAGAACGTGTAGCAGGAAGAAACCTCAAAGAAAACAGGGGAGTCGTGTTTCACAGCAGGACAACAGATGCTGATCAAGCCTCCCATACAACAAAACTCACTTTACACAACTAACCTTTAGTTGTTAGGGATTTTATATATCCAAAATGCTTAAACAAACCCTCTTCACATTGATAAATAGACACAAATATATTATTTTTTGCACTGAATATAGGATTTCTTGTTGTTCTCTTTTTATGAATTTTAGCTAAAATTAACCTGTCGTCATATTTAATTCAGTTCAATTCAATTCAGTTGTATTTATATAGCCCAATATCACAAAACAATTGTCTCATTGGGCTGAAGAACGGTAATTGTCAAAAGCAGAATGTCAGTCATAAAATATAAACAATAGCTAATTGCTAAACTAAACAGAAAAAGCTAAACTAGTTATCCCTGCCCTTATCCTTCTTGTTAAGAAAAAGCTTATAAAAAAATTAATCCCAGGAAAAACAGAAGAATCTTCAGGGATGACGGAGGGATCCTATCCCAGGATGGACAGGCGATGGACCAGGACTGTTAAAGAAGAATTAGTTTATCTAACTGTACAACTACATAGATGAATAGTTTACATCCAGATAGAACTGAGGGACAGGTGGGGACGAGGTGCACAGCCAAGACGAGCCAGAGGCGTGGTCCACGGCCAAGAACAGGCGATCCACCTGGAATGTTTAAATCTCTCCCCCGGAGGGGAGTGGGAAACAGGAACAACACATGAATTGCACTGCACCAAACAGAACCATGGAGAACTAAATACAAAATAGGAGAGGAGGAAAGGAGAAGTAGATGAGAATAGAAGACAGAACCCCAGTGCAACATACTTTTCCCCAGCTCATGACTTCTAGCAGCCTATTAGCTACTGTTGTTGAAGTTTAATTCAGACATGTTATTATTAAGATGCATGTTGTTTGACAAAAAAATGTATTAATATAATATAAGATTATTATTTAGATTCAATGTATAATTTATGCTGATTTTTCATACAAATTTTCTTACATCTTCATAACTATCCTAACCTGAATGATGGGCAATCACAAGGCTCAAGAGACTTATCTAAAGAGATATCATACAAAGTTGTAGCATCTTAACATCAGTGACATCGGACACCTAAAAAAGAAGCTTTCAGTGAAATAGTCTGAATGTTCCATTTTATTGTGCTGGCCTTTGGAACAACAGAAACTTGGAGCATAAGTGGACAGACGTTATTCCACAGTCTATCACAACAGCAAGACAGTAGAAAAAAATCTCTGTCCTTCATATGGTCTATGATGCCAGTTTATCAAATTTTACCATTAACGTCAATGTTACCTTAAATTTTACAGTTTATTGTCTGTCTTTCAACCTTTGCTTCCCTAATTGCTTGAGAATATATTTTGATAAGCATTTTTATTGCTTGTTTGTTGATACACATTTATTGATCAGTGTTATGTTTTACATGTGTTTCTCCTTTTGTTTGTGGTTCACCTTTTCTTTTCTTCCTCTGTGCAGGCAGACTGTGGCTCCTCCCAGCTGATCTCCACCCACTCCTGATCTCTGTGGAGGAGTCCACAGCTGTCTGCACTTAGTTGATCTAGTTTGCTCTATTTAAGCTGAGGTCCTCCTGTGTTTGGTGTTGGTTCGTTTTGTATGTTTCCCCTTGCACTTTTGAGCGTTTCTTGTTTATGTATTTTTGCAGCTTGTTTAGTTTTCCCTCTGTTGAGGTGTTTTTTGTTATTAAATACTACTTTTGTTAATTTTTGAGCTTGTTTGATCCCTGCATCTGGGTCTCTGTCTCCTGATCCATGACAGATCAGAGTTAATGGTGGATGTTTCTTGCAGTCAAAGCTATCTAGAAACTACCTGTGGACTTTGTTTCTTTGAAACACTTTTGATTCATCATCTAGACAAAACAAGTGGTAAGAGGTGAACTTTCCCTCGGAAGTGATGATTTGTATCATGTAATGTTAATCATGTACCACTTTCTACTGCTGGTTAGTTCTCACAGCTGCTGCAGAGCAAGGTTGGTGCAGGCTCGGTACCCGTTGCCATGACAATTCATCGTATTGCCCTCTTCATTGAGAGCTTTTACTCGAATGAGTAAAAGTTCTGCTCTCCTTTCTGGTCATTTTAGGCATAATGAATTTATTAGTGAAAAAGAAGAAATTTAGATTTTCAGAAAACATTCAAAGGCAAATTGTTTGATTTTCTTGTGATATTAAAAGAAGATGGAGTCTTGTATATGTACCACAATAGTCAATTTCTTGTGAAAAATGATTTATATGTATAAAACATGAAGATTTAAGCATTCATATTTATTTCTTTCGTAAGTGACTTTGGTAGAAGATAATGCCCTCTTAGGTGTGCATTATCAGACATTAATGGGTTTCGCAGAAGTTGTGGCGCCCACTAATTTCTGATAACGCACATCTCATTTGACATTATACCTTATATAAATTATTTTGTTTTCATGAGAGAACTTTGATCTAAAGATTGAAGCGGACCAAACCGAAAGAAATCAAGCTGTTCTAGCAACTGGGTGGCTCTGCTGTCCAAAGAAGACTCTGATCAGGACAAAAAAAACTTTTTCTTTGATTCTCTTCCTCTTTGGTCCATGAAAGGTCTATTTGCATTCACACCAGTGAACAGAGACCCTCTTACCAAGAAGACCACAGTTCTCTTGTTTGGTTCAAACCAGAGTTTAAGTGAACTTGAGCACCATCAGTAGAAATCTGCTCTGGATCAGGCTAAGACCCGAATTGGATCAGATCAAATCCATCATTAGGCATGTTCAATTATACTGTAAACGAGCAACAAAATTCTCGAACAAGATCCCTTTTTTAACCACGTTCCTTATGCTGAGTTTTTCATGTAGAGATCAGTCAGGGGATGTTACAAAGTTACAAAGGAAAGTTGTCAAAGGTAAAAATCTGCTGTGAGTTGACTGTGTCCTACTGTTTCTCTGTTGGTCTAGGTTGTTTCGTACTACAATGGCACCACCAAAGAGATCAATTGGTCCCAGACAGAGAAGATCCACTGGCCCAGTTGTGGACCGCCGCTGGATAACCCTCCTTGTGTCTTCTCTACAGATGACCCTTCCTGTAACGATGGTATTAAACAACAACCCAACACATGAATCTAAAATTCTCTGTCTAGATGTTCAAAATCAGTGAAGTGTAATGTCTGTAAAACCTGCAGCTTGAATAGATGTTACAAAAAATGATTCGTGCTCTTGGTTTTATGTTTGGGCATTCACATGCAATACAGGAACCTGAGAGTTCAGAAGGTTTTGTCCATTAACTGTATAAGTAGTTAAAATTGAGCTTAAATGATTGACTGTATAAGAGAACTGGACTGAGTGAACCCTCCCTCCTGGTGTTCCAAACAGCAAGTATCCGCTGATTCTAAAAAAAATCAAAATCTCATAGACTTCTATAGAGAAAGAAAGAGCTATTACTCAGTCTTTCTATTATTAAAAATAGACATTCTTACTCTGATACCTTTTTTAAACATGTTCTTGAAAATTCTAATTTTTATCATGACTTTGTTTTTTTTCCTGTAGTTCTAGTTATTTGGGTTATAAACCAACCAATCACGTGCCTTGACAGAAGTGCTCTAATGTTGAACTTTCGTAGCTTTTGACTGACATCTTCTCTCGAGCTTGTTTTAAAGTGGAAGGGGTGTGGTCTTCCAACAAACTCACTACTGATTGGCGAGAGTGGTTGCCATAGAAATATCGATTCAGATCTTCTCAGACAATCACTGCTTTGACTACAGATGCATATATCAAAACGGCCTAAATGCAAATTTGTCAGGCGGCTGCATTTTTATATTTTTGGGAGGCGACAGTTGCATTTTTACACTCCACATGGTTGCAAAGGTTTCAAGCAAAAGTTAAAACTTCATGGTGACTATTTGATTTTTCTCTAAGAGTTGACATTGGTCAGTGACTGCTTGGGCACATTTCAAGGTCATGGTGACAGGCAGGGGTGACGCCATTACAAAATCTGACAACAGCTGGGCGGTTTCAGGGTGGTGGCAGCCGGATCGCCAGCCAGCAGCAGCTCTGATTGGGTGATGTGTAAATGTCTCCAGACGGTCGCCATTCCAGAAACCTGGTAGTCCCCCAGCCAGCAAGGCCAGTGGACCCCATATGGTTTCAAAGTGGGCAGAATATGTGGCCCCACCTGTGTTTGGCTCCACTGCCCAGGGATCGGCAGCCTGGGCAGCGACTTTGCTAGCTCTGGCAGCCCCTGGATAGCCGAGCTAGCTACGCTGTCCACCAGGCGGATGGCTCACTACCCTAGCCCGCTACTGAGTGCCAACTTAAGCCAATTTAGGCTTAGATGGGGCCACCACGGAATCTGCGGACAAACCCTTCTGTGCCCATGTTTTCTGCCCACTGTTGAACCATATGGGCCCTGAACTTGTCTTCGCTAACTGGGCCCAGAGATAAACAAAAAGCGGTCCATTCTTTACACCTGACTGCCACCTCACTACCACCGTCTTCATTTATGACCACGCCAACAATTTAAAAAAAAAAAATGGGCGGCAGCATGATATCTTAAACATTCTGCCGATGTCTCCCCATCACTCAGTAGCAGTTGTATTTGTAACCGTAGCATTACTGGCAATTTCTGTAAATAAATGGTGACTGAATCGACTATTTTGTCTGAGATGGAAGTAAGCCATTTCCTTCCAATGATGTCACTCTCACTCGGTCCAGTTCTCATGTAGTAATTGGTTTTGCTTCTAAGGATTGAAGCTGAAAGGCAAATTCCAACTCTCATAAATGTTTTGTGCGGAACTATGACAAAAGACACACATTAAAACTGTAAAATATATCTCACTTTTTTGGGAACGCTGGTTTGTTAGAGACAACTAACCACAAATCCACAGAAACTGTAAGAAATGATGTAATGTCTACTCAACCACAAAAAGTCGCTTGTCCAGCAAGAGAATAGAGATTAGAGAATGACCTTCTTGATTTGCATCAGTTTGTTGCGTAATAGTGGTTAAAGCCTTTATGTGCTGCTTTAATGATGATTGGACCCTCATTAAACTCATTTATGCCTTATGTGAGAATAACAAGTCTCAGCCTATAACACAGCACAGCATGCTTGTCCAATTCTGCTGTAAGCGCCGCTCAGAACCAACAGTTTTATGTCCAACCAGAGATTCTGCCCATGCCAGTTTCCAGAGGAGAGCTGTGCCTGGAAGTGGGACCAGCGCTGCTGCAATGAAAACAAAATAATGGGTCCACAGTAAAAGTCAGCTACTGATCGTGTAAGCAAGCTGTCACAATGTTTTCATAAAACATAGGCGCCATTTTGAAGAGACAGTTTGTCAGAGGAAAAACAGACCTATCTCTCGATCAACCTCAGGTATTTACTGAACAGAAGCTGTAAAGTTTAGGTTTAGGTGGCGCCTCCAGAAAGCCTCCACAGGGGGAGGGAGCCAAGATGGGTCCAATGAACATCTTGGGGAGGCACACTCAATAATCCTTCTTTGGGAGACGGATTCACTTTGGCTCTTCTATGACTGTCTAACAAGAAACCCTCAAGTTAGAAACCCAACACCTGAAATCTGGAAAAAATATTTCAGAAAAACGAAGTTAAAAAAATATTAACCAGCTTGTTTTGTTGTGTAGTTAAGCAGGTTAGCTGTAATAAAATATATACATCAGATTAGAATTCAATATATAGTTAAAACAAAAAGTTATAGATTTGAAATTATCTGAATCCCATCAGAAACAGCCTAATCTCCAGTTTTTAGGTGTTTTGGAGAAAAAAAAGATAAATTAAATATACCATTATTGAAATGAAAAAACATTGCTGAAGATTAATGGGAGACAATGGTAATTATCAATGTGTCAGGTTAAATAAAAATATATAAAAACGCATTTATTTACACATGGTGGATGATCTGTGGTTAAAGATACACTCTTCTGAAAATCATATTTTGGGTGTTTTTAATCTGTTCTTCGGTATTTTGTTCACAATAGAGAACATAAATAAAAAATATTGCGCTAAAAATTGCATTTCTGGGTATTTTTTTTTTTAAATCTTTGTGAATAAGCAGCAGAAGAAAGTTTGAAAATTTGTTACAAAGAAAACACACTGGAAATGGGCCACAAGCAAAATGATATATTCATAATTAAATGACATCTGGGAATGCTTTAAAAATGGATCAAAAGATGACCAGACTGAGACTTTAAAGGCACATCAGAGTAACATGGTGACACCAGTTCTTCTGTGGTTTCTGTCCCCCCTCTAGACATATGATGGAATTTTAATTTTTGATTAAACCAACTGCTTGGATCACCAGATTTATCAACTTTGATAATCGTTCACTAGGTAATTTAATAAAACATTATGATTTTGATTGTCAAAATTAATAAAGCATAGTTCATCAGAAAAATGTAAAGGTGCCACTGCTAAAAAGCCAGAAGGGTGCTTTATTCCTGGGCACTGTTTCTGCAGTTTGTTGTCGTCTGCAGGAGTTCCAGCCGGCCTGGACTTTAAACGGGTCACTGTCAAACCTGACATTCATCCGTTTGTTTGTGTGATTGCTGATTTGCTTGGGGTCGTTGTCCTCCAGCGCAAACAGCGGCGTTTCAGCTGGCAAACAGATGGGGTCCTGAACCAGCAACAACTATCATTCAATTGCACATTAAAACAAACACTAGGACAGGACAGGGTGTTCTGCACATCTCCAAACTAAATATGTGCAGTTTCATCATGATCTACACAGTTTTCATGAAACTGAACAAAGCATGATTTGCTTAAATGTTTCATATCGATATCAAATTTGTGTGGGACAAAAAATGTCCCTAAAATATTTGTATAAGTCTTCTCTGGTGAAACATCTGTTCTTCCAGAGTCCAACTTTTTGATCAGATAACTCTTGACTCTGGCTTAGTTTGTT
Source organism: Oryzias javanicus (assembly GCA_003999625.1). NCBI lineage: Eukaryota > Metazoa > Chordata > Actinopteri > Beloniformes > Adrianichthyidae > Oryzias > Oryzias javanicus. The sequence goes on from CM012448.1 coordinate 5,266,584, forward strand.
TGGAAGCTAAAAAAGGAACTCTGTTTTCTTTGTAATATTGGACAAAGAACATCCAAGTGTAATTAGGTTTGAAGGCATTTTAAGAAGGAACTAGATGAGGTTTTTTTTTTTGTGTTTCCTAAAATTGTCATCATTGTTAGAGAAACCCATCTCAAACTAAATATAAGAATAAATTTAAAGCATACGCATCAGATCAAAACTAAAATAAAATAAAGATGAAGCAACATGGATGACCTTAGGAGTGACATTAAAAACCACAACAAAAGCCCAGATATGTTTCGTGAACAACTAGGGAACACACAAAGAGCATAACTGCAGCGGAAAACAAGAAAACAAAGTGAACTTTTTTTTTTGTTTTTTATTATTTTTTAAACTTAATCTATTGGCTGTTTCTGACTCTGCTGGATGAACCTTTATACCTTTACCCATTGACTGTATATGAGAACTGGACCAAGTGAGTGTGACATCACCTATAGATAATTACTCGCTTTCATCTCCAACCAAATAAAGTCAACTCAGTCGCCATTTTGTTATAATATGGACGCTGCCATGCCAGACATCATCAGTAAGCAGTGATCATCTGAGTCGGTCTGAGTCGTCGTTTCTGAGCGTGTTAAAAAGCCACACCCCCACCATTTGAAAGTGGTTCAGACCAGGCCTATCTGTTAATCAAACGTTTTGATTGGTCCATGAAAAGTCTATTTACATTCACACAGAAATGGATCATGCCAGAATCAATCCACAAGCGAACAGAGATCCTGATTCTCAAGAAGTTTATATACTTTTATTAAGGCGTCTGATGGGTCAGTTCATAACTTGAGTAAATTTCACTAAAGAAAAAATATAATGAAAAAAATGTGATGATCAAAAACGTTAGAAAAAATGTAACGGAGCAGGAATGACTATTTTTAAAATAACTGAGTAACAGCTGTTCATTTCTCTATAGAGGTCTATGGTCTGATCTGATAAAATTTAAATTATTGATTTTATTTTCTAAATTTGATTTATTTATTTAAAAACATAAAAAGTACTAAAGAATGCAAGCAAAATAAAAATACAGGAAAGTGAAGTCGTGTGATGGTGTGTTACAGAAACCCATCTGGGTTTCTTCAAGATGGGAACCCACCTCTGTCAACAAACATAATAAGTACAGAAAGTAAACAAATAGAGAACTAGATTGAGGAATCTAAAGCAGAAAACCAAAGAACTCAAACATAACCATCCAAATCAAGTTGGTTTTATAATTGGTAAACATGCCTTCTTTTTTTCTTTTAAGCAACATTAAACCCCATTTTTATACCTTGAGATAAAAATATTTTTTTAAGTAAATTTAATTGAATCTTGCTATCAATAACTCAAACTCATTTAATAATTTGTTGCCACGGTAATGTAAAGAACACTTAATTTGTGACTTGTGGATAAGAGGGAGGTGGAATGTCTGCCCCTGTGTAGTAACATAAGAGTGAAGTTGATTTTTTTATGGAATTTGTTTGGAGAATTACCCTGATTGATCAAAAATAACCAACAAACAGTAGTCATGAATAAAAAACAAAGCAGAAAAAATGTTTAACATGGAATACAGTAGCTGCATGTACATGTGCAAAACGTCTTTAATCTGATCAAAGATGATATTTGTCATGATTCTAGGCTTAGGTTTTGTCATGTTCTGTTTCCCTGTCTGTCTCACCATGTTAAGTTAAAATCATCCACAGTTTTCTTCATTTAGTTAATCAACCTCAGCCTATTTTAAGTGTCTGGTTTACAGTTGCTTAGTCTGGTCATCTGCTCTGTTCTGTCTCCATTTTGTGTTCTTCATGGGTTTTTGTCGTGTTTTAGTTAATTTGTTAACTGGTTTAGTTCCTGTCATCCAGCTTGGTTTCCTGCGTTTGGTCTCTACCTATTCCTTATTAGAACTGTGTACATGGACACTGAAAAATATATCAGAGTTTAGCAAATGTTTACAACCATCACACATTTGATCTGAAGAAATCATTTTGACATTTTGAAATGTCATCTAAAATACCAAAACAGCTGTAAAAGAAGAAGTAGTGGAGTTCTGTTGAAAGCAATCATGGAGCAAGGTGGTCTTTTTAGTGGGCTTTTATTATAAGTATTTTTATTTTTCAAAGTGACTATTTGCACATAATCTTTAAACAAAAGCGGTCAGTGCTGAACTTTTTTCTTGGCTGCATGGACCCAGAGGCAGGGTTGCAATAGTGGTTAAGTTAAAACGCGACAAACATTCAGCTTTGAATGCAGACTCCAGAGCTCGCAGGCAAAGTTTTCCGGCGTCCGGTCTCTTTGTTCGGAGATATGGTTCTTTATGGTTCCCAAACTCTGGCCCGTGGGCCACATCAGGCCTGCCTCCACATTTGGCCCACACATTATCAGAAATGCCGATCGAGAACCAAATAGAACGTGACTTTATATTGCACCCTTCTGCAGCCTGAACTATGATGGGAGAGGATATGTATTTATTATTCATTATTTATTCTTTATTATTCACGTTTTTCTTTATTATTATTGTTGTTAATATTTTTTGTCCATAAATAAACATAGCTCTTCAGCTATTTAACTCATTCACCTAATAAAATATAGAGCTCTATTTATGCTAGCTTTTTAGACTGTTTTGGCATTTACGAAGGATTTCTAAACCCTTTTGGGGTTTAGCTAATATTTTACCCACAGGCTAACTGTTTTGGCTAAGTTGAGCTTTTTTTTTCATTTTAGTTTTTTAGATATATAGCTTTATTAATCCTTTTTGGACGTGCCCGCAGGGAAATTGAAAAAGGGCTTTTTAAGCTAATTTGGAGCTTGGCTAATATTTCAGCTTCATGCTAGCTATTTTGGCTAAATTAGACATTTTACCAGTTTTTTTGTGGTTGATTTGGCATTTAGCTAATATTTTAGCCAGCTATTCGTTTAAGTGCTTTTAGCTATCAACTTCAGCATTTTCTGCTATTAGCTTAAGCGTTTTTAGTTATTAATTTTAGCATCTTCAGCTACTGGCACAAGCATCTTCAGCGGCTACATTCAGTTTACAGCATTCACAATAGCATTATCACAGGTAATGCAATACATCTAGTTTTACATTTTTTTTTTGTATTATTTTTTTAATGAAGATTACAGAAATGAATTATTTAAAATTTGGCTACGTGTGGCTTTCTGGAAAACTGTAAATGTTTACATTTAGGCTGGGATTGTTACCCAACCTCGGCCCCACATCTGAGAAGAAAACAGTTAGCCTCCTCTGGACGTAAAAGCCAGCGCAGTAATGACCCACAATTAGAATGATTGTTTACATGCACTACAATCAGATCAATTGTCAGCATAATCAGTCAGAAGGAAATTTTGATCCAGATGAGTTTGATCGAGTCATATAATTCCAAATGTTTACAGGAAACTTTTTTATTCTAATCAGGGTTCGAATCTGATTACTTGTCTTCATGTCCATTTTAGTGCTAAATGACTCCGTCCTTTCACTTGCCTCCACTGGTCGTGTACGGAACTGCAGCATTTGGCTCTTCCTTGCTTGTGACAAACTGCACGGTGGGAACTTGGAGTGATCACGGCTTTGCGGGTTTCAGTCATCATGTCTGACTATAGATGCCCAAACCAGAGAAAATGCCGTCCCTTTCAGAGTCCATGTGTGCAAATGTCAGATTATTCCACAACCAACCACACGTAAATTCCTCTCAGTTTAGTCCATTCCAAACGATTACAGTAATGATTGCAGTGAAATGAAATCCTTAAATTGGTTTCTTCTGTTATTTCCATCGTTTATAGCAGGTGATAAAATGTGGCTCCAGTCGGGGTCTAACCAGGAGGAACTGATGCCAGTGTTTGCTGCCTTGACCGCCTGTTTTCCATCTGTACTGCAGAAAGTCACAGCTGTGATTTTCCTGACACCGTTTGAACGTGACCTCATGTTGAACAAATGAGAACCTCACCCTCCTCTTTTTCCCTTTTCCAGGTCTCCCGGTTCTGGGAATCGTTGCAGTGGGTTCTGGGCTGGCGCTCATCATTTTTGGAATCTCCAGCTTCCTCATTTACAGGTGAGCTTGAAATTCCTGCTTTGTCTCAAACAACTGATCTGAACGTTCCTCGAAAAACAGTTTTCAAACAGGTTTGCAGCACTGTGCAGCAAGATGCTGGAGCTGTATTTATCCAGCTGTTGCTACAGCAACAAGCTCAGCAGCAGACGGCATGAAAGCAGTTATGAAGTGTGTTTAAGCTGCCAAGTGAGCCCATATAGCAGCCCCAAATGAGGGTCACTGCCACTCTCACCTAATGATCATTAGTGTGTTTTTGTGCTGGATTAATGCTGAATGCCTCGCGTTTGATCCGCTGCTGATGCCAGGCTTAGCGCATTTTAGTCTGCGCTTGTTTTCCTCTCTGAGGATTACATGCTTATTTGTCAGCTGGAAAAAGTCTTTCAGTGTTTAAAACCTCTGAAATCCTGTTGGGAGATGCAGACAGAAGGCTTCCTCCTCACACAGTCAAACCATTTTCTCGAGCTGGATTTGAAAGAAGTTGTTGATGTGGAAATCGCGTCACAAACAAACCAAAGCTTGACTTTTTGAGCAACTTACAGTTTTCTGCAGTTTTGTCATTTATCAGCAGATGAGACTGCAGAAGTGGAGTAACTTAAAAGGGCTGAAGTGAGGTGAAGTACTTCTGAGCACAGCTGCTCATTCTGAAGGATCCTGAAGAGGGTTTGATGATCTATAAGTCCCCAATAGGTAAACCTGCCCCAAGTCTAGGGGAAAAAAAAATACGAAAGGGGACAATAACAAAAACTAGACACCAATAAAATGAACACAGTTTATAAAATTAAAAAAAAAAATCTAAATGAAATGATTAGTGTGCTGGTTTAAACAAAAAGACAAACCAAAAAGGAATTAGAGCCTTGGCCAAACTAAAAATAGATCAGGGAGACATGCTGACCATCGGAGTCAGCAGCTCCCTGCTTAACGAAAATCTACCGAAAGAAAACAAATAAACAAAGCCCACTAATGAAGACTACCAAGGTCCAACCCCAAACTAAAATAACAAAACCCAGCAGTGTATGACTGCTGAGGACAAAGAGGGGGACAAAGAGGGGAAAAGAACAAACCAAAACCAGCACAACAAAACCTCAAGCTCTGCTCCCTGCCTGCCTGAGCGAGGCCTCCTCCAACTTAAATATCTGGCAGGTGCTGACTAAGGACTATCGGCCACACCTGCCAGGTGAGTAGAATGACTGGAGATAGAAAAGGGCAAAACAGCAGCAGGGCTTAAAAACCTCTACCCATAAAAAATGGAGGGAGGGTGTGTAACAGTCGCCAGACAAAATTATTGCTTCTCATTTTTACAGTCCTGTAAAATCGACATGTTCTGCATACACGTTGGTTTAGTCCAGGGGTGGGACAACTATGACCCGCCTCCACGTTTTGTCCATCCCTCAATATTAGAAACGCATGAAGATTCCATGTTATTTCGTTCTCCTATAAGGTGAATTACCAAAACACTCTACTCATCTGCTCAAATTTTAGAAAGTTTTTGTGCCCCACAAGCCGAAAAGTTTACCCACCCCTACTTTAGTCCAAGCTGCAAACTGGGCTGTTTTTTTTTTTTTTTTTTGTCTTCTGTTCATGCAAACCTACCTCCGCTTCATGGTCATCGGGGTCAAACTTGTTTGGCTACCCGCTTACATGTTAATCCCACGGTTGGCTTCTGTTCTGGTGTCGACGCTCCATCCGTGTGAAGGGATCCTCACACTTCAGCTGAGAGCCACACGGCAGCGAGACATTTGTTTGGTTTCACTGACACGTCCACGTCTGCCAATTCTGTGTTTATTAAGAGCTGATGGTAGTGAGCCGTTATGTAATCACGGTTTTGTCAAACAGCCGCTTTGGATGTATGAACGTAAAACACCCCATAATAATCGGAGACACATTTAAAATTCTGCTCATTAATTGGGGTGGAAGTGTTGCTTGCGGTTGCACTTTAATGTGGAAACATTTACAAACATTGATGATGATAAAACGTCAGCGCGTCTGTTTCTTTTCTGAATAACGACGGATCACTGTATAACTTTAAGCAAATGTCAATCAAGTCGTTTAATTATTTAAGTGTTTTTAGAAAATATTGAACCCCCTCACTTTATACACTTTTCTCAGACAGACATGAACATTTTCACACCTTTCTCTTCCATAAAATCAAAGTTTAAACCTTAATTTAAAAACAATTTTACAGAATGAAAACTGATCCTATTAAATATTTATGTAGATTTGGAGATTTTCTTCCCTAGATTGACAACATTCTACAGCCAATCAGGTGGCAGAACTCTGTAAAGATAATGATAATAAAAACATGCAAAATTGTAGGAAGAAAGTTTGGAAAACAGGGAGACTGCAAACGCTGAACCGTGATGTAGAGAAGGACCAGTGTAACACATGTTTGAAAGCGCTCAGACCAGCATAGGGGTCCATGAGCCTCGTTTCCACTGAGTGGTCTGGTATGGTCCAGTAAAGACTGGTATGGTCCAGTTAATTCTGGGGAGCAGGTAGTAAGTGCGGGCTCCTTGCCTGCAGTCTAACTTTAGAATTTAGGAAATTAGACAGAGTGTTGCTTGTGTGGGAATTCTACTTAATTTATATTTTTATTGCATAACATTAAGATTAGTTTGGTGATCTGAATCATTTAAGTGTAAAAAAATATGCTGGCAGCATTGGTTGTTTTGAGGAACTCCTGGTTAAAGAGCTGAGTATGCAGTCATTTGTTGCCTCAAAGCTGACATGCTTGTGTCTGCATTTTCATTTTCAAAGCTTTTTAAAGGTTTTAGAAGGAGTTGAATTTTCTCCTAGCTTGGGTTCAGAATAGCTATTAATATGATACCCATCCGCCCCATTCCTAAATCGTCTATGACTCTTCTAAGAGAGGGCACACTGACCGCTGTCAGCTGCAGGTAAGACAAAACCTCCAGTCAAGATTATAGACCACCCACGTACTTCAGACTATTTATGTGATGTCATCATTTACTTGTATTTTTAGTTGCATCTAAATTCACTCACTATTTCCTTTAACCTAAACAACTACAAGCTGGATTTTAACTATTGACTGTATATGAGAACTGGACTGAGTGAATCTGATGTCACAAATAGAAACCGATTTACTTTTGATGGAGTAGAGTCAATTCAGTTTCCATTTTTTGCAATACTGATGTTGACAAGCAGTGATTGATCCAAGTTGGTAATATTTCTATGGTAACCACTCTTAGCCAATCAGAGTGAAACATTTTGAAACATTTTTTTTAGGCTTCTGATTGGTCAGTTTATAGCTTAAATAACTTGCGTTAAAAAAATATATTAGTAAAAAGCGAGGATTATCAAGAACACGTAAAAAAAAAAAAAAAAGATCTCAGAGCAAGAACGGTTAATAGAATAACTGAGTAATAGTTGTATATTTCTCCACAGAAGTCTATAGGATTTTGGCTTCTACTTCCTGTTTTGAACACCTGGGGGGAGGAGTCACTCATTCCAGTTTTCATATATAGTCAAGGATCTAAGTGTAATTCAAACACATATTCACTACATTTCTTTTTGAAATGCTTTGGCGAGGAACATATATAAATCATCTCCCTGGCGCAACTTTTTTCCACCATTTTCAAATGACCAATCATTCAAACACAATGCATTGTGGTCCGTATTCCCCAATATAGTGAGCATCAATGTATTCTTTTTTTACGGACCAAGTGTGACCCTTGAGACAACTTTGTTTGTATAGTGATGCTTTTTTTTTTTTTTCAAAGAGCTGAACCAATAAATAAAATCAACTTTAAAGAGATCCACTTGTGACGTTAATCTTATCGCTTAAAATCTGAGCGTTCCCGAAGCGTCTCAAGATCTGAATGAAAGTGGCAGGTTCTTACAGATTAGCTGTTTTGCCAGGAGTTTTAATGGGAACATGAGTGAGGTTTCACTTGAAGTGGTGGTGTGTTCATGCAAACAGTCGGCTTGTTACTGGAGTTCATTTCAGGTGTTATTTCTGCTGCTCAAATGTCTTGAGGGTTGTGCTCAGCATTCAGCTGAGAAAACAAATGAAAACTGTTGCAGCGCCTCCGGTCTGCATGTTTACGGTGAAGCATTAAGCCTTCTTTAATTACCCATGAAGTAAATCATGCATGCCTGGAGTAATGAAGCTGCTGGAAGGAGCTCGAAACTCTGCTTGATGTCATGGAAAATTCTGCAAGTAATGAAATGAAAATTAATGTTTGTTTTTTTTTTTAAACATTTAATTAACATAACTTCTAAATGCATGGGTGTCTTAAATGAGCTGATTTGACGCCAATGAACTGCTAATAATCACAACCATGATGTGATGGATTTCTCAATACTGACCAATAACACTAACAAGTGTTAATCACCAGCCAATCACAGTGGATTTTGATCAGAGGAGAGGTGGAGCAAAGATGGAGGAGCAGCTATCCGCCTGAGGTAAATTCACTAACCCTAAATCTGAGTTGATCATGACCAAAAATTCAATTCCCTAATAAAAAGAATCAGACGCTTGAGTTTATTCTCATTATTAAAGCTCACACCTATTGTATTCATTTTCTTCCTTAGCTTACGGTTCAACAAACACTACATGGTTTCCCAGCAAGATAGCTAACCTTCCCGAATGCCCGATTGGTAAGTTTATGGATAGTTTTTTTTTTTTAAAGCTTGTAATTTTTTCTCTTGGGAAGCTACTTTCTCTGCAACATTTGTTAAAGTGACCATTAACAATGAAAAGTCTGAAAACGTGTGTTTCTAAACTCTTGTGTTCATGCGTAGCTACACATGTTTCTTTATATTTATAAATTCAACATTATGTCACGCTGAAAATAACAAAATAAAGGGCGTTACAATATTACAAGCAACAGTAATAATGTCTGAGCAGCCAATAAGAGAATAAAAAACATTATGTAAAATAAAAATATATATATAAAATAACAAAATTTTAATGTATTAAAACAACCCTAAATTATAAATAAATAAAAAATGCACTAGATTAGATAAAGTGATAAATTATCTAAAGTTTCATAGCATTTTTATTTCCTAGTCTTTGAATAGATTGACATAAGGATTCTAATTGTTTCTGAAATCATAGCTGTACAGGTTACCACAACCGTTTTAAATGCTCTAGATATAAAATGGATGGAGCTAAACCAGGTCGAACTCTGACTGATCAGGGACTCGGATATTTCGCCATACTTGGGGCGTAACTGGTGATGAGCCTGGCAACGTCTGTGTTTTGTTTTTCAAATAAAGACATGATGACATGATGGTTCCGCCATTGCAACAAATCGAGCCTCATCCAACCAAAACAACTCAAAAAGAAGCCCCTCCCTGCTTGTCCAGTGTGAACAGCATGGGCTGAATGCACCTTTAGCATGTTCTTGAACACACGTCAGATTTGTTCGTAGGTTGAAGCTTTGATCTTCACACCGGGCATGCGATATTTTCAAAAACACGCTAAAAGATCGTCTTTGAACATGTGTGAAAATTACTAGCGATGTGCCAAAACATCAATATTGCGATATTGCGACATTTAGTCCTGCGATTGATTCTCCATGGCTTCTCACCATGTATCAATCTTTTATTTCCGTTTGAAGAGGCCGTAGAAGGTTATATTTGTCATCCTTGGGTGACACGTTCCTTTAGGGGGCGCACAATGCGAGACTGGCTGTCCTGGGCACCAATGTGCCTGGCAGCTACTTGAATTATTAAATTTTTGTTCTGTCGTTTACAACAATTTTGCACTAAGTAATGGCACTGATGTTCATGTTTGCTATTGTTAACACTGAATTTTATTGATAATTCAATTTTTTAGCCAATTATCACAATATTGTGAGATCATCGATAGCATGAGCCATGTATCCCACGTATCGTGTGGGACTCAGTGGCTCTGAGCCCGATTAATTTTGAACTGGTTGGCACTATCTTGAATTGAAAGGGGCGCCATCCATGCATCAATCAGAGTCTCTGATTGGTCAAAGTTGGGCTTGGTTTAACTTCCAACACACATTGAACTCGCATTTTGTACGTAGAGTCGCAAAACAAGAGATTTTCAAACGCAGAAGCACAAGATGCATATTTACATGGACTTTTTAGTGAGAAGGGTCACTTGAACGTGTGTTTTTCTGCAACAGTATTTAGATTCACCAACAAATCTGACAGACATCAATCTCTAGTGACTTCCTGTTTCTTCTTCTTCTTTTGTTTTTTGTTCTCCAGGCATCAGCATTATCACAGAAATGACGATCCACGTCTTCATCAGCCTGAAATACTCATCTTTGACTTGACTTTTCATATTTTTGATAACATTTAATTGTATTTAAATATAATATATAAATGTTAATAATTCTTAAAATGTAATCTCAAAAGATATTCTTAGTTTCGTGTAAACTGATGTGTGGGGGAATGTAAACAGAGACCTGCACAGATGAGTGGAGATGCCCAGAACTGTGATATTCCTGCTGGTTTTTGGATTGAGTGTACCCTACAACCCTACAATTACAGTCCATAACTGCAGCTGGCATGACATGTTCTCAACAGTAAAATGACCTGAAATAAAAAAGGGACTGATGTTCAAAACCTTCTTATGTGTGTCACTTTCTTCCAACAAGTGTTTGCAGGTTCAGCCCCCTTAAGTCCAAGGTACCTTTTTTTTTTTTTTTTTTTTTGCAGTCAAAACTTTTGTTTGGCCGCCGCTGAACTGTGAGTCTGCAGGGGACGTTGACCGGCACAGCAGCTGCTGTTGTTTCAGCGGCTCGGCTGCTTTTCACAAATGGAACTGTTGAAACAAAAGAACCAGTGTTGCCCCCTCCCCACCTCTGCGCACAGAAAGGTACATTTTTGGGGGGCTGGAGTGGTTTAATAATCTCGAATTCTAGCAAGTATTAGGAATCCCTTCTGCAACAAAACTCTCAATTTTGGTTTCTGAGCAGCCAAAAGCCAATAAAATGAGGAGCGGAGTTTGGGGCCAGCGCGGCTGGAGCAGGAAAAGGCAGAATCACAGGGATGTGCAAACGCTGCAAGTATTCCCTGCAGCCATCTGGAAGTGTTTTACACCTTTTAGATTTCCCTGGAATGCCTGCTCTCTGCTTATTTTTCATTTCTAAGTGTTTCAGACCTGAATTAATCCCCCACCCTCCTACTCAGACAAAAAAAAAGTTAAAACAAGCAAGCAGATACAAGCGAAGAAATCAGTGGAGTTTCATTTTTGAAATTTGTTCTTGCTGTAAATCATCAAACTCGGGGTAAGTGCAGCTCCCGTTGGATCTGCCCCACATGTGCTGGAATGCTCTTCTTCTCTGCGGGTCTTCCAGTCCGAGCGGCGCTCAGAAATAACTCTGAAATCATGTCAGAAACACGAGGAGACCCATTTCTTCGCCTCTTCTGATCTTTTCTGATCTGCCGCCTTTCACTTACTGATAATCAGAGACGTGGATGATTGGGGAATACCCAGAGGAAGTTCAGATTCCATAAAAATGACCCTCTCTGACTGGCTGGCTATAACAGGAGTGGGTGACAGGCTCTACTCGCTGGTCTTGACCCAAAACAAACAAACTGACCCAAAAAAGGACAAAAATGTCAAACTTGAGCTTCATTTCAATCATCTGACTTGTTCTGGAAGAATCCAAACATTTGAACAAATGTGAACACACAGAAGCTCTTTGTTCAAATCCTCTTTTCTCATCCCGACTTTGCTTTAGGATCCATGCTCTGATCCAGAGCCGATTTAGGATTTCTCCTCTTGTTCTTCTTCACACTTAAAGAAGCCGACAGCTCTGGAGAGTGAGCAACTAAAGTTCAGAGGAAAGATTTGAGCTTTTGCTATTAATTTGAACAATGTCTAATAAGATGTAACAATCATTTTAAAGTATAGAAATAATATTATATTCTGGAATAAAAAATAAAAATCATGTTAGCAAAGAAAACATTTTTTTTTTCACTTAAAAAATCCTAACCGTGTTCTTCTTCTTGCGTATTTCTGACAATAAAAATATTTTCGCAGAAAAGAGACGCATGAACTTATGTAAGTATTTTTTCCTGTATATTTTACATTGACATCTTATTTTTGGACATAAATGCTGACGGGACAGTACATTTGAGGAAAACCTCTCACTGCCTTCTCCTGCAAAAACCAGAAATCAATCATTCTCTGAATGACAAATCATTCAGGAAGAATGCTCCGCTGTCAGCGTGCAGAAAGTTGTTGCAAAAACGGGATCTTCTGAAAGTAGAGACCCTTGTTTTAAGAAAAATGTCTTATTTTCTGTCTGAAAAGAAAACAAATCTTGTCAAGAAGGTTTTTCAAAGGCAAAATAATCTTAGTTTAACAAAACATGTCTGAATGACTAGAACTTTTTTCTTAAAATACGCATTCTTACCATTTTAAAGATAGTCTTCCAATGTGGTAATAATTTTTGACTTTTTCTTGCTGTGTATTTCAATCAGGACTTTTACCAAACTTGCCTGTTCAGAGGACTTTGATCCAAAAGTCTTGTGATTTGTTCAGATGTGGAACCTCTCCACCCCCCATCAGTCCCTGATGTGACCGCCAAGGCGTCCGCTGAAGTGTGGCAGCTGTCTTGCATATGGCTTTGAAATTTGTTACAGTAACACACTCCTGAGCAAGCAGATAATGGCTCCAAACAATCTGACCCCCAGCCTAAAAGACTGAATACTTTTGTTCCTGTAGCAAAATGATATCAACTACCTTATATGCTAACAGATCTTTGACATTTGAATATTTGAAGAGTATCTTCCTCAGGATGACTAACAAAAAAGTAGATTTTGATTGTATTAAAGTTCAAAATTATAGCATAAAAAGATCTAATGTCTCATTGATACCGGGTCCGGCTGCTGGATGTGGACCGGTTCCAAATCACAACTAAACCAAAGCTCAGCCACCATGAAAACTGGTGATCAAATGTGACTGATTGAATGAAGAAAATTGGGGTATTTTTCCATACTGAAAATGATCTTTTGGCATTTTCTGGTAATGTACGAAGAAAATTAAGCTCAAAATGGCATTTTTAGTGTTTCTTTATTCAAGTCGATGTAAATCAGGATCATGTGGAGAGAGTGTATTTGACATGTAGAAAATATGCTGGGCAGGCCTCAAGCTCACAGAGGGGAAAAGGGGGCGGGGTTGCTCCACGTCAGTGGTCACAGCCACAACTCAGATGAATTACCAATGATCTTAGTGACTATATCCGAGACCTGCGGTCTGCAATCTGGGGCTCTGGAGCCACATGAAGCTCTTTTATCCCTTTATTGTGGCGCATTAGCTTTAATAAAAAATGTGAAAAATTGAATAAATAAGAGATGAGTTTGTTAAGTTTTGTCATTTACTATTAAATTTTGTAGAAATGTTTTTTAAATTTGTGTTTTTAAGTCATAGTCAATAAACATCTCTAAAAGTTTTTTTTTTATTTTGGTAAATTGCACTTAAGAGGTTAAAGTTTTGAACAAATGTGCTTTAAAATGATTGATTATTATTTAGAGTTGTGTGTTTTCAATAGAAAGCTCAGCTTATTCTAAATGTTTTGAGTTTTTTTTTTTTTTTTAAGAAATTGATTCTTCTAAAATGTTTATTTTTGAGTCTGCTGCAGGTCGACTGTGCAGGTTTGTAACTTTTCTGCTCTCCTAGACTTGTTTACATAAAAGTGGGGTCATCTGGACCCCTCAAGACAGAGCGCTGACCTTTTTTGTTTCAATGATTGCTGGTGTCCAATGGCAGACATGAAGTCTTGTCCACCTTTGTCATGGAAGGGCTAACGCCTCAATATAAGGGTGGGGTCATCTGGACCCCATAAGAGAGTTGTAGGATTACTCTTAAATTCATAAACGGATCAAAATTCCCCTTTGGGGTTCTTTACAGAGAGGAATGAACAGTAAAATGCATTTAAAACCTCAATAAGTGGAATTTTCATGGTAGGGCCCCTTTAAGAAAAGCTCTTTTAACCTTAAGTGTTGCAGACTCCTGTCCTATACAATAGAACTCTTTTGTTTTTTTTTGACAAAAATGTCATCATCATAATCAAAGGACCTCTGGGAACGCTTATATGAAGGATCAAAAGATGATCAGAATGAGATCCAAGCTTCAACTCGTTGCCCTCTTAGATAAAGTGAGGTTGCTGTAGCTTCATGGTAAAATCATCACCCAAAGTGTGAGATCCCCCTGCTGTTCTCTGTGTCCTCGCTGAGCATCTGGCCTCTTCCTCCACAGGAAACTGAAGCTGGAGAAGGAGCTGGCTGGAATGCTGTGGAGAGTTCAGTGGGAAGACCTTCAGTTCGAGAGCCCCAACAAATACCACAAGCGAGCGGGCAGCCGGCTGACGCTCTCACAGGTAGAGGCTCTTCTGTTCGCCACCTCTGCTGGTGGTGGAGGCTGATGCTGGCTCCGCATTTACCCCTCCTATCACCTGTGCTTTAACTCCACGACGGCTCATCCTGAAAATGTACTTTCTCTCTGTGAAAGCGATTCAGCAGATTCTCTTTGTGCGCTGACACATTCTTTCAAGCTTTTCCGTTCCAGCCATGCAGACGCTTAATAAAGAACTCTTAAATAGGCTCCCTTACAGCGTATAAACCCCCCCCCCCGGTTCCTCAGGTGTGGGGTTCTGTCGTCTGGCGTCTCCTCTGGATTTCAGCTGGCACGTGCACGTGTTCATGAGAAGCATGTGCACAGACGGCTTTCATTGCTGCTCAGAGACTGGAGGCTCAGACATTTTTCCAAACCCTTCAATTTTCCAGAGTGCCATGTGTTCCTGGTGTTTTTACACAAACGTGGAGGTGTCTGTGTGTGTCTCTGTCATTCTTTCTCTGTTTGTGTTAACTTGACTCACAAGGAAGAACGGTTTCCTCTCTGTTGGTTGTTACCTTTTTGTATTTTCCCATCTTGAAAAGCCATTTTCATGTAGAATTTGCTTATTTTAAGTTGATCGTGACCTCTGTGACCGGAGTTCAGTGTGGTTTTGGGGGTGACAATAGACCCTTTTCATGGTGACGTCCGATAAAATGGCGACAGGGCCGGAAATGTGAATCGTGACTACCGGTTTACAGGTTTAGATCGACAAAGTTGACAGCTAAAAGCTGCTTAACCCCAATTTTACATGAATAATAAAAGGTAACCTTACTAATTTCTACAGAAAATTGTGCAATATTTATTTTATGAATGTCCTACCAAACTGTATTTTCATTACCTGATCCATAACAAACTTAAATATAAATTTAAATCATCCTTTAATATCTGAGGTTATATTGATCTTTCATTGGAGCAGATTTTATTTTAAAGACTTCTATATTGCTTGATGTTATTCGCATGTGTTTTAAGTGCGATTGAGCACAAAAACTGATTGAAATTCATGTTGGCCACATGTAATAGGTGCAGCTAAAATGTATATTTCTGCATGTTGTCCGCGTGTGTTTTAACTGAGCCCAAGGCTAAATTTTATTGTTGTAATATGGGGTATTTGTTGTTTTTTGGGGTATTTTAAGGGGTAATTGTAATCATAAGAATGTTTAACCAAGTGGCACAGTGAATATTTTAAGTGTCGCTATGAGGCCACATATTTTCAGCTTTTAAAATAAAAGCAGTCAAGACAAAAGTTCAACTCTGGCCGTACCGATTAGGAAATTTATTTATATACATTTTTGACAGTTTCAAACGATTTTGTTCTTGTTTGCCTTTATTATCCTGCAGGGATCAGACACGGTTATGAGCAACAGGAAAGGGGAGCTACGACAGAAAATAACGCAACAGTTATTAGTTTTTCTTTGTTTTAAGACACGTTGAAACTTAAGCTCTGTTTTTAGTGATTGTGTGAACACAGAAATGTAACTTTAACTAGGCAGAAAAGATCCTCTGCAGCTAGCAGTAGCGTTAACATAAATTAGAAGAAGAAAACCTTAATTAACTTAATAATCTAACAAGTAGCATTCACTGAATTTCCTGTAATCTTCGTCTAACTATGACCGGGTAGTTAGAGAGAAATTATCCACGACTGGTTTAATATCATCCATACGGTTTAGTGGGGGCAGCTGTGGAGCGTTCTGCAGGAGGAATACTGAGATTTGATCTAAGAGGGAAAAACAAATACAACCAGGTAGGACATTAATACAATAAATATTGTATGTTTACAACTGGTTAGGTTACCTTTTATTACTTACGTAAAAATACTTAAAACAACGATTAGCTGTCAGCTTTACTGTTCTAAACCCATAAACTAGAAGTCGCTCTGCACACTCATGTAACTTCACGTGAAAAGGGTCTACAGCTTTGTGTTTCCATTTTGATTGCTTTACCGACTGACATGCTGGTTTTACTTTGATTTATTATAATTTTTAATTTCTTGTTTTTTCTCTGCATTGGGTGTTTTTTTATTTTAGTGTACAGTATCTCTTTGTTTTAATGTGATTATTATAGAACTGTGTAAAATTCGATATTCTGTGTTTGTTTAAATTTCTCCGTTTGTTTTTCTACTGTCTTCATTCCTATCTGTCCATCTTTGCGATTAGTTAATCGCTTCACGTTGAAGAAAGATGTTTTTAAATCCAGAATCCTGAATTGCAGCAGAAAACCTTTTTTTTTTCTTTGTGCAGTATCTATGTTGCAGTGAAGTGGAACCGTGTTTCCAAATGAACCTTTTTTTTTTTTTTCTTTCCCTCCTCACACTAACAGACACCTTTTCTTCTGCTTCCTACCTTCTCAGAGAGGCTCCAGCTACGGCTCCTTGATAACTGCCCAGGGAAAATATCAACTGTTTGCAAAAACCGGCTATTTTAAGGTAAGGCTTAGTGAGTTCTGACATTTTCAACTCCTGCACACTCCTCTCCCACCCACACATGTGCACACAGAGAAAGCTGGAGAGGCGAGAGACAGAGAGTGTGGGCGACTTTAGGCAGTTAATGTGAGCTGCTGCAGAAAGCATTAGTAGTTTTCCTTTTTCTTTCCTCCCGTTTTACGCTCCCACCCCCCCCGACAGTGTGGACAGAGCCATCATCGGATCGTTGCCGCTCATTTCCGTGTTTGTGAGAGGCGGATCCATCTCATGGTTTTTGTTTTAAGATGCAGGCGTTTGTGTCAGAGCTGATGCGACTGTCATCGATGCTTTCCAAGCTGATGCGGTTCATGAATGTGTGGAGGAAAGGAGACACAACTTAACATCTCCTCACATGTGTTGTTGTGAGGGTTACCTCCTGATTTGTAGAGAGGAAAATAAATAAGTAAAATAGTGGTTGGCCTTTGCCATGTCCTCCTCCACAGCTCCCCTCTGTGCTTTTTCAGAGACGTGTGGCTCTTGTCTGCTTCACCTCTCGTGTCACTCGCAGGGAAACCTGGTGGCCATCAAGCACGTCAACAAGAAGAGGATAGAGCTGACGAGACAGGTCCTAATGGAGCTGAAACATGTGAGTTTCAATGCAAAAGGTGCTTCAGACGTTGATTAAAAACCCTCAGATCATTAAATCCTTCATAAAGATTAAGATTTTTATTTTGATATTATAATTGAGGGGGGCAACTTGACACTAGTACTATAATTATTATAGCACTGATATGATTTGAAACTATTTTATTTTGGTTACCTTGGCAACTTCATTAAACACCATAATTCATCATTGGCTATAATTAGACATGGTATACATTTTTTTTCCTTTTATTTTACTTTTCCTTCTTTTTTGCTTTAATCCATTTAGGTCAATAACCATGTCAGTTTTAACAGTAGTTGCTGACCTATTTATTATTTTACAACAGTTTTGGACTTTCTGTAGCTAATTTAGCTTCTATTGTTTAACTTTGTAACTGTATCAGCTTTTGATTATCCTCAGCCTTTTAGCCCGTGTTCGCTTCATACTGACTAATTTACCATATTGCACGCTATTCTAACTGAAAAAACCCAGAAACAAGCTCCACCCACTCACCGTGACCCGTAAAAGGTCAGAAATGCCTCAGGAAACATTGTTTAACCAAATATCTAAAAACCTGGACATAGTTTCTGCAGAGCGGCAGGAGTTCATCAGAAATTTCAGAATTTCCCATCATCCTTTTGTCTAGACTCTACTACTATCTTACTTTCCTTCCTAATCCAAACTAGAGATGAATTTGAGTTTACTGTGTCTTATTGATACTAAAAAAGCCACAAATATTGGTCTGTTTTTAGATAAACTTTTTGACATCATGGATACTTATTCCAAATAGAACCTTGTCACTGGGAAGCTTCCGTTTACAGTTATAGACTGTTTTTGTGTATGTTTTATTTTTGATAGGGATAAATGTTGCTCCAGATAGATCCCTGGGAATGAGAACCTTATGGTTTACAGTTACGTTTAATTATCAGTACATGATCTGAATGTTTCAGATATATTTTCAAAGTTTAAAGTGATAAAAAAAAAGGTTGAGTAATGTGACTGCACAGTAAAAGAAATGTGCACTCTTATAAAGAAACAAAAATGAATCCAACTTGGTGTACAACTTCAGTATCTGCAAATATCAGTCACAGTTGCAAGGAGAAATATTGGTTATTGGAAAATTCTATATCGGTTCATCCCTAGTACCTACCTGGTGAACAATATCAGAGGTATCCAGCAGAGCAGTTTTTAGTCAGATTCCAGTTCAATTGAGTAAAACAAAGACGTTCATGGATCTATTAGTCTGCGAGTGGATGCGTCAGAATAGAAAGCAGAGCGCTTGTGTCTTGCCGTTTTAGGTTCTACGTTAAACCTACAAGCTTTTCCAAACTGCATTTTTTTTGTCTGCTCCTGATTCTCATCAATTTGAAATAAAAAAAAAATCCTCATAAATTCTGTTTTCATTTCTATATAATGTCTTCCATCATCAGAAAATGACTACAAGAACATGTTAAAAGCACCAGAAGTAGCATTTTCACCCAGTGTGTCTTTAAATATGAACATTTTAATCGCAAACAAGAAGCCTGTTGAGACATTGGGTCTGATTTCAAATGCAAAAAATATATTTTATATATTATATTATATATATATTGTATATATATAATATTATATTATATATTATATTATATATTTGATTAAAAAAAAAGACCAAATATTTTTGCAGAGTAGTCTTTTGCATTTACCATCACCTCTTTGACATGTGTTGACATGTGTTGACACGTGACACGACGATGTAAAGCTTGAATGCAGATTTGTTTTTTTGCTGTCCCAGTGTTTTCTCCTGCCAACAAAATGTCCTTTGTGTGAAAAACATAAACATCTTCTATCTTCTGAAAAACGAACCCTTTTTTGTAGATTTTTGGTTTTGGACACAGAAAAACGTCTTTTCAGAGCCGCACACAGGAAGGACCTGCCAGCCCTCGCTTCTGTCCCGAACACGAGCCCCTGCAGATGCCGATCAACGCCGCTGGCTGGGACTCTTTTACAAGAGACCGATAAGGAGCCCCCCCCGGGGGGGCTAATGGGGACGGAAACATGGTGTGGCGCAGTAACAGACGTAACTTTGAAGTGGCATCCACTTGGCTGCAGCTGTTAGGAGAGGAGCAGAGGACGGCCCCTCAGGCAGACGCCCCGGGGGGGGGACGGCCGCTGCCGAAGCTGGCACCCCCCCTCCTCCTGGACACCCCAGAGGCCTGATGGGCTGTCAAACCTCAAAGCTTGTGTAAAAGCCAACCAGATGGGAGAAGAGGCAGGGCTGCCAGTGGAAACTAAACCACTTTTCTTCATCTCCCCTCCTCTTCTCTGTGCCCCCCTCCTAAACTGAGTGGGTCAGGAGAGATTATGTAGGCCAAAGGGTAGGCAAGCATCTCCCAAGCTACAAGAGGGGCCACTGGCTCTCAAGTTTGGTGTCAGGGCTGCTGTCAGTCACAGTTGTGGGTCTGGGGGGAGGAGGAGCAGGGACGTGCCCCCCCCCCCCCCCCCCGGATCGCTCACATCTCCGTCTTTCACGTCGGGTCTGTCCACTCCACCTCCAGGTTCTCTCTTCCTCCTCCTCCTCGGCACACTGGCTCATTCATAGCCTGCAGGGTTTCAGCGGCAGACTTTCCTGATGAACTGTTGGCAGTTTTTCTCCAAACGTGCAAACGTGTTGCATAAATGTAACAACCCCCCCCCCCCCCCCCCCACCACCACCACCACCACCACCACCACCACCCCCCTCCTGGCTTTCCACAGGGTTTGGGAGTGTTTGGAAAGAGTGACGCTCACTTCTGTGTGGTTATTTTCAGATGAGGGACGTTCAGTTCAACCATCTAACCAGGTTCATCGGGGCCTGCATCGACCCCCCCAACATCTGCATCGTGACGGAGTACTGTCCCAGAGGCAGCCTGCAGGTAACACCGAACCCCAATGCTCACCTGTAAGTGACAGGTCTATGTTTGGCTGTGGAAGGCTTTGATCTGAGACCAAAACAAGAGACAGATACTGAAAAATACAGATAGAAATACATACATTAGAATCAGAACAAAAAAATCAGAAATGAAAAATTACATCAAAACATATACATGACCATTTTATTTAGAAACACTGATGGTTAAAGTGTTAAACCCTATAAACCTACTTCATCAAATCATTCACTTAAATATAATATTGTTTTAATTAAAATGTTTTTTAAACTTTCATAAAATCCTCAAAAAAATAGTTTTCATTATCCTTTTTTCCTTTTAAGCGAGACAGAAATAATTACGACATGATGGGGATTTGGTCCATTTTTGCTCACAACAAAGTTAGTCATAGAAAGAAAATATCATCATTATTTTTCATGAAGAAAGACACTTTAGATACCCACTGACTCAAATTTGATACAAACTTTTTCACCACAGTGAAACTGTTTATTTTACAAAAGAGTATTAGGCCCACCTTAAAAGAAAAAAAAAAATATAGTCTTAAAATGATGAAAAAAAAGTCATAATCTTTTCAAGAAAAAAATGATAAATTCATGATTTAAAAAGTTATAATTTGACTTTTAACTTTTAAATTTTAAGATTAGTCATGCTTTTTTCTAAAAATAGGTTGTAATTTCATGAAGTTTAAGTTTCAAATTAGCAAAAAAATCAGATTTCTCTAGATTGTCTTTAGCCCAAATTAAACCAGCAATGTTTGACTGTCTTTGTTAAAAGATTATAAAGTCAAAATTCAACATTTCATTTTTGAAAAATAATTTCTCCTTGTAAAATGACATTTTTTTTATTTAAATTTACAACTTTCTTCGTGTAAAATTTTGACTTGATTCTCTTAATTGTATCCTATTATTTAGAATATGTTTACTTTTCTTTTTTGTTGTCCTAAAGCTCCATCACATTCTTTTAATACAGCAAGTAGGCTGGTACTATAAAAAAAAAAGGATAACAGTAGATTATTAAAAGTAAAAAAAATAAACACAACTTTTTCCAACTTAAAGTGTTCTTGAGCTTTTATGGAAGCAGCCATTTTGAAATGAACAAGGAAAGGCCTCCTACTGCCCCTAGTGGACTGATGATGAACTACACAGCAGAAATATACGGATCGCGCGGCAGGGTGGTCGACTCTTGATTGGAAGATTGCAAGTTCGATTTCACGTCTTGCCCTCGCATGTGTCGAAGTGTCCCTGGGCAAGACACTGAACCCCAAATTGCCTCTGGTGGAAGGTTGGTGCCAGTGTCTGTCAGCAGAGCCACCAGCAGTGTGTGAATGTGTGTGTGACTGTGAAGCGCCTTCGAAGGAAGGCAGAAAGTGCCATTCAAGTAAAAGCCATTTGCCATTTTACCATTTAAAGTTGTGAAACTGAGATAATTAAATCAACAAGAATAACAATTTAAATTTACCACGAAAAGATGGTGCTTTTTCAACAATAAAATGTCACATTTAGATTAAGCAAAATCACAATGAAGACAAACAAACATTAATTTATGTTGCTCATAAATCAGAGACATCTTCACGCTGCTCAAGAATATCTCTGAATCTGCTTTACTTTTTGTAAATTTACAACTTTATTCTCGTAAAAAGTTGACTTTTTTCTAAGAATTTTTCTGTTTTGCAACTTTGTTCTGTTTTTTTTTATGATGGACCCAATACTCAACATTGCTAAACTTGTTGAGAAGCATTATTTATAATACAGTTTCAAAATGTAAAAAATGTTTTTTCCCTGAACACTCGAGTCAATATTTCTGCATCTTAAACGAACATTGTTGTAAACAAAAGCTTCAGTCAGTATTTTAGCATAACATACAGTGAAATTGTTATTTTATTGATACTTTGTAACAGAAGAACCCCTATCCACATCTATCTGAGTCTAATGAAAAACCTAAATATTTAAGCTTTTATGTGTTTTGTAAAATATTTTTATATTCGCTAATATTTGGCGTAGTCCCAAACTGAAGAAAAATCTGCTTAAACGCAAAATCTTTACCATACTGTAACTTTTCAACCTTGAACATGATCAATGTAATTCCAGCAGATTTTTCTGTTAGGATTACTTTGATCGTGTTAACAATTACAAAAATAAAGTAAATCAAAGAACATAAATACTGGCGCTCCAGTGTTAAAGGGGGAAAAGCCGAGTTGATCCTAAATGAACCAAAAGGCTTTAATTTGAAAAGGAAACATAGTTTGTAGGATTCTTCCTGAGATCAAGAAGCTGAAGTCTAAACCAGATTCTCCTGAACTGCACCGCAGGCGAGTCTGTAAATGATTATTGTCTCGGATAACAGAAAAGCATAAATCCCTTTAAGTGTATTTTAGATCAATGTTGACGAGGAAAACATAGGAAAAAGTGTCACAAGCAAATCTATAAAGTCTGGATTACTTTACACTTTACTGAACAGACTTTCTCTCCGGTTCGTCTCCTGGTGTAATGACGGATTCTTGTAGTAGCTTTCCTAACTTTCTTAAACCCTTGGATTCCATCGCTCACACTCCAGACCAAAGACATGTTAAAAAGACAGACAGTCTGCACCGGCTACATCCAGCTAGGGGAGGGGGGGTCAGCTACAGGTCCTTTCAGTTATTCTTTAATATCCTGCAGGCCTTCATACTGAACATTTCCACATATCTGCCCTCAAGATGTGTCTGATCCCAACACAAACATGTGGGCTTTCGAGTGTGTAACATCTTCGTTCCATGTCTCTGCTTCCCCAGGACATTCTGGAGAACGAGAGCATCAACCTGGACTGGATGTTCCGCTACTCGCTGATCAACGACATCGTGAAGGTGCGTGACTGCCGGGCCGGGAAAGGCCGTGCGCCTTTGTTTACTCGTCAGTGTTGGTAAAGAGGGTGATGCCGGGCTGCTAAAAAGAGTCTTTGTGCACCTTGCAGATATGCACAGAAATGTCTGGGTTGCCATGGTTTCACATGAACAGCGGTGTGGAGTGAGGCAGGAGAACACAGAAATGTATTTTTGGCACAGCGGGCTGCATTTAAGTGCAGCTGATGTTTCAATTTCATAATGTAATCCTCAGATTTGTTTAGGATGAGTCAAATCGGAATCGCTCCCCACAAAGAGGCCTTTGTTTTCTGGGCTCGGCGCTAGCAGCAGCAGGACTGAGGCGCCGCTGAGGGACGTTTGACTCACCGTTTCCACAAACCACAGAGCGCGGCCCCCTCCTCAGAGAGATTAACAGTCAATTTTAGCTAAACTGGCTCCTGACCTGTCCGTCTTTTCTCCCTTTTCATGTCACCGTTCACGCCGGACACCTTTGTGCTGCAGGGCATGAACTTCCTCCACAACAGCTACTTCGGCTGCCATGGGAACCTGAAGTCCTCCAACTGCGTGGTGGACAGTCGCTTCGTCTTGAAGATCACAGATTACGGCTTGGCCAGCTTCCGCTCGTCCTGCGAGAACGATGACTCCCACGCGCTCTACGCCAGTAAGCACCGCCCCCCTCCCCGCCAGCGTTCAGCAGCTGCAGCCGAACTCTCACATCTGTTCTGTTTCCCTCTCCTTTTAGAGAAACTGTGGACGGCTCCAGAGCTGCTCATTTATGACCACCATCCTCCCCAGGGCACTCAGAAGGGCGACGTGTACAGTTTTGGCATCATTCTGCAGGAGATAGCTCTGAGGAACGGACCTTTCTATGTGGAAGGCATGGACCTCAGCCCCAAAGGTAAACAAGAAGGCTGACCCCCCCCCAGCCTGCAGATATCCCTTCAAAGCAGGAATAATAAGAATTTTTCTGTAGTCTCGTGCAGCGCACGTGCAGATCAGAGGTCAGGCAGGTGGAGGCCCCAAAACCAACAGCTCGTAACTTAGACATAAAATAAATTGGTGGCTGCTGAAATAACAGTTCAGCCAAAACACAGGAAGCAGGTTTCATGTCTGACCTCTGATGAAACGTTTTTCACAGGAAAACTGATGACGTAAAAAAGCTTCAGTCCATGTCTGTGAAGTCACACGGTCTCCGCCCCATCAGAACACACAGAAAAGGCGCTCGCAGTCTGACAGTCTGATGATATAGGCGGAGAAAATGTGAGCAAGATCTGAATTTAAAGTAACCTCGGTAATCTCCAGAGGCACTAGATCAGGGATGGCCAAATCCAGTCCTCGAGGGCCGGCCTCCTGCTGATTTTCCAGAATCCCTGCCTTACCTGCTGCTGATTGTTTGAATCAGATATGTTTATCCAATAAGGAGCTTCAATGGCAGACTGGTTGAAAAATATGTACGCCACCGGCCCTCGAGGCCTGGATTTTGAAACCTCCGCACTAAATGTCGCAGTTCCCCATATCCGAAATCGCCACTGTGTGGCAACATAAATGCAAGTTTTTCAGCAAGTTTGTCAGGCGGCTGTGCGGCAGCATTTGTAACCAGGGGTGATGCTTTCACATGCTGTGTGGTAGGGCTGTGGATGGCTTCTGAGATGGCGATCCGATTCACAAATCAAACCACGGTTCTTACTTTTTAAGATGTTTGTTGCTATGTGTACGTCTTTTTACTGGATGTAGGAAAATTGAAATGATATGTAATAAATCACCATAATTTAGTACAGGGGATCAGAATCAACAATACTAATAAAAACACAAAGATTTAGATAGAAAGGAATGGTTTTTGTCAATTTAAACATGTTTTTAATCAACTCTCTGGCTAAGTTGAGCAGTAACATAAAAAAACTAGGGCTGTGAATGTTGGCACATTAAGAAAACATAATGAATTTGTTCATATTTATTAATCGCGCTCAGGCTTCCGGCCGTGCAGCTGTGAGATCAGCGTAATAAAACTGTATAAAATAAACTTAAACTTTTATTTACATTCATTGATTGAGATTTTATTTAATGAAAGGGATATTATGGCATTTATTTGTAGTTTTGGACAAAAGCGATCTTTTATTTTAATAAATAAGTCAAAGAACTAAAGACCATGTGACGGCTGTAATGCTTAGCAGCAGCAGTGCACCCGCTATGAGGGGCGGGAGGCGGAGCTAAATGAAGCTGTTGGGATGGGGACTTGCATGAATTTTCCACAAGCGTTGTCTGAAAATTGCAGAAACTCTGCAGTTCACTGCACAAACGCCGACCCGCCTCCACTTGAGAGCAAATTCCAGCTGAGCAGATCTGAAATCCAGCTGGATCAAACTTCTCCCAAAAATGTTGTATTATTTTTCACAAACACAATAAAGAAAATGTATGAGAAAAAGAAGGAGAGGTTGTGCTGATTAAAATGTTACCAAATAAACAAGGACGTAGTGAAAATACAGAAAATTCAAATATATACATACATATATACAAAAACTGAGTTTTAGACTCTAGGTTCCAATGGGTTATAAATAAACGTTCTAAATGTACAATTTTGCGTATGATTTCATATTATGATTATTTGCAGATACTAAGTGGCTGGAAAATACTCTAACTTAAAAAAAAGGTCATTGATCGCGATTAATTTTTTCCAGATTTGTGATTCATTCATTTTTTTTATTTTACCGGCCATACAAAAAGCAAAAATATTTTTTTGTTAAAATTAAATAATTTAACTGCAAAACCTGAACATGTTCTCCAAAGTTTTACCATCCAGTACCTTCACTTTACGTTAAAAGCATTACATTTCGGGACAAATCCGGTGTAAAAAGTTGTTTTTTTTTAGACAGAGTCAGCTGATTTACATGGATTGCATCCACACTTCAGCTGAGCTGCATGTCAGCGCGAGGCTGAGATTCTGCGCTTCAGCATCCACTGGAGTTTCGTTAATTGCATTAACTGTTGAAGAGTTACCATAACCAAAAGAATGTAAACACTGGAGCCAAACCTCCAGTGTTACATTTGTTTTTTTTCCCCCCAGAAAGTAGTGAGCAGAATATCAGCCTCCATTTTTTATTGGAAAAAAAGCTCTTGTTAGTCTTACTTTGAAGATAGGAAGCTTCACTGACAAAGATTTGTTTACTTC
Source organism: Oryzias javanicus (assembly GCA_003999625.1). Taxonomy (NCBI): domain Eukaryota; kingdom Metazoa; phylum Chordata; class Actinopteri; order Beloniformes; family Adrianichthyidae; genus Oryzias; species Oryzias javanicus. The sequence goes on from CM012448.1 coordinate 5,292,933, forward strand.
TAGTGGCACTGTTCTTTCGGCTTTGTTTTAGTTCAAAAATCCAACATTATTCTCCATTTCAGAGCATTAAATACATCATTCCCTAATAGCATTTTACTACACTCTACTATATTTATAAAGATCGTGAATGAGTTGTCAAAAGTTATTAGAAAACCAGGCAGTCTGTAGATTCATCAGTGGAATTAAGCTATGTCTCCTGCTCTGGTGAATCCAGACCTGTGTTGTCTTTAAGGGTGGATTCAGACTGGACATATTAAAGTGAATCAGAGTTCGTTTCCCCCAATAATGCAAAACAAAGTTTCAGTCTGAAAACGTGCAAGTGAACTCTAGTCCGGGACCAAGAACCGCTCTCTGACCCAAATTTTGAGGTTGTTCTTGGTTACTTTCCAATGGGACTGAACTTCGGATTGCGCTGAGATTCCTCAGTCTGAATACAAAACGGTCTGAGAGCGAAACAACTGGATCAACCGTAGCAGGTTAATGGCAGACAAATGTGGAGCAACACATTAAAATGTGGGCTCATTAAACAAATTTCAATATGAATCACATTGCTTCCACAGTAATCGTTTTGCAGAATGCCTCCGCGGTACCAAAGTGGCAGTAAAACGTGTTGAACCTGGCCGTCATACAGACGTTCAAATTGATCCGCGATTTGAAAAGTGTAAATAAGTGAAAAATCCTTGAAAAAGCAGCACCTCCATCATTCTTTTTATCTTGACCTGCCCCCATGACTGCAGAGATCACATTACAAGTTTTTATCTAGAACAGAAATCTCTGAAAACAGACCAAACACAAGGCTTAGGACTCGTTCCGGAACAAATTAAGTGAACCCAATTCGGAAAAAATCCTTTTTCCGGTGTGATTACACCCTAAGTATTGTGACTATTGTAGGCCTTTTGTTTGTTGCTAATTTCTAGATGAAAAAAATATATATTGGATGAAACATGTTTTTAGAAACATTAAGCATAATTTGATTAATGCACCAAAATGGAAAACTTAGCACCACACAGCTAAGAGCAGCAGCTCGTGCTGCTGAATAAATTGATGCTCCTCAAATGGAACACTAACAGAAACCATTAAAAGCAGCTAAATCTTCATAAATAATAACCTTTGGCTGTTTCTCAGCATACGTTTTCTGCATTCAAAGGGAACATCACACCTCAGACACTCCAAGCTGCGCATTAGTAATAAAACAAATTTTTTTGCTGGAGTGGATCTTTACAGAAAATGTGCAGACGCTTTTGCTTCCCAAAGAAAATAAAGGATAATGTCAATTTTAGCACATTTGCATAGACTGCTTTATATAAAGACACCTCAGAAACTTTGTTTGAGGTACATCCTCCTTATTGAAACTGCACTCAAAGCTTTAAGTGAATGGAAGGACTCTAATTTCCTCCTTAATGTCTTTTTCTGTCTGCAGTTTTTTTTTTTTTTTACTCATTTAAATGTCAAACCATCACCTTATTGAATCAGGCTTGAATTATAGACGCTGACAGTTTGTGTCCGGACCCCCTCAGAGATCGTGCAGAAGGTCAGGAACGGACAGCGGCCGTACTTCCGCCCGACCACAGACAGCAGGTTTCACTCGGAGGAACTGACCATCTTGATGGAGGGCTGCTGGGCTGAAGACCCCGCAGAGAGGCCGGACTTTGGCCACATCAAGATCTACATGGCCAAACTCAACAAGTAAGAGTCTCACACCCCTAAAAATGCAGAACACAGTATGTGTGCAAAGTTGCATCCCACTGAGGCTGATCAAAGCAAACTCACAGAAATAAAATGACAGTGAAGCATCCGCAGGAGGAAACACAACAACACTGTCAGATGAACTCTGAGCCGTGTTGCGGAGGTCATGAAAACATTCTCTCTCACATGTTTTTCTGAAAAAAAATATTTCTGAGAGCACCAAATCTGTTAAATAAACTCTTTATTGACACAATTTGGTCAATTCTTTTTTGGTGAAGTTGATTTTATTTTGCTCCTTTAACAGAGATTCAATCTTTGCTGATTTTTTAAAGGAATTTCAAGTCTTACAATAAAATACACTTTCTCAAAATTTACATTTAAAAGCCTTTAGAACCGTCACAATCAGCAGTACAAAATAAAGTGTTGGTGAAGAAAATAAGCTTAAAAAAGGGAAAAAGCTGTAGTTGTTTTATTGCTTTCAAAAATGATATTAACAAAAGTGTTAAGAATTGTAAAAAAAAATAATAATCAAAGCTGCAATTGTTAGGGTCATCAATTAAAATAAAGTTTTTTCAATTGATATGAGGGACTTCCGATTCTGATGTAAGTGCGTCCAAGGCTTCGTTTTTCACCAGATCATTCCAAACAGTCCATGCTAATGGTGTTTTTTGTTTTTTTTTGGTGGGGGGGGTTGTCAACAGTGTTGCTGCAGGTTCCGCCTGCCAGCTGCACTCGATCTTGCTGTCCGTCATGTTTAGACATCCAGTTCGTCACGCTGAACGGCAGCATTCGAGTCACAGCAGAACTGCAGTAGAGTGTTGAAAACACCCGTGTCATCTAATTTACCGTTTTTGTTATTCAGTCTTAACACATTATTATTTTTTTTTTTGTTCACAGTTGACAGAATTATTTTTGAAAGTGTGCACTGTTTTATTTGACATCCTTAATTTGTCACTTAGTTTTACGGCAGGGTTCTCAAACTCTGTTGACCTTGAGGCCATTTACGGGGTTCCATTTGTGCCGACTGTCGATATCTTTGCAATCTCTGGAAAATGTGACACCTGCTGATGACATCATCCTTTAGGATTGGAATTTCATGCCAATCGTGTGCAAATTGTGCCATTTAAACTGAATTTAGTTTGAGTGATTAGTGTACGCGATGACTGTGCAAACTCTGTCTAAAAAAATGACAAGGTTTTTAGATGTAGTCTAAAAAAAAATATCTGAAAATCACATTGTATGATTTTTAAATATAATTTATTTGTATTCTACTGCTGCAAATGAGTATCTGAACATATGTCTAATGGCTAATATTCTGACCCTCAAAGACCTGTTATTCCACCTTTAAATATTCCACCTGCACTCCCTAATTATCCTAAATTAGAAGCACCTGTTTGAGGTCGTTAGCTGCGTAAAGACACCTGTCCACCCCTTACAAGCTGTGAGACCCCAACTACTAAGACCAAAGACACCAAAGACAAAAATGGTAGACCTTTAAAAGGCTCGACAGGGCTACACTGTTGGAGCAATTATTAGAAAGTGGAAGAGGCTAATCACAGGAGGAACTGGTCAACGACCTGTAAAGAGCTGGGACCCCCGTTTCCATGGTTACTGTTGGTAATACACTAAAACATCACGGTTGGAAATTATACAAATCAAACCAGCATATGTCCTGGCCTGTCTTAAGCTTTCCAATGATCATTTAAGAGGAATTATGGGAGAAAGTCATGTGATCAGATGAGGCCAGAAGAGAACTCGCCGTGTTTGAGGAAGAAGAATAATGAGCCCCATCCCATCTGTAGAGCATGGGGGTGATAGCATCATTTTCACCCTATTCCCTGCTTCTGCTTAGTGGATGAACACACCACTCCCTCCTCTGCCTCATCCTATGCTTGCGCGTTCACTGACACACCAGGTGTATGAACTTGATGTCCTTTATGTTAGAAATAAACGCTGGTGACGATCACGAACTCGGAAGCTCATAGGAGTTATCACGGCCAGTCACATCAAAACCAGCCAACATTAGGACAAACTAGACCGCATGATTGTAGATACAATTGAAGTGATAGCCGATTGCCGTGATGAGTATGTTTTATTTCTCCATTTGAGTCGGAAGCTGTCCCTCTGACTGCCAGCTTTGGTATTATCCTTTCAAATCATAATAATTACTTTCCACAGCTGTTACGGTTGAAATGCAGCACAGCAGTGGAGTGACTTCAGCTCCCCCTGCAAACATGTGAAAGGCAATGGGATAGACATAATGAAACCACAAGTATCTTTACTTTCTCCTCCTGAAAGGTCCGGTTCTGTAAATGTTTCTTCCTGGGGAAGTTTGACAGAGACCAGACGAGCAGTGCAGCATCAACAAAGTACCATCTGAGTGATTCTGCAAGGACAGATGGTGCATCTTTAATGCTAATGTTTGAATATTTCTGACATGTATTGATCTCATTTTAAGGATTTGATTCCCTGCTGTGTGGAAAATGGAGACTTTTTAATGAGGGAAAACCGGCCTTGAAAAGTCAATTATTTCATGTTTATGATGATTTTAAAGTCAGAAAAAACTAATAAAGTTCTTCATAAAATCAAAGTAAGCAGGAAAATTATGTTTCCTTGCATGTCTGCTTGCGTCAGGGATGCCACAGAGATTAAAAATAATCTATAAAGTGTATCTGTGGTTCAGCAGGTTAACATAAAGTCAGTCTGATCCAGTCTTAAAGTTTTATCTTCATGTCTCCAAGCACTCTCCTGGATTTGAGTGTCAGCATGTACATCCCTATAGGTTCTAAAACAGAGCAGGTCAGCATGAAACAGCAGCTGTCTGGACCTGAAGTCTGGGTCATACTTTACAAAAAGTTAAACTTTTGTTTTGTGAGAAGATCTGCAAGACAAAGCTTTGTGCTGCCCCAGAAGAAGAGCCCATGGTCAAGAGAGATTTGGTTAAAACTCCATCTTTGAGACTGCAGCGTGCAGGACGGCCTCAGCCTATTAATTTTGTCAGTGCATGTCATTCTGTATCTGATAAACTCCAGCACATCCACCACAGCATCAAGCTCCCTGAGTCGTTTGATCGTTCAGAAAAGGGAAAGAAATGAATAAAAAAGGCCCACATTTCAGTTCGTAATGATAAGCCGACCGGTAAAAGTCTCCTTCTTTAACCTCTGAAATTACTAGGAACTTCAAAGGAGAAAAAAGTAGAAAAGAGTTTTTGGAGTTCCTGAACAGTACTTGACCTTAGTTTTTGGAAAAAAACGTCTGAAACCGGCTGATTGAGCAAAGTATTAATGCAAAGGTCTGTATGTCTTTCTTTGTATAAAACATTTACAAAGTCACAGAAAAGAGAAATGTGTAGAAGCATGGCAGTCTTATGCACCGTTTTATGTTTTTGAAGGAAACCTTGAGTAGTCTTTGAGACAAAAGTGAGTGTATTCAAGAGGTTCACACTCTCTGCTCATTCTTCAAAAGCATGCAGGGGCTGTTATAATTTAGCCACAGTGATCTGTCATCTTCAGCTTCTTTCAGCACAAAGACTGCACGGCTTTCTTCAATGTTTCTTTTTCTCGCAGTTGCTGCATGTTTTTCCAGAAATGTATTTAAACTAAAGCTCCGTGTCAGTTCAGGCTCACCTTATCTCTGATGACTGTGATTCTATCACGTGATAGATCTTCACTAAAGAAAGTCTACAAATCTCAAAAATATGTGAGCTAGTAAAGAGGAGTAGAATCCTAAAGCTGGTGGGGTTTAAAAAAATGGGAAAAAAGGGTAATGTAAGACTCTGGGTGAACCGTCGTGAGAATAACGTCATAAGATCTTTTTAGCCTTGCTGCACACCTTTAGCTAAAAAGAATATACTTGTGTACTACAGTTATGCTTAGTCTATGCCTGGATACTCACTTTATCCTGCGTTCGCAGTTTTTTAGGGCTGTGTGAAGCTACAATTCCTAAATCGAGTGCTGTAGAAATTTCCCAGAAGTCTTTGCGAAAAACTAGCGTGCATCGATGCTTACTACATTAGTGAATATTGACCACAATGCAATGCGTTTGAATAATTGAATTAAAAAAAATGTGATTAAATGTAATTTTTTTAACAAACTGTACAAATTTTCATCATCAGAACCCGATAGAGTTACAAATAGACGTGAAACGTTTGTGTTAATTAGGTTGAAATCGATGACGTCGAATCCGCTGTTTAGAAAAACAAAAGAAAAATTATTTTTAAAATCCAGGGCACTATGTAGTCCAGCACTATAGATTTTAGAAGTTAAGGATTAGGGTGGGAATTCATACAGTCTAAGTCTATGCTAAACATGAGGCAGTGAATGTAAGTTTATTTTTTATATGTTATTTATTTATTGTAAAATTGAATTGAACTTTATTCATATCCCCAAGGGATAAATTTATCAAAAATTGAGAAGCTCCAAGAAGTATTTAGTTAGTATTCTTCCTATTCCACACATACTATATGTGTACTTGCTATACTTGTACTCAAATATCGGGCGACGGTGGCTCAGGTGGTAGAGCAGGTCAGCCAATGATCGAAGGATAGGCGGTTCGATCCTCGCTCCCGCCAGCCAAAAATGTCGTTGTGTCCTTGGGCAAGACACTTAACCCTACTTGCCTCCAGTGTAGCTCCACTGGCGTGTGAATGTGTATGAATGTTCCGGTGATGGTCAGAGGGGCCATAGGTGTGAACTGGCAGCCACGCCTCTGTCAGCCTGCCCCAGGGCAGCTGTGGCTACAGTAGTAGCTTACCATCACCAAGTATAGATGAGGTGTGAATGAATAATGGATATTCATTGTAAGCGCTTTGAGCGTCTGGAAAAGCGCAGATAAATCTAATCCATTATTATTATTAATATTATATAATAAAATAAACTTCAAGATTACTACTTTTTGTGAAAGGTAGTAATTTCCCCACTCTACCAAAAAACAACAATCAAGATGGATCATGAGTTCTTAATCCAATCAATTATGTAACCAGGTAAAAATGTTTAAACTTCTTAGTTTCAGTTCTCAGTTTAAAGCATTAATAGTTGAAGGGAATTTTCTATTTTTAAACATTTTCCCGAACCACGAAATATTCATTTTGTGGAAGGAACCATCTTCTGCTTCCTGTCCAACGGTTTAGGGTTGCACATTGTGTGTTCATTTCTGATAATGCACACTTAATTGGGCATTATCCTGCTTACACCTGTGTCATTTACGTAAGAAATATATATTCAATCAAATATTTTCAGTACTGTATTCTTGCTATTTTTTTTTTGGTTTTGATCGCTCTTCCACAAAAAGCGGGCTATTTTATTTATACACAGTGTGGCTCGTTGTATGATGGCTGATAAACAAACATTACTGTATTACCTTAAGATTTTTTTCAAATTAAAAAAAAAAATTAAAACAATCATAGATTATTAAAAGTACATGTAGCAATTTAATTGTTAATTCAGCCAACAACATGTGTCCTTCATTTGAACTGTAAATTAACATTTAAGAAGAAAGACAACAATAAGCATCTGTCGTTCCTGCTGTGTGTTTTCCTCTCCTCGGTTGGCTCTGTAACTCAACACAGGACCAGGGGTGTTGGGGGCTGAAATATAGACGGCTTGCAGTAAAAAGCGCCATATGATTGATAACCTGAGAAGCACTCAAGGATGCTCCTGACAGCTGTGAGCAAAGCCCCGCCTCTCATGCGCGTTAATGCACTGTCTGCTGCACCTCTTCATTAGTAAATGCATGTTGCTGACGTGACGTGATGGATGGCCTGTTATTTTCAGAGGGAGCTCCGCTCTGGGCCTGCTACAAGAGGGGCGTTCAGCAGTAAATGGGCGGGGCTATCTGACAGCCATGAATGGATATCTCTCAGGGCTTCTCCTCACCACTTGCTTTAAATATCCTATTCTCAAATCTTGTTTCTGCTCTGAACTTTTTCTGAGCCAAAGAGAAACAAAGAAGGAAAGTATCACAGGCATGAAACCTCACAAGCTTTACTTCTTCTTCTCTCAAAGTCTGAGTTTGTTTAGACCTTCTTCCCATTGCCAACATGTTTCAGAAGTAATTTGAAAGAGAATATTTTAGTAGCATCAATGAAATGTGCTCAATCTGTACATGGTTTGAATGAACTGGAAGCATCAGTGACAGAGTTTGTCACTCACTTAAACACAAATGCCTCCCGTACGTCTCTTTGCCAGGACAAATCTGAGTCACTGAGGAAGTCTTTTTTTCCTCCAACAACCTTGGAATCCAATACAGAAGGTTGTTTCTGGCTGCAGTGTCTTGATTTGCAGCTAGGTGTCACTAAATTTGTTTAGAAAGCGACACCAGGTTGGACCTGGAGGACGAGGTGGAGGCTCCATCCGCAGTTTGGGAACAGCAGCAGAATGTCTGAACAGTGCGTGGAACGTGACGCGGCGTTTAGACCCGAGAAACGTCTGAAAACAGGAAGTTCCTGATGGATGCATAAACGTTTGAGGAAAGATCTGCTTATCTTTACAGTTTAGGATAATATTGTATCTGTCTTCAGAAATGGGATCCTGGAAAGCTGATAAAGCAATTGTAAAAAAAAAATATGTAAATAAAACTTTTTAAAAAATGATTCTTTCTGTTTTATTTTTAAAACATTTAAATTTGAAGTAGTTTGTTAGAAGTGTCAGATCTCCAGAATTAATGACAACTGTAGCAGATCAACTTCCTCCATGAAGTCCTTCAGAGACAAAGATTTATTTCAGGAAAGTTCTAGTGCAAATGTCACAAGCTGGCGGACTGAAGTCTAGATCTTGACCCAGATGTTGGGTCATACGGACCCAGCAGGATCCAGATCCAGATGTTGGGTCGGATGTATGTTGGGTCTGGATCCTGACCCAGATTTTCGGTCATGCGGGTTCTGAATCTGCTGGGTTTGTATGACCATTTTCTGCATCCAGATCCAAACCGAGATGCTGGGTCAAACAGACCCAGATGTTGGGGCTGGGTCCAGATCCTGACCCAGATATTGGGTCCTGGCTCCAAATCCGAATCCAGATATTGATTCATGATGGTGAGTCATGCGGACCGGATCCTGACCCAGATGTTGTGTCCTGGGCCTGAATCCATGACCCACTCGTTGGGTCATGTAGACCCAGCATCTGCTCCAGATCCTGACCCAGATATTGAGTCATGCAGACCAAACATCTGGGTCTGAACTTGATGCCAAACTAATCGGATGGGCGCCACTATTTTAAACGGTGAAGCTCTTGTTGTGACTGCAACACTTTCTATGAAGTCGTCATATATGGACATAAACGTGTTTCTAAAGTTTCTTTGGGGAGAAAAGGAACCTGAAGAAGAGCTTGCCACTTAAGAAAAACATAAAGCTGCTGTTTGCAGACACAACCAGGAGTCTCCCTCCAAATGTGGATTTATGGGGACAGTTGTTTCCACGTACCAAACCGCTCTGCAGAATATGTGGCAACAGATTCATGAATGTTTCCCAGAACCTCACAATAATAAAGTTACAGATATGCTGGATTTGTGTTTATTATTATACTTAGAAAATTCTCAGTTTTGATGGTTGTGTCATTTTGTTTTTGCTTTTTTTTTTTAAAGACCTCTGTTACATAATTAGAAACCTTTTTTCAAATAGATGTTCTGGGGACTGACATGTCTGTTTCTGCTTTCTGCTCGGCTGCATGTGAGGATTCTGCCGTCCTGAGATTTTTTTAGCTTCACTGCAGACAGATTTCACGTCCTTCAGCTGTAAGTCAGAACTTGTTGAAAGCCATGATCTCAGCTGTGTGTCGTCATCTTAAAACTCCAGATGAAAACATTCCTTCACAGAAAAATCTTACACACTCTACCTTCCATTATCGAATGGAAGTTGAGGCTTTGTTGAAGGAAATATCTTCATGTTATCTAACCTCATCTGTCAGCCTTCCTCTCTCATCAGATCCAAGAAAACCTTCTGAACAACAGTTCATCCCAAGACTTTTACTTTTTACTCTTTATGCAGCTAGAAGCAACAAAAACTTTTAAAAGTTCTCCATTGGCATTTTTGCTAAAAACCACAAACATGTCCACAAAATCTTCCTCACTCTGAATCCTCTTCAGCTCTGAGAACAGGAAATGTATAAATAAATGGAGAATTTGATGAAGAAGACATAGTGGAGGAAATAACTGACACTTTGCTGATTTTGTAGTTTTTTTCTTTTAGGAAGAAACTGACCATCTGTGATCCTAATGGTTCATTTTAACAGAAATCAGCTTTAAAGAATGTATGTACATTCATTTTCCAGATCTGAGCTGGTGGGGTTCCTATGTTCATGAGATCAGAGAGAAATTGTCCTAAAAGGATCTTAAAGCAGCTGGAACCACAGTAACCAGGAAAAACCTGGATGGAACTGTTTGGCTTAAGTCATCCCATCATGTTTAGAGGAAGAGAAATGCTGCCAATGACCCCAAGAACTCCATCCACACTCTAGAGCATGGAGGAGGAAACATTATGGTTTGGGGGTGTTTTTCTGCACATGACTACTTCTCTGTCTGGATGGGAGGATGGGCGGAGCCATGAGAACCTCGTTTCATCTACCAGGAGGCTTTAAATGAGTCATGGGTGGATCTTCCAACAGGATCATGACCCAAAACAAACAGACGAGGCATGTCTGAAGAAGAATCAGATCAATCCAGTAGAAAACTTCAGGAGATAGCTGAAGCTCAGAGTTTCTTAGCAACAGATACCAAATCTGAATGATTTAGAAATCATTAGTGAAGAAGAGTTCTGATATGTGCAGAAACCTGATTATCAACTACAAGAAACGTCTGACCTTTGTTCAAATATATTGATGTGGCTTTTTATATTTTTGGATTTTATTTGTGATTTTCCATCTCTTGCTTTTCAAATGAACCAATTATTGAGATGCCGGTCTGTTAATTTCTTTTTAGGTGGAAAAGCAAAAACAAACAGGAATCCAATACTTCTTTACTCAGGGGAAAAGCTGAATATTTGCCTCATTTTTTCCAGAAATGGTTGTAAATATTTCACATTGTAGATACAACCCGAACACGTGTGTGTGTGTGTTACAGGGAGGGCAGCACGAGTATCCTCAACAACCTGCTGTCCAGGATGGAGCAGTACGCAAACAACCTGGAGAACCTGGTGGAGGAGCGCACGCAGGCGTACCTGGAGGAGAAAAGGAAGGCAGAGAACCTCCTCTATCAGATTCTGCCTCAGTAAGAGAGCCTTCCCTCCCTCCCTCCCTCGATCATCCCTTCATCCCCGCACTGTTCTGGCAAGTGGAAGCTGGAAGGTCCAATTAACTTTCAACTGAACAAATTGGGAAAAATTAACTTCAAATCCCAGTGACGCTTAATCGCCGAGCCGAATCGCTCTATTAATTAAAGAGTGAAACTTCCTCCCAACACTGTGCGTTGTTAGCAGAAGCACTTCTGCGGGGGGTGTGATCTGTCTGCAGATAAAAGGAGCAGACAGAGCTGATATGAGAAGGGCTCATTAACAGAGACGGCGTGGAGAATGCAGCGTCTCTCTGCTGCTCCTCATCACAGAGTGACGGGCCTGAGAGGAAGAGATATTCACTTTCTCACCACAGAAATGACGACCCTGACATATGCAGGCTCTGAGGGCAGCTTTTATTTGAATCTCTTTTTCCCGACCCGGCTTTTTTGTTCTGAACATCTTGTTCTCGGTGTGAACAGTTTGACCTCTCTGCTGTCTGCAGCTCCGTAGCAGAGCAGCTGAAGAGAGGCGAGACGGTGCAGGCGGAGGCATTTGACAGCGTCACCATTTACTTCAGCGACATTGTGGGCTTCACATCCATGTCTGCAGAGAGCACGCCGCTGCAGGTATGCCTCAAACCTGACATACCCGCTGTCCTCCTCACATCTGCCTTCCCCGTTAGCGCTGCGGTTCATCCTCAGTGTCAGTTCTTCACCAGGCCGTATGGAGCAACATCAGGGCCATGAATACTTTAAATCCAAATAAAACATTCTGAAAAGAATATTTGTGTTTGGTCAAAAATAATTCAAAATGTCCAAAACATTTTGCTATTCTAAAGTAAACTTGTTTTTAAGCTTCAAATGTTCTGTTTTTTAGATTTCAAAATAAAAAAAATTCTATTTCAAAACTTTTTTTGAGTTTCAAATATGTTTTTCACTTTCAAGTCTTTTTTTCCGTTTAAAATCAGAAATTTTAGTTTCTAAACTTTTAGCCACGTTGGGGCGGAGCCTACACGAAGGACCAATCAAAATCAATGAGGGTGGTAACTTCGGTCCGGGTACATTCACTGACTCTGAGAACTGTGAATCAGAAAATGGCTGTTTAGTTTGCACTATCATCCCAAGATGCCCCAAGACTTTATCACGTAAAATGAAAATAACACATAGTTTTGGCCCGTTAAAAGCACCATCTTACTGTTTTAAATACAGACATTGAGTTGAATTGAGTAAAGTTCACCAGTTGTACAATGATAGTGTGCTGGATTAGTAAATATTTCACTCACCCTGATTCAATTCACACTATTTGCAGGTTTTAACTTTTTTTTTTTGTAGTTACATTTCTGTAATGGGCAAAACTGTGCAAAAGTTGTTTTAAAAAAGTTCGTCATGTCACCAAAAAAACAAATATTGTGCTTTTTTTTTGCTTATTGAAATCTAACTGCATTAAAAAAAAGTTTAAATCTGCCAGCAGTGGGATTTGAACAGAGGTGAGTCAAAATATCTACACGGTCTGTGCAGTACTACTGCCCCACTGGCACCCTGATTTTATAAGGTGCAAGATGTAAGCATCACATTTTCACAAAAGATTCGTTCATCCACAGATTTCTCACATTTTAAACAGAAATCAAGTTTTTCTGCTGTGACCGCTTGTTGGTTTGGTCATTTGTTTACTAGAAAGGAAGATTCTTTTATTGTCTGCGACATAGAAAGTCTAAACAAAAAAACAAAAAGAAGAGGAAAAGCAAAAAAAGAAACATTAAGTTCAATCAAAATAATAATGTTGCTAAAAGTAAGCAAAAGAAAAAGATAACAAACACACTCTTACATTCCCTGCATGAGAAAAAGTTGAAGTGCAAGCATTTGAACATTACATTTTATGTATGCAGACATTTCAACGCTGTATGTAATCCTACAGGATGGCGCTTTGAACAGACTAGAACAGCGTTTTAGACGTGCAGTTTATACACGATAAAACTCTGCTTTTTACACCCGTCTTGCAACAGTTTAGGATGACAGACTAAACAGCAATCGCCTGACCATAACTATCCAAGTTCTCGGAGTCAGTGAACGCACCGCGACTGAGGTTACCACCCTCATCCATTTTTTAATAACACGATCAATGTAATTCCAGTAGATTCTGAAGGAGAAAAGCGGCGCTTTCAAGTTGACAAGTATGCCACAAACATAAAAACATTGTATGTACAAGTTCATAAACATATACATATATTACAGCTACATACATACGTAATTATATACATATTTACTAATACAAATAAAATTTTACTAGTATTGATTAATTTGTTTTAGATTTTATCAGTAACTTAAATTCTTTAAGAGTATTGACGAATTTAAGATCTTTATTCAAATAATTCGAAAGTTTTGTTCTGAAAACAGATGGACGTCATCATTTTACATTTGTTCTTGCCCTGCAGAATTCAAACATAACATTACCTAATGTTCCTCTTTTCTCTTAAAAAATGACTGCACTCTCAAGGACAAACTATTTTGAAAGGCGCCAAAAGAAATTTCCAACATTCTTACATGCACAATATTTTAATGTATTAGATTTGTTTAAACAGTGCATTAGTGGATTCCAGAAAACCAATTTTATTTTGTATTTTTGTAGCACCACTAATGTTATGTTGTGGTTGTAAGAGGCTGTAAGCTAGCATATGAGCTGATGGATGATGGGAACTCAGAGTTAAAATTCTAATGAACGCAGAAAGTTTCTCCTAGAAAATGACACAGGATTTTTGATTTTGAATAAAAGTAGCATAATTATAATTTTTTTTAATTTTATTTCAAAAATGTAAAACATTACAAAAATACTTTTAAAAAATTGATGCAGTTACCTTTTATAAAAGAAAAGTCACAAACTGAATATATAAATGTTTGAAAAGGGGATTGGCTGAAGCAAACGTTTATTTAAGTCCATCTTTTATGTATTTTGCCAGTAACTTAAATAATTCACAATATATAAATCTAAACATACAACATGACAGTAAATTTCAAATTTTCTTCTTTTTACCTGTAAATCCAATAAATTATTATTCACAATTACCATTTCACATTGAAAAATTGTTTAAATCATCACTTTTTTTTTATTCCGTCTTATATTTTGACCACAGCTTCTCTTTCATTTTGATTTTAAATAGGTTCATGTCCAAACAATATTTGTATTGATTCTCAGGACTGTTCCACAGTTAAATCCCGCACACTGATACATACTTGTCTTAACAGTTTAAATTATTGGTTGTTTAAAATCCCCTCAGTGAATAATCTCTGTCCCCATGTCTGAATTGTCTCTGAATATTATGGGGTACTTTATTGTTAGATTTATAGAGAAATTTTTCTTCATACAAAAACAATTAAATCAAAATATGTAATTAATTTAGAACCTGATCGTTAGGAATAGTCCTTATTGCACGTTTTTGAATAATTGAAGATTTTTAATATTTGTTCAGATAAAAGCAAAAATTAACCTTAAAACCTTATTTAGAATTTTATTTACAACACGCACAGCAAAATTTTTCAATGCAAGTTAAAAACGAGTCATGAAAAAAGCCCTACATCATGTAACCTGCGCTGATCTGAGGACACCTGCATGCTAGCGTCCAAAAGAGAGCAGTGCTGCAGTTCAGTCTGGGATTCTTCTTCAGAAGACAAAGATACAGAAATGCTGGACCTTTCACAGGAAAACCAGATTACAGCAAAACTCTAGCATGACTGAACGATGCATAAATATGAATCTGACATTCCAACTGCTGCTCAACAATTATGTGAGCCAGAGGAAAGCTTCCAGTCTGAATCTTTGAATCATTTCTGCGTCAGCAGCTCAGTGGGATTCCAAGTGAAAATGGTCTTCAGTTGAGTTTGGATCAAAGAGCAGAAGTTTGTTTTAGAACATGAGTCAGACCTGCAGCAGGAAAAGGAGCTGAAGCCCAGAAGCTAATCTTACATCAAATATCTAGTAGTCTGGCTCTTGGAAAGGCCGGCTCCTCGTTCCAGTGAAAACACAGCAGCAGGTTAATGAGCTAAAGCAACAAACAGAAGCTGTGCTGCTCAAGTTTTCATTTGCTGCTTCTGACTCGTTTCAGCTCAGGTTTAGTTGAAAGTACTCTTTAACGCTTGTTTTAAACATTACTGTGATTTTTAATAGATAATTCCTTAAATAGTAAATCCATGATTTTATTGCATTATTTATTAAAAGAGACAACTAAACCATGACAGCATTGGATGAACAGCCAGTCTGCAAACACATCCTCATGTTAAGGTTTTATAGATCTATAGTTCTTTAAAAATCATCTTTTAATCTATTTTAAAAGTGTTCCCAGTGGTCTTTAATTATGATCATCCAGTTCTTAGCCAAAATAAAAAAACTGGGTTGTTTTCTATGACATAATTTCTGCAGGAGTTCATTAAAAATTCACCTCTGAGTTGTGGGTGGGACTGTTAGCTTACAGCCCCTCACACCCCCAACCTAACATTATTGGCGAAACAAAGTTAGTGAGCAATGTTGGAGCTAACTGATCCAGATTTCAGCTCAGACGAGGAAAACAAAGACGTTCATGAATCTATTGGTCTGACAGTGGATGTATCAGAATGGAGCAGAGCAGGGAGCTTGTGGCCCACCGTGGGTATTTTCTATGTTAAAAATACAATCTTTTTTTAAACTTAATTTTTTTGTCTACTCGTGATTCACAACAATTTGAATAAAGAAATACTTTATAAATGTCCGCCATCATCAGAAAAAGACTACAAGAACATGTAAAAACACCATTTTCATTGGAGTGAGTTTTTAAATGGAAGAAGTCTGCAATCATGTATTTTGTTTCTTCTTAATGGTGGACATGCATCTATTCACCTGAAACTTTGTTATTTTTTATTTGGGCTTCTTAAAAAAAAAGATGAGCAACACTTTATGTCATGAATCCAAATGGAGTCCCAAATGAAAATGAACAGAACAGCAATCCAGTAGATTCTGGTAAAACAAACAAACAAAAAAAAAACGGTGAAATAAAAAGTCTTCTCTTCTGCAAACATAAAGTAACACAACACTATAAAGTTTGAACCACAAATCAGACACACAAGATCACCAACAAATGGCACTTAAACAAACTCTCAGGAGTTAAAGAAAGAAGATGTAACCTCCCATAATGCACCTTGTTCATTGCTTGCTTTGCAAAAACGACCTTCCTGTTTGATGATAAATTCCATCCTCCTTACTGTCCTGAGTAACAGGTTTGCTGATCAGTTCATTGTGTGTTTCTATCTGATGCTCATTTTCTGTTAACAACAGAGGCTAATGCTAACACTTGCGGCTGAGACTTTTTGTTTTTCTTTCCAAAAAAAGACACAGAGACAGTCACAAGCAGACATGATCACTCATATGACCAATTTCTTGATGATCGAGTTCTTATCCAATCACAGGACACCAGCATGTCACGCTCAGACTTAAAACCTTCTAGCTGAATTTGACGTAACAAACATGGCTGTTTAGCTGTCTGTCTCTGCTGCTTCCACCACACAGCGGCCTGCTCTGTTGGTTTTGGCTGATTTCAAAGAACCAACAACATATGTGACAAATATGACAAAAAAACACTATAAAAGTTACATTTGTTTATTTATTTTTTTATTTTCTGAATGTTTCAATGCATCTTGAGACTGAGTTTCTGACTCTTTTCCCTCCTCAGGTTGTCACGCTGCTCAACGATCTGTACACGTGCTTTGATGCCATCATTGATAACTTTGACGTCTACAAGGTGAGTGTCGCTCTTCACCGTCAAACCTGATGGTCAGAGTTCTTCAGTCCTCCTTTATTGGTTACGTCTTCAGGTGGAGACCATCGGCGACGCCTACATGGTCGTGTCCGGGCTACCGGTACGGAACGGCAAGCTTCACGCCAGAGAGATCGCCAGCATGTCGCTGGCGTTGTTAGAGCAGGTCAAAACCTTCAAGATCCGGCACAGACCCAACGACCAGCTGAGGCTCCGGATCGGCATCCACACAGGTGAGTCTGCCGGCTGCATCCTGAGCGCTGCACCACACGGCCGTGCAGGTTAAAGCCTGAAGCTGCAGTTCATCGGTTCAGGAAGAGAAACTTTAGCACATGTATGCAGAAAACTCAACTCGAAAGACCTCAGCTGAATATGATGCTTTCAGCATTTTCTTATGGCATTTTCCTAATGATGGAGGACATATATAAAGGACATCAAGCTTAAAACTGCATTTCTGAGTATTTATTATTCATATTGTTGTGAATCAGGAGTAGACAAAACAATGCTGTTTGAAAAAGAGCTTATTTGTGATGTAGGAAATATGTTTGGCGGGCCACAAGCTTCCTGCTCCAACCTCTCAGCACCGGGGAGGGGAAGAGGGGTGGCGTTGCCCACAACTCCGAAGTGAATTTTTGATGACCTCCTGATGCTCTGCAGAAATATGTCCTAGAAAGCAATCCAGGTTTTTAATTTTTGTCTAAAGTCAGCGTCACCATAATTTAAAAAAACAAATGGGAACGCTTTTACAAAGTCAAAAGAACCTCATGAGGGAGAAAACACGAATAAAATATTTTGTCAGGAGTGCTGTGAGAGGAAGTGAGGTAAAGATTTGGAGGCATTAGGGACATCATGTTTGTTTTTAGGGGGGCTCACAGGGGCTTTGAGGGCAAGTTGAAGCAGAAATGTTACTTTGCGTTAAAGGAGCTGACAGAAGTGGGATTTGGAACAGTTATAAACCTCATGTGAAGTAAAAAAATAATAACATTCCTAACCAAGATGACATAGATGTTTGATCTTAAATATGTGCATCTCAGTCAAGCTTTTCCTTCTCAGCTGATCAGATTTGGAAAAACTGTTTAGTAACAGTTTCAGGATCATATTCATCTGCAGTTTGGTGATTTTCTAGTGATCGTTTGGAGACGACAGAGGAAACCTAAAACGCATGTTTCTTTGGTTATAGAGCTTTGGATCTGTTTTTTAAGTGTTATTTTTATTATGATTACGACATCTTTAGCCAAAATTAAAAAAAAAAAACCTGTGTCGTTTTCTAGGAGATATTTACTCTAGAGTGCCAGGAGTTCAATAGACATTTTATTTCAAATCAAGTTGTGGGCGAGACTGTAAACTATGGAGCGACCCCGCCCCTCTTCCTGTCCCCGATCTGTTTACATGCTCCACTGCTAACTTAAAGCCCTCCAGAGTGATAGAAGTTTGATGTCTCCCACAATGGGGAAATTGAATCTACGTAACAAATACAAATCAAACTGCTATTTTTTGGTCTGCTTCGAAATCTGAAGATCCAGTATAATTATATATATTTTAGGAAGTTTTTCTTCTCAAATTCCTTATTTCCAGTTATTTTTTAGCATGTTTTCCTTCCTAAGTTCCTATTTTCCTTTTTTTTTTTACATAAACCACCGTTAAAAATAAAATAAAACTACTTTAATTGATAACGTCATATTTTGATCTTTTTTTATGAGAAATATGATTTATTGGGCTTATTTTATGCGGTAAAAATGACTCAACAAAAGTGATGGTGCAACTTTTTAAAGCGAAAGTGTTCTGGGGTTAAACTCAATTTTCTTTAGATTTGTCCTTCATCAGCAGAAAAACATACCATAAGAACATGTTAAAAACACCAAAAACAGCATTTTTATCTGAGGTCTTTGAGTGTTTTTTCTGCTTTTTTTTATTTAAAATGTTAAAAAAAGAATGATCTGTCCTTCACCTGAAGCCACTCTTATTTTTATTTACTCTAAATAAATCTTCATCATTGATTGCAAATCTATTCATTCTTTTTTAATAATTCAATCGCATCTGTTCTGTTTCTTTTTCTCTCTCCATTCATTGAAAACACGTGTAATCGTTCATGTGTGAATGTGCTCTTCATCTCTTCTCTGTGGAGCAGCATCACTGTGATTCACTAATGAGAGAGAATCCTTTCATGGCAGAATTTTTTCTGAAAGCTCTTAATGATCATCAATCCTCCTCATCACAAGACATCTTCATCTTCTGACAGCTCAGAGTTTCATAATCCCTTTGCTGTAACGCATTCCGCTGTTTTGTAGTGAATTCAGTTTCTCAGTTTCCTTCTGCAACCAGAAGCTGATCTTTGTGTCAAATAGGATTTCATGGAAGTAACCCAGCTGTGTTTTAAATCAAAGTCCCATTAACTGTCACACAACTAGGTGTTAGAAATTTGTTCACCGCATCCCTTGAGGGAGTGGTGAGCTGCAGACGCAGCTGCACTTAGGAACCATTTGGTGTTTTGGTCTGTTTATATGTTTGTATGTCTGTATTGGAACTCAGTCTCAGCACAAACACAGTTGTTTTTTTTTTTTTTTTTTAATGAAACGTTTTATGAAACATTTTCTTAATATTTCTGTGGGTTCAGATTTCCAAACTTTTGACCTCAATAACTCAAATGACACAGACTTTTAAACTATAGAGAGGATGGCTTCTACAAATGGAGAATGATCCTTGGGTTGTGAAAGTTGATGCATTAATGCAAGCGCTTAATTCATGAGAATTAACGTGTTCATATTTATCAACACCCTGCAGTGCAGCTGTAAGATCAGCGTGTATGTCAGGCTTTGGTGTGTGGACAGCTGTGAGCGCCAAAAAAAGCGTCTTTAATAACATAACTAAGGAAGAAACAGGATCAGTCACTAAAGTCAAAGTCCATAAACCAACCAAACTCCAAAAAAACACCACACAAAAACCTGGACTGGGAGACAAGATTAAGTGCAAGACAAACCTGCAAGGAAGTGAGGGGAGGAACCATTATATACAGGAAGGGGAGTGAAAAAAAATGAAAGGACACAGATGTAACCCGTCAGTGAGGAGTGGCAATCAGCCCAGGAGAAACACATGACACTGTATAAAATAGATTTTATTCTTTGATAGGGATTTTAAAGCGGTATTAGACTGTAAGCTTGCTTTCTGACCCATACTCCAGAACAGTTGGTGGCGGTAATGCGCCTTTAAGTTGGTTGCCAGTCGCTGAAAAACCAGAAGAAGAAGAAGATAGGGATTTTATTAATTAAAAAAGACATAATTTATTTGTAGTTTTTGGACAAAAGCGTTTTTCTGTTTTAATAAGCAAGTTAGAAGATGAACGTCGAGCTGACAGCTGGGGTGACCAAACTTTCAATCCCAACTGTGTATGTTTGTGACAAATAAAACTGATTGTTATTGTTCATATACACTAGATTACTTATATTTTTCATGAATCTAAATAAACGTAAACATGTTTTGGTAGTGAAGCATATATCAGTCATCTATACTGCTATTATGACTAGCCTTTTTAAGATTAAATGTTTTCAAAAAAGAAAATTTGGAGCGATTGCTTAATAAAGATTAAAACAGAATAAGTTCTTCATAGCTCATAAAGTGTTGACTCTAAAGTGAAGAGTTTTCTGGCTTCAGAGCAAAGCTCCAAAAAGATCAGAAAGCTGAGTGAAGTGGGTCCATGCAACTCCTGGATTAAGTAAATGCAATCGTGCAGAAACGCCGCTTTGCTCTGTGACTCTGGCTACACTCTGTAGTGACCGCGATGGATGGAAATGTGTGTTTTACAGGTCCAGTGTGTGCCGGTGTGGTGGGTCTGAAAATGCCCAGATACTGTCTGTTTGGAGATACTGTCAACACAGCCTCCCGGATGGAGTCAAACGGAGAAGGTGAGCGCACAAAGCACCAGAGACAATGTCTGGTTTCTTTTCCCTAAATTGATGTTTCTGTTGGGAGTTTAGCGCCTTGTTCCTCATTTTTATTACCAACTCCGACTCACTGAGGCCAAACCCCGTCCCCTCTGAATCTCCAGGCTGTATGTTTAGTCAGACGTTGATTTGATGTATTGATGCCTGCCTGTGGATGAGATAAACTGATGGCCATCTTGAATTCATCCTTTTTGCTCTGTTGTAACACATAAAGAGAACGTCTCCATGTTTTTGGTCTCACATGTACATTTGTTTTTTCAGCCTTAAAGATCCATGTATCTTCAGCCACCAAAGAAGTGCTGGATGAGTTTTGCTACTTTAACCTTCAGTTACGAGGGGACGTAGAAATGAAGGTGAGACGGCTCATACAAAAAGTAAATTTACAGTTTACATTAAACAAATTAAGCTGGCTTGATCCTGGTCAAGGGGGTTGCTGGAGCCTATCCCTACACCCTGAATAGTTGATCAGTCCATTAAAACCCCACATACACTCACATCTAAGGTAGAATTTAGAGACACCAATGAACCACATGCCCAAAGAGAACATGTAAACTCAGCTGGGGTTTGAACGTTGGCCTTTTCACTGTGAGTCAAGAATGTTAACCACTACACCAGTGTCCATCCCAGGATGCAGCTTCAAACACTGAATGTATATCAATTAAAAAACTTTATTTACACTACATTTCTTATTATATTTGACCCCAAGACCCTAAAAGGGATTAATTAACCAATTAATTAACCTACTTTATATTAAATATTCGGCAGAGTCGAACACAAACAAGAAATAAAAAAAAAATCAAGGTAATACGAAATTTGGATTTTTACTATACAAACTACTTTGATGAATTAGTTAAAAGGCATTTATGTTATGCAACACAATATTTTGACCCATTCCTAGCCATCAAGGCCCAGATCTGGCCCTCCAGGTAATTATATGCGGCCCTCCAAATCATTTTATTTTATTTTTATTAATGGCCCGATGTTATCTGACGCTTACTTATAACTTGTATAATTTTAACAAAATATATTTTTATGGAGGGTAAAATATTTAAATGTATTTATCGTTAAAGCTGATTTATTCAGAAATAATATTCCTGCCTGTTTTTATTCATATTACTGTTAAAAAGTTAAGTTTTTTAAGTTTAAAAAATGTAGTTTCAGTGTATTTAATAAATGTTTATCCTGTTCGGCCCATGACTTAAGGTGTTTTTTGGATTCCAGTCCCATGAGCGATTGAGTTTGATACCCCTGCCCTGGGGGGACAGAGAGCTGCACATACAGCAAACATTCGGTAGTTAAACCCCTCCAGTTCCACCCCTTAATTCTGAGGGTCAAACAGGGAAACTTATGAAATGTGCAAAAAAGGAAACTTATGAAAGTAAAAGATTCTTGTTTATTTTTTGTATTGCAGGGAAAATAATCTTATAAGAATGTTTTTCAACAGCAGAATAGTCAAAAACATGTCTTAGTCACTGGAAGTTTTTCTTAAAATAAGAAATGTTGGTAAGACATTTTCATTCCGTTAGCAGATTTGTTTATTTTTTTTCTTTTTCTTATTTAAAGAGAATTTCTCAAAATTTAAGAACTTCTACTTATTTTTCATGGCCTGTTTTTGCAGCGTGGGTCCCATTTTTAGTCTTTAGTGTGACTCAGCTGTGGAGTTGAACTCACAATCTTCCATTCTTAGGGCAGACACTCTTCAACAAAGCCTCTGAGTCAGAAACAAGGCAAATAAAGAAAAACTTTTGGGGAAAAAGGCCCCAAATATGACATATTTCCTCCAAACTTACAGCTACAAAGCAACACATTAGGCTAATCGGTTGAAAAACTATAGACATCTCCTGAAGGCAGAAACACGTGGAAAAGCAGAAGAATATTTCTCAGTTTTTAGCCCTGAAACACCTCAAAGTTTTTGAAAATTCAGAGCTTCACCCTCAGATTGGGAAAAGTGAAGGATGTGTCACCTCATATCGCTCACTGGCGATTAAAGGGCGCTGTAACCAGGGATATCCGCCCTCCTGCAACCAAAACCCCACAGCGCATCGATGAAGATATTGATTTCTCCTTTTTGTGTTTTGCAGGGCAAAGGTAAAATGAGAACATATTGGCTTCTTGGGGAGAAGACTGATGTGTACGTTATCTGAGCCGCCCGCTCTACTGGCCGAGTCATGACTTTATTTGTTCTAGAATAAGTCCATAACAGTGATTTCCCGCAAAGGAAAGGCAAACAGCAGCCTTCCACAAAAGCCGAGGGAGCTCCAGGTATATTTATTACCTGCTGGCTGTCACTGAAAGACGAGACAATTAAGGACGAGTGCTTTTATATGAAGATTTTTGATGTGGTAAAAGTGGCTGTTTTTCATGGAGAAAATCCTATTTTTGTGCTTTCTACGTTAAAATTGGTATTTGTTTGAAAGTTGATGATTTATTAGTATTTCCTGGAAAGATCCATTAAAGTTTGATGGCACAGAAATGCAATCACTGTCACTGCAGCGGTTCATTAACTATGTAACTTGAGCAAAACACTCTATACATACAGTACATACACACACACACAATATATATATATATAAATATATATTCGACTGTAAAATATTTTGTTGAATAAACGGAGTAAAACACTCCTTTTACATTTTTTGGAGTTCTTTTTCTGAACCAGTCCTGATGAGATGGAAGTTCTTTTTTTACTTCAAGCACAACATATGCAAATCTATGGAGCTGAATGGGGACCAATATTAATTGAAACCAAATAGAAATAAAATATTGGTGTTTGGCAAAAATAAATAAATAGAATTAAACATCTGAAATGTTTTGCTGTTCTTAAATAAACACTATTATTTTCAGCTTCAAATGTTCTGTTTTTTAGGTTTAAAACTCACAATTTTAACTTCAAAACTTTTTTACTTTCAACTCTTTTTTTTAAGTAGAAAAAAGTTTTGAAACTAAAAAAAAATTAGTTATTGAAATTGAAGCTTTGAGTTTTGAAACCATAAAACATTTGATGCTGAAAATAACAAAGTTTATTCTAAAATAGCAAAAAGTTTCAGACATTTAACTTTTTTTTTTTAGCCAAACACCAACAGTTTTTCAATTTGTTTCATTTGGTTTCAAATATTATTGGCCCAAATTTAGCTCCATACAGATCCAGAGCAAATCTTGACCATTTTACCCCAACGACGCTCATGCAGGTGTTTGAAGGAAAAGGTTCTTCACCTTGATGCATCGATGAAAACTTCTGGGAATCTGGATTCATGTTTACCTGCAACCTGTTAATTCATTTTTCTGTTATAGACTTCTATTAAACTTCAGAACAACTGTTAGAGTTTATATTCCAATCTTCCTTCGTGGTTAAACGCATCAGAATTCTACAGAGCAGTCCTGAAAAAGCCGTATTGTCTTAAGTTTTATTTCGTAGGAACATTTCCGACAAATGAGGAAAAACGTGGACATCGCAGTTCATTAACTGCTGTTGTGACCTCCCTCTTCTCTGAGAGACACGCCCACTCAGGTGTAACAAAGTGGAAGCATCTAAAGAAAACTCCAGTTTAGCTGCTTTTCAAGTGGTTGTCTCTGGATTAGAGAAAAAAATTAAATAAAAAAAAAATTAAATACAACCAAAGTCTTAAAAAAAGTTAGATCCTTTTCATTTAAATGGAATAATAAACATTTTTTATTACACAAACGTGTATTTAATTCCTACCACAATGTTAAAACAAGGTAAAAAATCTTTTGTTGTCTAAAATTTTGAGAATACATTAGCTTAAAGGTCTACTCCAGTCATCTTTTGATTTATTTTTAAATGTTCTCTGTGCTCTTTCCATTATGATTACGCTGTTTTAGTCAAAATAGTTCTTCTAGAATTGAATGAGAGGAAGAAGAGGAGAGCCAGAACATCCGTTTACGGGTAAGGTGGGATGCAGGGGGTTCATGGACCAGTTACTATGCGGGGTATGCGACATGCTGGGCATCACTGGGACCAGCAGGTAAAGGGCCATTCAGGAGTTCACTGAGGCAGTAAAAGTATTTGGATGTGGATGAGGATGGGGGCAACCATGGATAGGTACCTGAACACAAGCTGGAACCTGATCAACCCCTGCAGGGTCGTATATTGTCGTAGGTACGCTCAGATTCCTAGCTATCATAGTACTCAGAGTGTCAAGGTCGGGATGAGGACACAGGCGCAGACGCAGGGTGTTCAAACGAGGAACTCTTTTTATTCTTTTTCTTTTTCTTTGGCTCGAAAGGCCGGAAAGCTCGTAGTACTCAGTAAGCATACAAAACCATCTGGCAACGAGTAGAGGAAGACAGGCAACTTATAACAGAAACAAAACAATCAAACACAGGTGCGTCCAATAAGATGGCAGAAAGACCAGGTGGAAAGAGAAAGGAAATCAACCTGCAAGACAGGAGGGTGAAAGCAAAAAAGTGAACAGAAAACCACATCCAGCCCCAAACCCCACACAGAGACCTGCAGCAGCAACCCTGCAGACACACGCAACGCCGTGATAGAAAACTTTAAACTGCAGAAGCTCGTTTCATTTGGAATGCCGGCGTTTTCTCCAGAGACCCGTAGTTTCACGAGCAAATTGGTTTTCCTGTATCATCCAGTGAGATAATGAAATGTTTGGAGAAGATCTGCTGCATAAATAGGAGCTGAAATTATTTGTCACCATGGCTACCGCCAAGTAATCCCATCTGAAGGCTCAGAGAGGATCAGTACATCTGGAATTGTGCGGTGATTGACAGAACACAAATTAGCCTGTAGCACAGTGAAGAGAGTCTCGTTCCTGTGAGCGCACAGATGTGAGGGAATAGACTTTAAAGATAATTTTCTAGTTAGTTCTCAGAGAATAATGAAGTATCTTTCCATTATCTTCTAGTTGATGACTGATAGTCATAATTAAAAACTACAAAAAAACAAACGGTAAAGCCCTGTTCTGCGGAGGAACACCAAAACTAATTGAAGGAACAGGATTTTATCTTAGCGGGGCCACACGGAGGCTGCACCCGAGTTAACAGAGAAGAAAAGCAGCAGATATTATCATATCAAAGGTGTTTGTCAGATACCTGTACTGACTTAAGGAGGTATGGAACACGCAGAAAAAGTTTTAAAGCTGTAAGTTTGAGTTTTGCTTCTGTAAAAGTATGTTGCTGTCACATAAATAAATGGCGTATACTTATATACACCATACATACTTTCCTTGAAGTATGTTACTACAGTCCCATTCACACACTGATGGTGGCTCTGCTGCCAAACGGGGGTTCGGTGTCTTGCCCTAGGACACTTCCACACATGGGCAGGCAAGGCGGGAATCAAACCCGCAATCTCTGAGTCAACCGCCCCACTGCTGCACCACGGCCGTCTCAGTGCAGTATAGTAATTAATAATTAATAATGTGTTCGTCTGTGATAGGGTTTTCCAACAGGACAACCAACGGCTCTCTTCAGGTCAGGAACCTTTCGGACGGATCTGGTTCCCATCGCGCCGCCTGTGTGAGCTCCAACAGAACCGCTGTGTTCCTGCACAGAACCAGCAGCAGAAACACTTGCTCCAGATATCATCGTCTGGTGTTAAGGCTGGTGAACGGCACTGTTTCTGTAGCTGCAAAACACTGTCACTCATCCACAGAATATCCCTAAACACCCTTCTCTCTGACTCTCCTGACAGAATCTAAAACAAACCTTAGAGGTCTTCTTAGGGAGTTCAAGCTGGAGCGTTAAACTGATTCTCGTCTACGGCCTAATCTGATCTCAAAGGAAGTAGACCAGTTAATGCATTGCATAAATATGTAGAGGTAACCATCCGTCTTCTTCCACTCATCTGGGATCGGGTCGTTGGGGCAGAAGCTTAAGCAAAGATGTCCAGACTTCCCTCTCCCCGGTCACTTCCTCCAGCTCCTCTGGGGGGACCCCGAGGCCTTCCCGGGCCAGCCAAGAGACCTTGTCTCTCCAGCGTGTCCTGGGTCTTCCCCGGGGCCTCCGCCCAGTGGGACGTGCCCGGAACATTTCTCCAGGGAGGAGATCGTTCTTTTATTCACGATCTCGAGCTCATGACTATATATGAGCACTGGAACAAAGATGAAGAATGAAGCTCTTCCTGACCAGCTGGCAGCTGATTGATTCCACATCCTGATTGACTGAACACACCTGATTTAGACTAAGTGGGAACACAGGCAGGGTTAAAAAGTAAAATCTGCTAAAATTGTTGTTGAAATACATCTTTTAATTCATGTGTTGCTTGTTTGTTCCAAATTCATGATGAAATCATGTAAAAATTTTAACACTTTACCTTCATTCTTCAGTCTGCCCGGGGGGTGGGGGTGGGGCACATTTTCTGATTGACCCCCTGAATCAAATAAATAGGTTTAAATATTTTTTTATTTCTCATTAATAAAAATAAAGCAAGCTATAATCCAGAGTGTTAGAATCAGAAGGAAATCTGTCTGAAATGAACCTATTAAATAATTGATCAGTTTGTGAATGTAAATTATTTGGATTTTATGTGGAAATACAGAAATTAGATCAAATGAAACTTTTCATTACAAATGTTTATTAGCAATTAAGTATTGCTTAAAAAAAAAATCCAGTACAGCTATGACAAAATGAAGAGTAGCTGTGTCCTCTGTTCCTGCTTCAACAAGATCAGGTGGGTCACCACATCAACAAGTGTTCTGAAAAGAATCGTTGAACTACAAAGCTGAAAATACCAGACACTGCTCAGTCTTCAAGTGGGGGGTCGATTTCATCCAGTCGTTCACTGATGGGGGTACTGAACACGGCTGACTTCCTGAATGGAGATTTTTGGGTCTGCACCGGGGTCACGCCCTGTCACACAACACACGTGTGGTTTGATTGTTAGAGTTTCAATTTCCTAAAAATTGTGTTTTAGCATGTAAATGATCTTAGGTAAGCAGGAGATGATGGATCAGTGGCTCTGAACTGTCCTGTTCCCAACACATGCAACAACAACAAATATGACCTCACATACCTGGACCTGCTGGTAGTTTTCACTCCAAAATGTAATGGCCTCATCAGTTTTATAATCATGTGTCTGTAGAAGAAACAGATTGACAATAAACATGATGAAAGAGGCCATCGTCAAAGGTGAGCATGTTTTTAAGAATACTGTTTGTAAGTTGGTTAATGGTTTGTTACAGTGTTTATGATGGCTTGAATCTTTACTTCTTGAATGCTTACTGTGTATGTGTGGGTATAAGAATGGATCTATGTATGCTTTGCGGACAGACTTGTGCTGCTTTCGGTCTGGAGGGCTCATATCCAGGGATGCTGAAGTCCCTGTGGGTTGTGGAGCAGAACTCTGCTTCTGGTGTTGGTGTGTTGACCTCAGCTCGCATCTCCTCTCTGTAAAAGCAGGATGACGGTGTGTAAGTCAATCCAAAGTAGGGACTGCTTTATACAGTCATAAAGGAGATTATTAAAGGGCCTCTCTGATCATTGTTTAAATCTATTTTCAAATCGTTCCAGGTGGTCCTTTAATTTAAATCATTAATTAAACCAAAATGTAAAAAATAAAAAAAAACTTTGTGGTTTTATGGGACATAGTTTCTCCATGATGGCAGGAGTTCATTAGAAATTCACATCTGATTTATGGGTGTGACAGTTGGTGTGGAGGAGCCCTGCCCCCACTTCCTGTCACACATTTGCCTACGTGCTCGACTGCTAGCTTACAGCCCCTCACAACCCCAACCTAACACATTAGCGACATTAGCATTAGCGAGGCAACAAAAATGATAAACAAAATGGAAGCAATCCAGCCGTACAGTTTCGATCCAGATTCCATCTCAGCCGAGTAAACCAAAGACGTTCATGGATCTACTCGTCTGCAAGTGGATACATCAGAATGGAGCAGAGCAGGGAGCTTACAGCCTGACGTTATAGGTTCTCCATCACCACTACAAGTTTTATTTCTGCTCTTGAATCACTAAAATCATTAAAATAAAATACTCAAATTTGTTTATTTTCTTTATGTCCTCAATGAGAAAATTGCTACAGGAAGATGTCGAAAACCCAATTTTCATTGGAGTGGCTCTTTAACCCTCGTGCTATCTTATGGGGTCCAGATGACCCCACCCTTACATTGATGTGTAATCCTTCCTATGACAAAAGTGGACAGGATTTTATGTGTCTTCCATGGACACCAGGAAAGATTAATATCCTTAAAAAAAAAGATGACCCCACTTTTGATGTAAATATTCCTATGATAGCATAAGGGTTACACAACAAATAAGGGTAAGTACGAGGGAAGTAGGTGAGACGGAGGCAAGCTTATGGATTTTTCATTTATTTTATTCCCCAAATTCTGCAGACTGCCCAAAAGGCCCTTAGTGTTGTTTTTTTTTTTTTTGTGGATATCCTGCGAGTTCTCTATGTACCTGTATAAGAAGCTTAACTAAGATGTATGACAGAATCACCTGTACATAATAAGTGCATGTAACTTACATTATCCTTACACATATCACCATACACTTACCACATGCATGACAATGATATGTTCCATTTTCATGACGTCCCTTAAGGTTACTGTATGAGCTACAAGGGAACTGCAAGACACTCCTGCATTCCCACACTTCTCTCTTAACCCTTTAACAAAAAAAAATCATTGCAATTGAACGGAGCCATTAAAAGAACATCAAAGTTCAAAAAAAAAATTATTGAAGTGAAAAAAAATGTTTTTTTTTCAAAAAATACTTAGGAGATCCGTAAAAAAAAAATCAAAGTAAAAAAATGTTCCGGTTACTAATTGATGCCCACCAGTTACCATTTACTATCTGATGCACATCCGTTACTAACCAGAATTCTTTTTTTTTCTTTTTTTCAATTATTGGAAAGAAAAAAAAAATTCACTTCAATTTTTTTTATTCAATTTCCCTCCACGGGTTCTGTACTTTGGGGAGTAATACAAACAATCAATATTTATAAAAATGTGTTTTCTGAATGTTTCCCACCGTTTGGTTGAGCAGGCAGCTACAGGGTTAAGATGCCGTTAAGTGACTATGGCACTGACAAATCACATTTGTGTACAAAACAAAATCAAAGTAGAATGACATGACTGTACTGGAAAATGTATTCTGGAACTGAAGAAACATCATTCTAGCAGATGAGCAGATGCGTCTGATGGTAGAAATTAAGACCTTGAAGGAAACTGAGAATGTACTAAAGTCCTTGAGGTTCATGCTGTTAGAAAAACAAGCTCACGTGTTCACAATTTACAATCGATAAGTAAGTGAATCAGTAATAGATTGATTTCATAACAGGCCTGGTGGTCAACAGGTAAAGTCTACATGAAAACATGAAAATGCTATATACCTGCATAAATAACCAACCACAGCTCTCTGTCAGCTCAATATTTGGATAAAACACTGACTTTTATGATCTTTTTTTTTTATAAACTTGTCCTGTCCAACAGCTGAGCAAACATACGGGCTGAGAACCTCTTGCGTTGGACAGATTAACAGGGGTTTATTAAGTATAAACCCCTGTTGTATTTTATACTAAACTTTATTTATATTGATAATGTTGCATCATTTTACTTTTTTTGTTGGACCGGACAGAAACAAAGGGGGGTGGGGAGTTAAAAAGGGGGTTTAGAGAAAAAAAGAAGATGATAACAGAGGGTAGTAACATCATAAAACAACCAGGTCTAAGTAGCTATCTGGAATGGGCGGGGCCTGTCTACACACACACTCAATAGTAACACACATACCTGTTGGCTAAAATACTCTAGAAAAAATGTACACAATACCACTGCAGCTCACACACAATCATAGAAGCTGACACAAATAAAGCCTTTCATTCCATCACACATTCTGCTAGTGCGAGGTGAGCTGACACCTGTGCTCAGGTGAGTGTTTATGTTTTGCTGATGTGAATGTTGATGGAATGTATAGAAGGAGAGAGAGCCCAGCCATCCCCACGCCAAGGCCCCCCCACCGAGGCAGCAGCAGCAGCACGGGCCCCCCAACACCCGCCACTGACTTTTATGTTCAACAAAACTGGAATGAGTTCAGAGACTTTTGATGAAGAAAGATTTGAACAAGACTCTTCACGCCTGCTGCTTCAAGTACATCTCCTGGATTAGTTCAGGCTTCACTGAAGATGTGTTTAAAGGTATAACTACCTTATCATTTGGATGATTTGTTTTTCCAAAAGCTCTCTTCTGGTGCCTGAAACATAAAGTAGAGGATGAATTCATTCAGTATTCATTCACTTTCTAAAAAAAAGGTTCAAGAGCTGTTTGTTTGATTGGACATGTACCCAGCATTCTTCCTCCAGGACGCTCTACAGCCACATAAGTTGCTTTGGAAGTGGTGGTAGTCTCCATTTTGGCCTCTTGGTCGACGGTAAAAATCCCTTTGTGTGAGCCTTTCTGTGAGCGTGACCTTGAGTCCTTTGTGCTGCGAGCAGCAGCCTCCTGAGTGAAAGAAAAAGGTCAATCTGATTAAATGAAAAGCAATTTAAAGATTCATTTCAGAAAACTTGCTAATTAAATATAACTTTGCTACCACTTTTATAATGTTTGCAAGTTTGCTTCTGCATATTTCCTATTCTCAATTTTTACAGAATGATTAAAAGTGTTGAAATTGAAGATTAATCAAATAAATAAACTGAAGATAAAATATTCTAATGTGGACAAAATAACGATTGATAACTCATTAATACGTATTGATGCAAAAATGCATAACTTCTGCTTAAAAATTACCTTCATTTAGCAACTACTTCAAAGCAAAAACATGTCTTTTTTCTAAATAACCAGTGATGAATTCAGGTGTCAAAGGGGTTCAAGGCAAACCATTAAAAAAACATTCATGTTTTCTAAAATCTTGTTTTTCTCTTGATTTAAATCTGAAAGCATCCACCTTTACAGCAGCTTGAAAAGAAGGGTGCTCAGTGGCGGGGTCAAAAGTCAGACGGTCATCCATATAGAAAGAAACTGTCTGTAGCACCTGAAGGGGTCAAACATTTACAGGGGAGGGGGGTGCTTTCACATCCACTGATAAAGTTAACTTTCATCATTTGATAATATTTGTTTTTTCTTTTGTTTTCCAGGATATATAACGTTGGTACGAAATATTGATTCACAATTAGGTGGAATTAAAGGGAAAATTAATAGATTTTTTAAAATAAAATATATGTTTCACATAAAAACTATTTGTGTCAGACACTCAAAAATTGTAAATTTAAAGTAATATTTTTTTACCTCCCAAAGAAGTATTTTTTTCTTACTTTTTTATTTATTTTAACCAAAAAAAAAGCAGAATTATGATTCGTTTTTTATTTATTTGCACTCCTTTTGATTGTTTAAATGAAATGAAACACGTAAAGCTGCTTCCTTGAGCGAGATCAAAACCAAACAAAATAGATAGAAGTTCATATCAACCCCTGTCAAAACCGTGAACAAATCATGTGACGTTTCCTGTGAATTAGTGTCAGTTCAGCCGTCAAAACCCGCCGCTGTCGGCCTGCATTTTTGAGGCTAACTTCACGCACCTGCGCAGTCCCGCCGCGCTCAGGATCTTCCTGTTCTCTGCCAGACGGAGGAAAAGACTCAGCGTTCATGATCACCACAATCAAATGTCCACAAATGAAAGGAAATGAGCAGAAGCGAAGGCTGGTACGTCTCCGATACGTCTCTGTTCTGGTAGCGACACTTACAGTTGACGGAAGTGTCACCTTGGCAACGGTAACCCCGCCCCCTGAAAATTACACTGAGAAAAATCAGAAATTATTATATTATATTATATTATATTATATTATATTATATTATATTATATTATATCATATCATATCATATCATATCATATCATATCATATCATATCATATCATATCATATCATCTTATATTATATTATATTATATTATATTATATTATATTATATTATATTATATTATATTATATTATATTATATTATATTATATTATATTATATCATATCATATCATATCATATCATATCATATCATATCATATCATATCATATCATATCATATCATATCATATCATATTATATTATATTATATTATATTATATTATATTATATTATATTATATTATATTATATTATATTATATTATATTATATTATATTATATTATATTATATTATATTATATTATTTAATTGCTGGTAATCCTCAAACAAATTCGCATTTGAGTAAATAAAGTTAAAATAGTCCAAAAAGGAAAAAAAAGGAAAATAAATCAATTTTCAAAACACCAATTTTTAAGACGGCAGCAAAAGAGAGGAGAAACAGGAAATGTTCTTCAGTCAGTTCTCAATTTGCATTTGGTTTCTTCAATATGTAAGATGGATTCATAAAATCAAAGATCAATTCAAAGATAAAATAAAAAAAAACATTTCAAAATTATTTTATAACATTTTGTGATTAAGAACTGAATGGCATGCTACTTGTAAAGTTGAATGATCTAAAAATCACAAACATTTTACTGCCTTTTAGACTAATAGCCACCAAATCTCATCATGTTACACAGACATTGATGTTGGATGACACGACAGCAAAACTCCAAATTTAAACCTCTAATTTTACAGATTTTTGTGGGATGAAGATAGAAAATGATGGATCACCACAGTCAAACAGGAAAGTTGACAACCTAACAATGCCAGCAGACTGTAATACACTTTTAGTGTAAGTTTAGTGGTGGGTACTATTTGGATTTTCTCCGGATCTGGTACCAACCGATGACGTTTGAAAGGATGCCAGCTGGAATCTCCTCTTTGGTCTTCCTCTAGACCTGGTAGCTCCAAGCTCATAATCCTTTTTCCATGTCAATTTAAGAGACAAAAACATAAAAGCAGGGATTTGCTTTTAATATTATGTTTGTAAGTGCTCAGCATGGTAGTGAAGAAGGTGAATGAAGCTTAGGAGAACCCATGAGAGTTTTGTCTGCTCTGTCAGTCTTCATTTATCAATCAATCGTAACGTTTACATCGCCTCTCATCTCTGTCTCTCCGTAACACAATGCAAACCCTACGCTGGAGTTCTATTTTCACATTGAATGTGTCAATTTCTTTATCAAAAGCCGTAGGAACAGGAAAAAGGCCTGGGTTTCAAAATAAACATTCCTGTTGTGTGTGGCAGGACAAACCACTCATTTGGGAGCCAGAGGGTTCCAGATGAGTCGATGGACCAGAGCGCAATGAAGACAATGTAAGCTAACTGGTGGTTGTGAGGCGAGGGAGACACACTGACCAGTGTAAATACA
Source organism: Oryzias javanicus (assembly GCA_003999625.1). Lineage (NCBI taxonomy): Eukaryota > Metazoa > Chordata > Actinopteri > Beloniformes > Adrianichthyidae > Oryzias > Oryzias javanicus. The sequence goes on from CM012448.1 coordinate 5,326,772, forward strand.
GCATAAGGGTTGTGATTTGTTGTCAGGAGTCCTTTGAGACAATCAATCCCCTTCACTGTCTGATTAGTCCCTTCAGGTGTTAAGGACCCGATGAAAGTGGCTGATCCTGCTTGGATTTGAAGAGACTTGTAAATAGACGGAAGGTCAAAGGTCACGGTTTCAGTTAAGAAAAGATTTATCTTTTTTTTTCTAAGATAAAAATAGCTTCTTTTACTCGTCCCTTCAAACCATCATTTCTCTCCTGTTTGGTCGAGCTTCTTCCTTCATAAAAAACAGATCATACAACAACGCAATTCATGAAAAATAAATAAATAAACCATGAAAGCCATTTAATGCTATCCCAAAAAATACATTATGGAAACAAAGTCACATTTAAAATAGCAATTAAAAAAAAAATCCTACGTTGTTCCTGTCCTGTGAGGATTCAGATCTCTTTGTTTTTTTTAGAAGAGTGGTTTGTAACCTGCAGGTGGAGGTCAACCACAGATTCTGGTCCATTAAAGTTGGTCCTGTGTTCATGTGACCTCTGTAGCAAGGAGTGGTTTGTCTCTTCACCACATTACAGAGTTTATAGAAGGGAATTGTGTCCTTGTTTTTGTCTGAGAGTCAGAGGAGGTTTGAAGTGGATTTTGTGTTTGTTAGAGAATCCTTTAAAAATTGCCAGACATACCATAAATGTAAGGAATAATTACACGACTCTATTTCGGCTCTAATTCTTCTGCTTCTTGGAAAGGAGGCAGCAGCAGTTCAAGGTGAACCAATGTCTGGAGTTCTTCAAATAGTTTAGGAAAAAGCAAAAGATGCTGCACTGTGGTAACCATGGTAACCAGAGAAAAAAAAACAAGCAAACTTGCACATACTTTTCACTATATGAAACATCCTCAGCTAAAAATCTGTTTGAAGCTGAGCGCAAAAACTTGTCATTTCAGATAAATGTGCAGGTGAAGCAGATGTTAACGGGACATTTGCATCATTTAGTTTGACATCTCAGTAAAAACAAGAAAAAAAAACAGCACATTCATTGGGTCCAAACACTGTTATAGCTCCAGAGTTTCTGTGCTCTAACAAATCTGCTCTAAAGAAAAGCTACTTTTTTCCTTAAGACATAAAAGAATAAAGATTTAGTGTGAGGAGTGAGAAGACTGGATCAAAACCCAGCTGGGACATTTCTGTGTGGGGTTTGCATGTTCTTCTTGTGCATGTGTGGGTTTTCTCCAGACACTCCAGCTTCCTCCCACAATCCAGAGACATGCTTCATAGGTTAATTGGTGTCCCTCTGTGTGCATGTGTGAATCTGTGTGGGAGGGATTTTGTGCCCTGCGTCTGACCTGTCGTACCCACCTTTGCCAACAACAGCAGCTAGAACAGACCTTGACCTGGAAAGGAATACACTGGGGTAAAAAAATGGACAGATTGAGTCAAGTGAGGCGTGTATGGAGGAGAAAAACATCCATACTGTCAAAAAACAATAACTTGAGGCTCAACATTGTCTGAAACAAAGATTTCAAAAAAGCTCAACCGCACACAATTATGTTGGAAGTCATTTTTTTTTATCTCCAAAAGGAGATAAACCACTTTTTTTCTCATTAATAAAAAAAAACTGTCTGACTGAAGATCACAAACAGATCTGGGAACACTCAAGGGAAGTCAATCATCACGGGTCCAACACAAGGACGACTTTCAGACTGCTGTACTGTAAAGACGGGTCATGCTTGTGATCATGCTCAAGCTTCAGGGGCTCCACAGGGACGGTTACTGTGTTGAGGATCAACATGAATTGAGGCACAGAGAGGAAGATCACGTACAGTCTCACAGCACGGCCACCAACTGAAATCTTGTTTTCTGTGCAGAAGTATTGCATGAATTCATGAGATGGTTTCACCAGGAGGTCCAGTGGGGGGCGTTGGGAAGGTGACACTGTGGGGCGCCCTCTTCAGACTGCAGGAAAACTGTATAAATAAAAAAATACCTAACTGTATAAATAAAGGTTTAGCAATGCTTTCAGAAAAGCATGTGAGCCACGAGAAAATCCAGGATTTTAAAATATATATAAATAACATGTTTATAATATATATTTTATAGTATTCTGTAAGTACTCCTTTAGATATGAAAAACTACATTTTGTGCACATTTTAAAAAGAGAAATCTAAGTGAGATGAACTTTCAAGCGTATACAGTACATGCTTGTTTGTTTAACAGTAAGATAATTCTTCTACTTTGTAGATTTTATGCTAGATAATTTCCCTTCTTTTAAGTAATTAATTATCTCAATAAGATTTTAAGCCTTGTTACTAAGATTGTATTATCTATTATGAGTTAAAAAAAAAACACACTTAAAACTAGAATCTCAATAGTTACAATTATCTTTATGTGGCCAAGATCAATGCAGGAATTTTGCCTTAATTTAAGAATTTCAAGTAAATTGTCATTTCATAGTGAGAAAAGAGTACAGCTATAGTTCACTTTTATTTTTGAAGAATAGAAAAGTACTATAGCTCTCAGTATTTCTGGCTGGTTTCAAGAAACAGATCCCAGCGGTTAGCAAAATGTCGAGATAATCTTACTAGCAAAATCTTAATTAAAGAATCGTTTTGAACATTTTGAGAAAGTTAGTCTTAAAAATTATATTTATATTAGTCTAAATTAGCTTGATATTAGTAAAAATATACTTATTTTAAGATATTTGTGCTTCCGATGAGGTTAGATGTTTTTACTTGTTTTGAAAAGTCTTGACAAGCCTAATTTTCTTGTTCTGTTGGCAGATAATTTTTCTTATTTTAAGCTATGTTTATCTTATTTTTGTGCATTTCTTTCTTGTTTTTTTTTAAGCAGATTGCTGCTGAGATTGTTTTTGTCATAATTGGCAGCATCTTTAAAATTGACCCCCCTTTTGAAGTTTCTTTTGTCTTTTTTTTTTTTTTTTTTATAGCGAAAACGCTTTTCTGAAAGTGAGGATCCATGCCACATTTGTACCACAAAATACACGCTTTGTCTGAAATGCTTCAGCATCCCAAAATATCCTTCATGAAAGCAGAGTGATTGAAGAGTATGAAATGTCTCCAGTCTTGGCTCCGCTGAGCACCTCTGGGATGAGATCATGGCCTTTCTTCAACAGAGTGCCTGCTCTCATAAAAGTATGCAAAATCAGCAGGAATACAAATATTCAGGATTTTATGGAAAACCTCATGGAAAGAATGTAATCTGTTCTGGCAGAAATAGTCCAAACTTTTAAACAAACTCCTGCAACTCCCTGTGCCGTAGGTGTGAGACGTCTCATCGAGTCTCCAAAGTGAGCTAAAGATTTGCTAAATCCACGGTTGATGTTAGTTTTTCAACAGAACAGGCACAAATCCAGACGTTTTAACGCTCTGCGCTATGCTTCTGCGGTCAGCATCCAGATCAAATTCTCCTAATCCCTTTAGCCCACCAATCATCCATGCTGTAATGAAGTCCTTTCAATCCCTGCTTCACACTGTTGCTATTCTTGTACCACTTTGTGATTACTTGTTGACTGACCATCTCCATGGCTACCAGCATCTCCTGCAGCTATACTGCTGAGGCACGAATGTGTTTCTCTCCTGCAGTAAGCACACAGCCTGCTGTGCTTTTGGCCAAATTATATTCAGTGGAAATGTCATACTTTTTATTGAGCCAGAAGCATGGCGACGCTTCAACTTTCATCTTTTCAGTTTCATCTGCCCCCAACTCCTCAACTGTTGAGATTTGGATAGTTTTGACACGCACCCTGTGCAGAGTTTATTCACTTTTGTGCGAGACCAGCCACCTGCAAGGAAACAGAGCGAAGGGAAAGGCTGTCCCCTAATGGCGTCTTTTTCTCAGGTTCAGGAAAAACTCGCTTCTCCTAATTAGGACATTTATTTAAAAGAAAAAAAAGAATAATATTCTAAATTTGAAGATCATTTGTGAATGTAAAACTTTAGGTAAGCAGACGAAAACAGCAGTAACTAAAAACTCTGTTTAAAAAAGTGTGTTTCCTTTTTCAAAAAACTGTTCTAAAATAAAAACAAGCCTTATGGAACTCTTTTTACCCATAATTCAAAGTGTTCATTCTCAATTCTATTTACAATTCAATCAAGCAATTTGAAAATGCACTTTAGAATTCAGCAAATCACAATTTCAATATATATATATATTTTTTTCTTAAATAAAATTATTTTATAAAAGCAAAATAAAATTTAAGAATCATGTTTTTGGTAGGATAATTCAAATGAAAGTGTCTTTTGGAACTGTCAGTTCAAAATTTGATTAGATAAACTTGAAAAGAGAAAGACCCAAAAGTATTAGAGCCACTGAAAAATATAGTTATAAGAAATAAATTAAAACATTTATTATGGGTGGAAAATTATTTAGAAAATACTTGTAAATATGATGAGATCAAAGATGACGTAAACTTCCAGTCCAGCAAGTGAGCGTTATGTGCAGCAGTAGATCAACTAAACTTAATCTGATCAAACTGTCTTGGATTTAAAGAAATAAACTGAATGTTTATTGATAACATTACAAATGTTTGGAAGCTCCTTTGTTTGATTTACAGTTTATTAATACTTTTTTCATTGATGGTGGCTTGCAGGATCTCGGAAGAGCTCGTTGATGAAGTCATCGACATCCTTGCAGCTGTCCACTTCCAGTCATTTCTTCCTCCCAGAAAGACAAGATCTCCTCCAAGTCTGAGTGATGTTTCCCTCTGAAGAGCATATTTTTTTTCAATGTTCTTGTGTTAGATTTTGAGTCTCCAAAAGGTTTGGAATTTCTTTGTTTTTAAAACCTTTTTGGAAATGAATCTTCTCAAAATGCTCCACATCTTTCATCTTTGAGCAAGAACATGTTGGTGTATTTTCTTGTTAATCTATTATTTTTTGGGTTTTATTTTAACTTTTTTTCTTAAAAATGTACTTGTTTTACAGTTGTAAATTTATGACATTTAAATTAATAAATTTACAACTTTAAAACATTTAAACTTGCGAGATATAAAATTCCTACATTTAGCCTTTGACCTTCAAAGTCAAATCATTTAACAGTTGTTCCTTTTTCCCCCAAAATTTAAGACTTTAAAGTTATTATTTAAAATATATTTTTGTTTGTTTGGAAACTGGATCCTATCTTCAAATGAAAAAAATAGTATCAGTAGTGTTTTTGTGGCATTTTTTAATGATGGAGGGAAAAAAAATAAAGAAAATTAAGCTCACAATTGCATTTCTGAGTATTAATTATTGTGAATCAGGAGCAGAAGAAAATATACTGGTTGAAAAGTATTGAAGCTGGGCTGATCACAGCTTCCTGCTCCATTCGGATGGATCCACTTGCAGACTAATAGATCCATGAACGTCTTTGTTTTCCTCGTCTGAGCTGGAACCTGGATCAGAACTGTGCGACTGGATGGGTACAGTATTGCTCTATATTTTTGTTGCTTCGCTAATGTTAGCGCATACGTGTAAACAAAGAGATGATGGGAAATGGGGGCTGGCTTACTCTGCACCAGCAATGCAACTCGCAACTTAGAGATTCTAATAAACTCCTGCCGCTCTTTAAGGTTATGTCTTTGAAAACAAAATAGGATTTTTGATCTTGGCTCAAAACTGCATAATCAGAATTTAAAGACCATTGGGAAACCTTTTACAAGAATGGGACTTTCTTGTTTTCCTGACTCCTATCAAACCCAAACAGAGAAATCTGTTCCATATCCAGACAGCAGAACACCTCAGATCCTTGTCTTCGTAATGTTTGAAGCTCACGGTTTCCTCTGGCTGCTGACGGTGCTCGTCTGTGGCCCGACTGAACCTCAGCGGCTGATACATACGTGCATATCAGTTCAACTACATGGTCACATTCTGCACCACTGAGTATGCACCTGTGCATCTATGCCCTGTGAATCTCCCAAAGGAGCAGCACCTCCTTGAACTTCTCTGTGAGAGCCACTGCCCCCTTCCTCGCCAAGGTTTGTGTTACTCCCCATTCCAGCTCGGAGGTGAGGCCCTGCGGTTTGGCTGGCACCCAGCAGCGCAGTCAACTGCTCAGCACATCTCTTGAACCCTGTTTTTCTTCTTTGTCTTCCTGAAGTTTGACACTCTGGACTAACAGCTCACAGCTGCTCCTTCACACTTCATGGAAAACATGGAAAATGTTCCCCCTTTCAGCCTAGGCAGGAATGTGTTTTTTTTTTTTTTTTGCGAACAAACATGGAGCAAAAGGGTTTAAAGCCATTCTTCATTGTTTACACAGGTACAAAATCCAAATCAGGATTCTTTCCTCAGCCCATATAGCAGTTGCACATTAATAGTGCAGAAACTTTCTCCCCCTTGTTCCTCAAAAGACAGACAACTTTGTTGTGGCTGCAAATAAGAAGGAAATTCACATAAGCAGAATATTATGCTCAGGAAATCTCCTTCAGCTCCAAATGTTTACAATTTAGATTGTGTCCAAATTCCCTCACTATTCCTACACTCACTACATAATTATTTTATTTTTAAATGATGAATCAAATGTGTTACATTGTGGTATATAGCCTACACTTACCATTTTATTTGGTACACCTGTCTATCTCCTTGTTAATGCAACTTTCTAATTAGCCAATCATAAGTCAGCAACTCGATGGATTTATCCATGTGGAAGTGGTCGAGACGATCTGCTGTAGGTCTGTTTTTGAGATGTCATGTATAAGGTGCACCAAACTTTAAAGTGCCTTAAGCGAGATAAGTCCATCAGTCAGTCAGATTATATTAACTGTGTTCAAAACGTGTTTGAAACAGGCAACACGTTAACCACGTTAGCGTTTTCTTAATACCTGCAACTCCCGAGTTGTTTTGCAAAAAAACAGATCGATACAGTGGAGAGAAAAGAGACTCACACCGATTTGTGTGTGCGTAATTCTAGATTTGTATATATAATATGTTTTGTACATAAGTAAAAAAAAATTGGCCGAAATTTTAAAAAAAAAACAATTCAGTTTACACATGCACAAATTAAAATTACAATAGCTTGAAACTGTAATTTTTTTCTACTTATGTACAAAACATATTATATGTGTTACAAATCAATAATTACGCACCCACAAATCCAAAGTTGTGCACAAATCCTAATTTACACACAAATCAAGAATTACGCACTCACAGATCGGAGTGAGTTTATTTTCTCTCCGTAAGATAAGGCTGAACTGAAAACCAGACACACAGAGGGGAATCAACCAAAATGAAGACAACTCTGAGTCAATCATGATAAACATGAAACCTGTGTGACTGACAAAATGGGACAATTCAAAACAGAATTTCCCAGAATTTATTAACAAAAAAGTTAATGGATTTGATTTAGTTCTGGGCTTTTCCACACGCTCAAAGAGTTTACAATGTAAATCCATTATCCATTGATGATTATCTACTGATTACACATTCACACACTGATGGAGCTACACTGGAGGCAGGGAGGGTCTTGCCTAGGGATAAAGCAGGCGGTTGCCTGGGTGGCTGCCTTTCGACCACTGACCGATCTGCTCAGCCAACGATGTGGGGAAAAACACATTAAACAAAAGCCTTTAACTACAAGCAATAAGACACAGCGAACTTAAGCAATAAACAAGACAAGTTAACTACAAACACACAAAAAATGCTGCTTAAATGGTTAATCATGAAAGAAGGAACAGCTTTATTATCCAGAGGAAGCCCAAGAAAAAGACAAAAGGAGAACAAAAGAAAACAATAAAGCTAATCATGACACCGTGTGACCAGTCCTTCAATTGTTTTTTCTTCTGATTTTCTGAGAATTCCTTAAACATCAACTACATTTGAATGTTCTAAGTTTATCATGATCTGAATGACGCTTGCTCTTCTAGATCCATACAGATCTAACACAGGTGCAGGTATGCAGTGCTCCATCTGCTGTATTGTCATGCAGAGCTGTAATTACCGGTGCTGTCAGGATGAGACCAGCAGAGCTCCTGTTGGACACGTGGGCAGAGCTTCTGCCAAAAACACTTCAGGAACATTTTGCTTGCTTTTGTGAGATAAAGCCGGTCAGATCCTCTCTTGAGTGTGGTTGTGACAAAGCCCCAGGATGACAGATTTGATGATGAAGCCTGTGATCCTTCCGAGCTTCACAGGTGGGTTACCTGATCCTGTTTGTTTTAAAGGGCAGTGACGTGGGATTAGAGTCTGTCTTCTGCTGTAAGACTTCGCTGTCTCTTTTTGTTTGCTGCTTAATGTTACCATCCACCGCAGGGCTTTAATTAACTTTTTCCAATAACATCATACTTGAACGCAGCAGGAGCTCGTCCAAACCATCATCTGACCTATCCTCTACAAAATGACAAAGGGCCGTCGGCGTGGTCATCTCATCAGGTATAAAAACGTCCGCAGCGCCGATGCCAAGTCAGAACAGCGAAGCGAGACTTCTGATCCGACCTCACAGCTCCTGAAGATCTTCACCATGAGGCGCTCCTTCATGTCGGTCCTCTTTGCCACGGCGCTCTTCTTCGACGGTTATGCACCGTCAGTTGCTTCACCCGTGGCTAATACCGAAGACGGGTCCATAGAGCAGGACGCCTTCACCTCCCTGCTGACCAGCGAAGCGACAGACAACAGCCTGGGCGAGGCCGAGCCCTTCTCCACGACCAAAGCCAGAGTCCCCCGGGTCATCGTCATCGCCGCTGATCCAAGCCTGTGGAGGGACCTGCGAGTGCTGCACGGCGGACTGTCGGTCTACAAGCGCACAGCAGACGACAACAACCAGGTCCTGGAGCACAGAAACCTGGCACAGCAGCTGAACATCCCCATTCTGAGGAGGGACACCATGAGGTGCATGGTGGGGAGGGTGTACCGGCCCTGCTGGGAGGTCTGAGGACGATTTTCTCATTGCTGGAAAGACCCGCATCATCCTGTCTAATGCTGAGCTGAAGCATAACCCACAAACCTCTGTGTACTGAGAATAAATGTTGGTGAACTCTGCTTGATGTCTTTTGTGTATTTGAGTGAAAATGGAGGTTTAGTCATCATGTCCGCTAGCAAACAATAGTAAAGCCTTAGTGTATGAAGACTGGAGTCGACCTGTATTGGTCACTTTGGGTAGTCTGGGCCCATGGAAGGTCGTAGAACAGCCACATCTAAAGGGGAGCACAGGTGGGTCTTGCAGTTTCCCTGAGGCTCGTACTGCTACCTCATTGGACGTCTTAAAAATGGAAGGTACCATTGTTGTGCATGCGGTAAGTTTATCGTGAAGTATTTGTAAGACAAATATAAGTTGTTTAACTTGTGGCGTTCAGGTGATCCTGCTGTTCTACGATGTCCTTACGCCACACTCTGGTTATTATTAAGACAGAGTCACAGAACAGGCAGACAGCTGGTTCCAAGTGCAGCAGGTTTATGAACACAGCTAGAAGTTCACAAATCTAAATCGGGGTCAGGCAGGCAAAAGTCAGCAACGAGCATCAGAGAGCAACTAGAGTGGTCAGGGTCCAGACAAGGGTCAGGGCAGGCGGCAAACAACCAGCATCGAAGACGAAGCAGGAGCAGGTAAACAAGAGATCAAGGTCAGGATGAAATGCTCGGTATGATTGATTGATTGATTGATAGCACGCCGGTGACCACAGGGGGAGACAGAGCATCGGTTACTGACAGGTGCAAGTACTGGCTCCTGCTGTCAAATGCTGCACGCACAATGAGTGAAGGAGATACATAAACGCCTGTCGGACCTCAACACAAATTACACAGATTGTTTAATGTCTTCATTTCTAACAGTCTGGCTACACGCTACAATCCCACATACCCTTGTGTGTTGGATGAGTGTTCACTACAACTTAACTATAGGAAATTGTGCACAAACATTTTCCCTCTATACGAGCTTCCGAGCAATCTATCAATCTGCAACCTTGATATTTCCTGCAGGTCACCCGTATGCCCCATGCAACAGTGCCCATTTTTTTTGTCAGCATCCACCTGTAAAGGCAGCTGTGTTTGCAGAGAAATTCAGGGCCGTTTTTCTTTGTGTCTGAGCTGAGAGGACAGGCAGTGTTCATGCAAATGAAGGCAACTTTTCATTAAGAGGGTGAAACTTTTCACATTAAAGTACCGGTATGTTGAATTTAAGCATTACCCTTGTGCTATTCTAGCCATGTTTACATCAAGTGGGGTCATCTGGACCCCACAAGACAGCTTGTTAAACGTTTTTTTTTTTTCCAAGGATTTTCTTGTCTTCACTGGTGTCCATGGCAGACATAAAATCCTGTCCACCATTGTCATGGGAGGGATCACACATTAATATAAGGGTGGGGTCATCTGGACCCCATAAGTTAGCACAAGAGTTAATGCACACAAAAGCATATTTTTAAAAGTTTTTGCTCTTCTTGGACACATACAAACTAAAGTTTCAAAAAGTATTTCAATTATAAATACATCAAAATATATATTAGAATACAACTGTAGATATTTATTGTACTGCTCTTTAGTATTACCATATTTCACCTACTGTATAGAAATTTGGGGTAATAATTACAAGAGTTCACTGCATCCTCTCTTTTTGCTTCAGAAACGATCCATCAGAATTATACATAAAGCCGGTTATCTTGATCACACTAGCAATTTATTTTATCAATCCAGAATTTTAAAAACTGTATGACCTTGTTGATTTTTACACTGCGCAATATCTATACAGAACTAGTGGGAAAACATTACCATCCAATATCCAAAAACAGTTTGTAGAACATGAAGGAGGAACAAACTGAGAGGATGCAGGAACTTCAAGGTCAGATTGATAAGAACCACAAAGAAAAGTTTCTGTGTTTCTGTGTGTGGAACTAAACTCTGGAACAAGTTAAGTAATGAACTCAAACTATGTTCAAGTATTTATCAATTCAAGAAAATGTATAAAGAAACTCTAATTTTACAATATGAAGATAAGACGAGTTAAAGATCAACTTGTGTTTGAACAATTCCAAATGTCTGAACTTGAATGTGATGAAATAATCAAAAAAAATTTTTCTTTTTTTTTTTTTTAATGCAATCAAAGAGTTTTATGTTATGTAATATGCAGTAATGATTACTGATAAGTTTACAATCACAATGGCATTAATTTTCCTTTCTTGATCCTAAATATGTAGCAATGATTCATGTAATTATGTGTTTCTAATGATAATCAATGATTATTACATATTGTGTAAATCATTAATGTTTATTGAAAATATACAAGAATTCTTTCAGAGAATAATCAATAAGCTCTAATGTTACTTGAAAACTTGATTTCAATGTGTTATTATTTTTCTGCATAGACATGACATTGACATTGTATTATGATGATAATCAGTGAGTTTTTACATATCTGTTACATGATGTATCATTGATGTTACTGTTTACTGAAATAATGTTTTACGAGATTAATCAATAATCAACAAGCACTTTACTTTACTATTGGAATGTATTGAGAAAAAAAAAAAAAAAAACAACCGGAAGACATAATTATGCAAAACAGTTAAAAAAGTAATCGTGGGGGTGGATTATATAAGTTCGCTTCTTCCCACTCCTTTTCAAGCAATCAATCAAACTCTACTGACTTTAGTTAATAATCACAAAGAATGAATGAACCAAATGTGACACAAGTGTATTTTATTTTTGTTTGTTTTCTATTTTCTAATCAATGCATCTTATTGTTTCTGTAATGAGTTTGAATTAATTGTGTGTTTTGTCCTGTAATTTCAATCTATGCTTGAAATAAACCAATCAATCAATCAATCAATCAATCTTCAGACCATGCGTTCCCTTGTCTATTTAATCACACTGAATATGTATTTTAGGCTTCTTAACCTTTCGTTTGTCTTGTTTTTACTTAGTGACTAATGAACTCATTGAGAGGAAAATAAGCATAAGCTGAAGTCTATCGAGGCTCACATGGGTGATTTTTGCTTATTTAAGCAAACACTCTTATAGCTTGATTACTACATTTTTTATATAACAATCTAGGATTATTGTATTCAAATACAAAAGAATCAAAAAATATTTCACCCAATCTCTGAGTCAAGAAATAAAATTAACTATATATTTTTTTTATTAAGTCCCTAAAACAAGTTGAATTAATGTGCGTTTACTTCTCTCTGAGGGGGTTTTTTAAAATCCTTTTTAAATAAGGTTATTTGTATTTCAAGAAGTACAAACAACTAAAACTACTAATTTGGCACCGAGAACCTAAAGGAGGTATTACAAGATTTAAAGTTTTTTAAAGTACAAAATTGAATTACTGTACAGTGGGAGTTTCTCTTCGGCATACCGTACTTCTTCGATTGTTAACACGATCGATGTAATCAGTTGATTCTGACGTAGAAAAAAATCATCTTTTCTTGCCTCTTTTCTGTCTATTTGCCTCTCATGACGAATCATGGCAGAGGCATTACAATTTATTATTCTGTTTATCTTACTGTAGATGTTCATGTGCTCACAAATTACACTTCTGGGATATCTGAGTTAACACTTTATAAATAAAAAATTTCAGACAATTAAAATTGAGGAAAAAAATGTTCTCTGCTCTGTTTTTGTTCAAAAGTTGCAAACATTGCAATTAATCAAGATGAATAATTTGTAATCGATTGACAACACTAATAAAAAATTTAATTTTTTTCTAATTTGGCTGTTGCTGGAGGTTTTTAATTTTTTTTTTTTTTGGGGGGGGGGGGGGGGGGGGTCAAACTGAACAAACACCTGCGGTATCTGGAGCTCTCTCCTCTTCGCTCTGTTATCCTGAAAATTGCATGCAGGTTTCCACACAGCTCTTACATCAGATCCAGTAAATGATGAGGCCTGCTCCGGTGGCTGGCATGGTGACGAAGAGAAGCTTGTGTGAGGTTGGGTTGCACTTGCATCACCTTCCAAACCATTAGGTGTGTCCGTTACAGTAAACTTCAATGGAAAGCCTTTGAGATGTGACGGGCACACCTGGCTTTTAACTAGGATTCAGCGCAAAAAGACCCTGCAGTTCACCTGGATCATCTCTGATGTTGTCATTCTTGGCAAAGCATTTATTAAAAAAAAAAAAAATACTCTGAGTTTTGAGAATAATCTGAAAAGGCTTTATGTTAGAAAAACTACAGTCTTTTAAAAATGTTAGACTGACAGATTTGTATGTCTCCAGCAGAGCAGCCTCTCTCACCCCATCTGTGTCTGCACGTGCTTCAAGCATTTCCAAATCCTTCCGAACAAAAGCACAGTGCAGCACTGTTCCAGTCTTCACAGATCTACCTCCACTAACAGCACATCCCTCCATCTGTGAAAACGTTTCAAAATTGCATCGATTAAATTCCAGAAAACGGAGTATAACGTTGCTGTAAAAGGGTTTTTAAACTGACCCCTCACCTCCGAGCCAAAAGAGGGAGCCTTACCTGTTTTCATGAAAATGTCTGGAACATGTTCATGAAAACAGGGAAGAGAGAAGGGAAGAATACGGATTGAGACACTGTGTTTTATAAAATCTGGGGAGCATGAGAAAAGTTTTAGGAGTCTTAAGAGACTGAAGCCTTAAGGTCACTCACTGATGATAAGAAAACACACATTAAGTAGCTTTGTTGATGCAGTGTGTTGAGCATTTTTCTCAGACAAGAAACTCAAACTTCAAAGACTCAGTCAAAAACCAAAGCAACATTTTGAAAGCATTTGAAAGGCAGTTTATGTAAACTAAATAACATGAAATGTTAAGTTTGTAAAGGAGTGTTGATGTAAGTCCTCTTGATTTACTGGAAAGTTATCATCCATGACGCATTAATGACATGATGCAAACACAACACAAAGATCTGACTCTGAACTCCTTACAAATGTTAGCAACTAAAAGTGTGAGGAACTCAGACGTCGCCGTGATTTTTGAAGGAGAAAAAAATTAGCTGGATTTGTGTAATTTCTGTGATTTTTCTTGAATGCATCACATCCTTAAAGAAAGAAGACAAAGCATCGGAAATTATATTTTAAAAAGCATAAAAACAAGCTATATTGTAACATTTCTGGAAAGTCAGAATTTGGTTAGAAAGATAAATGTTTGTTCATTGAAAAAAGAGGCCAACAAAATCTGTCATTTTCATGGATTAGTCACTTATACTTTATGCCCTGATTCAGAGTTTTCTTGAATTGAATTGTAAAACAGAAAACACAAATAATTTTATTGAAATTTGACTCTGAAAAAGCTATTTCTTGCAGACACACAGCTATCTGTGCACACTTTCTATACTGTGACATAACACTGGAGGAATGCAAAATTACAGAGGCAATGTTTGGCATCTTCATAGCTCATAACACCATTCAGTTTTATGGGTCTGTTTTATAGATAACAGTGGGGAGCGACATCTGGAAACTGTTAAAGAAATGTCTGTGAAACGTGTTCAAGCAGCCGTGTCTATGTGGACCTGAAATGAAATGATCATACATGTGGTTAGTTTGGCAAAAGGAATCATTTATACATACTCCAATTAACTCATAGTGTCATACTAAGGAAGTACATCACATGGGATCTCCATGAGTAAATAAATGTGGCGTGTGGAAAAAGCTGATCACTATATTATCAGGTTTAGTCTGAATGGAGTTTTTGTCTATTTTCTCTCTTGTTTTTCTTTATGAAAACATATAGAAGTGACTTTATTGGGTTTTGTTTGTCTGCCGTCAGCAGGAGCTTGAACAACAACTTCAGCTTTTGCAGGAAAACTTAAAACATTATTGAGTCCAAACACAAAAGATGGACCTTGAATCAGAAACCATGCTCTTTTTTTTCCACAATCTGTTTACTGATTTTTGTATTTGCAAACATGTTTAAAAAAGACTGAAAAAGGAATCATGCATATAAATAGTAAGTCCCTACATCAGACAGATTAACAAGATAATGAAGAGTCGCAACAAAAACAACATTAAGACAAAATGAGCCAAAAAAAAGACAGAAAGAAAGAAAACAGACAATACAGTATAAGCAAAAAGGGAAAAAAGAAAAGGGAAAAAAACGAATTAATAAAATAAAAATAGGTAATTGTTACAAAAACAGTGAGACCATGATTGCCCTCCTCCTGTGACCAAAGATAAATTACTCTGCAACAAATGGAATGCTCAGTCCATCAATATAAACAAAAAAAATAGTCCCATGTTTTATGAAATTCCTCAACGGAACCCTTCAATGTAAATCTAATTTTTTCCAGTTTTAGAAGATTAAATATTTCTTTAATCCACGTGGTGTGGGATGGAGGATTCAAAGACTTCCATTTAAGTAAAAATTAGACGCCTTGGAAGTAAGGTAACACAAGAAATAAGAGTGGACACCGATGAGGAAGATGGGACAGATGGCGGAGGTGCACCAAAGATGGTTGTCAAAGGATTAGGCTCTATTATTTTATTTGTGATCAGGAATAATCATCAAAAAATGTCTTTCCAGAAAGAGTGTAGAGCTGGACAAGACCAGAACATGTGAAGATGATCTGCTGTCACAAGCTGGGTCCACATCCTTATACATTTTAGAAAGTCTGACTTTAGTCCAATGAGCACAATGGAGAGTCTTGGACTGGACCAGACCATGCCTAGCACAGATTTAAGAGCTTCCTCCCATACGTCCCCAGGGATTTCCTCTCCTCTGTTTCCCAAAGAGAGTAGATGTGAGAATAGAGGTATGTCATCATTCCCTTTAGCGAGAGCGCAGGCCTAAAGAATGCATCTAGAGCTCTCTTTGGGTGCATTAGGGATCTGAGGGAATATTTCATGTGCAAAACTCAGAATTTGAAAATATCTGAAGAGTTGTTGTCTAGGTAGGCCAAACATTTTGGACAATTATTCGAATGATGCAAAAGTGTTGTCAATTTACAAATCTTTAAAGGAATTTACACCTAGTAGATTTTACTACAGCAACCCTGTTTTAAAAACCTGCCTGCATTCAGCTCATTTGAGGATGGTAAAAAGATGAGGCACCAAAAAAGAAAAAAAAAAAAGTATACTTTGATTGATTGAACAGCTTTTTAAATTGTTTTTTCAATTAACTGAAGTGAAGCTTTGAGTGGAGTCTTAAGACAGAAGCCTTTGACAGGAGTACAAAGAGAGGAGCTGTGGTCTGTATGAAGAAGTCTGGAGAGGCAGAGGAGCACGTTGGAGTCGTTCAGGCCAGACTGACAGATGAGGAATCTCTGTGGACCGTGATGTTTGCAGATGACACTGTGATCTGTGGTGAGAGAAGGGAGCAGATGGAGGAGAGCATTCAAGTGTCAATGCCGGGGGTTTTAAGAGGAGGTTTCATGAGGGTGCTGCTGACATCACGAGTCTGAAATTTTGAAAGGACCACAGCATTTTTTTTTAGGAAAAAAGGCATTCAGTTTAATATCAGTTGGCTCTCCCGGAACAATGATGGGATTGGCTGTTCCAGCCGTTCAAAGCTCGAGTCTAAAGAGCAACTCATTGATAACTTGAATCTGTTCTAGCAGCGTTACGACTAAGAAGGACTTACCCCAGGTTCCTACGGCAACCGTTCCGACTGATACGAACACCTTGAGTCTTTATGTCACTTTAAAAGTACAAGAGGAACTTCCAATGCATATGATCACATCCAGCCGCAATCTGGCCTCCAAATCGGTTTCGTTAGGTTAACATTTTTTGTCGAATGCCGGAGCTGAACCACAGGACTGTTTGTGAAGTTGGGGCTTTTAAAGACCAAAACCGAAAAGTAAATGTAAAGTTGGTCCTCCACCACCAATTCCCTGACAGGCGGATGCTAATTTGTCAGACGAATCGCGTCTGGTGTGAACGCAGGTTTAGTGGTGGAGAGTAGCAAACAAAGCAACTAGAAGGCACAATTTTGTATTCTAAAAGTAAACAATCACAATTGTTACAATAATTTGTGTTGTGCTTATTAGTTTAAGGGCAATTAAAGAAAGTCTTGTTTTTTTGTTTCTCTGTTTGAATTTTTTGTGGGTTAAATACTTTTACCAAGAGAAACTTTAAAGTCTTGTCATTGAGTTCCCTTTCGAAAGATTGTGAACTCACTCTGACTCTCAAGTTTATTGTTTAATCACTTTTCTTTGTAGATTTGGTAGAAGGAAGACCTCATGGTTGCTCATTAAAATGTCAAAGTTTTAGGCTAAAGAAACAGCTAAATATTTGTTTTATTTAAAGTAATCAGAGATAATTAGAACATTGTGGGGGCAATTACATTTCTATTTGAAAATGGTTCAACTCTGAAGGGAAATCAAGCTGTTGACTCACCAGAAGCACCCGTAGAGTTCTTTAGGAGCCTCTGGAGAGCTCCACAGTGAATGCAGACTCCCGTGTGATGTAGAGGTCAGTGCAGTGTGACCCGACAATGTGAGAAACTGATGGATTTGATGCAGGCGCAGTCACGGCTGACTGCAGATTCAACATAATGAAGGAACAAAGTGAGAGCGGGGAGTGTTGATGTAACCCAGAACATTTTCCAAAGTTTAGAAAAACAAGACTGAAGGAGAATGCTTTGTCTGCCGGGTTGTTTATGATCATTCTCACAAATTTTAGTCCTGTCCTTTAAATAGCAGCTGCTGCTTGTCATAAATAACGTCAGAACACATTATATCATATAAAAGCTTTGTGAACTATTAAAACATGGATTACTTAAAAGACCCAATAAAAATAGTGTTTTTTAAGATGTTCTTATGGCATATATAAAGGACGTATATAGTAAAAACAGCTTAAAATGGCATTTCTGAGAAGAGCTGAATTATATTGTGAATCAGGAGCAGATGGAAAAATGCTGTTTGGAAAAGTGAGGTTGAAGCTACTACGGCAAGCAACAAGGTCCCTGCTCAGCTCCATTCTGATCCATTCACTTGCAGACAGATAGATCCATGAACGTCTTTGTTTTCTACTTCTGAACTAGAACCTGGATCAAAACTACGACTGGATAACTCTGATATTACTCACCACTTTTGTTGCACTTGTGATGTTAGGTTGGGAGTGTTAGCGGCCGTAAGCGAGCAGGAAAGCATGTAAATAAAGGGATGATGGGAAATGAGTGCAGCTTTACTCTCCGACAACTAAGAAACAAATTTCTAATGAACTCCTACCACTCTGCAGGAACTTTTTGAATTTTTAGAAATACACCTTTAAAGTCCCCATAAGACAATTTTTTTATTTAAAAAAAATGTTCCCAGCTGTGTTTTAATTATGATTATGAACTTTTTTAAACAACCTAAATGTCTAGAAAAGCAATTTTTCATGTTGATCTGAAACATCTGTCTTCTGAGGGGGCGGTCAAATGAGCCGCCGTTCACATTTCCGTGGTCACATCAAGAAGCTCCGTGGAGTCTGGTGGAGATTTTCCAGAGTTCTCAGCCCTGCTACCGTAAGTATTGGATGAAACTCACACCAAAAATCCAGTGAAAAAATGTGAACTGCAGCTCATTTTACTACAGTCAATGTGAAGATACCATCTTCTCTTCTCCAGAAGCTGAACTAGACACGCTAGCCGGACCAGATGAGGGTTTAGTGCATGTGCAGCAGGAAGTAGATCATTCAGGAAAAACAGAATCTGTCCAAGACTGTTGGATTGATTTAAAAGGAGAAATACTCGGAAATACAAAAACTAAAGGATTTCTTATTACATTTGTTCTCTTTTATAAGAAAAATGACACAAGTACATGTTACAAACTCAAAAAACATGATTTTCATTGGAGGGGGATTTCAATGTTCGCATTAAAACAAAATTTTCTAAAAGATTAGGACGGAGCATTTCCAGTTTGGCTTCATGCCAAAATATTTTCATTTGAAATGATTGACAGACATCATCTTCATCATTAATGTCACACAGTATTGAATTTTTCTGGTTTCCATAAAAAGAAAAGAACATTCAGGGAACAAACTAAAATTCCCAAAATCAAAATGAAATGTTAAAATTAAAAAAAAAAACGAGAAACTTATCTTCTGTTAATTTTGTTCAAAGACAAAGTTCTTAAATTAAATAAATGAATTTAACTGAATAGATTAAAAATAATAATAATTTGGATTCAAGACCAATGTTGTCATGTTTTTTATTTGATAGTAAAAGGAGAAATGTGATAAATTTGTACCAAAGTTATAGTCACAGAAATCAATTAAATCTGGCACAGCCGGAGGATCTTATAAAACACTGAGTGTATTTTATTTTAAAAAGAACTTCCATGTACGGCTGTTAGTAAAATAAATACCAATACATATAGAAAAAAATAACCCATTTTTTTTTTTCAATTGTTGTAATGATTTAAAAGCTAAATTTTAGAAATGAATGCGTTTATGGTGACAGAAAGTTAAATAAAATGTGTTTTTCTAGATGATGAAGTTGGACTTTGTGGCTTGCTTGGTTGAGATCAGTAAGAAACTCTTTTAGAATACCCCTGATCTGTGGATGTTGGATGTTTAGTCACAATTTTTGCACTTGAAGTGATCTTTTTCTTTTTTTATATATATATCTTTCTGTTGGAGTGTACTCCTCCTGTCACAACTCCCTGTTGGTTGAAACAAACAGGAATAAAACTTTGTTCTCACTAAATCAAACTGATTCTAGGAGCAAGTTGGCTTCTTTACTGAGCAGCAGCGTGTTCATATGAATGGGTCATTCTCTAAACCTTAAGCTCTCTGGCAGCTCAACCTTTCTATAAATGCTTCTGAGAATTGAAGGTAATTGGTGGAAAATAGATTTTTGGTCATGTTTCAGTTAGAATCCATCAATTCTGTTGCTTCTAATTCCTACGTTTTTTTGCCACCACAGCGAATAGATTTTGTCAGGACAGATTTTAAAGATTTCCAATGATCTGATGTGTTCTCTAAACGGTAGCAGATATGAGTGACAGTTGGACCAAACCGCGGTTTGTGTGTGGCGGCCGAAGCGAAGTCAATCAGAAACAGACAGGGTCGCTGTTTTGACATGATTCTTTAAAGCTGCAGCAGAAAATGAAAAAAAAATCAGTGACAGTAATGGTTGAGTTTTATGATCGTGTGACAGATGTTTTCTGGAAGGGAATTGCTTATATCAAAGTGAGCCAACTTTCTCCTCGTATCTGGTTTGTCTTTAGCTTTCACTTGACTTTAGAAAACCAAAAAAAAAAAAAAAATGGTGTTTTCTCTCTGTCAGTTCTCCTTTTTTTTCTATATTTATTAGAGTCTTTTCCCACCAGAGGAAAAGGTTTTCAGGGGCTGGATCAACATGGTTGTCCTCTGCAGTGATGGTCACCACTGAATCACTGTCTTTAGAAAAAGGGGGCGGGCAAAACGAAAACCAAAACAAACTGTCAGCATTTCAGTTTTTTGTTTATTTACAGATTTTTTTTTTTTTTTGCAAGAACATGATTGCATTTTTTTTTATATCAACACTTGTACAAGTTGTTCCCCTAAGCCCATAGAGTTGCAGATAGAGCCGGGCTGCTTTGAGCATGCTCACATTGAGACGGACCGATGCTGATGCCTGCAGCCGCTGACACAGCTGGAGGGGGGGGTTTGATGTCTTATTTTAGCAGGAAAGGAGTCCTGTGTGTACTTTCGGCTCAATTTTGCTTGCACATGCTCACACTTTACAACAACAGCGCTGGGTCTCAGTGGGGTACCTACGGAGGCAAAGTCAGCATCTGGAAGCCGTTGACAGAGTGATTATCCTGTCTGGGCTGTCAAGATAACAATCTGCACGGCTAGTTACCAAATTACAGTTTTTTTCTTTTAATGTCCTTGAAATCCTTATTCCTGCACACTTGTGGTGAAAGTAGGTGCCTCAAGTTTAAATACTTACATTTATGATGGAACAAAAACAAAAAGAAATAATAATTTAGTGACGACAAAGGTGCTATGACTTTCAGCTTTTATAACTTTGAAACTTACCGTTAGAGGTTGAGAAGTTTGTCTTCTTAGTCCCACTGAAACTAGGTTAATAAAATAGATTAATTGAGTTGAAATGATCCAAGCCTAATAGATCAATAAAAATAGAGATCAATCTATCACATAAAGCTTAGTCTGATATCTTGATGCTAATGCATAGTGGATTTCCTATGCAGACGCTTGACATAAACATACGTTGCTGACTAAATCAACATCTTTATAAACTCATAAGTAACCACTTGTGGTCTAAAGCCCAGTTTTTTGTTAATTTTTTCTTCTTCTTCTGGAACAAGGTGCACAGCTGTAGCTTAAGCTCCACCTAGTGGCCAAACTGAAACACCCTCCAGGAGTGGCAAAACAATGTTTACAATGTTAGCATTTTTGTTAGAGCTATATGCTATTAACAATCTCACTAATAATTTAACAGTATTTAAACTGTATCAGAGTCTTATAAATATATTCAAAACAAATCGATTATTAATGAATTTCTAAACAAAATATGTAAACCTTGTAAACTCAAAATTGATTTGAATCAAAATGAGTGGATTGAAAAAAAATGAAATTGAATTGACTCTGGAAATTATTAATAAGTTGATGATGAAAGTGGCATGGAAGGTGTCATTTTTTTTTTCAAAGGGTTCTCTTCAGAAAATCTGGTTTTGCAAAGTCATCACTTTCCTAAAATCTTGTTTTACTAATTTACTTTTCCTGAACTTTAAAATAAACAATGACAAATGTAACAGAAAAAATCCTATGACTCATTAGAAAGGCTGTTTTAGTTCTATTTCTTTTACTAAAATTTTCTATTTTGCCGTTTACTTACTCATTGGTGAAACTTTTCCAAAAAGTCTTGTACCATCGTCAGTACTCTGAGTCTTTTATAGTCTACTGCTGATGTAGAAATGAGAGACTATCAAATCATAATCAACCCTTTAATACCTGAGGCATTGCCGGTGGCGCTTAAACACAAAATCTTTTATCATAATGTAACTTTTCAACTTTTAACACAATCAACATAATTCTAGTATAGATTTTGGAGGAGAAAAGCGGCTCATTGAGCTGCTTTTCTCCTCCAAAATCTACTGGAATTACGTTGATTGTGTTAACTGTTGAAAGTTACATAAAAATCAAAGAATGCAAACACTGGAGCTCCAGTGTTAAAGGGTTATGGTCAAAGTCAAAGCAGTTCATTAAGAGTTGATAGTATCACTTCAGAATTTGATTCAACCATCATTTTTCTTTTAGTGGAACAGCTTTTACACATCCATCATGCTTTTTGAGAAGGAAAGAGTTATTTTAATGAACAAATTTGAATTCAAGGAAAAGAGAATCAAACTCACCAAAAAGAAGTATCACCTGTCAGAGTTTGACTTACACTTGTCTGGAACTGGATTTATGGTTCATGTAAAAGTATCTTCCATGTTCTTAAACCAACAAATAAGGTTTGCAGCTGCTGGACAGAATAAGTTCAGACAAAACAATCCCTTAGCTGTATGCAGGGGGCTGATATTTTGGGTTTTTGTCCGAGTCCGTGAAGGTCTTAGACAGGAGCGGCTGCATCTTAAAGCGAGCTCAGGTGTGTCTTGCAGTTGCCTTGAGGCTCGTACAGAGACACCTCAAGGGATGTCAAAAATGGAACAAAACACAGGCAGTATTTTTAAGGTTGATTATGTAAGTTACACTCTTTTATGACATACAGGTGATGCTGTCAGTGCTCCAATGCTACAGTCTAGTTTGACTAATTTTGGAATTTTTTTCTCAAAACTGTGATTTTTGTTCTCATTCTGCTATCAGTTGCACCATTGGATTGATGTCCTTCTGGAAAAATTGCAAACTTAAAGAAATGCTGTATGCGTGTGGTGTTGAAATAATTGGAAAAATGGCTGTTCAACTCAAAAAACATAATTGAACGTCAGAAAAACAATTTTCTATCTTGCAATATAGTTTATTTTAGTTTGGTGGACCAGATGAAATAGTTTCACACAGGCCACAAATGCCCCACTCTTTGTGTGTAAGGTGCAAGTACTGGCTCCTTACTGACTGTGCTCAAATGTCACAGGATGTACATGACAGGTAATTACCCATGTCTCAGTGGTAAATCAGCGCTAGCATCATAGCTGATAAGGGCTAATGTATCAAACAAACTGTCCCGAGCGAAACATTCATTCTAAAACTATTACCAGGATGGAGTTTGCTGGATCAATCCCAATTGTACTAAATTGTATTCAACTGTAATTTCCTTTTCAACCTGTAGGGGGCAAGCACACATGCGGGTTTTGACTATAATTTCAGGAATTGAACAAGTTTATTTTAAATTAAATCAACTATTTGTCAAGGACCAATAGACAGCACTTTTAAAGCCTCATATGTCGAGGTCAACAACCAAAAAAAGTTAATTTAGTGTTTGGTTGCCCTTTAGATGTGCTAAACGAGTGTACTTGAACACACTTTTCAGCATAAAATGTTCACACTGGACTGTTGTTGCCAGATACACAAATCTTGTTTCAGGTTTTTTCTTTCACAGCTCCATCCCAAAATATGAAAGACTTGGAGTCATAGAATTCCAGCCGGGAAAAAACCATAATTACTCATTTCTTCTCCATGATCAATTTTCAAAGGTTTTGTACTTTTGTTTTGAAACCAATTCGTCACTACCAAATCCCAGTCCCTGATTGGTCAAAGATCAACTGGTTTAACTCTCAGTGTGTTCAATGGCCACATATTTTGGACGTAGAGCCCAAACACTCAATTAAAATACAAAAGTGCAGAATAAAAAGCCCAAAGTTAACGTAGCATCACAGACTCCCTAGTGAGAAGGATTTGGGAGGTTAAAACTATTATAAATCAATATAACACGACTATTTCATCCTTGCTCACAGCAACCAACCTGCCCAGCATAGATTTGCGCAATTTTCACCTGCAAACAGCTTGTACTCACCTGTAAGGGAAGTTGCGACTGTCTAATCTAACTCCAAAGTTTTGGTATTTTATGAGGGAATTTCTGGTGCAACAATTCATTCAGTGATCCATGATGTCCAGAATTCAGTGCTCGTCTGACGACGTTTCCATGAAGTCTTCTGTCCAGATGCTGAAACACAAACACGAACAGTGAGGCAGCGAAGGGAAGACAGATGACTCCTGGCGTTTGAACCGTTCTGGTTTCTCGTAACTTTCGTGGTGTCTCTGGTGATCTTCCAATGTTTTAACGTTTTTGTTCAGTAAACTGCAAACTGGGTTTCCCAGAAATGAGGCGAGGGGACATCAGCGTCCGGGAGAGAATATTTACCACGCTGAATCACAGTTTTTCCAGTGTTAAACAGAGCAGGCTTTGGCTGGCAAAACCCTCTTCCCTTCCCAACATTTTCGTGATATCGATGTTTTAAGTACAGCCTCCAACAAGAATCACTTACAAGTCAGGAGACATTTAAAAAGGTTAAAGAAGTCAGAGTTTTAAAATTAGATACAAAAGAAGTGTATTTAAAACAAAAGAAGGTTGATTGTGAAATGGTAATTGTGGATAACAATTTATAGGGTTTACATGTGAAAATTGGAAACACTGAAAGTTACTGGCATTGTTTTGTATTGTTTAGATTTATATATTGTTAATGATTTAAGTTACTAGAGAAAAACTAATTCAGTTTGTGACTTTTCTTTTGTGAAATGTGATTGCTTTGATTTTTTTTTTTTGTTTTTAGGTCTTTTTTGTAATGTTTTACATGTTTGAAATAAATCAAATTAAAAAAAAAAAGTGTGATGCCTTTGTTAAATCTGTGCTCTATACAGCCCAGAAACCCCTAGTGGATTAATAAATAAAGACAGAGGCTGCATGAAAACTAACTTTTCTTGAAGTGGATGCATGAGCACAGACACTTTAAAACTGCCTCATTAGTGTCACAACTTGCTGTTCACAGACTGAGCAATGAGGAAATTTAATGCAGTTGTCGTACACACGAGAAAAGGGGTTAATTTTAAACCATGGGATCAACAGGGGTGTAGAATTTGACTCAGGTTTTTTAGGAGTTTTTCCTTACCGAGAGGGAGGGTCTAAGAGCAGGGATGACCAGTTTATTTAGTATGTTTAGTCTTTTTTCTTTCATGTTTCATGACTATTTTTTGCAACTGTAAAATTACCTGCATGAAGCCCAATGAGGCAAAATTCTTTGTGATTTTGGGCTATATAAATAAAATTGAATTGAATTGAATTGACTAAACATGTCCATAGGACAGGAGTTAAACTTCACAACCCTCATTTTATTGAACAAAATGTTCAATAAAATAGCTTCACACTGTAAAAACAGTTTAGAAAAGTTTCATCTGCTAAAACGAAATGCTTTAGTATGACTTCCTCCTGACTTTTATTTAATGTGTGTGTTTGATACAGTTTGTTTTTCTAATCTGGGGGTCTGCAACCTGCGGCTCTAGAGTCACATGTTTTGACAGATTTTTGAGTAACGTTTAGTACAAAAAAAAACAGTTATGGAGCCAGGATTTAGGATTATGAAGCAGATTTTCTATTTTTAAACAAATGAAAAGTTTTTATGTGCACCAAATAGTTTCAAAAAGATCATTTAATTAGCTCTGATTTAATTTTGGTTGGTCAGATTTAAGAATTTCTCACTGAAAAGCGCCAAAACAAAAAAAATAAACTGCTCAAACGACACTAAATTGTGACATATGGTGTCTTTTATATTAAAAGGAAGTTTTGAGCCTCTTTCCAAAAATAATAAAATATTATTTTCATATATATTTATGTTTTATTTATAACAATTAATAATAACAATAAGTACAAATCAGTGTCCTGTTTTTCTAATAAGTGAAGGTACACGTTGCTCCCACTGGATTGTTGTCTGTGAGAAATCGACCCGAATGAGTTGTTGAAGGTTGCAGACTCCTGCTTTAATCTTTCCCACCAGTATCAATTATTTCTGCCCATATTTTAGCCAAAGATTCTGCAAGGAGGATTTTTTTGGCCCAAAATTTTGTAGATAATCTTGAAGATCAAGAATTTGACCAAACAACCGTATAGCACAGAAATAACACGTTTGTTTACCTTCCGCATCCATCTGTTTTTTCAGAGCTTTGTGTGTTTTTGTTGTTGTTTTGTACGTCTGAGTTCTATAATTACATAATCCTGCGTGTGAGCCTTCTGAGGGTCCTGTTGCTGGAGTGGTTTGTGTAAGTGGAGCTCCTCCTGCACAGCTTTGGTCCTCCTCTGACTCTGTTATTCACTTCCAGCTGCCCGTGCTTGGCTCCATCCTCCTCCTCCTCCTCCTCCTCCTCTGACATGTCTAATGGAGGTCTGGAGCTAGTGAGGGTCCTTGTGAATAATTTAGGAGCTCTGGTGCACTTTAAAACCTGCCCTGCAAGTCTGTCCCGGACATTTGCCCTAAGTGCATTAGTGTAATACTCGAGGAGGAAACTATCCTTTATTAAATAAAATGATCAATAAGTGAGCCTTGGTGCTGTGGAGGCTCCTGTTTCTGTAGAAAATTGGTCCAAACAAGGAAAAAACCTCCAAAGCAGCCATGCTTGAGGATTATTGAAAAAGCAGGATCGTTTACAATTTAGGCATAGATTAGTAAGAAATCTTTGTTCTTTTTTCTTTACTTTAGTGAACTGAGGTTTATGAAAGTTGATGTCAGACTTAACGTTTAACAAAATATAAATAAAAAAAAAAACTAGACTTTTCCTAAAATAAACCATTATTTATTCCAATTCAAATTATAAAAATATCCTAAATCACATAGAATGCGAGTCAACTTTATCTCTGTTACTTTTAAGACTTTTGCTTTTCTGTCTGTGTTTTATGGAGTTCTGAGTGCCCAGTATGGGATCAAATCAGGATCAACTTCAGGTGAAATAAAACCATTTTAAATTAGAAGAATGTATTTTGTAAATTTTTAAAAACAGAAATTGAAATTGTATTGCTAGGATATTTACTTATTTATTTTGCAATGCCTTAGCGAGTGACTGCTGTGACAGCTAGAGAAAGACCAAGAGACAGCTTGGAAGGACAGCTGGCAGGAAGGAACAGACCTCATCTGGGACCATTACGGTTTTGTCTGATGGTAGTGACCCAAGAGTGTCGGATTACACTGTTAAAACTACAGTTGAACTCAGATCAATATCCCTAGAAACTGTGGATGTGGGGTCGGATGATGACTCACAGCTGGGGCCCAAGTTAACCTCAGAACGGATGTGACACAGAGTAGGACGATCTTAGTGCTACCTCAAAGGGAGAACTACCATCAAATGTAGAGGAAAGGCAAGTACAGATCTGTCTTTGTGGATGAGAGGAAGGAAAAAGGGACTAAAGCAAGGAATGGAAAAGGGTACATTAAGGTAAATAATGGGTGAGTTGTCAGGTACCCTGCACTAACTAAAGCCTCGGGCACATCTGCCCGTGCGAATGTTTGATCCGTACGGGTCTGGGGTGGTTTGGCCCGTAGACCAGGCCCGTGAATGCCGCATGAGTTGTGGTCATTAGTACAGGAGCCCGTGCAAGTGGTCGTGTGAAAAGCTGATGTCATTCTCGGGTGCGGAAGTACCGCGGGCGTTGCTACAGACGCACGTGCGCGCACGGGCCCGTGCAAATGGTTGCGCGGGTGCACGTGCGCGTAGTACGGACGTTCGCAAGGCGCGTGCGTGTGATACGGGCCAGTTCGATTCCCCCGATGACCTTCCTACATGAAGTTCATCATCTCCCGTGCATGCATGGGTTAACTTGGCAGTAGGCTGTCTGGTTTCTCTCACAGTTCAAAGATGCAGTGGTGCCTTCAGAAATCTTTCACTTGGCGCTGTCTTTCTCGTTCGGCTTAGCGCGTGCACGCGCAGCGCGAACACAGCTTACGGAGGAAAAATAAAGAAATGGTTAAAGAAAGATAAAAGAATAATAATAATAGAACATGCTCCCAGAAAGGAGACTCTCGCGAATATGGGCAACTCCCGCACCCCTGATCCATTGATTGAAAACACTTCTGACTCGCTGTGAGCGCGCGCGCCTGTGCGTGAGCGTCTCGACTCGCGGAGGGGCGGGGGGAGAAACAAACGTAAACTGCGTGCTGCAGCCAGAGGTATTTGGGCTGGCGTGCTCCTCCTCTCCTCTCCCCAACTTTGAAATTATCCAGCACCGTCGGACGCAAAAATTTCAGTCAAGTTTCTTGAGTTGAGCTTTTGTTGAACTCCCGCTCGCCGCCCACAATCCCGTCAGAATTTAGTCCGTCCGTCCCGGTCCCGTGATTAATGGAAGAAAATGACTCCCATCCCGTGGGAATCCCGCGGGAATCCCGTGACCCGCGGGAATCCCGAAAAAATGTCAGCCTCTACCGTGCATGCCGCAAGGTTTCACGCACGTCGCGTACATACCGGCTGTACTACCCTTGCGGGACTTGGAACACGGGAAACTGATTGCACGGCTCGTAAGGTGTAGTAGGGTGTTAGTACTGCTGTTAGTACGGCTAGTACGGCTCTTGGGGTTGATGAAAACAGCTACGGGCCCGTACGGCCCTTACGGGTGGTGCAGCCAGCTGCACGGGCAAAAGAAAATGGGAGAAAACCGTGGCACCCGCAGAAGAATTTGGTGCATGTCGAACAGCCTCCCACGGGTGCCTACGGGCCTTTGCGGAGCCTGCTACCTTTGCGGACCCGTGCGGACCGCCGCACGGGGGCGGGAATATCTGGCCCGTAGACCGCCCGTGGGAGCCCGTGCAGGCAGATGTGCCCGAGGCTTAACATGCAGTCACCCAGGTGAACACTAGCAGCTGGGTAGTGATCAAAGCTTGCAGGATTTCAGCACCCTGCCAATAAACAAAGAAGTTCCAAGAATCAGGAGAACTTGAGGCAAGAAACATGGAATTTACTGCCCAATAAAGGCCCGGTCCCACAGGATTTGACGGCCATATCACCGGTATAAAGATTTGGAAAATCTGCCACATGCGCTTTGGTCAAATTTGATTGATAAATTCATGTTTGTGGAATAGCAGTGATAGAGACGCCGGAGTGCGTTCCACTGCCACTCCACTGCCAGAGCACTGCTTAATTGCGTGTAAGCGCGTCTTCCCACTGGTAACATCAACAAGTGGTTCATACGTGTTATTTTGACACCAAATTGACACTGTGGCATTGTGTCTAATCGCGGCCGTTCCATTGCTCAATCACAGCTTAGTGTGGACGCAAAATGACCACTCCACTGCCTAATCACGGGTGAGAACAACTCATTGTCTCATTGAATTCTCACACTTACTCTCTGGATTTCAAGACAGCAACTTCGTTTAACATTATTGACAACCCTGCGATGTGGTCTCCTCCTCCTTCTTGCACAAGACAATTCTTATAGCATAAAAATGAGAACATCCCTGCACTGGGGGTTCATGTGTACCCCATAAAATCTAGACTCCAACTGACAAGAGATCAGCAAAATCAGCTTTTTACATAGACCCGAGGCAAGCGATACAGCAGTGAAGCATGAGTGGTTAGGCAGTAAAACATCAGTGGTATGAACACGGTCATTCGTGTTTCAAACGTGGAATCAATGCAACAATCTCAAGTTGTCTGCGCTCAGCCGCTAAACAGACGCTGTAAGCAGTGGTACAGACGCAGACTGGCTGAGGAACTGGTTGCACTGCAGCCGTGCACTTGGTGTCCAAGTATGTGTGCCGGCGTTTGCTCCACGGCCCGATCGCCCACTGGCACTGATGTCTCACTGCTGTTCCACAGCCATTCCACGGTTGTACCACCGGTACCACATGCTTACCCACTGTCTAAATTATTCTGCACTGCAAACATTTTTTCCACTAACGGCACCCTAACTTTGTACGGGCTGCATGCGTGTCTATTCCGCTGCCGTTGCACTACCAGTCCACTACTAACAACATCTGTACCATGAGGATGAACATTGTCCCATGCTCCAGCCATGATATGGTGGTGAAAGCCAGTGGCACCGGCTCTGATTAGAGCGCTGCTGTCTTAACGTAACTTTAAAAGTCCGAGAGAAAATCCCACTGCAGGCTTTGACGTCCTGCGTCTGCGGTCAGGCCGCTGCGTCGCTGCAAATCCGTCTCGTTTGGTTCAAACTTTCGCCAGACAATGCAGCTGGACCGCAGCGAATAAAGGGGGATTAGCGTGAACGTATGTCAGTTTCTGAGTTTTGCAAGGTTTGCAGAGAGCCTGTAGCTAATTTGAGCCACCGGCTATAGAATGCTCCAACATCGCACCTGAGCTGTAATGTTAGCTGTAATGCTAACGGTGTGAGCCCGGGGTGAGTGGGCAACACTGAAGTCAGACTTCATGGTCATGTTAGGGGCATTAAGAAGGGAATTTCAAAAAATGTTTGACAAAATTAGTGAAATGATATTTGATTACAGGGACAAAGAGAATTTGATTTTTTTGGAAAAAGAGAAAATGCTTTATTAGTAGGAAAAACAATGTCAAGGTAGTAGCTAGACATAGAAAGGAGAAAGAAACTGAGAACAAGGCCACAGAAGAAGGAAAAGGGATGATTATCGAGCTGCAATGTGAACTCCCAACTAGACTGGCAGCTTTGACAAGAACAAAATATCTTTTTTTTTAAAAAAAGGGGAAAAAGTTGCAGAAAGACTCAAGAATATCTAAAAAAGTTCACAAAGCCCTCTTCAACATGTTGTTATTAAGGAAACTGAAAACGAATTTAGAGGAAACACATGAAGATAAAAGAGAAAAGGCTGGAACTGAGGCTGCTTCCATTTGGCGCCCTCGTTAACCTATGGTGTAGTTCACATCAGACGCGAAGCGGTTCGATCCACGTCAATCCTGGCAGGAAGTTACGCCAAGACACGTGAGACAATCTGGTCAAATTTTAAAAGATAACCAATTTTTCACAATAAAATACAGCTTTAGACAAATGCGATCATATTTTCTGATCTAAACAGACTGTAGAGATGAAAATACAGTATTCCCCCCTTATTTAATCTCTGCAAATTCACTGAATCTACGAATATGGATAACCCCCGGTCTCTGTCTCACCCCACCCTCCACCCCCACAGTCAAAGAATTCACTCATCAAAAGCGAATCCTTTCTAGGATTATTTTTAACCAAAGAAAGGCAGAAGGATCCCATACTTTTATTTACAGCATGTCAACAGGAACAGCAGTATCCTCCTAAAACTCCACTGGGAACGGTCTCAGATCCGAGCTGATGCTTTCCCGGCAGGCTGACTCACCAAGTGGGTCGAATTACAAAACGCCATAGATATCTTTATGTAGATAGATCAGCCACACTGAGAGCACCCACAACTCTAAAGGAAATGCTGCTGGTTTTTGGACAAAACATGCTAAAAATATTCTATGTTGCCTAATTGGGCTACATTTTGTGTGACAAAATAGAAGTCCAAACATTCATATGTATGTTTGCGTACGTAGGTTCTCGTATACTTTGATATACATATGCATTCATAAACATTGTCTGTTCCCTCGTTTACTGCAGGAGTTGTATTCTAAAAATAACCGGCAATAGACAAATTTCACTAAGTCGCATTTTAAACATATATGACTGTAAAACTCCTCACTACACACTTGATGTATGGCATATACTTCTACCTTCTTTGAAGACCCAAAGCGCTTTACAGTCGCTTTACAGTCACTTTTCCTCAAAGATTCATGATGCTTTTTGTGTTGTTTACATGTTTTTGTACCTTTTTCTGATGATGGCGAACATACTGTATGTATTAAAAAAAATTAAGATTAAAACTGTGTTTATGAGTATTTCTATTCAAACTGTTATTAACCAGGAGCCAATGCAAAAATGATGTTGAAAAAAGCCTGTAGCAGTGAGCTAGGTGCTACAATGGCGCACAGCAAGCTCCCTGTTTGGCTCCATTTGGATGCATCCACCTGGAGACGAATAGATCCATGAGCTTGTTTGTCTTCCTCATCAGAGCTGGAATCTGGATCAACACTGTACGGATGGATAGCTCCATTGTTGCTCGCCGTTTTGCAATGTTAGAGTGTGGGTGTGAGGAGTTTTACAACCCCTAAAGGGGGGAGAGTGTAAACAAAGAGATGATTAGGAGTCAGGATGCAGAAAAATAAAACAGTGAGACAATGAAAAATGATAAAACACTGCTCGATTTTCATGAAAGGCTGTTTCCATGAGTGTGTTTAAAAGGGAAAATTACTTTCTGATGAACTCACTCTGCTTTTTTACTGACAGTGTTCAAATGTAAGTCTTAAGCAAAACTGTTGCACCGTCATAAATTCCTGCTTCCATGATCATAACTTTAATTGACAGTAAACAGAGGATGAATGAGAATGAGGCTTCTGTCTCTGCAGTTTCTTTATAAGTTGGTTGCTTCTTTCTCAGGAGTTTCTTTGTTTCTCCTTTGGTAACGTTTTTCCTGTTTTGTATAGTTTACTATTTGTTTTTTTTTTTATTCGTTGTAACGGGTGTAAAGACTAATAAATGAACTTGCTAACTACTCGGTTTAAAGTAGCTACTAAAGCATATTTTATGGATTAGCACCAACATTTTGGTGTACCTTTTGATTTAGGTACTTAATGAGTAACCAAACAGGGAAGTTGGAGGCTGACTCCACCCACAGCCGAAATAGGTAAATCCTGTCAGACGGGCGGGGCTGGGGAACAGGACTTTTAACATTTCTGGAGCTGCAGATAATGGTATGGGACTTCTGAAATGACTTAGGACTTATATAATTTGACCAATCACGAAATTCAACTGTAATACTTCAATTCAACCTGTAGGAGGCAGTATACAGATGGTTTTTGACTATATTTCAAGAATTAAACAAGTTTATTTTAATTTGCAAAAAAAAATTTAAAAAAATGGCAGCGCCCAACAGAAAACCCCACTTATAGAGGTCAACAAAAAAAAAAAATAATAATTTAGGGTTTGGTTGCCCTTTAAGGTACCGTGAAGTCTTCCTCTGCTGCTTCCTTCCCTTGGGAGGGAGACTGAGCCTGCTAGTGAGTGATGGCTTGCTGCAAAAGATGGGAGGATTGCAATAAGTTTACTGAGGTAACAGTCACAGCTCGAGGAAGGACGGTGAGGCAAATAAGTCTTTGAACACCTGAGAGAATCAAAATGCTAATATTTGGTCGAGTTGCTCTTGATTGCGTTTATATGAGTCAAGCGTTTCCTGTTTGAGCTTCCGCCAAACATGTTGTGATTGGTTTAGGTCTAGAGACTGTCTAAGGCCACTCAAGAACCTTGATGTGCTTTTTATGGAGCACTCCTCGGTTTTCCTGGCTGTATGCTTCAGGTCATTGCCATTATTAATAGGGGACATATATAAAATAATGTAAGAACAAAACTGCCTTTCTGAATATTTCTTTATTCAACTCGTGCTGTTTCAGAAGCAGATGAAATCCTGCGGTTTGAAGAGGGTTTGTGACGCAGCATGTGCCATGAACACACCAGTCTCCCTGCTCTGCTCCATTCTCAGCTCCTTTTTTCTCCAGGGATGTTAACTGAAACGAAAATTAAAGTGAGACATGCCATATTTGGAGTAAAAAAAAACAAAACATGAAAGCAGCTATTTTTATTTGCCTGAGTCCCATTCTTCATGCTATTATTGAAGCTTTGGCTTTTGAACATTTCTGTGTCTTGAACATAAAGGTCAGTGAAGTTCAGGAAGCATACCGGTTTTATCTGAAAATCTGTAAATTGTGAAACTGAAAGCGCATGTGTTTATTTGTGCTTGGCCCCCCCCCTAACATCCGGGGGTCTGGCTTCTCCTGCCAAGCTGCCTGTTAGCAGCCCACAGGAGCCCCAGCAGCTCTGCCTCAACCCTCTGTTTG
Source organism: Oryzias javanicus (assembly GCA_003999625.1). Lineage (NCBI taxonomy): Eukaryota > Metazoa > Chordata > Actinopteri > Beloniformes > Adrianichthyidae > Oryzias > Oryzias javanicus. The sequence goes on from CM012448.1 coordinate 5,360,368, forward strand.
TTTGACTTTGTCAGAATCGAGTTGAGACGTGCAGACTGGAGGTATGGCAGCTAAAAGCGGGGACACACGTGCTAAACCCAAACTCAGCTCGGACAGTGTTTGGATTGTGAGGGTTTTCGCACTCTTGTACTGGGCGATGCACCCATGGGTGAGAGCCACGCTGCCGGTTCTCTGACACTCTTTAAGAAACTTGAACACAGAAAAACTGACAGAAGCAACTGAAATGAGTATTAAAACATAAAACACACGCTACAAAAGATGAATTATTGTGTCAGGATGTATACACAATTCAGTTTACATTCAGTTTATTTAAATAGCACCAGTTTACAATTGAGGTTGTGTCTCTAAAGGAAGCCAGATCATTCATATATGGACAAATTATTGTGGAAAAAAAAAAAAATCAACATATATATAGGTATAGATTAAAAAAAAAAAGATTATATTGAAAGGTTTTTAGCCCCCCAAAACTTAAAACAATGTCTGGAAAATTGGGTACAAACTAACAGCATTTCTTTACAGTCCATTTCCAGATAAAGTTTCCTAACACCAAAAGTCCTACCCAGAACTCAAATTTCTGATTAACTCCTCCGCTCTGCAGAAACTATGTCATTGAAAACGACAACAGATTAGAGGTGTCAAACTCAGTCGCACAGGGAGCCAAAATTCAAAACACACTTTAGGTCGCGGGCCGAACAGGATACACATTTATGGAACACATAAAAAAAACTAAATTTTTAAAACTTTTAAACTTTTTTTTAGCATAAATATAAGTAAAAACAGAGAAATGTTATTCCAGAATTAATCAACTTAAACCTTAATTACTTTCAATATTTTACTCTATATACAGTATATATACTATATCCTGTTGAAGTTTTAAAAATGAGAAATAAAGTAAATATAAAGAGAAAAAAACTCAAATAATTGTATGTCATTTTATATTAAAAAAAAACTAAATCTTTAAGTATCCCTAAAGATTTTGCTCTCCATAAAATATATTCTGTCAAAACTATATATTATGTAGGAAATCTATTCTGGCGACAATAGCGTTTAGCAAGGCAGTATGATGGGATTTGTAGTAAATTTTGTAGTGACACATTGGGCCTACTGTCAGAGCTGGCAGCAAGGAATTGTGGGATATCGTTCCCTTTGCCTGTCTGAGCGGATTGGGGTTTAGGTTTGGGTTTTGTCAAAGTGTTTTGCAGTCTGGCTGTTTTACTGTTTTGGTCGTTTTGTCCTGTTATATTAGAAGTCATTCTAATTGATCTCTCAGCCTCCATAATTGTAGTGTTTGTTCAATATATTCAGTATCTTGACTTTGACACGTGCAATAGATAAAAAAAATTATTGGAATAGGACTTGAAGGGGATGTGCATCTGCTGTGACCAGTTTGAGTCTGAGAGGAAAGGAAAGAGACAAACAAGCAAAAACACTAGAACACCTGTTTAATGACTAAAAAGGTAAAGTAGTAATGAAGACAGATAAACTAAAAAACAGTTTAACATCTGGTAAAGAGGCTGATTAGGAAATAGTGCAAACAACGGAAGAGTGGAGCATTAAGAAATTTAGGAAAAACCTAACTTTTAATCCTATTTAAAGACACAACTGTCATTCTACTTCTCTATCTTTCAGAGAATTGCTGTTAGACTCTCAGTTAACATGCAGTAGAATGACTATGACAGAGCTGGGCTGTAGTCAAGTGAACGGCTGGTGCTGCTGACGCCATCGTTTTCATGACAACTACATGAACCTACATCTGATCTGCACGTCAGCCTGTTTTTGAAACACTTTTTACACTAAGTTGTAGGGATCATCTGTTATGACAAGTAACCACGACAACAGGGAGCCTGTTTATAGAATGTGAAATGAAGATGACTGAGATTTACAAAGCTATGTCTGAAAACAGCTCTAAAACCCTTACAAGGATGGATTTTGGAGATGCAGAGCAGAAAGAACAGAAATGATGCGTTTGAACTATTGTGTGTATTCTTAGTAACTGTGGGACAGAATTTATCAATTTAAGAGCCAAAGTGAGCATTTATCCTTGATATCCACTGTTTTCTACAGTTTTTGATTTTATCAGTCAAAAAAAAAAACTTTAATTTAAATAAATTAAAATCATTCAAACTCATAACTTGTTACTCTTCCTTTTTTTTCAAAGCAAATCTTTTACTTTTAAGTTTTACTGCAATCTATACTGTTTATTTGCTACCTGAAGTTTTTTTAAATAAATTTAAAACAATGTTTTAAAATATGAACCATTATAAAAGCAAAAAAGACAGAAAACAGTCCAATGCTTTTAAAGAAAACTGAACAATGTTAAACAGTGCTACAGAACATTGAAAAACTAACTCAACTTGATTTTTTTTTTTTATTTTGTTTTTATATAACATTCAGCCTCTTCATTAAGTAACATACACACTTGTTTTTTTAATGTACTTCTTTCTATTTTAAACAAAGAAGAAAATTCTTAGAAATGCATCCGGTTTCCAAACATTTTCCTTTTGGGAATTTTTGGTTGCTGGAGCCTATCCTATCTACTGTTGTCAGTCTGGCAAAGGACATGGTTACAATTAGAATTTAAACATTTTGTGTTTTTAATTAAAAGCTAAATAAAAATAGGACTATTTATTGTGTTTTATTTAGGGCTGTGAAATGCGTTAATGCACGAGATTTTAAAAAAATAATTTACGCGTTAATATTTATTAATGCCCTCAGCCATAATAAAACTCTGTCTAAAATAAACTTAAAATTTAGTTTATATTCTGTATTGAGATTTTATTAAATTAAAAAGATAATATTGCATTTTTTCTTTAGGGTGGGCGGAGCGAAAAGAAGCCTTCTACTACAGGAAATCCAACAATGAGGAAACCAACATTATTTCATTTTGGGATAGGGACAGACTTGAATTTTCTAAAACAAGAAAAATAAAATTAAAATAGCAGAAACTGGAAAAGTACCGCTGTTCAGAAGGGACAGACACGCCTCCACCTGTGAGCAGATTCTGGCCGAGCCGACCTGAAATCCAGCCGGATCAAACTTCTCCTAAAAACCTTTTTTATTAGTTTTTACAGACACAATAAAGAAAATGTATTAGAAAGAAGAAAAAAAACGAATTCCAGGAAAAATGTCAAATAGACGGCACTGCGCTTGGGAGAGAAATTCTTCTTTTATGGACTGCTTGGTAGCTGAAGCTGCCACAACAGACAGACATTGACAGTAAGTACAATCACACATACTGAAAGTCACATCATGGAGCTGTGACTGGGTGGTCAGATCATGTTCCTCTATCAACATGTTAAATGAGATATTGTTTTTGGATAGAAATCTGTGTTAACTTTTGCTTGGAATTAATATTTGTTTATTTTTGCATTGTAAATAAACATGTATTAGTTTTTGCAAATTACATGATATTTTGTTTGAGAAATTAATTTTTTTTTTGTTTTTTTATTATAATGAAATAATGAATGAATGAAATGTGTCTATTTATATGCATTAAAGCTATCAGGTATATGATACATGAAATAAAATTACACTTATAACATAAATCATCAATAGTTATCACTTGAAAAACGTAAAGGAAGTCCAGATAAAACTTGACAACGGAGAGTGTTGAGGAAGCGAGAATCCTTTATTTAATCCACCCAGATCGACCGTACCATTTTCTTACTGAATTATCTCATATCCGGTTCAAAGATTAATATCAAATATTAATAGATTCAGGTTATTAAGGATTGTTATAAAATCAGACCTAAAACTTTCTTGTTGTAAAAATAGTTCTTTAAACATTTTAGGGTTTCCACAGCTAAATGATTCCTTTTTTTCTAGATGGAATTTTCTGTTTTTACACAATTTTATGTCTAGTGTTTGGATGCAACATAGAAAAAAAAAAATAACAGAATAAAAGGTAGTGTCACAGAGGAGAGTTATGCTGATTAAAAGGATACCAAATAAGGAGGCATGAAGTCCGTCAAATTGAAAATAAAGAAATTCAAAAGTATACAAAAACTGAGTTTTAGGCCCAGGTTCCAAAGGGTTTAAAAATAAATGTTTTAAATCTACAATTTTGTGACAGATTATTTTCAGATAAGTGGTTGGAAACTACTGTAACTAAAACACCACATTTTTGCTATTTTTTTTCTCCAAGTTTGCAGTTAAATTTTTTTAATTGATTCCCAGCCCTGGTTTTATTTGAACAGCTAGCTTTAAAGCTGTTTTTTTTTTTGTCACTTTTCAGGAGAAAGTGCCATTTTCCTTAGGTGTCAGTTAAATAGGTCAGATGTTTAATGTCCACCAGAGCTGCTCCGTCTGCTGCAGAGGCTTGAAGCTCGGCGAGGAGGAGCCTTCCTGTAAACCGACACGCCGCCCAGTCATGACCTCAGCCTGCGAGTATGAGTTCTGGATTTGATCCAGGGGTTTAGGTGCTGAGCTTCACAGGATAGCTGAGACTAATTACCGTTTGTCCCTGTGGAAAAACACACGGCTGGAGGAGAGAAGCGGCGTGCTGGGCCGTCCCGATGTCGGGAAGCAGACGCGCTGCTTCACGTCGCCTCTGCACATCCGAAGAGCATCAGTGGGCTTTATGTCTTCAGCAGGAATCTCAGCTGCAGCAAGAACGGCGTCCAGGTTTTCACTGCAGCCTCCCCCCCAAAGCTGTTACTCTGCAGGAGTCCAGGACTTCTGATCCTGAACATTACCCAGACTCCCTCAGGAGAGGGGTTGGGGTGCTCTGCCTTTGGGCCTCAGCTGTGAAGGAGTCAATGATGCTCCCTGTGTCCATTAGCTTTTACTGCTCATCTGTGTATGGGGCCCCATACATTATATATGTACCAATAGTTAGGCAAAGTCAAAATCTTGTGGGATCTTTTGAATTTTCTCTAGTAAATTTCACCTGCCAAGTCAAACTTTTCAGCTCTTTATACATTAAAATGGCAAGAGAAATTCAACTTTCATTATAACCCTCAAGGTAGTATTTTAAAATACTGCAGCACATTGTCAAAAACTCACAAAACAGTTTAAGATAAAAATTTAAGTTGGAAGTACCAGAAAATTTTAAAAATTTTTAGACAGCGTTTGATGGAATGTTCTGCTCATCTTTGATCTTAACTAGATCTATAGTTCATTACCATTAACCATGTCTCTCAAACAAACAAATACACTCCTGCAGGATTAGAGCACCCCCTAGTGGAAAATAAACTCACAGCAAGAGGAACAAGTCTTAGGTTAAAGGTCATTTAATAAAAAATTTAAAACCAAGAAAAAAAACATAAATCATTTAAAAGAATGACTGTACATATTACATAGCCACCACAGATGAAATCTGCTAAAATATTGCTATAAATCCACACATTTAGATTAACATCCAACTCATGAGTTCAGCGGCCAACAAGTGGTGCATTAATCATGATGTAGAGATCAAAGACAGGTAAACGGTGCATTTCTGAGGTCAAATGTAGCCAACTGAACTCAGAGTCTGATGTTTTTGGGTGGATTGAGGGCTGTGACTGTTGCACTTTGACAAAAAAAAAAAAAAATTAAAACCTGTAGTCGGTAAAAAGTGAACAAGACAAATCCCAAACGTACGGATCGCAGCGACATGGTCCATCTGTACACGGCAGCACACGGTGCTGACTCACTGAGAAAGCTGCTTCGCCAGATCTTTAACAAGCGAGGATTTGAGCTGAGCGATGGTGGCGACCCTCATCTGCTTTGACGTAGAGTATTTTCCTTTGATGGCCTAAAGGAGGGGTGCATAAGGGTTAGAGTTTGATACTTGCATCTTAATAGATAACTTAGGAAAGCTTACCATGTGTTTGGTCAGTCCATCGTTAACCTTCACGACATTCTTGGCGATGTGGGCCATAACAGGAGTCAGGGTGTCTGCTGTGTAATCCATGTAATGCTGTAGAGTCACATCCTACATGGGTGGAGGGGAGGGTTCAATGCCAACGTCGTCCCAGGAAAGTAAATAAAACTGTTGGGAGCGTCACTCACCCATTCCCCTGCATCCAGGACCTTCAGCGTGAGCGCCAGAGCTGCACTCGCCACCATGGAGGGCGGGAAGTGAGCCATGTCGTAGTCCACCATGGAGAGCTCCAGCAGGTATTTAGCCAGGGTGTGTTGTTCAGCCGTCACCTGGAAAAACAACAACTTTAGCACTCCGAGTTTAGATGGCGTTAGCTGCGCAGACGCTGCTCCACACCTCATAGATCTTTGAGGCCCTCCTGAGGAACTGCAGCGGGAGGGGGCGGCCCAGCTGGAACTTCAGCACTCGTAGAATAGTCATCTCCATGTCTCTGATCTGAGCAGTGGTGTAGGCCCTGTCCGTCACATAGGCGAAGTCTGAGATCTCCGGAGGGTACATTTCCTCGTATTTGGAGGCCAGGAACATGGCGGTCACGCCGACCAGCTGCAGCTGCTTCTTGGGGACTGGATGGTCCTGTTGAAGAGGATCATAAAAATTAAAACATCAAACAAGTCCGTTGGAGCACATCTCAACCGAAAGCCTCACCTGAAGAAAGCGGTCGATGATGCCCACAGTCATGTACATGGTCTCCTGCAGCAGACGGAACTTGAGGTTCACTTGCACCAGCCAGTCAATGAGGATGGCTCGCATGTTTCCAGTGACCTCCTGACCCTGTAGGTAGTTTGGTTTGACGCTCTGCTCTACCTGAAGAAGCAATATTAAAAAAAAAAAAAAAAAAAAAAAAAAGTCTTTAGGGAAACTGAAACACAAGGAATGCGGCGCTGCGGGTTTCTCTCCCACCTCAAGCTGACGGAGGTACTTGTAGATATCCTTCACGTATTCACTGCAGAGCATGGGGTTGTCGTAGTCATCTGCATCCACATCCCTGATGGCCGTGTTGAGGATGACGTCTGAGAACGCTTGACAGAGGTCGGCGGGCTCACAGCCAGAGGTCTCCATGGGGGTGGGAGATGCAGGTTCAGGCTGTGCTGGCACCTGTGAGAAGATTCATTCAATCATGTTATGTCCTGCTAGTGCTGAAGCAGAGGTGTCCAAATCCAGGCCTCGAGGGCCGGCGGCCTGCACGTTTTCCAACAGAGCTGCCCCCTTACTGGCAAAACAGATTTGATCCAGGTAATCAGCAGAGAAGGTAGAATCTCTGGCAAACTACCAGGAGGTTCCCAGATGGAGCATCCAGACCAAACCAACCATTGGGACTGTGTGCAACTCACAAGGAATGAGTCGAATGCAGAGAACCAATTTCAACCAATGGGACTTTAAAAGTACATTTATATTTAAGCGGCCACTTCCAAAGAAAAGTTAACGTAAATGTGAGTCTGCATTACAAAGTCACATTCACGTGTAGCGATGCAAGTTTTTAACAAATACAGTCATTGATCAGGTTAAACTGACCAATCTGACTAAGTTTAGCTTTGATTTACAGATAACGACCCTTGTAAATTAAGGAAGTGCCAACCATTAGAAAATCGTTGATGAAATTAATAGCCATTAGCACCAGGCTTTAATTATGACAGTCAGATCTGTGACAAAGTCTTGACTCTAGATCAGGGGTGTCAAACTCAGTTGCACAAGGGCCCAAACTAACTTGGTCACAGGCTGGGAAAAAAAAAAAAAAAAAAACTAGCAGAGGGATAGTTTTTAGACACAAGTAAAAAATAAAAATAAAAGTCAGGATATTATTACAGAATAAATCAGTTTAAGCCATAACTTGATGTTTTACCCCATAAAAATACATTTGTTCAAAACTATACAAGTTTCAAATAAGTGCAAGATAACGTCAGGCTAGAAATAAAAAGAAAATTATCTGGAGGGCAGGATTCTTCTGAGCCTTGACTTTAATACATGTGGTCTGGAGAGAGATTCATCAGATTGACATGCAATAGTAGTAATCAGAAGGGAGAAAGAAGAGGGAGAAAAAAAAAAAAAAAAGCCCCTCCCTGCTTGTTCAGTGTGAACATGTGTATTCAAGAATGCACATTTAGTACATCCCTGAATGTGAACCGCATGCCTATAGCTTAATTAAACTCACCTGCACTTCAGGCTCTGGTTTAACAGGAACCACAGCAGCTTTTGGTAGTTCGATCTTCTCAGCTTTAGCTGTGATCCTCGTCTTCTTAGCAGCCTCCATCTTGACATTCTGCAGACAAACAGTTGTGCATTTTAAAGAGCTGGGGTCTTCATTTGATGTTTCAACCACAATTTGTGAACTTTCCACTGCACAGTTTTAAAGTGCTTCATTTGAGCTGATCTTTCAGTATTGTGTCATTAATAAGTGTGCATTTTTAAGTATGTGCAGCTTTATTCCATATTAAGGAAAGATTTATGGTCACATTTGCATCTTCTCTCAATTCTTTGAGTGTTCAGTCAGACTATAACAAGTTAAAGCCGTGCAGCTCCAACCTGGGATACATTTTACACTTGAGGGCCCATATTAGCACAGCTGTCACGTTTTTCCCTCATCAGGAGGGGCCAAACCCTCAATAAGAGTCTCACTTCTAGAATTAAACATGAAGTAAAACCTTTTATTTCCACGAGGGGAAAAGATTGGGTACACAGAATATAATTTAAAAGGACATGTTACCTTTTTTGTAACATCTTTGTTAGCAGCGACGTTTCCGATCTCTCCGAGCGCCGCGCGGGGCTTCAGTGTAGGCCCGGACACAGAGCACGTCTTTCCGCCCTGCTCGGCCCGGGTGGAGGCCAGACGATTCTGCATAAAAAATAAAAACAAGTTCAATAAAGCCCTGCAGTGGTAAGGGAAATGAAAAAGGTCAAAATATTAAATACAGCCTAACATAAGAAAAAAAATATCCGACTCGAGAGCTAGCTTTAGCTCACATGAGAGAGAAAACACAGGAAACATTTGAAACAAAATAAAAACGCATTGATTTCTTTAAAAACCTTTTTTTTTTTCCCTCGTTAAAACAGAGCCGTGCATAAAATGCTGTTCAGACTTACCCGGGTTACTCTCAGGGCCATGTCTCTGCTGTGTGCTTCTCTTCCACAAACAACTTAAAATCGAAGCGGAGAAGGTAGCGTTCCAACGCACGAAGTCCTGGTTTAAATCCTCGCTCGCTGCAAACCGATTGGCTGCGCTCAGCGACTCCGGCGATTCTGATTGGATAACCGAGGACGTGTCAGATGCGTTCCCAAGACAACTTTGCGTCACGTGGTTATGCTCCTCTTTCGGTCACTTCCCTTTCCCGGATATGGAACTTCGCTCCTCGACAGTTTAAAATTAAAACATTTAGACAAAATCAGTGTGTAAACAAGAAAACAACATTTTTAATACAAAACAATAAAAATATGAAAGTCATTAAATGTTCTATATCAGTGCTCCCCAAATAAAGAAAAACTAATATCTTATTAAAAGCATTCTAATTTTTACAGTTACCCCTTAAAATACCAGAAAAACAAAAATACCTCCAAGTATAACAACCAAATTTAGCCTTGGGCGAAGTTGGAGCATGCATGGCCAACGTGCAGCAATGTGCATCTTGGCTGCACATGTTACATGTGGCCAACATTAATTTCCATCAGTTTTTGTGCTTGATAGGACTTAAAACACATGCAAATAACATCAAGCAAAATAGAACTCTTTAGAATAATATCAGCTCAAATGAAAGGTCTGTATTTTCAGTAGAACCTCAGAAATTGACAGATTATTCAAATTTGTATTTGTGAAAAATCTAAAAAAAGGAAACAAAAATACAGTTCAGGAGGACATTCATAAAATAAATAATGTACATTTTTCTGTTGAAATTGGTGAGGTTACCTTTCATTATTTATGTAAAATTGTGTTAAACAACGTTTTCCCTTTTCAAATCCATCAACCGGACGTTACATATCACGTTCAAGGCCCTGTCGCCACTTTGTGTGATGTGAAAATGTTGAAAACGGGCAATGGTCAACCAGCCAATGCCACATCCGACCACCAGAGGGAGCTCTCGCCAGAGTATTTATTTATCTCTGCTGCCTGCCTTCCTCACTATATCTCCCATCATGCAGCACCTTCAGGTGCAGGTCCTCACCAGCTGTCTCTCATCACCTCATCTCTGGAAGCACTCTGAAAGTTCTTGTAGTTCAATGTGAAATGATTTGTGCTAAATGAAGGAAATCTGTGTATTTTTTTTTCCACTCTTTCTGGAAGGTAGTAAAAATAAAGTAACAAATAATGTGTGGTTATATCTGTTATTGTCTTTAAAATTAACGTTAGTTTATTAACTTTTTTGCGTGTTTGGGACAGTGCACATGAAATGAATCCTGTGGCTATTTTTTATCTGCTATACTCTGAAAGATGTTAAAAATAATAAAAAAGACATAACAGCACAGATTATACTGGGATGAGCGGCACATTAAAATTAAAATTGAACCAAATGTTACCCCCCTCAATTTTTATTCCATTTATTTTTTTCTATTTATTTTCTTTCTAGTAATTGTTGATCTTGTTTTTTTTGTTTGTTTGTTTTTCTTATGTTTTTTTTTTTTTTTCAAATCAATTGAAAATGCAAGAGTGTACCTATGGGATTCTATGTGTTAAATGTCACTTTTTCAAGGAAAATAAAAAATAAAAAAAAAAAAGAAAACAACCCCCAACTCCTTGTTCTCGTACAGTCTTGCCGTTGCCCCTCATCTCAGGCGCCTTTCTCTGCTCCTTCCTACAGCAGCTTAGTCTCGCCGACGATGCGCTGGGTCAACTCAAACACGCCTATTCTCTCCTTGACTTCTGTCCTGTGTGAAGTTTTACATTGTAAACAGTCTAAGCAATTCCTTTCAGTCTGAGTCTGTGTTTTTGTTTCTTTGCCTGCCTCACTGCCTCACACAAGGAATCTCTGCAAAGGTCATTTAAAGAACTGGTCCTGTTAATGCTTACATGGGAGTTTTAATCTGAATTCACCTTCATTTTGGATGATCTGGTTATTCAAAGCAATTCAGTAAAAACAATTAGAAAAAAAAATGTTTTATGCATTTGGATTCAAAGTTTTGTTTCTATACATTTTAGATTTCTCGACTTTGAAACATCTTGGAAGTGCACAGATTTTAGTTTGGAAGACATGACTTTGTTAATTTTTTTTATTTTTACAACTTAATTTTGAACAACATTCAAGTTTGTATTTGAGCTAGAAGAAAGCAAATGTTGAAGGTTTTTCTAGAAAGGAAGGAGTCTAGTATCCAGTTTTTTGTGATCCTCCAAGGCTTTCCAGTAGACCTGAGCTTAGCTCAGACATAGGTAAACTACGGCCCACGGGCCAGATCCGGCCCGCCCTCACGTTTGGTCCGGCCCGCCCTCACGTTTGGTCGGCCCACTGAACCATATCAAAAGTATGATTTTTTTTTTTTTTTTCCATCTGGCCACACAGATCAAGGCCCACATAAAGCATGTTTTTTATTCTCCCTATCTGAACCCCCAAAAATCTGTTAAATAGAACAGAATATTGTGCTTTCTTTCTACATCTCAGTTCACCTTTAACGTCTCGCTGATTCTTTCAATTATGCTGCTGTTTTTTGTTTTTTTTTTTTTCAAACAGTGCACCCTGTTCTGTGTCCTGATTGGTTGAGACATTCTCAATCATCTCCTCTGTCGCGTCTCCATGTGTGTAGCTCTGCGGATTATGGCATTTATTCAATGTCAAATCTCCACGCAAACACACCTTACGGACAATTCAGACCCTGCAAGCGCTTTCTGCTGCTGTCCGCACGTGTTAAATCTCTGTACTGTTTAATAAAGTTAAAACAAACTGTGATGCGTGAGGAGCTGCAGCCTCAAGTCTCATGGACTCTGAAGGAGCCGAAGTGGGTTTAGGTTTGGGTCGTTCAGACTGTCGCCCAGCCTGGTAATTAAAAAAAAAAAAAGAAAAATCTGCGAGTACGGTTTTAAATGACACCAGTGAATTATCACTCCTGCAGGTTTACACGCTCCTATAGGCTGAGAAGGCGCCAAAAGGTTTGAAGAAAAGGGACGGGTCATTTCAACTGTGGGTCTCTCCCAAATGAAGTGGACGGATGGGGAGGAGGCGGAATCTACGATATTAATTATTTTAAGTCAGTCATACCGTGACATTATGTAACACATATATTAATGTAAATATGTAAAATTCATACTTTTTTATCAAAGTGAAATGGCCAAATAAAAATGGTGAACACAAAACGTGTTGAGGTGAGAATTGCTTTAATCGACGCCTTTGGTGGGGAAGTTCACCAAAACGCAAGAAAGATTGACAAAGGTCAAAGGCACCCAATTTAGAAAAAAAAAAAAAAAAAGAAGAGGAGAAACGAGATTCAAAGATTCAAAGGCTTTATTGTAACTGTCAGTGACAGTTAAATTGTGGGTGGTCCACCAGCAGCAATGCAGAGCACAATAAGATGAGAAAAAGAATTAAAAAATAATTTCAGATAAATAAAGTAGAATAAAAGTAAAAAATTGCATATTGAACAGTAACAATGATAATAATAAGAAACTGTACATGGGTGAGGCAAAAGGGAAAAGTACAGAGACATAATTGCAACACAGGAAGTAAAAAATAAATACGGTTAAAGTGGGTTGTGCGGTTTGTGTAAAAATTGACTATATTCCAGTTTTTTCATTGGATGTGGATGTTTTTCAGCATTTGTACGGTCCAGGGGAAGTTTTTCAATTGAGTTGCTTCAATTCCTTCATCCTCCAGGTACTGCCTGCAGACTCTCGCCACGTGAGGCCGGGCGTTGTGGTGCATTAGGAGGAAACCAGGACCTACTGCACAAGCGTAGGGTCTGACAATGGCTTCAAGGATTTCATCAGGATACCTTATGGCAGTCAGAGCACCATTTCCTAGGCAGTAAAGGTCTGTGCATCCCTCCATGGATATGCCTCCCCAGACCATCACTGACCCACCACCAAACCTGTCATGTTGAACCACGTTGCAGGCAGCAGAACGTTCTCCTGGTCTTCTCCAGACTCTTTCACATCTATCACAGGTGTTCAGGGTGAACCTGCTCTTGTCTGTGAAAAGTACAGGGTGCCAGTGGAGGACTTGCCAATTCTGGTGTTTTTGAGCAAATGCCAGTGGAGCTCCACGGTGCTGGGCAGTGAGCACAGGGTCCACTACAGGACGTGGGGCCCTCAGGCCACCTTCATGAAGTCTGTTCCTGATTGTTTGGGTAGAGACATTCACACCAGTGGCCTTTTGGAGGTCATTCTGTAGGGCACGAGCAGTGCTCAGCCTGTTCCTCCTTGCACAAAGGAGCAGGTATGGGTCCTGCTGAGGGGTTGAGGACCTTCTACGGCCCTGTCCAGCTCTCCCAGAATAACCAGCAGTCTCCTGAAATCTCCTCCATGTTCTGGAGATTGTGCTGGGAGACACATTAAACCTTCTTGCTGCAGCACGTGTGGATGTTCCATCCTGGAGAAGTTGAACAACCTGTGCAACTTCTGTAGGGTTAAGGAATCTCCTCATACTGCCAGTAGAGAGAATTACACAAGACAAAATCAACACAAGTGGAAAACCAGCCAAAAAAGATCAAGAGGAGAAACTTGAAATGACCTCCACATGTAACAGCAGTCCTGTTTGGAGGGTTTTCTAATTGTTGCCACTGAAGTGCACCTGTTGTTAATTCATGAACACCAATACAGATGAAACTGATTAACGAGGCCCTCAGCTGGGGGTTAGCATTACAAATTGAACTGAACTGATTATTAAATATTATACAATTTAGCCTGAAAGTATGTCTGTGATATTCTAGTATTTACTAAAAGTGGGCCAGTGTACTTCAGGCTAACTAAGTAAATACTATCTATATTGCAAACTTAAAATGTTAAAAATTAGTCTAAATAAGTAATCTCATAGGTGGTTAAGGGGATTCAGAAATCGATTGTATTATTTATTAGCTTTTATTTTAGGTTTAATTTTAAAAACAAAACCAAAATTCTAAAACAAGGCTTGAAAATAAACTCGTAACATATTCCCTAGACAAGCATAACATGTTATTATATACGGTGGCCCTGAAGGGTCATAACACAACATTTTAGAGTCACAATACTAACTTCACAACACATCACTAAGTTCACAACACATCATTTTAGGCTCACAACACTTGAAGTTCCCAACACAACACTTTAATTTCACAACACTAAGTTCACAACACTTTAAGTTCACAACACTTTAATTTCACAGCACAACACTGAGTTCTAAACACAACACTAGGTTCACAACACATCACTTTAGGGCAGGGGTCTCCAACTGGCGGACCGCGGTCCAGGTCCGGACCCCAAGACCCTTTCATCCGGACCGCCAAGCATTTTTAATAAAAAATACGATTTTTCAAACAGATACGTAAATCCAACAACAGACAACACAGCTAACTGTAAAGTTAGCTTTCGACAACAGCTTCAAGAAAAGGTCCGACAGATTCCCCATTAGTCAACAAGAGCCGAGCTGCTTTTCAGAGATGTGCAGGGATATGGAGCTACATTGGTGCCAATATTATTTGAAACCCAAATAAAGCAAATTAAAAAGATATTGGTGTTTGGTCAAAAAGTTTAAATGTCAGAAAATGTTTTCTATTTAAAAGTTAAGTTAACTTCAGCTTCAAATGTTAAATTTTATAAGGTTTCAAAATAAAATACATTTTAAAAACTTTTTTTTTTCCAGATTTAACTCTTTTTTTTTATTTGTTTGCTTTCAAATATGAAAATTTAAGTTTAAAAACTTTTGGCCCTGTTGTGGCGGGGCTAACATGAAGAACCAATCAAAATGGATGAGGGTGGTAACTTCAGGTGTAGAACGGTGTTTTGGACACTCGGTGTTTGTATGGGATAAAACTCTGCTCTTTACACCCGTCTTAGGACAACTTTAGACTATGGTAGTACAGCCAATACAGCCATTTTCTGACCGTAATTATCTCAGCTCTAGGAGTCGGTGAAGACACAGGAAAGTTACCACTCTCATTGAGTTCCTTTGTGTTAGCCCCGCGCCAACGCGCCACAACGGGGCCAAAAGTTTCAAAACTAACATTTTTTATTTTCAAAAAAAAAAAAAAAAGAGGTTGAAACTGGGAAAAAAATTGAAGCTTATTCAATTTGGGAATTAAAATTCTGAGACCATTAGAAGCTGAAAATAATCAAGCTTATTTTAGAATAGTTAAAAGTTTTGTACATTTCAAATTCTTATGGCCAAATTTTGTTTCAAATAATATTTGCCTCAATTTAGCTCCATACAGTTCCAGCTGGGCACAACCATTCAAAGTGCCGTCTGCATCTTTTTAAGTCTGTTTTGTTGTTTACCTTTATGTTTATAACGTTTTTTGCTCTTATAAATCTTATTAATTTAATGTTCAATATGTGGCATTATTTACAATCTACTTTTAAGTGTTGTAAAACAGAAAGTTAACATTTGCACAAGAAAAGGGATTAATTATGAATAATTTTTGAGGTACGTTCATATTAACTGTTGCACTTTAAGTGAAATCAAGCATAATTTTAGTTTGTGAAAGAGCACACATTGCACTACAAGGAAGCAAGTTTATTAGGATTTTTTTTTTTTTACTCTACATGTATGAACATGTATGTATTTTTGTACATAAATGAATAAGAGAAATACTTGTTGAGACAACAAGCTAAAAGAGTTCTTTGCTAATTTAACTAGACATTGTGATGAAATAAAAGAACAGAAAAGTCAAATATTGTCTGTATGTTTTTGCATGTTCGGACCTCGGTCTACGAAGCGGACAGAGGTACTGGACCTCTCGCCAAATTAGTTGGGGACCCCTGCTTTAGGGTCACAACACTTACTAACATAACACCTAATACAATGTTTTTCAAATTTCCTAAATGTTGTGAAAAAAAAGATTGTGATAGTTTTCAATAACAATTTTAAACTGAATTCATTGAAAATTTGCTCAAGTGGTTGTTTTCCCCTTAATTAATATATTAATAACTTTTTTGTGTCTCTATTTTTATGTGTCACAAAAAAAAAATAATATATACTCTTTCCAAAGAGTGATTTATTTTTGGTAAATATTTCTTTAAATGTTTCTGCCTGCGCAACTGTAATTTTTGAACAATTATATGATCACAACATGCTTGTTTTTTACACAAAAAAAACACATTATGTTCACATTTGTATTCAATTATAACAACACAAAAACAACATCTTGAAGTTGTATTATTTTTTATTTTGTCTTAATACGAAATGTAACTATCACAAAACATTTTATTTTTTATTTTTGGTGAACACATTGTTTTATTTTAGTAGCATAGTTAAGAAATGCTGTCACTTTAACCCAATGCATCATGGGAGATGCTGTGCAAAAACTGACACTGATTCTGGACTAACTCACGTCTCTGATCTTCATTATTTTGTTCACCTTTTCCACGGTCTGACATTGAATCCAACAGGAAGTTACAGCGTTAAACACAAGCTTTAGCCGTTATTTTTGTTGGAACTGTGAGACTTTATGAACCAAGTCACAAAAAAAAGTGAAGATGTTAACAATTTTTGATTGGTCAGACTGATGACATGATTAAGCCTCCAAGAATGATTGGTGCAGACAATTAGAGGGGCGGGACTTTTCCAAAAAAACAGCTAGCTGTGGCTAAATCGCGAGACTGTCATTCTTATTAAAAAGTCTTGATTGGATCAAATTAAAAAAAAAAGTATTTATGGTATTTCATATTCCTAACTATTCCGTGTTTAATCAGGGCCTGTTGTCCTGCAGTATCTTAGCTGTTCCTGCGCTTTTCTGGACTGAGATGTCTGAGGTTTTTCCAGGGATCTGCTGTAGCCACTCCTCCAGTTCGGAAGTTACAGCCCCGATTGCTCCAATTACCACGTTTCACCTTCTAAGCTTTCTCCAGTTCCTCTCTGAGTTCCTGATATTTCTCCAGTTTCTCATGTTCCTTCTTCTTGATGTTACCATCTCTTGGTACTGCCACATCCACCTCAACAGCTTTCCTCTGTTCTTTATCCACCACTACAATGTCTGCTTGGTTCTCCATTACCGTCCTATCTGTCTGTATCTGGAAGTCCCACAGGATCCTTGCTCTCTCATTCTCTACCACTTTCTGAGGTGTTTCTCATTTTGACTTTGGGGTTTCCAGTCCATATTCTGTACACATGTTTCTGTGTTTTATTCCAGCCACCTGGTTGTGGCGTTCCATGTATACTTTCCACCAGCATCTTACACCCTGCAGTTATGTGCTAAATTTTTTCCTCTTTGCACAGCCTACACCTTGGGCCTTGTCTGGTGTGGTAGATCTGAGCCTCTATCGCTCTGGTGTTCAGGGCTTGTTCCTGTGCTGCCAGGATCAGAGCTTCTGTGCTGTCCTGCAGACCAGCCCTCTCTACCCGTTGGTAGGACTTCTTCATATCAGCCACTTCAGTTATTGTCCGGTGGTACATCCCATGCAGGGGCTTGTCCTCCCATGAGGATCTGTCATCCAGCATCACACCCGCTGCTTTCCATTGCCTGAGACTTTCACTGAGCACATTGTCAGTTTGAGATGAAACCCTCCATACATGGTGAGGAGCTTTCAAGTCTTAACATCCGTGGTCTGTATCTCTTCCTTTGGCCATCCTATTATTCCTACAGGGTATCTGATGATTGGCAGTGCGTAACTATCTTTTATTTATATATATATTATATATATATATATATATATATATATATATAATATATATAATATATATATATATATAATATATATAATATATATATATATATTATATATATGTATAATTTTTTTTTTTTTTTTTTGGAGGTGAAGTTTACGAGTAACACTTGAAGGCAGCATAATATCATGAGCGCGTCAATCCAAATGTAGGGAAACTGCGATTACTGGAGAACAACTATTAATCTTCTATCATACGCAGAACAATTCACGACTTGTGTCTGACAAAGCTAGAACATCTCTATTGAGTGGACTCCACCAAGTATTCCCAAATCACAAGGGAACAGTTTCCGTGACGTCCACCGGAAGCGGAGCAGACGCAAACGCACCACGTAAAACCAAACAGATGCCAGCACACCGAGCACACACACAGAGCCACAGAGGACACCGTCTACAACCAGACCTGGAACCAAGCTCCAGGCCCGAGAGCCGTCTCTGCAGCTCTGTGGGGGGTTGACCCTGGGAGACCGAAACGAAACACACCAGTAACGACCCACCTAGACGACCCTAGTTAGTTAACTCACAGATTAGTCCAGTCATTTTACCGTCAGTCGGGAAACTTGTCTTAAGGAACAACGTCTGCCTCACACAAAAGGTAAGTGAACGCCACGCACTGAAACAGCTCCAAACTTTACTTTTAAGCTTTTAAAACACTCTAATCGAAATAGGAGTCGAGAAATACTAGAAAGTGTTAAAGTTAGTTTTTAACAGTTAGCGAAAAATGTTTATCCAAAGGAACACGTGTTCTGGATACTGTTGGGGCCCCGAATGAAAGGTTTTTCGGGGAAACTTGAACAGAAACCACCACAGAAAGAAAAACTAAAACATAGTCGTTGGTTTAACGCGGATCAATTTTAAACTTTAAAAAAAAGTATTTGTCGATGAGGAACTGCTAGCTGCTTCGACTACTTAACTTCACCGTGAGTTATTGGCTAACTTTAGTTTTTATTTGGTTTAATAATTCTACTCGTTTCACACCACGAGTTAGTTTAATAAATTTAGTTATTTATTCTTAAAGAAGCCCGGTTTTCCGGCTCCTAATTGGAAATAAGGTCAGACAAAGCAGCTGCTGAAGTTGTTATTTTAACTTAGCTTTAGCGTGCTAACAGCTAAACAGACCCAAAGCTCGTACTGGATGTTGCTAGTTTATCCAGTTTGTTGAAACCTTAGTTTAAGTACCTAAGATTTAGTTTAATAAACGTAGACCCATTGACTTATTTATGTAGTAACCCATTAACTAATTTTCCGACGCCCTGTGAACCAAATTTTAAGACAACATTAGCATTAGCTTGTTAGCATGACTCAGTGGATTTGTGGAATTAGCTTCGCCGTGGGCCGGTGTTGGCCTGAGAGCGAAGGACTGTCGCAAACAATGTTATTGCCACAAAACTTTCTTGAGTTAAAAATATCGGCAAGACTCGGAATGTGTTTTTAAAAAAG
Organism: Oryzias javanicus; assembly: GCA_003999625.1. Taxonomy (NCBI): domain Eukaryota; kingdom Metazoa; phylum Chordata; class Actinopteri; order Beloniformes; family Adrianichthyidae; genus Oryzias; species Oryzias javanicus. The sequence goes on from CM012448.1 coordinate 5,379,435, forward strand.
ATTTCGAACAAATGAGAGGAAACTGAGGGGGTCATGTATTCGGGCCGGACTCTGATCCACAGGTGCTGAATCGAGCAACCAAAGACGGGCCGGTTTGACAGTACCAGACTAGTAATGATTATAAATTATGACTAAAACTGCGTCTCATTCATTCAAACTCTGAAACTTTTAAAAACAACAACTTAAAGTTGTTAGCACATGTTGATCCTGCCGCTCAACGCTCATAAATGGAATATATACTCTGTTTATTCCCCTCTACTTGTGTTGTGAAGTCTGCTTGTGTGACTAAAAATATCAAATGTAATGTTATGGTGTATTTTGTGAGCCGTGTCCCTATACTAGTTTCAAATTCTGTATTTTACTTTTGATCTCAAGTGTGGAGCTAACAGAAAATGATTAATAGATCAATAAACACAGACTACACATTCTAGTCACAGATTGTTCCAATGTCTGCAGATAAAGTGTCTTTAACTAATGATCTTCATGAATGTTATCTTTGCTATGAACAGCTGCCTGTTCAGACTGGTCAGTCGAGATGAGATTAACTAAATTTCAATGATTGTGTTATTTTACTTGGTCTCTGTGTCTTTTTAAACCAGTCTTTTAGCTGATGGATAACAAGCTATTCTGGGTGGTAACTATAATCAACATTTGCATATCCAAGTGCTAACATTTAAATGTAAATGCACTGAAATAGTTCTGGAAAGTTTCGGTTACAGCGTCGTCTTCCCTATCTAGAAAGGAGACTAGTGTGTTTTTAAGGGGCTTCCTGCTGTTTTTAAAAGCATCAAACAGGTCGTGCAGGTTCATGTGGGGGTGATTTGTCCTACACCAGTACTAACTAGTTGGCTTGGTTTAAAAGGTTGGGAGAAAGAGCTGTTAAGAACATTGAGACAGTATGATCTGAATTGAGCCTAATAAGCTGAAACCCAGTGTTTGTATGCAGCACAGCTGAGAGTCACGTGTGACACGAACCGTTTAAACAAGCTGGATGTTGTTGCTGCTGCTGCTGCTGATCAGGTTTGCACAAGTGGTTGGGAAATAAATCCTGGCACCAAACCAGAGCTGCTCTATAAATACGTGTGTTCAGAGCTTTGCTCTATTGTGGTAACCTGTGCGTGTGAGACGTTGAGATCAGTGTCACATTGCACTGCTGTAACACTGGAAAGCTGTCATACCCCCGTCCATGTGATCTCAAGCTGCATGAACTATGACAGGAATCTATTCTGGTTGTAAATGTTTGGAGGAGTAAACGAAGGAAAACAAGTCAACTCGACTCCTCCTGCTAACTTCATCATCCACAAATATCTTTTGTATTTGATAGTGATTAAGAGTCTGAATGGACCGTGGGGGTGGGGTGTCTTCTTTAGTCTCTTGGTGTAGCAGCAAAAAAAAAAAAACTGAATTTATTGAATAGGGGACAGATCTAAATGAATAGCAGATCAACTTCTTAAAGACCTACTGCGATTAAAATTGAGTTTATTGTAGTTGATGTGTTCTTGTAGCATTTTTATGGTGATGGTGGACATATACGTAATCATTGTGAATTAGGAGCAGAGGAGAAAACGCAGTTGGAAAAAGATTCTGGCTTCTGCATAACAAACACAATCTCAAAAATGGACGGATGGATAGCTCCAACATTGCTTGCCATTTTTGTTGCACCGCTAATGTTAGGCTGAAGGAGCGATGAGCTGTAAGCTAGTGGGAGGGAGTTTAAAGAGATGGATGACAGGATGTGGGGGTGGGCCTACTGTGGGGTAACAGTCCCACCCACAACTCAGAAGTGAATTTCTGATGAACTGCTGTTCCCTCTAGAAACTATGTTCTACAAAATGACAGCTTTTTGTATCTGGCTATAATGGGAAATTAATCTCAATTAAGAGACCACTGGGAATTCTTTAAAAATAGATTAAATGGTGATTTGATTTGGACTTAAAAACATGTGTTCTAATTCCATTAGCACCAGATACCGGAAAAGTACAAGTTTCTTGCAGTTTTTTAATAGATTACACGTAACTAGAAATACGTTACAGGTAAACGAATCCTCACTGTGTAGAAAGTAATCTTTTCTGAATTTAGTTGTTAAGCAGCTTTCTGATAAATGTGCTTTAGATGCAACTTCATACAATGCGTTTACTCAGAAACACGTCAGAATGGGATTGAGTGATTGAAACTCACATTGGTTTGTGTCTTGTCTAGAGCTCCAGTATGGCCCAGGAGACCAATCAGAGCCCAGTTCCTATGCTCTTGCCACCGGCTGTGGTTTCTATGGCAACCCTAGGACAAACGGCATGTGCTCTGTGTGCCACAAGGAGCACCTGTCGAGGCAGAACAACGGAGGAGTTGGTTCCTTGAGTGCCGTGGGTAAGCTGTGCTGCGTTTTTGTTCCCCCTTTTGAAAACACAGGATCCGTTACTACCAGCCGTGCATGACTGCTATGAAAATGCTTCCCTCAGGATCCACCAGTAGCTCCACTGCTGAGGTCTCTGCCATTCAGAGGTTAGAGGCCACCCTGAACAATGCTGCAGCTGCTGCAGTCGCTGCTGCAGAGGAGGCCGCTGAGGCGGCGGCCGCTGCCGCCTCCGATGCTGCTGCCGCCAGCGCTCTCAGGTGAGCAAGCCGCCGCTCTTTTTCAAGCCTTAGAAGTTAGTCGTGTGCACAGAACAGTTTGGGAGCCAGAGGGCTTTTTTCATGACATTTTATTTCTACCTTCTCAGTGGGAGCTCGCCTGCTGTCGCCGTAACACAACAAATGACTGAGATGAGCCTCTCGTCTGAGGAGAGCGCAGCATCAGGAAGCAAAGCACAAGATGTGGAACCAAGTAAGCAGCAAAAACCCACACACTCTCTCAATGATTCTGTGTAGGAAGTTTGTTAAAACAAACTCATTGAGTGCTTTTGTGAACAGCTCAAACCGTTGTCAGTGTCCGAGAGTCTAAGCTATAAGCTGACTGTAGTCCATGTATCTCTGTTTGGGAAGCATCAACATGCAGAGCGTTCAGAGAACAAGAATCATCTGCTGTGATGGAATAAAACTGTTTTTGTTTAGGAGTGAACAGAAAGTTGAGGTTGTAGGAAGGAGACTTGTGGGACTCCACATATCAAGGCCACCTATGAAGCCTCAAACACACTAACAGAAAAAGATGAGATCTAAACCTCAAAGCACACACACTGATTCACAAACAGCAGGGTTGTTGTCCGTCTCTGAGATGTCACATGCACCAACTTGTTTGTTGTAGGTGCGCTGATGCGTCCATAGTCGGTTGTAGTCAGAGCAGAACTGTAGATGTGAGAGTTCCCCAAACAATTCTCATGTTGGCTGCAGATAGATTTATGCAGTGATCTGACCGTCTTGATGTGTATAGTTGAAGCCCCGAGTACCGGTTGTCATTTCCTGTTGTTAACGGCGCTGCTTTTTCTCCAGTCGTGAGCCAGCCGGCCGTCTCCGTCTGCAGTCCCTCCACTGCTGGCAGTGAAGAAGACAAAACCCCCGAGCTGCAAAAACCCAGGAAGAACCGTTGCTTTATGTGCCGCAAAAAGGTCGGCCTTACAGGTGAGCAGAAAAAAAGTTTGACAGAATTATATCTGCGCAGAAAGCTGAATGAAAGTTGTGTTTTTAACATGTTCTAGTATTTTTCTCTTGGAGGAAATTAGGATTAAATCTACATTTCTGAGTATTTGTTGTGAATCAGGAGCAGATGCAAAAATAGTGTTTGAAAAATGAAATAGAAAGTACATTGGGTGGGCCATGAGCTCCCTGCTCTGCTCCATTCTGATGAATCCACTTGGAGACCAATAGATCTGTGGAGCCATTATGGGGGTATAACTATGTGAGACCCAAATTGCTAAAAAGAAAGTCTCTTGATATTTTTAATAGTTTAATAATGTAATACATACTTGTAAAAACAGAAATGAAGAGTGTTAAGAAAAAGAAAAAACACTGAACTAAAATTAAAAAAAGGTCAGTCAAAAAAACATATCAAACATGAAGAAACTGCTGTGTATGCTGTTTGGTTGAATCCACAATTCTCACATGAGAAAAAGGAAACGTGTGACCCGACAAAATGGCGCTTTTAACGCACTGTCTGTATCCGATAAAACTGCTTCTTATGCCTGTCTTGGGACAAAACAAGACTATGAGAGTACAGACATGTTCTGGCTGTAATTGTTCGAGTTCTGAGAGTCGGTGAATGCACCAGGACCAGGAAAGTTTTCATTTTGAAAGTTAAAAACAGAAAATGTGAAGCGGAAATCTATTAAGTTTATATTAGAATTGCAGAAAGTTTCACTCTTTAATATTTCTTTTTATTTTTTTTTGTCAAAATAATATTTCAGCTTGAATTTTCCCTAAGTTGTTTATTTGGGTTTCAAATAGTTCTGGCTCTATGCAGATCCATGAGCGTCTTTGATTTCCTCGTCTGAGCTGTACAGCTGGATAGCTATGATGCAACGGTTGGTGTTGTTGCATCATTAGTGTGAGTGGAAGAGCATGGGAACAGAAAGCTCTCAGTAACAGCATGGCCACACCTACAACCCAGAGATGAAGTTCTGATGAATTACTCCCACTTTGTTGAAACTATGCACTAGAACATTCTTTTTCCTTTTTTTTTTTTTTTTTTTTTGTTGACAGCTTTTTGAAACGCCAGAATCAGGGACTTTAAAGGGTAAACAAACCCTAAATCAACTTATTTTTGTATGTTGACCTCTGTAAATGGGGCTTTAAAAGTTCTTTCTGTTAGTCATCGACACATTTTTGACAAATTTAAAATGAACTTTTTTAATTCTTGAAAATAGTCAAAAACTGTATGTGCTGCCCCTACAGGTTGGATTGGGGTATTACAGTTTAAATTTGTGATTTAAGTTTTACATCATGATATGCAGTTCCAGTAATGATAACAGTTCTGTTCCCCCTCTGATTGAATTTTCACATTTCGGCTGTGGGCGGAGTCTTGTCTGTGTGGTTACCCTTTAAGAAAGAGGCAGTGAAGTTCATTTCTATATAGAGTGTCTGAACAATCATTCTGCCTCCTCACGTTTGACTTCCCTCTTCTCGGCGTTCCAGGTTTTGACTGCCGCTGCGGGAACGTTTTCTGCGGAATTCACCGTTACTCAGACAAGCACAGCTGCCCGTACGACTACAGAGCCGAGGCCGCCGCCAAGATCCGCAAGGAGAACCCCATGGTGGTCGCCGACAAGATCCAGAGAATATGAGCGGGCTCTGCCAGACTTTGACTATCGATCAGCGTTTGAAAGAATGGACCTGAGGACCCCCAACCCCCTCCCTCTGTAGTTTCCCGCTCCGCCCGTCCTTTGTTACCCATTCAGGACTTGAGTGTTGGGGTTCCTGCGTCTGCTGTGTTTGTGTGAGTTTGAACAGCTGCAGCTTCCTTTGGACGAAGCATTGAGCCCCCCCATACCACTCGGGGAGTTCTGAACATACCTGAAGCTGTCTGAAGGGGGCGCCTCCTGCTGCCGGCGGCCCCCTCCCTCTCAGCGCTGCTTGCTCTCTGCTGGCTTGAGTAGCAAAATGGATCTTTTTTGTTTTTCCGTCTTTATTGGAGTTTGGACTCCCCCCACCACCCATCTTCAGTTTTGCAGCATATGAGAGGTTGGTGCTGGCGTGGTTTCTCTGCCGTTGAAGCTGTGACCTCCATCAGCCCGTGAAGTTCTTTGATTTTTTTTTTTTTTTCCTGATCCGTCCACTGAAGTCACAACCTCCCCCCGTGTGTATTTGAGTTAGTTTCTTCCGTTTCACATGTGACATGCAGCTTGTCTTTATTAATTTTTTCATTTTCATGATTGAATAGTTTTTGGGATGCAGACGTGTTTGTTTGTGGGCGCAGGAGTGAAAGTGGGGGGGTTCACCATTGTGCTGCGGCGTGTTCTTGTAGGTTTTAAAATACACCTTTCAGGTTTTGGTTTTGGATCTGCCTGCTTTGATTTTTTTAATTTTTTTTTTTTTAACCCTTTTAGTTTGTACAAATCTTTGTATTTATATACTGCAGTGTGTAATCTGACAACAATAAAGTCTGGTGTAAATGAATGTGTGCTGCATCTGTCAGGGTAGATGAAGGGCCGCGCTGTGGAGCTCCACATCACCACTAATGAAGATGATAGGGTAGCAGTTTGGAATGGGGAGGCCGTGTCGTCGTTTGGACCCGTGACGCCCCCCTGCAGACGAGCCAGGTGTTTAGTGTGCAGGTTCACTCAGCCGGGACGGGGCGCTGATCATGATCCAACACGGCGGGAAGTTAGACCACAAACGGAAAAACTTAAGCAGCTGAAAAAAAGAAACTGGTTTGTCCTTTTTGTTACTTAAAATTAAAAAAAATAATTTAACTTCCTGCTCCACCAAAAGGTAGAACAAGTATAGAAAACACATTTTTAAAAACGTGTATTCTCTTGAGGCAATAAGCAGCTGAAGAAACTTTTTCTAATCATTGGATAAAGGGTTAAATCAGCCTAATGCAGCCACACTGGCTAAGCTGCAGGTTTTTTTTTTTCTTTTATGCTGTTTGTTTATTACAATAGCAACCATTTTAGTTTTTGATCAGCAGGGGACAATGAACAGGTCTATGCAATTTTTAAAAGAATCAACAAGTGTTTGGATTACTTTGGCAACTGATGTTTCATTGTTAATCACGCTGACATTTCTAATATTTTAATGTCATGTCTTTCAATCAGCTTGAGGAAGGAATTAATCTGTTACATTCTGGTAAACATGTGCGAGCAAAAAGGAAACGTCATTTTTGTGAGCTTGCCAAATTTTTTCAAGATGTTCGAGGAGTTGGGTTCTTTGAAGATATGACCGCAACACGCAATCACGCCACTAGAGGGAGCAAAGACTGGTACAACAAGTACAAGTAAATAAAATAAACAAAACAATAAATGATTACGCTACTAGGTTTGTTGAGTCATTTTTTCCATCTGAGAAAAAAAAATAAGAGAAACAAACACAACTAACAAATTGACCAAAGGTTATTTTATATTCTGTTTTTGGTCCAGCCCATTTGAAATCAAACAGGGTTGAACATAGCCCCTAAACCAAAATGAGTTTGACACCCCTGAGCCATCTTAATTTGTAGCTGGTGCTAAAGGTTTTTTTTGTTGTTTTTAATTTAGGATGGTGGCCTCTCGTGGAGGTCAAAGGTCAATGAAGCGAAGCTTATTGTGGTTGTAGACTTCACCTGGTGGTATGTGTGAACTTTTGTAAAGATTGCCCAAATTATTGACAGGAGAAAATGTCAAAATTGTCAAACTTAAAACTTTGCCAGAAAACTGATTTTTTTATTTATATTTGACCCTCAAATGAGATTTGAGCAGCCATTCTTTTTTTTTTTTTATGGTTTCCTTTGCTGTGATGTCATCGTTTTTGGCACGGGACTATTACAACGTTATAAATTTAGAAACTTTGGTGACTTACATGCAATACTAACTGCATAAGCAAGCTGCTTCTTTCAGTCCAGGACATTTTTTTCTTTTTTTTTTCTTTCTACTTTCAAATAAACCCTTTAAACATACAAATCTGATTTTTTATCAAGCGCACAAACATCCTCTGAAGTAATACATGGAGGACTCTCAAATCCTCCTCCACTAAGGTGTATTTGTTGTTGTTTTTTTTTTATCATTCATCTGCCTTTTTTAGTTTTTATTTTATTTTTGAAGGTAAGTTCATTGCTTTCATTATTATAATTGACCACTAGATGGCAGAACTGGGCAAAAGCTAATCCTTCAGTTATGGTTAAAAAGCATCCATGAAGGATTTTTAACATTCAGTAAAAAGTCTCACTTTTCTCTGTTTTGTTCTCCTTAAAATTTATTGCATTAAAGAGTTGATCTTAGGTTAATAATTAATATTTATATTAAAATTGCAAAGTGAGTATAAACTGAAATGCATAGGTTTGAAAAAGAGACCCAAATTATGTTGACGATGAGTTCAAAGGAGCCATTTTTAAAGTTTGTAATATGAAGAATAGATCTTGGTGCTTGGGCATTTGTTGTTCTTCCTCTTTCTAAACAATACTCAGTTCTTTCAATCCACTCAGTTAATTCGATCCAATTCTATTTGGAGTGTACAGATTTAGGCTCATTTTTTGATAATACATTAATAATCTACTGAAAATATTTATATTAATCTAATACAGTTAACATACTGTAAATTTATTAGTGAAATGATAAGATTGTTTTGTAGCATACTTGGTTTCTCATAAAGGAGAAGTGATAAGAAAAATGTTCAGATCATTAACATTGTAAACAAGTTTTCTGCTTACCCTGGAGGTCGTTTCAGTTTGACCACTGGGTGGCGGTCACGGTCACGCTGTAGCATTACACTTTTTTCAAGAAGAAGAAAGTATGAGGAAAACACTGCGGTTTAGATCACAAATGAATACTTGAAGAAATGTTTCTGTAAAAGAGTTTGACCATTTCTTGCCTGTGAGTATATAAAGATGTTTATTTAGTCAACATTGTGTGTTTATGTCTACCAAGCGTTAACATTAGCCGTCCAATGGGAAATCCCATTAAACGTTAGCACCAAGCTAGCAGACTTAAACTTTTGTTTCTTAAACTAACAATTTCAACATTACATGTTACATGCTACAAGAAACATACAGTCTGAGCTACCATGAATAAAATTAATTAAATTACACAATATAATTGTAATGTGTTAAATTAACCAAAAAGGTTTAAATATAAAAAGAAAAAGGCACTAGTTTGAATAAACTGATAAATTAAATGAAAGTTTAACAGCATTTTTATTTTCTAATCTTAGAAGGAATTGACATAAAAGATTATCTTATCTTTATGTGCTAGATCTATCCCTATTTTTATGGATAGATTATTAAGCATAGATCAGTTCAAATAGATTTTTATCAACCAGCCCTCGTGGTAAGTAATGCAGGCTTTAAATACTTCTTTCACTCTGCCCAATCAGAGGTTGTGCTGTCACAGAGGATCCAACATGGCCGACTGTAAAGCGCTTTGGGCCTTCTGAGAAAGTGGAAAAGCACTAGATAAGTATACACCATTTACCATGTCGCACCCATAGACATATATAATTGCCCCAACACTGTCTAAAAACTATGATTTTTTTTTTTTTTTTACTGTGATTGACTAAATTACATTATTAACTTTTTACCACCGCAGATATTTTATTTACTGTAACTTTTTAATTATTAACACGATCAATGTTAATTGTGTTAACGGTTGAAAAGATGCAGTATGTTAAAGATTTTGCTTTCTAGCATCACCGGTGACTTCTCAGGTGTTAAAGGGTTAACCTGTGGCAACAACTTGTGGTCAATTGAACTTCAGAGTCTTAGAGGCCAAACGAGAAGAACAGATTTATTTCTTTTAGTGATCATGAATAAGATAACTATTTGGTTATTTTTTTGTTCACGTGATTTAAATTTAGACTGAGCATGTAATATATATGTAATATTCCACATAAATATAGATTTCATGTATTTTTCTAGACTTTTTCTTTATGTTCTTCGAATATGCAAATATTCAGTAATTTTGGTTAAAAATATATAGAATTGTATCTGTAAGTATTTTTATTAAATAGTTCATTTGCATTACATGTGATAAGGATTTAAAGAACCCAGGCCAATTCTCGCAAAAAGTTTGGACACCCCTGATGTTATCTCTCATAAACTTTGGATGTTGTTGGTGTTTTTTGGTACTGGTGTTTCTTTCACACTGATCACATGTTCAGCGTCTCGTGTCTCCCTCAGTCCTCTAAAGAGGCTCTCACCTGAGGGAGTACACGACCGTGTAATGGGATCATTATGGACGGAAAATTGAGCTCTACTCTATTATTCAATGAGATGGAGATGTTCTGCTGCAGGATGAGCAGCCCTGTCATGTCCCTTCACAACTTCACACAGCTGTTTTCTGAGAAACTCAGATCAGCCATGGAGAAGAATAATGTCACAGCCGTGCACGTGGAGCTGGAATGGGCTTGGCGTGAGGAAACCCAAACCTTCATTAAATGTTCAGCACGTCTGCAGTTCTCAAGTGTTTGGTCTCCAATAACCAGATGAGTGAGAGTGTTTAATGGCGCATTTAGAAATGCAGTGCTCCTGGAAAAGTAGAATCCAGAGCACGGAAATGCAGCAGGACGGTCGATCCGCCTCCAAAAGATTGGGCTGAAATGAAACTTTCATCTCTGCCTCTCAGGTGCAGAAGCTCCTGATCATCCGGAACCTGCTGCATCGTGTGAGGAGCTGCGGCCGCAGTCTCCATGGAGACAGACCAGCCAGATACTTGAGTTGGGTGTTGATAGTGAGCCAGAGCAGAACAGACGGCACACAAGCGGACCCGGAGAGCAGCTGCTTTTGACGTTCCACCATGCCGAGGAAAGGAGCTGTCCAGGCTGATGATGGTGAGCTTAGGTTTTTCTGAGTGTTTGTGTTCATCCGCTTGAAAAAAGTTGAGCTTTGACCCATTTGAAGCTGAGTCACACAGCCAGACAGCAGCTGTGGACCTCCTAGAGCTTGAATGTTTTCATTTATTGTTTATCTGGTGTGTTTATGAATGTCAGGCATGCAGGAATTACATTTCAATCTGTAATGAGATTGCATCTGAATTGACTAATTTCATGGAGACTCTGAACTCCACAGCTGAGAAGCAAAAAAATAAATTTCATCAGGTCCCCCGGTGGAGGTGAGTTCCTGTTGGGTTTTTCTAGAAGGTCCTGCAGTGAGAAGCTCCTCCTGCTGCAAGATAAGCAAACGTTTATAAGAAAGTCAGTCCAATCTGACAGGATATTAAATCCTCTGGCAAGTTTGACATTTAAACTGAAACTCTGAGAGGATTTAAAACTGGTGAGAGCGTCACAAAGGGACGGCATAAGATAACATTTGGCAGAACGCTTATCACCAGGAATAAGATACCATGCATGCTGGGAAAGAAGAACTGACAGGATTCATTTTTTGTTTTATAGGATATATCTGAAAAAAAAAGTCTAGATAAAGGCTCATAGAAACCACAGTCTCATGAAAGCTTTCTGTACACAGGAATGTATATTTTGGTCATTTGACCAAGAAATATATACTTCTTTGGTTATTTCCGTGCAGAACTCTTTCCAGAAAAAAAGTATTTTTAACTCCCCACACAATTCAATTCAATTCTGTTCAGATTCTGCTTTGAATGTATAAACAGAAAAAAAAACAATTAACATAAATAATAGATATATGTCAAACCAAACTGAAATATTATGAAAGCAAAACTATTAAAATACAATCATAATTAAAAAGTAAACTTTTTTTCCTGCTGGTTTTCTGCAGACTGGATACAGAATCCAGCTAAAAATAAAATTATGGTCAGTTTAACTTTATAGAATTTAAAAGTCTGTACCAAATTGTAGAAAGACATCAACAGAGAATTTCCCCCAAAAGAAAGTCTAAATGCCACGGACAAGTGTGTTTTATTTTTCTAATATCATTAAATAAAATTAACTTTCATAGTGTCTGCTGTGGATACAGGGCCCACTATTTAACTGATTTCAAGGTTTTGTTTATTAAAAAAAAAAAAAAAAAAAAAAGGGGGTTTAGCTCATGAACCCCCAAAACAAAACAAGATTTCAGAAAATTTTCCTTGCAGAAGGAATCATGGAGTCTTCTAGAACAGGGTGTCTGAATTCAGTCCTCGAGGGCCGGTGTCCTGCATGTTTTCCAACCAACCTGCCATTGAAGCTCCTTATTGGCTAAACACACCTGATCCAGGTGATCTACAGCAAATAACACAAATGTTAGGAAGCCGACCCTCAAGGCTTGGATTTGGACATCATTGCTCTAGAACATTCTGCTAGACTGTTGGAGTGATTGTGTTTTGTAGAAAGCAGAGTTCACCAACAGCAGCTCTGGCCATTAACTGTGGAGATTTCACTCTGGACCTCAAGCAGGATTTTGGACCATCTTGGATCTTGGATCCAGTCCTCCTTCTGCTTGGTCCAGTTCAGACATTTTCTCCAGTGGTCCAAGCTCAGAAGTGTCTTGACCCGAGGAACCAGACAGTTGTAGTCCATCTCTTTCTGGATGTCTGCAAGTTCTTGAATCTTTTTAATAATCCATTGAAGCTGACGGACGTCTGTTTTTCTGCTGGATCTTTTTCTGATCTTTTGTCCGTCCGTTAGACTTTCTGTTGATCTGCTGTGAAACAGCGCTCCGTGAACAGCCAGATATGAACTTTAGTGGCTTAACCAGACTATGAAGTCTGGAGTCTTTTCCATATTGAACCAAACTGAACCAGTTTACTGACATGTGGGGAACTTGTGCTTTGAGTTTAGTAGATGATTAGTTGGTGAATCTCAGTTTAAAACATTCATGTTCTGCAGAATTGGGGCAGAAATCTAGACTTGATTGGGTCAAACTTATCTGAACCAACAGGTTTTCAAGATAGGAAAACGTGTTGGGGGGGGGGATCTGGAATTCTGTGGATTGAACAGCGTGACAAGTGTGCAGAGCAACGGGAAATACTCAAAGAAAAACTGATTTTTTTTCATCTTGTTTCTCAAGAAAACAAATATAGGTGGCACTAAGGCTGGGTAGAGAGAGAGTAGTGTGTGGTGGCAGTAGTTTACCAATAAGCTGTTTGCCAACTGCCAATAAACCACAGAAGAAGATTAAATCCGGGCAGATTTTCCCATAGTTTTCAAATGTTTTGAAATCCTGTTTTTGTGGGGCTTTTGTGAGCTGGAACCCCAATGAATGTAAAAAAAAAATACTTGGAATACTTGGAATCAATTAAACCGTCAACCCTGAATCTAAACGCTATGAACGTATATATTTGTAATGAAATTATGGAAATGAAGTTTTCATGATTTTCTCATTTTTGAGTATTTACCACACGTGTATGATCAGGTCTGCTGCTGATGGATTCAGATAAACTCTGAAGGACTTGTGGGGGAATCCCTCAACGACTTGAGAAATCCAGTAGCAGGAGCTGTTGATGAAAGGCGCCTGAACTCCTGACGTTTTATCTGTGCTCTTCCTCAGTGAGCGTGGACATAGAAGACGAGCAGAGCGACAGCGACGGTGAGTGGATCCAACCTTCCATCAGGATCCGTGAGAAGATCGATGCTCTGATCTGCATGTTTGTGATGCAGACGGGGCAACCAAGAGGAGAGCAAACAGGAGGCAGGCGGGCGGAGGAGGAAGAGGAGGAGGAGGAGGAGGAGCAAAAGGGCGTGGTCGAGGTAAGAAAGCAGAGAGCGACGAGGAGGAAGAGGAGGATGAAGCTCCCAAGGGACGCAGAGGGGCACAGAACAAGAGACCAGCGCAGAAACGAGGCGGCAAAAAGGATGACGATGACAGTGAGGAAGAAGCTCCCAAGAACAAGAGAGGAGCCGCAGCCAACAAGAGGAAAGGAGGCAAGGGCCGAGGAGGTGACGATGAAGACAGCCCGGCGGAGAAAGGAGGCAAGGGGAGGAAAGGAGGAAAGAAAGGAGGCAAGGAGGAAGAAGACAGCAAGGGAAAGAAAGGAGACGGCAAAGGAAAAGATGAGAAGAACAAGAAAAAGAAGAAGAAGGACGACAGGTAGGATGCATCACACAAGCAGAATCTGTGAAAAAACGTTTATAATGCAAATGTTGGAAACGTTTAATCCAGATCATCTGTTTAGTTTGAACTTCTCCACTGTTTATACTGCTTCAAACATCTGCTGACATTTATTAGATGGAGTGAGGTCCATGATGGAGAAAAAGCTGTCTTTTTTGGGATGCTGGAATCACAGTTTTAACTTCAAAATAAAGTCCTAAAAACTGTTGGTGGGACAGAGCCTGATATTATGATTTCAGCTTTCACTTTAGCTTTCAGTTGAAATTACATCTTACTAAAGAGCCACTCCACTGAAAATCCATTTTTGCTGTTCTTAACATGTTCTTGTAGCATTTTTCAGATGATAGAAGACTTATGTGAAGAATGTTAATCTTAAAATTTCCTTTCTGAGTATTTCTTTATTCAAATCGTAGTGAATCAGAAAAAGATTGTATTTATGACACAGAAGCTACAAAACCACAAGCTCCCTGCTCCGCTCTATTCCGATACATCCACTCACAGACAAACAGATCCATGAACGTCTTTGTTTTCCTCGTCTGAGCTGGGATCTGGATCAAAACTGTACGACTGGATAGCTTCAATATTGGGCACCATTTTTTACCCCCCCCCCATGTTAGGTTAGAGTTGTGAGGGGGTGTAAACTAATGGGAGAGAGTTGAAACAGATAGGTGATGGGAAGTGGGAGTGGGCTTACCCCACGCAAACAGTTTCGCTCAAAACTCAGAGGTGAATTTATTTTTTTCTTCAAAATATTTAATTGAATTATTAAATGATCCAACTGTGAGATACATTTTACCATTTTTATCTGTACAAGATTCAGCATACTCAAATAATAAAAATAAAACATCAATGAACTGTTATTCATTTTGCAAGAATAAAAAACAAAAGTTAAAAGAAAATAGCCTTTTTTTTACTTTTGACAGAAGTTCCTTTCAAAATAAAAGATAGCCTGTCACATATGATCATCTCAATACAGCAAAAGTAGTCATAGCAAGTGTAACGTCAGCATTGATTAAATTAAAATAGTTAACTTCACTGTTGTTGGTACATCTCTCCCAGAGTTGTAAAACTGGAAAAAAAAAAGAAATCCAAACCAATTAAGTCACCCCTGACATTTTTTTGAAAACACTTAAAATTCTTGATTTTTTTCAAAAATAGAACATTTACATAATAATCTGGTACTTATTGATGTCCATTGATTTTTTTTTTTTTCGTAGAACAGGACAGGACACACAAAAATGTGTCAAAATGTTGGAGTTCAACTTATGATACACACTTCAACTGTTTGTAAATGGGTTAAAGTTTTAGTTAGTCAACTTTTTTTTCCCCCTTTCTCATTTCTTTCTTTATAGTTACTTTTTAACATTTAGAAACTTAAAAAAAAAAATTTAATAAAAGAGCCACAATGGAGGGATAAATGAGCTGCATGTGGCTCTGGAGCCACGGGTTGCAGGCCCCTGACATAGATCAACAGACCACAGACACTAACTCAATTGGGTAAAAGTTCCAAATTTGAAAAATAGTCAATAAAACATTTCAATTTATTGTAAAAAAAAATGTTCTCTAATTAAAAAAAAAAAAAACACACATCTTACCATTTAACCATTAACCATAAATTTAGGCAAAGAAAGAACATGTGACTGAGATGACATCGTGATCTCTCACATTTCTCTTCCATATCCAGAAAAATTTCAGACAGTCTGGTTTTTGAAAAATGCGCCCTGTGTT
Organism: Oryzias javanicus; assembly: GCA_003999625.1. Classification (NCBI taxonomy): domain Eukaryota; kingdom Metazoa; phylum Chordata; class Actinopteri; order Beloniformes; family Adrianichthyidae; genus Oryzias; species Oryzias javanicus. The sequence goes on from CM012448.1 coordinate 5,394,721, forward strand.
ATTGTTTAGTAGTTTATTTGACAGGGACAATGTGTAAAAACATTAAAGATGCTTCACACCAGATTATAGCCGAAGCTAGTTTCCATCTGCAGTCCCCAAACAAGTAAAAATCAATACAATACAAACTTCACTATAAATGTACACAATCATTCAATGCCCACTCACACATTAAACTTTTCCCCAAACAACTGATTACATCATAAAATTTTACAATAAAATGTAACTAAAACCATATCACTGTGTACAGACCAAAGGTAAATAGTCATTCAGATACACTCTTACTTTTAAACATTACAAATCTTGACTGGTTACACAATAAAAATAAATAAAATTATACAATAAAATTTTGCTCAGACCACATTGTGTTATTCACAATCCTTAATGTTGAAACTGCTGCTTTTTCAATAGCAATTTCTTAAGATTACACGAGAAATTGTTAATTTCTGAGAAAAGTTTGAGACTCTGAGGGAGTTTGTTCCATTCGTTGATGGCTTCATAAGAAAAGGCGGTCTGTCCGAAAGCCGTAAGACCCTAAATTGTCCGAACCGTGCTAAGGAGGAAGACAATCTGACTTTATCAGAGACATTTTCCCCAAAAAAAAAAAAGTTTTCCAAGATGGCGTTTTCCTCTCCTCGTTTATTTAATGGTGTAATTAAGAACGGTCCTTGGCCCCGTCTGTGACCCCTCCTTTTTTACCGAGTCCGTCTACACGTCGTCATCTCGGTTCACCTGCTGGAGCCGAGTGTCTCCTCTCTGCCCCAGCTCCTCCGACTCCAACTCAAACTCAGATGAGGAAGAGGACTCCATGTCGGAGGGAGAGATGGCCCGGCTGATGGAGGAGGTAGAGGAGAAGAAGAAGCTGATCGCCAACATCAGAAACAAGCCATGGAGAATGAAGCGAAGGCTGGTCCTGCTGAGGTAACCTCCGTCCTACAAGGGCGTACACTGCAACTTTAAGATATTTGTTTTATCGTGTAAATATCTGATGCTTGCCGACAGGGAAGCCCAGCAGTTTGTGGATAAATTTGAAGGAGCTCTGGGTAAAGGCAAGGGCAGGAAGTGGTACGCTTACAAAGTGATGATGACGAAGGTTTGCAGCAGAAGTTCAACCCCATTCCTGGTTTGTCTCCTGTCTTCTGCTTTCCTTAATAATTTTGATTCATTTTATTACCCCAGAAATGGATCAAGTTTCAGAGAGATTTTGAGAACTTCAGGACATCTTGCATCCCCTGGGAGAGGAAGATCAAAGAGGTGGAGAGTAAGTTTAGTCAGAGCTCATCACAGCAGGACGAGGAGGAGATTTTTGGGGAGATTCCGAAATATTCCCATTCCCTTCAGGCCACTTTGGCTCATCTGTGGCGTCCTACTTCATCTTCCTGCGCTGGATGTACGGCATGAATCTGGTGCTCTTCGGTCTGACCTTTGGACTAGTTGTCATTCCTGAGGTGAAGTGAAGCATCCACTAATGAACCAGGAAGATTCAAGACACTCCCGACACATTTGCTTTGATGACCAAAGCGCTTCACTTCCCAGGTCTTGATGGGTCTTCCCTACGGGTCCATTCCCAGAAAGACTGTTCCCAGAGCCGAGCAGGACACCGCTCAAGACTACTCCGTCCTCATGGACTTCAACGTGAGTCAGACTCTTTTTTTTTTAAGCAGATCTGTGAAGATGGTTTGAAGAAGGGAAAACCCAAAATAACATTTTGAAAGCAGGAAAAAAAAGAGATTTTTAAATTTAATGAGCCAAGATGTCAATCAGATATTTCTACATTATTATCCAATAAATTCACTTAATTCTAAGATGAAACCACGTCTATGATTACCTACATCAGCTGAATTCTGAGAAGATCCTGGAAGGTCACCCAATTTGTTAGCTTGGAGGACTCGGCGTCTTAGACGGGGGTGTCAAACATACGGCCTAGATCAGGGGTGGGCAAACTTTTTGACTTGTGGGCCAGAAAGGGTTCTGTAATTTGGCATAAGGGCCGGACACTGAGCAGATGGAAGGAGTGATTTGGTAATAAACCTCATAAACTAAAAATATAATATGTAATTTAGAGAAAAACATGCTTTAATTTGGATTAAAATTTTACATACATTTATTTAAAAACAGAAAATTTGGGAATTTTAATTTCTAAATTTTGATTTTTGTTCTCTTTTTGGTGATCCAATGGGTTGATGTTCTTCAGAGGAAAATGCGAACTCAAAGAAATCCGAAAAATCACCTTCTGACTCAGAAAACACACACGAATGCCCAGAGAAACAACACCATTCATGGGAAGAAACCAGAAATACAATGAAAATAAAACAATAATTAGGATTTTTGATTCAATGTATTTTAATTTGGAGGGCCAGATTAAGTAGTTTAGTTAGCATGTGGCCCCCGGGCCATAGTTTGCCCACCCCTGGCCTAGATGGTTTAATCTGACCCAGTCGTGAAGAGAAAAAAAATTTAAGGATGTTGAGACAAAAAAGCAAGTTTCTAGCTAATTTCTGTGGAGAATTATGATTATATGAGGAAATGATTGCAATGCGTAATTCCATCACTAGGGGGAGCAAAGGAAACACAAGGATATATCAAGAGATCAATAAATAATTATAATAAACAATGTAATAATAAGTGATTAGGCTACTAGGTTGGTTTGGGCATTTTTTTCCAACTAAGAAAAAAACAAAAACAAAGCTACAGATAACAAGTTGACTATTTTGGTTTTATGTTTACGGTCCCGTCCTCTAGAGATCAGACGGGTTGAATTTGGCCCTGAGCCAAAGTGAGTTTGACACCCCTGGTCTAAGGTTAAAGCTGAAAACGTCACATTTTGACTCATCTGAACACAGAACCCCGTCCCTTTGAAACAGGACACCACGGTTCTTCCATTGTATTCAAAGATGGCTTCCATTCTGAAGACAGAACCAGATTCACCTGCAAACAAGGAGGAAGGAAGTTTCTGTAGTCATTCCGAAATGCCTTTGATGCGATCATCTCCATAAGGGATGCACAAGAGTCTCCCAAGGGTTCAAAAATCCACAGGCCTGTCCCTGACACAGACATTTCTTCCATTTCTTCACTTCTGATGTTTTACTGTTTTTTGCTTTGGATTTTTTTTTTGTTTGTTTTAATATTTTTAAGCTGTCCTCCAGATTAAAGAGCATCTATTGTCATTTTAGAGACTCCGTCTCTCCAAGAGATTCTTCAATGAATAATTAGGTTACAAACCTGATATCAATTAAGATATTTAAGCTGAATCTTTTATAAATGTTTGGCTCGCTGTCTCATTTATGTTCTGAGACCTGTATCAGACTTTTGAAATAGATCATTTGGTGGATAACAACGGTGGAATTTCTGTTTAAATATTTATGAAGTCATCTATTTTTGTTGATAAAATATTTAAAAAGTGCGACTCTTTTCCTGGAACTGTAGATGAGATTTCCAAAAGAATGACTGTTGTTTCTGTCACAGGGCTACTGCAAATATTCGGTGCTGTTCTACGGGTACTACAACGACCAGAGGACCATCGGCCTGCTGAAGTTCAGGCTGCCTCTGGCCTACCTCATGGTGGGGATTGGCACATTTGGCTACAGCCTGATGCTCGTGATCCGCACGTAGGTTTACTGCTTGAAAGGACTGATTTTAAGAGAAAATGACAAAATAATGGAAGAAAAACCACTGAGTGTATCAGAGAGCTGGACAGGTGACACAAATAGGAAAGGGGTTAGACCAGGGGTCAGCAACGTTTATGACATGAAGTGCCAATTCAAAATTTTACACCTTTTACCAAAAAGTTTTTACAACAACCAGAGGATTTTTCTCTAAAAGTTGACACTGGTCAATGGCTCTACGGGCACATTTGGAGGTCTGGTGCTTGCAGTCCAGTGACCGCCGGGGATGATGCCATTACGAAGTCGGCCTGGCAGCTCTGATTAGACGATATGTAAATCTGTCCGGACGGCAGCCGTCCATATCAAGTCCTACCGGCCAGCAGCTAGCCCAGAGGTTCCGGTTCTGGCTCACAAACAGACGTGTAAGGTATAATAAATGTCTGATTTGAAGTGATGAACCGGATATTGATAATTCATCTAAAGGAAATGGTAAGGTTGAACCAGGGCAGGATTATATAAATTCTCTTCCTCCCGTTCCCTTTCAAGCAGTCTATAATTTGATACATAGTTGACATATCTTTGTACGGATTTAAATCTTCTTTTGATTGGATTGCACATGCATTATAATTGTTTTTTATTGCTCGAAATAAACCAAATCAAATCAACAGTGGACCATTCTGCACACCTGATAACCGCCTAACTGCCGCCTTCTACATTCATGACCACGCTCGTGATTTAAAAAAAAAATCGGGCGGCGGCAATAAATCTTGAAGATTCTGCTGATGCCGTGGCAGTTGTACTACAGCTTCAACCAAATAAAGTACATTTAGTCGTCATTGTTTTGCGTTACGGACACCGCCATGTTGGAACCAGCCAGTAAGCAGTGACTGGTCCAAGTCAGTCTGAGTCATCTTTTCTATGGCAACCACTCTCACCAAACAGCAGTGAGCTCATTAAAAGGCCACATCCCTGCCACTGTAACCTTTGTGCATTACAAGACAGTGTACTGAACTTTTTTTTTCCAAGGATTTTTTCATTTTCACTTGTGTCTGTGGTAGACATGAAATTTTGTCCATCTTTGTCATGGGAGGGGTCACACATCAATGTAAGGGTCGGGTCATAGACCCCATAAGAGAGCACAAGGGTTAAAGAGGGAGAGTCCGTCAGTCGAACGTGTCGAACACTTGACGCCACATGTCCTCGTTTAGGCATCTGATTGGTCAGTTTATAACTTGAACTACAGAAAAAATATCATGAAATAAAAAATGATCAAGAACATATTAAAGAGGTATCAAATCAAGAATGTTTATTCTGACGAATAGAATGGCTCAGTAATAGCTCTCTATAGAAGTCTATGGGATTTTCACTTCTTTCCTTATGTAGTGTCAATGATAAAAGCAGTAGGGCAAAACGAGGTCACATCAAGCCCCCAGAGAGATTTTTTTGTTGTTTCTCTGTAGTCAAAAATACCAAACAGTATTTCTTTGCCATCAAGTCACTTCTCACAGAAACTTCTCAGTTGTTTTGACTTTTCTATGGGATCATTCCAGAATGGCTAAAAACGCTGATGTTGGCGGTGGAGATGGTGATGAGGGAGAGTTCACGTTTGCCTGGAAGATGTTCACTAGCTGGGATTATCTCATTGGCAACGCAGAGACCGCTGACAACAAGTATGCCTCCATCACCACCAGCTTCAAGGTAACTACAGCAAAATGTTGTCTTCTCTCCTCTCCTCTCAAAGAAGCTTCACCAACTCTCCTTTGTGATGACCACAGGAGTCCATTGTGGACGAGCAGGAGAACCAGAAGGATGAGAACATTCACCTGCGCAGGTTCCTCAGAGTCCTGGCCAACTTTCTGATCACCTGCAGCCTCGGTGGGAGCGGCTACCTCATTTACTTTGTGGTGAAACGGTCTCAGGACTTCGCCACCAGGGATGACCTCAGCTGGTACGAGAAGAACGAGGTACCGGGGTTCACACACATCGAAGTCTCGAGCTTCAGTCAAAGCTGTAGAGGTCCAGCGTGAAGATCTCCACCTGTCTGTGCAGCTGGAGCTCATCATGTCTCTGCTGGGCCTCGTTTGTCCTCCACTCTTTGAGACCATCGCAGAGCTGGAGGACTACCATCCTCGAATCGCCCTCAAGTGGCAGCTGGGGCGCATCTTCGCCCTCTTCCTGGGGAACCTCTACACCTTCCTGTTCGCCTTGTTTGATGAGGTCAATACAAAGGTAGGGCAGAGCTCAGAGAGTCCATCTGGAGAGGGTTTGTATAGGAGAAGTAGCTTAGTAAAATCTGTAAAGATGTTGATACTGGAGTGCAAGAAGTTCAAAGGTTTTGGTTCTGATCGACCTCAATGCTCAGTCTTTGGTTATGTCCGAATACTGTCACTACTCACCACTTTTTCTAGTGCTGTCTGAATTTACAATTCCAAAATCGAGTGCACTACATTAGCAAATATAGACCACAATGCATTGCGGTCAATCAAAAAAACATGTTTGAAATTTCTTAAGAAACCATCCACATTTTCATACTCAGAACACAGTTGAGTCACAAATAGACCTTGTGAAATGTCCGTAATGATTCGATTTTCACTTTGTGAAATTGGTGCAAAACAAAAGTATGGTGAGTGAGTATGGTGTCCAACCGCTTTTAAAATCCAGGGCACAAGAAAGTCCCGTACTGTATGGTTTTTTAATAGTTAGGAATTTGGGTGAGAATTTAGAAATAGCCTTTGTCTCCCAGGACACCCGGACGGATTGAAAGTGGTCTATACACAATGGTGTCAGTAAAAAAACATCTGTATAAGTATTCATCACGTCTCAAACTTCCAGCAGCTTCAGATCACTCCGTTCCCGTAACACCCCCACATTGCTAGTTTGTGCGCAGCCAATCAACAGCATCAATTCAACTCTTGTGGCGTTCATGTGTCTGGTGCTTAGAATTCTGGGAGAAACTCTATTGAGTGTCAACTTTAACCCTTGTGCTGTCTTTAAGGGTCCAGATGACCCAAGCCTTACATTAACGTGTTATCCCTCCCATGACAAATTTGGATGAAGGTGGATAGATTTCATGTCAGCCACGGACACCAGTCAAAACATACCCACATACCTAGGATAGCACAAAGGTTACAATCAACCAGTGACGTGCAGTCAGTGCCTCACCAGCAAAATATAGCTGAAAAAATGAATGAATTAAATAAGATAAATATACTTTTTTAAATTAAAAATAAAATTCAAATGTTTTTGAGACGTTTTTTCTATGATTACCTTTTATGTGAGGGTTTTCAACGTTTTGCCAGACAGCGCTGGGTGAGGCAGGTACCCCCAGCTTTATTTTAATTAGGTAACTTTATTTTTAAATGACCTAATTCTCTAATCTCTTGGCATCTTTCTGATTACACTAATACCAGTTTGTGACTCATTTAGCCTTTTTATCCTCTAAAAATGGGCTTTAAAAACTCACTAGGTGAGGGAGACAGTCCAGTGGCCTCACCGCAGTACGCATGCCACAAGGCAGAGGGCGCTGGTGAGCCCAGAGAATGTGTGTGACACCGCAGCTAAAGAATAGTAGATTTAGCGGTAGCAAAACAAGTGCACGCGTCCAGTTACTCTTTACGGAAGCCGAAAGCAGTCTGCCCTACTTTTTTTTTTTTTAATCTTTTTCTCGTGATGACGAAATAATCAATAACGAAAAAGGAAGCGTATAGCACTCCCTTTTTCCCCACAGACATGCCGAGACTTTACCTGTTTTAAATCTCTTTATTTTATGACATAACACTCCACAAGAGTTGTTTTTAGTCTATTTTCTTTGATTATTTTATGAGTGGGTCTACACTCCTCAAACGCCTCCAATCCGTCCCATGCACCAGCCCTCTTCTCTTTATCTCCCCCAAACCTCCAAACAAGCTGATTGACAGATCACAGCACCGACGAGAATCTGCGCATGCGCAAACTTGCTTTAGTGGTTTCTTTGTTGTTCTGTAACACAGTATGATGCTGCCGCCACCGTGACCCACAGTAGAGATACCCAAAAGTTCATTTTTTAGTGCTGAAATTCCAAAACGGTTTTTACAAACTTTTTACATTTGCTTTAGATCAGGGGTCTGCAACCTCTGGCTCTTTAACCCAAGCACAGTGGATCAAGAAGTACTAAATTAACGAAAATAAAAGTACTAAATTAGCATTAATTTAAATTAGATAAGTGTATAAACATATGGCTGAGTTGCCCCTAGAAGTAAGAAAAACTGTGTTTTCTTACTTCTTTCTCAACATTTTGCTGAGAATGCACAAATTTCAAGCAAAAGTCACCAAAGACCTAAGGTATAACAAGAGAAAATGTCATTCTTGTTTTAAGTCATATGAAACCTTTCAAAAGGAGTGAATTAGCTCCACTAGGGCAGGGGTCGGCAACCTTTAACAGTAAAAGAGCCATTTGGGCTCGTTTTCTACTGATCAAAACCTAAAATGAGCCGCATTGACTTACGTTTGCCTTAAAGAAATTTGGATTTGCATTTATAACCTTCTTTTTTTTAATAAATATGAATAATGTCTATTTTTGGAATGAACAAAAGAAAAAATATAAAAAAGAAACTAATATCTCTCAAAGGGATTTTTTTTTACATTACCTTTGGTAGCAAAAAAGCAAGCTTGTTGCTTAATTACTAGCTAAACTTCAAATGAGTGTAACATTTCTCTGTAAATTAAATCAGCCAAAAATGTTAGCATGTTGCTGAAATAAAAGCTAAACTCAAAATTAACCAGTAGATAAGAAATTAGCTAAAAATGTTAGTATATTGCTAAAATATTAGCTAAACAACAAATTAGCATAAAAAACTAATTAGGGGCCAAATTCGCTAGCTTGTTGCGTGAATACTAGCTAAATTCCAAATTGGCATAAAATTCTTCAGTAAACTAAATTAGTCAAAAATGTTAGCATGTTACTAAAATAGAAGCGTAAACTCTAAATTAGCCTAAAAACCCTTGTGGATAAAAAAATTAGCTAAAAATGTTAGCAAATTGCTAAAATATTAGCTAAACAACAAATTGGCATAAAAACCTAATTAGAGGCCAAATTTGCCAAAAAAAAAAAAAAGCTAGCTTGTTCCGTAATTGCTAGCTAAACTCCAAATTAGCATAAAATTCTTCAGTAAACTAAATTAGTCAAAAATGTTAGCATGTTGATAAAATAGAAGCTTAAACTCTAAATTAGCCTAAAACCATAGTAGATAACAAATTAGCCAAAAATGTTAGCATGTTGCTAAAATAATAGCTAATCTCCAATTTTTGAGAAAATTACTATTTTATTTTTCTTCAGCCAGAGAGCCACCATGAAGAGATAAGAGAGCCACATGTGGTTCTGGAGCCGCAGGTTGCAGACCCTGCACTAGGGTGATCCTGTCTGGCACATGCCATCTTTTATTTTTAGAGGACTTAATATGAACTTCTGTTAAAAGAGAGAGAAAAAAAATCATTTTTAGAAAAATATCCGTTTCTCTTTAAGTTTTTGTTTTATGCAGTAAAAAAAAAATCATATTTATTATAAAAGTAAAAAAAAAATCAAAGCAGTGCCAAATTTTCCTTAAGGGTAAAAACAAGACTTCACGGCTTCACGTTGTTTCAATCAGTAAGAAAAAGGCCCAATTGGCTCTTTTACTTCTAGAGGTCGCAGACTCCTGTTTTATTTGGAATCATCAGTTTTCCCTAAATCCTTGTCACTAAGTGAGAGCAATCGGCTTGGACTTTTGTAAATTAACCTGAATTTTGTTTTTTTTTGTCAGAACTTTTCACATTATTTATTTGAAATGACATTATTAACTGTGTTTCTTTAATTTCTAAACTCATTTTTCCAACATGAGGCAACTCCAGAGAACAGGAAAACACCACGGAATCGGAAAACAAAACTTCCTGACCGACTGTCTTCTTCTGTCTCTAGTTGGAAGAGGAGCAGTCCATCAAGAACGCCTCCATCTGGGCCATGCAGGAATACTACGCAAACTTTACCCACCTCTTGAATGACAGTGATACCACCCCACCCCCCATGAACCCTGCGGACGTGATCAGAGGGCCCTGCTGGGAGACTGCAGTTGGCATAGTAATGAATTTGAAGCAGATTTGAGCTTAAACACGTCTGGTTTTCTTGTTTCTGAGGCTAGACAGAGCTTAAAGGTGAAAGGAACTCTTCTGATGTTGCTTCCCTCTGAAGCTCAGAGCTGGCTTCAGTGTACAGAGAGGAAGCATGAGTTTGTTGTGCTGCAGGAGTTTGTGAAGTTGACCGTGTCGGACATCCAGGTGACCTACCTGACCATCCTGATTGGTGACTTTGCCAGAGCGGTCATCGTTCGGTTTCTTAACTACTGCTGGTGCTGGGACCTGGAGGCTGGATTTGTAAGTCTTAAGCACTGATGCTTAATTTTTAATTCTCTTTTTCTCCTAGTAAACATAAAAGAAGAAATTAATAAAAACTGTTTCAAACTTTTGTATTAAGACAGCGAAGGAAAGAAAATCCTCATTATTCTTTAGATGTTTGTTGTGTTCTTGCATTTAAAAATCTTACTTAAAGACCCACTCTGATGAAAATTGTGATCTTTGGTGTTTTAACATTTTCTCGTGGTATTTTTCCAATGGTGCATTCACACGGGACGCAGCCAGCGCCTCTCTTTTGATATGCTTGACGCCTTAACCGTCATAGAACTTCTTTAATTCACCGCATCAGTGGAAAACATGGATGATATTGTGCGGGTAGCTTGGGTCTATGCATTTTGGAGAGCTCTACAGAGACACCAGCGAGCACATCGCCATGTCTGGGTTCAGTGTTTCAGTCGGTCTCTGTGCAGTGAGAACTGTGCCTGGATTACGGGCGATTTAAACGCCTGTCTGTTGCCCAGTTTCTGCATTAATCAGAGAGGGGGAAAATAAAAATATTGCCCAACGTCCAGATCGCGTCTGTATATTGACTGATGAACTGAGTTGCAGCACTTTTTGTGAAGTTTGGGCTATTAATGACCTAGACCTTGATAAATGGCGTGTTATGCGCAATGGAGAGGTATTGACAGAATCGTTAAGATTTCAAGCTGCCACGTGACCTTTTTTGGAAATCACTGAGCCACATGTGGCTCTTTTGTCTCTCCATAGTGGCTCTCTGGCTGAAGAAAAATAAAATAATAGTAAATTTAAAAAAAATTGGGGATTAGCTATTATTTTAGCTACATACTAACATTTTGGTTGAACCTACTGGAGTTTTTAGGCTAATTTTGAATTTTAGCAACATGCTAACTTTTTTGGCTAACTTTTCTGAGAAATTTAATGCTAATTTGGAGTCTAGCTAATATTTTAGTAAAATGCTAATGTTTTCAGCTAATTTGTTATCTACTGAATTTTTTTTGTGGATAATTTAGAATTTAGCTTCTATTTTAGCAACATGCTAACATTTTAGTTTTCTGAGGAATTTTAGGCTATTTTGGAGTTAAGCTTGTATTTAAGCAACAAGTTGGCTTTTTTTTTTGGCAGATTTCACCCCTAATTAGTTTTTTATGCTAATTTGGAGGTTAGCTAATATTTTAGCATTAAGCTAACATTTTTAGCTAATTTGTTATCTACTGGGGGTTTTAGGCTAATTTTGAGTTCAGTTTTTATTTCAGCAACATGCTAAAATTTTTGGCTGATTTAATTTAGAAAGAAATGTTATGCTAATTTCAAGTTCAACTAGTAATTAAGCAACAAGCTAAGATTTTTACTACTAAAGTTAAAAACGTATAAAAATACCTTTTTGAAAGATGCTAGTTTCTTTTTATATGTCTTTTTTGCTTTTGTACCTGCCAAAAATAGATATTATTCACATTTATTTAAAAAAAAAAAAACAAAAAGAATGTTGTGAATGCAAATCCAAATTTCTTAAAGGCTAACGTGAGTCAATGCGGCTCCTTCTAGGTTTGGATCAGTAGAAAACAAACCCAAATGGCTCTTTTACTCTTAAAGGTTGCCAACCTCTGATGTAGACGGTGACAGTCAGGAAAGGCGTCTGGAATGCCCCATTTTTATATACCGGTGGCTGGTGGCGCTAGATATGGACGGCCGCTGTTTACACATTTACACATCTTACAGTCAGAGCTGCTGCTAGCCACCAAACCAGCTGTGTCCGCCCAGCTGTCGCCCGATTTTCTGTCACTACGCGACCTTGAAATGTGGCCCGGCTGTTGTCAACCTTTACAGAAAAATTTGTCTGATTGTTATAAAATGTTTACATTTTCTTAAAAACTATGTGTCCACAGTGAGGTATGTAAAAATACGACTGCTGCCTGTTCCTGACCACCTCAAAACATTTGCTAAAAAACTTGCTCTAAGGTTGCTCCGCTGTGGCATTTTGGGATATGTGATCATAGTCTTAAGCAAGCGAAAACAGTCTCAGCAATGGGGAGGGGAATAGGAATGTTCCTGCCCAAAACAACAATTTCTAAGGCCTGCCTCTCTGCAGAATCTAAGTCCTAGAAAACAACAGGATTTTCGACTATGGATAAAAACAGTATCATTATAATTAGAAGACCCCTGAGAATGCTTTTACATGGATCAAACTATGATCGGAGTGGGTCTTTAATGTTGATTTCTATTATTCATCTACTGCAGGGGTGTCGAACTCAATCGCACAGGGGGTCAAAATCCAAAAACGGATTAGGTTGTGGGCCAAACAGGATAAACATTTATTGAACAAACTTAACTTTTTAATGTAAGGGTTATGTTGATTTACTCTCCATAAAAATATATTTTGTCAAAATTATACAAGTAAAAAACAAGCGCGAGATAACATTGGGCCATTAATGACGATAAAATAAAATGATGTGGAGGGCCGGATAGAATTACCCTGCCTTGACTTTGACACATGTGATATGCTGCATTTTTATTCTTTAGATTTGGTTCTTGTCGTCTGTAAAGTGACTTTACTGAATGTTGAAAAGTTGAAAAACATCCATGAATGAACAAAAAAAAAAACTCAATACCAATTTCTGTTATTTAGCTGTTTTATTAAATTCCCTAACAAAAGTTAACAGTTTCTCTTTCAATGTTTTGTCTTCACGCTTGACACCTTTTTTATCAACCCTTTAAAACTCTTTAACATACTGTAACTTTTCAACTGTTGACACGATCAGCTTAATTCGGAATTACGTTGATTGTGTTAAAAAATTACGGTAGATTAAAGAACATAAATTCTGGAGCTCCGATGTTCTAAGGTTAAGAAGACTGTTTTGTTCACCTCCATGTTGGTTTGTGGTTTCCTCTGGGTCTCCTAAAGCTCTTACGGTGTTCCCGTTTGGTGTCTTTTTCAGCCGTCGTATGGAGAGTTTGACATCAGCGGGAATGTCCTTGGTCTGGTCTTCAATCAGGGGATGATTTGGTAAAACATCACTCTGCACATGCTCAGTCTCCTCCCCTGCCTCCAGGTGTGCATGAGCCACCGGCTGCAGGTCCAGGATGATGCAGCAGAACCGTTGTGTGTTCTGTGAGAAGAAGGCATTAGTTATGTATGCAGCATGTGATATAACAGCAGCTGTAGATTCAGTCAGTCATTTTATAGTCTTTTTCTACAGTGGTTCTACTTTTCAGTAAGGATGTAACAATTCAGTCAAGCCATGATTTGATTCCCAGTCACGATTTTGATTTCTTTTTTCTCAACACAATGAATTAAAGATATTTTAAGACCAAGTATGTTTTGTTTTTGCCCCTTACATCAAACTGTTTGTTTTTCTACTAACAGAAAAGATTCAATACAAATAAACAATTATACATAATGATGAAATGATCACAAATCCTTTCATACTTGGTTCATGTTGTACTCCACGTGTGACAGATTGCCCTGCACTCACCTCACGCTACCCAGCTGGTGCGCGTTGTGGTGGAAAAATAGTTGGATCCGGTGGAATAAAGAAATGTTGTCAAGCGGTTTTAAGAATGTTTATTAAAACAGAGCAGAGAAAAGTACACGTCTTGCAAGCATGGAGGAGAGGTCTGCAGAGCCCTGCCTGTGATGAAGGACATTCGTATTTTATAGAGCCATACAAACAACTTTAATCAGAAACTTAGGATAGGAACGTAAGCGCCATATCTAATATGGACAAGATGTTCTAATGAAGTCAAAATGTTTATACACTGTGATCAAGGCGTCCTGACAATAAGAAAATAAAGCTTGTGGCCTCACGGCTGTGCACAAAGGTTAGACACATGTAATTGTAAAAATGAAATGTATACCTAAACGTATAATTTCCATCACACTCCACCCCTTTGTTCCTAACAGGAACAACACAAAGGCGAAAATTACGATTAGAAAAACACAAAATCAAACCCTATGAAACACAAGCCGGTAAAAGCAATGCAAAACACTGGGACCTCATTTCAAAGCAGAACCATGATTAAAAAAAATCAACCAAAAAAAATCAATCAAAGCCCAATCAAACCAATTAACTCTAAAAATCCAACCAAAGACCAACCAACTCAATAAAATTCAACAAGTCCGTCCCTAAACTAGTCAAATCAATGAGGCCTAATGAATCAATCGATCAATAAAACTAACGAAGCCCAATTAATCAATATTAGTTAAAAAAAAAATAATAATAACAATAATTAACAACTGTATCACCATTATCATAATCACCAGATGAGGAGAAATGGTTCGGATCAGAATCCAGCTCAAAATCAGACACGAGGTGGGACGCACCACTGCAGTTAGGGGACTGTAAACGAATTGGGGAATGCGCCTGCTGAAAGCCTTGTTAAAAATATGTTAAAAATATAAATCAGAAGAGCACGAATGTAGAGAATGTAGCAACACCCACAGAGGACGACAAGAGAGGAAAACACAGCTAAGGACATAAGAACTAAAGCAACAAGGGCCTGATATTTCCCAAAAATTGACTCCTAAAAATCCCATACAGATGTATTAACACCTAAATGTTCCTCCAACTTAGAACTAAGTGCGCGCAGGCCATCAACAGCTCTGATCAGCTGACCCGTCGGAGAATTAACGTAATTAATGTGGTCAACAGTTTAGATAATAGCGCACCACCACCAAAGGGCAGACTCAAACCCTGCAGTGACCTGATCGACAAGCTTGCACTCATCTGGAACACCTCTGGAACACCTTTGGAAACGGCAATCGCATCAATATAAGTAGGACCTGAGGAAGAACCATCAACAGAGCACCTAAGGCGGGCAGGACAAGCATCGGGGCGATCCATGGGAGACACAAACACAACTGTGGCAGGCAGGAGGAGTTAAAGGGACCAACCAGGATGTGACCTGCAAAACTATTAGCAAAACAAGAAAACACACCTACAGCAACATCAACGTCAAAGAGGGGAGGGGACCTCGTCCCAGAAGTTAACGGGAGACAACAAACGGGACATGCAATAGAAACTCAGGGCGGGTGGCGGAGGAACAATCCTCAAAAGCGGCCAGGGATCCAAGCAACAACACAACCAGAGTCCGCTAAACTTCCAACCTGTTCTGCCAAGAGAAGCCAGTTATTTGTAGAACCTGAAATACCTGACATCACCTCGAAGCAATCATCAACTGTCGGCTCCCTGTTACGAACAATGACAGCATGCTGTGAAGTAAAATGTGGACCAATAGTCAAAACACCAAACAAAGCAGTTACATCAAACACAGTGGTAATATTGCTACAGATGGAGAAGGAAGTGAAGGGGTCTTTTGTGGCGCCGGACCTATAAACAAACAGTCATTTGGAAACAGGAAGTGTTATTCCAGGACGCAATTCTGGGGGGTTGCACAGGCAGGGGGAAGGTGGAGGTGTTGAACGAGATTGCAAACCTCTGCATCAATGCCTTTGTGGACGCAAGACGGGGGGAGAAGAATCAGTGGCTGATGCGGGGGCTCGATCGGAGGCCTGGACGGAGGGGCAGTGGAGGTGTCATTCGGAGAAGGGGAAAGGGGAGTTGAGTTGGTCGATGAGGGGGCAGCAGGGGACGGAGACGAAGGGGGTTCGAGCATCCAGAGAATGGGGAACACGATGATGATGATGGATAAGAAGAAGAGGAGGCGGGTGGAGCCTCTCAGGGGCCAGCCAAACTCTCTGAATGGATGCCAGGGGCGGGGATTCTTCAAGGTGAGGCTGAAGGGTTGGAGCTTGGCACGCTACTGTCGCAGTGGGACGCTATTTCACTCCACACTGTTTCTCCCCGGGGCGATGCAGCCGGACAGGCCAGTCCGCTGTTCAGGAGCCGCAGGTCTGGGGCTCGGTGTCGGTCTGGGGGTGGGACCCTCTGGCAGCACGATGCACAAACCCAAGGAGCTCGCCCAGCGATTTCGCCCAGGAATCTCGACTGCGGTCTGCATGGTGAGGAGGACCTGGAAGAGGCCCAGCCAGTGCTCGTGGTTTCACCGCCTGTCAGAGTCTGGAGCCCGGCCTCTCACCTGTGACGCAAAAGCTAACACAAAGCCTCCATTTCATTAAGATTTGCCTCATACTCACCTGATGGGGTCTACATCCATCCTCAGAGGTTGTGCAGGTCCTGGGAACTATTGACCTAGTAGAAGCTCGTTGGGACTGAACTGAGTGTTAGCATACACAACACATTCGACAGTAATGAGAGAAGTAAAAAGCGCTTAAACCCATTTAAATTTGTTCTGTGCACAGATTTTTGCCAATTGATGCTCTAAAAGTTAGATCAATTCAATAAACAACCGTACAATAAGACCTGTTGTTCGAGTTGACCCGGAAAACTGTAGTGAGGAAAGAAAGGATTGACTAGACATTTGGGTCAGAAAGAGAACGTTTGGATTAGGGTTAGGGTTAGGGTTAGCCGTTGCTGGTCAGGCTTCTGGACATTCTGCAAAAGAGTCAACAGTAATCACCAAATACATATACAACAAATAGAAAAAAAATTTCCTATGGTGTTTCTCCATCATATCAGTTGATCACACACTCCGTCCTGGGAGGAAAGGCAGGTTACTTCCACATCTCTGGTTTCACTGTATCAAAACAGGCCACAGAGACATGGAAGGAGATGATGACGACATTTCAGAATCCTTCTAAACTGTGAAAAGAACAACATGAGAACCTTGGGAAAAAACAGTTGTAATAATTCACATTAAAAATGAAAACAAGTTTGATCACAGCTCTCTGTTTGTGACCTCGATCTGTGCCTTCAGCTGCTCTGCTTGCAGACTCTTGTGGGCCTTCAGCCTTTGTTTTCCTAACAGAGAGATAAGCTTAACAAAACATTTTCTCTGAGCTTCTGCAACTTTTCCTCTTTTAAGTTCTGTTTTGGAGCACAAGTGAATGTTCAACTGCCAGAGATAGTTTCTAATTATTAGTTTATTTCTAATCGAAAATGCCGGTTGCTAATAATCCAAATTCAATGTGTGACTTTCAGCACGCTTGAATAAAAAACAAATGTAAAGTGCCCAAGCAGGCTCATAGGAGGACAGAGGCGCGGACTCTGCAGTCCCATGAGCCATGCAGATGGAATAACCCGCGCAGTAACATTCAGAGACAGGACCACAAAACAAAAACACAAGGTCTGGTTCTGGAGCGATTGGTCAGTCCTGTCAGGTCAGGACGTGCAGTCGGTCAGAGTTCAGCAGCACAGTCATGAGGGAGACCCTCGTCAGGTGTGAGCAGCACAGTGGCTGGGCTGGATTTAGGACCGAAAACCTTTAACAGTGAAATTCGGCAGCTCGAGCAAACAAGTTTGATACCTGAGGAAACTGGGAAGGGAATAGTGCGATGACCTGCGCTCCGCCAGGATGAGGTGGACCTCATGGGGACCAGAAGTGTCAGAAGTGAGTAACCCACAAGATCTCTGGAAGCTGCTAGGGTCTTCTCCGCCCCAGCAATGGCACGCAGGCAACGAAGAAGTCCAGCAGCAACAGGATCAAGCTTACAGGAGAAATAAGTGTCTGGTCTGAGAGTTCCACCATGATCCTGGAGGAGGTCAGAGGTCATGCAGCCCCTCTCTCCTTCACAGTTTATGTGAATGGCCTGCATGGATCCACCAGGCCTAAAGTGGGAGGAGATTGGAGAGCAAGTTTCAGTTCTGTGAACAAACTCTCAGCTCTGTTTGTCCACTGCACTTTAGAACTCACTGGTTTAGATTTGGTTAACTCACCTCGGGGCTTGGTTAATTCTGAAAAGTTTGGAACAAAAATTCTGCAGTAGGAGAACAACCCAACGAAAGACAGGAGTTGCTTAACAGTCTCCGGTCTCGGCGCCTGTTGGATTGCAGTGAGATGTTTGGAGGAAAGGCTTTTACCTTCTGCACTGACAACATGTCCAAGGAACGGGACTTCTTCTCTGGCAAACTGCAATTTTTGTCTGCTGACTTTGTGGCTTCGAGCTGTGCAGAAGGGCAGAACCTGGTGTGGGGCAGAAAGTGGAGAGAGAGTCGGCGAGAGCTCTGTTGTAAACTGTAGGTGATTCACAGTAGCCCTGTGGCATGGGGGTGAAGGTGTACCCTCACTCATTAAACTGAAATGCAAACTAGAACTGAGAGTCTGGGTGAGCAGGAACAGAAAAAAAAGGCATCAGAAAGATAAAGGACAGAGAACCACCGAGAGTTAGGTGGTACATTAGACAAAAGGGTGCAGGGATTTGGGACAGATGGAGCACATGCGTGTACAGCTGCATTGACAGAGGTCAGATCTTGGACAAAGCGCATTCCTCAGAGGCTGGAGGAAGACAATACTTTTTAACAGGCAAAATCGGGGTATCAACAGGGGAATCATCACAAGGGATGACTATACCTGCTTCCAAAAATGAGTTTAAAACTGGGGTGATGCCTGCAATCGCTTCAGGCTTCAAGGGGTACTGAGCCCATCGGGTCTGAAGTGAGAAAAAAAAATCAAGCTGCCAATCTAGAGCATGGTTGCACGCTCTAGTCCAGGAACCCAAATCTTTCCATTCATCAGTGGGGCCTTTGGACAAGGAAATGTGAGGGTCACTTCCTGGAATCTAAAAAATAATAAAACAGAAACAAACATCGCACAGCGCGTCGCAGTCCAGAAAAGACTGCACACAGACAAACAATCATTCACACTTTTCAAAAAACACAATTTTATGCACTGGGTCAGGGTCCCCTGAAAAAACTTAGGCAGAACAATGAACATTTTCTGGTAGCATCAGCTGATCTGGGAAAGTAACTCTGTCTTTAGCTAAGGCTACAAGCTCATTCTGTCGTTCATAGTAGATCTGCCATTGCTAAGAGCTCTGGATATCTGGGAGGCGAGATTGATTAACCATAGTGTAAACACATTCACGCTGTGGTTCAACAGTCATTCCATCAGGAGAGGAGTGGAAGGCCTAACTTCAATAATAATTCATGACTCATCAGACTAAAGAGTCAGCAAGAGGGAATAAGAAAAGTGTGTGAGAACAGAGCTGTTCAGGATTGGTACATGTGAGGGGTACCGATGTTCTCAATGAACTCCAAAGACCTGTCTGAGATAGTTACTGTTGTCATAGGGAGACACAGAGTGCCATCATCTGTGGGGAGGTGTAAATGTGTAAGTGTGTGTGTGTTCTTATCTGAGCAGGGAGGCCACAGCCGGCACCGAATCCAGACCTCTAACCCCTCCTTCTCCTCAGTCTGCTTCTTGATGGTGGGAGCTGGGAGTTTCCGTGGCACGCCCACGAGGAGGTCCTGTTGGTTCTGATGTCCACGCCCACGGTGGTTCTGGGCTTTCAGTGGACAGTTCTTTGACCAATGTCCATGGGCTCCACAATGGAAGCACGCGTCCATTGCAGCATAGTCAGCAGGGGTGTGGGTGGGGGAAAGGCTGGTATAGCGGCCTAGCAGGAGGAGGAGCATTTGCAGGGGCTTGTGGGAGTGACGCATGTTGGAGGAGGTGCAGCTGGGCATGATGCTGGGCGTCGCTCTTTGTCTTTTTTTTTTTTTTTCCTTTCTCCGCCGGCGGTGCTGCATGTGCTTGGCGTGGGTGATCACCTGGGCCAGGTGGACAGTGCTGTCCTCACCACCAACATGAGGGTTTTTCGTGATGTCACTGAGGGGCCTCTGGAGGTTGTTGAGAAAGTCCTGTTTGAGGAGGGTCTCATAAGGTGTCATGTCCCCCTGAGGGGAGCCAGGCTTGGTCATCCTGCTGTGGTTGTCGTAAGCGGTTTGCAGCCGGTCGAGGAGCTCCTCCACATCTCCTTCCTCATGTTGCATGCAGGCGCTGACCTTTTGTAGTCGCACTGGACAGGGAAGTGAGCACGAACAGCCGCTGTCAGTCCATCTTTTCATCGTCTGCAGGCCGCGTTCGCTGCGTTCTGGTTGGCAGGTTCATGCCAGTCATGAGTCGCAGGCTGACATCGGATGTTGAAGTGACTCCTCAGAGTAGAAAACTGGGATTGGCTCAGAATATTCAGCATCACTCTAGCCATTTCCCCAGAGCTGGGCACATAGTCTCTGATAAAGTCCTCCAGGGCTCGTGCCAAGACTTCCTCACCTTTTTCTGGTTTGGGCAGGTGCTTGGATGCAGCCACAACGTCATCGGCAGTCCATGCGCGGTACACAAACACAGGCGCTCGAGTTGGGCCGGCAACTTGAACCATAGGAGCTGTTAGCACTGTCAGGCCTTCCTCCTGCTGCTGCTCTCCTTGTTTTGCCTTTCCAAAGCTGGTGTTGTGAGCAGGAGCTGATAACACCACTTCAGCTTGACTTATTTTGAGGGGCAAAAGCCAGTGGTTATTAATGTTCCAAATCAACCTATGCAAAAAAATTATTACCAAGGAAATATTTTAGAATAGAATCTTCCTCACCGGATCTATTGTTCCACCGAAGTTCGATGATTCCGTCGCGGTCGATCGAGATCACGGACCACAGTCCTCGTCACTCTTTTGGATTGGTGAGATGGACTGAATCTTTGTGATTCAGGACAGCTAATCCCTCTGGTCCGATCCTCCGACGAACACACGAGGAATCCTGTTCGTGACGCCAAGATTGTGGTGGAAAAATAGTTGGATCCGGTGGAATAAAGAAATGTTGTCAAGCGGTTTTAAGAATGTTTATTAAAACAGAGCAGAGAAAAGTACACGTCTTGCAAGCATGGAGGAGAGGTCTGCAGAGCCCTGCCTGTGATGAAGGACATTCGTATTTTATAGAGCCATACAAACAACTTTAATCAGAAACTTAGGATAGGAACGTAAGCGCCATATCTAATATGGACAAGATGTTCTAATGAAGTCAAAATGTTTATACACTGTGATCAAGGCGTCCTGACAATAAGAAAATAAAGCTTGTGGCCTCACGGCTGTGCACAAAGGTTAGACACATGTAATTGTAAAAATGAAATGTATACCTAAACGTATAATTTCCATCACAGCGTGCACTCGCCCGCACACTTAGTGCAGATGACCATTCACTCGCAGCTTGCAGAGAAAAAAAAAAAGACAGAGAGGGCTAAAGGGTTAATATAAAAATTTTAAAAAAAAATTTAAAAAAAGAGTACTGCTCCCGTGAAGGAGTCAGAAGGGAAACAGTTACAAAGCTGCATGGAGCCAAATTGGGGCCATAAATATAACTACTTGGCCAAAAAAAAAAAAAAAAAGTCAAATGTTCAATACTTTTTGCTATTCTAAAATAAACATAACTGGTATTAGCTTTAAATGTTCTGTTTTATTAGGTTTCAAAACTCTAAATTTTGATTTCAAAACTTTTTTTTTGTTTTTGAATCTACAAATTTCAGTTCAAAACTTTTGGACCCTTTCTGGCACATTGGGGCAGGGCTTACACGAAGGACCAATCAATATCGATGCGGTGGTAACGTCAGTCCTGGTGCGTTCACCGACTTCTAGAGCTGTGATAATTACGGTCAGAAAATGGCTTTAGTCTGTACCACATAATCTGAAGTTGTCCCAAGACAATTAACAGTTTTGTCACATACAAGTCAAAAACGCTGTTCTAGGCCGTTAAAAGCACCATCTTGTAGTTTCAAATACAGACATTACATAGCAGTATTGGCCCCAAAATAGTTCCATAAAGCTGCGTCGTCACCCATGACTGTTGTCACAGTAGAGTTGTGACGAAAATGTAAAGTTGCAAGGTGAGGAACAAATCTAAGCTTTGCTTGAATTTGCGCTTATAGTTGCGTTTGCAACATCCTGGAGGAACTGACTTATATGAAACTATTAAATCTGAAGGAGCTGCGAGAATTTCTAAGGAGGGGAGCGCAGATGAACATGCATACATTCCACTACGCACACACTTACAGAGAGCCTGCATGAAGAAATGCCTTCTGCTCTGCTTTTCTAAAATTACATTTTTTTTCTGCATTGATGTGACCACGTTGACACGTTTGAATTGCTTTTTTTTTTTTCTTTTTTTTTTTTCATTCTTAGTGGGTTTTTTTTCTCCTTTAAATTATTTTTTTTTACTTCCAATCTAGAAATGATTAGTCTGATTATAAAAAGTGTGTTTTAAGGGATCCCGCAGAACTCAGCCGATGAAAACGATGTGATGCTTCTGTCTCAGGATGGGAGCGTTTTACGCCCCGGGTCTGGTGGGCATCAACGTCCTGCGCCTCCTCAGCTCCATGTACTACCAGTGCTGGGCGGTGATGGCCACCAACGTCCCGCACGAGAGAGTCTTCAAGGCCTCCAAGTCCAACAACTTCTACATGGGACTGCTGCTCCTGGTGCTCTTCCTGAGTCTGCTGCCTGTGGTCTACACCATCATGTCCCTGCCCCCCTCCTTTGACTGCGGCCCCTTCAGGTTGTAACATCACGCCGCCTGTAGAAACCCATCTGTGCCGGTAAACCTGCTGATCCAAGGCTCTGTGTGTGAACGAGCAGCGGGAAGGAGAAGATGTTCGACGTGATCATGGAAACCATCGACTTGGACCTGCCGGCCTTCATGGGAACGCTTTTCAGCTACGCAGCCAACCCCGGCCTGATCATCCCCGCCGTGCTTCTCATGGTGTGAGTGTGCACGGACATGTTTAAACATCCTTACAGGGCTGTGCACGTGCCAGACTCCAACCGTGACTCTGATCCTCCAGACTGGCCATCTACTATCTGAACTCTGTGTCGGAGGCTTACCAAAACTCCAACATGGAACTGAAGAAGAAGATGCAGATGGTGAGCATGAAACATGTGGAGTCTTTATGGAGACTCTCTGTCTCTCTCTGTCTCTCTCTCTCTCTCTCTAAACATAATTCTTGATTTGTGCGTAACTTAGGATTTGTGCAAACGTATTCTTCATTTGTAACTCACAATACATTTTTGCATAAGAACAAAAATGATCAAATTAAATAAATATAATTTACACATGCACAACTTCAAATTACAACAGCTTGAAACTAATTACAGATGCAAATCTTTAAAAATTACTCACAAATTGCTTGTTAGGCACCCACAAACCTCAATTTCGCACAAATCTGATGTGAGACTCCTATCACGTCTCCAAGATTTGTCTGTACGTGATGCATTGAAATTAGGGTTGTAATGAATCACGGATACGGATCACAAGCCACAGTTCGGCACACACGTGTACAGCGGACCACCCAAACCCCTGCACGCGCACACACACCTCGGGCTCACACAACTGTGGGATCTTGAAGCTCTTGCCTCGAGGGGGAGAAGCTCCCGTCAAAACTTTTCTCGACTTTATCATGGAGGGCCTGAATGGAGATATATCCGGTTTATTTAATTCTACGAGCTGAATAAAAGCATCGGTACACATCTCCATTGTGGGTTCAGAGAATCTCTGTTGGGATCAGCCATAGCAGCAACTGTCCCGCACAGGACAGGGGCGTGTGCAATCAGGGGACGATAGCGTGGCAAGCGAAAGGAACCATAAATAGCCAGGAAAAGCAGGCAGGCATCTTTTACGGATAACAATTATGTTTAAATATTTATATGTTCCCAGAGCTAGTTTCAATAAAACAATTAATAACAAAGAATAATTGTAGGTTTAATTTTAACTGATTTATATACAATTTAATTTCAGCCTTTTAAGGGGTACTCTAGATAGATTTGATTTTCTACCACTATTTTTAAGCAGTTTTTGTAGATTTGGTCTAAAGACATGTAAATGTAATCAGAAACTACTTGTTTATCATTTTGTTTGTGTTCAAAGTTTAAAGATGTATTGTTTTTATAAATAGGCCTCAATGAGCAAACATTAAATATTTATTTTTAAGCTTTTCCAAAAGTTAATTTTAGGCTATTATCTTGTTTTTTTTTTGCATTTGTTTTTTTTTCTTTACTTTTTACTGATCCGATAAATGATCTGAACCGTGTCCCTAAAACCGTGACACGATCCGAACAGTGACTTTTGTGATCTGTTACACCCCTAATTGAAATGCTACTAGAACGCAGGGTGATCAGAGTTTTCTTTTCAGCCGTTTTAAACTTTGTGAATATTATCTGGTGAAACTTTTCCCACTTTCTTAAACAGATATGCCCTAATAATGAATATAATAAAGTCTAAATGGGTGTTTTAAAAACATGCATCTTTTTTAAAAATAAAAATATTTTCCAGAACTGATTGTTTCCTCTCTGCAGCACGTCCCCTGACAGCGCCTCCGATACGGAGGTCACAGGGGATAGCAGGCGGCGTTGGACCCTTCTAAACAGCCACAGATCGTAGGGCCAGTGGGCTGATCAAGCCTCTCCGCCCTGTGGGTGTTTAGAAGGGGCTCGTGCTGCTATCACCGCATTACCAGAACAGGGCTGGGAGTTCTGGACTACAAACGCCCTCAGAGAGCCCTGTGTCAGAGGTGCCGTCAGCAGAGAGGAAGTGGAAAATATTTTTATCTTTAATAGGAATAGGTCTTAAAAACTCTTATTTAGATGTTTGTTTTATATTAATTATCTGCTTAGGAAAATGGGAAAACGTCAAGTTTCACCAGATATTATTCACAGACTAAGTTCATACGGCAGATAGGAAATCTCTGATGACCCAACAGCATTTAAACACACCACTTACGCCGTAATCTTTTGTTTCTCTAAAACGTGTAAAGAGTCCAACATCAGATCTGTGCGTAAATGTGGTTTTATGTGTGCGTAACAAGGGATTTGTGTGTATTTTTTAAGATTTGTGTGTGTAATTAGTTTCAAGCTGTTGTAATTTTAAGTTGTGGATATATATATATATATATTTATGTTTGCACTTATGCACATAATGTATTATATAAGTTACAAATCAAGAATTGTACACACATAAATACAAAGTTGCGCACAAATCAAAAATTATGCAGGTGGAAATCAGGGTGAGTCTATTTTCTCACCATAAGTCTTCCTCAGATGGGGTCTTCAGGTCTGGAATAACCTCAGTTTTTAAGGCCAAGCAGCTGAAAGAGAGCAAGATCCAAACAAACAAATTCACTTTGGGAAATAAAAACAACCCTCAGCTCTAAGTTTTTCTAAAAATTCTGTGGTCAGGCTCGAGATGAGGAGAAGAACCGAAGAAACAACACAGACAGCACCAACCAGGTGATGAAGGACCTGGAGGACCTGCTGCCAAACCGCTCCCTGGCGCCCCCCGCTCCACCAGAGCCTGGTTGGTATCTATAGAAGCTTGTGTGCTGCTGTAGAAAAGAAAAGACCGACCTCATGTCCTTTCTTTCTGGCCTGAGCAGAAAAGCCCCCGGAGCCTGAAGGAAAACCAACCAAGACCAGAGGCGGAGCTGCAGGGAAGGGCGTCGACCTGCAGAAAGACGTGAGCCTGGCTTCATCCAACCCAAATGCTCGCGAGCCGGTGACCCGCGCACCCGGGGCAAGAGGCCGCGGGCAGCCTCCTGGGGGCCGGGGACGAGGAGGACCCCCACCAAGATGACATCCTTTGGCTTTTACGACCAAGTGCTACACTTTCAAAGGAAGGCATTTTTGGAATCTACACCCTTAAAAACCAGGAAAAAAAATCCTGCTTTGTTTCTTTAAAAACCCACTTCAATGAAAATTGTGTTTTTAACATGTTCTTGTGGTGATGGCCGGACATATATAAACAGTGACAGACTCATCAGTTTGGGGGCCCCTCTGCAGCAGTTGTATTACTAAAGAAGACAAACAAACGTGAATGATGGAACAGTTCACTTTGGAGTGGCATCAATTCAATTAAATAAATATATTCAAAATGATAATTTTGTGTACCTCCATTTACTCATTCTTGACTTTCTTTATCTTCATTTTCAATTCCATCGATTGAGGGGGCGTGGCTTTTGGTGCTGAGTTGAGCACCTGATCCCCTCTGTCGGATTATGATAGCTCCATGTGGCGATCAGGCTGAAAACATCTGGTTGTAGCGGCTGGGGGAGTCAAGGTTAGGAACGAATCTGCTGCGCGGCAAAGGAGGGGTGACCGACGCCAATGTGATGTGCAAATCGCATTCGGTGTGAATGGAGCTAAAGACTAAATGGGAATTCTTTGGTCCCCAAATCAGACCCCCCCCACAGCTCCTGGCTGCAACTACAAATTCTGATCATAAATATACTGAACAGAACATAAAGGAAATGATTAAGGAAGAAAAAATATGAACAAATAAAATAGAGGAGCCAAGAAATTTCAAATTTGTTGACAAGATAATAAACAACTTTTTTCCATACAGGCTCTGCACCAATATGTAATGGTGAGAACGTAAAATGTTGATGAACTTCGAGGATAGAAAACTGTGAATAACATTTCCTCGTTTTGTTGTTAAAGGATCCAAAACAGTGATTTTTATCCTTTTTCTGTTTATGTTGAGCTTAACCAGAAGGTTGACCAAAAAAAAAATTAAAATGACAAACAACATTTCTTTCTATCTGAATTTTAGTGGGATTTTTCTTTTTTTTTTTTATCAGTTTTGTTGATTCTGATCTCCTGCTCTAAATAAAGGTATAAATGGTGATCTAATACAAATAATTTCACGTTTCATCCATCCAGTAAACAGAAATACACATAACAGTAAACATTATATTAAGAAGTAAATCGTGTTTTTATTTGTGAATCATTGAGCTTGATTCGGGAATCCAATCGGATTGCCACCTAAGCGACGATCCAGCGCCTTCGTAACTGAGGTTCTATTTAAAATAACGACTCTTCGTTTGGGCAGATATTATTCTAATGGTTTCTATTTTGGGCGATGTTATTTGCATCCATTTTAAGTGCAATCAAGCCAGGACCGGCCTTGAGCATTTGTCTCTCTGGCTGCTTAGGGCGCCATCTGCTGGAGGGGGCAAATCCCAAGGATCATAAATTAATGAGTTTTTGGTTTGTTTAACAGTTTGAGGAACAACTCATTTCATGTATGAATGAATGAAGTAATTAAAAGCATACATACAATAGCTTTTAAAAATTGACAATCAATAATTAATATTTTAAACAATAAATATAAGTACTTATTATTTAATTTTGTAATAATACTTATTGCTACATATTCCAGGCAGATACCTTGTTTCTGTTCCAGACAGTCAGGGTGGTGTTGTAGGAGGGTTGCCTGCAGCTGGGGTGGGGGGCGCAAGAATTCCTTTTCACCTCAATCAGCCCCAGCAGGGCCTGGATCAAGCACAAAAACTAATGGAAATTCATGTTGGCCATATGTGCAGCCAAGATGTACATAGTGCTAAGCTAAATGCAGTCGGTGTTTTAACTGATATTTGATTTAAAAAAAATACGTGGTATCTTAGGGGATAATTGTAAAAATTGGTATAATTTGGCACAGTGGATTTGTATTGGGCTTTCAAAATAAGAGCGTCAGAGAAACAAACAGACAAAAAATAAAAAATAAAAACGCTGGCCATCCGCATTTAGAAAAATACGTGCAAATAGACCCGGTCATATTTTGCGGCAACAGTTTCACATTCATTTGATCCGGTTATCCTTTATTTTCCCGCAGATCGGACACGATTATGAGCAAAGGAAAAGGCTGGCAACGACTGAGCGAACATCGGCTCACTTGACCGCTCTAGTCTGAACAATACAACACGCTGAAATTGTCTTACTTTTGCTCTGTTTACATTTACGTTCTGAGTTCGGACATTTAGTAACTTTTAACTGGTCAGAAAAGATCTGTCTGTGCAGCTCTCTCGTGCCCAAAGCTTTTGATGCTAGCGTTAGCTAACGCTAACAATGGATTAGCTCACGCTGGCCATTAAATAATACAAATTTAAATACTTTTATTATAAAAACAAGTAACGTTGAATTAAGTACTTTACCTTTGTCAAACTTTGACCGGGTTGCAAGAAACAAATTATCCACGACTCTTATATCATCCACAGGAATTTGAGGAAGCAGCTGTGGAGGATAACTGACATTTGCATTTTGATTTGAGAGTGATTAAAGAGGAAAAAATGAAAACAGTTAGGTGGGAAATTTCTAAAATAAAAATTCGTCGGTTTTATGTTACAATCGGTAGGGCTAACTTTAATTATTTCCATAAAATTGTGTTAAATAGCGTACATCTCGCGGGCTGACCGTAAACCCGGAAGTGACTTGCCGATGTCGCGGTCACGTGACACGTGACGCAACATTGGCAAGTCACTTCCGGGTTTAAAGGGACCGCTACAGTGCATTGGATTAACGATATCCTTTGATGACGTCATAACGACGCTTAATGATGTCATCAACATTATTAATGACCCTTCATTTCTCTTCAAACCAAGACACCCCTTCCTTTAATATAGTCTAAAGCAACAAAAAAAAAAAAAAAAAAAAAAAAAAAAAACATAACTTTTGACAAGAGCTCACCCAAGTCGGAGAGGAAATAACATTCAAGAAAATGAAAAGATTTTTAAGGAAAATTCGAAAGGTGTTTGCTAAATGTGCAAACAAAGCGCCATCAAAAGAACCACAGACTGGTGGTTCAAAGGATTTACCCATGGAAGCTGTGGATCAAAGCTCTCACAGCGATACCAGCTCTCTCGGGATGACTTCATGGGATTTAGAAAGTGAAGAAAGTTCAACCTCAGACAGTTTCAAATTGAATTTGAGGGCACAACAGTCTGAGAGTGAAGCATCAGAATGTTCAGATTATATTTCAAAAATCATGAGGGAAGCAAAATGCTCCACCAAACCCCCCGGATATAAAATTAAAAGAGAGCAGATTTTTGCAATGATGGAAAACATTTTGGAAAGAAATATGTCACCTAAAGCCCACAGGTCTTTTGACGAGATATTTAAATACAGATTTAGGAGAAGTAAAGAGTATCAAGTTCTTATCCAAATTTGGAACATGTATAATTCCATATTTATTTTAGATGTGATCTATCACATTGATAGAATCAAAACTATGATTGAGAATGAATTCATGCCCGAATGGACCTCTCTTCTGCAACACATTTCATTGACAAGCTTGAAAAAGAGGCTAAAACAATTCAAATGGACCCAAGAGAACAAGGATTGGATAAAAGACATGATTCAAAACAGACATGCCAATATTATAAAAAAACTTCCACGGTTTGATAAATATCAGTTCAAGGATTTATATTCTGAATGCTTGTCCAGATACACTAATGCAATAAATGAAGATATGACTAAATATGTATTAGGAGATGAATCTGAGCCCTCAGATGAAATTCATTCAGGATCTTCTGGAGAGTTTCAGTGTGAAACTATTTCACAGACTGAAGAGTTCCTTGGGGAAACAGTGGAATCCATCATGAATGATGTCATTTTAGAAATATTTTACTGTCGAATGAATAACATTACCTCTGCCATCACTGATGCCATAAATGAGGTTATCTGTAGCGACAGTACCGTGTCACATGAGGCAAACTCAGATCCTGTTATAGAAGAAGCTAAAAAGCAAAGAGCAAAATTTTATGAAAAAACCGTGGACAAAGTGTTGGTCAAAGCTTTAAGGAAAATCAAAAAAAGAGCCTTACAACCTGTAACTGTAAGAAAAATTATCACGTGCATAGATAACTTTCACTCTTCGGTTTCTATTAATCTTACTGTCTGGTCAGTATTGCTTCGTGACAAGTTATACACTTTTCCAAGACAAGAGGCTTCAAGAAAAGTATATAAGGACGCTCTATTCAAAATTATCCACTACCACCCAGGAATGAGCCATAAAAGAATCCTTAAACGGATCAAACGCTACCTCTACCCAGAAATAGAATCAAAAAAGAGAGAGGAGAGAGAAAGGAAAAGAGTTATTCAAAATAAATCTTGTCTTAAATTTAAAAAGTCATCAGAAAAATTAAAGAAAATCGGAACAAATTTAAAACTGATAGAGTCTGTTAAAAAAGTAATAACACTGGTGGTTCAGAAACTACTGAAGGACTCAGACTGTGTGGAGAAGATTTGCAAAAGAATTCTGGAAGTAAACACAGATGAGAACATCCTGAAGGATTTGAACACACACTATGAAAGTGTTTTCAAGGAATTGTGTGAAAACTGGGCAAGGTCAGAGAGTATGCCTTCATTGGGAGATATAGGAAGTGATCAGCTTAATAATAGGATTGCTGCACATTTCATTAAGTACATAAAAGAGTTGCAAAAGAAGCCTCGTTCCATCAAAACTGAAAATACAGAACACCACCTCCCGACAAAACCTAAAAGAAAATGGTGGAGAGTGGTGAAAAATTTCTTCAAAAGAAAATTTGGTTCTAAAACTGAATTTTCAGCAGAAAACAGAGACGAATCTGGTCAGACCAGCCCAGAGGAGAAAGTTAGAGAGTGTGTTCAGAATGTCATATTGATGTTATTTCAGAAACTTCTAAAGGACTCTGACAGTGTGAAGAGTATCTGTAAAAAAATTCAACATACAAGTGCAGATAAACTAGGGCTGACAAATTTGGACAACCTTCATCACGAAGTTTTCCAGAATTTCTGTGAAAACTGGAAAATGATGAGGATTTTTTCAATGAGAGCTATGACGATGGTTGTGCTCAATGAAATGATTGCTGTGAGTTTCTTCGAATGCATTGAAGAATCACATACTGAGCCTTGTTTCAAAAAACTGTCCTGGCAAGGATACTTTAGATTTCTTTAGTCTTTTAGATGATAGGTTATATAGGTGATATCTTGTTTACGAGTAGGTGATATGATATATGATAACCCCAAACTAAAATAAAAAAAACCCAGCAGTGTAAGACTGCTGAGAACAAAGAGGGGAAATAGAACTAAAAAAAAAAAATGAAAAGAAAATAGGATTTTTTAAAGGATTACTTAATTAGCATTTATTTAATTTAGATTAGAGGGGAACGTAGATTATAAACTATGTAGGTTTTTACTGGACTGTTGGTAAAAAGTTTGATTTTTTATGAGTTTGAAGCACATATCATCTTGTGCTGCACAGCATTAGTTACTAGCTCCCCAGAGCTTCACTGAGATGATCATGTTTGCCACAGATCGTCTTTTATTTTGAAAAAAAAAGTTATTTGGGCTTGTGTTAAAATAAAAAAAAAAAGAAGAAAAAAATCACAATTTGAAAGAAGTTAGGTTCTTTTTTTATTTTTTTCCTGTTGTTTGTGCCAAAAAATAGACAAAATTCACATGTATTATTAAAAAAGAAAAGAAAAGAAAATAGGATTTTTTAAAGGATTACTTAATTAGCATTTATTTAATTTAGTTTAGAGGTGAACGTAGATTATAAACAATGTAGGTTTTTACTCGACTGTTGGTAAAAAGTTTGATTTTTTATGAGTTTAGAGCACATATCATCTTGTGCTGCACAACATTAGTTACTAGCTGCCCAGAGCTTCACTGAGATGATCATGTTTGCCACAGATCGTCTTTTATTTTGAAAAAAAAAAAGTTATTTGAGCTTGTGTCAAAATAAAAAAAAGAAGAAAAAATCAAAATTTGAGAGAAGATAGGTTCTTTTTATGTTTTTCCTGTTGTTTGTGCCAAAAAATAGACAAAATTCACATGTATTATTAAAAAAAAATAAAAAAATAAAAAAAAAAGGTCATTAATGGAAATCCAAATGTCCTAGAGGCTAAAGTTAGACTGCAGCTCCTACTAGGTTTTAAACAGTAGAAAATGAACCCAAATGGCTCTTCACTGATAAAAGTTGCCGACCCCCGGTTTACCTTTGGGTTGAATTGGTGGAACCCGTGGACAAACCCACCTGGGGACCCACCAATAAAGCCCAAAGGTAAACCATATGGGGCCCACATTAATAGTTTACTGGGTACATTTTAATTTGTTGAATTAGTTCCAAAAGATTCTGCTTTGCATCTTACGAGTGAATTATATTAGATATTAATTTAGACTTAGACTTAAGATTTTAGACTTGGTTTTATTGATCCCTTTGGGATGGCACCCTCGGGGAAATTAAGTTTTTCAGCAGCTTACATAAGTATACATAGTAAAAATAAAAATCTCAAGGTACATGTACATAATAAAAAAAAAAAAAATGTAGTTGGTGATGGTAGGAAATAATTTTATTTTTGTTTAATGGTCTTTTGTCTTGATTTTGGTTTTTAAAATGAGATTTTTTTTTCAGTCAAGCACTCTGAGTCACATTAGTTTGAAAAGTTTTACACAGATAATGTGTTGCTTGATTTGATCAATAAGTTAAAAAAAAAAAAACAGTTAATTTGATTCAGATTTTCTTTTATTCTTAAGACATGTACCCTTTGATCCAAGAGGCTTTCAAATGGTGAATCTATATCAGCAGAACTGAGAAAACCTCTCAAAGAAGAAATGTATAAGAATGAATAAAAACAAATTTTAAAGGGTTGGGGGGAGGGGGGGGCGGGTTATATTTTACAAACAAACGGGAGCAGAGATCCATAGACTAAGAAGCCAAAATCCGGCATTCTGCAAAAGATCTCTGCTGATCTGCCTCCCCCAGAAGCTAAAATGCTCCAGTTTAAGAGGGCACCTTTGGAAATATTGTTTTTTTTTAAAGCTGTTCAGTGCCTCCTATTTGATGGACTCTTTTACAGTTTTCAAAAAAGGGGAATATGTCAAACATCTTCCTCTGCAAGCAACGGAACAACAGTTTAACCCTCTAC
Organism: Oryzias javanicus; assembly: GCA_003999625.1. Lineage (NCBI taxonomy): Eukaryota > Metazoa > Chordata > Actinopteri > Beloniformes > Adrianichthyidae > Oryzias > Oryzias javanicus. Next base: position 5,427,210 of record CM012448.1, read on the forward strand.
CCTTCCCGCCGCGCTCCGTCGGGTGTCGCTCCTAGCGCCGGCTGTCCCGCCGCGCTCCGTCGGGCGTCGCTCCTAGCGCCGGCTGTCCCGCCGCGCTCCGTCGGGCGTCGCTCCTAGCGCCGGCTCTCCTGCCGCGCTCCGTCGGGCGTCGCTCCTAGCGCCGGGTCTCCCGCCGGCTCTCCTGCCGTGCTCCGTCGGGCGTCACTCCTAGCGCCGGGTCTCCCACCGGCTCTCCCGCCGCGCTCCGTCGGGCGTCGCTCAGAGCGCCAGCTGTCCCGCCGCGCTCCGTTGGGCGTCGCTCCGAGCGCCAGCTGTCCCGCCGCGCTCCGTCGGGCGTCGCTCTTAGCGCCGGCTCTCCTGCCGCGCTCCGTCGGGCGTCGCTCCTAGCGCCGGGTCTCCCGCTGCGCTCCGTCGGGCGTCGCTCCCAGCGCCGGCTCTTCCGCTGCGCGCCGTACTGCGCCCGTCTCCCAGGCCGGGGGTGGTGGTTTCCCCACTCCCCACCACTTCAGGGCCCTGGTCCCTTTCCTCTCTCTGTGCTCCCGTCTCCTCTTCTGGGAGCTGATTAAAAAGGGTCCCTGATTAGGCACAGCTGTGCCCAATCTCCAACAAGGTGATGCCTTCGGACCCTCCACATTTAAAAACTCAAAAAATTAAAAACTTCACCCTGTCACAGAGACCTTGTCCAGTGTCTTAGCTCCTCTTGTTGCACATTTCACATGCTGATAGAACTTAGGGAGCACAGTTTTGAGTTCAGCATGGTTGAAGTCACCAGCAATAACATGTGCAGCCTCAGGATGCTTGTCTTGCCAGCTGCTAATTGTACTGGTGGAACGTACACAGCAGTTGCCATGACAGCAGTAAACTCCCTCGGAAGGTAAAAGGGTCTACATCTAACAGTCATGAACTCCAGGTCCGGGGAGCAGTGACTGTCAACAGTCTTAGAGTTGGTGCACCAGCTGTTGTTGACATATATGCACAACCCCCCTCATCTGCTCTTACCCGAGTCCCTGCTCCTGTCGTGGCGGTGCACCGTGCGGTCTGCTAGCTCAATGGCGGCGTCCGGAATGGATGAGTGAAGCCAGGTTTTGGTGAAAAACAAAGCACAACAGTCCTTGACGAGCCTGTTTGTGGCTGCCTGAAGCCTCAGTTCGTCCATTTTGTTAGCAAGGGATCGCACGCTGGCAAGGAAAATGCTAGGGAGCGGTAGCTTGTTCGGGTTTTTACGCAGCCTCGCCAGCACTCCTCCCCGACAGCCCCGCTTCTGCTTTCTGTCCCTCCGCCGCCGACGCCTCTTCCCCGCGGGGATGGTAAACCATGGAGAGCCCGGGGTCCTGGCTATAGCCATCGGGATGTCGTGAGAAAGGAAAAATTCGTCTGAAACCACTTGTTCGCTCCGTGATCCTATCTTAAGGAGCTCATGCTGGCTGTAGATGTTGTTCGCCCAGCAGAATGTGCTCCAAACGAGTAAAATTACATATGAAAACAGCCAAACAAAACACAGAAAAGAAGAGCATCGTGCGTCAATGCGCGCCGCATCATCATCATCCAAGGAAGTCAAGTGGAGATAAGGCTGGCATGTTGGCTGAACACATGGACGCTCTTTCAGTCGACGTGTTTTATGTCTTTATTTGTTACAATCTATTCCTTACCGTCAGTCTCATGAATGGTGTCTTTAGCCAAAATGACCTCCTACGGATTGGAGTTTGCAACAAAAGCAACGTGACAACGGAGTTTATCTGTTCACACAAGATTCCTGCGGACATGGCGAGCACACCCGATAAGGCCGGATCTAGGCATGGGCAAGGTGGGACAATGCCGCCCGAAATGTGACACCATGCAAACAAGAGAAACAGAGCGCTCTCTGCTCTCTCTGGCTCCCATTCAAAATGGCTGCTAGAACTGATTGGTAGATGCAAGGGAATTGAATTGAACTTTATTCATATCCCAAAGGGATACATTCATCTGTCATGGCACCCATACACATTTGCAAACACACATACAAACACACATCATACAAACACGCATATTACTATGAACATAACATGAATAAAAGCAATATATACACCAATCTACAATAACTATATATACATATAAGCCGATTTAAAAATTCAAACATTTAAGCAGCGGTGTTGTACAGTCTGATGGCTGTGCAGAGGAATGATCTGCAATAGCGCTAATTTCTACACTAGGGGTGTCTCAGTCTGCTGCTGAAGGAGCTTTTCAGCCCCATCAGAGTCTGATGCAGAGGGTCACCCTCCACCCACCCATTGTAACCGTGGCAACCCCCCCCTTGTGATGACATCATCACAAGTGACATGTGACATATGATATGTCACATGTGACGCATGATGATGTCATCATGACAAGTGATGATGTCATCATGCACGCGTGATGACATCATCATGCACGCGTGATGACATCATCATGCACGCGTGATAACATCATCATGCTGCATATAGACACCCCTTTGTCTCTATATACAAAAGCCCACTGGAAGTACTTTTAAAAACTTCACTTTATCCAACAACTTACCAAAGTCACAAAAGGAAAAAAAAAACATTCAAGACAATGAAAAAATATTTAGGAAAGATTCAAAAGATGTTTGGCAAACGCCCAAACACAGAAACCTCTGGGCAACAACCCAGTGTCACAATGGCACTGGACTGTGTCCAACAAGGAACATCAACCACTGCTCAATCAGAAGCTGGTGGTTCAAAGGATTTACCCATGGAAGCTGTGGATCAAAGCTCTCACAGCGATACCGGCTCTCTCGGGATGACTTCATGGGATTTAGAAAGTAAAGAAAGTTCAACCTCAGACAATTTCAAATGGAATTTGAGGGCACAACAGTCTGATAGTAAAGCATCAGAATGTTCAGATTATATTTCAAAACTCATGAGGGAAGCAAAAGACATCACAAAACCCCTCGGGCGTGAAATGAAAAGAGAGCAGATTTCAGCATTGATTGAAAACATTTTGGACAGAGAAATGAGTCCTAAAGACCGCAGGTCTTTCGAAGAGATCATTACAGGAAGTGTTAGAGCGGGTACTGAGCTTCCAGTTCTATTTCAAATCTGGAGAGTTTATAATACCGTACTTATTTTAGATGTAATCTTTCACTTTGATAGAATTAGAACTATGATTGAGAATGAATTCATGCACGAATGGAACTCTCTTCTGCAACACATTTCATTGACAAGCTTGAAAAAGAGGCTAAAACAATTCAGATGGACGCAAAAGAACAAGGATTGGATAAAAGAGTTGATTCAAAACAATCATAGCTTTCTGAAAAACAGCCTTCCACAGTTTAATAAATATGAGTTGAAGGATTTTTATTCTGAAAGTTTATCCAGATTCACTTCTGCAATACATGAAAATATGGTAAAAGATCAATTACAAGGTAACTTAAGCAGCAATAGTGAATCAGGGGAAATTCAGTGTGAAACTATTTCACAGACTGAACATTTTCTTGGGGAAACAGTGGAATCCATCATGAAAGATGCCCTTACAGAAATCTTTTTCTGTCGAATTAATAACATTACCTCTGCCATCACTGATGCCATAAATGAGGTTATCTGTAGCGACAGTACCGTGTCACATGAGGCAAACTCAGATGCTGTTAAAGAAGAAGCTAAAAAGCAAAGAGCAAAATTTTATGAAAAAACCGTGGACAAAGTGTTAGTCAAAAGCTTTAAGGAAAATCAAAAAAAGAGCCTCAGATCCTTTAACTATCAGAAGTATTATCACGTGCATAGATAACTTTTATGCATCAGTATCAATTAATCTTTCTGTCTGGACAGCATTGTCTGGTGAAAAATTATACTCTTTTTAAGACAAGAGGCTTCAAGAAAAGTATATAAGGACGTTCTATTCAAAATTATCCACTACCACCCAGGAATGAGCCATAAAAGAATCCTTAAACGGATCAAACGCTACCTCTACCAGAATTAGAATCAAAAAAGAGAGAGGAGAGAGAAAGGGAAAGAGTTATTCAAAATAAATCTTGGTTTAAATGTAAAAAGTCATCAGAAAAAAATAAGAAAATCAGAACAAAATTAAAACTAAAAGAGTCCGTTGAAAAAGTATTAACACTGGTGGTTCAGAATTTCTGAAGGACTCAGACTGTGTGGGAGAAGATTTGTAAAATAATTCTGGAAGCAAAACACAGATGAGAACATCCTGAAGGATTTTGAACACACTATGAAGTATTTTTCCAAGGAATTGTGTTTGACTGGGCAAGGTCAGAGAGTATGCCTTCAATGGGAGATATAGGAAGTGATCAGCTTAATAATAGGATTGCTGCACATTTCATTAAGTACATAAAAGAGTTGCAAAAGAAGCCTCGTTCCATCAAAACTGAAAATACAGAACACCACCCTCCAACAGAACCTAAAAGAAAATGGTGGAGAGTGGTGAAAAATTTCTTCAAAAGAAAATTTGGTTCTAAAACTGAATTTTCAGCAGAAAACAGAGAAGAATCTGGTCAGACCAGCCCAGAAGAGAAAGTTAGAGAGTGTGTTCAGAATGTCATATTGCTGTTATTTCAGAAGCTACTGAAGGACTCTGACAGCGTGCAGACTATCTGTAGAAGAATTCAAACTACAAGTGCAAATAAAATAGTGCTGAAAAACTGGGACACACTTCATGAAGATGTATTCCAGAATCTCTGTGAAGAATGGCAAATGTGGAGGACATCAACGATGGAAAATATAGGAAGTGAAGATCTTTATATAATGACTGCTATAAGTTTCTTCCAATGCATATTGACATCAATGTGTAATAAGCCTCAATTCAAGAGACCACTCTGGCAGAGATTTAAATCTCTGTTCTTTTAGATGATATGTTATGTAGGAAATATTTTATTTAGAAATGTTAGATACCAAAAAAAAAAAAAAAAAAAAAAATAGAAATGTTAGATACCAGTAGGCAATATGTTGTAAAATTGATGTTATATACCAGTAGGTGAAATGCTTTAAAGGTGATTGTTGAATTAGTCCCAAAAAATTCTACTTTACATCTTATTAGTAAGTTATTTTAGGCAATAACATGTAGATGTATATGTGTTGGGGTGGGGGTTATTGGCAATGCCCATTGCCAGTGGGTATTGGTAATACCCACTGGCAAGTAATACCCACTGGCAATGGGTATTGCCAATGGGTAAATAAAACACAAATGCAATTGGCATTTGTGTTTTATTTACCATGTTTATTTAGTTTTATCAAATGGTAGGTAGTATTGCTCTGTTAGATACCAGTAGGTGAAATGCTTTAAAGGGGATTGTTGAATTAGTTCCAAAAAATTCTACTTTACATCTTATTAGTAAATCATTTTAGGCAATAACATGTTGGTGTATATGTGTTGGGGTGGGGGTTATTGGCAATGCCCATTGCCAGTGGGTATTGGTAATACCCACTGGCAATGGGTATTGCCAATTGCCAATGGGTAAATAAAACACATATGCAATTGGCATATGCGTTTTATTTACCATGTTTATTTAGTTTTATCAAATGGTAGGTAGAAAAGACAGTTAAGTAGGTTTGTCTTTTCTTTTATTATATACATCATATAGAATAGAATAGAATAGAATAGAATAGAATAGAATAGAATAGAATAGAATAGAATAGAATAGAAATACTTTATTCATCCCATGCTGGGAAATTTAAAAAAAGCGATATATACAAAAGATAAGAAAAAAAAAAAAAGAGGTATCTAATTTTTCCCCTCCGTGAACCGTCACCTTAGCGTGGTGGAGGGGTTTGAGTGCTTGAGTGATCCCAGAAGCTAAGCTGTCTGGGGCTTATGCCCCATGTCAGACAGGTCCTGGGTGACGAGCCAGACTAAGAGCGGTTCAGAACTCCCTTTATGATAGGCAGAAGTCAAGACTATGCTTCATCGATCAGCTGGGCCCCACCTTGGAGCCAAGCCTGGAGCTGGGGCTCACAGGCCAGCCTGAAGGAATGAGGTGTGATCACTCTCCCGTGGGCCCACCTGTAGGAGAGCTCAAAAGGGGCTGGTGCAATATGGTTTGACTGGCAGTCGAAGGTGTATGTCGTGGGAGCCCAAATACCAGTCATGAAACATGCCACGGCATCCGCCTTCAACTGCCACCCAAAACCCAGTCAAGGAATGGCTTTTGGCACTTGGAATGCCACCTCTCTGGGAGGGAAACTTCAGCCTTGTGTCTTGGACACTCTATCAAAGAGAGAGGCAGAGCTGTCTAGAGCTCTTCAAGGAGGTCCAAAAAAACTTAGCAGAGCTAAATGAACTGTGAGGATCAGCTGGGAATCTCTGGCTGAGCCCTCCGTTAGGTGCAAAATTAACATCCGGCAGAGCTTCAAACTGAGAGGTGTAGTGAGTTAATACTCTGGAGATGCCTCCTGCCGGTGACCAGAGGGGAAGACAGAGCTCCTTCTCCTGGCACATAGTCTCTGCTGCTGTTTGGAGCTGTAGTCGCAAGGCCTCAGGTGCCTGTCGTGGTGGCAATCTGCAAACCTTGTGGTGGACACAGAAGTAAGGGGTGCTGTTCAACCGGAAGAAGGAGTGCTACCAATGGACCGTTCATAGGAACTGGCCATAGCAAGTGTTGAGGTCACGCATAGGAAATGCTTTACCTCCAGCCCTTGAGAAATCAAGCCAGAGCCTTTTCCGTCACTTCATGATACCTCTGGTACCATATTGGATCAGAGGATCAGATCTGGATATAACGTTCAGTATGCAGGCTCAAACAATACTTTGCACTGAACGAGTCTCATGTGGGTGATTGTCAATGAAGGTCAAGTGAGCGACATCCAGGATCTGTGCTGTGCTGGATTGGAGCTGTGTTAATCCTATAGAGATGACTACCGCCGGTGACCAGAGGGGGAGACAGAGCGCTGACTCCTGACAGCCTCATGGGACAGTCAAACTGCCAAAACTGCCTCCTCCCAACCTGAATTTAAAATTTTAACCTTTTGGTGACCGATGGCAAGAATTCATGCTATTACATATTTCCAAATATGGTTCGTCTCTGCGTGACACCTTCAAAGGAACACTCCCTTTTGCCATAAGCAGATCTGCATCTTCAAAGCACCAGCAGAATTTTACTACAGAAAGCCACCAGATAGTAAAATTTGCTTTTTAATACAATTAATTCTTTTTTTTTTTTTACTCCAACACCCCTTTAGGGCACATGAAACAGAGTAAACTGGGGAGCTTTATGTGTGGAGTTTGCATGTTTTCCCTGTTCATGTGTGGGTTTTCTCTGGGGACTCCAGCTTCCACCCACCATCCAAAAACATGCTTCATAGGGTAATTGGTCACTCTAAATTGTTCCAGGATTGTATGAGAGTGTGAATGGGTGTGTGATTGTGGCTCTGCGACAGACTGGAAGGGAATATGTCAAACATCTTCCTCTGCAAGCAATGGAACAACAGTTTACCCTTCTACCCTTCCCGCCGCGCTCCGTCGGGCGTCGCTCCTAGCGCCGGCTGTCCCGCCGCGCTCCGTCGGGCGTCGCTCCTAGCGCCGGCTCTCCTGCCGCGCTCCGTCGGGCGTCGCTCCTAGCGCCGGGTCTCCCGCCGGCTCTTCTGCCGTGCTCCGTCGGGCGTCACTCCTAGCGCCGGGTCTCCCACCGGCTCTCCCGCCGCGCTCCGTCGGGCGTCGCTCAGAGCGCCAGCTCTCCCGCCGCGCTCCGTTGGGCGTCGCTCCGAGCGCCAGCTGTCCCGCCGCGCTCCGTCGGGCGTCGCTCTTAGCGCCGCGTCTCCTGCGCGCTCCGTCGGGCGTCGCTCCTAGCGCCGGGTCTCCCGCTGCGCTCCGTCGGGCGTCGCTCCCAGCGCCGGCTCTTCCGCTGCGCGCCGTACTGCGCCCGTCTCCCAGGCCGGGGGTGGTGGTTTCCCCACTCCCCACCACTTCAGGGCCCTGGTCCCTTTCCTCTCTCTGTGCTCCCGTCTCCTCTTCTGGGAGCTGATTAAAAAGGGTCCCTGATTAGGCACAGCTGTGCCCAATCTCCAACAAGGTGATGCCTTCGGACCCTCCACATTTAAAAACTCAAAAAATTAAAAACTTCACCCTGTCACAGAGACCTTGTCCAGTGTCTTAGCTCCTCTTGTTGCACATTTCACATGCTGATAGAACTTAGGGAGCACAGGTTTGAGTTCAGCATGGTTGAAGTCACCAGCAATAACATGTGCAGCCTCAGGATGCTTGTCTTGCCAGCTGCTAATTGTACTGGTGGAACGTACACAGCAGTTGCCATGACAGCAGTAAACTCCCTCGGAAGGTAAAAGGGTCTACATCTAACAGTCATGAACTCCAGGTCCGGGGAGCAGTGACTGTCAACAGTCTTAGAGTTGGTGCACCAGCTGTTGTTGACATATATGCACAACCCCCCTCATCTGCTCTTACCCGAGTCCCTGCTCCTGTCGTGGCGGTGCACCGTGCGGTCTGCTAGCTCAATGGCGGCGTCCGGAATGGATGAGTGAAGCCAGGTTTTGGTGAAAAACAAAGCACAACAGTCCTTGACGAGCCTGTTTGTGGCTGCCTGAAGCCTCAGTTCGTCCATTTTGTTAGCAAGGGATCGCACGCTGGCAAGGAAAATGCTAGGGAGCGGTAGCTTGTTCGGGTTTTTAACGCAGCCTCGCCAGCACTCCTCCACAGCCCGCTTTCTGCTTTCTGTCTCCGCCGCCGAGCCTCTTCCCCGCGGGGATGGTAAACATGGAGAGCCGGGGTCCTGGCTATAGCCATCGGGATGTCGTGAGAAAGGAAAAATTCGTCTGAAACCACTTGTTCGCTCCGTGATCCTATCTTAAGGAGCTCATGCTGGCTGTAGATGTTGTTCGCCCAGCAGAATGTGCTCCAAACGAGTAAAATTACATATGAAAACAGCCAAACAAAACACAGAAAAGAAGAGCATCGTGCGTCAATGCGCGCCGCCATCATCATCATCCAAGGAAGTCAAGTGGAGATAAGGCTGGCATGTTGGCTGAACACATGGACGCTCTTTCAGTCGACGTGTTTTATGTCTTTATTTGTTACAATCTATTCCTCACCGTCAGTCTCATGAATGGTGTCTTTAGCCAAAATGACCTCCTACGGATTGGAGTTTGCAACAAAAGCAACGTGACAACGGAGTTTATCTGTTCACACAAGATTCCTGCGGACATGGCGAGCACACCCGATAAGGCCGGATCTAGGCATGGGCAAGGTGGGGCAATGCCGCCCGAAATGTGACACCATGCAAACAAGAGAAACAGAGCGCTCTCTGCTCTCTCTGACTCCCATTCAAAATGGCTGCTAGAACTGATTGGTAGATGCAAGGGAATTGAATTGAACTTTATTCATATCCCAAAGGGATACATTCATCTGTCATGGCACCCATACACATTTGCAAACACACATACAAACACACATCATACAAACACGCATATTACTATGAACATAACATGAATAAAAGCAATATATACACCAATCTACAATAACTATATACATATAAGCCAATTTAAAAATTCAAACATTTAAGCAGCAGTGTTGTACAGTCTGATGGCTGTGCAGAGGAATGATCTGCAATAGCGCTAATTTCTACACTAGGGGTGTCTCAGTCTGCTGCTGAAGGAGCTTTTCAGCCCCATCAGAGTCTGATGCAGAGGGTGAGAGCTGTTGTCCATGATGGTTCTGTGTTTGGACAACATCCTCCTCTCACTCACCTACTCCACAGAGTCCAGCGAGCAGCCCAGGACAGAGCTGGCCCTCCTCACCAGCTTGTTGATTTTCTTCCTGTCCCGGTCAGAGCAGCTCGCCTCCCAGCAGACAACAGTGTAGAAAACAGCCGAGGCCACCACTGAATCAAAGAACGTTCTCAGCAGATGTCTGCACACCCCAAAGGACCGCAGTCTCCTCAGGAGGTGGAGTCGACTTTGACCTTTCTTGTAAAGGTAGTCGATGTTGTGGGACCAGTCCAGTTTGTTGTTCAGGTGAACACCCAGGTACTTGAAACTGTCAACAGTGACTATGTCATCTCCCTGGATGTTCACTGGTGTGTGGGTCAACGTCCTTCTACGGAAGTCGATCACCATTTCCTTGGTTTTGCTGGTGTTCAGACACAGGTGGTTGTTCTCACACCAGCTCACAAAGTCCGCGATGACCGACCTATACTCTGCATCATCTCCCTCAGACACACAGCCCACAATAGCTGAATCATCAGAGTATTTCTGCAGATGACAGCTGTTGGTGTTGTAGGTGAAGTCTGAGGTGTAGAGGGTGAAGAAGAACGGTGACAGTACTGTTCCCTGAGGGGCTCCAGTACTGCAGACTACCAGAAACACAGTTGTGCAGACGCACGTACTGTGGTCGGTTGGTCAGGTAGTCCATGGACCATCCCACCAGTCGCTCATCCACTCCTGCTTGCTCTAACTTCCCTTGTAGCAGTCCAGGCTGGATGGTGTTGAAGGTGCTGGAGAAGTAAAAAACATCATTCTCACAGCACTCCCAGCACTCTCACTCTCCAGGTGAGTCAAGGCCCGGTTCTGCAGGTAGATGATGGCGTCTTCCACCCCGATTCTTGGCCTATAGGCGAACTGCAGCGGGTCGACTGTGGTGCTCACCAGAGTGGAGATGCTTGAGGACGAGTCTCTCCATGGTTTCCATGAGGTGGGAGGTGAGGGCGACCGGCCTGTAGTGGTTTGGCTCCTTCGGGTGCGATATTTCAGAATCAGAACCACACAGGAGGTCTTCCACAGGAGAGGGACCTTCTCCAGGCTCAAGCTCAGGTTGAAGATGTACCGGAGTACATCACAGAGCTGACCCGCACAGCTCCTGAGCAGTCTGGGGCTGATGCCGTCTGGTCCTGCAGCTTTCCTGGTCTTCAGTTGCTCCAGTTCCCTCCTCACCTGGTCCGATGTAAAGGAGAGGGGGGGAGTGGAGGTCAAAGGGGGGCTGGTGATGTGGTCAGTTGGAGTGGGGCAAAGACAGGGAAAATGGAGCTGTGAAGATGACCAGGGCACGGTGGAGGTAGATGGTGGTAGAGGCCGATGCAGAGGGGGAGGGGTTAGAGTCAAACCTGTTAAAAAACAGGTTTAACTCATTGGTCCACCGCTGGTCTCCATCAGGTCTCACTCTGGTGTTACTCTGTCCAGATCCTGACATGTTCTTCAGTCCTCTCCACACCTCCCGTGTGTCGTGCTCTTCCAGCCGCTCCTCCAGCTTCTTCCTGTAGCTGTCCTTGGCCTGCCTGGTCTTACACTGGAGTTCATGTTGAACGTTCCTCTGCTCCTCTCTGTCCCATGAAACAAAAGCCCTCTTCTTCTGGTTCAGCAGGGCTTTAAGCTCAGGGGTCACCCACGGTTTGTTGTTGCTGAAGCACCGAACCCTTCGAGTTGGCACAGTGTTCTCCTCACAGAATTGAATCTAGTCTGTAATGCAGTGGGTCAGACCGTCGATGTCATCTCCATGAGAGCTGCAGAGTGTCTCCCAGTCTGTGGTCTGGAAACAGTTCTGCAGACTCTCTCTGGCTTCATCCGTCCACACTTTCACAGACTTCTTCTGTGCCAGCTGTCTTCTCACCACGGGGATGTCATTTGGGAGCAGACGCACGAGGTTGTGATCAGAACGTCCAAGCGGGGGGAGGGGAGTGGAGGTGTATGCATCTTTGATGTTGGCAGACATTAAATCCAACGTCTTCTTCTCCCTGGTCAGGCAATTCACGTACTGAATAAGTGAGGGGAGAGTGGCAGATAAAGAGGCGTGGTTAAAGTCCCCGGTGATGAGCAGGAGGGACTGCGGGTGACGGGTCTGCATCCGGGTCACCGCGCCGTGCAGCAGCTCACACGCAACTTTAAAGACTCAAGATTTCAAAGGAGAAACACTCAGAAATGCAAAAACGAAATCATTTATTATTACATTTGTTCTCTTTCATAAGAAAAATGCCACGCATTCATGTTAAAAACTCAAAAACATCATTCTCATGGGAGGATTTCACACCCTAACCTCTTAGTATACCCAAACTTGCCCCGATATTATTCTGTTTGCACCTCCAACAGGGGGCTGACTAGATCCGGCCCTGAGTTAACCGGATCCCTTGGATTAGCCTTCCACTGTTGAGGCGGTGTAAACGCAGGGAAAGAAAACAGAGCAAGTGTAGTAACAAGGCTCAGGAGGCAGCCTTTCAGACTTCCACTTCCAATCCTGTTCGTCACAAATGCCCACTCCCTCTTAAACAAAATGGATAAATCGAGACTGCTATTGAGCTAGCGGGCTACACAACACAGCGCAAAGACAGGAAAGCGGGCTCCGGTAAGAGCCAGGAGGACTCTGTGCACAACTGGTATACATACAAACACAGTGATAATAGACAAACACTGCTCCACAGACTTGGAGTATGTTAATTTTATTATTTCTTTTAATTTTTTACATTATGTAAAAACTACTCCAAGCAGTCAAGGTGATGAGAGGACTCCTGTTACACATATATTTAATAAAACATATGTAAAATAGTGAAAACACACAAATGTGTACATCACATCAAAATATTACGTCATGACGGTCTATTTATTAAAAAAAACCCACTTTTAGGTCAAGCAGGATCTTCAGGAAACGATAAATGAAAGACAGTATACACAAATTGACCTGCAATTGTGTTGAACAGACAATTGACTTGAATGATGTGTGCGTCTGGTCTGGGCGGGGGGGGGGGGGGCGGGGGGGAGGGGGGGGGGGGGACAGTGGCAAAGTGGGTGGGGTGGGGGGGGATATGTCACAATGTGAGCTGACCGTGAATAAAAAATCAAAGTGATGATGTCCCCATGCCCCCTGTGATGACATCATCACAAGTGCACCGTGATGACATATCATGCACTGTGCCATGATGATGTCAACATCATGCACAAGTGAATGATCACATCATCTGCATGCACCGTGCGTGATGACATGACATCTCCATCATGCACGCGTGATGACATCATACATACAAAAGCCCACTGGAAGTACTTTTAAAACTTCACTTTATCCAACAACTTACCAAAGTCACAAAAGGAAAAAAAAAACATTCAAGACAATGAAAAAATATTTAGGAAAGATTCAAAAGATGTTTGGCAAACGCCCAAACACAGAAACCTCTGGGCAACAACCCAGTGTCACAATGGCACTGGACTGTGTCCAACAAGGAACATCAACCACTGCTCAATCAGAAGCTGGTGGTTCAAAGGATTTACCCATGGAAGCTGTGGATCAAAGCTCTCACAGCGATACCGGCTCTCTCGGGATGACTTCATGGGATTTAGAAAGTAAAGAAAGTTCAACCTCAGACAATTTCAAATGGAATTTGAGGGCACAACAGTCTGATAGTGAAGCATCAGAATGTTCAGATTATATTTCAAAACTCATGAGGGAAGCAAAAGACATCACAAAACCCCTCGGGCGTGAAATGAAAAGAGAGCAGATTTCAGCATTGATTGAAAACATTTTGGACAGAGAAATGAGTCCTAAAGACCGCAGGTCTTTCGAAGAGATCATTACAGGAAGTGTTAGAGCGGGTACTGAGCTTCCAGTTCTATTTCAAATCTGGAGAGTTTATAATACCGTACTTATTTTAGATGTAATCTTTCACTTTGATAGAATTAGAACTATGATTGAGAATGAATTCATGCACGAATGGAACTCTCTTCTGCAACACATTTCATTGACAAGCTTGAAAAAGAGGCTAAAACAATTCAGATGGACGCAAAAGAACAAGGATTGGATAAAAGAGTTGATTCAAAACAATCATAGCTTTCTGAAAAACAGCCTTCCACAGTTTAATAAATATGAGTTGAAGGATTTTTATTCTGAAAGTTTATCCAGATTCACTTCTGCAATACATGAAAATATGGTAAAAGATCAATTACAAGGTAACTTAAGCAGCAATAGTGAATCAGGGGAAATTCAGTGTGAAACTATTTCACAGACTGAACATTTTCTTGGGGAAACAGTGGAATCCATCATGAAAGATGCCCTTACAGAAATCTTTTTCTGTCGAATTAATAACATTACCTCTGCCATCACTGATGCCATAAATGAGGTTATCTGTAGCGACAGTACCGTGTCACATGAGGCAAACTCAGATGCTGTTAAAGAAGAAGCTAAAAAGCAAAGAGCAAAATTTTATGAAAAAACCGTGGACAAAGTGTTAGTCAAAGCTTTAAGGAAAATCAAAAAAAGAGCCTCAGATCCTTTAACTATCAGAAGTATTATCACGTGCATAGATAACTTTTATGCATCAGTATCAATTAATCTTTCTGTCTGGACAGCATTGTCTGGTGAAAAATTATACTCTTTTTTAAGACAAGAGGCTTCAAGAAAAGTATATAAGGACGTTCTATTCAAAATTATCCACTACCACCCAGGAATGAGCCATAAAAGAATCCTTAAACGGATCAAACGCTACCTCTACCCAGAATTAGAATCAAAAAAGAGAGAGGAGAGAGAAAGGGAAAGAGTTATTCAAAATAAATCTTGGTTTAAATGTAAAAAGTCATCAGAAAAAAATAAGAAAATCAGAACAAAATTAAAACTAAAAGAGTCCGTTGAAAAAGTATTAACACTGGTGGTTCAGAAATTTCTGAAGGACTCAGACTGTGTGGAGAAGATTTGCAAAATAATTCTGGAAGCAAACACAGATGAGAACATCCTGAAGGATTTGAACACACACTATGAAAGTATTTTCAAGGAATTGTGTTTAGACTGGGCAAGGTCAGAGAGTATGCCTTCAATGGGAGATATAGGAAGTGATCAGCTTAATAATAGGATTGCTGCACATTTCATTAAGTACATAAAAGAGTTGCAAAAGAAGCCTCGTTCCATCAAAACTGAAAATACAGAACACCACCCTCCAACAGAACCTAAAAGAAAATGGTGGAGAGTGGTGAAAAATTTCTTCAAAAGAAAATTTGGTTCTAAAACTGAATTTTCAGCAGAAAACAGAGAAGAATCTGGTCAGACCAGCCCAGAAGAGAAAGTTAGAGAGTGTGTTCAGAATGTCATATTGCTGTTATTTCAGAAGCTACTGAAGGACTCTGACAGCGTGCAGACTATCTGTAGAAGAATTCAAACTACAAGTGCAAATAAAATAGTGCTGAAAAACTGGGACACACTTCATGAAGATGTATTCCAGAATCTCTGTGAAGAATGGCAAATGTGGAGGACATCAACGATGGAAAATATAGGAAGTGAAGATCTTTATATAATGACTGCTATAAGTTTCTTCCAATGCATATTGACATCAATGTGTAATAAGCCTCAATTCAAGAGACCACTCTGGCAGAGATTTAAATCTCTGTTCTTTTAGATGATATGTTATGTAGGAAATATTTTATTTAGAAATGTTAGATACCAAAAAAAAAAAAAAAAAAGAAAAAAAATAGAAATGTTAGATACCAGTAGGCAATATGTTGTAAAATTGATGTTATATACCAGTAGGTGAAATGCTTTAAAGGTGATTGTTGAATTAGTCCCAAAAAATTCTACTTTACATCTTATTAGTAAGTTATTTTAGGCAATAACATGTAGATGTATATGTGTTGGGGTGGGGGTTATTGGCAATGCCCATTGCCAGTGGGTATTGGTAATACCCACTGGCAATGGGTATTGCCAATGGGTAAATAAAACACAAATGCAATTGGCATTTGCGTTTTATTTACCATGTTTATTTAGTTTTATCAAATGGTAGGTAGTATTGCTCTGTTAGATACCAGTAGGTGAAATGCTTTAAAGGGGATTGTTGAATTAGTTCCAAAAAATTCTACTTTACATCTTATTAGTAAGTTATTTTAGGCAATAACATGTAGATGTATATGTGTTGGGGTGGGGGTTATTGGCAATGCCCATTGCCAGTGGGTATTGGTAATACCCACTGGCAATGGGTATTGCCAATGGGTAAATAAAACACAAATGCAATTGGCATTTGCGTTTTATTTACCATGTTTATTTAGTTTTATCAAATGGTAGGTAGTATTGCTCTGTTAGATACCAGTAGGGAAATGCTTTAAAGGGGATTGTTGAATTAGTTCCAAAAAATTCTACTTTACATCTTATTAGTAAATCATTTTTGGCAATAACATGTTGGTGTATATGTGTTGGGGTGGGGGTTATTGGCAATGCCCATTGCCAGTGGGTATTGGTAATACCCACTGGCAATGGGTATTGCCAATTGCCAATGGGTAAATAAAACACATATGCAATTGGCATATGCGTTTTATTTACCATGTTTATTTAGTTTTATCAAATGGTAGGTAGAAAAGACAGTTAAGTAGGTTTGTCTTTTCTTTTATTATATACATCATATAGAATAGAATAGAATAGAATAGAATAGAATAGAATAGAATAGAATAGAATAGAATAGAATAGAATAGAATAGAAATACTTTATTCATCCCATGCTGGGAAATTTAAAAAAAGCGATATATACAAAAGATAAGAAAAAAAAAAAAAAAAGAGGTATCTAATTTTTCCCCTCCGTGAACCGTCACCTTAGCGTGGTGGAGGGGTTTGAGTGCTTGAGTGATCCAGAAGCTAAGCTGTCTGGGGCTTATGCCCCATGTCAGACAGGTCCTGGTGACGAGCCAGACTAAGAGCGGTTCAGAACTCCCTTTATGATAGGCAGAAGTCAAGACTATGCTTCATCGATCAGCTGGGCCCCACCTTGGAGCCAAGCCTGGAGCTGGGGCTCACAGGCCAGCCTGAAGGAATGAGGTGTGATCACTCTCCCGTGGGCCCACCTGTAGGAGAGCTCAAAAGGGGCTGGTGCAATATGGTTTGACTGGCAGTCGAAGGTGTATGTCGTGGGAGCCCAAATACCAGTCATGAAACATGCCACGGCATCCGCCTTCACTGCCACCCAAACCCAATCAAGGAATGGCTTTTGGCACTTGGAATGCCACCTCTCTGGGAGGGAAACTTCAGCCTTGT
Source organism: Oryzias javanicus (assembly GCA_003999625.1). Lineage (NCBI taxonomy): Eukaryota > Metazoa > Chordata > Actinopteri > Beloniformes > Adrianichthyidae > Oryzias > Oryzias javanicus. The sequence continues at coordinate 5,444,120 of CM012448.1, forward strand.
GTCTTGGACACTCTATCAAGAGAGAGGCAGAGCTGTCTAGAGCTCTTCAAGGAGGTCCAAAAAACTTAGCAGAGCTAAATGAACTGTGAGGGATCAGCTGGGAATCCTTAGGCTGAGCCCTCCGTTAGGTGCAAAATTAACATCCGGCAGAGCTTCAAACTGAGAGGTGTAGTGAGTTAATACTCCTGCCGAGAGCCTCCTGCAGGTGACACCCAGGCGAGGGCAAGACCAGAGCTGGCACATAGTCTCTGCTGCTGTTTGGAGCTGTAGTCGCAAGGCTCAGGTGCCTGTCGTGGTGGCAATCTGCAAACCTTGTGGTGGACACAGAAGTAAGGGGTGCTGTTCAACCGGAAGAAGGAGTGCTACCAATGGACCGTTCATAGGAACTGGACATAGCAAGTGTTGAGGTCACGCATAGGAAATGCTTTACCTCCAGCCCTTGAGAAATCAAGCCAGAGCCTTTTCCGTCACTTCATGATACCTCTGGTACCATATTGGATCAGAGGATCAGATCTGGATATAACGTTCAGTATGCAGGCTCAAACAATACTTTGCACTGAACGAGTCTCATGTGGGTGATTGTCAATGAAGGTCAAGTGAGCGACATCCAGGATCTGTGCTGTGCTGGATTGGAGCTGTGTTAATCCTATAGAGATGACTACCGCCGGTGACCAGAGGGGGAGACAGAGCGCTGACTCCTGACAGCCTCATGGGACAGTCAAACTGCCAAAACTGCCTCCTCCCAACCTGGATTTAAAATTTTAACCTTTTGGTGACCGATGGCAAGAATTCATGCTATTACATATTTCCAAATATGGTTCGTCTCTGCGTGACACCTTCAAAGGAACACTCCCTTTTGCCATAAGCAGATCTGCATCTTCAAAGCACCAGCAGAATTTTACTACAGAAAGCCACCAGATAGTAAAATTTGCTTTTTAATACAATTAATTCTTTTTTTTTTTTACTCCAACACCCCTTTAGGGCACATGAAACAGAGTAAACTGGGGAGCTTTCTGTGTGGAGTTTGCATGTTTTCCCTGTTCATGTGTGGGTTTTCTCTGGGGACTCCAGCTTCCACCCACCATCCAAAAACATGCTTCATAGGGTAATTGGTCACTCTAAATTGTTCCAGGATTGTATGAGAGTGTGAATGGGTGTGTGATTGTGGCTCTGCGACAGACTGGAAGGGATATGTCAACATCTTCCTCTGCAAGCAATGGAACAACAGTTTACCCTTCTACCCTTCCCGCCGCGCTCCGTCGGGCGTCGCTCCTAGCGCCGGCTGTCCCGCCGCGCTCCGTCGGGCGTCGCTCCTAGCGCCGGCTGTCCCGCCGCGCTCCGTCGGGCGTCGCTCCTAGCGCCGCTCTCCTGCCGCGCTCCGTCGGGCGTCGCTCCTAGCGCCGGGTCTCCCGCCGGCTCTCCTGCCGTGCTCCGTCGGGCGTCACTCCTAGCGCCGGGTCTCCCACCGGCTCTCCCGCCGCGCTCCGTCGGGCGTCGCTCAGAGCGCCAGCTGTCCCGCCGTGCTCCGTTGGGCGTCGCTCCGAGCGCCAGCTGTCCCGCCGCGCTCCGTCGGGCGTCGCTCTTAGCGCCGGCTCTCCTGCCGCGCTCCGTCGGGCGTCGCTCCTAGCGCCGGGTCTCCCGCTGCGCTCCGTCGGGCGTCGCTCCCAGCGCCGGCTCTTCCGCTGCGCGCTGTACTGCGCCCGTCTCCCAGGCCGGGGGTGGTGGTTTCCCCACTCCCCACCACTTCAGGGCCCTGGTCTCTTTCCTCTCTCTGTGCTCCCGTCTCCTCTTCTGGGAGCTGATTAAAAAGGGTCCCTGATTAGGCACAGCTGTGCCCAATCTCCAACAAGGTGATGCCTTCGGACCCTCCACATTTAAAAACTCAAAAAATTAAAAACTTCACCCTGTCACAGAGACCTTGTCCAGTGTCTTAGCTCCTCTTGTTGCACATTTCACATGCTGATAGAACTTAGGGAGCACAGGTTTGAGTTCAGCATGGTTGAAGTCACCAGCAATAACATGTGCAGCCTCAGGATGCTTGTCTTGCCAGCTGCTAATTGTACTGGTGGAACGTACACAGCAGTTGCCATGACAGCAGTAAACTCCCTCGGAAGGTAAAAGGGTCTACATCTAACAGTCATGAACTCCAGGTCCGGGAGCAGTGACTGTCAACAGTCTTAGAGTTGGTGCACCAGCTGTTGTTGACATATATGCACAACCCCCCTCATCTGCTCTTACCCGAGTCCCTGCTCCTGTCGTGGCGGTGCACCGTGCGGTCTGCTAGCTCAATGGCGGCGTCCGGAATGGATGAGTGAAGCCAGGTTTTGGTGAAAAACAAAGCACAACAGTCCTTGACGAGCCTGTTTGTGGCTGCCTGAAGCCTCAGTTCGTCCATTTTGTTAGCAAGGGATCGCACGCTGGCAAGGAAAATGCTAGGGAGCGGTAGCTTGTTCGGGTTTTTACGCAGCCTCGCCAGCACTCCTCCCCGACAGCCCCGCTTCTGCTTTCTGTCCCTCCGCCGCCGACGCCTCTTCCCCGTGGGGATGGTAAACCATGGAGAGCCCGGGGTCCTGGCTATAGCCATCGGGATGTCGTGAGAAAGGAAAAATTCGTCTGAAACCACTTGTTCGCTCCGTGATCCTATCTTAAGGAGCTCATGCTGGCTGTAGATGTTGTTCGCCCAGCAGAATGTGCTCCAAACGAGTAAAATTACATATGAAAACAGCCAAACAAAACACAGAAAAGAAGAGCATCGTGCGTCAATGCGCGCCGCCATCATCATCATCCAAGGAAGTCAAGTGGAGATAAGGCTGGCATGTTGGCTGAACACATGGACGCTCTTTCAGTCGACGTGTTTTATGTCTTTATTTGTTACAATCTATTCCTCACCGTCAGTCTCATGAATGGTGTCTTTAGCCAAAATGACCTCCTACGGATTGGAGTTTGCAACAAAAGCAACGTGACAACGGAGTTTATCTGTTCACACAAGATTCCTGCGGACATGGCGAGCACACCCGATAAGGCCGGATCTAGGCATGGGCAAGGTGGGGCAATGCCGCCCGAAATGTGACACCATGCAAACAAGAGAAACAGAGCGCTCTCTGCTCTCTCTGACTCCCATTCAAAATGGCTGCTAGAACTGATTGGTAGATGCAAGGGAATTGAATTGAACTTTATTCATATCCCAAAGGGATACATTCATCTGTCATGGCACCCATACACATTTGCAAACACACATACAAACACACATCATACAAACACGCATATTACTATGAACATAACATGAATAAAAGCAATATATACACCAATCTACAATAACTATATACATATAAGCCGATTTAAAAATTCAAACATTTAAGCAGCAGTGTTGTACAGTCTGATGGCTGTGCAGAGGAATGATCTGCAATAGCGCTAATTTCTACACTAGGGGTGTCTCAGTCTGCTGCTGAAGGAGCTTTTCAGCCCCATCAGAGTCTGATGCAGAGGGTGAGAGCTGTTGTCCATGATGGTTCTGTGTTTGGACAACATCCTCCTCTCACTCACCTACTCCACAGAGTCCAGCGAGCAGCCCAGGACAGAGCTGGCCCTCCTCACCAGCTTGTTGATTTTCTTCCTGTCCCGGTCAGAGCAGCTCCCAGCAGACAACAGTGTAGAAAACAGCCGAGGCCACCACCGAATCAAAGAACGTTCTCAGCAGATGTCTGCACACCCCAAAGGACCGCAGTCTCCTCAGGAGGTGGAGTCGACTTTGACCTTTCTTGTAAAGGTAGTCGATGTTGTGGGACCAGTCCAGTTTGTTGTTCAGGTGAACACCCAGGTACTTGAAACTGTCAACAGTGACTATGTCATCTCCCTGGATGTTCACTGGTGTGTGGGTCAACGTCCTTCTACGGAAGTCGATCACCATTTCCTTGGTTTTGCTGGTGTTCAGACACAGGTGGTTGTTCTCACACCAGCTCACAAAGTCCGCGATGACCGACCTATACTCTGCATCATCTCCCTCAGACACAACAGCCCACAATAGCTGAATCATCAGAGTATTTCTGCAGATGACAGCTGTTGGTGTTGTAGGTGAAGTCTGAGGTGTAGAGGGTGAAGAAGAACGGTGACAGTACTTTCCTTGAGGGCTCCAGTACTGCAGACTACCAGAAACACAGTTGTGCAGACGCACGTACTGTGGTCGGTTGGTCAGGTAGTCCATGGACCATCCCACCAGTCGCTCATCCACTCCTGCTTGCTCTAACTTCCCTTGTAGCAGTCCAGGCTGGATGGTGTTGAAGGTGCTGGAGAAGTAAAAAAACATCATTCTCACAGCACTCCCAGCACTCTCACTCTCCAGGTGAGTCAAGGCCCGGTTCTGCAGGTAGATGATGGCGTCTTCCACCCCGATTCTTGGCCTATAGGCGAACTGCAGCGGGTCGACTGTGGTGCTCACCAGAGTGGAGATGCTTGAGGACGAGTCTCTCCATGGTTTCCATGAGGTGGGAGGTGAGGGCGACCGGCCTGTAGTGGTTTGGCTCCTTCGGGTGCGATATTTCAGAATCAGAACCACACAGGAGGTCTTCCACAGGAGAGGGACCTTCTCCAGGCTCAAGCTCAGGTTGAAGATGTACCGGAGTACATCACAGAGCTGACCCGCACAGCTCCTGAGCAGTCTGGGGCTGATGCCGTCTGGTCCTGCAGCTTTCCTGGTCTTCAGTTGCTCCAGTTCCCTCCTCACCTGGTCCGATGTAAAGGAGAGGGGGGGAGTGGAGGTCAAAGGGGGGCTGGTGATGTGGTCAGTTGGAGTGGGGCAAAGACAGGGAAAATGGAGCTGTGAAGATGACCAGGGCACGGTGGAGGTAGATGGTGGTAGAGGCCGATGCAGAGGGGGAGGGGTTAGAGTCAAACCTGTTAAAAAACAGGTTTAACTCATTGGTCCACCGCTGGTCTCCATCAGGTCTCACTCTGGTGTTACTCTGTCCAGATCCTGACATGTTCTTCAGTCCTCTCCACACCTCCCGTGTGTCGTGCTCTTCCAGCCGCTCCTCCAGCTTCTTCCTGTAGCTGTCCTTGGCCTGCCTGATCTTACGCTGGAGTTCATGTTGAACTTTCCTCTGCTCCTCTCTGTCCCATGAAACAAAAGCCCTCTTCTTCTGGTTCAGCAGGGCTTTAAGCTCAGGGGTCAGGGTTGTTGCTGAAGCACCGAACCCTTCGAGTTGGCACAGTGTTCTCCTCACAGAATTGAATCTAGTCTGTAATGCAGTGGGTCAGACCGTCGATGTCATCTCCATGAGAGCTGCAGAGTGTCTCCCAGTCTGTGGTCTGGAAACAGTTCTGCAGACTCTTTGTGGCTTCATCCGTCCACACTTTCACAGACTTCTTCTGTGCCAGCTGTCTTCTCACCACGGGGATGTCATTTGGGAGCAGACGCACGAGGGTTGTGGTCAGAACGTCCAAGCGGGGGGAGGGGAGTGGAGGTGTATGCATCTTTGACGTTGGCAAACATTAAATCCAACGTCTTCTTCTCCCTGGTCAGGCAATTCACGTACTGAATAAGTGAGGGGAGAGTGGCAGATAAGGAGGCGTGGTTAAAGTTCCCGGTGATGAGCAGGAGGGACTGCGGGTGACGGGTCTGCATCCGGGTCACCGCGCCGTGGAGCAGCTCACACGCAACTTTAAAGACTCAAGATTTCAAAGGAGAAACACTCAGAAATGCAAAAACGAAATCATTTATTATTACATTTGTTCTCTTTCATAAGAAAAATGCCACGCATTCATGTTAAAAACTCAAAAACATCATTCTCATGGGAGGATTTCACACCCTAACCTCTTAGTATACCCAAACTTGCCCGCCCGATATTCTGTTTGCACCTCCAACAGGGGCTGACTAGATCCGGCCCTGAGTTAACCGGATCCCTTTGGATTAGCCTTCCATTGTTGAGGCGGTGTAAACGCAGGGAAAGAAAACAGAGCAAGTGTAGTAACAAGGCTCAGAAGGCAGCCTTTCAGACTTCCACTTCCAATCCTGTTCGTCACAAATGCCCACTCCCTCTTAAACAAAATGGATAAATCGAGACTGCTATTGAGCTAGCGGGCTACACAACACAGCGCAAAGACAGGAAAGCGGGCTCCGGTAAGAGCCAGGAGGACTCTGTGCACAACTGGTATACATACAAACACAGTGATAATAGACAAACACTGCTCCACAGACTTGGAGTATGTTAATTTTATTATTTCTTTTAATTTTTTACATTATGTAAAAACTACTCCAAGCAGTCAAGGTGATGAGAGGACTCCTGTTACACATATATTTAATAAAACATATGTAAAATAGTGAAAACACACAAATGTGTACATCACATCAAAATATTACGTCATGACGGTCTATTTATTAAAAAAAACCCACTTTTAGGTCAAGCAGGATCTTCAGGAAACGATAAATGAAAGACAATATACACAAATTTGACCTGCAATGTGTGTTGAACAGACAATTGACTTGAATGATGTGTGCGTGGGGTCTGTCGCGGGGGGGGGGGGGGGGGGGGGGGGGGTAACCGTGGCAACCCCCCCCTTGTGATGACATCATCACAAGTGACATGTGACATATGATATGTCACATGTGACGCATGATGATGTCATCATGACAAGTGATGATGTCATCATGCACGCGTGATGACATCATCATGCACGCGTGATGACATCATCATGCACGTGTGATGACATCATCATGCTGCATATAGACACCCCTTTGTCTCTATATACAAAAGCCCACTGGAAGTACTTTTAAAAACTTCACTTTATCCAACAACTTACCAAAGTCACAAAAGGAAAAAAAAACATTCAAGACAATGAAAAAATATTTAGGAAAGATTCAAAAGATGTTTGGCAAACGCCCAAACACAGAAACCTCTGGGCAACAACCCAGTGTCACAATGGCACTGGACTGTGTCCAACAAGGAACATCAACCACTGCTCAATCAGAAGCTGGTGGTTCAAAGGATTTACCCATGGAAGCTGTGGATCAAAGCTCTCACAGCGATACCGGCTCTCTCGGGATGACTTCATGGGATTTAGAAAGTAAAGAAAGTTCAACCTCAGACAATTTCAAATGGAATTTGAGGGCACAACAGTCTGATAGTAAAGCATCAGAATGTTCAGATTATATTTCAAAACTCATGAGGGAAGCAAAAGACATCACAAAACCCCTCGGGCGTGAAATGAAAAGAGAGCAGATTTCAGCATTGATTGAAAACATTTTGGACAGAGAAATGAGTCCTAAAGACCGCAGGTCTTTCGAAGAGATCATTACAGGAAGTGTTAGAGCGGGTACTGAGCTTCCAGTTCTATTTCAAATCTGGAGAGTTTATAATACCGTACTTATTTTAGATGTAATCTTTCACTTTGATAGAATTAGAACTATGATTGAGAATGAATTCATGCACGAATGGAACTCTCTTCTGCAACACATTTCATTGACAAGCTTGAAAAGAGGCTAAAACAATTCAGATGGACGCAAAAGAACAAGGATTGGATAAAAGAGTTGATTCAAAACAATCATAGCTTTCTGAAAACAGCCTTCCACAGTTTAATAAATATGAGTTGAAGGATTTTTATTCTGAAAGTTTATCCAGATTCACTTCTGCAATACATGAAATATGGTAAAAGATCAATTACAAGGTAACTTAAGCAGCAATAGTGAATCAGGGGAAATTCAGTGTGAAACTATTTCACAGACTGAACATTTTCTTGGGGAAACAGTGGAATCCATCATGAAAGATGCCCTTACAGAAATCTTTTTCTGTCGAATTAATAACATTACTCTGCCATCACTGATGCCATAAATGAGGTTATCTGTAGCGACAGTACCGTGTCACATGAGGCAAACTTAGATGCTGTTAAAGAAGAAGCTAAAAGCAAAGAGCAAAATTTTATGAAAAAACCGTGGACAAGTGTTAGTCAAAGCTTTAAGGAAAATCAAAAAAAGAGCCTCAGATCCTTTAACTATCAGAAGTATTATCACGTGCATAGATAACTTTTATGCATCAGTATCAATTAATCTTTCTGTCTGGACAGCATTGTCTGGTGAAAAATTATACTCTTTTTTAAGACAAGAGGCTTCAAGAAAAGTATATAAGGACGTTCTATTCAAAATTATCCACTACCACCCAGGAATGAGCCATAAAAGAATCCTTAAACGGATCAAACGCTACCTCTACCAGAATTAGAATCAAAAAAGAGAGAGGAGAGAGAAAGGGAAAGAGTTATTCAAATAAATCTTGGTTTAAATGTAAAAAGTCATCAGAAAAAATAAGAAAATCAGAACAAAATTAAAACTAAAAGAGTCCGTTGAAAAAGTATTAACACTGGTGGTTCAGAAATTTCTGAAGGACTCAGACTGTGTGGAGAAGATTTGTAAAGATTCTGGAAGCAAACACAGATGAGAACATCCTGAAGGATTTGAACACACACACTATGAAAGTATTTTCAAGGAATTGTGTTTAGACTGGCAAGGTCAGAGAGTATGCTTCAATGGGAGATATAGGAAGTGATCAGCTTAATATAGGATTGCTGCACATTTCATTAAGTACATAAAAGAGTTGCAAAAGAAGCCTCGTTCCATCAAAACTGAAAATACAGAAAATCCACTCCAACAGAACCTAAAAGAAAATGGTGGAGAGTGGTGAAAAATTTCTTCAAAAGAAAATTTGTTCTAAAACTAAAACTGAATTTTCAGCAGAAAACAGAGAAGAATCTGGTCAGACCAGCCCAGAAGAGAAAGTTAGAGAGTGTGTTCAGAATGTCATATTGCTGTTATTTCAGAAGCTACTGAAGGACTCTGACAGCGTGCAGACTATCTGTAGAAGAATTCAAACTACAAGTGCAAATAAAATAGTGCTGATAAACTGGGACACACTTCATGAAGATGTATTCCAGAATCTCTGTGAAGAATGGCAAATGTGGAGGACATCAACGATGGAAAATATAGGAAGTGAAGATCTTTATATAATGACTGCTATAAGTTTCTTCCAATGCATATTGACATCAATGTGTAATAAGCCTCAATTCAAGAGACCACTCTGGCAGAGATTTAAATCTCTGTTCTTTTAGATGATATGTTATGTAGAAATATTTTATTTAGAAATGTTAGATACCAAAAAAAAAAAAAAAAAAAAAAAAATAGAAATGTTAGATACCAGTAGGGAATATGTTGTAAAATTGATGTTAGATACCAGTAGGTGAAATGCTTTAAAGGTGATTGTTGAATTAGTCCCAAAAAATTCTACTTTACATCTTATTAGTAAATTATTTTAGGCAATAACATGTAGATGTATATGTGTTGGGGTGGGGGTTATTGGCAATGCCCATTGCCAGTGGGTATTGGTAATACCCACTGGCAATGGGTATTGCCAATGGGTAAATAAAACACAAATGCAATTGGCATTTGCGTTTTATTTACCATGTTTATTTAGTTTTATCAAATGGTAGGTAGTATTGCTCTGTTAGATACCAGTAGGTGAAATGCTTTAAAGGGGATTGTTGAATTAGTTCCAAAAAATTCTACTTTACATCTTATTAGTAAGTTATTTTAGGCAATAACATGTAGATGTATATGTGTTGGGGTGGGGGTTATTGGCAATGCCCATTGCCAGTGGGTATTGGTAAAACCCACTGGCAATGGGTATTGCCAATGGGTAAATAAAACACAAATGCAATTGGCATTTGTGTTTTATTTACCATGTTTATTTAGTTTTATCAAATGGTAGGTAGTATTGCTCTGTTAGATACCAGTAGGTGAAATGCTTTAAAGGGGATTGTTGAATTAGTTCCAAAAAATTCTACTTTACATCTTATTAGTAAATCATTTTAGGCAATAACATGTTGGTGTATATGTGTTGGGGTGGGGGTTATTGGCAATGCCCATTGCCAGTGGGTATTGGTAATACCCACTGGCAATGGGTATTGCCAATGGGTAAATAAAACACATATGCAATTGGCATATGCGTTTTATTTACCATGTTTATTTAGTTTTATCAAATGGTAGGTAGAAAAGACAGTTAAGTAGGTTTGTCTTTTCTTTTATTATATACATCATATAGAATAGAATAGAATAGAATAGAATAGAATAGAATAGAATAGAATAGAATAGAATAGAATAGAATAGAAATACTTTATTCATCCCATGCTGGGAAATTTAAAAAAAGCGATATATACAAAAGATAAGAAAAAAAAAAAGAGGTATCTAATTTTTCCCCTCCGTGAACCGTCACCTTAGCGTGGTGGAGGGGTTTGAGTGCTTGAGTGATCCCAGAAGCTAAGCTGTCTGGGGCTTATGCCCCATGTCAGACAGGTCCTGGGTGACGAGCCAGACTAAGAGCGGTTCAGAACTCCCTTTATGATAGGCAGAAGTCAAGACTATGCTTCATCGATCAGCTGGGCCCCACCTTGGAGCCAAGCCTGGAGCTGGGGCTCACAGGCCAGCCTGAAGGAATGAGGTGTGATCACTCTCCCGTGGGCCCACCTGTAGGAGAGCTCAAAAGGGGCTGGTGCAATATGGTTTGACTGGCAGTCGAAGGTGTATGTCGTGGGAGCCCAAATACCAGTCATGAAACATGCCACGGCATCCGCCTTCAACTGCCACCCAAAACCCAGTCAAGGAATGGCTTTTGGCACTTGGAATGCCACCTCTCTGGGAGGGAAACTTCAGCCTTGTGTCTTGGACACTCTATCAAAGAGAGAGGCAGAGCTGTCTAGAGCTCTTCAAGGAGGTCCAAAAAAACTTAGCAGAGCTAAATGAACTGTGAGGATCAGCTGGGAATCTCTGGCTGAGCCCTCCGTTAGGTGCAAAATTAACATCCGGCAGAGCTTCAAACTGAGAGGTGTAGTGAGTTAATACTCTGGAGATGCCTCCTGCCGGTGACCAGAGGGGAAGACAGAGCTCCTTCTCCTGGCACATAGTCTCTGCTGCTGTTTGGAGCTGTAGTCGCAAGGCCTCAGGTGCCTGTCGTGGTGGCAATCTGCAAACCTTGTGGTGGACACAGAAGTAAGGGGTGCTGTTCAACCGGAAGAAGGAGTGCTACCAATGGACCGTTCATAGGAACTGGACATAGCAAGTGTTGAGGTCACGCATAGGAAATGCTTTACCTCCAGCCCTTGAGAAATCAAGCCAGAGCCTTTTCCGTCACTTCATGATACCTCTGGTACCATATTGGATCAGAGGATCAGATCTGGATATAACGTTCAGTATGCAGGCTCAAACAATACTTTGCACTGAACGAGTCTCATGTGGGTGATTGTCAATGAAGGTCAAGTGAGCGACATCCAGGATCTGTGCTGTGCTGGATTGGAGCTGTGTTAATCCTATAGAGATGACTACCGCCGGTGACCAGAGGGGGAGACAGAGCGCTGACTCCTGACAGCCTCATGGGACAGTCAAACTGCCAAAACTGCCTCCTCCCAACCTGGATTTAAAATTTTAACCTTTTGGTGACCGATGGCAAGAATTCATGCTATTACATATTTCCAAATATGGTTCGTCTCTGCGTGACACCTTCAAAGGAACACTCCCTTTTGCCATAAGCAGATCTGCATCTTCAAAGCACCAGCAGAATTTTACTACAGAAAGCCACCAGATAGTAAAATTTGCTTTTTAATACAATTAATTCTTTTTTTTTTTACTCCAACACCCCTTTAGGGCACATGAAACAGAGTAAACTGGGGAGCTTTCTGTGTGGAGTTTGCATGTTTTCCCTGTTCATGTGTGGGTTTTCTCTGGGGACTCCAGCTTCCACCCACCATCCAAAAACATGCTTCATAGGGTAATTGGTCACTCTAAATTGTTCCAGGATTGTATGAGAGTGTGAATGGGTGTGTGATTGTGGCTCTGCGACAGACTGGCGACTTGTCCAGGGTATACCCTGCCTCCGCCCATCAGTAGCCGGGTTAGGCTCCAGCACGTCTGTGACCCCTAAAGGGACAAGCGGCTAAGAAGATGAATGAAGGAACATGTTTATGGAGAGTAAAACATTAAAACTTATTTAAGGTTTAAGTGATTTATTCTGGAATAATATTACTGCCTGCTTTTATTCTTAATTATGTTAAAAGTTTTGGTTGTTTCTGCAGTTTTAGTGTGTTCAATAAATGTTTAACCTGTTAAGTCTTACTAGTTAACTATTAACAAAATATTGTATGTAAACTATTACAAAATATTGTATAAGTTTACTAGTGACATGCAGCATGCCATCTAGTTCACTAATGAGATATATGTAAGTCCCACTATAGTAACTAGTATGACCAAACAATCACTCTAGTTTACTAGAGACCTGCAAAAATACAAACTAGTGGAGTTTTTGCACCGCTTTAGTTAAGTAGTGCATTTTTTCTTGCTAGTTAACTAATAAGACTTACTTATGTCCCACTAATCAACTGGTTAGCATTTTGCATGTCACCAGTAAAGTAGTACGACATATTGGTCACACTAGTTTACTTGTGAGCTTTACAGGAGCCTTACAAGTGAACTTGTGGAACATTTGCATGTGACAAGTTAACTAGTTGCCTTTTTAGAGTGTCACTAGTTAACTGTAAGCACAAATAGGGACCACTAGTAAACTAGTGTACATTTTTAAACATTAATAGTTAGGTAGTTCACGTTTTTGCCTGTTACTAGCTAACTAGTTGTACTTTTGGCATGTCTAGTTAGTCTTAAAACACCTTGATATCAAAAATGATAAAAAATTTTGCCACAGATGTTATCGTGCAGACGATGTTTTTTGTGTGCTCGCCTTTATGTTAGTCAGGTGAGCACACTGGCTACTTACTGACCACGCCCATGAGGTGTGCAGGTGATGCGTAAGTGCTGGTAGGACACACAAACTGCACTCCTTCTAATCTCATTTTTAATAGCCAGGCTGTTACACTTGAACAGCACTGATGCTCTTGCTCATTCGGCAGGATTTGAGGAATTAAAAACATGAATAATTGTTATGACACGTCTGTGTCTTACTTACTTTACCCTAACTCACCCTTACATGTTGTTTAAAGACCCACTCCAAGGAAAATTGTGTTTTTGATTTTTTTATACATTCTTTTTCTCATGATGGAGGACATAAAAAGAGGATTTAAGATTAAAACTGCATTTCTAAAAATGTCTTTATTAAAACTGTGATCAGTCAGTCAATCAGGCTATTTCCCCAACCCCAAATCCCCCAATTTAAGACAATTAGATTCATGTTTGTCTTAATTTTCCTCGTTATTTTTGCGAAGTGTCCCAAAACCGTACGACTGGACAGCTCCAATATTTTTTTTTCTTTTTTTTTTGCTATACTAATGTCATGCTGGGATATCAACATAGGGCTACTTTTGCGCCAACAATCCTGCCTGCAACCCAAAGCGAAATTTTTCCTGCAGCTCTGCAGAAAATAAGGCCAAATCTAAATTCCCCCTCTTACCTTCCATTTAACCCTCCAAACAGCGATATGGAAAAATTGTGTCTTCAAATCCAGACGTTGCTAACACTTGGTGACATCTTCAATATTCCTTGGTCAGCGTGTAGAAAAAAAAAAGACATACAAACATAGGTGTTATATCTTTAAAAAGTCATGCTAAAACAGAAAGTCGATACTTAAGTTTAAAGCTAAACTTCTGTGTTTCTTCTTCCCAGCACAATGTGGACCAACCTCCAGGCAGAGCGATAGTCAGACAAGTTTGGAAATCACTACAGCTCCAAATACTCTAATAAGAAGCCAGAGAGGTAGGGGGAGAATTTTAATTGGGTAATGTTTTAAAAAATGACATAGACTTCTTGACTTTTGCTGAATACTACAGAATCATAGTTAAAAGACCACTTGGAACGATTTGATAACAGAAAAAATAAAGTTGTTTGAGTGATCTCTATGACCTGTGACCCACAGCACGCAGATTGAAAAAAATGTGCATGAGCATTTTTTATTGATCTGTACAGGTTAGCTCATTTTTTTCCCACAAACAGCCCATATCCACCCATAACGGCAGTTGTGACTAAGCCTTGATGTGGAAACGTGTCCTGGAAAAGCTTCAGCAGAGGCTGTGATTTTCTCTGAGTTTCATGACAGTTTGGTTGAAGCCCTGCCTGAGCTGATTTGGAACAGCGCTGACCATCCCTACAGATCTCCTTAACCAGGAACTTCAGGTGAAGAAATGTGGACCTTCAGGTTAGGTGTGCACCAAACCTGAAGGTGGATCTGGGTGTGTGTCCAAACAAAGCCTCCTGACTCATAGCAAAAGTCTGAGGGGCCGGGGCTTCTTCCACCTGCTGGGAATGCTGTCAGACAGTTGGTTGGCGATTGGCTGATCCTCGACAGGTGAGCACCTGCAAAGGGCGGAGCTTGCAGTGAAAACTCGCTGGTGCAGCTGGTGGTTTCAGACAGTTCCTCTGGGATCCCGGTCTCCCTGTCGAAGTCAAGATGGCTATGTTCAAGAAGTTCTTCCAAAACATCATCCATAAGAAGGACTCCGACAAAGAGCCGGAGCCTGTGAGTCCCAGCATGCACCTCTGATGAGAGCAGGTTTGGATTGGCAAAATCATGAATCTGTTTGTCTGTGAAGGTGAAGGTGAAGGAGAAGGCCAAACCAAAGTATTACGGGACAGTCACGCCTCATCCAGACTTTGACGCCAGCAAAGATGCCTCTGTTCTTCGGAGCGCCATCCAAAGTAAAGGTGAGAACGCTGGAGGGGGTGTCTGAGAGTTGAAGCAGCCTTGGACTCAGCTCGTGTTTCTCATGTTTGTTTGGTTGCTTTCAGGAGTGGATGAAGATGTGATTGTTGCTGTCTTGGTGACACGAAACAACGAGCAGAGGCAGAAGATCAAAGCGGTTTATGAAGCATCTGCAGGGAAGGTGAGTGATGAAAATCAGGTTTCCAGCACAGAAGTTCAAGTGAATTGATAGAAAGTGTCCTAATTTACAAAAACTACTTTCACAATGTCATGTTCATGGAGTCCACATGCACAAAAGACGGACAGAAAAGTTTTTTTTTTCTCTCAATTAAAAACCCACTTCTGTTGTGATGGAAAACTTGAGAAAATCAATCTAAAACGCATCCTAACACTAAAAAACAAAAGAAAACGTCTGAAAAACGTTTTTCTGAATAATATTATATACGGAGAAAAAGTTAATTTGTCATTGTAACAGTAAAATAACAAAAACAAGTGTCCTTTGGTCAGTTCAACATACAGTACATTAACACAATTTACAACTTAAAACAGGAAATCATGACATTTAATTGTCACTAGATTGAAGAAAACATTGCATATAATTGTTACCAGGGATGCAGGACAGATAATGGTTGATAAGCATGGATGATTTCCTGTTTTTTCCAAAAATAATGTAATATTTTAATAAAAATGTGCCCCTTCACTCCACATTTCACCCAAGAACACTTTTGCTATCAAAAGTTACACCATCACTTTTTGCTGGATAGCTTTTACCCGATATGATATGCCCAATAAAAAGTATGTCTAATTTTTAAAAAAAGATCAACATTTGACAATACAGGATAAATCAGAGTAGTTTTCTTTCATTTTTAACTATGGTTTATGCAAAATGGAAAATAAAAACAGGAAGATCCTAAAAACATGCTTGAAAATGACTGAAAAATCAGGAATTTGAGAACAAAAAAATTCCTAAAATAAATAAATAAAGACACAGGAAACTTAACCTGAGGTCCTACTATTCCTGGGACATGTGAGACTTAACCCAAGGACACTAAAAAATGCAACATATTGAAAAGCATGTAAATACTTTTGCTCGGGGGGAAATTACGCGGCGATAGATCTCTGGGGTTCAAACATCTATGGGGCTGGCTAGACTGCGTGTGCAGTTCAGTAAGCTTCTGTCACACGGCGGTAGCAGTAGTTAACACTGGAGATCTCGTCTATGATGTTGCAAAGAAATAAGTAATGAAGTCCCGTTTGAGTGTTGGAAAGTCTGATGAAGAAATCGGGTGATTTAGTGTAAAACGCAGCCATGTGTGTAACTCTTCTATGTCTGCTGTGTGTTCAGAAGCTGGAGCAGAGCCTGAAGTCTGTCCTCAGATCACATTTAGAGGATGTGTGTCTGGATCTGCTCATGTCGCCGGCACATTATGACGCCCATCTGCTCAGGAAAGCCACAAAGGTAACAACATCTGTGTTTTTAAACGCTTGAGTTCTGGGTCACAGTTTCTCGCCCAATTGGGGAGTTTTGTGAATTGGTAGACATAATTTGGATGCTGGTTTTGCCAGTTTTTAGCTAAATTAGTAGTTTTCAAATTATTTTTAGGCATTAAAACTGTCTGGCCACATCACCTAAGATATAAATTTTAATGTGTTTCACATCTTTTCTCCAACTTTGTATCAAAGTCGTTAAATTGAATATCTTTGCTGAGTGTTCTGGGTTTCCCTTCAGGGCCTGGGAACGGATGAGGACACCCTGGTGGAGATTCTGGCAACGCGGTCAAACAAACAGATCGAGAAGATCAAAAGTGTCTTCAAAGAAGGTTTTTAAGACGCTCCACTTTGTCATTCTTCACGCGAGCTCTAAATTCCGAAAGAGGATCAGGATTGTGCAGTTGCAGACCTCGGTCTGCGCAGCAGCTGTAGCATCTGTGAACTGTTGCTTTCCCAGAATACAAAGAAGAGCTGGAGCAGGTCATCAAGGATGAGACCAGCGGCGACTTCACCGAGGCCCTCCTTGCCATGCTGAGCGCCAAGAAGGATGAGGGTGAGAGCGTGGACTTGGACCTCGCCAAGAAGGACGCCAAGGTAAAATCAGTTTGGACACATTCTGTATCCTGAACCACAGCATCACATTTTTCATTTCTCGTGTCCACAGATTCTGTTTGAAGAGAGCAATCATTCTCATGAGATCAACGTTTCCACTTTTATTGAGATCCTGACTACCCGGAGCGGCCCGCAGCTCAAACGGAGTGAGTTTTCCTGCAGACGTTTGAAAGCAGACAAACAGGTTGCCGCTCTCAGACAACCTGAACACACCCAGCAGCAACCTAATCCAAGATCACTTTCAAATAACCACCAATCGAGTGGCTCAAATCCCTTTTTACTTTGAGTCAGTAGCAGCTGCTTGTCTTGTGTGATTTCTGCAGCGTTCCAGGATTACGCCAGGGTCAGTGACACCTCGCTGCCCAAAGCCCTTGAGCTGCAGCTCAAAGGAGACATCGAAGACTGCCTCATCGACATCGGTGAGCTGCAAAGGAAAAGAATTTTCTTTTTCGTCTGCATAGTTCTAAGCTTTCAAAAGCTGCAGACTGTAAAGATATCCAGACAAAAACAAAATACACCCTTCAAACTCCAGCTAAACTGACCAACAATTTTCCTCCAGGAACGACCATTTAAGGTCATAAAACTGGATCTACCAGATTTCAAGTCACATGGAGTAGAGTGCAGGCCTTTAACCTCTTAACACCAATAGCCTCTTATGTGAGCCAGTCCATTTAGTCACAGAATTCCAGTTAAGCAGAATTAACTACTGTAGTAATATAACTTAAAATGGTTTTAAGAGATCAGCCTCATACCATCACACTCCCACCTCCGTGTCTGACTCTATAAGTCTTTGAGTGCTTTAGATGTTTGGTCACGTATTCTTTCTTAGAAGTTTCTCTTTTGTCTCATCTGGATTCTTTTTTTTTTCTTTTTCTCAAAAGTTTTGTGGAATCTTCAGATGTTTCTGAGTCTTTGTGTTGTTTTTACTCTGAAAAACTCTCCCCCAGGGATCCATCTTTGTCTCAAAGTCTCCTTGTGACTGTTAAATCATGAACTCTGACCTTTTTTAAAGAAGGCCGAATGTTGAGAGAAAATTCTTAGCTGTATGGGCTAACTGGTCCATCCAGATGGATCAGAATTGTAGGAAACACCTACAGTTGCTAGGTAAAAGCTGTCTAAAGCTGCAATCATGCCTCCTTTAATCTTAGCTTTCTTTGATAAAATGCCTAAAAATCGTTTGACTTTTTTAATATTTCACAATTTTTATTTTTTATTTTTTTGTTTCCCATCAGCCATTTGCTTTTAGTCTGAAGCCTTACATTTGGCTCTTTAAGAGGGTCACGGGGAAAAACATCTGCTTATTATAATTAATTATTTTCTTTTTATTTATTTTTTCCCTTTAACACTGGAGCTCCAGTGTTTATTAGCACTCCATGAGCCGCTTTTCTCCTTCAGAATCTGAAAAAATGACAGCATGTTAAAGATTTTGTGCTTAAGCGTCACCAACATCAGATGGGTTAAAGATAGAGTTTGTGCCTCAGTCGCTGCTAACTTTTTTGTTTTATAAAACACTTTTTTCCAGTGTTGCATTTTTAGGGGCTGAATAAGTACTCATGTGGAAAAAAAAAAAAAAAAAAAACCCAACCAGTGACTGTTAATGGAAGTCATGTGTTCAGGGGATTTAAAGATTAGTATTCCAATATTTTCCTCATCCTATCACTGTTCAGAGCCAGATTCTAGTCTGCAGTCTGAACGTTCTGCATTTGCAGAGCTTCAACCTTTTTGTGTGAAGAGAATGTATTAGACTTGCAAAAACTAAGTAATCTGGTTAAAACGGGTGTTTTGAATATTTTGAATATTGGAGTCTGTCTGTCTGGTGAACATCATAGAAAAACATTTGCAGCTTCATTCAGACTGTCAGCAGTGATTCTTCTCATGGTTTTTCTCTTTGACTTGCAGTGAAATGTGCCTGGAACACTCCGGCTTTCTTTGCTGAGAAGCTCCACAACTCCATGAAGGTGAGCACGAACATGAAGTTCTCTTGATGGAACAACCCTTTCAATAATGTCAGCCTCCTGTAGAATTTAAGCTTCGAGATGTCCCACTCCAACTATATTTTCATCTATTGTAGTATTGTTCCCAATGGTCCTTTTTAATTATGATTATGCCGTTTTTAACCAAAGCCAAAAAGCCTTCGAAAAGCCTTCATATTTATAAATATTTCTTTGTTTTTGTTTACTTTTTACTGAACAAACTTCCCAAAAATTCAACGTTTGAAGAATAAAAACTGAAGTTTTTCATTTGTCAAGGTTCACAAGTTATTTTTTTATTTATTTTTTTTATTTTTTAATGGAAACAAAGTAAATAATAAAAAAAAAGGAAAGAGAAAGCAAAGTATTGTCAAAATCCAACACTGTTGGTAAATTGTCTTTTAGATTTAAATCGGTGAATAAAATATTTTTCAATAACAGGAAGCACAGACACCCATTTTCAGGGCTAAATTACCTGATGTAAACGTTATGATAAATGTTTTTGTTTTTTTTATCCCAGGTTTCGGAGCTCTTATATTATTTTTCCCATTTTTGTCCATATGGGGAAAAAATCTGTTTTGTCCATTTCAGTCTAGCAGTAAAAAAAAATCTCAGTAAATTTAAAAGCATAAGTGAGTGTGACTTCTTTTCTATGGACATGAATGCTTCCTGATCACATGATTCAATATGTTTCTCAATACACGATCCACAAATCCATACATAAAAAGATTCAACAAATTTTGTGGCTATACAATACAGTCCAGTTCTTTTACCTGAATGGATACAATCCAGGTATTATTAATTTTACATTTAAAGATATAATTGAAAATGTCTTATAGCAGAGACACGTTTGTTTTTTTTTCTATCTTGACTGTTTTATTTGTTGTTTAAAGTGTCCAATTGACCAATTGGAATTGACCTGATTTTTTTTTTCTCTCTCCCCAACAATCACGTTCATATCTGTCGTTTTCAAGCGATACAGTTTTCCAGTACTAGATTAATTTTGTTATTCATGTCTGTATTTACATCTCTTTTCTTTCGTGTTTGGAATCATTTTCAAGATACAACAAAAGTTTAGAAAATGAAATTTCATTACATTTTCTACCAATATACCATGTCTGATGAAAGTATGCCAGGATCCAGCCTGTGCTGTATCTGTTACAGGGCCACGGTACACGTGATGACACTTTGATCAGGATTCTGGTGAGCCGCTCTGAAGTGGACCTGAAGAAGATCATTGAGGAGTACAGGGCCATGTTTGGCCGACGCCTGCAGGAGGACATACAGGCAAGAAAAAAGATCTTTTCTGTACTTCTAACTATGTGTTCACGAGGTACTCTTGCTGAAAGTATTTGTATTCCACAGCAAGACACTAAAAGAGATTACCAGCAGGCCCTGCTTGGATTGTGTGGACCTCACTGAAGATCTGACCTCATCAACCGGACATCAGAAAACTTCCCATCAATTAAAAACTCAAAATGTTATCTTAATATCTTGTGAATCTCGATATTTTGATGGTTTGTCAATAAAATATGATTCTAAAAAAATCTGTATCTTCTTTCAGAAAATAAACCCTTTATTTGGTTTCTTACTACACTGTTTCAGCAGTTACATTCACTTTGGAAAGAAGCTGAACATAACACGCGAAGATGCTTTCTGTCTGAACTTTGTGAACCATTTTGAGAGCTCCTTGTTGCTCATTTAAATGTTTAACTATTAAATATGATTCAAAGCATTCTCTTAGCCAGATTACCGGACAAACAAATTATTCTTGAGGAAAAAATTGACAAGAAAATGTGGTATTTTGTTTTTTGTTTTTTTTTAAAAAAGACATACCAATACTTTTTTCAAAAAAAAAAAGCATTTCAGCTGATCAAAGCTATGTAGAATAAAGAATAAAAAGATTGGTCATATGAATGATTTTCGTAAATTAAATAATTGTGTTTATTAGATTCAGAACTGATGTTTTAGTGCGCTAAGAAGTTGATTGTAAGGGAAGTTTTTATAAATAAAGTTTTGGGTGAAAAACAGAACAATACTGCGCAGGCGCAACAATTACCGTCAACACTCGCACGTGACGTGTCCGGAAGTGTCGTGGCTTAATGGATAGATCTGTTTTTTTAATCTAATCGTTTTTGTTTCTCCGTGGTACTTTAGTCAAGTTTAAGCGAAACATTCTGAATAATGTTGTCTTGAGTTATCAGCCGGACCTGTTTGTTCGTGTGTCCGTCTCACAGCTGTTCCAAACTACAAAGAAAAAAACCTTTTCTGTCGAACCAGCTGGTGAGCTAGCAGCTAACTTCCAGACAGAGACAGGAGTTTGACCGAAAAATGTCGGCTTTTCATTCGGAGGCAGAGACGTCCTGCTAGCCTGACGCGGGTGGCCGTTTGCAGTAATGCGGTGAGAGCGATGTGACGGACGCTGGAAGTGTTGGTGTCCGGGGCTCAGAATGGAGGAGAAGTACAGCAGCAATGTCCTGTCGGGGGGGAAGCTGGGCATGGTGGAGGTGCCGGACTCCAGGTAACACCTGCATGCATCACATCTACACCTGATCTGCTGCGGCTGTCCAGCACTGATGGTCATTGCAGCTCCTGACATGCTGTTAGCCTCTAATGAGCTCTGGACTCATAAAAATGTCTTTTATTTTAATTTTTTAGAACATTTTTGGGGAAAAAAGCAAAACTTGAAGAAGTAAGAAGAATATTTTAAAGATAAAGTAATGTTGCAAAGTTCCTGAGGTATGATGCCCTGAAGCTTCTGTGAACCTTAAGAGTCAAAGATGCAAATCAATGACAGTAATTATGAATGTTCATCATTTTTATAGGTGAATGAATTAACTTTCATCAATTGTCTTAACTTAGAAAATTAGTTCATTAGATCTTTGCATCAATTATTTAAACCGTTTTTATCTGTTCTTTTAAGGAAAAAACTGCTTTGACTGTATTTTAATACATTACTTGTTTTTTAGTTGTGTGAAGAATATTTTTCAAGTAGGAATCTGCCAAAAAAAAAGTAATTTTTTTTATGTTGGTATAATATTGGTAATCAAATGGAAAACAAGCAAAATCACATAAATTAATCTTTTTGGCCACCTACAATTTTTAGAGTCTGTTTTCATTTTTATTTATCTTCTCTTTGCACCCTCAATCTTTAAACTTGGGTCTTAAAGTAAAGAAAGTTTTGTTTCTCGTTCGCCTTTATTAGTTTTTATTTTATTTCATTTTAATTTGGCACCTTTTAAATTAAAAATCACGAGGCACAACACAGAAAATAATCTGAAATTAAAACGAAACAAATGCAGCAAAAATAAAACTTAAAGCAATCTGCATAAATAAACTTACAGAAATATGTGAAATACAAACATGGAATCAATAAAACGGAAGCCCCTTAAAGCTGGTTTGAATAAAGGAACCGCTGAGACAACAGCATGACGACACAGGCGGGCCCTTCTGCATTTTAGGAGTTAAGCCTGGATGACATCTCCCAACTTTAAAACTGGTTTTAGGCACCAAGAAGAGGTTTTAGCCACCAGGATAACTTCAGAGTAAAATGGTTTCATGTTTCTAAAAGTCAAAGGTTAAAACACTCATTTTCAATGTAAGATGACAATAGTGAAAGTGTGTTTGTCACCCAGCTGATGCTTAAAGTCCTTCTGCAGCATCATGAACAGTTTGAAAGCAAGTGAGTTAAATAAGCATTATTATCAAGAATAAATAGAAGTCTAGAAGATCACACCTAGCAAGGTTTTTGAGGGTTTACTGTACTGATGAACCTGAAACGTCAAGTGTTGCTTCATTTGACAAGTTTTTTTTTTTTTTAAGAAATGATTGATTGTGTTTTTGCTGAATCAATGTGGAGATCCATATGCAGAACCTGCTAAATCCCTTTTTAGGGTCACATGGCTGCTGGAGCCTATTCCAGCTACTGTTAGATGAAGGCAGGATACACCCTGAACAGGCCGCCAGTCTGTTAACATATGAAGTGTGTTTTTGGACTGTGAGAAGAAGCAGGAGTGCTCGGCGAAAACCCACACATGCATGAGAAGAACACACAAACTCCACAAAGAACCCAGCCGAGAATTGAACCAGGGCCTTCCCACTGTGAGGGAAGACCGGAACCACTGCACCGCGTGCAGTCTTTATTTTATTTTATTTGTTAAATAGAAAAACGTTTTTAAATATTTGATAAGTTGACCAAGCAAACAGAGGTCAAATAAGACAACGTCAAACCAGACTAACTCCAGAAAACAAAGCCTCTCCTGGCATTTCTCTTCAGAACATGCCGGCACCAGTTTTTATCGGAGCCTCCAGGTCCTCTCACTCCAGAAAACCCTCCAATGTCAAACAGACTCGAGGAATTGTGTCTATGAATGTTCATCAGAACTATAGAAAACGTCTGGAGATGTTTTCTTTCAGCACTATCTATCCCACAGTTGAGTATGGGCATTGACTGTATAAGAGAACTGGACTGAGTAAGTTCCAAGAAGCCAAAAATAATAGACTTATATTGAAAAATAACAGCAATTACCATTACCATAACCATTTTTGCTCTGATGCATTTTTTAACATACTCTTCATATTTTTTGTAATGGAAATCATTGAAGTTAAAAAGGGCCGCCAAAAAAAAAAAACAAAAAAAAAAGGAATATTACGAGTTTTTTTTCTCGTAAATTTACAAGATTAAAGTCAAGATGAGCCTATAGTCCTGCAAGTGAACACTGTGTGCAGCAGCAGACGACTAAACTGTGAAAAGCGTGTTGGTATTTAACAGGTAAACTTAATGTTTATTTGATTTTGAGTCACTTAAAGGCTCAGAATTACTTTGTTTTTGACACTGATTTAGTAATGAAGCTTCACAAGATTCTTGAGCTTTGATCTTTGAGCACAGCTCTGACAAACAAACTTTTTTTTGTTAATTTAACTTTTTTCTCATATAATTACAACTTTAAATTTGGTAAATTTACAAGTTTTAATCTCACAAATTTACCAGATTAAAGTTGTAAATGTACGAGAAAAAGTCATAAATTTAGTCTTTGACTTTAAAAGTAATTAATATACAACTTTTTTTCTCGCGAATTTAGGAGATTTAAAGTCATACTTAAAATAAAATGTTTGTAAACTGGCCCTAATACTCCATTTTATAAAATGACCAATCAGACTTTGCAAAAGAATTAGAATGTCAGATGTTCAAAACATTTGACAGATTCTCCTGAATCTGCTTGTAAGTGGGAGGGGTGTGGCCTTCCAACAAGCTCACTCCTGATTGGTTCCACAGAAACGTTGAATCACTGCTTACTGACGTCATCTGGTTCCAACATGGCGATGTGATCATTATGAAAAAATGAATTCACTTAATTTAATTGGAACTGGAAGTAAGCCGTTTTCTACAAGTGATGTCACACTCCCTCTGTCCAGTTCTCTTATACAGTCAGTGGTTAAGGCTGAAGTTCAAACTCGTTGATCAGTTATAACGTCAGTGGTTCCAAACTCTTGGTATAAACTTGTGAGAATGACCACACATGAACGTGAGTTCCCATGATGCATCTGTGTCTCCTGACAGGTTAACGAAGTACATCGCTCTGCTGGTCGTCTCCAAGGTTCTCAAAGCTTTAGGAGTCTTTGAATCGTATGACATCTTAAAGTTTGTTCACATAGTTCAGTTCATCTTCATCCTAAAGTTAGGGTGAGTTCCTTCATTTCACTGGAGTGGGATTAGTCAGACTGCAGTCTTTGGGACTTCATGTGGTTTCTTCTTTTTCCAGGAGTGCTGTTATTCTGCTTTTCTTTCAAAAGCCGTTTTCATCTGGAAAGATCATCTCTAAAAGACAGGTGTGTTGGATTCCTTTAAGTCCCGATCTTTGCCAGCAGGAAGGAGAGCAGAAAAGAAAACTGCATTTCTCTCTGATCTTTATTGTGATGTTTTCCAGTGGATAAAGCTGGTGAAGCACGCCGTTTTCAGCTGTGTGGTCTCCCTCCTGGGCTTCTTTGGCCTGACGCTCTGCGGTCCTCTGAGGTAGAGTCCAGTCTGTTGATGTGGAGCTGCAGCTGCTTCCCTGTGTTTATCAGAGTGTCTCCTGCAGGACTCTGCTGCTGTTTGAACATGCTGACGTGGTGGTCGTCGCGCTCCTCAGTGTTCTGTTTACAAACTCTGGAGGAGGACCGTCCAAAGTAGGAGGCTGGTTCACTCTTTACATGCTTTCATTTTTGTTCCAATCCTGACTTTTGTTTCTGTAGCCATCTTTAATGCTACTATATGGCGACTTAGTTTTCTTTTTTTTTTGTGGTCCCTCAGACCAGAGGAGCTGCTCTGTTCATCATTGCCGTGATCTGCCTCCTCCTCTTCGACAACGACGACCTCATGTCCAAAATGGGAGATCACCGTAAGATCCTCGGTTGTCGTTGTTGTGCAGAAACGTCCTACTGGCTGCTCTGTTTAACTTTACTCCTGTCTGTGCAGCTGAAGGACATCACGACAGCGCTCTCACTCACTTCCTCTACACGGCCATCTCTTTTTTGGGTGTAGCAGATCATAAAGTGAGGCTTTTTTGAATGTTTAGTAACGCTGGTGCAGGCTTTGCGTTGTGACTGTCCCGTGCTCTGCTCCCTGTTAGGGTGGAGTCGTGCTCCTGGTGGCGTCTTTGTTCCTGAAGGTTGGCTTCCACACGGCTGCCAGGAAGTTATCGGTGGAGATCGGAGGCTCCAAACGTCTCTACGCCCTGGACAGCTTAGTTTCAGCCATGGTGCTGCTTCCCTGGGTGATATTCCTGTCTGTGACCACAGAAGTGAGTTAAGAAGAGGAGATGGGGGATACTTGATGCTTGATGAAACTCTGATTTTATAATCTTATCAATTTACTAGGTTTTAGACAGCATTTCTCCCAAGAAAGCCCAATGTTCTGTCATCTTTGTAGTCTCCTCAGCATCTATTGCAATTCATCAATATGCCTGTGAGCGCACAGACACATGAAAGGTGGAGGAGGAAGTGATGTGGTCCTCCACTGGATAGAGTTAGGCAATAAAAAGGCGAAAAATTTAATAAAAATGTAAAAAAACAGGGTGAATTTCATTCTGGGGTGCAGCTGAATACATTAAATATCTTTCCAGTAACTTGCTTTCTATCTAGTTGTCCACTCTCTTGGTTTCTCTGTGTCTGAAGGTCTGAATTTCTAAACTACTTCAGTAAGTTTTCATCATTTTCAGTGTTAAAATATATTTTTCTGGACAGAGTTTTCTGTATAAATTCAGTTTTGCACCGATGGCCGTGCGACCACTGGTCTTCTAGTTTGGAACGCCAGGGAGAGGAGTCACTCAGTCCTTTTCTCTTATACAGTCAATGGGTGGAGTGTGACCTTGAACCTGTTGGGGCATTAATACGTCAGGGCTGTGGGCGTGAACACATGGTGGTGTAACTTTATGCACAATCACCCCCATCTCTTTCTCTAACCAGAGTAAAGTGGAGTCGTGGGCGTCGCTGGTCTTTCCGTTCGGCATGGTCATCTTCTCCGTCATGATCCTGGAGTTTTACGTGGACGCCGTCTGCAGCGCAAAGATGGAGGCTCCCAGGTGCGCTCGCTACGGCACCTTCGCGCTCTTCTCCAGCGGCCTTCTGCTGGCCAACTTCTGGACCCACCCCCTCACCGATCAGATCCGCTCCATGAGCATACCCCCCAAGCTGGTCAGCACTGAGCACGTGCTGTCTGGTGGAGTGATGGTCAGCGCCGTCTTCTTCTTAATGTGTAAGTGACGGGAAGTGATGCGTCTGCTCCTGCAGCGTGACCCCATCCCAACCCAGCTGTCTGACCTCTCTGCAGCCTCCAGCATTCTGGCAGCTCCCTCAAAGAAGGGGCAAAAAGGCACCTTGGTGGGGTACTCCCCTGAGGGAACGCCTCTGTATAACTTCATGGGGGACGCGCTGCAGCACACGTCCCAGTCTCTGCCGCGGTTCATCACAGACTCGCTCAAGCAGATCCTGGAGGAGTCCGACTCCAGACAGATCTTCTACTTCCTGTGTCTGAACCTGGTACGTGTGCGTTTGTCAGGGGAAACGCTGTTTCCATCTTCCAGTTTTTGAGGTTCTTGGTCTGCTCTCAGGCCTTCACCTTCGTGGAGCTGTTTAACGGCGTTTGGACCAACAGCCTGGGGCTCATCTCCGACGGCTTCCACATGCTGTTCGACTGCTCCGCTCTGGTCCTGGGCCTGTTCGCCGCCCTCATGACTCGCTGGAAAGCCACCAGGATCTTCTCCTACGGGTGGAGTCTCCTTCATGACTGTAGCCCTTCACCTGGAGCTCCCAGACTGACTGAAGTTGTTTTCCAGGTTCGGTCGAGTGGAGATTCTCTCTGGGTTCATCAACGGCCTGTTCCTGATGGTCATCGCCTTCTTCGTGTTTATGGAGTCCGTCACGCGGTTGTTGGATCCTCTCCCCGAACAGACATCGACACAGGACATGTCCTGGTTACGGTCCAGGTTTGGCAGAACGGTGATGACTTATGTATCTCGTCTGTTTAGCAGATGTCCAGTTTTTATAGCAGAGACGGCTCCAGGATGATGTTGAGGAGGACATCCTCCTCTGCTGTGAAAACAGTCAAATCAGAAAATCTCTTTAAAACAAGAATAAAAGAATAATTTTTTACTGATCTACCTCTGGACTTGAACATGGTCAGTGTGTCTTTTAGCTGCATGGTCCTTCCCCTCCAGCAGAAGGTCTGAAAGTCTTTCCTTTTCTGGGATTGAAACTAAATCTACCGTCACAGCGGGTTCAGAAATATGTGTTCAAGCAGCCACTTTCAATTAAAAGTCTATGTAAACACGAGTTCTGGGCTAAACAAGTTTTTAAGTCAGTTTTGGGCTCTACATACAAAACCTGCTTCCATCAAATGAAACTCTGTTGAATCAGTTGAACTTTGATCAATCAGGGACTTGGGTTTGGCAGTGACGTCCCTTTTGAGGGCCAACCGTTTAAAAATATATCATGTAGGAGAAGTCAATAATTGTAGTTTATTTCTGACTGGAATTCTATGAATCTTTCATATTTTAGAATAGAGCTGTGGACGAAAAAGCCTGGAGCAAGACTGCAAAATCAAGTGCATTACAGTCTTGATTTTCCAATCAGACAATAATTCTCTGTGCCATACAGGAGGACATCATTACTGCTCTTTTAGGGCTTTATTTAAAATCATTAGCTGCATTTCCATTAACTCCCTCATACCTTTCAAAGTTTCAGATCTAGAAAAAGTTGAACATGATGCTGATGTCTGCAGGACCTGAAGGCCTCACTGCAGATGCAAAGCAATGATCTTAAAGTCCCACTCTGATCATCTTTTGGTCTATTATAATATTGTTCCCTGTGGTCTTTTTAATTGTTATTTTGCTTTTAACCAAAATCTAAAAACCTGTGTCATTTTCTAAGACGTAGTTTCTGCAGAGCGGCAGGAACTCTGTTCACACGTTCTCCTGCTAGCTTACACCGACTCCAGGCTAACATTGCTGGTGCATCAAAATCATCCATCAATATCAGAGCTCTCCGGCTGAACGGTTTTGATCCAGATTCCAGTTTAGACGAAGAAAACAAAGATGTTCATGGATCTGTTGGTCTGCCAGTGGATGCATCAGGAGGGGGCGGAGCTTTTCAACAGCATGTTTTCACCATGATTTGAATAAAGAAATGCTCAGAAATGCAGTTTTTAGCTTAATTTTCTTTATATCTCCTTCATTATGACACAAGAACTTGTTACAAACAGCATTTTCCTCGTAGTGGGTTTTTGAGGCCTCCTTCTGCCCCTCTGCTCACTCACAGCTTTCTCTCTGCAGCCCGTGTCTGTCGGGGGCCTGCTGGTCAACCTGGTGGGGATCTGCGCTTTCAGCCACGCCCACTCCCACGGCAGCAAAAGCTGCTCGTCACACGACCACGGACACTCGCATGGAGAGCACGGCCACTCCCACGGCGGACATGGCCACTCCCACGGCAGCCACGGACACGCCCACGGCTCTCTGACCGGCGGCATGAACGCCAACATGAGGGGTGAGTCTGAGGAGCGCGCTCAGAGCCTGAGCCCGGAGCCTGACCCGCCTCTGTCCTCCGCAGGCGTCTTCCTCCACGTGCTGGCCGACACCCTGGGCAGCGTGGGCGTCATCATCTCCACCCTCCTCATCCGACAGTTTGGATGGTTGATAGCCGACCCCATCTGCTCGCTCTTCATCGCCACTCTCATCTTCCTCAGTGTCATCCCCCTCCTGAAGGAAGCCTGTGAGGTTCTTCTTCTACGAACTCCTCCGGAGCATGAGAAGGAGCTCAATGGCGCTCTGGAAAAGGTGCAGCCATCTCCTGAAGTCCTACAGCAACTGTTTCAAGAAGCCGCCTCACAATGAAGTTCTCCTCTTTCAGATCGACAAGCTTGAAGGAGTTCTGTCACACAGAGACGCTCACTTCTGGAGGCATTCTGCCAACATGGTCGCCGGCACCATCCACCTCCAGGTCATGTCAGACGTGGTGGAGCAGAGGATCACACAGCAGGTCAGTCCCTCTCACCTCCCTCTAAAACACTGCTGTTGCTCGTCCACAGACTGACCCTGTCCTCCTCTAGGTGACGGCGCTCCTGAAAGACGCGGGGGTGAACAACCTGTCGGTGCAGGTGGAGAAGGAGGCGTACTTCCAGCACATGTCCGGACTCAGCTCCGGCTTTCACGAAGTCCTGGCGATGACGCAGCAGATGGAGTCTATGAAATACCCGAGCGACGGCACCTGCATCATGTAGCTTCAGTCAGACGGACCAAACGGGACGGCGTCTCTGAGAGACCGCCGAGTGTACAGAGGACGCTTGTGAAAAATAAATCTGCTTATGTTTCTTTCTTCTCTGCTGCAGATTTTCCTCAGCATGTTTTAGTTCTGTCATCTTTTGCTCATCCAGAAGGAAATGGCTTAAAACAGAGAAATGGAGTTATAGAGATGACAGTTATACTTAAAAGCAAGGGGTGGGGCCATTATTTAAAAAAATATATATATCATTGACTCTATCTAAGAACTGGACTGAGTGTGATGTCATCCATATTTTGTTCACAATACGAGCGCAACCATGTTGGAGCCAGATGATGAAGTCATCGTTTCTATCTATCGCTAATCAGGAGTGAGTTTGTTGGACGGCCACACCCCTTCCACTTGACAGTGAGTTTTGGAGAATCTGTCAAACAATTCTAGATTATATTTGCACAATATTGTTGTAAAAATGTGCGAGCAGTAGAGGAACGCCACATTTACATCTGTCATGATCAAGTCTTTCAAAATCTACTAATTCCAACATTTTTTTTAATAAGTGATGCTTTAGGAGTTGGAAAGATCCAATTTCTGTGGAGGATTTTTTATTTTATTTATTTATTTTTAATTTTAAAGTGAAATGTAAGATGGCAGCCTCTTCCAGAGGTCAAAGGTTCAACTAAACTTTTGAATTGCTTGTGGACTTAACCTGGTGATGTGTGGGAATCTTCCAGAAGATTACTCAAACTAAACTTTTGCTTTCCCATCGAGGAAAAAAAAATTCCACAAAATTGCCAAAGTCACAGGTCCTGTGACCATCCCATAATATTTTTAAAAGTACATTTTGGTGAGTTTTTGAGTATGTGGTGTTACTGCAAAAGCAAAATTTGCTCACCAAGGAAGATTTTAAAGATTTATCAGATTATTCTGACCAATAGAATAACTGAATAATAGCTGTTTATTTCTCTATTGAAGTATATGGACTTTGGCTTCTTGGAATCATTGACTGTATATGAGAACTGGACTGAGTGACCCCTCCCGCCCTTAGATTCCAATCAGGAAGTACCTGTTGGTTCCAGAAAGCTAAAATCCTATGGACTTCTATAGTCAGTTATTCTGTTTGTCAGAATAACCATTCTCACTGATACTTTTTTCTTAACGCGTTCTTGATCATTTTTTTTTCAAGTTTTCAGATGCATCAGTAAAAATAGGTGATCCCTGAGTTTGCTTTCAGTAGAAGAGGTGTGGCCTTCTAACACGCTCACTAGTGATACTGACCAATGACTGACCAATCACAGCTTACTGAGGATGTCTGGTTCGGACTTGCCGACTGAATTAGTTTCATTTCCCCAGAACCGGAGGTAAGACATCATCTATCAGTCCAGTTCTCTATGTACAGTTAATGCTTGGAACCAGTGGGGACTTCCTGATGGGGGGGGGGCTCGGTCCAGTTCTCATAAACAGTCAATGGGCATGACCAAATCCAGAAAGACTGATAGCTCAGTCTGAGTTTTCCTCAGAGAAACTTTTAAATCATATCTCCAGATTGAAATACAGATTTTAAAAAAAGCCAAAATTCAACACTTTTTATGTATTTAATCAGATTTTTTTATTAAAGAAAATGTAGAAGTTATGAGAGGGAAGAAGTCTTCCTCCTTTGCTGTTTACAAACAGTGAAGGTGGTTACCGGGTAAACCGTACAGAAGCAGCGGAAGCAGAAAAAGGACAAACGTGTTTCATGAACCAATGATCTTTCAATGATTTGGTGTGTGAATGGAGAGGATGACTGCTGTTTCCACCGATGGAGTTCAGTCCTTTTTTCCAGCTATGAGTCCATGCCTTCAGGATCATCCTCTTCAGCTCTTTTCTTGGCGCCCCCCCCCAGTCCCCGAAACGACCTCGGCCTCAGAGGATCTACTTTTGTTTGGTTCCATCTCAGTCGCTTCAGAAACAGAGTCATGTAGAAGAATGTTTTGCATTACGGAGCATTAATCTAATGCAAACGAATGTGAGGAGAGCTGCTGCAGCGGAGGCAACAACACCGAGTTGTTCTGTCCAGCCGTGGGAATGGGGGGGGGTTAAGTGTGAATGTGACCTCCTACTGGATCTCATTGGAGCTCACCGTGCTGGCCTTCACCTTCACGCCTGCAGGGAGAACAGACGTGTCAGATTCGTGCGCCGTGTTTCCTCCGGAATAATCGGAACGAGGTCGATGACCTGGACATGGCCCCCCCTGCAGGATGATGTCATCAATAGCAATGTCGCTCCTCACAGACGACCCCCGGGTGGCTTCAAATATAATCTGTTGCACACAAAAAAACAGAGTTATTTCATGAAAAGGAGCATTTGTCTGATTCAGTCAATGTGAGGAACACTCGGACCTTCTTCAGAGGTCTTAGACCTTCTAGACTGAAGACTTTCAGAAAATTGTTGCACATTTTAAAAATTTTAATCAATTTTTTATCCTGTTTAAAATTCCCTAAATACCTTAAACTTCAGCAAAATGATCATTAAGACATCAACAAACAGGCTGATGCTTTCTTGACCGTCTTACAATTTATTAGGCCTTTCTTAAAAAGGATTTAAACTAGAAATCTGTTTAAAATAATCAAAACTCACACTGTAACAATTTTAAGCTTTTTTCCCTTTTTGCGCATGCAATGATTTTGGATTATTAATTTCTTTAAAAAAACAGCATTTAAATGTATTAAACTACTTTAGTATTATTTTGTAGCATTCTAATAACTTTCTTCAAGGATATTTGTTTGCAAATATTTAACTTAATTAAGCAGCCTTAATTAAGTTATATAGTTGATCCGTTGCTGATTTAGAAGTTTTGGTCACTTTTAAAGAAATTAACAGTCTATCATCTTATTGGTTCATTTGAACAGTGAGATTGAAATTAACAAAGAAAATCAATAATTTATGTATTTAATTTTATTGAGGGAAATAAGTATTTGATCCACTAGTAACTATTAAGAGTTCTGGTTCACACAGACACGTTAGACTCTCCTGATCACCTGGATTGAAGACACCTGTTTGAACTGATCACCTGTAGAGAGACACCTGTCCCAAGAATCATCCATCAGTCAGACTCCAAACTCTCCAACATGGAGGGACTAAAGAGCTTTCAGTGGATTTAAGGGAAAATATTTTAGACCAGAATGGACCGCAAAACCATCAGCAACAAGCTGGAGGTTAAAGGTCACAAGTGTTGGAGCCAAAATCCAAGAACATGAGCATCAATCCACCTGTAGGTCTGGAGCTCCGTGATCATGGAGCTCTGAGATCATGAGAACAGAGAGAAATCGTCCTAAAACAACACGGCAGGAGTTATTGATGATGTGGAAGCAGCTGGAAAACCATTGGTGATACTTTACACTGCAATTGTTAAACATTTTGCAGTTTCTTAAGGAGAAAATCTGAATAGATGATACGAAAATGAATGATTTAGAAAACATTAGCAAAGAATAATGGACCATGATTCCTCCTGAGATGTGGAGAAACTTGATCAACTATAAGAAATGTCTGACCTCTGTGTTTGATACGAGTTTTGCCACAAGCTGAGAGGGATCAAATACTTATTTCCTTCACTGTAATTCAATGGTGAAATATTGAAGCTCATCTCTACAGGTCTCTCATGACTTGTCTTGCCTGGTGGGGTGTGTCCCACTGGTACTGCACTTGGCCCCTCAGCCAGGCGATGCTTTGCTCCCCGCTCTGTTGCCATAGCAACGTCTCCTGGCCTTCTTCGTTGAGGAGGACTCTGAGCGCGCCCGTGCCCGAGCCGTACATGTGGTAAAAGAACTGCAGGCACTGAGGGGCCCGCCCCCCCGCAGCGGCCGGGACAGCAGCCGCGCACTTTGTCCGGGCAGCATGGGCGACGCCTCCATGTGCAGGTAGTATCCTGGTGAGAGGTGGGAGGAGCTATCTACCAACGGGTCTTCGTGGTTGGATGTGAGGAGCACAGGTGCATCTCTTTGATCAGAATATCCGTTTTTATTTATTTTAGGATCCCCATTAGTCTTAACTAAAGGGGAGACTACCCCTCCTGGGGGGTTATTCCACTCAAAAAAATCTGGGTTGAAACCAGCATCTACAGAGTTCTGGAACCTCAAGTCCAAACCCTCGGGTTTTCCTCCAGACTCCTGGACCTTCACTTAAAATGGAAATGAAGTTTGTTCCAGATTTTTCTAAGTCCAGGTGAGAAGTTTCAGACATTTCCATCTTCCAGGTGTAAAGGTCAGAGGTTAAACTCATACAGTTGGTATCTGTCAACAGCCATCTTCCTTCCCCTCCTCCTCTTCACGATCATGTTTTGAAGATCAAGATTCTGGTTAACCAAGCAGGATCTTCTTCACTTTCAGTTATGATCATTCAAATTTTTAAATTTCCACTTTTAAGTTGATCAATCTCCCAATTTGAATGTTTTTGTTGATATTCTGCTGAAATGGATGCACCTGTGCTGCAGGTGAGCTGCAGAAGCAGGAAGAACTCCTCACCCAAACCGCTGGTGTGGTCCGCTCTGGGCCCGGTGTAGGAGGTGGGGGTGGGTCCTCTCCTCCTCTGCCAGTCAGCAGCATCTCTCTCCCTCTCCTGGGAATAACCACACAGTCCCGCCTCAAAGTCGCAGTGTCCCGGAGGAGGTGGAGACGACGAACCTGAGGGGAGAAATCAAAGCAGAACCTTTAAAAAGGTGTTCCTCAGGGGGCTCGCAGGTGAGGAGCTGTTACCTGCCGTCAGCTCGCAGTCTCCCAGGCTCACGCTGATGTCGTCCAGAGCCACAGAGCCGCAGTCCCAGAAGCTCCTGCAGGTGCTGACGAAGGCCACCTGAACAGCAGATCAGAGCGTCAGGTCTGATCCACCAGAACCTTCAGCCAAAAACTCAAACTGAAGAAAGTAATCAGACCCTTGTTTCAAGAAAAGATGTTCTATTTTTTGTTTTGCACGAAAAATAATCTTATCAAAAAAGTTTATTAAAAGCAAAATAAGAAGATATGTCTCATTGACTGGATTCTTTTTCTTAAGATAGGAATTGTCTGTAAGACTTTTTCCTATTTTTGGCTTATTTAAATGAATTCTGTCAATGAGATATAAGTTTTTGACTTGTTTCAAGATGCTTGTTTTTGCAGTGAAAAGCCTTAAGGGGGAAAAAAAAGGTTTAACCCCAAAAACTCAAATCAGAGCTTTCATCCTCTTTAGTTTGTAAAAGATTTTAAAAGCCTTTTTCTGTGTTTTCATGGTTACCGCACGAATACTCCATGCCGGCTGACTGCAAGTTCTGCTGCAGGAGATGGTAAGGAGCAGAGTTTACATGTGAGCTGAATGAGATCGATGCAGGAGACGAAAACTACGGTGGCCTAGAAGTGCACCAAGCAAAAATGTATTAAAGATCATGATTAAAAAAGCAAAACAAATTACCAAAAGTTACATTTCAGAAATCAAAGTAAAATTCCAAAAAACAAAATTTGAAAAAATCATTTTAGAAAAACAAAAGTAATTTCCCAGAAATTGAAATGAAATGTAAAAAAAAACAGACTTGGATATTGAAATGTGAGGTTTTTTTTAAATGCATCTTCAATGTCTGCATGCTTATAAAGTTTTATGATTAGTATGAAGCAAATCAGTATAGCTTCATGAGACATAATTCTCAGTTGAAATGATGGACAAACGTCGTCATCCAATCAGTGAAGACCCATTGCACTAACTTTTCTTGTTTTTTTTCAGTTTTTAGCATTTCATTTAGAATTCTGAAAATAACATGTTTTCTGAACTGTTTCATTTTTATTTTGTTTCTTTTATTCATTCATGCATTCATTCATGTTTTTGACCGTTTGTCACTTTCAGGGTCACAGGGGAGCCTGAACCTGAGCCCGGCCACTGTTGGATGAAGGCAGGATACATCCAGGAGAGGACCCAGTCTGTCGCAGGAACTCAAACGCACATTCACATTCTCATTCACACCTCGGGAAAATTTAGAGCACACGTGTCAAAGTCAAGGCCCCCGGGGGTAATTCTATCCAGCCCTCCAGATGATTTTATACAGTCATCATTAGAGATGAATGATGTTATCTTACACATATTTCTACCTTCTGTGGTTTCGACAAAATATATTTTTACAGAATAAAATATTTAAAGTTATTTAAGGTTTGAGTTTATTTATTCTGGAATAATGTTCCTGCCTGTTTTTATTCATAGTTATGCTAGAAAGTTACAATTTAAAGGTTTTCAAATTTAGTGTTTGGGTGTTCAGTAAAAGTCTCTCATGTTCGACCCATGACCTAAGGTGTCATTTGGATTTTGGCCCCCTGTGTTATTGAGGTTGACACCCCTGATTTAGAGTAACCAATTAACCTATTTTGTTCATTTTTGTTAGAATTGTGGTCTGGTTTCTGGAATTTTGTCTTGCTGTCTAAAATGTTTTTTTTTTTTTTTTTTTTGTGACCTTCAATATGTTTTTGCCTTGGGTGATTTTATTTTTTATTTTTTTTATTTACACTTTAGGGCAGGGCTGCTCATTCCTGGTCCTCGAGATCTACCACCCTGACTATTTTCCAGATCTCCAAGCCCTGCCACCTGCTGATTGGCTCAGTCAGATGTCTCCACAATCTGATTGAAAGGACACACCTGGTCCAGGTAATCAGCAGCAAGCAGTACAGGGAGAGCTGGAAAACAGGCAGGGTGGTAGATCTTGAGGACCAGGAATGAGCAGCCCTGCTTTAGGGGCACGGTAGGAAACAGCCAAGTGTTCACGTCAGATTCCTGGATAGTTTTGGTTTCAGATTCCAAGTATTTAACACCCCCCACCCCAAAATCAATCAAATTCATTTTTAAAATGTCCCCGTGATGACTTTCATATTTGCTTGGTCATAATCTGACATTAATCTCTCCTGCTGCTGTGTGGAGAGCATCCTAATGGTGGAGTGTGTGGTACCATTAACACAGCCTGGAGCATCACTGGCTGCCCCCATGAGACCATCTCTAAGACACGCTGCCAAAAAAGAATTGCAGCAATCCTCATAGACCCCGCCCATCACCTGCCTTACCAGGTCAACCCGATCACACACAAACAACTAGTTCCCCCATATGGACCCTACAAACCCTCTAACCCAGGGTGTCATGCTCCTAGACTCCAGGGCCTGCTAGTTTTCCAGAAACCCTTCCTTATCTCCTGCTTATTACCTGGATCAGGTGTGTTTGGCCAATAAGGAGGTTGGTTTGGAAACATGTAGGACACTGGCCCTCGAGGTCTGGAGTTGGACACCCCTGCTCTAACCATTCCTCTCTAAATGAATACGCAGCTCACTACCATTTATCCTCATTTCTATTCTTATTAATCTTTATCTATCACTGTGTGTTTGTATTTTATTGTGCATTGCTGCTGGTTGACCACCAGCAATTACAACGAAGTCCGAATCTTAAATTAAGAAAGAGATTGAAATAGATCCAAAGAGAAAAAACGATGGCAATTGAAAATCAATAGCTGGTAGTCCCTCCCCCCAGCCGGA
This sequence comes from Oryzias javanicus, assembly GCA_003999625.1. NCBI lineage: Eukaryota > Metazoa > Chordata > Actinopteri > Beloniformes > Adrianichthyidae > Oryzias > Oryzias javanicus. Next base: position 5,481,122 of record CM012448.1, read on the forward strand.
GCCGAGTGAAGAGAAACATCATGGCGTCCGAAATCGTTGGCTGGAAATCCTGCTTACGTGATCAGCTGATTCACAGAGAAGAAAACGGATGGAGTGCTACAAATTTAAACACTTATTGACTTGAAAGACGTAAAACGATGAACGTTCTCTGTCCTATTTGAAGCTCATCTTGCACACGAAACTGCTAGACAGTTACAGTTTATTCACATATAAGAGGTGATAGTTCTGAAAAGTTTTTAACATATTTTATAAGGTTTTTCCAAAAGTTTAGGAAATTTCAGCTAATGCAACTGGCTAAAGTTGCAAAATTTCGGCTTCCAGATAGATTTTTTCGGGCGCCATCTTGTATGTGAGATCCCTCAGAAACTTTCTCTCATCTGCTGCTAATTACCTGGATCAGGTGTTTTTGGCCTCAATGGCAGGTTGGTTGGAAAACATGTAGAACGCCTGCCCTTGAGGCCTGGATTTGGACACCCCCGTTCTATGTAGCCAACATTAATTCCACAGTGAATATCTGAAATATAAATACAAATTATCTAATCTGGAAGATTTTTTCCTGGAAGATTTTTCCTTCAACCAGAGGAACCAGACTTTGACGTTTCACAGCTTTCCATTCTGAACTGTTTTTGGTTAGCTAGGAAACAGACATTTACCATTAGCCCCCCCTCTTCATTATTTGGTCTTTGTTCAGATGTCCTCAGCTGGGACTCCATCCGCCCCTCTACACACACACACCTTGGCAGACTGTGATGTCTGGAAGCTGACGTCTGCTGCGATCCAGACCCCTCTGGACTTCTCCCCCTGAGTCCAGATCTGTTCCTGGCCCCCGTTGTGCTGCTGCAGATAAACCGCTAAAGCCTGGTCCGTCTGGTTGAAGCCTGCAGAGACCAAAGGTCACGATCAACCGTCTGCAGATCCACGCACAGATCGAGATCCAGGCCCATTCCTCACCTCTCAGGGAGAAGAAGAATCTGAGGCAGTACTTCATGTTCCCGGCCAGAGCTGGACCCAGAACTCGGCTCACGTAGGTAGGGCTCGGGCCAAGGCGGGAATGAGCCAATAGGAATGACCCTGCAGGAAGAAGACGGCCTTTATCTGGGTGCACACCTCCCTTGCTGCATGTGAGCGTCTCTTCTCTTTGCTTCCAGCTCACCTGCCCCAGTAGTGTGGTCTCCGTTCCTGAAGACGTTGGGCTTCACCGACACCACCCTCCATGACGACCCCGCCTCCTGCGTGTAGCGGCAGAGACCCAACTCGAAGTTGCAGTTGGCAATGGAGGGGTCAAAGGTCGGCTCTGCGGATGAAACGGGAAGCAGCATGAGGAGGGGAAAAACCAGTAGAGGTGAAGGTGTGAGGAGTTGGCCGCTCACCTGTGTCTGTGCTGCAAAACTCTGGGGAGAAGGAGATGTCATCGAGCGCGATGTGACCCCCCGTCTGACTGTTGAAGCCCACTTCAAAGACCACCTGAAGGTCCAGACACATTACACACCCCAGCAGCAAAAACACCAAATCTCTACAGAGAATTTTGTTCAATTTTCCTAATTTTGTACACTTAGTACCAGTGGCGGACATAGCAGTCTGGGGGCCCCAGGTGGACAATAACATGGGGCCCCTTCAGCCATTTTATTAATTTGTTTTTTATCCTAGATTGAAACATAAAATTACTTTTTTTTTTTATTTGTCCACTTTTAGACAGAATCAATGTCAAGAATCCAAATGTTTGGATAAGCATTTAAAGAGTAACCAAACAGGACAGTTGGAGGCCGACTCCATTCTCAGTCCAGATTTAAAAAATTCACAAAAAAAAAAATTAAAAGGGGGCGGGGCTAGTGGAGCTGAACTGAACGGCAGAGGTGTGGCTTGGATCTATGCTTCACAGATAGGTTAGATCTATGTAGCTGTAACAATGAAAGGTGCAAAACATTTCATTTTAGATGCATAATACTGTATATCTTACAACTGTGTCATGTCTTTAATAAATTCCAGCATAAACAGGCGTTGGTTTCTTTAAGACCCCCACCCCCATTTTTCCCATTTTAGTTCTGTTTTTTCCTCTTCGATCATCGTTTGATCGATGGTAAAATAGTTCCTAGTTGTGTTTTAATTATGATGATGTCGTTTTTGGCCAAATTTTAAAAATCCTGTTTCGCTTTCTATAGGGAAACTTCATTTTCTAAAAGTTCTGATCGTGTGGCACAAAAAGCGCTTCTTTTCGTTGTCTCAACTCAGCTCCGAGGTCCTTACCTGCACAGAGTACGGAGCCTTGAGGTCCACCTGCACGGGGATCCATTCTCCCAGAGCCTCACCCCACTCTTCCTGGTCCTCTAATCCAGCCCTCCACAGCTCCTGGTACTGACCCAGGCGGTCCCGGGTGTAAACAGAGAACAGGTTTCCTCTCCCCTCGTTACGCTGGTACTGAAAGGTCAAACACCCTGACATGGGCGCCGTCGTCATGGGAGATGCCAGTTTGGCCACCTCCACATAGGTCCTGGCGTGGCCAGAATCCACGTACATGAAGTGACCTGGGAAGGAGCAGAACTCCGTTGGTCCTGGTTCTGGTATTGGCAGAGCCGACACCTTCAGAGTATCAATATTTTCCAGGCTAGTAAACAGGAAGGAAATATTTCAAGAACGTTCATTGAGGCTGTGAGTGAAGCACATGTTTTAAACCACAGAAAGCTCAGCTTCCTGCTGAGGTCAAAGGTTAGCCTGGACAGGAAACAGCATCTCAGGAGTATTAGAAAAAGCGTCCCTCACCTGTCTTGTTGTGGTAGGTGTGGTCATGGGGCATGTTGTTGTGCAGCAGCTGGATCTTGCCTCCCCCCACATACCAGTTCACGTTGGCGTTCCACTGGTTCTTGTAGCCACACAGGTGGGGCTGCTCAAAATCACAGTCTGGGGGTTACAAAGGGCACATCAGCGCGTGTGCATGGGACGAGGTGGGGAGTAAAGATACCAGAGAGGTCGCTCACCAAGGCAGTATCCGGGGCTGATGTGGATCTCAAAAATGGCCACGCTGCTTCCAGCTCTGAGCGCAGGTCTGCCCTCCATGACGAGCTGAACACAGACACACACAAAGCTGCTCTGTTTATTTGAAGAGGGGTGCCCTTCGGGGGGGTCTCAAAGAGCCAGTGCCGCCTCCCCGTGTAACATAAACACACGCTCCACGACTCCCAGTGTTTGGACGTTGATGCCAGCGCTCCATGCTAGCTTGATGGATTTAAGGCCGTCCTGCTTCACATCTGTTCATCCCAGTTTAAATAAGGAGAGCGAAGGCTTCACCTTTGAACAGAATCTTCAACATCAGTAATTCTGCTCTTCCACTGTTATTTCCTCCAACAAAAGCACTCTAAAGCCTGGAAGCGTCCATCCAGACTGCTGTGAGTCAAAGCACTGTGATGCTTTACTCAGCACCTCAATCTGTGACCTTTTTTTTCTGAATCAACACTTTTCCCTCCAGTGCATTTTTCTTTTGTCAATCAAAGGTGAAAAATAATCAACCACTGAAAGTCCAGAATTTCTTCACTAAGTATTAGGAAAGAAAATCTAAGACAGAGTAAGCTAAATTATGGAATGGAATGCAATGGGCCGACACGCCATCTCAAGCCGGGGAGCCCAGCGTGTTGAGTGTGGGTAGGTCATGGCCCATCAAAAATAGATAAAAAAAAAAAAAAAAAAGAAGAGATTTTTCGAAAATTGCCATCAGCCAATCATCATCCTCTCCAGGAAGTACATCACCTAAATGGCTAATCAAACATCCTCTGACATATAAGTCACTGCACCTGGGTTTAAATAAAAGATTGGCAATCATTAAGATTTTTCCACCTAAATTTCTGAAAAGTTTGAACATTCAGTGTCAGAGTCCTAGTAGTAGTCAGCAACCTACATGATGCAATGCAATCGCCATGGCAACAACAAACACAAGGGTCCAGACAAAGGAACCTCTTATGCAGGAATCTTACATAGCATACTCATTTAAGTTAATTAAATCCATAATAGCTGATGATGAGAAGATAACAGAGGTCTACAGGAAGACCAAAGAGGAGGTTTACGGATGCAGTGAATAAAGCTGCTGTTAGAGTAGGAGATGCAGAAGACAGGGTTATTACAGAGAGGAAGCTGATTGGCTCATATACTCATTAGGTACACCTTACTAGTACCAGGTTGGACCTCCTTTTGCCTTCAGAACTGTCTTAAACCTTGGTGACATAGATTCAAGAAAGTATTGGAAACGTTCCTCTAAAATATTGGTCCATATGACATGATAGCATCACACAGTTGCTGCAGGTTTGTCGGCTGAACATCCATGATGCTAATCTCCAGTTCCTCCACATCCCAAAGGCTCTATTGGGTTCTGGTGACTGTGGAGGTCATATGAGTCCATTGTACTCATTGTAATGTTCAAGAAACCAGTCTGAGATGATTCCAGTTTATGACATGGAGCTTTATCCTGCTGGAAGTATCATCAGAAGATGGAACACTGTGGTCATAAAGGGATGGACATGGTCAGCAACAATACTCAGGTAGAGCTTGATGTTGTAATCATGATCAGTTGGTACTAAGGGGTCCAAGAAAACATCACCTACACCATTATACCACCTCAGTTTCCTGTTCTTAGCTGACAGGAGTGAGGTTTCCTACAGCTGTAGACCATCTGCCTCACACGTGATGCTTTTCTACAGACCTCGGTTGTAACTAGTGATTATTAGAGATACTGTTGTCTTTTTATCAGCTGAAACTAGTCTGATCATTCTCCTCTGACCTCTGGCATCAAGACATTTACACACAAAACTGCTGTTCACTGGATATTTTCTCTTTTTCTGACCATTCTCTGTAAACCCTAGAGATGGTTGTGGGTGAAAATCTCAGTACATGAGCAGTTTCTTAAATGCTCAGACCAGCCCGTCTGGCACCAAAAACCATGTCATGTTCAAAGTCACTTCAACCCTCTTTCTTCCCCATTCTGATGCTCAGTTTGAACTGCAGCAGATGGTTTTGACCATCTCTCCATGCCTAAATGTATTGAGTTGCTGCCATGTGATTGACTGATTAGAAATGTGCATTAACAGTTGGACAGGTATACCCAATAAAGGGGCCAGTGAGTGCACCCCCTTACCACCACTGCCGCATACTTTCTTCTCACACAAGGCACTCTCAAAGAATCCCAGTTTACTGCTACCCATTTAGGAGCGATGTTGTCTGACAATGACGGGGAAAGTAGGAAGAAGAAGAAGAAAAACAGGCCGTCCTGCTAGTCCTCATGTATGGATGAGCACCTGCAGCTCCTAATGTTCATGATTCATGGTGCAGCACTAAAACTGGATCAGACCAGGTTTGGTCAGACCAGGTAAATTCATGGTTGGAGTTAGCATGTATTGTGTATCTTATTCTTTCTGATGTTTTTAAAAGTCTTTGATGTTTACCTTTGATAAAGCCCAACCAACATTAACCCTCCGTTTATATAATAGTGAAACTTCTGCAGCTCCTCAGACAGTTTCCTTTCCTTATCCCAGCCTCTCTTCACTATGTTGGTTTATTTGTTATCACAGATGATATCTTCTCAGAGTCCTTTTACCCTGTAAGGCTCCGTGGTGTTCTGCAGATCCACACTGGAGATGACCCAGCTCTCAGAGGAGGTCTGGCTGCTCCACAGCGGCTTGTCGAAGCTGTCTCCCTCAGAGCGCCGCAGGACCTCCAGACTCCCCGTCTCTGTGATCTGGTAGACGAGCCTCAGGCAGCTCCATTCCTCCTGCTCCAGAACCGGACTGATCAGGACTCCTGCGATCTCCGTCGGTGGTTCTGCACCCTGGCCCGAGCCGAGGTCCAGCTCAGCATTTGATTCTGCTTCCACCGCAACAAAATGTCCTAAACAGATCGAGATGAAGAAGACACAGTTTCTTCACAATACAAAGAATCCACATCCATCCAAAATGTGTCTGGGAAAACAGCTACGAATCACTGAATTGCTCATAAATAATATAATATATTTGTGTGTATTCATATATAAAAGGTTGCACAGCTCAAGTTACAGCTATACGAAAAAGTGAAGAAACATCTGAGTGAGAATGGGACTTAGAGACACCACAGGGGTGTAATTAGACCTTAGAACCACTATAATCTGTGAACCGTGACCTGACCCGCGTGACCTGACACAGCCTTTGTTTATAGAAAACAGAATCAGAAGACCATGTGAAAGGATGAAGAAAGTGGATCAAAACCTGCATCTCTCATCCATTTATGAATGTCACAGTGAAGCATGAAGGTGGTCGTAACCCTTAGGAAAAAGTGAGGCCCTGTACATGAAGTTAACTTTTTATATACTATGCACTGTAAACTCAAAATGTTAAATTTTAGTCTCAAGAAGTATTCAGTTAGTGTACTTCCAACACTACATGCACATGGTTGCTATACTTCCACTCAAGTATGGTTAAAAAAGAAACCTCAAGTGTTCTACTTTTTGCTTAGAAAAATGTAGTATAATGGGTGGTGGTAAGACCTGGAAACCAATCCTTTACTGATCTCAGAGAGTCCAAGCTCTAGAGGAGTTCCTGCAGCCTCCTCATTAGACTGGAGTTTGTTTTTAATGATGTGGCTCAAACTTGCTCAGATAACTCAGGAAGTTTTAAAACTAAATGTTTCAAAAAGTAGTTCGTGTCCCTCTGTGAAAAACGCAACAATGAAAGTAAAAATCTTCCAAGCAGAATAAAATATGATAAATCAGTAGATCCAGTTTTTATGAGGTTCTTCTTTTGATTTTAAAGGATCGGAAATGTCATAGATTCCTTTGTGGACTCCGTCCTATTTGTTTTCATTCGTTTATGTGGAAAGCCCTACGGCACTATGTGCTGTGACCTCAAATGACCCATAAATCCTCACACTCCAGACTCTCATTTGGTTTAGTAAAATGTCAGTTTAAATAACAGAACACATTATTTCTACTTTGTTTGAGAATATGAAATTTTTATCTTTTAAAGTTTAAACATATGAAACTGTCTTAATTAAACCAGTCACCTGACCTTGTGTAGGACAGAACTGTTCTGAAACATGACTCCAGCTGTCATGAATGGCAGATGAAGGACCCAAATGCAGGGGACAAGACTTGGTGGCAGAAACTTAAACATTTACTAAATAAACTTAAACATGACAAAACCACTGGAGATTGAACCAGTTGCGTAGCAAAAATGCTTACCTCACAATTATGAACTGAAAACCAACGCTTAAATAGGTTGAGGACAATTAACTGAAATAAAAACGTCTGTGAATCATAATTAGCCTGGAACTGGTGCGACTAACAGGGAAACTTACAACATAACAAGAAAAAAAAAACAAAAAAAACCCACAGAACCCTTACAGTACCCCTCTCCAAGGGGCAGATCCCAGATGCCCAAAAAGCTACAAGGAGGGAGCATGTAAGACAAAAACAAAAACAAGTCCTGAAAACATTTAGGGTTCCCAGAGCCAGACAGATGTGAGGGGTGTCAGAACCCCCCCCCTCAGGAACAGTACATGAGGACCAGTCCTGACAACTCTCCCCAAGGAAGGAAAACATGACGGGGAGTTGCCCCTCTTCAAGAACTCAAAACATGGCCAAGGGGAATGAATGATGACTATCCTCGGGGACAGGGAACATGAAGTGTGACACTGATGACTCTCCATAGGAACTGGAAGTTTCAAGGATGGCCAGACAATTCCCCTCAGGAACAGAAGGCTTGGATGTGGAAAGGCATGACATGAAGATGGTTCCAGGACAACGCAGGTGACGTGACGTGGCAAAGTTCTCCTGCAGGGTCTGAGGTGTTCAAGTCATTCTGTCATGATTGGCTGATGAAGGACCCAACGCAGGAGGCAAGACTTGGTGGGAGAAATTATTATTATATGGGGAAGAGATATTGTGGGTTTGATTCCATGGTTACTTTTGTTGCCAAACACTCTAATGGTGGGACTCAACGCCTCCCTAAAGCTGTAGGCTGCATTGAGAGTTAAACTGGAGTTTCTAAACTCCAGTTCTCAGGGCCCACCAGCCTTGACGCTTTCCATGTTACCTGCTTAACCCTCGTGTTTTCTTATGGGGTCCAGATGACCCCACCCTTACATTAAGGCATTAGCCCTTCCATGACAAAGGTGGACAAGACTTCATGTCTGTCATTGGACACCAGTAAAGATCGACGATCATTGAAATAAAAGTTCAGCCCACTGTCTTGTGAGGTTCAGATGACCCCTTTTTTAATGTAAACAAGCCTAGGAGAGCGAAAGGGTTACACAATGTTGGAACATATTCTCATTCCCAACTTATCACATATTGACCCCTCCACGATAATTTTTGTAGTTTTGAGTGTCCCTGACTCATCGTTTTTTGATGAGCTGGCTGTTCCAATTAAATCAAAGATCTGGTTTTTGGTCCTGGGCCGATACCGGTACCCTTACCCAGTATCCTAACCTTAGCCTGGTCTGTGTCTGTTACTGCATCCAATATGTGATGACTTGGGAATGAGAATGTGTTTGCTTAAACAGACGTGACTAAGCTCAGGTGTGTTCATCCAAGAAGGTGAACCTTGAGTATTGCAGATCAGAAACTACGGACTGAACCACCAAAGTGGCTCTGTAGCCGCAGATCACAGCACCCCTATGAGAGGGGTCAAATCATTGCCTTTATATGACACACAGAAACAGTGACCTCTCCCCCATGGTGTTCCAAACACAAACTGCCCGTTGGCCCCAAGAAGCCTAAATTCTAAGGAGTTCAACAGAGAAATAAACAGCTATTACTCAGTCATTTTTATTTGTCAGAATAACAATTCTTGATCGTATACCTTTTTTAACATTCATCCATCCATTCATCTTCCTCCGCTCATCCGGGACCAGGTCGTGGGGGCAGCAGTCTAACCAAAGATGTCAAGACTTCCCTCTCCCCGGCCACTTCCTCCTGCCCTTCTGGGGGGACCTCGTGGTATAGTATCTCCAGCGTGTCCTGGGTCTTTCCCGGGGCCTCCGCCCAGTGGGAGATGCCCTGAACACCCCTCCAGGAGGCATCCGGACCAGATACCAAGCCACCTCAACTGGCTCCTCTGCATGCGTAAGAGAAGCTGCTCTACTCTAAGCTCTCTCTGGGTGACTGAGCTTCTCACCCCCATCTCTAAGAGAATGCCCAGCTACCCTCCGGAGAAAACTAATTTCAGCAGCTTGTAGTCGGGACATCGTTCTTTCGGTCATGACCCAGAGTTCATGACCATGGATGAGTACTGAAATTGAGAACTTGCTTTCTGGCTCAGCTCTCTCTTCACTACAGTGGACTGGTGCAGTGACCGCATAACAGTGGACACCACTCCAATCTGCCTGTCGATCTCACACTCCGATTGTCTCTTACTTGTGAACAAGACTCCTCCCCCTGAGACAGGAGAACTCCACCCACCGAGAAAGGGCAAACTATCTCTCCGGTCAAGAACCACAACCTCAGACCTGTTTGAACAAGTTCTTCAAATTACAATTTTTTCATATTTTTTTTGTAGTAAACGTTTTATATATATTATATATATATATATTAATATATATATATAATATATATATATATATATATATATATATATATATATTATATATATTATATTATATATATATATATATATATTATATATGTATATGTAACTTGAATACTGGTGATTGGTCAGTATTCTGACCAATCAGGTGGCTCAACAAAAGTAGGTGATGCCAGATCCAACACGCGAACCGTTTTATTGATAGATTCTCCCAAGCCCACTTTCAGTGGAAGAGGTGTGGCCTTCTAACAAGCTCACTCCTGATTGGCAAGAGTGATTGCCATAGAAACATTAACTCGGACCAGTCACTGTTTACTGACAACATCTGACTCCAACATGGCAGCATCCGTGTCCCAAGAAATTGCAATTGAATTGACTTAATTTGGTTGGAGCTGGAGGAAACTCATTTTCTTTGGTGACATCACATTGATACATTTATATCATACAGTCAATGGGTCAAAAATAGTGAACCGGTGTCACCACACTGACCTGTGTTTCACAATAGTGTGACTGTTTCTGTCATGCTTTAACCTTTTAACACCGGAGCTCCAGTGTTTATGATCTTTGATTTATTGTAACATTTCAACCGTTAACACGATAATTCCAGTAGATTCTGAAGGAGAAAAACAGCTAACACGGTTGAAAAGTTACAATATGTTAAAAAATGTTGTGTCTAAACGTTGCCGGCGACACCTCAGGTGTTAAAGGGTTAAAAGGTAGGTGCCTAGCTTAACGTTAGACATCCAAGCCAGCATGAAATCCAGATGTTAACTTATTCCACTGAACTGTGATGGTAAGAACATTTTAATTTAAGATAATTCCACTCTTTTAATGGGTTAATAATCCGAAAACCTCATAACAAGTCTGATTACAATCTGTTTAACTTCCGCTTTTTCTGTAGGTAGGATCAAAATATTTGGGCTTTCTCTGGAAACGTGAGCCGGTGTTGACATGTATAACCATAGCAGAGCGTTGGTGGGCGCATCAGCCCCTCACCTTATGAAAGCACATGAAGCAACAGAGAGTTTAGACGTCAGGACAGATCAGAAATAAATTCAGGAGAAACATTTGAACGTCAACATGAACTTTAGCCTCTTTGAGTTAACAAGATCCTGCTGCTCTGCTGAGGTCCCTGTCTGGACTTTAGAAACATCTGTTTCCGGCAGCTTCAGCAAATGAATCGGGTCGTGTTCTGTGCAACTGATCAGGCTTCTATCCATCTGCTGGCTTTGATCGCACTGCAGAATTAAGCAGCGACACGAGTCTAGCATTTGTACAGCACTCATTCATGCAGTAGCAGCTCGCAGGGAAATGCCTAAATGTGTTTTTCCACCAGATCCAGATGTGCCGTGATGCTGGAATCAACGCAGAGCAGACGCATCTCCTTCCAACAGCCGAGACCTGCAGCAAGCATTTCAATGAGGGAAACCCGACGCAAACCTGCACGCCTACAGCTGACGGAATCGTCTGGAAAAATAGGCAATTCTCTGTCTCTGAAGTACCATCTTTGTGCAGGGTCCAGCTCGCGGAGTCCGGTTCTGACGAGTATCCGCAGGTGCTGGACTCAAAGTTGCATGAGCCTGGCAGAAGCTGGCTTTGGGCTCGGACGGCGCCTGTGAGGGATGGAAAAGTGAAGGAAGAGGTAATGGCAGGAATGAATCATCATCATTACCAAAATGCAGAGCAAATGAACTCACCAGCAAAAGCTAAAAGACAAATGAGCAACATTCTGTCTTTCTGTGGAGAACCTGCGGCAACAAAAGAGTTTGCATCTGCAGAGAGGAAAAAGGTTCAGGGAAAGTTTGTTTTCAAAGACCGAGCGTCTCTGTGGCACCCTGAAGCCTGCAGGGAGGGGGAGGAGGAGGAGGAGGAGGAGGCTGGGAGGAAGAAGAAGAGGAGGAGGAGGAGAAAAGCAAATAGCCGGGAGTTGGACAGAAATGGAAGGGGGCTGGTGTGACGCAGCTTCACAGCATGAAACCATCAGCCGGAGGAGATGCAGTGTGAGGACACGGACCCCGAGGCCTCGCCCCTCTGTCCACGAGGGAGAAGGCTGGGTGGGCTCAAGAAACTGCTTCTAACCTTCAGTCATCTGTTGTTCATCTGGAGGGAAAGTGTCAAACAATTCAGAAACAACGAGAAAAAGACTTTTCTCACCCCTTCAGGCTTTGATCAGCTCCTTTCATCCACCTACAAGTGTACTTGGATCTATTGAAGAAGACCTTCCTCTAAGTTTCAGGGTGATGAAGAGAAGAAGTTTGTCGTTTCCACTCACAGCACTTCAAAAGAACTGATATTTTGCGTCAGATCTGAGGTATCGCTTCCATCAGCAATCAGCTACAACCTGCTAGAACATCTGGCTCCCTTTTGGACCGAAGAACTTTGTTCAGGAGCAAAAGTTAATGGATTTCAGACACCAAACAAAGAAGCAAGAAGACCAAAATCTCTCAGCCTCCTCAGAGAAAAAAAACAAGGGCTTTGTTTGGAAATCAGGTTCTGCTGCACCTTTGACATGTAAGTTCCTGAGTGAAGGACGTCCACTAGTCCAGTGTCTGCAGATATGAAAGTATTCTGTATCCCAGAGGAAAAACTCTCATCAACATTTGTGCTCCATCTGTCTGTGTCAAAGCTGGGCAGGTTCCTGTCCCTCTATCGCCCTCTTCTGTTTGTCCCTGCTATTGCAGTCCTCTGACCTTCACCTGCTGGAGTCTGTTTTACTCCACAGGATCACTAGAGGTGGAGCCTCCTGCTGATCCACTCACCTTAGCTAACTCTTTCCATCTGTTGCTGTCACTATCATGACAGTTATAAATAAGTGTTTTGGTTGTATCCATACTAAATTGTGTTTTGATTTACTTGATGTAGGCACAATCATCAGGAGACAAATATGGAAAATCTTACTTGGCAATAAAGTTGCTTCTGATTAGGATTCTGATTCTATATGAGGACTTTGAACGAAAAAATCTGAACATAAGTGGTCTCTATAAACAAGAAAAATAAACAGTTCACGCCCTAAAGAAATTAAAGCCAAATTGTCCAAGTATGGAGCAGCAAAGCATCATCTAATGAGAACTAATTAGATGCATGGTTATTGGTGCTTAAACACAAAATCTTTAACATGCAGAGACTTTTCAAAGGTTAACACGATAATTCCAGTAGATTCTGAAGGAAAAGAGACTCGACGAGCCTAACATTACATTTGACTTTCTGCTGATTAAAAAAAAATTCATCACTCAAGAAATACATCATACAAGTTTTCAGAGAAAAGGATTCCTTCTGTTTCCTTCAGATTCTCACAGGATGAGCTGATGGTTCTTCTCTAACTTTAGAGCCTCCTACCTGTTTTTGGTTTAGACTGGGTACTCCAGACCTGCATTCATTGGTTCAAATGACCATAAAAACCATCCAAACCGGTTCAGAATCCCCTCCGATCTCAGCAGCTCTCACAGAGACGATCATTACTGAAGTGTAGACATCCTGACTGTCTTTGAGAGGTGCTTTATGGTAATGAAAGAGCCTGACTGAATGTGATTCAACCTTTAGGATTAAAGACAAACTCCAATTAAAATAGAGTTTTCAATGTGATCTTGTGGGCCCTTTTCTGATGATGGAATTGAACTAAATGTATTCAATAAATAAGGACAAAAATAAAAACATAGACATACTGTGAACAGCATGCCCATATCACAATGTTTTTAGTTGCAGCTAATTTGAAGCATTTGTCATTATTAGGCTTTTTTATTTTTTTTATTTTACAATTACAACTGTACGTAAAATGAGAATAAAATACCAGAAATAAAACATAAAAACAGTCATTGTTAAAATTACATAAAGTAGTTTAAAAAGACATGGGCAGATTAAAAAAATAAAAAACACACAGCAAGAAAACTATTAAACACTTGGACAGCACTGCTGCTGATAAAACCATGACTTTGCTTGGTTTTTAAAAAGACTAAAACTAGATCCAGACTTCCAAAGTCTTGCAACTTTCACTGAGAGAACAGTTTGAGCAAAACTTGTTCGGCAAAAAAAAAAAAAAAAATGTAGAACATATAGAAAGGAAATTAGGATTAAAATTTAATTTTTGAGCATTTTCTTATTTAAATTGTTGCAAAGCAAGCCAAAAAAATGCAGTTAAAAAATATATTTTTGTGATGCAAAAAATCCTTCTGCTCTGCTCAATTCTGATGTATCCACTTGTAGACAAATAAATCCATGAACGTCTTCCTCATCTGAGCTGGGATTTGGCTCAAATTTGTACAGCTGGGTAGCTTAGACATTGATCACCATTTTTGTTGCACCAGTAATGTCAGGTCGGGGTTGTTAGGGGCTGTAAGCTAGCGGGAAACAGAAGGATGTCAGGAACACAACTCAGAGGTGAATTTCTGATGAAACCCTGATGCTTTGGAGCTTTTAAAGTTTTTAGATTTTTGCCATAAAAAAACCCCAGCATAATCATTATAAAGGAAAAACAATAAACATACTAAACTCCAAAATGTCCAGATAACAGTACATCCCAATGTATATGTTTATATATGTGTATATCTGTTTATTTAAATATTTATCCTTGCAAATGTGATAACTCCAAGCTTTTTTGCACATCAGACAGGTTAATATCTGCACATATTTGTGAATATCATTACTACATTTATTATTTTCATTTCCATATATTTGCACAATTTTTTGTACATATTCACGTGTTTTTTTATTTTAAATTTTACTTTGTTACATTTCTTTTGCACTGGAATGGTGATTGCTCCAAGGTCATTGTCCATGTGGATAGTGACAATAAAAGCTTATCTTTTCTTATCTTAATAAAAGAAACCTTTAAAAAAGAAAAAAAAAATCAAAGTGAGAAATCAACTTTGACTTTATTTATTTTTTTATCTATATTCACTAATATTTATGAGATTGATCAAATACTTTCCTTGATCAATTCAGAAAACAGGAGCAACGTGAGACTGATGAAGCGAATGGTTGTTATGATATTTGGGTCCCATAAAGATCAAATTTTCTGCATTAGATAAACATGTTCTGACTACAAATTAATATATTTCAGACAACACGGTTTCTTGTGATGGCCCTCCAAATGGGAATCCAGATTAAAGAGTGCGTCTGAACAGTTAGCTAAGCTGAATAATGTTCACACTCTAACTTGCCACAGTCCTTGGCTTTGTCCATTTGTTCTCTGTGTGTTTGTCTTTGTCTGGAGTCTTTATCACGAGCGCTGGCAGAGTCAAGGAGCAACTGTTGTGTCTAAGGGCTACAAAAATAGGACCCCTCCTACCTGCCCTACCAGGTGCCTAATGTAAATCCATGTAAAATCTGTCAGACCACAAGGAGAAGAATAAATGTCTGCTGGACAGAAGAAAGAGAAAAGGTGCCAAATAATGTGTCAGATGCAGAGTCCAGGCAAATGAATGTATTATTGCTGCTGTACTTCTGCGTGATAGTGATGATGTAACGTTAATGTGTACTAATTCCAGAGTTGGCTTCAGTCAACGCTCACTACAGGCCATGCACTACGGTCATTATACATGCATGCACAAATTATTGATGTGGTCTCTGCAAATGAAGCTGCAGCGACCTAAACCCACGGAAGGAGTTCAGGCCGTGCAGCACGAACAGACCCCCCCATTCACTGATGATCTCATTCTCCACGGCGCTTTGATTCCGCTGTTGTCTCAAAGTTCACTGTCTGAAGAGCGTGCGTTTGTGTGGGAACAAAGACGCCTGAGATGGTGGTAACAGATTGGGCGCCATGGTTACTGCTCGACACCCTCACCGCCCTGCATTCCTCCCTGTTGTCACGGAAACGGGTCCTCCTGCAGAAATGGATGGTGTATGGGACGGATGAGAAGGCTTCAGCGAGGATGATGCTTGACATGATAGTATGATACCTGATCCAGCCTAGCCTGTGAAGTTAAGACAATATTTGCAGAATCTCTGACGATTGTCATTAAGACTTTTTCTTCATCACTTTTCACACACAACCCTGCTTAATCTCTATAAAACAAGTATGGCAAAAAAAAAAAAAAAAAAACTTTTGTAGTCAACTTTTCAAAGAGTTTGAATTATTTAAAAGTTGACTGCAAAGAATTAACCTGAAAACACAGAACACAGCCTAAAAATAAAAAAAAACTTTTCATAGTCTCAGACATTTGTTCTGAGGAGCCCTAACTTTTAACATTTTGTTGAAAAAAAAAGAGCAATTGAAAAAGAAGACATTTTATTTAAATGTAAAATGTCTAGTTTTGCTATTTAGAAAACAAAAAATTGACCTCATAACCATTAAGACAAACTCACAAATGTATTTAATTCTAACTTTAAAAACATTTTAACTCCACCCACCATATGTTACCATGGTAACGTCTGGATTTTGAGTGTACATAACCAAAAAAATGAGTTGTAGAGCAGGTCTGTCCAAAAGTTCCTCTGATCTTTTCGGTATGGGTTAGTTTAAGACTTCTTCCTAAAAAGTGCCGTTCCCTTTTGGGATGTAACAGCAGGTTCTTAGAAATGGTAAAAAAAAAAACATAAACAATTAAACCCATCTCAAGTTTAATAAGACAAATGTGAAACCAGAATTATTTCATAATGATAATTTCTTCTGGTTACATTAAAAACTTCAAAATTAGCAATGATGTAAAAACTCCAAAGACTGCACGAAATGAATAATATTGCTACTAAATGAATCTATATGAAAAAATTGTATCTATGCATCTCAAGGACAAAAAAAAATTTTGACACTCAGAGGTGAACTCTGCAGAAATTGTTAATCGGATTTTATTTTTTAGCTTTAACAGCGTAATTGCAAATAAAGAACAACTTGAAATATTTTTATAATAGATCAAAAGATGATTTGAGTGGATCTTGAAAAATATTCTTGATATTCTTGAACCATTTCCTGCGACTTTGTTTGAGAAAATATAAATTTTAGGAGATTAACACGAAAGATACCAGGATATCTGTGGTCAAAATAAAAGAAAAATGTTAGTTATTTCCACAACAGAGCAGGATAAAGCTTTAATAAATAGGGAATTATATGGTTTACCTGTAATAGCATTTATTGCCCCCTTTTAAATATCCAAATTATTAGGGTTGGTCTTCAAAAAGAAAAAGAGAAAACAGAATTTGGTATTAATAATTTAATAATAATATTAGCAAAATTGTATATACATAAATATTATTTTTTGACAGTGCACCCAGTGGTTTTTAAAATGAAATACTCATGTGGAAGACTAAAAGAATGTGCAATGCCCAAAGTCAATGTCTTGTTTGATTTTTTAGAGCAAATTTCTGAAATGACCTTTATTTGTAAATTTATTTTTACGAGAAATTGCATACAGTAACAGATATCCATGTTATTTTCTTTTAAGAAAAATATGTTTATATATACATACTTAAATATTTTACTAATGTGCAACGTTGTTTACTGTTATTTTTTCTCTTATTCAGATTTGAGATCTTGTTTATGTATTCTTATTCAAAAATAATTGTATTTTTGAGAACAAAAAAAAAGAAAAATATTAGATTCTGTGGAGGCCTATTTTTGTGTCTGGTTTCTTCTTCTGCTGATGTTTACTCATAAAATGCTTCTGGATTTTCTTCCACAGAAAGCGCGGCAGCAGCGCCCCCCGCGGCGGGAGGTGGCAGTGCAGCGCCCCTGTGCAGGCTGCTGCTGCTGATGAGGGAGGCGGGAGACGACGCGGCGTCCACGGCTCCACAGAGCAGCATCGGCGGGGCTCAGAAAGGCGCTTTGTGCGGTTAATCCGCTCTGATGTCACGGCGCGGAGGGAGGGGCTGAACTCTCCGCTTTAATCCGAGCAGGTTGTCGGGAGGGACAAGCCGAGCCGAGCCGAGCCGCTCGACAACTCGCAGGAACGGGGGGCGATGCTCGCTCCAGCCGCCGGAGCTGGGCCTCTCCCGCACTGACGGCGGCGTCTGCGACAGCCGGTAAGGAGGCAGGGAGCGGGGCCGGGGCCGGGGCGGGGGGGTTCGGGTCCTTTCACTGATGGCGGATGGTGCACCTGCAGACAAGACCGTGATTCAGAGGAAGACACGGTTTTAAACGTTAATCTTTCAAACTAAACACGAGGAGGTTGAGACCAAACTGTCATTTTAGGGGGCGAGGTCCACACCGATCCTCCTAAACACCAAATATCAAAACAGGAAGGCTTTTGCCCCCCCTCTTTTACCACAATAAAAGCCGTTGAGCAGAGGGCTTTGAAGACGCCAGGCTGGCCTTCAAAATAAAAGCCCCGGTCGGTGCTGATGCTGTTGGCCATCTTCCTGCAGAGCAGCAGACGGAGCCGGTGCTGCGAGGTGATCGAGATGCAGGCCTTATGTTTGCGTGTTTGTGTGGGAGGGGGGATGAATCATGCAGACAGGCGGGGGGGAGCGAGGACAGCTGTTTCAGTCATGACTTACAGCATCCTTTAATCATCCGAAAGTTACAAGAATAATCAGAGTTCAACGAATATGGCTTCATCTTCTTCAGAACATTATCTTAAAACCTAAACTGTTGTAGTTATGTTGTAGAATATGGAAGCCCAGAGAGGCCAAACGTGTAGATATTTATTGTTTTGGCACCATTTCTTCAAGAAAACCAACTCTAGCGCTGAACTTTTCACTCCATCAATAACACAAAATGTTTTAAAGGGGGATTTTTAAGAAAATGTCAAGAAAATCTGGCCATAAAACTATGGCGCCAGAAGTCCCTCTCCCTGCCGGAGCCAGTCACAAAAAACCCCCACATAATTTGCGCCTAAATGTATTACCCAAAAGTCCTCGCCGGGAACTTGCCGTTTTAAGCTTTCAACCTTTTTTCCGGTCTCTTCTCTCTCTCTCTTCGACCCCTTCGAGTTTTTCTCTGACATCCTGTCAATGCAGTCGCCATTTTTTCATGATGCAGGACACCGCCATGTTGGAACCAGAAATTGTCAGTAGGCAGTGATTGGTCGGAATCAGCAGTATAAGTCTGAGTTTAACACAAACAGGAGAAAAAATAGTCATCAGTGGAGCTTAAGGATCACCATGGAAACAAGTCAACAAAAAACCCAACATGAATGCATCAACTAATGGGTTTAAAAATATAAGAACTTAGGCGACTTTTAATATGATCAAACGGATTTCTAAGATGAAAATACATGCATTGTAGTTTAAAATGTCTGTAATGTATTCATTGATGAGGTGGACTCTGTCAGATGGATCGGTAGTCTCAATATGATCTGAGATTTGTCCTTTTTGTGTCTCTTTCCTTTGAAGTCTTTGATCATTTTGAGCTGATTTTCCTCTGAACAAAAACTCAAACCTCTACATGTGATTTGACTTAGGCTTAAAGACAGTATTTGATCTGCTCTGGCCTGGACTTTTGACCTCTTTGAACACTTCCTTAAATTCTGGAGTTGTTCTTTCTGCTTTTGAACACGCCATCTTCTTAACCTCCCAGTGATTCTTTTCAAATTTTTTATCCATGGATTTGTAAAAAGCTGTTGTTACCAATTATCTTTTAGTGCACAATTGTAATTTTTAAAGCTTTGGTTTGAGTTTAGAATTCAGCATGGCATCCAGTCCATTTTCCTAAAGGTGCACTGCCATTGCTGAGTCCTTTGATACCAAATAACCCAATATTCTGGTTCTATTTGAGCTCATGGCAGCCTTTGACGTAGTGCTGGCGTCTGTAATGCTTCACATGACTGGTTTCATTTTGATTGAACTGGAAGAGGTGTTTCTGTCTTGACTGTTGTAGCATCTCCACTTGTTGGAGTCATTTTGGGGTTCAAATAATCATTCACCAGGACGAAGGAGGGATTTTATTTAATTCAGGATGAGGAAAAATATAATGGCATAATTATATTTTAGGCAGGAGAAAGAAATCTAGAAAGAAATCTGTAGAACTCAACCAAATGGAGACGTCACTCCTGATGTGACACACTGAGAATCTTGCATGATGCAGTTCCTTTAAGTTGTATGGACATTTTGAAAAATTCGGCACTCCCCCCACTCTAGGACTAAGAACCCCAAACTTCTCCTTGACAGCCTAGATTTGAATCTCTTGTGTTCTCCGAGTTCCACAGAAAACAAAAATAGAGAAGTGTTTCAAATCATTAAATGTGTGCTCCCTAAAAATATTTAATTTAAAGAATGAAACAATTGTAATTTAAAATAAAAAACCTATCTGATTTAATCACCACATGTGGCATCTGTGTCCTTTGGGATTCCGCAAGGTTCTATCCTCAGACTCTTTCTATTTTTAAACAAACTGCTACCTTAAGAAAAATATAAAACTAAATAAAAAACTTGAGCTTTGATTTTCCACCTTGGAGCTGTCATGTGGATATCTGGGTGATTGTTATGATACAAATAATTTGAGTTGATGGTCTTTATTAAAAAAAGATGATTATTTTTTCTATTTTTAACTTTTTTTGACTATATAAGAGAACTGGACTGAGTGATACCTTCCCCCTTGGATTCAAAACAGGAAGTACCTGCTGGTTCCAAGAAGCCAAAATCCCATAGACTTCTATAGAGAAATGAACATCTGTTGCACAGTCATTCTATCAGTCTGAAAAATCATTCTCGCACTCATACATTTTTATTAACATGTCTTCGATAATCCTTTTTTCCCATATTTTTTCTTATTCAAGTTATGAACTGACCAATCAGTAAAAGCATGTGGCGCTCACTGACCCCACCTCCAACGTTTGATTGACAGGTTCTGCCGAGCCTTTTTCCACTGAAACTGATGCGAACTTCTAACAAGCTCACTCATGATTGGCGACCGTAGTTGCTATAGAAACGTGACTCAGTCCAATCACTGTCGACTGACGTAATTTCGCTGGAGCCAGACGTAAGACATTTTCTATGGGTGATGTCACACTCCACAGTCCAGTTGTATTTTACAGTCAGTGTTAACATCACTTTATTATAGAATCCAGTAGACCTACGAGCTTATGAACAGACCTTTAGGTTTCAGTGTCTTTACTGAATGGGTGACACTTATTAAATACAAAAAAATAAAGTTTGGCGTGAAAGCCTTTTACTAAACATTTCTCACATTTATTGAAATCCATTGGCACCAGAGGTTTGTGGACAAATGGAAACTTTTGTCAAGATTTTTTACACTTTTCTCACCCAAAAGATAAAATGACTGAAAATAAGCATTCAGGATAAGTTAAGGATGCTGGTGATGTTAACAATGATTGATATTATTCTACAATAGATAAGAAATATGGAAACATGAAATGAGACATTTATTTGAGGTAAAAATAGAAGATTTATTTCGGATGTAAATCTGTGTTCTTCAACAAATCCACTGAGAGAAAATCTCTGTCCAACATCATCTTTGGTAAACCAAATCTAAATTTATTAATGAGTGCACAGTTTCTTCCGGTAACCCTGCTAGCGCTTAAGTTAATTGACTAAGTAACCGTGACAACAAACTCAGACTAGGAGATGTTGAGTTTTGTGAAATGACTCAGCCAGAGTTTTCATCACTTCAGCCTGAACTCAAATACAAAAACAGGATTTGAAATAAATCTGCAGACAGAAACGGACTCGTGTTGTTCTGGAATAAAGAGCTTCCTTCCACATTTTCCTTCATTACTTTTAGCTTGCTGATTAGGCGTTTTCTGGCAATTGGTATAAACACATTTTTGCCTTTCTGTGTTTTCATTAGTAGATTTTTGATTTTTGTTCTGTATTTTAATGTTGTGACTGCAGTGGATTTACTGCAAATACAGAATAAATAAAATCATTTTAGCTTTATTTAAAAACTTTATAGTGGAAATCATTCTTTTGTTTTTCTCCTCATAATCAGTATCAGCAAAAAATGTGCAGGAATAATGTTTTTGGGTTGTAAAATATATGAATCAGTGTTAGGTTTAGGTCCCATCAGAGGGGGAATGCAGAGAATTGATGGTTTATGAGACCTTTGGCTGATACAGCGTTTCTTTTGTTTACCCGAGTTTGCCATACTTTTCTAAACCTGTTCCCTGAGTCAGCATTTAGCATTTCCAAGTAAAAGCTGTCGAGCAGAGATCCGTCCGAGTGGCTGTGGATCACCGTCCTCCCTCTCGGGTTTCTGTCAGAAGCAGAAAATGTTCTCATCTGGACATCTGCAGAGGAGACATTTGGTGTCCACCCGCTCAGTTCCTCACAGCTTCTGAAACCTGACCGAAGCTGCTGTAAAAACCATAAATGCCTCCATCTGGTTTTTTTAAGGCCCGATCCGAGTCATTTAATTTTGAGCTTCTGCCGATACCGACTTCTAGTAGAGAATTTATCTGAAATAATAAGCTTGAAATATAAAGCGCTGATCATATGAATACATTTAATGTCCGATACTGATTGGGAGACTACATTCAATTTTGATCAAGTCATCAAACATGTGATCGTGACATCCCTTGTAAAAATACAAACTAGATGCTCTGACTTGACAATTTCAATTTAAAAACAGATTCTACAAAAAGCCATTAAAATGAAATTAAAAAATATGCATTGTTTTTGATGCTTGCTAATTTTCAAAATAATCTTCTGCCGATTTTTCAGATCAATGAGTAAAATGCTGTTAATCTAAATAAATCAGATTTTCTTTTCACTTTCAATCTGTCAGGAAGCGTGTTATCCTTTAAAAATATTTAAGTTATCATTTTGCTAATTTATTTATGAGATGAATTTATGAGATTACGTTAATAAAATAAAACTAGAGTGTCCTAAAATCTAACACAAAATTATGACTCCCCGACTTTTCTTGATTTATCTACAGGCGAGAATATTTTAATCCCTGAAGGGTTATATGACCTTTGAATTATTTTAACGCCCCTCAGTAAAGTTGTTAGTTCTTTGGAAAAAACAGATAGAAAACACTTCATTTTTTTGGCATGTTGCAGTACAGCTTGCGACCATTTCTGCTGCTGTCACAGGAAATCTTGAATTCTTGCCGACATTCAACTGATGCTGCGTTCACACTACCACAAATTTGCGTGACCCGTTCCTCTCTCGCCAGCAAAGTCGCAGCTTGTATTGATGACACAGATTATGTTGGAGGATCAAGTTTACTTATTGTGTTCTTCAAAAACATCGGTTACACGTCTACATGTCTGAGTTCATTAAATGATCATCAGCTGGTTCACTCTAACTCCAGGGGCTGTGTCCGTAAAGCAGCCACTTCCGCTGTGTTTCTGTGTCTCTGTGACTGAGTTTGATGGTTCATTATCTTGAATTAACCCAAGAGAGGAAAAATAAAGAAAAAACAAAATTAGGGGACTTTTTTTACTATTTCTCAATTAAAATAAGAAAAATATCCCAAGGTTCTGGAGGCCCGAGCCGGCAGCCCCTGCACCCCGTGGCGGGGTGTCCAGAGAGTATCCCGCTTTTTGCCCAACAGTAACTGGGACGAGCTTTGGCAACCCTGTGGCCCCAGTGGGTTAAGGAAATAGATGGAAGTTCAGGACAAAAACGCTCACATTGGATTCATATTCTACCCACTGATCGAGTCACTGAAAACGTCTCATGTCCAAAGCTGAGTTCCTGATCGGCTGATGCGATGCGGCGACCTGTCAAAATTAGATATTTGAACTCTGGCCGCGCTGCTGCTAGACCCCTCGCTCCGCCCCCGTCGTTCAAATCACGCAAATCACAAATCAGGACTTTAGATCGCCTCAATTTCCGTCTGTGCCACTGACTTTACATTGAAACTGGCTGCCTCTACTGAGTGAATTGCGTTCAGTGTGAACGGACCATTAACCAGTTCTATCCCTTTCGGGGTGACCCAGTGACCCCGAAAGCTCTATAGGGACTAGAGAGACTTTAGAGTTACCAATTAACCTATAAAGTATTTTTTTGGATTGTAGGAGGAAGCCAGAGTTCCCAGAGAAAACCCACACATACACAAGGAGATTCCACACAGAAAGCTAGGATTGGAACCAGGACCTCCTTGCTGTGAGGCAAGAGCGTTAACCACTGCACCACCGTGCAGATCAGACTACTTTATTCTGTTTTTTTTTAAAAAAGAAGAAAAGAGATTTTGAAGTATGGAATTGAGTTTAAAACAATCGTTATTTTCTAAACCCACTTTATTCCTGTTTAGGATTACAGGGTTGCTGGAGCCTATCGAGCTGCTGAAGGGTGATGGGAGGGTCCCACAGAACCAAACATCCACACACAGTCACATTTAAATCAACCGTTTCAGTCACCAATTAAACTATTTGGCATGTTATTGGATTGTGGGAGGAATCTGGAGTACCCAACTGGGATTTGAACCAGAAACTTCTTCCCGTGAGGCGAGACCGCTACACCACCATGCATCCTGGTTTTAAAATAAAGAACAGAAACTTCTGTTTTTTGTATAGTGTAACTGAAGAAAAGCTGTCAGATTCAGTGGACTTTTTGATAGAAAGTCCAATTAGAGACATCGAGGAGCAGCGATGCTTTTAGCTTTCCTGTGGCGAAGGCGTGAACTCCACACTTTCTGTGTCTCACACCAATTTCTTCCTCCTGAACGTCATGTGTGAGTTCCAGCTCTTTGTAATCACCTTCCTGACAACAGTGTAGCTGAATGCTGCCACGGCCGGGTGGCTTTTTCTTATTAAATAAATATCAAAACAGGCCTTCTTGGCTTTCATTCCATTTATTATTTACAATGCTGGTCCATCTGCTCTCCCTGTCAGGTCTGATCAGAAACCACACAGAGGTCCGTCCATGTGCTCCCACTCCTCCACCTCCTCCTCCACCTCCTCCTCCTCCTCCTCTTCCCGTTGTGCTCCATCTGCCAGCTGCTGGACGGATGTGCGTGGTTCAGATTAAAGTGCACTGCTTCCCGGGGGATTTAGATGTTGGTATTAGTGGAGCGGGGATAATGATAGCCCAGTCTGATATTATAATACTTTTGTGTATATTTTCTTTGGAAGAGGCTTGCAGCCAATGCGTATTTATACTCAAAAATATAGAGAATCCTTTCTTCAGGTGTGATGTTCAACCATGTTTGTTCCTTCCGTCCCGACAACGCTCATGATTTTGGAGTTGAAGTTTCAATAAACCTTTTTGAATGTCTATAATGTAGAGCCAGCATCCGATTAAAAAAAAATAACAAATTAATTGCAAATCTGGAAAAAAAAGAATCACGATTAATGGTAAATGGCGTATACTTGTATAGCGCTTTCTACCTTCCTTCGAAGGCGGGCAAGGAATCGAACCCACTATCTTCTGATCATGAGATGACTGGCCTACCACTGCTCCACAGCCTCCCCAACATAATTATTAATCAGCCACTTATTATCTGCAAATAATCTGCAGATAATTTGCTCTAATGGCAGCAGATGTTTCACTGACTCCTAAACGGAGCAGCTGTGAGATAAAGAAGATATAATGTGTTTATTTTATTCAGACATTTGACATGAAATCCATTTGTTGTATTTATTAGACAATTATTTCCTTTTGGATAGCATGACAATTAACGTCATGCTACGTTTGTCCGCAACTCACCGATCACCTCATTTCTACCGTGTTGACATCACGTGACTCTCGGGTACGGTGGCCTTTTTGGTTCTGTTATTTTTTTATCAACTGATGTTAAACTAAATGTAAATATGACTTATTTGGTTCAAGATCAAATAGAAAAAATATATCAAGTACATACAAATACTTCTAGATCGCAACTAAACATTATTTTCCATCATAAGATCATTTGCTTTAAATGTATTATAATAATAAACAGAGCTTAAAGTAACTATATTTTTTGTTTTTTCAATTTTTTTTCAGTTGATGATTGCTCCATTGATTATGATTATGCAGTTTTTGGCCAAAAAAAAAAAAAATCTTGTGTTGCTTTTTAAGACCTATTTTCTGCAGAGCGGCTGGAGCTCATTAGAAATGTGCCTCTGAGATGTGGGCGGGACTGTTGGTGCAAGAGTTAGTCTCTGCTAAATCCCATTAATTCTTTGGATATTTCCGAATTCTGTCACTACTCACTAGTGTTTGCCATTTTGTGGTGCTGTCCGAATCTGTAATTCCAAAATCGAGTGCATTAGAAATTTTCCTGAAGCCTTCTTAAAAAAAAACTAGCGTGCATCGATGATCACTTCTTTAGCGAATATAGAATTTTAGCAAAAAAACATAATTTAGGGTAGGTAGTTAATCGCAAATTAATCACACCTCTCAGAGCAGCAGTCTTTCTCTTTCCCTAAGTGGTGCAGTCATCCACGTGCATTAAAACACTTCACTGGGTTAGTTTCCCACTTATACCATAGTTATTTAGAAAATAAATAAATATTCAACCTGTTTTTAGTGTTTTAAACTTTTTATATTTTTGGACTATTTGATCCATGGTTGAGTGTGTTGTCGTGTCATATAAATTTCTTTTTGTTATTTTTCGCAAATAATAAGTGGTCGGCAAATAGTGTAAATAAAAAAATCTGTGAAAATCCAGTAGTTAAGGATTAGAGGAGGAATTCGGACATAGCATTTGTTTTTATACTCTCTCCCCCAACCTTACAGTAGCCCGATCTAGCATTAGCGTAGCAAAAAAAAAATACCCGAGCTTATACCCAGTCGTACAACTTTGATCAAAATTCCAGCACAGACGAGGAAAACAAAGACGTTCATGGAATTATTTGTCTGCAAGTGGATGTATCAGAATGGAGCAGAGAAGGGAGACACAGCAGTTACCGCGTAACGAACCTTATCTGCTCCTGATCCGTCACAAGTTGGTTGAAGAAATAGTCAGAAATGCAGTTTTAATCTAAAATTATTTTGTTCATGTTCTCCATCGTGAGAAAAATGCTACGTGAACACGATAAATTCACAATTTTCAATGAACTCGTACATTTTAACAATATTTTGCTCAGTATTTGACATTTGTGGATTCTGGAGGATATATAAGCCTCTTGATTTAATGTAATTTCAACAGCAAATACATCTTATTTTATTGTTATAGGAGAATTTTAGCCATAAATTCATAAATATGACAAACTAAATTTAAAGCTTGTCATTTTCTTCAGCCAGAGTGGGGGAGGGGTAAAAGAGACACATTTTACTCCGGAGCCTTTTGTTGGCAACCCTTACCTTAGATTGTATAAGGTCAATGGTAAAAATGATTAAAGATGGATTTTAGCTTTCTGACGTTTGTGACACTCTTCATTAATCCTGTTATCCTGTTTTTTCTCATGTCTTCCAGGATTTGCAGTGACAGTATTGTTTTGAAGATGGACATGTTCTGGGAGCTGGAGTGAAACACCTTGGCGATGAGTAGTATCAGGGAGTATCAGGAAGAGGCAACAGGAGGCGCAGATGAGGAGCAGTACACGGCCTCGGCGCCCCCCAAGAACCGGCAGCAAAACGGGACCGCTGGCGAAGCGCCCGCTCGTCGCTCCTGGAGGCCGTGTCAGATGCTCCATCAAGAGGGGGAGGTGAATCCGCACCATCATCATCATCATCACCACCGTCACCACCCTCCCCACCACCACGCTGCTGGGCGGGGGCCTCCTCGTCACCGCCGGCGGCCTGCGTCAGGCCAAAGTCAAGGTCAGATTCACAGTCCCGGTCAGGAACCGCAGTGCGTGCTACCGCGAAGTGAAGGCCAGGGCGCCGAGCCCCGCCCTGTCCAGCTACACCGCCCAGCTGTAACCCGCTACCGTCGTCATGGCGACCCCAACCCCAGACTCAGGAGTCACCGACAGCGGCAGCAATTCAGAGAGATTCAGGAGTCTTCACCAAGTGTGGATGACAGAGAAGGTCCTAAACCATGCTCCTCAGCTGATCCTGTAGTGGACCTATCACAGAGCCGGGGATCTCCTCAAACTCTCCTCTCAGCAAGTCCGCCTCATTATGTCTCTGATGATGCAGGAAAGGACGTCCAGGAGCCAAAAGTGGAGCATGAAGACGGACCAGATGAAGTCAAGGAGGATGAAGGAGAACCTCCGTGTTCTGCAGACCAGCCCAGCTGCAGCGCAAACAAAGCAGAAGAAGAAGCTGAGAGGGAGGAGGAGGACCAAGGAGACGCAATGGAGAACGCAGAGGAGGATCCTGCAGCTCAGGGACGAGAACTCACTGACCTCTGCTCCGACACCGAAAGCGCTGCCTCCCTCAGCATGGACGGACCTCTCCACAGCCCGCCGCCACTCCACTCTCCAACCCCTCCCTCCTCCCCCGACGTTCCTCCTTTCCCACAGCTGGACCACTTCAGCGAGGATGTCAGCATGACCTCGCAGCCCGACAATGACCTCCTACCTGAAGAGGAGGAGGACTGCTCTGAATCCTGCTCACTGTCTCACTCCACGTCTTGCTCTGAATCTTGTCCTAAATCCTGCTCCGACGATGCCCAGCAGGCCTCTTACCCCGAGCCAAAATCCTATCCAAACTCGTTCCCCGAGCCCCTGAAGACCTCCTACCCTGAGCTACAGAAAGAAGCTCATCGTCCATCAGGCAGGAGGATTGAGCCCTCCAAAGCCCAGCAAGAAAAAGAACCCTTTACCATCCACAGACTGGATAATGCACAGAAAGTGGCTCCATCTTCCTCCAGCGAGGGTTCCCATCACATTCCAAGGCAGAGCAGGGACCGAGGCCTGCACCACCCTCCTGCCGATCGCTCCGTCGGCTGCAGGTTGCATCACTACGACGGGCAGTCTGATGGTGATGAAGACGCCGTGGATAAAAGCCCACTTTCTAAAAGTGGCAGACAGTCACCCAGGCAACTTCAACACATGGCAAAGATGTCCTCGCCTGGTCAGATGGGTGTCTGTGACACCCACAATGAGCGGAGCGCGGTGGGTCTGTCTGGTGAAGCCTCAAAAGCTTCTGGAGATGCCATCAGTCTGGCGATAAAAGACATCAAGGAAGCGATTGAAGGAGTGAAGACCAAGACAGTACGCTCCCCGTACACTCCTGACCAGCCTATGGAGCCCATATGGGTGATGAGGCAGGAGGTCAGCCCTATGGAGGATGCATACCCACTGCAAGCAACAACTGGCCATGTGAGTATTTCAAGGAGGGGCCGCTTGAGCTGTTTGTTATGATATGTTAACACCGGGCATACAAGCGACCGTTCCTAATAAAAACTTAAAGTACATGTGCTTATATGCGCCTGTCAGGGCTCTGCATTCAAAACGCTTGTGTTCACTGATAGCTACGTCAGGTTTGCAGCTGTATGTACAGAATGCACAGCCATTGAAAATGACCATTCTAACTTTGACCAATCAGGGAGTTGTATTTTGTAGTGACGTCTGGATAGCGTCCTTGTCAATTCATGGAAATGCAAACCGGAAAACACCAAGTCATTTATTGGAATAGGGCTGTGAAAGAAAAAGCCTGGAACAAGATTCATGAGATTTGCACCACATCAACATTTTGTATCAAAACTCTTCCAATTGTGAGTACATATGCTTGTATCAGGTACAGACAGTCCAGTGGGAACACTGTGCGAAAAGTGTGTTCAAGAATGCCTGTTTATGAAGTTCTTGAACATGTATTATGTAGGATTACAGTCTGCAGGGTTGGCTTCGCTCTAGTTTCCCTTAAAACATTTGATTTGTCAAGTAAATGCCTACGGGACTCCTCCCTGGAGAGGCGTTCCGGAGATTTCCCACTGGGCGGAAGACCCAGGACATGCTGGAGAGACTACGGCCCAATCCGAATTCTTCCCTTCTCCCTTCATTTAGCCCTCCAGATGGAGAGATATGAAAAAATAGTGTCTCATGTTTTAGATGTCACTTTTTCAACGACGTCATCAATAATCGCCAGTCTGCTAGCTTTAGTGTGGAGGGGTCCCTCCAGAGGAGCTGGCTGGGGCAGGAAGTCTGGACATGTTTGCTTACACTGATTCCCCCACAATGTTCATTCATTCATTTTCTTGGCTGCCTCCTCCCTTTTTGGGGTTGTGGTGGGGTGCTGAAGCTTAATGTAGCTACTGATGGGCAAAGGCAGGGTTCACCTGGACAGGTTGCAAGTCTGTTGCAGGACCTCAATCACACACCCATTCACATCTAGGGGCAATTTAGAATCACCAACTAGTCACCAGTTTTTGGATGGTGGGAGAAAGCTGGAGTCCCCTGGTGAAAGCCCACGCATGCATGGGGAGAACATGCAAACTCCACTCAGAAAGGTCCCAGTTGATGTTTCTGTTTCATATCCCCCAACCTAGATTTGAACCAGGGCCTTCTTGCTGTGAGGCTAGAGTGCTGACCACTGCACCACTGTGCCACCGTGCAGCCCTCACAAAGATTTCTGGCAAACTAAAATTTCTTTTTCCGTTTTTTTTTCAGTTGTCTTTGCATTTTTGTGTTCATACAATGCAAACAAAAAGACATTGAATCATAAGGTTGTTTCTTCCAAGTCAATACCTGAATAAATTTCTCTGTCAAATGTTTTAAATGCCATAGGAATGAGAAATATATAGATTTTAGAGTTTTTGGTAAAAGAAATGGACTGGATTATATCACCAAAAAGATTATAAGATATACACCCCTACTTTTAAACTAAATTATTCTGCTGTATGAATTCCAGACTCTCAGATGTAGGTTTGGTCAAACGTCTGAACAAAAACCTGGAGGTGTTTTGCTTCTTCTCTGAGGATCTGAGGACCTATTCTACTTTGGAGATTTTGTAGAAATAAGCCTAAACCACATCTTTGCTTTGTTAAATCAGTCAACTAACTTAAGTTCTCATCTTTTTCAATAACAAGCTGCATTTTTATCAATATAGTTTACCCTTATTTTTTTATGACATTTACACTTTAATGCTAAGATCAAAGCTAGTTGTGTCATAGCTGAAATTCTCTTATTCCTTGTAACCTTTAGCCTCTCATCCAAGTGGTTTCATCAGTCAGCTGCTTTGACTCAACGACTTTTTTTTTCTAATTTTTTTAAATTTTCTTGAAAGTAACAAATGAAATGTCCTTAAAAGTTCTCCAAAGTAAATAAAGTTGAAGCTTAAAGGATATTTTTCCAGAATTGCTGTCCAGTTACTGTTTAGCATGCTAACTTTTGTCTCCCCCTCCTCCTTGTAGTCCTCCCCCCACTCCCCCTCTCAGTCCGAGTCTCCGTGCCGCTTCTCCTCACTTCCACTCCGGGAGAGCGTCAGCCCTCTGAGGGCCGACCCGTGCAGATCCGTCAACCCACAGCACCAACAGCAGCCCCCCCTCCAGTCTCAGCAGAGAGACGGCGGCCGGGCGCCGCAGACCTACACGTCTGCGGCGCCCAAACAAGTGCAGCAGCAGCAGCAGCAGCAGCAACCCCCCGCACAGCAGCCGCAAACAGCTCGGCCGCAGTCTCCAACTCAAAAACGACCTCTCCCGGAGGTGAGGGTTTCTCATATCAGCAGGTTCTCTTTCTGTATCTTTCCCAAATGCTGATGATGTCCAGAAAAGTGTCCAGGACGGGTTTGGAGGACGTCTTTGAGTGTGATCAGGAGTCTGGATGAATGACTTTAAACCAAAATATTCTTTTTTTCTCTACAGTTACGCAGACCTCTTCCTCCTTTTCCCACCTTCGTTGATCGTGAGTGGATGTTCTTTTTATCTTTTTATCTGTTGGCCTTTGCGTTCGAGCCTGACAGCTGTGTGTGCTTCATGCAGTCCCGGGTCCATGCGACCCTGAAGACCTCATAGATGGCATCATCTTCGCAGCCACTTACCTGGGCTGCACCCACCTGCTCTCAGAGAGGACGCCCACCAAGAGCGCCCGGATGCAGCAGGCACAGGAGGCCATGAGCAGAGTCCGGGTGAGCGCACCTCACACTGCAGGTTTCACATGCTGACCGTGGAAAGACGAATTTCAACAGAAACTGTCTGAGCCCAGAGTCTGTTTGGTTTACCTGCTGCAGTCGATTCATTTTTGTGAAACGGGTAAGAGAACTGAGCTAAAGTTGGTTTGCAGAGGTGGTCTAGAGCACATGTGTTAAAGTCAAGGTCCGGGGGCCGGAACC
Source organism: Oryzias javanicus (assembly GCA_003999625.1). Classification (NCBI taxonomy): domain Eukaryota; kingdom Metazoa; phylum Chordata; class Actinopteri; order Beloniformes; family Adrianichthyidae; genus Oryzias; species Oryzias javanicus. Next base: position 5,512,570 of record CM012448.1, read on the forward strand.
GGCCCTCCAGATCATTTCATTTGATTGTTATTAATAGCCCGATGCTATCTTGTTCTCATTTCTAACTTGTATAATTTTGGCAGAATAATATTTATTCTGTTACAATATTCCTGCCTTTTATTATTCATAACTAAGTTAAAAAGTCATGGTTTTAAAGTTTATAAATTTACATTGTGGTAACTTTTTGGACTATTTTGGCATTTACTAAGATTTTTTAGGCTATTTCGGAGTTTAGATAATATCTCAGCTACATGCTAGCTCTTTTGGCTAATTTGGGCTTTTCTTTTCATTTTTTTAAATGTGTTTTTGAGTTAGGCTAATATTCCAGCTACATGCTAGCTTTTTGGCTAATTTGGACTTTATTTTTTTTTAGTTTTTTAAGCTGTTGCGGAGTTAGGCTAATATTTACACGCTAGCCGTTTTGGCTAATTTATGTTTTTTTCCGTTTTGTTGGATATTTTGAAGTTTAGTTATTTTTTTCAGCTTAATGCTAGCTGTTTTGGCTAATCTAAGTTATTTTTTTTGTTTGTTTTTTTATGCTAATTTGGCATTAAGCTAATATTTTAGCTGATTATCAGCTTTAGCGTTTTCAGCTATTTGCTTCAATGTTTTCAGCTATCAATTTTAAAATTTTCAACTAGCACCCAGTGAATATTTCAATGTGGGCCCCAGGTGGGTTTGTCTGCAGGTTCCATGGTGGCCCCATCTGTGTTCGTCCACCCTGGCTTGAGTGGACACTTAGTTGTCTGGCTCGCTGGGCAGTGGAGTTCGCTAACTCGCTATGCTGTCCACCAGGCAGCTTGTTAGCGAGCTAAAATTTCCACCGGGCAGCTGGTTAGCGTAGGGACACAGACCACTGAGCTCCAACCAGTGTTTCATTCTGAGAACTGATAACTCCACCTGGATGACTGGGAACCTTCATCAACATTCAAATATAGCTTCTTCACATCAGTCAACAAGGAGCTTCCATCAAACACCTTTAGATCCCAGATTCACTCGAAGTTGCTTTACTTCATGTCCACGGCAAGAGCCGCCATCACAGCTCAGCCCTCTCAGGGTCTGAGCGCGGTGCATCATGTACGGTTCGGTGCGCCCTGTCCAGAGTCTCCTCAGCTCCATTGGATGTTATGTAAAAACCCTGCAGGCTGCAGGGCCTCAGACAGACCAAAGACCTGGACTGAGTCACAGTCTGTCATGTCAAACTTGCATCATGCAAACGAGGAGATGCTTTTAAGTCCATTCTGGTGCATCCAAGGGCTGTTACGTATGTTAAGAGAGAATGAGACTTGAATCGAGCCCTTTTTGTTTGGGCTTTGATGTGCTCATGAAAAGCAGCGATGGGCTGCGGGACACAGCGCCTCTGAATGAGGCCGACGAGCAGCCGGGACGCTTCACTTTCCCCTCATCCTGCAGAAGAAAGTGGCGTGGAAGCGAGCCTTGATCTCACAGCGACTGGGATGTGAATGCTTGAACCGTGCACGTCCAGCATGCAAAAGAAACGCCCGTTCTGCTGAAAAACCTGCAGAAAGCGTCACAGCACATTTAGCATGTATTCAGATAATTTTTGAACTATGAGGCACACTTAAATACCCTATTTAAAAAAAAAAAAAAAAAAAAAAACAGTGCGCCTTATATATAGATTAATTCTGCTTGTGTGTACTGATCAAGCCCTGTCAAAATATTGACTTATCTTGAACTCTTTTTCTCACTTATTGCACCTTATAGATGTTCAATAATAGACCATTCATTGATGGTGCGCCTATGGTTCTGAAAATAGACGTAGAAATGAAAAACGTAACAAAACATTTCCCTGATTACCTCTTCCTGTCAAACTGCATCCATGGCTGTAATGATTCATACAAACAGTCATGAACCGGGATGACTTTCTACGAGGAAAAGCAGCATTTAAAGGTTGTTGTGCCCTCCAGTCAACAGATTTCTTATAAATAGTCTGCTCAGTAGTTCTCTTGCTTTGAGTTAACTCTTTAACATCGCAGCTCCGGTGTTTATGTTCTTTGGTTTACTGAAACTTTTCAACCGTTAACACGATAATTCTGAAGTAGAAAAGTGGCACGTGCCGGAATTATCGCGTTAACGGTTTAAAAGTTACAATATGTTAAAGATTTTGTGATTAAGCGTCACCAGTGACTCTTAAGGTGTTAAAGGGTGAATGTGGGTCTGCATCTTATTAGTAATGCATCAGTCTCTATAAAGCATGTGCCAAAGTCAAGGCCCCGGGGCCGGATCCGGCCCTCCAGGTAATTACATCCAGCCCTCCAGATCATTTAATTTTATTGTTATTAATGGCTTGACGATATCTTCTGCTTATTTCGAATTTGTATAATTTTGACCAAAATATATTTAGGCTAAAATAAATAATGAATGTTTTTTTAAAGTTTAAGTTGATTTATTCTGAATAATATTTCATCCTTTTTATTATTCATAATTAGGTTAAAAAGTTGCAGTTTTAAAGTTTTAAAAATTGGCATTCTGCTAGCTTTATGGACTATTTTGGCATTTACTCAGATTTTTTAGGCGGTTTTGGGGTTTAGCTAATTTTCATCTACATGCTAGTAGCTGTCTTGGCAAATTTAGGCTTTTCTTTTTTTTTTTAGTTTTTAGGCTGTTTTGAAGTTAGGCTAATATTTGCACCTTAGCTGTCTTCGCTAATTTAGGCTTTTTTAAGTTTTTTAGGATATTTTGAAGTTTATCTATTTTTTCTACAACATGCTAGCTGTTTTGGCTAACCTAAGTTGTTTTTTTTCTGGTTTTTTTTAGGCTAATTTGGCATTAAGTTAATATTTTAGCTGGCTATCAGCTTCAACATTTGAGCTCTTAGCTTCAGTGATTTTAGCCATTAATTCCAACATCTTCAGCTATCAGCACTAGCATATTCAGCGCACAAATTTATCGTTCTCACTAGCGTTATTGCTGGCAATTCTATATATCTAGTTCATAGTTATGTTGGAAAGTTACGGTTTAAAAAATTTTGTTTTAGAGTGTTCTCTGAATGTTTCTCCTGTTCGGCCTGCGACAGAGGGTGTGTTTTGGATTTTGGGCCCTTGTGCGATTGAGTTTGACACCCCTGCTTTAAATCTTTGGTCACAACTGCCCTCACATGTGGATACATATGGGGAAAAAAAGGGGCAAATTTAGAAATATGAAGGTTGTAGACCACTGAAGAGCAAGATTGTTCATGTTCATTTTTTCTACAGACATGCTGCAAGCAACAAGAAGTAATGAATACTTGTTGTTTATGTTATGTTATGTACAATTGGTGTTGATTTTTTTTCCCTCAATTTTCTACACGAGGGGTGTCAAACTCATTTTGGTTCACATTCACTCCCTCTGATCTCAAGTGGGCCGGCCCAATGGAAAATGACCTTTGGTCAACTTGTTATCTATAGCGTTGTTTTTGTTTTGTCCATTTTTCATGAATAGTTTGGCACTCCACGTCAATTATTCTTCTTTTTGACATTGACATTTTGGTCGTTGTGGTGTGATAACTGATAGTTTATAGCAACTTAACAGCGGCGAGGCTGGCGGGGAACCAAACTGCATCTCACCCGGACATGGCACGCCCCTTCAGAAAATGTTCCTCCTTTTTTTTCCTTTACTCCCCCTAGTGGCAGAATTGCGCATTGCTGCAATTTCTTTAAAATAGCCATAACTCGCCACAAGAATGGGCTAGAAACGTGCTTTTTTCAACATTCTTCTTTTTTCTCCACAACTGGGCAAATTAAACCATTTAAAAATGATCTAGCGGGCCAGATATAGTTATCCCCGGGCCTTGACTTTGACACGTGTCCTATACAATGCAAGGAAAATACAAGTTCTGTTCAAGTGATAAGAATGTCCTTCCTATATTCAGTCTGACTGCTAGAAATGAGTAAATTAAACAGAGTGTAGACGTATAAATTTTGTACTCGCATCCTAAGAATCACCTGCTTACCCTGTGTGTGCTGCATTTTAGTTAGTTAGGGTCCAGTACTCACATTTCATTTGAGCAGGGGTGTCAAACATACGACCCTTTAGATGGTTTAATCCAACCCAGTCATGAAGAGAAAACAAAAAAAATAAGGATGTTGAAAAAAAAAAAATCAAGTTCCGAGCACATTCCTGTGTCGAGTAATACACAACTTCACCACTAGAGGGAGCAAAAGGAAATAAATAGACATCATAAATAAACAGTAAGATGCAGTTTGGTTCCCTGCCAGTCTCACTGCTATTAAGTTGCTATAAAAATTACCAAAATGTTGTTGTCAAAAAGATAATAATAATAATAAGTGATTAAGCATTTTTCCAACTAAGAAAGAAACAAAAATAAAGCTCCAGCTAACAAGTTGACTATAGGTTATCTTTGCTATTAAGTTACTGGTCCGGCCCACTTGAGATCCGACAGATTGAATGCGGCCCCTAACCCAAAATGGGTTTGACACCCTGCGTTAGAGTGTGGTTTAAGGATGTAATACGTGTGTAACTTATATATGCTGACAAATACTTCACAATACATTTACCACACATACAACAATGGTACGTTCCATTTCTATGGTGTCCATTGAGGAAATCGTGTGATCCTCATAGGACACATCAATCCCTCATTCAGGTGTGTGTAACTACGGTTTAAACTGAGATCAGTAAAGCTACGGTCACAAACACAACTGCCACCGTGTGATGAGGAGCGCATCGGCAGAATCTTCAAGATTTCATGTTCCCTAATGATTTTTTTTAAACCATTGGTGTTTTCTTAAATGTAGAAGGTGACAGTCAGGCGGACATCAGTTGTGCTTTTATGTAAAACTTGATATGAACGTCCGTCGTTTGGGGACGTTTACGCATCGTCCAATCAGAGCTGGCCGGCGATCCGCCCTGTGGCTGCTCGACTGTCACCCCCGCCCATCATTGGACTGCCACCGTGTGACATCAAAGTGTGTCCGGGTGGCCGCTGACCGATGTCAACTATCAGAGAAAAATCACAGTAAAATTGTAACTTTTGCAGTCGTGTTTAAAAATCACTTAAAATACAAATCCTGATTACAAATGTCGCCATGCGTCCACCTGCCAAATCTGCTGAAAAAACTTGTATTTAGGTCGCTGCACAGAAGCATTTTGGGATATGTGATGATAGTCTTACACAGGTTGAACAAAAGATGGAGGTCAGGCTGTGAAGAGGATCACTTTGAGCTTTTTTCCTATCTTTTCTCCCTCGTTTGCTTCGTTTGCTTCTAAATTTAAGAAGTTCAAAATCTTATAAATCTTATAAATAAAGACATCAGATGGAAAGATCTTTTTAGTTTAATTTGCTCCATTGTTTGAACTTTTACATCAATGCTGCTGTGCGTCAGAGAAAATTAAATCCATTTCAAACTCAGTTGTAAAATGTTAAATGACAATAAAAAAGTGCTGATATTTTCAGCCACAATAAATACTTTCTTAAAGTTTTCAGCAACCATCTGTGTATACTTGATTATAATAATTCTGATATTCCGTCAGATTGTTCAGAAGCTCAGGCCAGCAGCTGGTTGATGCGGGAACTCATGAGGGGAAAGTAACGGGTCGGCTGTCTGACCCCAAAAGCAGAGAGGAGGAAAATGTTATCATAAGTTCCAGGAAAACAAAGGCATGACCACAACAGAGAAACCGCATTAATGTAGAGCTCAGGGCTCTGATGGTTGCCATGCAACAGCGCTCGCCTCGTGCGCATGCAGTAAAACGTTCTCTGATGCTGCACAGATCACGTCATGACTAAATTTAATATTTCACCGATCAGAATTAGACAAACTAGAAAGAGCCGAGTCAGAACTGAATTCAGAAGCTTGTAAAGTCATACAGACGAAAAGCATTTTTCTCATTTTCTGTTCTGATTCTGATTGAGGATGGATTTAATACTTTAATGGTAACATTTTGTGTTTCCAGTTTAAATATGATCATGCCATTTTTAGCCAAAATCAAAGAGAATGTATCATTTTCTAGGACATAGGTTCTGCAGAGCGGCAGGAGTTCATTGGAAAACTCTCCTCCGAGTTGTTGGCACTGAACATATTAGTCACAAATATATATTTTTAAAACAGTAGTTTTTTCGTCTTGCCCTAACTCATAATGAGTGGAACAAAGACATACTCAGAAATGACATTTCAAGCTGAATTTGTCCTCCATCGTCAGAAAAAACGACAAGAAAAACAGGAAAAGACACAAACTCCATCAAGTTTACACATTTACAAAAAAATGAAACATTTTCAGGCTTTTAAAGAGGATTTAATTTATGAGTTTGAACAAAGAGAAACTAAAACAGACAACTACTTCCAACAAGATCATTTAAGACGTGTCAAAGTCGAGGCCCGGGGGCCGGATCCGGCCCTCCAGCTCATTTGATTTGATTGTTATTATTGACCCAATGTATTTATTATTTATTTATTGACCTTTATTTAACCAGGATAGTCCCATTGAGATTTAAAACCTCTTTTGCAAGGGAGTCCTGGCCAAGAGGCAGCCACAGTTAAAAATACATCAAAACATAAAGACAATAAAACATTAAGACAGTAAAACATTTAAAATGCTGTTACATGTTAGCAATACATAGAAACCTATGTTTCTATGTATTGTAAAATGTTATTTTGCGCTCATTTCTAACTTGTATAATTTAGTCAAAATATACTTTTATGGAGGGTAAAATATTGAAAGTTATTTAAGGTTTAAGTTGGTTTATTCTGGAATATTATTCCTGCCTGTTTTTATTCATAGTTATGTTAAAAAGTTAAATTTTTAAAGTTTTAACAGTTTTGTTTTAGTGTGTTTTATAAATGTTTATCTTGTTTGACCCGCATCCTGAGCTGTGTTTTGGGAGTTTGACTTTCCTGATTTAAGAGGTTGTTTTACCTTTAAGTTCTTTTAATGAGAAGGATGTGGACCGTGCCAATCAGGTCGTCCGATAAGACTCTCAGGTCTGGAGCTGCCGAGTTTTCCCAATATGTTAACTCTGTGGCGCCGGCTGAAAGCCTCCGTCGGGTTACAGTAACAGTAAATTCTTTGAAAAGATCCAGAGTCTAAAATCACTTCCATGAGGAGGACAACCTTCCGACGTTTTTTAAAAAAAAGAAGTTCTTTAACATCCTCCAACTGTCTGAGCTCAGACCGCTTTTCATGACTGCCGTGTCTGGAGATGACAGTGACAGTGGAGTTCACCATCAAGCACAAACCAGAGCGGAGTCATCGTGTCCCCCATCCTCTAATATCAAATAAAAACAAAGAAAAGCTGAAACAAGCGTGTCAAAATGTTAGTCTTAGCTACTGAAGTCAATGTAAAAAATACTGTTTTCTGAGTTACTCATGTAAATGTAACTGAAATGATATCACCGGTTACTTTGATATAAGACTTTGTCTCAGAAACTTTTTCTTGGAAATCTATCCTCACATTTCTTCTTATCATCAAATACCAGACAAATGTCCAAAGATATCAACTGAAGACGATCTGCAGGGAAATAAGATGCAGGATTTTTTTTTAAATCTGAATGGAGGGTCTTGAAGTTGTTTTTGCAGCAGGGGGCTCTTCTGAAGGCTGTGCGGAGGCTGTGAATGTTTTCAGATTCAGCTCCAGACTCGTACTTGGCTCAGACTCTGAAACCTTCATCTGCTTCATTCCATGAATCTCTGCCTTCAAACTCTGAGTTTAGAAGCAGCTTCTGTATGTAGCTGTAAGATTAAGCCTCTTTTGGTTTTGATGTCAAAATAGTATAAAAAATCAAGTAAAAAAAGGTGTTACACTTTGATAATGACTTGGAGTTCTTCTGAATTTTGACCCACTTCAATGAAAATTGTGTTTTTAACATGTTTTTTGGCATTTATTCTGATGATGGAAGACATATATTAAGAAAATAAACTCAAAATGTCATTTCTGAGTATTTATTTATTCAAATTGTTGTGATTCAGGAGCAGAAAAATAAATGTTGTTTGAAAAAGATTGTATTTGTAACATAGAAAGATCATCTTTCATCTATTTTCACAGTGGTCTCAGTTGCAATTATGATTATATTAACTGTTGTTTTGTCGAACACAGTTTCTGTAGAGCAGCAGGAGTTCTGTTGGCACGGAGCACCTGTTTACATGCCGTCCCACTAGTTTACAGCCACTCACAACTCCGAGCTAGCATTAGCGATGCAGCAAAAATGGCGACCAACATTAGAGTTTTGAACCAGATTCCAGGAAAACAAAGACGTTCATGGATCTATTTGTCTGTAAATGGGGCGGAGCAGGACACAAGAACGCAACAATTTGAATAAAGAGATACTCAGAAATGACATTTTAACCTTAATATATATATTTTTTTGTCCATCATCAGAAACTCCTGGTTGATTTAATTTCATTGTAGACTTTTTTCAAGCATTAGTTTCTCGCAGGAAGAGTCAGAGTTGATGCACCACCATGACTGATTTATTTCTTTATTTTATTGGAAATAAATTCCGGTGTTAAGGGTTTTATCCTCTCATCAACCCAGTATACTATGCACGGTATTCCGAGGGTGCAAAGCCGTGGAATAGGGACGCATTTCACTGAGACTGGGTTGCTCTCATAAACGTGTATCCATGCATTCAGTCATGCACACTCACCACACGGGGGCGCTGCTGGCCCGCAGTGAGCAGCCCCTCTCACGCTCACTAGCTGCTGGTGTAAACTCCAACTCCCGTTTACTACACTTGACTGAGGAGGCGTGCTGGACCTGAGCCGAGAACTCAAATGTGCAAAAACTCCCTGACTGGATGACGGGGATCAAGCTGAGACGAGGCGTCTGCAACACATGCGGCCCCGTCCCTGTCTTCAGGGCGGCTGGTGTCACATGGATGAAGAGGAAGCGTCGTGACGGCGGCTGCTGGAGGCCCGCGGCATCATGGTCCTGTCAGATGTGATAGACAGCAGCATCACTGTCCTCCCACACACAAGCATAAACATAACGCACCTTTAAGGTTCTTTTGTCCCCGGCTTTGGCATTTGGACAGAGTGCGTGGAACCTGGCGCCTGCTTTTGTCTTTTCTGACTGAGTTCTTTGGTCTCTGCAGGCTGCACACAAGCAGAAGAGCAGGAAGAAGGTGAGTTTGAAGCCTCAGTTTGACGCCGGAGGTTCCTCCTCCTTTCTGACATCTTTCTCCCGCTCCTGCAGAGCCCCGACGGCGAGGCTACGACCACCGCCGAGGTCGACCTGTTCATGTCCACGCAGAGGATCAAAGTCCTGAATGCAGACACTCAGGTAGAGAGCGAGCACTCTTCTCAGAGGAATTCATGTCAAACACGACCAAACAGAAAGTGTTCCTCCGCTCTGTCCGTCAGGAGTCTTTAATGGACCTCCCCCTGCGGAACATCTCCTACATCGCCGACATTGGGAACATGGTGGTGCTGATGGCGAGGGGAAAGATGGTGAGGTCGCGCAGCGCCCAGGAGAGCCTGGAGCAGACAGACGAGCAGACCAGCATGAGTCACGACGACAGGAGGCTGTACAGGATGATCTGCCACGTCTTCGAGTCGGAGGACGTGAGTGTCGCTCTGCTGCGCTTCAGAAGAAGGTCGTCGGGCTGAAGGTCAGGCAGCCGGCCGCAGAACGCGGCGATGTTCTGAACCTCCAGCGAGCTGAAAGGCCCCAAACCGTGGAAGTGGAGAAATGTGAAGAGCGGATGGAGGAAAATGTTAAAGGTGGATGATGTGGAACAGGAAGGAACTAAGATAAATGAGGATTAAGAGTTTAAAGGGAGAGATCAGGAGAGTTTTTGATTGTTTAGCAAGATCTTGAGAAGATGTCTGAGGAGAAATGTTCTGGTTCCATTTTGAAGAAGAACACAGAGAAATAAATCTGTGGCATTCCTGAAAAGACTAGTGGAATCGTTGAGGTCAGAGGTGAACAAACCAACAGTTTGATTTCATGCAGAGAAAGAGAACCGCGGATGAAATATTTGCTTTTAGGATGTCAACAGAGAAGGTCAGAAGAAGCTGAGCAGAGGGTCTGCAACCTTTAATACTAAAAGAGCCATTTGGGCCCGGTTCTGGAGCCGGAAAGTCTTATTTCACCTTTTTGAACATATAGATTCCTTCATATATATAAAATTTATTTTTCCTCTTTGAGCACAAATAAACAGAAATAAATATTAGAAAAGCCTTTTTTTAATGTGAAATTCGTATTTACATCCTTTCAAAATAAAAGACATCCTGTAACCTTTGGAAAAACACCTTTATTTGTTTATCATTCAATAGAAATAGTATCTAAAAATACATTTTCTAAACAACTCCTTTCTGTATAGCTAATAAATATTATTGTGCAACGTAAAATATGTGCATTAAAATCATAAAATAAGATCAAACTTCACAAATGTCAGCAACTGTTCACCTCAGCCAGAACTTTATAAACCGAACTAACCTGAATTAAAATGATGCCATCTATAAGACTTTTAATGGTCCAAGGCTGTCTATCTTTATAAGGCCCTCCTTTATGAAGGAGAAGTGCTCCCTTCCTCAGATTTAGACACATTTGTGATGAATATTTGATAGAAACGGTTATTTTGTGTTTGTAGAAATTGTTTCAGATCTTTGAGTTCATCTAAGGACAAACGGGAACAAAAACAAATGTGTTAATTTTGTTCAGTGTGTGTTGTTTGTTGTTTCTAACTCTGAAATCCAAACTGATTCAACCATTTTTAGAGACAAAATTGTTTTGACCTCCAAAACATTTTAGACAAGAAAAAAACAACAACTATAAAGCGTCAAAGTTTATTTGTTATTTCCAGCATGGAAGCTCCTCCTCAGTTTTATCATGAACGGTTTCAGTCCGGGGATAAACACGAAACCGCGTCGGTTCATGTTTGTCTGCTGGTGGACTTCAGCCTCGTTTCCACTGAGCGGTCTGGTCCGGTGTTTTAAGTGTTTCCATTACAAAACGGACCTTTGAACAGTAGGGCTGAGTATCATTAAATAGTGCCAAAATCGATTCAATGCGATTCACCAGGTCCTGAATCGAGTCGATTCCTATTTTTTCAGATTCTTTGGATCCGCTCTATTCTATTCTATTCTATTCTATTCTATTCTATTCTATTCTATTCTATTCTATTCTATTCTATTCTATTCTGTTCTATTCTGAGTTTACACACGTATTTAGAAATACATGATTAATCTATATGTGTTTTGAAGATTTTCACATTAATCTGACACACTTCATACTGTAAAATGTGTTAGTGAAAAATTGAGATAGTTTATACCATTCAGTGTTACAGGGATTCTTAAACTCAAACAATTCTTCTGCCTTTCTTTCTCAGTTTGGCCACTAGGTGGCGATCACGCTGTAGCATTACTTCTTATTTCAGAAGAAGAAAAAAAGTAAGCAAAAAAACTGTGTTTTTGACCACATATGGTTACTTTAAAAGCTGTTTCTTTTACCCCTTTAACTACCCCCCCGCGCTATTATTGCCTTGGTATGGAACCTCTAAAGGTACATCAAAGTTAAAAAGAATAATTGAGGTTAAAAAAATATTTTTCTAAAAGTACTTAGGGGCTCTGTATATATATAAAATAAAAAAAGTTAAAATAGTTCTGGTACTAACTAAAATTTGTTGTATTCTAAGAAAAAATATCACTGGTGCACCAGATAGTGACTATTTATATATTATATACCACTTGATGCCGTTACCAACCAGTTTTTTAATTTTTTTTTTATTTTTGGGATAAAAAAAATTGTTTTCCTCTTTTTTTTTTCTCAATCTTTCCTTTAGGAGCTCCGTACGTTGGGGAGTAATACACACAATCAGCATTTTTTAAAAACATGTTTTCTAAATGTTTCCCACCATTTGGTTGAGCAGACAGTTTAAGGGTTAAAAGAATTTTGAAAATTCATGTTTGTGAGTTTATAAAGATGTTCACTTAATCACCGATGTATGTTCAGGTCGACCGAGCGTTAGCATTAGCCGTCATATGGAAAATCCCATTCAACGTTAGCACCAAACTAGCGGACTTTAGCTTTATGCATTAGATCGATCTCTACTTTTATGGATCGATTATTGATCTATTAAGCTTAGGTTGATTCAGATTGATAAATGGATTTTATTAACCCAGCCCTAGCTTTAGCCAGCTGTTGATTAGCATTAAGCTAACGTTTCCATCATTTGTAAGCATTCGGGTTTTTGTGGTTTCCTGTGTTTTTATTGAAAATTCCTGCAAACAGCAGCAGGTCCTTGCCTTGCTCTTTGCTGCGTGTCGCTGCAGCACATAAATGAAGAAAGGAGGAGGACCCGGCTCCTGCCGTCAGTAACGTTTAAGCTCCCTCTCTGAGAGGTGTCAGCCCCCTCCTCCTCCAGTTTGCACCTCCTCTGCTCCTCTCAGCAGAAACGTGAGCAGAGGAGATGACAGGGAGATGAGCCTTTAAGGATCTAAAGCGGTGGGTCGTTGGAGCTGTCGTTCTGAAGCATCGTCACCTGGACGTCTCTGAACAGCGTCTCTGCAGTGGGAGTCCTCCTCTCACTGAAACCTCCCGTCTTCTCTGGTCAACGAAAACATCGAAACCCTTTTCTAAAGTTTGGCTATGTCCCATTCCAACTACATCTTTTCTAGTCGTTCTCAGTGGTTTTTCTTTATGAATTTAGACAAATTAGTTTCTGCAGGAGTTCATCAGAAATTCACCTCTGAGACTGTTGGTGCAGAAGTAACCCTCATCTGATTTCCCATGATTCATTTGTGGATACTCTCTCCCATTAGTTTACCACAGAGTGATGTTTGTTCTATGTTTTGGATGTAAAACTTCAAAAAGTTTTTGGGCTCGAAAAATTATTTTAATTATATTTTTGAAACTCAAAAATACGTGCAAACAATTGTAATTTGTAAGATGGCTGCGACTGGAAGAATATCTGACCAATCAGCATCATCCTTCATGTCCGTGTCTCTGATTGGCTGCTTTTGTGGCACATTTCTAAGAGAGAGAGAGTTTCTCTCGCATGAAAACAGTTTTGGTTGCACGTATTTTGTAGTTTCAAGTACATTTTCTGTTTGAAGTACAAAGGAATGTTTTGATCACACAACATTTTTAAAGTTTTCAGTTCAAAACAGTGAGTGTTCCTCCCTCCGTAGACTTACAGCACCTCACAACCTAATGTTAGCATGGCAAAAAAAACCAAAAAAAAAAAAAACCAGCCAGCAATATCGCAACTAATCATTTGTTCAGTTTAGATCCACATGGCAGCTCAGATGAGGAAAACAAAGATCTACACGGATCAGAAATGAAGTAGAGAAGGGAGACTTTTAAACAGCCATTGAACGAGCATAGAAAGTTAAAGCAGGCCCGTCAGAGGGGGGACTGGAGGCTAGGGGCCTCAAAAAACTTGTTTAGATTTAGTAAACAGAAACATGTTTGTTTGTCTGCTGAAATGACATTGCATGTCCCCCCCCAGGCCCAGCTCATCGCTCAGTCCATCGGGCAGAGCTTCAGCGTGGCCTACCAGGAGTTCCTCAGGGCCAACGGCATCGACCCCGAGGACCTGAGCCAGAGGGAGTACAGCGACCTGCTCAACACGCAGGACATGTACAACGACGACCTGATCCACTTCTCCAAGTCCGAGAACTGCAGAGACGTGAGTCGGCCAGCAGGGGGCAGCACACAGGGGCGTTAAGAGCATAGGAATCAGAAGTGGTTTGTTTCCTGTTCAACCCTCTTTTTCGCTGTGAGGAAAAGTTCCTAAAACATCAACATTTCCTGTCAGGAAGCGTTCAGGCTTTAGGAAACACAGCGGGACGGTGTGACGGGCGCAGCTCCTCCTCTGTCCTGCAGGTTTACATCGAGAAGCAGAAAGGGGAGATTCTGGGCGTGGTCATCGTGGAGTCAGGCTGGGGGTCCATCCTCCCCACCGTCATCATCGCCAGCATGATGCATGCTGGTCCGGCGGAGAAGTCTGGCCGCTTGAACATCGGTGACCAGATCATGACCATAAACGGGACGAGTCTGGTGGGTTTGCCGCTCAGCACCTGCCAGAGCATCATCAAGGTCCGAGCCGTCCTCCGCTCCGTCTCTGCCGTTTCAGCATGGCGGCTGTCGGTTTCATGAGCTGATCCGTGTCCCTTCAGGGTCTGAAGTCTCAGTCCAGGATCAAGATGAACATCGTCCGGTGTCCTCCCGTCACCATGGTCCTCATTCGCCGGCCGGACCTCAGATACCAGCTGGGCTTCAGTGTCCAGAACGGCATCGTGAGTATCTGCATGACCTCTGACCTTTGTGGAAGCTTTGTTTATACTTTAGATGATAGAAAATAAGAGTTTTGAGTCCAGAAGACAAAAAAACTCTTCTGACTCCTCCATCCACTACATGATGCTGCAGGTTTCAGAGGAGAGCAACAAATGACAACAAAAAAATCCTAAAAAAATTCTAAAAATGCTAAATGTTCCCGATGTCAGACTTGTGGGACAATTATCTGACTATCTGCAAGTAAATTGAATTTTTTGTTCTCCTTCATCCGTCTTCAAAACCCACCAAACCCCTTTTGGGGTCACGGGGTTGCTGGAGCCTATCCTAGCTGCTGTTGGGGGTCCAGATTTCTAGTCTGTTGCAGATCCACTGTCACACACTCACATGCTTCAGGTCTGCACGATGTGAGAAAAATCTGCACTACACTACAAACTGCAATAACGGAATGACTTGTGATAAATACACAAATAGCAAAAAATAGAAATACTAATACATTTCCATTTCACTATGATGGGTTTTTTTTTTTTTTTTTTAAATGTTTTCAGCATGTTTGGCAAAGTGTTTGGAGAACATTGTCTGTCCTGAAACCAAAGTATCTCTAAATAATCAATGTTAAGGGCTGCCAAACTCAATCCCACACGGGGCCTAAATCCAAAACACACCAGGACGCCAGAACGGCATGTTTTTTTAAACATTAATTTATGAATTTATTCCAGAATAAATCAACGTAAACCCTAAATAACTTTCAATATTTTACTCTCCATAAAAATGTATTTTGTCAAAATAACATCGAGCGAATAATCACAACAAAATAAATGATCTGGAGGGCCGGATCCGGCCCCTGGGCCTCGATCTTGACACATGTGGTACTTACGGTTCAGATGGTGTGAAAGTTTTTGGAGTTGGGATCATTGTTTGATCAGTAAAAAGGTAAAGAAAGTAAAAGTGACAAAATTGAAGTATTTTTTAATGTTTTACAGCATATATTTAAAGGGCTCCAGTGATTGGTCAATGACATGAAGAGTCCCATACCATTGGTTTAATCCATAGATGGCTTTATTTGATTCAAGCTACAGAGATAGTTTGGCATTTGTGCAGCCTCACAGAACTTACAGACTCCCCACGACCGTCTTGCTGTGAGCGCTAACCGCCCCCCCACGACTGAGCCCTGATGTTTTTGCCCCTGCAGATTTGCAGCCTGATGAGGGGAGGCATCGCCGAGCGAGGAGGGGTCCGCGTCGGCCACCGCATCATCGAGATCAACAGCCAGAGCGTGGTGGCGACCCCCCACGAGAAGATCGTTCAGATCCTGTCCAACGCCATGGGGGAGGTGAGGAGGGCCGGATCCGCTCCACTTAAGAACATGTTCAAATATACAGTCGGAGCACCTTCTAAAATGGAGAACAGCCATGAAAACATCAGAAATCTGTTCTGTTGTATCTCTCACATTATTTCTATTTTAAAGTCTCCCTCTGAAATCCTGTTTTTTCAGTTTTTAACATGCATGTGTGGAATTTTTCCTACGAAAGAACAAATGTAATAAGAAATCATTTTGTTTTTGCATTTCTCCTTTTAAATCTGTCATTCAAACTGTCACAGACAGACTCTGTTTTTCTTTATGCTCTTATTGAGGTTACTGTAACTGAAAGTCTCAGTGTAACCCCCTCCAACCTTTTAGTTCCACATTTGTATAGCTTAGTATGAATGGCTACAAAAGAGACACTTTTCTCTTTTTTTTTGCCCCGGGGGGGCATCACGCATGAGTGGAGAAGCAGCAAAGACAGATGTCAGTTGTGCTGCAGGGAAGAGCAGGATGGGTTCATGTTTGGAGTTCAGACTCACAGGAGCGGATGGACCAGATCTCTGCTCACTTAAGAGAGTAGTTTTCTTTTTGAAGATCCAGGAGATGATTTGTGACTTTTTGATCGATTTTAAGCATAGACTATGAAAAATACAAGACAAAACATACAATTTAAAACTCATTGCAGTCGGAATGAAATGCATTGATTAGAAAATAGAAAAACTAAAACATAACATTTGATTCATTAATTTTTATAATTATTAACTAATTTTATTTATACTTAATTTTAACAGTTTTGCAGTTATGTAATCCAGTTTTTATCAGATTTAATTTTTTTAAATTCTCAGCTGCAAAGTGAAGTGCTTGTTGAGTATTCATTTTATAAAAACTTGTTTCATGATTTCAGTAAACAGTAACGAAACTTTAACTTTTTTTTTTTGTATTATATCAGTATAAAGTAGAGTCAAAAATGATTCGTGCTCCAGACAACTTCTGATTTCCAAAACACTGTAAGATGATGTAAAAGAGGTATTTACATTTCTGTTTCAGTAAACGTCTAACCTGTGTGCTGCTGATAAAGGTTTACCACAACCAACGAGGGGGTCCTAATACTTATGTACCTCAATAAGAATCCTTTCAAGTCCATTTTTTGGTGATTTCCCATCACTGTTCAAATGAACCGACCAGTAGGATGATAGAATCTCCGTTTCTGTTTAGGGGGAAAGCTAAAAAAAAGTAGCAAGGGATGAAAGACCTACATCCTTCCTGTAACTCTAAGTCCTGATTGTGTTGTGTCTCCTGCAGATCCACATGAAGACCATGCCTGCAGCCATGTACCGTCTGCTGACTGCGCAGGAGCAGCCCGTCTACATCTGAGCGCCCCTCCCTCTGTTCACCTCCTCTTTACCCCCCCAGTTCTGTTTGATATCACTTGACTTGCCTTAATCTGTACAGCTGACCGTCACGTGAGCGTCCACAGCAGAAGGCAGATCATGGCAGAGTGTTAATGTGACCATTTTACGTTTGACCAAAGAGAATTTGTGGGTTTTTTCTTGTGCGAAATTTCGGTTGCAAACAGAGTCAATATTAGCTTTGGTTGAATAGCTGTTATATCTGAATGTGCTCTAACTATCGATGGACCTAGAAGCCGTCAGGGCCCGGACAGCCGTGGCGGAACGTGCATGTACAATTCTGGTGGCAGACAATAAAGAAACTCATTCCAAGCTTTGGGAGTCTTCGTGTTCGTGAGATAAAACGACAGCCAGCGCCGCGGCGTGTATAAAAGTGAGATTTATTATTAGAAAGTGAGAGGTGAAAAGACAGAAATCACAAACTAACAGCTCTTTACCATGATTGTCAGCACGTGTACGGCGGTGTCTGTAGAAAAATAAAGGTGTGATTGTCGCAGATATCAAACCCAGCAGCAGAAAGGTTCCAGTGTGAGTGTGTGGCCCCCCCTCCCAGGAAACCGTTTGACCCGCCTCCTCCAACGCTGCACAGCCTCGGACTCCACAGGCTCGATTCCGGGACGAGCCTGGAGCTGCAAGGCACTTGGGCAGTGTTGAACCCCCCCTCCAGCAAAATATTAGTAGAAACTACAGAGAAGCAGCAGCAGCAGGAGCAGCGCTTCCACATTTCAGACTGCTCCCAGCATCCACTCCACCTGAGAGGGGAGGAGCCTGCAACGCAAGGAAAAAAATGCACGGGGGGGGGGGGGGGGGGGGGTGTCTTGTATCTCGACCACATGTCAGCAGCCAACACACTCATTCTCACATTCCGGAGGGGAACCACAAACCGTTTTTGGGGGAAAACTTGTCGGCTCTGCGACGGTCACGTCATCACGGAGAACTAAACATCACAGAAATATTTACAGCAGAACATCACTTTGTGAAAATTGGGTTAAAAAAGTCTGCAGGTCGGGACATCTCCAAACACCCGGAGCTCAGAGTTCGCAGTAAAGTCTGTAACCGCAGTAATGACATCACTTCCTGCTGTGGACCCTCACAGCTCGGTGTCTTTGTACTTCTGGGGGGCGTAGAACCCTCTCTTGGTGTGCTCGGAAGGCTGGCGGCGGTAGTCGCCGTCGGCGTCCTCGGGTCTTTCAGAGTACAGCGGCCGGGACGGCGTCTGCGGCTCGGCGTTGGACCTGGAAAGCAGCCAGCCCGTCAGTTCAGCACCGGATCAGGAAGGACTGCGAGTCTGAGCTTTCTCACGCTCTCACCCGATTGGCTGGGGACGGTTGAGGTTGGGTTTGGGGAGTTTCACCGGGACGGCGTAGATGTCGGGATGCTTCTGGGCTATTTCCAACTGCGGAGAGAGCAGACCCAGAACTGTCAGAGCAGAACGGGAGGAGAGCAAACACCTCGTGACACCTTCACCTTCCAACGGCAGGAATCGCTTTGGCAGCTCGATGTAGAGTGAACAAGCCTCAGGCCGGGCCTGCAGCCTCTGAGGAACCAGAACCCAGTTCTTAAGAGCTTTCTGGTCAGCAGAAGACACCACACTGGCTTGTGGATTCATTGAAGTGCGTCAGAAGTTTTAGATAGTGGTGGAACGGATCACGTCATCGTTTTAGGGTTACGGGGTTCAGATCGTTTTTCGGGTCAGTAAAAGTAAAAAAATAAATAAATAACAGGAAAAACAAGAAGACAAAAGCCTAAAATTACTTTTTTGAAAATATATATAAATTATTTCACAGCATAAATTTACGCTCGCATCTTTGAACATAAACAAAAGTGCAAAAACATTAAGTTTCTGATTATATTTACAAGTCTGGAGGCCAAATCTACAAAAACAGAGAAAAGAATGCTTGATATGCAATGCTCCCCTTGCCCCCCACCCCCAATGTCCTTATTAAATCTGAAATGATAAAGTTAAAAAATTAAACTTTTATTTTTTTGGTAACAATTGTAGTATTGAAACTAACTGTGAGAACATTGAAATATTTCAAATAATGATTAATATCAGTATTAGATGAGGAACTGCAACGCCCGCTTTTCTTGGTGATTTTTGAACCTTGGGGCTTGCCATACTGCCTTCCTACTGGACGCAGACACGGAGACCTGCACAGGTGTTTTCATTCAGCTCTTCAACAGAAATAAACTCAATCACTCCGTATCCGTGTCCTCCATGATGATTTAGAGAAGAATTCTGATGGAAGCTCCTCCCACACGCTCAAGAAGCAACTTTGATGCACGTCAAAAGAAAGACAAAAAGTTGACGAAACTCAATTTTTTCTCTGTCGATCAGGAGTTACGGTAGGTCAAAGGGAAAAAAGGTCAAAAGCTTCCGGTAGAGGACTTCCAGCTTTTGATTTTCGAGCGCCATATCTTTTCTATGTGTCCAGATTCTCTTGGACTCTTCTGGTTCTGGTCCGGCCCTTCTGTCAAATTTTAGAATCCTTAAAGTCAAAAGGTTTTCTCACACCTGGTCTAGACAAGAGAGAAAAGTGTGAAAATGTTCACGTCTGCCTGAGTAAAGTGGAGTCTGGAGGGTCCCATGACAAAGACCACTGTCATTATTGAAATAGATTAGATTGCTGTAAATCAGAGATATCTCAAGCACTGATGGGGTAGATTTACTTACTCTAAAGTTATCCAGCTAAGGTGGGGGGTGTGGGGGGCACACGGCTGAATGATTGTGATCATGCTCCATATTTTTGAATGACCTGCTTCAGACCAAAGAGGAACTGTGACTTCAAATGATTGAAATCACAAAGTGACTCTTGAGGACAGGGTGTGTCAGTAATCTCCCCTGGATTAGGACCACTAGATCCCGGTCTTGTTCCCTCCCCTGAACCCTGGACCAGTTCAGAACTGGTTCTCAGAACTGGTCTTTGGAGCTCAGCAGGAGTTGAGTGTGGGTCTGAGGTGGAGCGGCTTTGGTGTAAATGCAGAGAGCATCTTCGGTGTGTGCATGACTGACCCGAGCGCTCTCGGCCTCCTGCAGCTCCAGGACCCTCTGAGCTCGTGCCAGGTGGTCCATCTTCTCGAAGGCTTTAATCTGCAGGAGGAGAGATCCCCATTAATTACAGCTCGCTTCTGAACGGAAACGCGTCCAGATGGTACGGTTCACATGGAGGATGGAGACAGCAGAGAGCTGACGATGAGGAGGAGCGAAGCACGCATGGTGAGGCAGACGTGCGGTTACCTGCTCACCCATTCTCTACGTTACAGCAAAGGAGGAAAAAGAAAGACAGATTTCACTGAGCGAACAGACGAGACGGAAGAAAAAACATGTAAGAGGACAGATCTGCAGCACGTCCTCCCGATCTAACCTTGCCCAAGAAGGATTTGTTGGCGGGATCCTCCTCCTCTTTGACCGGGCTCTGATCCTCTGCCAGGACGCGAGGGACGGAGGGCTTCAGGGCCACGGGCGGGGGGAGGGGCTTGTTCCCGACCACGGCGTCGCTGCTGATGGTGCTGCTGGACTGAGACTCGCTGCGGGTGGAGTCACTGCGGGTCTGCGTGCGTACCTGGTAGATGGAGGGGCCGACTGTAATCAGATTACTTCATACTGGATATTATTTACAAGTTCAAAGCGGCTGATGAGAAAACTCTAATGAACGAGCATTTTAGTAGTATGTAAACGCATCACTCAGACGAGTCAGTGAGACGTAAAATAAGTCTCACGACAGATTCGTGAGGTTTTGTGTCCATATGATGATTTTAAAAGATTTGCATGTGTAATTGGATTCAAGCTGTGAAATTTTTATTTTTTCATTGTACATTAAATTTGAAATTTTCTTGAATTTCATAATTTTTGTATTTATGCACATAATGTATTTTATGAGTTACAAATCAAGAATTACGCACGCATAAATCAAAAAGTGATTCCCCGTATTCTCTGTTTTTTTGCAGAGACGTCAGAGAAAGATTTAGAAACCTCAAAAAATGTCGAATACCGTATATAGAGAACCAAGTAGTGAGAGCATATGGAACAACCACTGATCTAAATGTTCTCAATCCAACAGGGGAGTGGGCACTACAACATCAAGTGATGATATAAATGACAATAATAATGTCAGAAATTCTAACTTGAGTGGAATCAGAGACCGATTGAGAAAAGAAATCATTAACAGAAAAAAAATCTATATTTTTTGTGACCAATAGAAGTTTGCTGTTCTCTGACATCAGCCTCTAGTGGTCTTTAGCAGAACTGCAGCTTTAGATACTTTGGGAACTGAAGATGTGAGCTTGACCTGAAGAACTTTCATCCTGAGGTTTTGATTTTCCTGGATTTGGTTGAAACAGGAATGTTTGGAGACGGACAGGAAGTTCTCACCTTTGGGGGTTCTGGGACAAACGAGGGGGGTGGGCTGGGCTCTCTGTGCAGCATGTCTCTGTTGCCCGTGCTCCTCAGGCGGGTTCGGGCTTCAGGATGAGACTTCTGTTCAAACGTGACACCGATGGTTAGAAGACGGACAGAAGCTAGCGGGAAGCGGCGTCTCCGCGGGCGGGCGCACCTCGTCTCGCAGGACGGGCTCAGAGGAGCGACTGATGGCCGACACGGGGTGCGGCTCATCCATCGTCTCGTCCAACTCGTTGTCGGTGTAAGCCCCGCCTTCATCGGCAGTGTCGTCGTAGTCGCTGGTCAGCCGGCTGTCCATGCTGAGGTAGTCTGCGCTCATGGCAGACAGGTAGGACAGATGGTCGTCATGGAGATCCAGTTCCTCGTCTGAACCGTCCAGCTGAAGACGAAACGCGGCGATGAAATGGGAATGATAAAAACTGAATGAAGACTTCTGTGCGTCTGCTGACTCCTCACCTTGCCCTCCGACACCCACACAGCTCTGTTCTGCTGCTGTTGGATCTCCTCCTTCACGCTGCCGTACCACGCGTCGTTGGCCGAGTTCAGGTCGATGGTTGCTGCAAAGCAAGACGTGAGTGGAGGCTGCGCTCGTTTCGGAGCGGCTGGCGAGGCGCTCACCTGTGAACAGGTGCGAGCAGGTCTTCCTCAGCCGGACCGCCTGCTCGTACAGTTTCCTGGAGCTTCGGCTGGATCCGGGCAGGAGGCGGTTCCTCATGGTCTTCACGCCCTGTTTGCTGTCGGGGTTCAGGAAGATGACGATGGGATACCACTGCGTGTAGTTCAGGGTGTCCACAGCTTTTGGCGTCACGTCCAGCAGAGCGTGTCGGTCCTGAGGAAACACAGGACTCAGATTAAAGCACATGTAAAGTCAAGGCCCGGGGGCCGGATTCGGCCCTCCGAGTAATTATATATATTTTTAAATAGTTTTTAATGGCTCTATGTTGTCTTGTGCTTAACTTGTATTATTTTGACAAAATATATTTTTTATGGAGGGTAATATATTCAAAGTTTTCTAAGGTTTAAGTTGATTTATTCTGGAATAATAGTCCTGCCTGTTTTCTATCTATATATGTTAAAAAGTTAAATTTTTAAAGTGGAAAAAATTGGTATTCTGCTAGCTTTATGGACTATTTTGGAATTTTTCGGCTATTTTGAAGTTTAGCTAATATTAATAATAATAATAATAATAGTAATACATTTTATTTATATAGCGCTTTTAAAAAACACTAAAACACTAGTAAGAAGAATTTAATAAAAAAAAATAATAATAAAAAATAAAATAATAATAATAATAATAATAACAATGGTAAATAAATAAATAAAATACAAAGTATGCAGTAAAATTAAAGATTAAAAGCAGTTCTAAAAAGCAGAGTTTTAAGAGATTTCTTAAATAAAGACTAATCAATGCAGTCACTGACTTGTTGAGGTGGCTTTTTCCAAAGCGTAGGTGCAGCGATTTCAGCAACATGCTAGCCTTTTTGGCTAATTTAGACTTTTTAAAAGTTTTTTTTTGTCTATTTTGGGTTTTAGATGATATTTAAGCTCAATGTTAGCTAGCCTTTTGGCTACATGCAAGCTTTTTTGGCTGATTTAGACTTTTTTAGGTTTTTAAGATGTTTTGGGGATCAGCTAATATTTCAGCTACATGTTAGCTGTTTTGGCTAAATAAGGCTTTATTTTTAGACTATTTTGAAGTTTAGCAAATTTTTCTGCTACATGCTAGCTGTTTCAACTAACCTATGCTTTTTTTGGCTTGTTTTTTAGGCTAATTTGGCATTTAGCTAGTAATTTAGCTAACTATCAGCTTCAGCGTTTTCAGCTACCAATTTCAGCATCTTCAGCTATAAGCACTAGCATCTTCAGCGGTCAAATTCATCTTACAGCATTAACACTAGCGTTATTGCAGGGAATGCTATATATCTAGTCCATAAATATGTTAAAAAGTTAGGGTTTAAAATGTTTGAGAATGTAGTTTTAGAGTGTTCAATAAATGTTTATCCTGTTTGGCCCACGACCTCAGGTGTGTTCCACAGGAATACATATAATTCCTATGATTTTAAAGCTAAATTTAACAAGTTTTTCATTTTAAGTAAACGTGCAGCTCTCTAAAAACGTTTCAGATTGACAGAGAGGCTGAACGCTTTCCCACCTGCTCAATGATCTGTCGAATGGTGTTGAGACGCACAACTCCAGAGGATTTCTCACTGCCGGCATCTTTGGGCTCCGTTTCTGAAAGCAACAGACGTGAGGATCTTTTTCAGGCAGATCTGCAGATGCATGCTGGGGTGATACTCACTGGCAATAACAAACTGGTCGGGCAGGTCTGCGGCCAGCTTGTCGTTCACTGCGTCAGAAATGGGTCCAAAAATGACCACAGGTCTCCTGAAACCGGCTAAGCGGAGAGAAACAGGCGTTAGTGAGGACAGAGGAGGAGCTGGAGAGTTCTGCAGCGTTTATGCACCTTCACGCAACACAACTCTCTCGTAGGCGGGGAACCTGGTGGTGACCGGCGTGGCGCTCAGGTCCTCCCGGCTCTTGCGCAGGTCCTTCTTCTTGGCGGCTCTCTGACCCCTCAGCCTCCAGAAGTCCCCGCGGTCGTTGGCGGATGACGCCGGAGCGCTGTTCTGGACGTTGGCCATCTGCTCCGCTCTGAGACGGACAGACACAAACTCGTTAGGACAGCTCCAACATCCAAACTTCCTTCTGAAATTTTAGGACATTTCCTTCCAAAACCTTCTCATTCAAGAAGTCAACTGTTGTGAGAAACAGTGAATTAAAACCTCCGTAAGTGAAAACCAGAGGATCTTCCTTTACTGGCCCTGACTGCACCAGTTTCTGTAGGGATTGTAGGTGGCGCCATTTTCTGTTTCTATCATCAATATCCCCTGATATGAACATTGCAGCTAAAATGTCATTGATTTAACTTGGACAAATTACCACAATTTGATAAGAAATCTGGTTTTTGGTAAATTTTCCATCTAAACCAAGTTTAATAAAAAATAAAAAAAAAACTAAGGTAAATACTATTGGAATGAGCAGGCAGCCAGTTACCATACCTCCATGTGAGCTTGTTTTTATTCTCTTAACAATGGAAATGGACTTTTTCTTTTTATTCTTTTTTTTCCAGTGGCATCCCTGCTGCTCCTTTTTACACTCTGTTTTCTTCACCACTTCTGGGTCTGATCTCACAGATAGGCACTTTTATGCAAGTTTGGATACAAGCTCTTCAAGAATCCATTAAATAAGTTGTGGGGTTCCCCAAGGGTCAGATTTAGGTTCAATCCTTTTTAATTTGTACGCGTTGCCTCTTCGAAACGGCATCAGGAGACACAGCGTTAACTTTCACAGCTATGATAACTAGCCGCAGCTTTACATCATGTCTCTTGGTGACCTTAAACCTATAAACATTATTTTTAAATTGTATTTTAGATAATATAAAGTTGTAAGTGGCAGAAAACTTCCTGCAGCTCAACCAGGACAAAATTGAAGTTTTAATTATCGGTCCAGAAGACGAGAGAGAAATGAAAATGAGACTTGGGAATACTTTTCAACTCTGAGCAGAATTTTATTCCACCCATTAAAAATCATATAGTCCACTTTTGAGAAAAAGAGATCTAAACTGAAAAATAAACAAGAATAAAAGTTGTAAAAATGGATTGAAAATGTATTTCTTTTGTAAGTGACCATGGAATAACGGGGATAATGCCCTTTAAAATGTGAATTATCAGAAATGAACGCACGTCGCAGAAGCACTTGAGGACAATTCAGGCTTCCACATCGTGCATTAATTTCTGATAATGCACACTTTGATGGGCATTACCCTTACGCAACGCCCTGCTCTCGTTTCATGGTTTATACATATTTTTATGGTCTTTATCTTTCTTATCTCAAGGATCTTTTAAATTATGAAACTCTCGCAAGCGCAGAGGTCCTCTAGAGCTGGACTTTTGGTTGTCCCTAAGGTGAGGACCAAAACTTACGAGGAGACTCGTTCTGCTATCACGGTCCTCTCCTGTGGAACAGCCAGCCGGAGAATTTTAAGAAGAGGCTCAAAGAAAAGGAAACACCGGAGCAGACATCCAGCTCCAATCTGGGATTTCCCCTAGAATCTGTGACTGGAGTGGATGAGAGAAACTGGAATCTATCAATCTTCTTTAACTGTTCACTGCAGAAAGGAGCGCTTACACAGATCTTTCTTCACCGATTAGACTTTACAACATCTCTCAGACTCTGGACGATATTTATTACTACTATTCATTTTTTAAGTGTATCTTTAGTCTTATTCATTATCCATCTGTTGTTTTTATTATAGCTATGGTAACAATATATCGTCCCCTTTGAGGGATCAATAAAGTTCTAAACTTTAGAAACCGACGAGTGGCATCTAACAATGACCCCATGTGACCATGTTGTCATGTGACCTTCAACCCTCACAGAACATCTGGATGCTTCTGATGCTTCTTGACATTCAGGAGGAGTTTTCTGCAGCCCAAAGGAAACACGCTTTGGACGAGCCTGCTGAAGCAACATGCACATGTTTCCCACACTCACCTGCTCTTGTTAGGGATGATCCCTTTCTCCATCAGCTGGTTGCTTTTGTCCGTTCGGACTGCGAGCCAGTGACCCAGCTTGCCGTCGTAGAGCGTGTCCGTCACTTTGAAGATCTCTCCTCTGGAGAACGGGAGGCTCTGTGGAGCTTCTTTCTCATACTCGAAGTGGGTTCGGATGAAGAAGGAGTCTCCTCGGCCAGAGGCTAAGATGTCCTTGTAGACTGAAGGAGAAGAAAAGGATCGGTGTTTATTTCCAAATTTAAAAAGGGGGTATTTGGGCGTACAGTTCCTTTGTTACCTTCAGGCTTGCTCTGAGCGAGGATGGTTACGTCCTCTCCTTTGGGAATCTCCAGCAGGTAGAGGACAGCGTCTTCACGCACCATTCCTCTGAAGTCCAGGCTGTTCACCTAAAGAAAAAAAAACATGTTTAAATAATCAAAACAGAAACGGTTGAGGTTTTCAACAACAAAAAGACTGCACCTTCATGATTTGATCTCCCGTGCGTAGACCCTCCTGGTCTGCCGGGCTGTCCTCCTGAACGCCGGCGACAAAGATGCCCACGTCGTTCCCGCCCGCCAGCCTCAGCCCAACGCTGTCTCCTTTCTTGAAGAGCACCATCACGGTGTTGGGCCTGCGTGAGACGCTTTCAGAGTCAGACTCTGAAGCAGGAATCTCCCCGAATGATCGCACGCCCGACACTCACCCGTAAACTTCCAGGTCCTCTGCGCTCGGCTTCAGCGGCGCCTTGGGAGGGGCGTGGACCCTGGAGGCCACAGCTGGAGCTGCAGACAGGACAGACAGATTAACCCCCCCGAACAGCCATCAGGTTTTAAAACCAAGAGGCAGAAACGTGCTTACTTGGTGGCGTCTCCGATCGAGGCTCCTCCCTCTCTGCCTTCACAGAGGGCGTGTCCTCAGCAGCCTTGTCTGAACCTCTGAACGGTGTTGGCATAGCTCCCATCTTGGCGAGCCTGCTGGGGGGGTCCTCTCTGATAAATACACCAAGTAAGAATTTAGAGGAGACTTCTGTAGCAGATCAGATTCCAGTCATGATTTGATTTTACTGGTTTTCAGTCAGACAACATCTTTGCTTCAGGAGGACTTTAAGCCAAGACTAAAAACTTCACAGGAACTGAGGCTAAATATAAGATGCTTTTCAAAATAAAAGATCAGATTAGGAGAACTTTGAACACCGAAATGAAAAAATGTCTTTAATTTAGGAATCAAATTACAACTATGGATTGAACTAATCACAAATTTTTTAACATTTTATAATTAATTTAAAAGCATCTTAGGTTAAAAGCAGTAGTATTTGTGTATTATCCAGATTCTCTCCAACTCTTAGTATTATTCGCTTCCTGCAAAAATATTCCATCATCCTTCATGTTCATTTTTGGTCTACAATAAACATAAAACGATCTAAAAAGTCAAGCACATTTATTTCATATGTTTTACTTTGATTACACAAAGAATTTTTAAAAACCACGTTATAAAAACACTCACCGTTTTTGTTTTTGATTTTTTTTCCAGCAGACTCCCAGTCTGGTAAACTCCCTGATTTAGGAGGCAGCTTTGTTGAAAATCCAATCTTTTTTTTTTTTTTTTTTTTTACTTTAGTTCATGAAGTTCTTCACTGAAGTAGCACAAAGAAAACTTCCCCAGCTATACTTCTATTTATAAAAAAAAAAAAAAAAACTCCATCCACTGCTGCTTGGAATAAATCTTTGGAGAGAAAAAAAAGCAACCAAAAACATACCTTCCTGAGAATCTCTATTAAATCTAGAAATTTAGTTTCTCTTTTTTTAGTAAATTTGCGAAACAAAAGAACGTGCTGCACACAGCAGTACCGCCCCCTGTGGGCCATCCGCTTCATCACAGTCAATGAATTTCTAACATTAGGAAAAGTATTAAATTTGTTGCTAAAAAAAAAAAAAAAAAAAAAAAAGTACGGAGGCCAAAAGTGGTCTGCAATACTTTTTTTTTTTTTGGATCGTTTTATCGTGGCAATAAGATGAGATAAAATCTCGTTATAACGTAACGAACTTTGTTTTTTTTTCGTTTTAACAACATTGTCGATCTCGTTATAATGAGAAAACGATGAAAAAAAAAAAAGTAGAGCTTCCGTACAAGAGCTCAAGAGTCCTATAACATTTTACTTGACTCAAATTCACATGAACTTTTGCAGCAGTGGTCCTCTTAAAACTATGAACTGGAGTTTGGTTTTTGACTGCTCATATTTATTTGGGTGCAAACCCAGAAATTCACTTTAAAGAGACCAAAATTCATAGAAGTGTTGAAGGAAAATATTTTTTTTTTCAAATTAAATTGAAAAATGTTTGGGTGGGTCCAAGCAAGTGTTGCATAAAATGTCATTTGTTATGTGTTCAGGTTTGTTATTATTGAACAAAAGTGTCCTTCTATTACCAAAACTATCATTTGAGTTTAAAATTGAAGGTTTCCTTGATCCAGACAGAATACCAGGAGGGAGGGGTCGATTGCTTCTCATGAAGCTGCTGTTCATTCTAGTCTTGTTCAGGTCTGCAATCTTGTTTCTGGTGTCTTTCGACAGCTCGTTGGTTATGGTCATGGTGGAGAGGTTGCAGTCTCAATGTTTTAGGGAGTGGACAGCTGTCTTCTCTACAGATAACCAGTTCAAACGGATGACTTTAGTAAAGGTAACGGATGGGGAACAGAAGTCTTGATTGTTTGTAGAAGATAACTTATAGTTTCTACATTTTTATTTTACCAGCAAATTTATAAAAAAAATAAAAGGGATTTCCTGGATTCTTTTTTTCCATTTTGTCTCACACAGTTGAATTTCATTTATCATTACAGACAAAACTTGAGTTTGATAGAGGACAACTTGCATAACACTGACAAATATTTATTCCCCACTGTACATATTCTAATGTAATATAAAGTAAATTGAAATATTGGTATTTGTGAAGAGAAACTATTAAAAGGAATCAATTAAAAGTTATCTTCTTGAGGAGTTCAAATGTGATGCAGTGGATTTTGGTTTTACCTTTAGCAACTTTATTTACACGTTTTTTATTGTCACGGTTGATGTAGTGTTGGATGCAGCTGTATTATACCTGCAGTAATAGCTGTTCTGATGACTGTTTTATGAGATCACTCTGACTTTTTATGGTAGCAAATCCAGCCGATTTTTTTATGCCCTCACCAAAAAAAAAAAAAAAAAAAAAAAGAAGAGGTCTCCACCTGTACCTGGGAACAATGTCACACAGCAATTCTCTGCCACAAGGTTTAAGAAAAGCAACAGGTCAGTATTAAGAAGCTGATCATCTGTATGCACAGCTGTGTAATCCAGAGATCAAGCATGAGGGAGCGGATGTTCTTCCAGTAGCTCGAGGAGAGAAGGGTTTTTCATTCATCAAAAGTTTCACTGTCATTCTGATGAGGATTTCCCAGAATAAAGTAAGGCTGTCCTTTACTTTGTACTGAAAGTGTCTTTATATAAAAACTCATCATTCTTCCACCTGAAACCTTTTCTGTAACTATTCCTGCAATGATTGGGTTTTGACTTTTGTAGTTTGATTTCTGGCAAACAATTCCCACGATGCACTGGTGTGTTTTAGAATGACTCAACCATTTGATTGGAATAAAAATTAGGAATCTTTTGGGCGAGCATGCGGTCTTTTCCTACAAAAACTAGACCTCTTTAACCCATAAGAACCCAGAAATGTGTTCTGTGGTCTTTCCCACATTATTACAATTTTAAGGAGTTTTAGGGCTTTAATGTGTTAAAAAGTTTTTTTAGGGCGGGGCAGAAACCACACAACTATGAAGCTACATTCAGGCACTTACAGCCTTCCTCAACACATTCATGTAATGCATCGTCACAGCACTAAACTACCAGAGCAGAGGCCTCTGTGTGGCCACATTTCGGAACAACTGGGTTTCAGTTTAAGCGGAGCTTGTATTACGACGAGCTCCGACAGCCACCGAAATGTGGCCCTCAAGGCTGCGTACCTGGGTTTGTCTCTAAGCCTCTCATTGGAAGAGTGGGAGGAGAGGTCGGAGTGGTGGCCTCGTCTGTCATCCTGTGGAGAGTAAGAGCGGTACGACTCGATCTCTGAGATATCTGCAAAACACGACACACAGGATGAAAGTTGTGACCTCCCTGTCTGCATACGCGTGTTCTGGTTACAGACACTCCAAACTCGTTCGGGAGAATGGGGAAATTTGTAGAACAGAGGAATGAGGCAACTCCACAACAAAGCCAGATCGAGATTTATCAAAATCTGGGAGTCGTCTGCAAATCTTCAGTCGAATGATTGGCATCAACCCAGAGATCACATGACTCCAGGATGTTCTGAAGCTCAGACAAAAAGGTTTGGAGCTTCTGCAGCGACAATACAATTCTCCAACAGCAGGATTATGACGGGATTAGATCACCCTGCTGCAGGCAGCGCACACTTTCACACATGAAGATACGTGCACACACACATGCACGCTCGCGCGGAGCTAAAGTGGGTCAGAAGTCTTAGGGCCATCCCCCCCACGCAACAAAACAAAAACTCACACCACTTATCTAGATTGGTTTTGGCCAATGGCGGCGTGCCATCTGGTCATGTGACACTAAAACCAGGTATAAAGGGGTGAGTGCGATGAGGCGGGGCCTGGTGACGATTAGTGGATGTCTGGTGTTAGCGCTGCTTTGCAGAACATGAAATAATGTTTGCATACCACTAAACTGGATGTGAGCAAAAGCTTTATTCAGTTACTGGATTGACAGATACAAGATTGTCATGGCAACAACGTTTTCTCAGCTGATTTAAAAAGCAAGTTCACATGCACTGGGCTTTCTATATGAAGATGATGAGGTTGATGATGAGGATGATGATGATGATGTCGGCCACTCGCACCGTGTGCTTTCACACCAGATAGGTCCTGCTGCTTTTCAGTTTGGACTGTCTCTCACCATCGAGCTCCGAGTCGCTGTCGACCATGGGCGGGATTCGGATCAGCACTTGACGCCGGTCCCGCTGCACCACCAGCTGCAGCCTCCCGCGGGACTTCTCGATCAGCTTCCCGGCGTCGGCCAGAGACAGGTTTTCCGTCACCGTCCCGTTAATCTGAAAGCAGAGACATGAGGTGAGGAGGACCCGAGTCAAACCAACTCACCGGTGCAGAGAGTTGGATTTACCTTCAGTATGATGTCGCCCTCCTTCAGGTTCCCGTCTCTGCCGGCGAGTCCGGTGCTGGTCATCTCTTTGATGAAGAGCTGGCTGCCCAGACGAAGACCATACTCTGGAAGACAACATACTTTTCAGAAGGGCTGGCTTGATAAAATAGATTAATTGATTTGAAGTGATTTAAACTTTATTCATTAAATTATAGATTGATTTGGCACATAAAGCTAAAGTCTGTTAGCTTGATGCTAACATTTAATGGTATTTCCCATAGGACGGCTAAGGCTAACACTCAGTCGTCCTATACATACATTGTTGACTAAATGAACATCATTAGAAACTCACTAAATTTTCCAAACTCTTTTAAGGATATATTTTTAAAGTAACCATTTGTGGTCTAAAACACAGTTTTTTTGCCTTCAAACTGTCTTCTTCTGGAATAAGGTGTAATGCTACAGCGTGATCGCCATCTAGTGGCTAAACTGAAACGCCCTCCAGGAGAGAAAGAACAATGTTTACAATGTTAATGATCAGAACATTTTTCTTAGAACTTCCCTTTTTGAGAATCTATAACCCTCACAATCTCATTTTTTCACTGATACATTTTACAGTATGTGAACTGTGTCAGATTAATATAAATATATCTGAAAAACACATAATAGACTATTAATGTATTTCTAAAACAAATGTGGGTAACTGCATAAACTCTAAATTGAATTGAATTGAGTGGATTGAAAGAATCGAAAAAAATCTTATTTATCTTATTAGCTCCTGTGAATCGAATTGTTTCTGGAAATTATTATCGATATCCAGCCCTACTTTTAGATCTTGATTTAAGGCAAATGGACCACATTGAGAACTTTAGGGGTTCTGGTATGGTTCCATAACAGTATCTTGATCTCACATTGAAAAATTGTAAAAGCAGCACTGAGTGGGTCACCCCTCACTAGGGGTGTGCCAAAATATATAAATGTGATATATGGCAACATTTAGTCCTGCGATTTGATTCTGGATGGCTTCTCACCAAGTATCAGTGTTTTACTTTCCTTTGAAGAGGCTGTAAAACGCCATCTACTTCATCTTTAGGAGGTAGATGGGGAGCGCACGTTTCAAGACTGGCTGTCATGAGCACCAATGTGTCTGGAAGCTGCTTGAATTATTTCATTTTTGTTCTGTTGTTTTAAACAATTTTGCACTAAGCAGTGGCACTGCTGTGCTATTCATGTTCACTATTAATAACAATGAATTTAACAGATAATTCAAATTCAAATGGTGTCAATGCTTGTCAAAGACGTAGTATGACTGATTTCAAGAATGTTGCACAAAAGTGTCTATTATTTGTTTCACAAAAAAAGACAACTTGTTTATTATGATTGTGTTCAAACTAAAAAGTAAATGGGGACATACTTTTTTAAAAGAAATAGATGTTTTTTTATATATTTTGTGTTATTCTGGATGATTTTTACCATTTATTGCAGTATCGCGATACCATCGATATTGTGAGTTACGTATCGCATATTGCTTCGTATCGTGAGGTACCCGGTGACTCCCAGCCCTACCCCTCACCTTCGTTGGGGTGGTTCTTCAGCAGAAGCACGTTCACAGGTTTCTCCAGCGGCTCCAGGTCACGTGCGGGTCGTGGCAGTGGAATGGGTGGAGCCACGGGTGATGGAGAGCGGTCCAGACGGTCCCTGCTGGCGCTACGTTTCACTGGCTCATCAAACTTCCTGGGGTTGCGCTCGAAGCTTGGGTCGCGCCCGCGGACCGGCCCTGGGCTGTCTCTCCTGTAGCGGCGATCCGGGCTGTAATCCCGGTCGAGTGTGCGCTCACTGCGGTAGCGGCGGTCCGGGCTGTATTCCCGGTCTAGAGCGCGCTCGCTGCGGTAGCGGCGGTCTGGGCTGTGGTCGCGGTCCAGCATGTGCTCACTCCTGTAGCGACGATCGGGGCTGTGACGGCGATCGGGGCTGTAGCGCCGGTCGGGGCTGTAGCGGCGGTCGGGGCTGTAGCGGCGATCAGGGCTGTAGCGCCGGTCGGGGCTGCGGTCCAGAGTGCGACCTCTGCTGCCATCCCTGCGGGGCCGGCGGTCTGGACTCAGGTCTCTCTCGGGGTTCCTGCCGCGCTCCTGCCGGTTGTAGTCGCGCTCGCGGGTTTGGTAGCCTGAATCCATGTAGCCTCCCCGCTCCTGGCTGTGGTCCCGCGCACTGCTGTGCGTGCTGCGCCGGTCGGGCTCGTAGTTGTAGTCATCATTGTAGTCGTTGTTGAAGACTCGGTCATCAGGGGAGGGGGCGCGGTTCATTGCATTGACAGAAACCTTCTTGGGCCTCTTGACAACCTAAATGTGTCAAATCAGTCATTACTGAAAAGTGATGCTCTGAGGACAGGGGTGTCAAAGTCAATCGCACGAGGGGCCAAAATCCAAAACACACTTTAGGTTGAAGGCTGAACAGGATAAACATTTACACTCTAAAACGAAAACTTTAAACTTTAAAACTGTAACTTTTTAACATATTTATGAACAAGATGTATAGCATTACCTGGGTTAATGCTAGTGTGAATGCTGTAAGCGGAATTTGCCTGCTGAGGATGCTAGTGCTGATAGCTGAAGATGCTGAAATTGATAGCTGAAAACACTGAAGCTGAAAGTGAGCTAAAATATTAGCTAAATGCCAAATTAGCATAAAAAACAAAAAAAAACTTAGGTTAGTCGAAACAGCCAGCATGTAGCTGAAATATTAGCTAAACTCATAAACATTTTAAAAACCTAAAAAAAAAAGTCTAAATTAGCCAAAACAGCTAGCATGTAGCCAAAAAATTAGCTAACTCCAACTGAATATTTTACTCTCCTTAAAAATATATTTTGTCAAAATTATACAAGTCAGAAATGGGCGTAAGATAACACTGGGCCCTTAATAACAATACAATAAAATGATCTGGAGGGCCGGATCCGGCCCCCGGGCCTTGACTTTGACACGTGTCTTCGGAGAAATGTAGAAGATGCACTTACTATTTTGGCGACTTTGCCGCACTTCCTGAGGGTCTGCACAGCAAAGGAGTGGACCACCCCGTCCATGGGGATGGCATTCACCTGAATCACGCGGTCCTTCTCGCTGGAAAAACAGGTTGTTGATGACAAACTAAAACATGCTTCACTTTACTGCAGAGAGGAAAGAAACTCACAACAGCAGCCCATCAGCCGGCCCGCCCTGCAGCACGTCAGACACCACGATGGACGTCTCGCCCGTCTCATCGTTCGGGTTGTCCCGTCCTCCGGACACTGCAATGCCGAAGCCCATTTTGGAATCCTGAGGAAAGAAAGACGTGTCAGTCATGTGGAAACACACACGCTAACAAAAAGCGGTGTGGCAGTGAGAACGGGCCTAACAGAACCGATTCTCTGATCCCACAAATGTGTGCAACCATGAGCTTTGTGATAATGTGGCTTTCTGAGGTTTGACTGCTTTTAACAGAACAATCCTTGCTCTGATGGCTTAGTGGCAGAAAAGGATTGTACCTGCTGTAGCTGCAGTTTGCACAGATGAGATTGAGTTTGGAGATTTCATGACCTTTATATCTCTTTATCCTCTGCTTTCCATCTGTACTAAAAAAAAAAAAAAAAAAAAAAAAATCCAGTTTCCTCTGGTCTTTAGCAGATGGCCACAGGAGCGGGAGGGAGCAGAAAGACTAACAAATAAAACAAAAAGAGAAACTCTTCTGATAAAAAACGGATAAAACGCGAGTCACAGAGGAATTGAACAAATGAGTCTGGTTCAAAGGGAATTTCAGAGGGAAAATTGACAAACCTTCACACTGAAATCATCTGCTAGGTTTTTAAATTACGCGTTTCTGAATGTTTTTATTTTCTTGTCTTTTAACCATTCTGATACTAAAATGTTCTAAAATGTTCCAGTCATTTCCTGTTTGTCTCCTTCAGCTCTCTTGTTGTTGCTGTAACTAACATATCTTTAGTCCATAAAGATCCTCCAGTGGTTTTATTCTCACCTGTCTTTCATTTTTCAACATTCTCAATTTTCAAAATTTTCTTTTGCCGTTTTAGTAACAAAAGCCTTACGGGTGCTGCAGGTTTTTGGGCTGTCCAGGCCCATGAGGGTGGTAGAGAGGAGTGGCTGGATCTTAAGAGGAGAGCAGGTGTGTCTAGCAGTTCCCCTTGATGCTCATGTCAACACCTCAAGCATATCATGAAAAAGGAATGTACCATTGTTGTGCGTATGGCAGTTTGCTGTAAAGTATTCCTTTGGATAATGTAAGCTGGACGCTCTTATGATGTACAGGTGAGGCTGTTGTACGATGTTCCCCTGTGTGTCATGCTTGAGACAAGCTTATTTGTGAACTGGTGTTTTATAAATTATCTGAATTGAATGGGGTTTTTTTGGTAAAAATGGGTAGGCTGGTGATTTAGGTTTCAGGGTGTATTCAGACAGGAAAAGTCAGTTGGTCTGGACCAAGTCCGTTTAATTTGGTCCGGATGGAGCACCGAACTCTGTGCTCGTCTGTATTCTGCCATCTACTGGACATTTCTGTTGTTTCAACATCCAGTATAACGCTCTTTATTGATACTTCAGTATGGTGGAAGCATGCTGTAAGACGGTTACTGAGGAGACAACGACTAAGATGTACCATAATAAGTGTCTATTACATATAGATGGTCAGAGAAACAGTGTGAGAAGCAACGTGCATCACATTAAAAGTTGTTTTAATGAGCTTGCATTAATCTGACCACATTTCAATGAGTTACTGTTGCATCTCTGTTTATATCCCGTATAATGCTAGCCTACGGTGGCCGTTTTGGTCCAGTTGTTCCACTCAGAGCATAAAGCCTATTCAGACTGCAGTAACTCAGAGTGAACAGGAGCTCAATAAAATTGGAAATTAACCGAACCCACCTAGAAATATGGGTCAGAGTAGTTCCTGGTCCTGGTCCAGGGTCCGTTTCAGTGAAATGTATTTGAATTATTCAGTTTAAGTGAACCAAATGTGTCCAGTCTGAATACACCCTAGGCAGGTATACTTCAGGCCAACAATGTACTGTTTTTAGCAGTATTTGCATCATTGTATAATGTTGTACTAGGGAGGCATGATAGTTATCATCTATCTTCTTCCACTCATCTGGGATCAGGTCATGGGGTCAGCAGTCTAAAGATGTCCAGACTTCTCTCCCCCGGTCACTTTCTCCAGCTCCTCTGGGAGAATCACGAGGCGTTCCCAGGCCAGCCATAAAGGAACGTGATAAATGTAAATACTAGATAAGACAATATGAAAATTTGTGCTGATTTAAATCTGCTGTGACCACGATGTCCCACATGTTGAAGTGACCTGTCAGATTCTCCGCCTCACTGTTTTCACAAACCTCTGTGGCTCATCTGCATGTATCACTGTGTTCTTAAGCTGTCAGCGGAGTAACATCTTCATGTCCGCAGCTGAAGCACAAACCCAGAGCTGAAGGGTTGTACAGGAAAAGTCCAACCAGGAGTGATTAACCTCACAGAGATCACAGCGGGCTTTCATGACGGTAACCAAACCTGAATAGATTCTGAACTGACTTCTGTTCATCTCTGTCCTCATTTGGCTTTTGGTAAAATACAAAATGGAATTTAGAGTTGTATAAGGTTCAGACATCCGCCAACATGCATTTAAAAATGTATTTTAAAAATTTAATCCGAGCGCAACTCTAATTTGCATTATTTAGATTCAACCTTTGAGCTTGTGTTCAACTTTACAGCTAAATTAGGATCAAGCAGATAACTCAAACTTTTTTTGTTACTATTTTAAGCTTCTACGCCTTTATTTTTAGCCTGAATGTGACAGCTGTTGGCATTTTCTCTTTTCATTTGTTTTTTTTCAACAGGAAAAGCTGTTTTTTGTAGTCTTACCTTCACTGCACTTCAATAAACGTTTGATACATCATGTTAAAAATTATTTTCTACAATAAACCACAATCTAAAAGATTATATTTCTATTTAGACTTTGAGTTGTGGCTGTTATTTGCAGACCTGTATCAGATTTTTATGCATTAGTGTTGAGATTTTGCTGTTAAAATGATAAAGCAAAATGCTTTAGAGTGATGAAGGAATTTCTGTCTTTTAAAAATACATGGATGTGAGGAGAAACATATTTTAACCCCCTCTCCTGCAACCAAACACACTTTGCAAAAATGTGTATTTTCTAGTCCTGACTGCGTTCATTTTGACGGTATTCACATTTTCTTTCCTAATTATTGTAAATAGTTTGATGCTTCGATCCAAGCCTCCGAGGTGAGTGCCCCCAAACATCCTAAAATTAGAAAGTGGTGGGTGAGAGGACAGAGCAGAAAAACGGGGGAAACAGCTGGCAGTGACATATGGGTCACATGCTCGCAGCAACACCACCTTTCTGCACTAAATCTGATTTTCTGGCCTCAGTGAGCAGCAGCACGAGACAATTAACTCATGAAGGGGATTCGTTAAGCTCAACTGGTGAGCCGACACGGCCGAGTACGTGTTCATGAGCACAGAAGCTGCAGCACATCTCAACACGTCCAGCCCCAACAGCATCCCTCTCCACTGGGGGTGTGGGACGGACACTTCCCGTCAGTGAGGCTTCCCTGCACCGTCTCGGTTTATTGTCAAGAAAACACCAAAAATGTTACAGGTTTTAATGCAAACATGCTGCCGGAAGCACAACTCACTATTGCAGAACAACAGAAGACATATTTTGAAATACTGAAACACTTAAAGACCCACTCTAATGAAACTTATGTTCTGGTGTTTTTAACATGTTCTTTTAGCATTTTATTCATGATGGATGACATATTTAAAGAAAAATAAGCTTATAATTGCATTTATTGTAAGTATTTCTTTATTCAAATCGTTGTGAATCAGGAGCAGACAGAAGATGCTGTTTGACAAAGAGAGTATTTGTGACATGGAAAATACACTGAGTTTCCTGCTCTGACTAGATCCTTGTAGTGTATTTTTGGGAGTAGAAGTTGTGATTTTGTTGGATAGTTTGGCTGAGGGTATGACTTGTATGGGCTTTTAAAAAAAATTGAAAAAATGATAACCTCTTGAAGGCGATGTAGGCGTTTCAGTATTTGGTATTGACAGTAACGCAGAAGAAGGAGCGCCGCTCACTCTTGCGCCAGGCTTAGCGGAATTGTTCCAAAGCAACAGAGAGGATAAAGGATTCAATGGTTTTAGTGATTTAAATTTATATAAAGAGTTTAGTTAACTTGTTACCATGTTCTTTAACATTATCTAAAGAATTGTTTATATTTTTCACTAACATACTAGATTCCTCCAATGTTTCATGAAGCTAAATAATGATCAATTTCTTATGTTAGTGAAATGTGCATTATTTAGTCAATTATGATGATTTTCCTTTCATAAAAAAATGTTTTTTTACGCAATTTTTTTTTTTTAGCAGCCGTGATTTATACTCCGGAGTGACTTGGACTGAAAAATACGGCATGTTTTCCTCGTCTGAGTTGAATCTGGATCAAAACTCTGTGGCTGGATTGCTCCAATACTGCTCACCATTTTTGTTGCAACACTAACGTTAGCTTGGGGTTGTGTGGGCCTTTTTATGAGTGATGTGAAGGGGGCGGGGTTACAACACAGGTGAATTTCTAATAACCTTCTGCCGCTCTGGAGAAACTATGTCCTAGAAAACCACACAGGTTTTTGGATTTTAGCTAAAAACGGCAAAATCATATTTAAAGACCACTGGGAAAGCTTTGAAGATAGATCAAAAGATGATCAGACTGGAACTTTAATGTTCAGTGGAGCATTTATTTAGGATGAATAACTTATTTAAAGTTCATTACAGTCACTTCTTACTGTAACTTTTCCTGAGTACAGGAACTTATCAAATCAATAATTCAACTGTTCTTCACGTGTAAACGCCCCCACCGCCCCCCGCGTTTCTACATAGGTGGAGAGGGACTTACTCTGTGCAGCGTCACTGTGAACTGCTCCCACACGGTCTCCTCCATCACCGGGTTCTGTGAACAGAGAACAGATTAATGACGTGATGTAACAACAACAGTGTGCGTTTGTTAACGTTTGCTGCTGTTACACAACAACCAGCTGCGGGGAAAACCACGGCGGGAAAACATCAGATTCAGGAGCGGCTGGAACAACTCTTCCAACGTTATACGAAACTCCGCTGGGGACTGAAAGCAGCCGTCAAAACTTCAACAACATCCACGCAGAAGCATCAGCATCACAGTCCACTTAGAATTCAAAGTGCAAAAATGGGGACTTTGTTCAGGTTAAAAATAGAAGAAAATCAACACTGGTTTAACTTTAGTGCTGCCGTGAAGCTCCAGCTTTTGAAAATGCCTCCTTTAGTTGACACCTTACAGTAGCCCCATCCCAAAGTAAAAGCGGACACACCTCGCTAAGAGGAAAAAGCGCTCTGACGCCGGCAGCGGGGCCAACACCCAGATTTGATCAAACAACGGCACTCACGAGTCCCTGCAGGATGCGGATGGTCTTGACCGCGTGGGCCCATTTCCTGTGCAGGCTGAGGACGGTCTTCATCGCGCACGTCTCCCCCCGCTCACCAGCAGCGCTGCTCTGGTGGACCGATGTGCGCCACAGCCTCCTCCATGACCACAGCTGCACAACCAGCACCGCTCTCTCCCCGCATCTGCCCGCCTAACTGCCTTTGACGTAAGAGGGATTCTGCTGCCCTACATTCTGCACAAATCCCACCGTCTGCAGGAAGTGTAAACATGCACGCAGATTAAGCACCGGAGCATCCAACCTCACCGCAAATAAAAACACTGACACCCCCAAAAAGCCCTGCTTCAAACTTCTGACATCAGGTTTTCACACCGACTGTAACTTCACATCTGTCATTTTCAGAGGAAAAGTGGGACACGTCTCAGGAAAGCAGCTCAGCCACAGCAGCCGTCTTTGATCTTCTGACCAGCGCGGGGACACGGGAGGAGCAGCCGGAGGAGAGCCGGCACATCTGCAAACCAACATCTGTCTGCCAGTGCTCAGGCTCGTACAGAGATGCCAGAACCCAGAGGTGCAGCATCCCTTCAGGTGAGAGGGAACTTTCACACCTCCCACATGACTGACAGAGCGAGAACGACAGCTCTGATGACGACAGAGAAAACCTTCACAGAAACCAGGAAGACGACTGATTCCAGGAAAACAATCACAGGATCATTTCTGACAGATGATCAGATGTCAAACAGGATCGCTGAAAAATGATCTTTACTAGGGTGCAGCCCTGGTAAGGTCATTTTTCAGCAATGTGCACTGTTAATGATCAATATGATGTAAAACACATGAACAAATAGCAAATCAAAAAGCAACTAATACATAATTTTAATTTAATTGCAACTATTTAAATAAAAAAGTCAACATAGATTCAATTACACTCAAATGACCCTCGTCTACGTAAATAAACGTGAATCTAACATGAAAAGGATCCATTTGATTGGTCAACGTCGTGAAGGAGGCCACCACATCAAATGTGTAAAGGGATATAATTAGTAACTTAAATCAGGGGTCCCCAAGCTTTGTCTTGTGAGGGCTACAGAATTGTTCTCTTCTCTGACGTGGGCCGGGGTCGGTTTGGAGGCTAACAGAAAAGATGTAAAAATTGTAAGATGTGTCTAAACGTAAACATTTCTTTTTATCCAGAAAGACACATGTAACTAATTGTTAATAATACTTTCTGAGATCTTCACAGCAAAATGTCAGAAACTAAAAAAAAAATATCCTTTTAATGAAAAGTCAAAGTAATTATTATTTTGTTTAGACAGAGACAGACTATGCTCTTTCAGGACGTGATCCTTGAGCCTGCCTATAGACGGTCAATGAGCCTCCCCAAGCCTCCTCTACTTCACCAAACTTTGTAAAGAAAACCACGTGGCTAAAGATGTCTTCAGTCATTGGCCAACAGCTATGGGGGCGGGTTAAAACAGAAGAGAAAGATGGATGCACTGCGGTCTGCAAGTGCTTGCCACGATTTTTCACTTATTCAAACTTTATATTTTGCTGATGGATTCTGAGCGTCTGTATGAAGGTCAGGCTGAACACTTTTTACTGCAGCTTTGTTACCGTGGAGGAATCCTGCATGATGGTTACTGGGAACGCTACAGCTACAGGTTCACATGCTAATAAGTGTTTGTGACATGTAAATTGCAGAATCATTGTGGATCACATCAAAAGTTGTTTTATTAAGCATGAATTCATCTGACCACATTTAATGAGCTTCCATGTCTCATCGTTGTGGTTTTAAGGTTTGTTTTTAATAGAATTCTGTTGAAACTACAACAGAGCTTTTAAGCTTACGTCACGGTAGCACCCCGCACTCGTGCCGCGTAACGAGACACAAAAGCGAGTTATGTCTTTTTAGTCTTGTTAAAATAAATGTTCTAACAAGTAAACAGTTGGACCAATTATTTATTTTTTATAATCAATGCTCTACATTTGTCCGGGGCTCACTGATCATCTCATCTCTAACGTGTTTACATCTCATGACATCTCATGTTGGGTACGGTGACCGTTTTGGTTCAGTTGTTCCACTCTCGGTCCGTTTCGTATTCAGACTGAGGAATCTCAGAGCGAACCAAAGTTCGGGCCGATTGGAAACGAACCAAGACTACTTTGAAAGACGGGTCCAGGAGGGGTTCCTGGTACAAGTGTGGTGCCAAGATTGTTATTCTCTGCCAGGATACACATTCTGGCAGGAGATAACTACCTCGGCACCACATCTCAGTGGAGAAAGTGGACGTGTGTTTGTTGTAGTCTGGGGGCGGAGCTAACTGCACAGAGTCTTCCTGGAGGGAGCAGTTGGCATCGTGCTTATGTCAGCACATTTCCACCCGCTCATTTTCATGGGTATGGGAGGAGCTGTTGCAGAAAGCTTGGGTTTTTAGAGGATTACTCTTAAATGCAAGAACGGATCAAAATACCACTTTAAAATTCTATATAGTAAGAAATGAACAGTAAAATGCACTTAAAACCTCAAAAACTAGATTTTTCATGGTAGGGCCCATTTAATGTTTTTTTTTTTTATTTGTTTGGTTTTTTTTTGGGTTTTTTTTTT
Organism: Oryzias javanicus; assembly: GCA_003999625.1. Taxonomy (NCBI): domain Eukaryota; kingdom Metazoa; phylum Chordata; class Actinopteri; order Beloniformes; family Adrianichthyidae; genus Oryzias; species Oryzias javanicus. The sequence continues at coordinate 5,554,654 of CM012448.1, forward strand.
TAAATCAGAAAGTTTGTAAATGTATATTTCACTTAACAGTTTAATATTTTATTGTCGGATCTACAACTTGTAATGCTTCAAGAGCAACTAAGGTCAAATTCTCATCAACAACAACCCAGTGGGAGCCACAAAGTATTACTTCAGCGTTTAGAAAGTGTTTGTCATCATCACTATAACAAAAATAGATGAACTTTTGCATTTTTTGGCATGAATAAAACATAAGCATAAAGAGGAAATTGCACTTTTTCTAAGTATTAAATAGTTTATGAACTTTGAGAATTAATTTAGGAATAAACTTGCAGACCTAACTTACCAACATTAAATTAGAGCTAACCAAGTTACGCGTACCATTTTTTTAAAACTAAGCTGCACGTAAAATCATTTAATTACTTTCAGAGAAAGACAGCACACCTTATGATCTATCGCATATTTAGAATTAATTGTGGTTGTGCTAGAACAAGCCATCTGTAAATACATCAGATTCTTTTGTTTGACTTTATTCAACAACAAAGATGCACTGCTTAATGAATTCTTGGAGAGCCGGGGATATAATATCTACGTTGACCAATATGAATTTTTTGTTTGTGGCGATGCAGAAAATGAGTTTTTTTAGAAAAAAAGGATCCGTCTCTTCTGAACTTTGAGGTTTGCCTTGATGTTGGTGCATGTGAAGCTGCAGAGGCAGGCAGGGACCGACAATAAAGCACAAAAGAACATCCCAGACAAACAATTTACGGGTACATTTTTTCTGTTACTCACAATCTCCAAACCATCACAAGTATTCATCATTATTGGTAAAATAAACAACAGAAATCTAGAATATCATTATTCTTTCTGCAAACCAGCGGGTTTGAGTAATGCGACTTGTAGACGTGTGTCCATTTTCTAGCCAATTTTTCAAGTTAGAAAAAAAAAACAAAATGTATGTCTCAAAAATCATTTAAGAAATATCTGTAAAAACAGACCACTGTTTTACAGCATTAGTGATTTTTTTATAAAACTGTTTAACTTTATAATCTTTGCAATTACAAAAGATCCAATGAAATTTGGGGGTTTTCTGCTCGGTGAAGCTAAATAGCCACAATGTGAAAAAATGTTGCGAAATTTACTTAAGTTTTTTTATTTAATTGCAAAGTATAGGTTGGTGAACTTTTGTGAAAAAAAATCTGGGAGTTTATTTCTTTCTGATTTTTAGATTGAAATCAGTTCTTTTTTTCTTCTTCTTTTTAAAGAAAGACAAAAAGTCTACAAACTATGATGCAACCAGAATCCCGTTCTGAGGTGAAATGCATGTTGCAATATCACAAACAATTTCTTTTATTCATCAGATCTCCCACAGTACAATAGATCAAAGCCAACATGAAGGGCTGCAACCTTCAGACCCTCTGAACCGCTTTGAACTAAATTCCACAAAAAAGAAATCTATAATGGACTTAATTTAAGAGCTAAATGACAACACATCTAGAGCACCTTTCATGTCACACTGAGAATTAAACATAAATGCATCAAAGAGACTTTCTGCATGTTTTCAGCTTTTTCCAAGCTGGTCAGGTTAACTCAGCAGTCTGAGCAAACAGCACCAATGAAAGGTCAACATATTCACCAATACAAGCAGAAGCTCTACAGCAGGAGACCTTGACCACTTATCCACAAATAATTAAGCACCTGGTACTGACAACATTTTTAGTTTAAACCTTTCCAAACATGTTATAAGTATTTTTGTGGTTTCATGAATGAAACAAGATAGTTACATTAATGAAGGAGATGTTTTTTGAGCCTGTAAGGTCACTTTAGGCTGTTGACTTCAGAAGAGTGCGCGCGCACAGCAGTTCACAGAGCTACAACGTTGTGCGGGCGCGCCCCCTGCTGGTAAAAAGCCGCTCCAACACCCGGGCTGGAAAGAACATGGAGAGATGAGATAAATGGACCGAGACGGGAAGTTGGGACTTCAGATCGCTCCCCTGTCCGCCCGAACCTTCAAATGAGCGGACACACGGTTCCGACTAGGCACCGCTGGAGCGGGTTTGGGTCAAAAACCCACAATAAAACCTTTTAAAAGTATGAATAAATTATTTTTAAGCTCTCTTATAACGATAGATATGATAAATTGTGTCAGACCTGAACGTCGGCTAGCATAAAAAGTTGGTTTCGTGGTGTTTGTTAACGGTTTTCCTCGCGAACAGCGCTGACGGGGCGGGCAGCGGCGACAGCAGGTGCGGCGGGGATGCAACAGGCGGGCTCTCTGGAAAAGTTGTCCGCTCCCGGAGCGGCTCCGGGCGGCTGTGGAGGGACTGCGCTGTGCCGCGGACGGGCGTTCGCTGCCCGTTTGAAACAAAAACACGTACTCACGGTGAAATATTGAGTGGCGTATCTGCTCAAAGAGAGCAGGCCCCCTCCGTTCACGGGCATCACGCACTTTGAACCGTCCCGGGCTGGCACCGAAGAACCACACCTCACGGCCCCGGCCCTCCGTCCGGGGAAAAAGACCGAAGAACGACGAAAGCTGAAGTTTCTAAAGGATTTAAATTCACTTCAGAGAGGCGCTTCGCTCTGAGACAAACATTAAACATCCGGACACAAATTAGCGCCGCTACTCCTAGCTCGGTCCAGGTTGTACCAAATATGAGGGCTGGAGGGGGAGGGACAGTTAAGATTTCTTCAATTGATTAAAAAGAAAACACGCACACAAGCATCCCGCGACGGCTTTAAAGCTAAAATCCATTTATTACAGAAAACAATTATATTATCACTAATAATAATATTTAACCCGCGCCCAGTCTCAAGATTTTTCCCTTTAATATTGATCAAATGGATTCGTCCAAAATTGACTTTTTGGGAAGCTCGCTGGGAGGCTCCGGGACAAAAACAGGAATGACAGGAAAACAAAGAGCGTCCAAGCCGCTATGTTTGTGAGGCTGCTACATGTAACATTTTTTAATGAAAGAAACTTTAAAATTAACTTTTTAAAAAGAAAAAGTTAGATTTTTTTAAGATGGAAATAAAGCTTAAAAATGTATTCAAACCATTCTATAGCCAACATTAAAGTAAAGTATTAAACAGTGTACTCCAAAGTAAAGTTTCCTAAAATATTATTGATGTAAAATGAAAAAATATTCTTTAAAGAAATTCAAGAAAAAAACTAATGGAAAAAAAATGTCCCAGTACATAGTAACAGCTTTCCTATTGAAGTTTATTCACCAAACTTGCTAAATTCAACATAAAAGTGTTGAAATTATGATAATTTTTAGACACACACACAAAAATCTAAAAAAACTAACAACCTTCGTTTCAACCTTTCAATTTTTTCAATATTATAGAACAAAATGCAAACGTACAATGTACTTTAAAAAAAAAAAAAAAAATCATGTTTGTTGTTTTTTTCCCCCAGACTTGTCGGATCAGTAAATTTAACAAATGGTGCAATTTTTATTTTATTATTTTATCAAATACTTAAGCCTTCGACTAACTGATGTTACCAAGTTATAAGAATTGTTAATGATAAATGTGGTTTACTCCCACCATGCATCACTGCTGTCCGCAGAAATAGCTTTATCACCCGTCTGTGAGACTCCTAACAAATTCCCAACATTCATTGCTCTGACGCTTTCATAATGACTGTGCAATCCCACTGATAACATTTATTTATTTGGGGGAAAAAAAAAAAAAAAATCACGTCTCAATGAAATGCCTTAAATCTTGAATAACATCGTTCATCCAACCAATAAAAGATAAGTTACTCAATAGATACATCCCGTTGTGTAAGAATATTCGGTTTACATCATAAATCCAATTTAGAATAAGTCTAGTGGGGAAAAAAAACTCAAGCGTGGAATTTTTACAAGTAACTTAAAGGCAACAGAGTAAAGGTAATTGGTTATTACCTGTCTCTGAGTTTCTAAAATATATATATATTTTTTAACCTTTAAAAACATTGCAACAGTCAGTGGGGACAAAACAGGTAAATGTAGTAAATATGTTAAACTTGTTTCCCTATTCCTCACTGAGAACATAAGTCCACATGGACAGTTTCCAGAGAAGAGCTAGTAATGAAAAACTAAATGTTAGCGCTGTAGGCAGAGAGTTGTGGAGAAAAGAAAAAAAGAAAAGAGCTCAACCAGACAGACAAGGCGTCATCCAATGCAAATCAGTCAGAGGGCAGATGCACACAAAAGGCCAAGTGTCTGGCTGCTGTGTGGAGTTTCACTATCAGCTGAAAGGTCAGAACAACCACTCCACAGAAACCTACTGTTGATATAATGATGTCTCAAATACATTTTTTTAAAGCTTGTAAAATAAGTAAATTCCAGATCAGCTCAAAAATGCCAGACATGCCTTAAAATAGGTCATTCCTATGTAAAACTGCATGGCTGACCTGGATAATCAGTCTGTAAAACAATGATGCTTCCTGGATGATACATGATAAAGCCTCATCCTGGATGAAGTGTGGCGTCAAACAAAGGCTGGCCTGGGAAACTCTTTTGTTTAATGTCGATGCAATCATGTTTGCAGTTAAATAAAGCACTAAATTGTGGTCATTTAATTAAAGACAAAGAGCACATTTTTTTTCTACGAAACCACATATTTAAGACTGTCGTCATTGGAGAAACATGAGGCCTGAATTCCAGCAGTGGAGTCAGCAAACTGATCTGTGGAGTGTGGGAGTGAACGCCGAACAGAGTCCAGTCATCACACTAGCCTTTGGTATCTACAGTAATAGTACATCATCATTTGTTTTTTTATTATTTATTCAAAACCAGAGCTTGCAATGTCTTTTGCCTTTAAAAAACCTACATCAACAATCAAGGCAAAAGAAAGCCCAAAAGCAGATAAATGAATGCATTTGGGGTATGGGAATGTCGTGGTCGAGTGTGGACACCAGAACCGTTTTCTTCAAATCTTACAGCCCAAATCCAAATCTCTTATTCATAAATTAAAAATTAATAATAATAATAAAAACACTCCTTGACATGTTTTCAGCAGAGATTATTCCGTTTGAAACTCAGTTGATGAGCCACAATTTTCTAAGACCCAGAAACAAAATCTGGTGACCACAAATGATAGAGCTTCCAATTCTGAACAGAGAAATTAAACTGATCAATATACGTAAAATCAAGTTAAATTAAATTAAGTAGTCATAGGTAAAAATGTTTGTGTTTTTAGGTACATCTTCCCTATTTGTTCTCTAAACACCATCAATTTGTCATAGGACATTATTTAAGAGATTCATCCATTTTAAAATATTTTTTTATATAACAAATGTTATGACATATTTTATGTCTGCAAGGTGCAGTTTATTATCCTGTATTAAAGGCTTGAGGCGGCGGGCGCTCCGCTCTGCATACCTTAACAGACTTTTGTTGGGATGTGAAGTGAGGGACTCAGGTCTCCAACAACAAATATCAAGTTTTCTCAGTGTTTATGGGACAGTAATTTATCTTGTACCCTTCACAAAGCTGCAAAATCCATCCAAAGTTATGAGAAAGCTGCAGTTGCCTCACAAAAGTCGGCCAAGTCCACTGTACCTCGTTCTGAATCAAAATCTAAGTATAAGCTTTCCCAGTAAGCACTGAGACACATACATTTCCGCTTTAAATTCTCCAATGTGAGAACCAAGTTCTTCAATGGTGAAGTGAATACAGAATACGCCGGGCCCCCCTTTGCAGTACTTATACACAGCAGCACTGTGGAGTCATTTTTGGAATTTAATGTTTTTCCTCTTTGTTCTGAGGAAGAGGGGGACCCTTCTGATCCAGCCTGCCTACCTGCGACCTTCCTCTCATAAGCTTCTTTAGAATTCTGCACCAATCAGCTGTCGTAGGTGATCCGGTGAGGTACTGTTAACCAATGAAGCTGCTGTAGGACACACCACTAGCGTTACAGCTCCGATGCGAGCGCCGCAGTCTTTACGTTACTTTAAAAGAGCGAGAGGAAATCCCACCGCAGGCGTTCACGTCTTGTGTCTGCGGTCAGGCCTGTGCATCGCTGCAAATTCGTTTTGTTTGGTTCAAATTTTTGCCGGACAACACAGATGAACCGCAGCGAACAAAGAGGCAAAGGGGGGATTAGCAAGAAAGTATGCCAGTTTGGAGTTTTGTATGGTCGGCAGCAGCCAACCTGTAGCTAATATGAGCCATCGGCTGTAGCTAGACCACTCCCACATCGCACCTGAGCCGTAACGCTAGCCGTGTGAGCCCGGGGTGATATTTTGAACCAGTTGAAGCTTACGGAGGTTTTTTTGAGGAACTCCAGAAAGAAGGGAGTTCAAGTAATCAATACGGGAGGTGGTGGGACTGTGGACCAGGACAGCTGTGGAGTGAGGGGTGAGAGAGGGACGGAGTTGACGAATGTTGGAGATGGAAGAAAGAGGAGCGGGTGATGTTATTGGTGTGGACAGAGAAGTGAGTGAGTGCTGTCAGGGATGACACCCAGACTCTTAACCTGAAGGGAGGGAAATATGGAGGAGTTGTCGAGGAAGAGAGAGATATTAGTTTTTTTTTTTTTTTTTTTTTTTTTTTTTTACAAAGGGTGGATTTAGTACCAACAATGAGAAGTCTTACTGTAATTTATTTAAGGAAGATTTCTGTGAACCAGGACTTGACTTCAAGAAGACATATGGAAAATGAGGAAGGTGGAAAAGTGGAGCCAGGTTTGGAGGAGATGTAGAACTGGGTGTCATCCGCGTAGCAGCGAAAACTGGACTTTATGCTTCCAAAAAATATTTCAACTACTACTTACTAGCTGTTTTGGGTGATTTAGTCTTTTTTTATTTATTTTTAATATATTTTGAAGTCTAGCTATTTTTTTAAGCTACATGCTAGCGGTTTTGGCTAACCTACATTTTATTTAGAATTTTTTTTTTGTTAGGATAATTTAGCATTTAGCTAATATTTTAGCTGCCATTCAGCTTTAGCGTTTTCAGCTATCAATTTCAGCATCTTCATCTATCAGCACTAGCATTTTCAGTGGTCAAATTCAGCTTACAGCATTCACACTAGCATTATCACAGGTAATGCTATATATCTAGTCCATAATTACATTAAAGAGTTAAGGTTTTAAAGTTTTAAAAATGTGGTTTTAGAGTGTTCAATAAATGTTTATACTGTTCGGCCCGCACTAGGGGATTTTGGCTCCTGGTGCGATTCAGTTTGACACCCCTGCTGTAGATGGTGGTGTACTAATAAAAATTTTTTTTTTTTTTTTACTATTTTACATTTTTGTGGCAGGTAAAAATTTGTTGCTTTTCTGTGGTTCATGTGTGTCTTCTGAGTCAATAAGTCATATTTACAATCATTCAAACGCTGCACAATTGCAACATTTCTCCAAGTTTGTGTTTTATACTTGAGGGTCATCAACCTATTGGTGCAATTGGCACTAAAATGAGAACAAAAGCTATAGTTATAAAACCCCCAAATTTTCCATTTTAAAACATATACATTCATTTTTAATCACAATTAAAGCATGTTTTTGTCCAGATTCCATGTTATTTTCTTCTTAAGGAAGTAAATTAATCAAACACTCCATGCATTTGCTCACGGTCTAGCCCTATTGTTAAATTTTACAACCCTTTGCCCCCCCTGTGTTAAAGGAATGCTTTAGGACCAGCAGAGGGGATGAGGCATGAGTCAGCCCTCAAAGACCTTTTTAGAGAAAGCCCTTACTGAAGCTGCTCTGTGTGGCGGGATGAGACATGTAAGGTGATGCGATACCGGCTCACCTGTGTCCAGGTCAAAAACAAGAAGGACAGCAGAGATTGAAGAGTCCAGCAACATAAATAAAACGCACCACACTAAAAGCGAGGAGGGGGTTTTGTCTGCTTGTGTATTAAGCTCTAGAGGTCTATGTCTAGAGGGAAGTCCTCAACATCCAACCCCGTGAAGAAACCTACCATTGTGATAGCTGAGAGGCTCCGTGAAGACAGGCGGCGCAGGTACAAGTACTGAGCTTCTCTGGACCAGCAGAATCTGCGACTGGACTTGAGCAGGTCAGTGCTGGTGGGGTCAGAACACGCCTGGTCCCTGTGCGGAGGAAACACGGGGAGATTCAGCTGTTTGCCATCAAACAAACAAAACAAAGAGAGAGGCCGTTCACGTGTCTGACAGTCAGGAAATAAAGTCTCAGAAGTTTGCAGCGTGCTTTGAATTTGAACTAGTAAAATATTTAAAGGGAACATCTCAGCGGTCTTCCTGTCAAAGTGTCTCCTCCTCGGCTCTCAGTCTGCTGGAGTCGGAGCACGTGGGCTTTCAGCAGACGGAGAGCTGCTATTTTTAGACCCAAATGAATTAGACTTTAAGCTCGCTGGAATTGTGCAATTACTCCACTTCAAGTCTGCATCTGTTTTCTAATAATCTTTCATTTAGCAAGTAATGCTAGATGAGAGATTAAGCACTTGCTCAGATTAAGCAGCAGTTAGTGAATCTTGAAGTAGATTATTTTGGAAAACTTGGACGAAAGCAAGTGCGGATGAAAGGTCTGAGAGGAAAGGGGCTGGTTCTGATCCAGCCTGGTTAAGACTTCTGCTGGATTCATCCAAGAGGACCAAACTCTCAGAGATTATAATCCTTCACTTTAAGAGCAACACGTCGTTCCTAATCATTAACCCGTGTGAAAGATTTTCACTCCCATCTTATATTTCATCCTGGTGCCAAAAGGAAGCAGCAGAATTGTGTGGTACTGGTCTGTGAGGGAAAACACGTGTGAAAGAGAGAGGAACACTAGGATCCATCAAGATGCAGTTTCCATGACAACATACACACCTCTGGATAACAGGTTTACGTGCGGCACAGCGGGAATACTCTTGTGCACTGAGATTATTCCCAACCAGGAAAATTACCTTTGCCCAAGTTGTGCATTCCAGTTCAAGCCATGTTTTTATCTAGACAACAAATGACACTTTGACGCTTATCGGTCCTTTGGAGAGTTTGGATAGTAGTTTACACGGATACAAACTGAAAAGGAAGATCTTGGAAAAGCCTTTCAGCTGATAAAGGCAGACATAAAAGTGATCTGAAACCAACTCCTGATGCTCAAATGCCACAATTTTCCCAATAAAATCCAATCTGCCTCATCAAGAGAACAGCCTATTCTGGTCAGACTGATGGAATAAGATCGGAATAATGACTAAACATATTCTGTGTCCAGGAAGCTGCAGAGATAAGAGACAAAATGTTTGATTTTACCAGAAAAGTTTGTCATGAGGGTGTGCTACAGGTCCTAAAAAAATGTATTTGGAATCAGAGAAATCAGCAAAGTTATCCAGAAAATCCCTTTTTCCAACTAGCCAAAAAACAGAACCCGTTTCCCGTTTGAAGCCTCCATTTAAAAGCTACAAACTCGACTTTCTTTCTTTGATGAAACTGAAAAACAAAAGCACCTTTAAGACAGAGATGAATGAACGGCGCTGCCCGTATCCTCCAACTCCTTTGATTCATTCAGAAACAAATGGGATGATCTTCGATGAAAGAAAGTGATAACAGCATCTCTCACCATTTAAAAAAGATGGGTTAGTGTGACATGTACAAGAAATAAAACTAAAACTGAACGGTTTTCTAAAAACGTGACAGTTGGAGAAACCGGACAAACCCAGAAACCATCACTGAAAAACCAATGATCCAACCGTGACCAAATCCTTTAAGAGAAAATCTGATGTTTTTTCAGAAAATAAAAATAAAAATGATGCCCTTTAAAACTATTATCCATCAACTCAAACACATGTTTGGTCAGTTTGCAGACGCATGCGCTGCTTTCCTCAGAAAGATGATGCATGAATGAAAATTAATTGAACAGATCATACAAACAGATCGATCCTACAGTTGCAATAATGTAATGCTTCCATCCTGTTTTAAAGATATATTTCATCCATAGAAGTAAGTATCCACCGCTTTCCTTCACAAAGTCTGGAAACGCAAAAGGAAAACTCACCCCGAGGGTCTCCACAGTTTCCTGCCGGGCGGCAGGAGCTCGCGTTTGTTCAGGGGTACGATCCCCATGGCTGCTTGCATGATGGTGATAAACTTCTTGAACTTCATCTTTTACCTCTCCGTCAACGGCATCACTGCGAGTTCATGGCTGCTGCCGATCCTCCATCTCCTCTGACAAAGTGCAGAAGCCAACCGCCTCTGCTCGCCTCCTTCTGAATCATCGGGACTTCAGAGCTGCGCTCTCGCGCCTCGGTGCATCTGCTTCTCCATGACAACCGGCCGCACGCTCCGTGTGCAGATGCGAGCCGTCCCCGCGGCTCGGCTACTACAGACTTGTGCCCGAGCACGACTCTAACAGATGTCCTTTTGGCGTTCCGAGTGATGAAGGATAAAAGGAAAACAAACAGCCACGTTGTAGCCAGGAGGCGGGCTGGTGGAGAGGGAACGGCGGCACGTCACTCTTACATAACTGTGGAGCATCTCTGGGCATTACACTAATGAAAACACAGTTTCTGCCACCGCTGATACTGCTGCCATGGCTGCAGCTGCTGGGATAATTGTGGTACTAAGCCCTGACAGATCATGCACGCTCCCCACCCCCATCTCCTCTAATCCCCCCTCCATCAAGGCTTAGTCTTCCCGCCACTTACACCACCCGTCTACCTCACCCTCGCATCCACAGCTGACCACCATGAAAGGCGGATAATGACCATGACTGCACAGAAAGTCCACGACCGCTTCTTGGCCAAAAGACTTAAAACCACATCAAATTTGAGCTTTATGTAATTCCTGAACGATTCACGGAAGAATGAGAAGCATCAGACTCTGGGTTGAATTGAATGAAACAATATTAATCCTCTATGGATAAATTATACTTTTGTAATCCAGAACTGTAGGAAAAAAAACAGGAAGTTCACTGATGGAAAGTTGGTAATGCAGAAATATCTAAACGCATAGTTATGACAGATAAAGTGAACGGAAAGTCTGATCCAAACCAAGCAGCAGATCCTCATGTAGGTTCAGCTCACAATGAGGAACGGAGAGTTCAACTTCCCTCTCCTGACACTTCATGTTTGTTCCAACAGGTCAGTTTTCTTCCCGTCTGGGACAGTGCTCATAAATGCAATCTGGTTTACTCTCAGATTACGTTCATACCGTCCTCAGCAACGTTCGCTCAAGTGACCGGCTCCAAGAAAAAGGCGTGTAAATGTGCGTTTCGGGCTTTCTCGTTCAAAACTCTCATGTTTACGTGTCACTACACAAGTTTTGACAACTGTTTTCAATCAATTTAGGCTTAATAGATCAATATCCGATTTATTTGAAAAAAAATTGATCTAGCACTTAAAGCTAAAGTCTGCTAGCTTGATGCTAACGTTTAGTGGGATTTCTCATAAGATGGCGAATGCTAAAGCTCGGTCAACCTAAACATACATTCTTGACTAAATGAACATCTTTATAAACTCATAGGCATGAAATTTCCAAACTCTTAAGGAAATATTTTTAAACTAACCATAAAACGTTTTTTTTTTTGCTCATTCTTTGGTTATTCTTCATGAAAAAAAGTGTCCTGCTGTAGCGCGAGTTCCACCTAGTGGCCAAACTGAAACACCCTCCAGGAAAATCAGAACAATAATCATGATGTTAATGATCTGAACACTCTTGCTGGAACCTCTCTTTTTCAGAAACCATGTAACACTGTATGGTATTAATCTAATTATTTCACGAATACATTTCACAGGATGTGAACTGTATCAGATTAATATAAATATATTCAAAACATATAGTAGATTATTGATGTATTTCTAAATAAATGTGTCTTAATGCGTAAACCATGTAAACACAGAATCAAATTGAATTAGTTGGATAGAAAGGATGTAAAAAAAAAAAAAAAAAAAAATCGGGATGGAATCGATCCAGTGCTCTGGTGCATCGAATGAAATGGTTTTGTTTCTGGAAATTATTATCAATACCCAGCCCTAGAAATGAATAATTACAGTTGGTATCCGGTCAGGATTATATGACCAAATCTTTCAAACATCAAAACAGACCCGTAAAAGAAAAAAGCTAGAGCGAAATTTGCAAGATTTCTAACATTTCACAACAAAGACATGAAAAATTTCCTTCCCTACTCACTATAAAGTGCACCATCTGCTAATCTACATTTCCAAAAATTAAGTGCACTAGAATTTTCCCAGAAGTCTTTGCGAAAACTAGCATGAATCAATGCTCACTACATTAATGAATACAGGCTGCAATGCATTGCAGTCGAAGAATTTTTGCAAACAAAACATGTTAATTGTAATTTTTTATTAAATCCTCCACATTTTCATCATCAGAACACAGTGAAGTCACAAATAGATGTTGTGAAATGTTCTAATTGATTCGATTTTTCAATTCCTGAAATCGGTGACGTCATATCCGGCCAAACTAAACTAAAGTAGTGTGCATGGTGTCTGAATTGCTTTTAAAATCCAGGGCACTAGATAGTCCTGCACTATGTAGGGTGGGAATGCGGACATATCAAGCCTTATCCAACTGTTGGAGGTGGAGTAAATAGTAGTAATAGTAGGGAGGAGCTCCAGTTTGGAGAAGTGTCAATTGTTTGGTGTCTATGTACCTTCATACATTTAGGGCGACGCCTTCAGGTGAGTCGCATTCTGGAGGAAGAAGCTCCAGTTCTTGGTTTGTAATCAAACCCGTGTTGCACCATTGATCTAAATTGTGGGGAAAGTGAATTGCTGCATCTTTACTGTGTTCCATTAGTTTAAAGTGTCAAATGTGTATTGTGCTAAATTTAAGGATTTAGTATTTACTGTTTTATTACCGCTAAGTATAGAGCCAACTAAAAGGTTTTCCTTGATTGTTACTTGCTTATTAACAAATTCTAAACGGTATCTCTCAATTTTTGTTTTTTCTGTTATTGTTTTGTAATACGCAAATGAACTGAAACAAAACTCTGATCCAGAACTTGAAGTTTAAATTGAATTGTGAAGATCATTGCATCCCTAGAAGAAAATATTTAGAAATCTGCTTTAATAGAAAGAAAACTGAAAGCAGGTGAAACAGTGAGGAGTAGAACTTTAACAGTGAATACACAGAGATGCTGTTAAAAAGAAAAACAAAAATCACCACAAGATCTTTCCAAAAACTAAGTCGCTCTTAATTTTTGTCTATTTTAACAAACTTTCACAAGTCAAAACATCTAAAACATCTTCTAACCTCTCTCGTGTTTTGTCTGTGATGCTGATTTGATATTATGTAGAGGTCTTCTCTATATGAGACCCCCCCACACACACATAAAAGAGGGGGGGTGGAGTGTGTGAGGCAGGCCAGATTAAGTTCATCTTGATGTCCTCAGAGTCAGCGGATGACAGAAGCTACCGTGTCCTAAGAGCTTTCAAGCAAAAAGTGATCATCTTTGTGCCCTCTGGATGAATGCCAGACGGCACAACTCCGGACAGGATTTGCATCCAAGCAGCTTGGATGTCTGGATTACGGTTCCTGATGCTTGTGGCATGAAAGGCTGCAACAGATTTCACTGAACAGCATAAAAAATTTAAAATAGAAAAAAACCCTAAGGGGAGCCGAAAGTGCCATGAGGGAGGGAGCAAACATAACAAGCCTCTGTTTCTAAAAGACACTGACTAACAGCAGCATAAAGACATCATGTGAACTGAAACCTCAACAATTACCAGGAGAACGGAGATCCACTACGATGACGAATGAACACAAAAAGAGGCCTGGTTTTAGTGAACACTGAAGCAGTTCCACACAGTTCCTTTAAACCAGAGCCTGTTCAGCGCCGTGCTATTGACTTTTTATGATCTTCATCTCGATATCACATAATCTACTAATGACGGGACATTTTTCTAGGAAACTCCTACTGAAAAACTGTAAAGATGTGATTGAGTCATTGATGATTCAAAAGTCACGTTGCAGTCTCATCAGCTTTAAGCCAACCTTTAGTCATTTTCAGATCACCACAGGACGTCTCTGACAGAAATAGCGCTTGTTAGCAAATCTGCTGAGGTTTTCTCCACAGCTGACGCTACTACAACTACGTTGACACAAACAAACCAGGCAGTAAAAGAAAAGATTGGGTTAGGTTAGGATTAAGGACTAATATTCCATTCGTAGGAATGATGCAGATGTAAAATTATCTCTTGGTATGTAAAAAGAAAAAACTAGTGCAAGTTCAGAAAACTACTTTGCGCTTGTCATTGAATGAAAAATGTGTGATGCCCTCATAAATACTTTTAAATTGGTGTGTAAAGATTAATCAACTTAAATTTAAGAATTGATTTATATTTCCACGATCCAATTAGATCGATGTATCTGAGGCAAGTTGTTAATCAAATCAAACTGTACCATTTTAAGACATTTAAAAATTAAATAAATCGATTATAATTGACTGGAAAAAAGAATTTAGACAGAGACATGGTAAGTTTATATAACTATAATGTAAAAAAATGAGCAAGTGCATCACACACATGAGATGCAGCAAAAACTGCTACACCATCATTCCAGTCCAATGTGCGGTAGAATGTTCTAATAATGTTCCCTTTGGATTATTCTGATGTGGAAAAACAAAAGTGGACTGAACTTTTTTCACACTAAAATGTGAATAGATTTAACATTCATTCTAATTTACTTGTTTGTACACATATTAAATTTACACTTGATTATCTTGAAAAATTACAAGGAATCTGGAAAACTTCACATGTACTGTTCAGTACCAGATACTTATCCAAGTTACGCTAGTAGAAGTTTTAGATAAAGATGTTGTAGATCAATTTTAGAATCTGATCATTCAAAATGAACTAAAACCAATGAGTCAGATCATCAACCACAAGTTATGATATAAATAAAATCGTTAAAAATAATTGTTACACCACTGCTTTTTAGTTTAGTTCTTTGTATGACCAGATTGACATGCACATTTTTTTTTAATGAAAGATTTACAGACACAAACTCATTCAAATCTTAGGTTTTACACAACAATATTCCATGAGAACTGATGGACCAATCAGCACCTTTTTCCTGTCGGCAACCAATTAGAATGCAGTGGGTGAAATCAATGCTTAGAAATAATAGAAGTTCATTAGTGATGTCGGCAAACAGAAATTGTTATGAGTCTTGGGGTTGAAAAGGACAATCAACGTCATCCATCGCACTGGCATGATAACTTTGCATCCAGACATGAGTTTTTGAGTGCAGCCGAGGACATGTTTGGGTCATGTTTGGGCTTTTAGCACTGTTCAGGACAGATGAAGAGGTCATAATTAGTTTTTATTCCTTTTAATATTTAATGAAATCAAGCAGAACATCTCTAATCTCCATAGTATAAGACAGTGTGCCTGAATTTGCTGGTCTTCTTAATGCTTTTACATAAGCATTTAGTTTTTCCAGAGTCTTGTCACTTTGCCACATGCCGTAGTAAAATTGTAGTGCTGCCTTACTAAGGCCATTATGCAATATCCAAATGCGATGCATGTGCGAGCCAGATGGAGGGACACATGCCAACCACAAATCTGTGATGGGAGTGCAGGGAGAAAGGGACTAACAGAATCAGTCTGCACATGGTCCCTACAGGATCTGGGACCTGGATCATCAGCAGACATGAAAAGCCTTGCAGGGATAATGCTGAGTACACGAAGTACAATCAGAACACAGACTGCTATTTTATCTCCTCAGATTAACTTTTCTTTACTCTTTTTCTGCAGTTCAATCTGAATGTATAGTGACCGGAAGAGAGGGGTGTCATGGTACCAATTGTGGTTTGAGCTGGAAGTTGTTCCCGCCCACTGCCTTTGACCATCTTTTCCTATGTCACAACTCACTGAAGTGTTTGGGAAGGGGACCTGTAAAGCACCCTGGAGAATGGCTACTAGGTAATGGAAATTCCCCACTGGTTGCTGTATGGTTCTTCTGGTCTGGGTCCTCTCTTGTGTTTTACTTGCACATTAGTCATGTGGGAACCTTTGGCAATGGTAGAGCGGGACACTCCAACATCACTGCTGACAAACAGAAATTGCCCATACAGTTTTCAACTCACCAAATCTAAATTATACCTGAGACAAACTAAAACCACATGAAAGTTTAAGCCATTGGCCCTCTGCCGCCTACACTGTCTCTTGGGGTTTCGTCCCTTGGGTGTTGTGCCTCTATCTTCTTTGGCCATCCCATTAACCAGAGATCACATTACCAGGGGTGTGTTTGTGGAAGAGATTCTAAGGCTCATCATCTGGTGTTAGTGGGGCTTCTAGGTGAGTGAAGCCTTGTGCTTGGCCCTAGGTTGAAGCTTGCACTCTTTTTGCTATTTAAACCTCCTGCTCTCTAGCAGCGAGGCTCTTGTGGTAGACCCTTCAGGCCTACTTCCTTATATTAGGTTGTTTGGAGGGATTGGGTGCCCCATAGTCTTTTTTTCCATGGGCGGCTAGAAACTTGGGGTTCTAGCCGCCAAGTCTACAGTGTGCTTTCTATGTGGAGAGTTTCCATTCTACATTAAGCAGCATCATTGCACCAGCACAGAGGAGTACATTCAAACACAAAATATTTTAGCAAAGAACAGAGATATAACCTGATACTTTTCAGATTCTTTTAGCTAAACATCTGACTATTTTAATCATCAAGTTATGGAAGCAGCCAAATATGCGTTGTGACCACAAGCAAGATGTGTTTAACTGCCATTTGCAGGTTTGATGATGTATAAAAATGTTTGAAGTGCATAGAAACAGAGAAGCGTTTACTCACTAGAAAAATTCACTGCACATAATAGGTTGAGGGCAGACTTGAGATGACAAAAAGGCAACAATGGTAGGGCGAACACAAGTAGTGGCGCCACAAGTTTTCTTTAATGGATCATTCAGTAAGCCTGTTGGAAAAAGGACTCAAAGGCTATTTGAACATTGTAAGCTGAACAAAATTAGCCAAAAAAAAGGTTATTAAGAGAAGCTTAAAAAAAAGAGATAAAATGCTCGTCATGGACATAACAGGCCGTTGATGATGGAGAAAGTCCTGAGGGTATTAAACTAGTATTAAATTTACACTGCTCTGAGAAGGGTACGCCAAGAATAACATCCATACATCACTGACTAAGCCGACATTAATTACAACATCATTACACTAATTCAATCATAAGAGCAGAAAACATTATCTCATCCCTTGAAAAATCAGGATACTTGAGTGATGGAGTAACTGTAGCAATTTTTAGACCAGGGATGGGCAAACTACGGCCCCGGGGCCATATGCAACTCACCAAACCATTTCATCTGGCCCACCAAACAATAAATTATGTTAATAATCTATATTAATGTTTCATATGCTCCTGTAATTTTGGTGTCTTCCTTAAATGGAGCTAAAAGAAATAAACATACTGGTGTTTAGTTGCAGAAAGTTATTTTGCATTCACGTTGTGTTGGAGGATTAGTTGTTTTTCTCACATTCATGCGTTTTCCTAGTCAATGTTCCAAACATTTAGCATAAGCAACAAACAGTCATTCTTTCTATTACATTTTTTTCTAGAGGACAGTGAACCCAATTGGTGGCAATTGAGAAGCTACAATAACAAAAACCACAGTCTTTAAATAAAAAATAAAAATCAGGTTTTTGTTGATATTCCGTGTTGTTTCTTTCTCATATGAGGTCACTGGCCAAAACACTTTAAGCATCTGATCCGGCCCATCTGTCAAGTTTTACAATCCTTTGTGGCACACGAGTCAGAAAGTCTCTGTTTTAGGCAGATTATTACACTCATCTAAACCGTTGACCATCCATTTAGGGGTTTTCTCGCCATTGCACAATTTACTTCTTTTTTGGTATTTTTTTTAAAAGCGCATCCTGACTAGTAGTGGACCAATGTCAATCTGTCTCTTCTGTGCCCTGTCTGTTGTACAAAAAGAATTTAGTTTGCCAAATCTAGATCCTTGTTCATTCTAGAATTTTAGGACTTAAAACAAGAGAAAGAAAAGTTTGAAAATGTTAATGTTGGCCCTTTGTCTGAGAAAGTGTATAAAGTCTGTAGTGGAGGGGTCACAGCCTTAGTTTATATACTTTAATTGTAAAAAAAGAAATTCAACTATAGTGGGTAATTTTTAGAATGCAACTCCCGAGATAAATGAAAGACCACTGTAACACAAAATGAATATAATGTCAAATTTCCGTCACGGAAGGTAGTCTAACTGCACTACTGAAGGATTTAACACTAAGATGTTCAATATTGCCTGATTTTCATGGTAAAGGTTATCTTTGCTGTACTTTTCACTTTGATAAAAAGAACATAAATTATTCCAGTAGTTACTCTGACATGTTTGAAACATTTTCAGTAATTGTCACATATTAGCAGACAGATGTTTATACACTTTTAATGAAAGATCATCTGCATAAAGACTTGTTTTATAACAGATGTATTGTCTTTATTTCTCTCTCTGTCCTCACACTGTCTTTTGGTTGCAGTCATTTCAATATATCAAGAAGCGAGCGACTAGGTAGTGGGAAACACTGATTGCTCTTTCTAGAATCAAACTGTTGGGAGTGTGTTTGAGTGGTGACATAATATTTTAATCCACTTCCTAGAATCTTTTGAAGCAAAAGGGAAATGCCTATGAAACAGCGATGAATAGTCAGTGCAAGCACTGACCTGCGCACACAGACAGACTTAAAATCCACCACCCGTCTAGTGCTGCGCCTGCCGCGCTTCCGTGATCACTCAGACAGAAAGTTGGAAGCAACAGAGTGTCAGGAGCATCTTTTCATGGTTTCAGGCACCGCACGGACAGCCCCGGGCACGAGCAAGCAGCTGCTGTGGCTCCCCTGCAGCTAACAGAACCCTCACTGATAGACATGTGGGAATCCAGAGGAAACCAGGGCAGGGATTAGGGCTGTAACTAAATACTGTTAGGTTGTTGGATAATCTATTGATTATTTTTCAATTAGTCAGGATTATTTTTGACAAGAATCAAGATATCCAACCTCACTAGTTTGAACAATACAGGAGAAAGAAGCTCAATCTCAGAAAAAAAAAACTTGATCCAAATGCCTCACATTTTACAGTTTCTTTTAACCCTTTAAAATCACAGCTGTCGTCAGAATAACCTAAATAGCACAGGCTGAATCAGCTAATTCTGACGCAGAAGTGGCTTTTAGGCTACACACACACACACCAGACATTTTTCATGCAATCAACAACACAGAGAACACAAGTTCTTGACAAGCTTTTAGCATGCAATGTTCACACAGGTCTGTCACGACTCCATACTAACGCAGCTACAGTTGGAGGAGGTTTGGTAAGAAATGTCTAAGCAGTGCAAATTTTGCTCCAGGCTCAGTACGTTCACCTTAAAGCCTTAAGCCTTAAAACAGACTTAAAAACATGTGAGCATGAGGGTTTTTAACGTAGGAGTCCAAAATGCTCATATGAGCATTTACATAGAGTTTTCATTGGAAATAGCTATATAAATGCATGTTGCCAAGGACGGTGCGAATATAGCGTATTGGAGCAAAGCTGCTTTTTTTGGCAACACAAATAGTTTGATTTACATTGACTGTGTAAACACTACATTTATATAAAGTTTTGCACAATGGTGCAGGGCTAATTTCCTCTCTACGTTAATTGTGTCAATGGATCAAGAATTGTGATAGTTGAAAGAATGTCAACACTGGAGCAATGTGAAATTATATTGGGAGTATTTGGGAATGTATCTGAATTTTAATGGTTTTCCCATTGACATTTGTCTCTTAAAGACCTTTGTTCTTCTGAAATTTTTAGGCGTTCCCCACAGCCTTACAGGTTGGTGTCAGACACAAAGTTACATTTGTGAGACTAAAGAGTTACAAACCATGGAAAAATATAGTACCCAGACAAATGGAATAAACCATATTGCATCCCTGTATTATCCAGAAAATTAGTTTTCTTTTATAAAACTCAGAATATGTACACATATAATGTTATGGGGAAAAAACCTCACATTTTCATCATATGTATTGCCTCAACATGACAAACAAAACAAGAGGAAGTTCCTGAAAATCAAATTGGTGATCTTTGAAGTTGTGGGCCTACTTTTCAAAATAACATACAATGATTCTTCATACAATGACTGATCTTTTTTCTTTTCTTGGTTAAGAGGTCAGCAGTAAAACTGTTCCTGTGGCTGGTGTAAAGGCCACTTTGGATCAGAACAAACTGACTTTATTCAGAGAAGCTTTAGTAACTTAGATTAGATGCTACTCAGTTAGACTTTCTGACTTCCAACTGTATGAATGGGGTTAGATGAGTCATAACATGTATCAGTGTACGGTCAAATTCTGAAAGTCTGCATCAGCATGTCAATCCATGACTTTAAGCATGAGTCACACTCATGAAGAAACTAACACACACAGGAATTCAACAAAGACTTTCTGTACTGTTATGTTCTGTTTTTTATCCCACAAGTTGCTTAAGATTCCAATTTGCTTATAAGAAAAAAAGCAGAAGCTTTGGATAATGAGACTGATCTTTTCTGTTTTTTTCCCATACAAATACCTGTTCTGCTGTTTAAACATGTTGAACAGCTACAGGCGCACCTGCACTTCCCTGAACTGAAGTATTCAGAAGTCAAATGGAAACATCAAATCAAAACACACCAGGTAAGATGTCAGAATGTTCTTTAGAATACAACCATCGTCAATGGAGACTATTTTTCAATAGCCTGCTCACCTGCTTGTTCTGACATGGACAAAACATTAATTCCAGTCAAATGCTTTTAGCTTATATTTTCTAACCATTTTATACTCATTTCTTAGTGGAAGGACTGGGCATGAACAGGAAACCAAAGGCTCTCTGGGCCAGAAACAAACCTGCATCACTAGTTTGTCCCAGGAAGGTTCCGGAAGTTCAGCGCTGAACCACTACTGCAGTTTTTATAAACCCAGTAGATAGTCTGTCCCCCGCGCGCGCCGTGTTTTCGTACCGCAGGCCGCGAGCGTGAGTCCACGACGGACGCTGTGACCTGAAGCGGTTCCGGACACTCCGTGTTATTCAGTGTAAGACGGTTCGGTTCTGTGACACGGTCACAGGCGGCCGCTTCGAGGCTGGGCGGTGTTCCAACATGGCAGACAGTGAGGTAACGACATTCGTGCCAGCCGAGGAAAACCGAGCCGAGCCGGGCCTTTCTTACCTGCTCAAAGTGTTAGTGATGGTGCTGTTTGGAGGCCGCGGCGCGGTTCTCCTCCAAGAAGAGCTGGATGTTTAAAAAAAAAAAAAAATGAGAATAAAGACGCTCTTCAGCCGAGCTCAGCCTCGGTGAAGGCCATGTAACGTTATTTCCTGGTTCTGGCAGGTATGTGGGCGTGGCTTGTGGAGTGCAGGTGTGGTGCCGCGTCACTAGTTTCATGCTCTCTCTCTAGGTGCGGCATGGAGTTTCATGTGAGTGGGTTTTCTCATATACTAGGACCATGAAACCCAAACAGAATGCATAAATTAGATCATTTGTCTCTACAGATCCAGAATTAATTTGGGATTTTGGTTTGACCCCTGGAGGCTTGAGTCACAAAGGAGCATTTTTCCTATAAATCAAATGGTCAAATCCACATTTTACTCTACAAGTCAACTCTTCTATAGTTCAGCATCAATTACATTTTCTTTCCTCATACCTTTTTCTTGTGTGTGAGCAGGTGCTCACACACACAAGCTGACAGTCTCTGGACTGAGATATTTAATGGAAAACTAGGCAGATCTTTATATAAAAGGTTTGCGTTTTTAAAAAAGTATGTTATTATTAGCTGTCTTAGTTTTGTTTTGAAGTGGGCATGTACAAATGCATCAAAATTTTCACCAGCCCGCAGACTTCTTTTATAAAATAAATGTTATTTAAAAAAACTTTGTACAATTTCTTGATTGTGGTCATATTTAAAAGGGTGTATATCATGCAGTTCTTATACCTATCAGAGTAAGCTATATCCATAAATATGGTAATATATTATTTTTGGCACTCACTAATTTTTGCGAGTTCTTTTCCTACCCAGAAGTAAAACGACTTGATCTCTGAGGCTCCGCCTTTTACTCATTGTAGGTCCCCATGACATCATTTAATCGGTCTTGGCAGCATGTCTGCATTTCTTCCACCAGAACAAACACATTCTAACTCTCAACTCGTCACATATTGATGTTAGGATAATGACCACATCAAACATTGAGGTTTTGGGTGTCCCCAACTTTTCATTTTTTGATTCACAACCTACAGGCCACAAACCTAAATCGGTCCAGTACCGGAACCCAGGGCCAGGATTATTCCCAGGATGCGCCCGATAACGCGTCTGGTACCACGTCCGGTGTCGGGTTAAGGTTTTGGTACTGGACGCGTCCTGAGGACCAGTCCGCATCCGGTATCACATCCTGAGGGTTGCAGGCCCTTGATTGATAAAAACAGCCAGCACATCAAAAAACCACTAGATGGGGAAACCCAAAAGGGACACAGAAGCATCCTTAACCAAACATCATTATGTGACGAGTTGGGAATAAGAATGTGTTGCCAAAACAAACAACATCCAAACTTTTGCAAAGATGGATCATGACTCCATTCTCAGCCCAGATTTGAAAAATTGCAAAAAGGGGGCGGGGCTAGTGGGACCAGACTGAGCGGTGTAGGTGTGGCTTGGATCTATGATTGACAGTTAGGTTAGCTTTATGTAATGTATGCTGGGACTTTAATATGGAGAGTGGTTTGTCATTATGTTCAATTAAAGAACATGGAGATTGTTACAGAGCAAAGTGATGCAAGTTTCTCCACAGAACTTTCTGTGGAGGTTGAGGATTTTCCGCCTCTCCCTTTCTCCTGAGGCCCTCATAGTCCAGAACCGAAGTGTTTTGAGCCGCTGGCTCAAGACCATTGATATATATTACATTTACAAGCTAGGTTCTATAGATTCTGGCACGAAGGCAAAATCTGTTAATTTGACAGCAGTGCATGACTTGTAACACTAGAAGATGCAGTTCTTGCAGTGCTTACAGCTTAGTTTTTAAAGATAATAAAAATGTAAGTATACCACAACATCAATCATTTTCTAAGCTTTAATTCGAGCTATGTTTTGTGAAAATAGGTTAAAAAATTAGGGATTTAGGACGATTTTTGTAGCTGATGCCTTAATGTTTCTTAGAAACAGCTGTATTCTGTTGCTAACAATGGGCGGGGCTTTTATACTGGTGCTCAGAGAATGATGACATCAGACTTCTGGGACTTACACCAGTTGACCAATCAGAAAATTCAACAGCAACACCTCGTTTCAACCTGTAGAGGGCAGCACATGGATGGTTTTAGACCATATTCCCAGGAATTAAACAAGTTTATTTGTCAAAAATGTGGCAACAACCAAGATACAGCAGTTTTAAAGCCCCATTTATAGAGGTCAACAGACAGAAATGGTTGATTTAGGGTTTGGTTACCCTTTTTTAAGCTACAAGGGCACACCACTTGATGGTTTATTGGAGTATTATGGTCACTGTTGTCAGTAGCCTTGTGGCGTGAAGTATGTGCTTCAACTAATAACACCTTGGATGGAAGCTCTACCTCCAGTTCCTGAGTGTGTGTGTGAATGTGATTTGTTTGGTGCCCTGGAAAAAATGAAGAAGTACTTTATAGATTATACCATTTAATTTGTATGTTTTTAAATCTATATTTAAGATTTATAAAAAGGCATACAATTGTGTGGCGCTTTTCTACCTTCCTCAAATACCCAAGGCAATTAACATTCACAGACCCATTCACCTATTCGCACAATGAAGTGGTTCCACTGCCGAACACTGGCACTAGCCGTCCACCAGAGGCAATGTGGGGTTCAGTGTGTTACCCAAGGAGACTTCAACACATGGGCGGACAAGGCGGGAAATGAACCTGCAATCTTCCAATCAGAGATCGACCCCCCTACCTATTCGCCATGGCCACCCTGTTTCCAGGGTTTGTTTAAAGCTAACACTCTTCTGTTACAAACCTTTTATAATCCTTTAAAAACCCAACAAAGAAACAATATTAATACAAGATTTTTATTTCCAATTTGCAAATTATCTTGAGTGAATAATGCACATGTACACACAAAAACATGTTTTCAAATTGTCCTCAACCATTTGGTTGAGCAGGCAGTTAAAAGGAAAAGGAACCCAAGCCGCTCCTGCTGTGATACAACCCCAGGTATCACGTATCAAGAGCTTCCACCTGCAGGAGCTCTCAGAGGAGCTGTCGGAGGTCACTGGGGTGTCAGAGCACGTGGGTGGACCAAACCATGTGCACCTCGACGCCAGCACAAACAAAGGTGTGGGTCTCAGATGTCAGGAATTTAGCCAGCTCCTTGGACGAAGAGATGAAGGAAAAGATAACGGAGTATACATTCTTGGGAGTTCACAGGAAGCTGAACTGGAGCAGGAACTCTGTGCAGGAAAGGCCTCAGTCTCCTCCTTTTCCTGTGAAGTTTCCAGTCCTTCAGTGTTTGTGCGGAGGGTTTGTGGTCGACTGCCGCTGAAGCTTGAGATGCTCGAGACAGAGGGGGTAAACAAAAGGCAAGTTCTGTCCTGGGGGTAAAGCTGGATGATCTGTAGGCAACCTGGATCTCAGAAAAAATCTCCCACCCCACAAATATTTACTGTAATTACATGTAATGACTTATTGCTGATGTGAAAGATACTGATTCCATGTTTGTCTTTTTGGTTCTCATTAATTTAGAACATTAGTAATAATGTCAACAAATGTTTGTTTTAACAAATTAGCATGTAAAGATGAATTCAACCTCCTAGATTGACACGTTTTGCTCCTGCTGCTTAAAGTTCAGATCTAAAGATTACTGGTGTGACTTGTTCAGCATGTTTTAGAACACATAGTTTGTTCAGTAAATTCACCTTTTTTATCACTACTCCACATAAAAGCCCTGAAGGTTATAATTAGTAGCTTCTATGAGGACATTTGGTGAACAAAGAGAACACACATCCATTAGTGGTGTGCCTGACCTCACAATACACTTGAGTTTATTCAAGTGGAAGTTCCTTAGGGCCTCTGTTCTTGTCTTTGTGTTTCTATCTTATACACCTATTAATATGGACCAAACCATGTTCTCTTAGTAGAAATGTGACCTTCCTGAACTTTTGTAGACACTCATCAAACTTGGCCTGACAAAGCTCAGGTTCAATTCAAAAATCTGTTTCTTTGTGAGTTGCAAACATGTTTAGATGTTAGATGTTACAAACTAACTTTTAGCAGTGTTTTTTGCACGCCACTAACAATGTTAGGAATTATTTTAGTACAGTGTGTTTTGTTTTGTTTTAGAGGTATCCGTCTGTTATTTTATGTTTCAAACAAGGTTTGGTGTTGTTGTGAATACAATAACGTAGCAAACGCTTCTGACATCTCTCAACGTATCAAGTTACTGTGAACGCAGTTAATAAGGTCTGATTGACTAACAAATTTATCTCTGACTCTTTTGTCTCACTTATAATGTCCCTTATAATCACTTATATATATATGTGTGTGTCATAAATTTAAAATAGACCATTCATTTACAGTGTGTTTTATAATCTGGTGTGCCTACAGTGTAGAGAATACTGTTCTGCAGAGCTGCATTTGCACAGACTTGGAGGTGCTTTTTTTGGCAGGTGAGTAGACCTAGAATGGCTTCAAATGTTTGTTTTTTTTTTGTCCAATTTCCATTTACATATTAAGTTGGGTGAAGCAGCCGCCGTTAAATTTTCCAGTCTTACTTCAGGCTCCATTTTGGCATTTCATAATCCAGTGGTTCACGTCAGAGATTATCTATTTATTTATCCGAGTCTTTGGATTGTATGCATAAACTGAAAAAAAAATAATTTCATCATTTTATTTGATAAGCCACTTCAGAACTACAGGCAAACAAACAAAAAAAAAAGGCAGTGTTATCACAAATTATTCTGTTTTGAAGATTGCATAGAGGACAGTTTGGGAAAAGCCACCATCCTCCTGGCGAAGTGACACACAGGAACATTGTGAAAAAATGAATGAAGACACACAAAAACTAAAATCAGCTCACAGAAAATGTGAATGGAATATTTAAATAACAGAATAGTAAATAAAGACAATCAAACATAATGTCAGCAGGACCACGTATTTCTGATTAGTCACGTAAGCACTCTGCTAGCATGCTAAAATTTTTTTGTTCCCATGCTAGCATCTAGCACTGAAAGGCTCAAAAACACAACAGTTTAATGGAAATGTAGCAACAACACACATATGACAATGTTTAGCATGTTATGAATATTGATCTTAGTTTGAAATGCCAACATGTCTAAGTTGCTAACAACAGAATTTTGGGCTAGAGTCAATGTTCGAGTCATTTTTCACAAAATTAGCAATATTTTAAATTAATGTTGCAGAAAATAGATGGCATAGTTCAAATATATTACACTATCATATCACACATTCTATTGATATTAAACAGTCAAGTATAAATTTGGTTTCAAACATCAAAGAAAAATATCTTGGTTTTACTGAAATGATCCCAGAAATACTAATTTTATTTTTCATGTTTGAAAAGAACATGTTTTTCCAGGGATCCAGCCACTGGGAAATTTCAAATTCAATGACAAAAGAAGGAAAGATTTAGATAAAAAAGGAACAGGATAACACATGCATGATATTTAAGGGAATGTTTGCTAGCAGCAAACATGAAGGACAGGCAAGCTTAGTGTTTTCATTTCAGCAGTGTTTCATGATTCTGAATAAAGACAATAAATAAAACCTCCAGAACTTCATGGTGTGGTTTCTTCATTCATCCAGTGATTTGGCACAATGAAAACGACTCGGACACGAAGGCGAAAGAGATGCACAATGAATCCGGGAGACCAGAGGCTGCTTGTAGTTTTTAACATCTTCATGTCTTCTCCGTGTTGGAGGTGGAAGGTTCACATGTTTACAGGGATCCTCACTGGAAAACAATAAGACGTTTCAGCTAACAGACAGAAAATGGTTAGAGACACACGAGGAAAACATAACTTGTCTGCAGTGTGTCTGCGGAGACTCGCAGGACTGAATTGAATAGCTTATTTAAAGACCCACTTCAATGAAAATTGTGTTTTTAAATGTTCTTGAGACAATTTTCTGATGATGGAACACAAATATAATGAACATTTAGATTATAATAGTGTTTCTGAGTATATCTTTATATGATTTGTTGTGAATCAGGAGCAGACAAGAAAAAATAAACTCTCTGCTCCACTCAATTCTACGTGCTGCATCCAACCATTCCTCCACCTTCTTTCGCAGCATTCCAAGCAACGGTGCCCAGACTTCCCTCTCCCTGCCATTCCCTCCAGCTTCTCTGGGGGGACCATGAGGTGTTCCCAGGCCAGCAGAGAAAGGTAGTCTCTCCGCCGTGTCCTGGGTCTTCCCCGGGGCCTCCGCCCAGTGTTACAACCCCGGAACACCTCTCCAGGAAAGGGGGCCAAGAGACAAATGCCCGAGCCACCTCAACTGGCTCCTCTCAGAGTGGAGAAGAAGTGGCTCTACTCCGAGCTCTCTCCAGGTGACCGAGCTTCTCACCCTATCTCTAAGGGAGCGCCCGGCCACCCTCCAGAGGAAAGTCTTTTCAGCTGCTTGTTGTCAGGACTTTGTTCTTTCGGTCACCATCCATAGTTCATGAGCATAGGTGAGTACCGGAACGAAGATCAGCAGGTAAATTGAGACCTTCGCTTTCTGGCTCAGCTCTCTTTTCACCTCAACGGACCAGGGCGCATAACAGCGGACGCCACTCCAATCCGCCTGTCGATCTCACGCTCCGATCTTCCCTCACTTGTGAACAAGACCCCAAGATAGTTAAACTCCTCCACCTGAGGCAGGAGCACTCCACTCACCGAGAAAAGGCAAACTAACTTTCTCTGGTCGAGAACCATGGCCTCAAACTGACCCTCATCCCAACTGCTTCACACTCAGTTGCAAACCTCTCTAAAGAATGCTGGAGGTCTTGGCTCGATGAATGCAACAGGACAACATCATCTGCAAAGAGCAGAGAGGAAATTCTGTGGTCCCCAAACCAGATATTCTCCGGTCCCTGGCTGCGCCTAGAAATTCTGTCCATAAAGACTATGAACAGAACCGGTGATAAAGGGCAGCCCTGCCGGAGTCCAACATGCACCGGGAACAGGTCCAACTTACTGCCGGCTATACTCTGGTAATTCAGACCAGACGGCCCTCAGTAAGGCTCCCCAGACCCCGTACTCCCAGAACACACCTCCACAAGACACCACAGGGGACACGGTCGAGCGACTTCTCCAAATCCACAAAACAAATCTGGACTGAATGAGTGAACTCCCTCAAACCCTACAGCACCCTGGGAGTAGAGCTGGTCCACTGTTTCCTTACCAGGACAGAAACCGCACTGTTGTTCTTGGATCTATCGGGCGGATAGACTGTCCCACTGCATCCACTTGTAGACAAATAGATCCATGTACGTCTTTGTTTTCCTTGTCTGAGCTGGAATCTGGATCAAAACTGTACGGCTGGATAGCTCGCCGTTTTCGAATGGCGTGATTTCAATAAGGAAGATCTACCTCACTTCCAGGTAAGCTGTGTTCTTGAGTCACTCCACACACCTCTTTTCTCAGTCAATCACAATCTAATTTCTGCTTTTAAATTCATGGACATTAAGCTCTCTACATTCCAGACGGTTTTGTCGAACCTCCTCTGCCAAATTCTCCACCTGAACCATGCAAAGTCGTAGACTCACTTCTACCATCATCTGCATCTAGGCTCTGGGGGCTTTTTATATTCATGGTCCAAGCGTGTCCTACCAGAATAAAGACGTCTTCTCCCCAGAGTCTAACCGCAGAAAGACTGTGGACATTTTGTATCAAAAATAAATCTTTATTTGCATTCCTGAGATATCTCCTTATTGAAGATGCTAGGTTTGGTGGGTGTGAGGGGTTGTTAGATAACAGGAGGGAATGTAAACGGACGGATGACGGGAAGTGGGGCGTGGTTGCTCCACGCCACTCATCCTGCCCACAACTCAGAGGCAAACTTCTGATGATCTCCTGCCACTCTGCAGAAAATATGTCAGATTTAATTTAGATAAAAACAGCATATTCTTGACTAATAGACCACTGGAAACGCTTTGAAATTAAAAAGAAAGATGATTGGTGTGTGTCTTTAAATATGGATTATATTTGTAAAAGCAAATGTTTGGACACCCATTTCATTTCAAAGATGAATTTCATCAGAATGAAAAAAGCCAACTGTTGCAGAATGACCCGAGTCTCAAAGATCCCTGGCTGTTATGATTTAAAGGATGGACGTCTGCAGGCTTCCTCTGCTCTATGTGGGCTGAGGAGGAGCTTCATGTCAGCCCGAGGGAGGATTTTAAGTTACATAAGACAAGTGCTGTGGAAGTCTCTTTCAAAAAGAAAGGGTTAAAAGCAGAGAAGGGAGTGACCAAGCTGAGTCATAAAGTGAGGACGTCAGCGGGTGACGGAGGGGGGGCTTCAGGCCCCTGGGACACCACCACCAAAGCAGAAAGTTCCAGGAAGATGAGATAACTTGCATGCAAGAGATGAGCCGGAAGATATGAGCGTGCAACTGACAGTGAGGAGACGTGGCTGAGAGGCAGCTGTGTTTGAGACCGCCCCCCCCTCCACCATGCACACACAGTCAGGTTTCTATTTTTGTCCTGAAGGTCTTCCAGGCAAAAGTGAGTCTTTGGAAGAAGCACCCGTCCACAGCAGAACGTGAGGGAAGGAGAGAGGTCGCAGACGTGGTTGGATGCTTACATTTGTGGATGCTGGGACACAAAGAGTGATCAAGTCCAGCCGGGGGGTATGGGGGAGTCTGTGTGAGTCTGAAAACGCAGAAACACCCAGTTCATCCCGACGGTCGCTCCAGTACAACATGCAAACACTTTGACACAGACCCCTTCTGACTCTTCATCTAAACAACTCTTTTACTCGACGATAATTACTGAGGAACTAGTCACATGATTTTCATGTTGAATCTTATGGTTTAATAGGAAAATGAAGAATTTCTTTTTTTTCCTGCAATTCTAACAGAGGTCCTAAATAGGATTTTTGGTTTAAATATTTGCAAAGTGATCAAATTAATCTGCAGGTGCATGAATCTGCTGAACTGTTCTTATTTTTGAATGGTTTTGAAACAGCAGTGAGCAATCCTGCAGCGATGACACTCTCATCGTGGAACAATGAAGCTGCAGAGATGAAATCACAGGTTCCAGCTAAATAATGCAGTAATCATAGGGGGCGGGGCTCCCCCTTCCTGTCAGCATTTGTTTATGTGACATGGAAGTATGAATGTGTCAGTCGTGTATAAAACAGCAGCTGCAGGGTGGCGGCCTGCCGAGCCCTTACATAGAAAACGCTATAAATAAGGCAGAGCTCGTCCAGCTAGAGACGGGACAACTCCCCCTTCTTTTATTTCTCTTCCTCATTCCCTTCTTCCTTCCTTCTTTTATTCATACCCCTTCCTCCCGCCTTCCTGCTTCATTTACGCCTCTTACTAGCTTTGTTCCTTCCTTTGTTGGTTTGCTCCTTCCTTCCTTTCATTTATTCCTTCTTTGTTTCCTTTTTCTTTCCTTCCTTCCTTTTTTCCTTCCCCCTTTCTTTCCTTCATCATACCCTCATTTGTGCCTTCCCTCATTCCTCCCTCCCTCCATCCCTTCCTTCCTTTTTCCTTTCTTTTATTCCTTCTTTGTTTCCTTTTTTCTTTCTTTCTTTCCTTTCTTCCTTCTTTCCTTCCCTCTTTCTTTCCTTCTTTTCTCCCTTCTTTCCTTCCTCATACCCTCATTTGCGCCTTCCCTCCTTCCCTTATTCCTTCCTTCCTTCCTCCCTTCCTTCCTTCCTTCCTTCCTTCCTCTCTTCCTTCCCTTATTCCTTCCTTCCTTCCTCCCTTCCTTCCTCCCTTCCTTCCTCTCTTCCTTCCCTTATTCCTTCCTCCCTTCCTTCCCTTATTCCTTCCTTCCTTCCTCCCTTCCTTCCTCCCTTCCTTCCTTCCTTCCTTCCTTCCTTCCTTCCTTCCTTCCTTCCTTCCTTCCTTCCCTCCCTCCCTCCTTCCTTCCCTCAGATGAATCCTTCCTAAAGTTTTTTTGTTTTGTTTTTTTGAAGCTGTACCACACACTTCTTATTACACAAAATAACAGAGGTTTGATAGAGATGCTGGCGTTGGATCAGGACGGTCATGAAGTACAAGCAGAGCGGGGGGGGGGGTCCTACCAGGTAGACGTCCAGCTCCGAGTCTGACTGATGGGAGGACAGAACGTCATCCAGAGCGATGGTGGAGCTGGAGTCTCGTCTGTCCTCACTGCAGCAGAAAAAACACGCTTCAGTAACTGCTCTGCAAAAACATGACATCTGTTACTGGTAAATATTGATGTGAGCAGACAATCAAAGGTAAACTGCTGTTGTATCCCAACATTTTCATAAGATCTGTGGTAGCATGTCTAAACCATCATTTTGTGTTTAACACTTCAGATGTTTTCTCATTTAAGAATTTTCCTAATTGCCGTTTTTGGTTTGATCTTTTATTTGATTTAGTTGCAAATTGTCTTATAATTAATAATGGAGAGTATTGGGATGAAGCTGCTCTATAGAAACATGTCCTTCATCTGAGATAAAACCCTTTAAAGGTGGATTTTGAAAACATAACCTCTGGTTTAATTTGGAAAAACAGAAGCATTAAGGTCCAGAAAATCTTAGCCTAAAGTTGCATTTGAGACATTTGATCTCTAATCTCTGCTTAGGGATACATGTATGTTCTGGTTTTACTGACAGTTTGGAGGCAGATTATCTTCTTCCTGGAGAAATGTCATGACAGAAGAACTAATTTTAGAGTAATAAAGACATCATGGATCACTTCCCTCTGATATTTATGTCATGGGTCTCCCTTCGTGAGGATGACAACACACCTGTTTTCAGACTGCTCTTCTTCATTTCTGGTGAAATCTTGCATAACAGGAAGGAGGTCTGGTTGTTTAGAGGAACTGCCAACTGTTAAAACAAAAAGCCTGTGAGAGGAAGCATCCTCCAGCCTCTCTAACAGCTTTCCAAAGCTGCTAAGCTTACAGGTTTCGTTCAGGTTGTCCATGCTCAGCGCCTTCTTATTCTCCTCCTTCTCCTTCAGCGAGGACAGAAACTCCTGGGAGGCGTACTTTGTCGCGTAGAGCGAGCTCTTCTTCCTCCTTGAGGACGCTCCTCTCAGAGCTGGAGTTCAACAACAGCAGAGTTAGTGGGGAGCGGAGTCGGACAGGTGAGGACGTGGCTGTGTGTTCACGCTTACCGTGAGCCTTTTTGAAAACAGTGGTGCCCATGAATTTCAAGAATCTGTCAGCGTAAAAGCTGGGTCTGTGGACGGAAACAGTGTCCTGTAACAAGAACGGGAATTTCTCACCAAACCTTCAACATATTGGAAAAGCAGAGTGTGGAAAAAAAAGGGAGGAGAAACGTACTCCATCGTGCACAAGAGCCTTCCAGGAATGCTCCACCTTCTTGATGAACCTGTCAGAAAAACAATTGATGTCAACTTCACAACAACCAGTTCCTTTTAAAAACTGTCAGTTCAGAAATCCCAACTTATTTCTTTTAAATTCAATAAAGACCGATTACGATATATACTGGGGATGCAACAATATTAAATATAAAACTGAACCGTTTAATACGCGTTCCACGGTTCGGTACGGCTTTTTTCACAATACGCTCATTTATTCAGTACCCCTGTGAGCTGCCTTTAGCATTAGCCAATGTGCTCAAAACAACCAAGACCGTCATAGCTAAAGGAGGCAAACGAAGTAATACCATTTAAAAAAGATCATAATTTTGATTTATAAAATACAAAGAGTTGCTCTCAAAAGCTTTCTGCTCCTAAAGCAAGCAACGGAGAGTATAAACAAAGGGATGATGGGATATAAGTGAAGGCATACTTTCATATCAACAGTCCAACTCAGAGGTGAATTTCTAATGAACAAGTGCTGCTTTGCAGAGACTACGTGCCAGAAAAGCTTTTTCATTTTGGCCTAACACAGCATAATAATAAATAAACGACGACTAGGAAACCTTTTTACAATAGATCAAAAGACGGTCAGAGTGGGACGGATATACTGTCCCTGAGGGGGGGGGGGCAGTAGCACCAAATCCCTTTTTACAAACACTCAAGTCTAAAGCATCAAACCCTCATCTTATATAATCCTGTTCACACAGCAAGATGTTGCAGCAACATGCCTCAGCCAGCCCCACCCATCCATCCTAGCTCCCCCCTGGGTGGCTCAGTTGGAGGGGGGGGGCTCTCAAACACCACAATAACACCTCCTGCAAGAAAAGCTGTGCGGACATCTTAAGCCTCACCTCCTGTTTAAAGGAACTTAAATCTGAAAATTTGAGCTCTGAGAAACAATCCAACCATATATTATCCCCCCTGGTGTCACCAGGGGGCGCTTCATGTCCATTCTCAGTGAATGTGGATCATGCAGGGGTAATAGCGTCTCTTCCTGTGGGTGGAGATGCTGGGGGTGCTTGCCTGTATGACTGAAGGATGTCGATGATTCCTAAAAAGATGAGCAGGTTCTCATCTCTGTGTTTGGCAGGAATTCCCCCAAATCTGAAAGCAAAGAACAGCAATATGTAAGCAATAGTAAGTTTCACATCTGCTGCATCAACACTGGAATCGGGTTCTTGGGCATTTTGGGGGAAAGTCGACTCACGTGTCGTCGTCGACCACCGGTTCCGGGTCCTTCACGGTGCCCTGGATGGACTCCAGCGCCGTGGAGTACAGGACCTTCTGACCTTTCTTGCTGTCACACCTGCCAGCTCGGGTCAGTGGCCTCTTATCCAGAACATGAATGCCCAGCAGGAGACTGTAGTCCATGATCTTGAAGCTCTCCAGAACCTGATGACAGGGGATTATCTGTTAGGTCTCACTGTGAGGTCTACCAACTAAAAGTGATTAGTTTGGCTTCTCCTCTTTACTCTACTTCCTTCCTAACCTCAGATTATTTATTATTTATTTATTTAACATTTCCTAAACAATGGGAGGATCAGCCCCTTGAGATGATACATCTCGTTTTCGAGAGGTTCCTCATTGAATAAACAACTGAAATGAAGGCAGAGTAAAGTAAATAACAATTAAGGATACAATTAAGATACCAGTTAAGTATATAACCAACACTAAAAAAAAAAAAAAAAAAAAAAAAACATTCACACACACTCACACAAACACAAAACAGCTCTCGACTTTACATTTCAAAATCACAATGGGGTTACGAAACACATTCCTTCAAAGTACAGAACTTAAGAAAAAGAATCAAACAACATTACAAATAAAGTAAGTAAAAAAAAAAAAAATGAACAAAAATAAAATAAATAAATAAAAGATCAATAGATTAAGTCATAAAGTGACAACACACATTAATGTCATGAAGATGTGCAGAGAGAGCTCTCTTGAATAATGAAAACGATGTAATAGCACGTATTGAGGGGGAAGGTTATTCCATTCACTGGGAGCTTGAACAGAAAAGGCA
Source organism: Oryzias javanicus (assembly GCA_003999625.1). NCBI lineage: Eukaryota > Metazoa > Chordata > Actinopteri > Beloniformes > Adrianichthyidae > Oryzias > Oryzias javanicus. The sequence continues at coordinate 5,589,069 of CM012448.1, forward strand.
TATTTTCCGTGTTTTCTATGGTGTCTTGGAACAGAAAAATAAATTTGTTCAGTGTGACGGAGATTGTGTTGTGAAGTCAATGGAACTAAATACTGCTTTAGATATGACGGGAAATCAAAATAAATGCATTTAAATGTGAACAGTAGGTAGTGATATTTTCTTCTGACTGATGGTGAGAACCAGCCAAGCTGTTTGTACATTGCACAATGGTGAGTCATATAAGGGCAGCGGAGAACAAAACGACATAAACTATTGTAAATGACATCAAGAGAGTGTAAATTAGTTGCAGTTGTATTAAAATAAATAATGTCCAGGTAATCAAGAATAGGAAGTAACAGTTGAGAAATGATTCTTTTCCTGACAAGGAGATTAAAACAGTTAATTGACTGATACAGTGATTTGAGACTGTAGTTAATTTTATTAGTAATGGATTATATGTGGGTTTTAAAGGACAAGTCAGGATCTAACCAAACACCAAGATACTTAAATGTTTCAGTATTTTTAAGTGGGGATAGATCTAAAAAGTGCAAATTAAGAATGGGTCCATCAACATGCAGGGTTGGTTTTCGAAAAAAGCAAAGAGTATGATTTAGTTTTATTCAGAATTAACCTGTTATGTGACATCCATTTTTGTAAGGAATTGAAATCCTGCTGTAGATCATGATTAATTTCAGAAATAGTAGGTTTGGAGCAGTAAATGATGGTGTCGTCAGCATACAAATGAATATTACAGTTGGAACAGCAGCCGGGTAAATCATTTATAAAAATAGAAAATAACAAAGGTCCAAGAGAGGAGCCCTGCGGGACTCCTTTGTATACTGCAGTAAATTCTGACTGACTGCCCCTATATGATACACATTGATGACGTTGGTTGAGATACGAGTTAAACCAAAGAAGAGAAGGAGTAGAGAGACCAATGGCAAATAAATAATTAATATATAATAATAATAATAATAATTAATATAATTCTGGAGTTGGTTAAAATAATATTTTTAAATGTTTATTTCTCAGAGATTTGTGGTTTTACTGCAAGGTTTGCAGAACAAAACATGTGGTGACGGCTCAGGTGCAGCCTAGTCTGATCATGTGATTAACGCTCTACGTGGTGGAGCAGCAGCAGAACAGTGTGGTGACTGAAAGTAGAGCGTGGAGATATTAGGTCTGAACCTGTGAAAAGTGAGAGGACAGAAAATCCATTCACATTAAAACATCTATCTGAATCTCATGGGATCCTCACCCAAAATGGACAGACTCAGTGGCCGAGTATGTAGTATAACCAGATCACACCCACATGGTGTTTGGGTGACGGTCGGTCATCACTATCCCGTAGGAAGAGGACGACACTTAAACAGGTGAACTTTTTCAATCGGGATTCAATCATTTTAGGTGTCCATTTTCTCATCGTCTTTCTCTGTTCATGACTTCTCAACTTTCCTGGACAGGACAGGAGAGGGACCTTCTCTCCAGAGAGTCCTGGTCTGCTATGGGGCCCTCTCCCACCTGTGAAGCTACGCCACACCGGGCATTTGACGCGTGTTTAAGAACATCCTTAAATGCTGGTTCTTGAATGCCCATGTTGTTCACACTGGACAGGCAGGGAGGGGCTTTCTTTTTCTACTGTTTACCAGTGCTTGTCCACCAGTTGGAGGAGATTTGATCCGAAATGTAAAAGAAGTTCAAATCTGGGCACAAAACTGTTCATTCCTAGTGTCCTGGCAGGAGAGTACCCCGGTTTACATGAAAAACAAGCATAGATGTAGTTAGACTTATCACCCCATTCACCAAATCTATACGTCACTATCAACTGTGGCTACATGATTGGTCAAAGTTTCACCCGATTTGACTTGCAACTTGGGCTTAATGACAGGCGTTTAGTCTGAAAAAATTTGTAGAAACATGCGTAGCTACGTGTGAATGCGAGACTTTTGAATGCGAAAGTCCAAAACAGTTGCAGTTACAGGCTTTTGATTGGAAGTAGGTGGTCGAACGCATGTCGCCAGAGGTGGTGTGAACGTACAGTTTTCTAAGACTATTAGTTGTTTCAGGTCTAAATATCCAATATCGAGCAGATATCTGTCTGAAATGAAACAAGAGAGCGAAAGTGTGAACTGGAACCAACCCGGCAGTCTCTCTGCAGGGTCTTCATCAGGGCATTGTAGGTTTCTGGATCAAAGTACAGGCCCTCGTGCATCTCCTTGAAGTCCAGGTCTTTGAACGTAGGCGAGGACTTGGTACGTTCTTTGCGTGAAGCTCGCCGTTTGTACAAAGAACCCTTCAGGTCGTATTTGTAGTGCATCTTCATGGCTCGCGGCAGCACGTTGTTCATGACCACCACACGAACGGTCACACCACTATACTGGATGCAGTAAAGTCCATAGAACTTAGGCAGCAGAGTTCTTGGGTTCTGGTTTAGATTCTGTGAAGACAGAAGTAGAAGTCTCTTATTGTTCTAAAGCCATAGAATTAAACCAAAACAAATGCAACTCTTAAAAAACTGTACAAAAAGTAACTGATTAATAACACATTCTCTGCTTCAGAACCACACGGCTCAAACCACATTAAAGTCACAGTCACTGCTTAACTATGAAACCACGAAGCAACAAACCATGTAGTAGCCTGGAAGTAGCTTCTGCAGAAACTCCGCCTCTTTATGCTGCACCGTCTTGATGATGAATTCGTCGTCACTGGTGAGGTAGAACCAGGAACTGCTGGCGCCGGGGTTGGACAGCTCTATCAGCGGTTCATTGCACATAGAATACTAGAGCATAAAGAGACACGACTGTTTCAGCAATCAGACCAAAGTGAACTCTGCTCAATAGGCGCCATCCTTCTCACCAGGTAATCGTCTGGTTTGATGCCAAACAGCTCCCGGAAGTAGCGAAAAGCCAGCGGGGCGTAGGTTTTCAGACGGAAGTCTGGGAAGTGGTGTGCTGGGGTCAGGGTGCTGCCCTCGCTGTGGAGCAAGGTATGTGTTAGCGGTGTAACAGTAACGGGGAGAGTGATGAGGCTCGTCTGGAGCGTATTGTTTATTTTAGGTTTTTATTCTTTATTTTATTGAGTTTGCTTCTGTTTGGCGCAGTGTGATTCATGTGTTGTTCCTCTTTCCCACTCCTCCCCGAGAGACCAGGAGAGATCTCAGATTCCAGGTGGATCGTCTGGGCTCCTGTTCTTGAACGTGGACCACACCTCTGGCTCATCTTGGCTGTGGACCTCATCCATACCTGTCCCCAGTCCTATCTGGCTGAACTCTACTAAAATATGTAGCTGTAGAGTTAGATAAGCTAATTCCTCTTTAATAGTCCAGGTAAATCACCTGTCCGTCCTGAGAGAGGATCTCTCCTTCATGTAGGCATCCCTAAGGTTTCTGCTATTTTCCTGAATCAGCTTCTTAAGGACTTTTTCTTTACCGAGAAGGAGGGTCTAAATCAGGGGTGGGCAAACTATGGCCCGGGGGCCACATGCGGCCCCTTAAGATACTTAATCTGGCCCTCCAAATTAAAATACATTGAATCAAAAATCCTAATTATTGTTTTTATTTTCATTGCATTTCTGGTTTCTTCTCATGAATGGTGTTGTTTCTCTGGCGTTCGTGTGTGTTCCTTTCTGAGTCAGATGGTGATTTTTCTGATTTCTTTGAGTTCGCATTTTCCTCTGAAGAACATCAACCCATTGGATCACCAAAAAGAGAACAAAAATCAAAATTTAGAAATTAAAATTCCCAAATTTTCTGTTTTTAAATGAATGTATGTGAATTTTAATCCAAATTAAAGCATGTTTTTATCTAAATTCCATATTATATTTTTAGTTTATGAGGTTTATTACCAAATCACTCCTTCCATCTGCTCAGTGTCCGGCCCTTATGCCAAATTTTAGAACCCTTTCTGGCCCACAAATCAAAAAGTTTGCCCACCCCTGGTCTAAATGCTGGGATAACCAGTTTTATTTAGTCTGTTTAGTTTAGTTTAGCAATCAACTATTGTTTAAACCTCCTGCCTTAGTATAACCAGCATGAAGCCCAATGAGGGAATTATTTTGTGATATTGGGCTATATAAATAAAACTGAATTGAATTACTCATACAGTATGCACGTTTTAGGAAGTGAGTGAGGTCAGGCACGTACCTGGGCAGGAAGACAGTTTCCACCACAGAGAAGTCCTGCATGAGAACATCTCTGTCTGGTTTGGAGCTCAGGTTTCCCACGGCATAACCGATGCCCAGCTGGATGGCTCCTTTCAGGGCTGCTGCGTTGGGCTACAGAATAGATCAGTTTGTTAAGGAAAACTCTAAAAAACATTTCTTACATTGCAGTTAGTGATTTTTTTTAATGAATTGCTCAAAAGGTTTTGGCCAAAGTCAGCCATGTTGTAGATCTGTTTCTCCAGCTCAGTCCAGTGTTTAAACTGCTGTTGTGGTGGTGCTGGAACGGTTGACGTGTCATGCAAATCAAACGCTGATTATTTGTTTATCTGTATGGATCCCATTAGCTGAGAGCTATAGCCTTCAGATCGTCTTCCTGGGTCTATTAAAATCAGAAATCACTATTCATACAGGACAATAATTGAAACAATTCCCATTTCATTTACAGTTCATTTCATGGCTAATTCTCAGTTCTGTCGATTGTTGCAAGTTCGAACAAGTATTTATTTATTTATTTATTTTTACTATCGATTCAAAACTTTCAGAGATTTTTTAGAGAATTTTGCCCTTCACAGTGCAAAGTATTTGATACTTGCAAAGAAATAAAACCTTCCAGGTGTTTTACCTGGTTTTAACTTATCTTTATTCTAAAGAATCAGCATAGTTGAAATTTTTTTTTGTCTCATTAAGATTTAGGATCTAGATTTAATGATTTTTTTTTTATTAAAATACTTTTGCACCATATTTTTGATTTAAGACTTAAAAAAAACCAACATTTTATTTCCATTTTGTTCACATTTTGTTCTAAAATATGTCATTTTAATACACAAGTTTATCAACACTGTGATCAAAATGAACTACAATTAGGTACATAAATAATTAAAAAATACAAACCAAGTTAAAAAAATATTTCAGTGCGAAGTCTTGATCGTGTTTACCTGTCAGTCTGAGCAGGTTTTCCTTGTTGGATTCTCTGTGTTTTTTGATCCACGCCTGTTTTCTCGCTTCTCTGTGTTTTGGACTTTTTCCTGCCGTTTTTGTCTTGTCCTTGCTCTGTCCTATTAAACCGTTTGCACATGGATCCTAATGTCTCATCCTCTTCATCACAGGTGCTCACCAGATAGTGACTGGTGGGCACCAGTTACTATATGGTGAACACCTGTTAGTAACCAGAAAAACGAAATTTTAATTTACATTTTAGACAAAAAAAATGTTCAGCCACTAACTTATGTACACTTACCAGTTAGTAACCAGAAACATTTTTTTTTTTTAAACGTATTTTTTTTACTTGATGTCCCTTTAGGGACAGCATTCGTTTTTGTACCTTATTTTTTTCCTTTTTAAATGCTTATGTGGAACTCCTTGTTTCTATATTTTGTTATCTTATAAGATTTCTTGTAAGGTAGGATAAAAATGACTTTCTGCATTGACAGAACATTTTAAGACTTTCTAGTGATATTCTTCTTAATATTAGTGATTTTTCTCTGTTTTACAGCTGTCTTTTTGCATTTTGAAGGCCAATGCACCGCGTCGTTAAAGATTGTATCCGTATTTAACTCATCTTGTTCCCAAGATAGTGAATACATGTAATAAGAAAATGATCTTTGAGAACGAGCTAGCATTGCCGTGCAGCCAGAAAACCAGGTCACAGGCGTTCACGGGTTTCAGTTTTGCAGTTTTGCACGTTTTTGCACGTTGAAAATGCAGCCTTTCAGTTTGACTGAATAAAACTCCACGAGTTGAGTGAGATTTATACAAACATTTTACTTGACAATTAAAAATGGTTTCCCTCATATTTCATGTTTCTTTGATTCTCAAAAAATATTGAAACATTTCAAGATTCTCATTTTTGCTTGTTTTGTTTTTAAAGAATAGTCTATTTTATTAACAAACATTATAACTTTAACCCCTTCAAGGCTTGTGTCATAATTTGTATAATTTGATGTAATCCATGAGTCCATTTAGCTTCACCTTGAACAGCAAAACAATGAAGAATGTTGTTTTAATTTTTTTGAAAATAAATTCAAGCTAAATAGGCTCAATAGTAATGAGCAGAATTATCCAGAAGAATCACACAACATATTAAAAATCTGTTAAAAACCGTAAAACAAAAATACAATAAAAGTGTTTAAGAATAAAATTGAATAAAAGCTCAATTGGATTTCTAAGAAAAGCTTCTATTGTGATGAAATACTGGACAGATTTTCTTCGACGTCATGAACAACCAAATTAAGGAAAATATTCTGCTAACTGGAGTTAGCTCCGCCCACCTGGTTGTGCTGTGGTTACATCTTCGTGCATTGAGATAGAATGATTACGGAAGTCTGTCAATCAACAGATCCGATCAACATCAAAAAGAGAATGACATTCCGAGTTTTTAAAATGATTTTACTTCTTTGATTCTATTTATTTTATTTTTTTACTCATCTTTATTATTTTTTTCCTGTTTTTCCTGTTTGTCACATTGTTTTTATCTGCTTTTATTTAAGATAACTTTTCTCAGCTAAGAAACTTTTCAAGAAATAAAACGGATAAAAATGAAATAAATAAGTGAGAAATAATAGCAAGATGTGAATAAAAGAGATATTTTTGCTTCAGTCTTCAGGTTTGAACGAATATTAATGAGACAAATTTAAAGAGTTTGAAAGCATAAACTTTAAAAACCAAATGACTGAAGCCTGTCTGAGTCAGATGTTTCTGTATTGATGATCTGACCTTTCTCAGAGTGCTCGCCGCTTTGGGCCGCGCGGTTCCTCCTCCTTCACCGGTGGAAGCGTCGTCGGACATCTTTCGGGCAGAGAGAACCTGAACAGAGGAAGTTCTGCTGTTCTTCCTCCTGAAACGACTTCCTTTTTCCCCTCAGTGGTGAATGGGAAAGCGCAGCAGGTGACCTTTGATCTGCTTCACTGCATTTCCCAGGTGGGCCATTCCTGTGGATGAAAACAGAGGTGAGGCACGTCGGGGTGAATTCGTTGGGGTCTTTCAGCACGCGTGGTCAGCTCCAGCTAGATTCACCTGAGAGGTTTCTGTCTGGACCTGTGCTCCTCCAGCTCGCCTGGTGTTTGTGGGCTTCAAACACTCCAGAACTTTTCCAAGAAGCCCGTGATCCTAATTAAGAAGGATTGTAGGAACCATTGCATCCCAAATCCCTCTTACACAACCAACGGCTGTAAACCTAAGCCCCCCAAAGAGGAGATTCCTCAACTTCACTCCAAACAAGCTTTATTTTTCATAATTTTATATTTTTATGAGCAGATTGGGTTCGTCTAAAAGCTTTCATCGATATGAAAGCAGAAGCTGTGACCCTCACGTCTTATTTTCCATCAGAATAATGGAGCTGACCCAAATACATCGTCACACCAAATCCACCTTCTGTAAGCCCAGAAAGATTTGGAGCTGCTTTCTCAACAACTTTTCTGATGGCGTGTTCGGCCATGTGAGCCAACACTCACCTGATCATTATTGAGGGACATGTAACCCCCCCCCCTCAGGTCAACGACAGCCGCGCTGCTTGTCATGGGAAAATGATGCGACAAACATCCACTAATATGCAAAGTCTGTGCTTATTCTTAATTAATTTGTCTGAAACTGCCAAAAACCAAATTTTTACCTTTCCTTTTTCATTATTAAATTGTTGTATTTTCACTGCAGAAATACGTTAAAAAGTCTCACCTGATTGACAGATAAGCACAAAACAGAAAAAAATCAATAATAAAATAAATAAGATAAAAACTATCAATAAGGTAAGAGTAATGGTCTTCCCAAAATTCCTTTTTTAAAGAAAACTATTCTCGTCTCTCTGAGACATGTTTGCTTAAACGATGGGAAACTCTGTTGGTTTGGACCAAGTTGGATCCGGATCGAGTCCTGAACCTTATATTTGGTCTGTATTCAGATTTACATCAAGCGGACATTTTTGTTTTGAACTAATGAGCTCTTCAGTCATTGGTCAGGAAACACGTGGGCGGGGCAAAGCTACGAGAGGAAGAATAATGGAATTCCTTGTTGGGATGGTTCACTTATTCAAACTTTATGTATTTTTTTAAACCCTTTTTACAGCTACTTTGGTACGATGGAGACATACCGCAAGACTGTTACTGACACTGGTGCACCGATGCACTGAGCTCAGCTCACTTGACCGTGATGTCACCTGAAGGCTAAAGGACCTGATAAACCAAGTCTGCAGACACTGGAAACGCCGTTCAAACCAAGACGGCTGTGAATCCGCAGCAGGAGTAGGAGATTCGACCTTCAGCATTTCTATTGGATTCTTAAAGTGTGTTAAAAAAGACTTTCTAAAGACAATAATCAGCACATATTTTTGATTTTTGATACTTTATTCATGTTAATGTCTATTGAAAATAATTTAATAACTTTTCTAATAAAAATGATCTGTACATAGTTTTTAACTTATTTGAATATTTTTTCTATTAAACATAAATTACAATTGATAATACTCCACATAGATATATGTTTTTGTTAATGTTTGATGCTTGATTTATATTAATGATTTTTTGTCTGTTGAAAAATAATCATATTTTGTCTGAATTTTGATAATAGATCTGCATGTACAAGAACACAGTCTAAAATAGTGTTATATTTACATTCATAGTCATGTCATTTATTGTTACTTGAGGATTAAAATTCATCTGAATCTATTTTGGAAAAATATCTGATCTTAAGTTATGAACTGGATAATGATAATGCACGTAAAGGAAATTACGTAATGATTACATAAATTCGTTGCCTCCCACTCCCGTTCAGGCAATCTCTTATTGTTCATTTATTCCATGTTTGACATCTCTTTATGGATGTAAACTTCTGATGATTGATTGTATTGCACAGGATTTTCTTTTTCTTCCTGACTGCTTGAAATAAACTATTTCTAATCTAATCTAATCAGTGTCTATGACATATATAGTTGAAAAAACATTGTGAGAAACAACGTGGATCACATTAAAAGTAGTTTTAATGAGCCTGCATTCATCTGTCCACATTTCAATGAGTTTCTGGCTCTGTCTGAATTTCCACCCTAATCTCTAACTACTTCGTTGTGCGGGACTATCCAGTGGTTTTAACAGCATTTGGACACCATGCTCACAACTTCTCTTTAATTTTTTAAATGCCAAACAAGCTGTCGATAATTACATGTTTTATTGTGTCTATTTGTGACTCCACTGCGTTCTAAAGAGGAAAATGTGAAAAGTTTGTTAAAAAGTTACATTTAGATACTTTTTTTCCACAAAAATATGCAATGCATTGTGGTCTATGTTCATTAATGTAGTGAACATTGATGTGTACACTGGTTTTTTGCAAAGAAATTTCTAGGGCGCTTGATTTTGGAATTGTGGATACCAGAACTAAATTTTGGTAAACTCCCTACATAGAGCACGATATGGTAGACTATTTACCCTCTATTGTTGCCCCACAACTCAGATTACATCCCATAAAAACTTTATGAGCTTTTAAAAGAAATATGCACATGTCACTATTGACTTATCCATACCACTCTCAATTAACCTTTTATTCATTGTCCTGTTGTTATTTTCAATTGTATTTAATTGTATTTTATTGTTATTGTATTTTATTTCTAATTTAATTGTTTTAACTGTATTTTATTCTCTTGTGTTGATGCCTTTTGGCCCAGGTCTCCCTTGAAAAAGAGATGTAAGTCTCAACGGGATTTCCTGGTAAAATAAAGGTTAAATAAAATAAAAAAAATTAAATGCCCAGTTACAGAGGCCATTTTGGTTCAGTTGTTTCACTTTGTTCCATCCGTTAAATTTTCTTGTTATTGAAAAACTTTCCTTGTAAGAATATATTCTTTTAAATAAAGGTCTTTTTTCTTCTTAAGATTGAGTTTTTGCAGTGACTCTTCAGGATGTGGTGTGAGGCTCTGACTCACAACTGGTTATAGGGGGGAGGGGGGGTCGTGAAGACGCATTTAACTTGTTTTTTTCTACATTTTTAAATAGTTTTCAGAGGCTTGGACGTTATCGTTTTCAGGATGTGTTGTTGCAGTCAGCACAGATGGAGGAACCCAAACGACGGTGACGAGTCGGGTCAGGACTCAAGCTTCGCTTTTGCAGATGATGAATCAGAAGCGATTTTGAACCAGTTTGTTTTTCCATTTCCTGCCACGTCTCCAAACTGCTGCGTAACAGTGCGGACCGATCATTTAAACGTCCTTCAAACATTCCTCCACCGAATCATGCCAGCCCCTGAAAGCTGATCTTCCTCAAATAAAACTGAAAGTTTGAGGGATGTTTCTGCTATTCATCCGTCACACGACTCATCAGCAAAGATCTTATCAGTAAAAGTGAAACCGTTGACAGCGCATCAGCAAAAGCAGAGGAACTGATCGGAAAAATGTGCTTGTGGCACCTGTCGTAAGCTCTGAAGAGACAAACGCAGCGCTGAGGCGTTTCTACAGAAACTATCCTCTTTTTGAGAAAAACTCAGCATCTTTTAAAGTCCCCCTCCAATGAAAATCTTGTTTTTTAACATGTATGTTCAGCATTTTTCATATGAAAGAGAACAAATTTAATAAGAAATCATTTCATTTTTGCATTTTCTAAATTTTGTCCTTTTAAATCACTGTCAATCAAACTGTTGGAATGACTGATCTTTCTGCTGCACATGCACTAAACCCTCATCTGGTCCGGCTAGCGTGTCTCGTTCAGGTTCTGGAGAAGAGAAGATGCTACCTTCACATTGACTGCAGTCAAATCAGCCGCCGTTCACATTTCTGTGCTCCAATCAGCCTTCACTGGATTTTTGGTGTGAGTTTCATCCAATACTTACGGTAGCAGGGCTGAGAACGCTGGAAAATCTCCAACAGACTCCACGGAGCTTCGTGATGTGACCACGGAAATGTGAACGGCGGCTCGTTTGACCGCACTTGGAAAGGCTTGTAAATCAATCAAAGAGCATTTGGATGTTAGCTTTCATTATTTTCTGCTCTGAGAAACCAATGGATTGAATGGATTGATCACAGCAACGTCAAGAAACATCAAAGCGTCTTTGGTGAACTGGAAGGAGAAAGAATCAGGATTTTGGAGGAAGTTCCTCATCCGAGCTGACATACGGATCAGAACCATACGGATGGAAATTATCCAGATTGATGGATGTTTTTACGTAGCAGTGGTGAAGATTTAGACTAGCGAGACACAGAGCTATATATAATGAGACAGGGGGACGGGGGTGGGGCTACTCAGATCCCAAAAGCCACGCCCCCTCAGAGGAGATTTTGGAAACGAAAACTTCAGATCAAGATGAAAATTTGCTTTTTAAGACATTTAGGTTGTGGGATGTTGATTAAAAACGTAATTTAATCATAATTAAAACATTACTGGGAAAGTTTTTTTATTTTAAAAAAATGTCAAGGAAGATTTTGTTGGAGGAATGTGGTCAAAAAGCTCAATTGTTAGAGGAGGATGAAGCTCATCCACTTTTAAACTCATAAAAAAAGTAACAGCATAAATTCAAAGCTGTTGTTATTTAGTATTTTTGGTTTCTTGATCATTTAAAGTCGTGCAAAATTCCTTTAAGCACAAACGCTGCTGTAGATTTGAAGAGTTCAGATGGATGAAAGATAAGCTGAATCACATAAATGAGAGCACTTCCAGTAATGGGGGGGGGGGGGGTCAGGGGGGAACCACAAGCTGATTTGGACTGTAGAGAGTTTCAAAGCCAAAATCACTTATTCATTTATCATCTGCTTCCCACGAGTTCCTTTATAAAAAAACAAACTATTGGACTCCTAAAGCAAATAAAACCTTTAGTTTAATGATGTTCCTCATTGTGACGCCGTGTTTACAGAATTAAAGCCTTCTCTGAAGGTTTTATGGCTTGCTGCTGATAATCCAGAGCTAGTTAAGCTTAACCCTTTGACACCTGAGCAGTCGCCGGTTACACTTTAACACAAAGTCTTTCACATACTGTAACTTTTCAACTGTTAACGTGATAATTTCAGTGGATTTTCCTTCAAAATCTGCTGGAATCATTGTGTTAACAGTTGAAAAGTTACAGTAAATCACAGAACATAAAGACTGGAGCTCTGGTGTTAAAGGTTTTTTTTTTGGCATCGTTAACTTCTCGATGCCTGTTCATGCAAACGTGCAACAAACCACTTCTGCTCCCAAATTAGCTCAAATTTGTATCTACTTAAGAGCAAAAACACCAGTATAAAAAGCAAATCGTGTTGCAAAACAGAAATAGATCAGAAACGGAGATGGAAGTATAAAAAGTGAAGTCGTCATCAGAAGTGTTGAAGGCCTGAGAGGACGTGTGACAGCAGGAGTGACGGAAGCTGAACAGGTGACTGTAAACATTTGAGGATTCTGAAGCATATTAAGAAGCTTGGAGGCCCTGAAGCCAAAGTTCAGAGCAGTGTGTGCTCAGGTGAAGGCAGGTAAATATTTGAGCGTGTGGCGTGGCACGCACTCCCAGCTCTTTTGCATGAATGTAAATAGCTCTTTTCAGGCCTGTACTGCAGAATTTGAGCGTTCTGTCTGTGATGGAGGGAAAGTGGAGCCCTGTTCCCCCTTTGTGACGTGACACCGGCCTCACACCTCTGGAGCAGACTTTGACCTCACACTGCTGGACGGAAACGCTGAGCCAGCAGAACCAAACTGAGGGCTAGAAGCAGAACAAAATGTCAGGCTTCTTACCTGGAGGAGCATTCTGGGCGGAAAACAGCTGCAGGTGAACCGAACGCAGAGCGAGAGTGATGAAGGCGGAGGAGCAAAGAGCTGTGGAGCATCCTCACCACTTCCTTCCTGTTTCTCTGCTCCGCTCTCTCCGCCTACCTGTTGTGTTTGCACACAGCACTGACACAGTCCCTCCCCAAGGTAATGTTTCTCTTTTGCATTTGAGGGGAAAAAAAAAACTTTATTACAGCTCTTGAAACAGCTGACATGGTTCTGCTTTATGAGGCTTAATCAGTTCCAAAAAATATATAAAAAGAAAACAACACAAAAAAAAGGATTTTCAACTAAAAGAAAATGGAGGAAAAGAGCTCAGAGGAACATTTCCTCTTTATTTAGTTAAATTATCTCTCGGATTTTTGCACAAAATTGAATATTCTTATTTAGTTTGTTCACTAATGTCGAACTTTGATCATATTTTGATCTATTTTCACAGTGGCCTTTTAATCATGATTGTGCTGTTTTTAGATAAAATAATTTAAAAAATGTCTGCAGAGCAGAAGGAGTTCATCAGTAATTCAACTCTGAAGCTGTGTCCGAATCCCTCCCCCGCTCACGAGATAATGCGTCCGAATCTACTAATTCCAAAATCAAGAGATTTCTCAGAAGTCTTTGTGAAAAACTCGCACGCATCACTAGATTAGCAAATATAGACCACAATGCACTGCAGTCGAACAAAAGAACTTGTTTAAATGTATTTTGTAGATAAACCGCACACATTTTAACCATCAGAACACAATGGAGTCATAAATAAACGTTGTGAAACGTTCACATTGATTCAATTTTGAATTTGTGAAATCGGTGACAAAATCAGTGACATATCCGATGTTTGAAAAAAACAAAGAAGAATACTAAGCACCGTGTCTAAATTGTCTTTAAAATCCAGGGTACCATGTTGCCCCGCATTATGTAGTTTTTTAATAGTTAGGGGTTAGGGAGGGATTTTGGACACAACCTGAGTTGGACTGTTTATGTGGAAGTAAGCTTTCACTGATGTCCCATTATCCCTTTGTTTGCACTCTGTCCTGCTAGCTTAAAGGCTCTCACAACCGCAAGCTAACATTGGCGGTGCGACAAAAATGGTGAGCAATCCAGTCGTACAGTTTAGATCCAGATTCCAGCTCAGATGAGGAAAACAAAGACGTTCATGGATCTGTAAGTGGATGTATCAGAATGGAGTGGAGCAGGAAGTTTGCATCACAATTAAGAGTTCTTTCAAACTGATTTCCCCTCTGCTCCTGATTCATTACAATTTGAATAAAAACAGATTTAATCTTAAATTATTTATAAACGTCATCCACCGTGAGAACAAAAAAACACACGAACATATTAAGAAAAAGCACCAGAAACACAGTTTTCTTGGGAATGGGTCTTTAAATTTTTAGGATTTTGGGTTTGACACCATCAGTTCCTGACAAGAAAATAGACATCTGCTAGTTGCGCATAATGTTTATTTATTGATTTATTGTATTTTTTTTTATTCAATAGCTGATTAAATGGTCTCTGAGAGACTTAATTTTAATGTTTTTTTTTCTTAATTGTTGGTTTCTGTTAAACACTGTTTGGCACTCCTCTTAGCAAAAATAGGATACTTCATGTTTATTTTAAGAGGAATACTTGAATAAGTGTAGCAACTCTATTAAAGTCTATAATCTAGAAAGCAGTATAATAACTGAATACTTTTTCTGACTAAATTGGAGTATTTTAATTTAAGAATACATAGAAAGTATTTAAGAACTAAACTTCAAGAGTACTGCCTTACTTTTTATATTGACTAAGTAAACTTGTAGTGCACTTATGGACTGTTTTTGCTAAGAGGCAGCAGGGTGTGTATAAACTTTCTGTATTTGAAATTTTACTTTCTATAACTTTTTTTCTGATTATGTACATTTCAGTTCCCTGTTGGCAGCGAGGCAGAAGCTGGTCAGATATTACGTTTCTGTTTTATAACTGACACTAGCCATGGATGGATGGATGGATGGATTAAATTATTAAAAAAAAAAAAAAAAATACAGAAACTCACAGTTTGTTCTGTGAAAAAAAAAATCCAAGCATGCAGTGAAACCAAAGCAGCTTTAGTCAACGTGCTTCAGAAACGCTGCATTTCCAGATCTGAGAGAACAAAAGAGATTATCAAACTGTGTTACCCTGAGGCCTAGAACAATCTGGGTGGCTGAACAAACTGCTCAGAGCTCCAAAACTGCAGCATTTAACACTCAAAGCAACGCTTTAGTCCCACAGGTGAACCAGTGGAGGGTGCTGAACCCCCCCAGCAATGATGCTTTCAGCATCCTCGACCCACTTTGTTGAGTTTTTGTCTCGAAAATAGTTTTGTTTCTTCTGAGGAAAAAGTTTTGTGGAGCTTTTTTTGTGTTCTGCTTTTGAATCAGTCTGAAACTGAAAATGAGCAGCAGTGGGAGGTGTGGACACCCCCAGGACTGAAGTAGAGAAATGCGCTTTTGCTATCATTTTCTTCCAGAGCAACATTTTTTTTCACAAATCTGTTAAATGAGGATGCTAACTTTAACTGATCAATAACAAAAAGAAACGAGTTTATTGAATCCTCAAAGGAGGGCGGAGTCAAAACCAGTCACTGCTCTCTTTAGGATTTAAGTGTCATAAACTGAAAAGGTTTCATACACTTCTCTCTATTTGGAGAGGATGAACCACAAAACAGACGGAGGACATCTTCCTCTGTAAATGATCCAACTTTCTGCTGCCTCATCTGCTGCAAATGAAACCTTTAACATTCTGGCAAGGAAGACAAAACATTCGCTACAGAACGACAGACAGAAATCATCACACATCTCAGCCTCAGCTGTATTGTCGTTGATATGAGGTGAAACAACGGCTATCCTAACAGAGGCTCTCGACCTGCAGGAAGTGAAAGTTTGACAAACTTAGAACCAAGTCTGAGGGCACACTCAGGTGGAAAATCAAAAACGTTAAGTTCACATTTAAATTGACATTTTTGAATTAAATGAGCAGTCAATTTAATGAAAGGAAGGAAGGAGTAACTGGGACACCTGTTGGCTGTCTGCTGAACAACCTTAGACCAAGTGTCTGTAACCTGCAGCTCTGGAGCCACATGCAGCTCTGTTTCCCCTCCATTGTGGCTCTTCTGGCTTAGAAGAAAAATGCAAAAAATTTGAATAATGGTTTTGTTGTATTGGTTCATTTACTTTAATTACATTTCATAAATTATGCATAGATTTTTAACAAAACTGAGGAAAATTATGGTGAAAGGTTTAATTTGCGATCAGAGCCAATTATAATTAGAATGTCATCATTTTGTGGCATTTAATTAAATGAAATATTTGTATTCTACTATTTTAAAGTTATATTTCATAAATGAATGGGTTAATGGCAACAAAAACATAAAGAAAGTCTATTTTTCCAACCAACTTGTTGGATTTTAGTCCATCAGAAACTGGATCATATGGCATATTTAGCAGTAAAGCCCAGCCAGCAAGGCCAAGTGGTTTAAAAGTGGGCAGAAATTGTGGGGCCCAATGTGCTTTGTCCACTGATTCTGTGGAGGCCCCATCTGTGTTTGTCCACATTGGCTTAAGTGGGCAATTAATGGGTTAATTCACTATGCTAGCGCACGGTGGAGCATTTTAGACTGCTAAAGTGGAGCATGCTAACTCGATACAGTGAAGCTTGGTAACTCGATACAGTGGAGCTTGCTAACTCGATACAGTGGAGCTTGCTAACTCGATGCAGTGGAACTTGCTAACTCGATGCAGTGGAACTTGCTAACTCAATGCAGTGGAGCTTGCTAACTCGATACAGTGGAGCTTGCTAACTCGATGCAGTGGAGCTTGCTAACTCGATACAGTGGAGCTTGCTAACTCGATGCAGTGGAACTTGCTAACTCGATGCAGTGGAACTTGCTAACTCGATGCAGTGGAACTTGCTAACTCGATGCAGTGGAACTTGCTAACTCAATGCAGTGGAGCTTGCTAACTCGATACAGTGGAGCTTGCTAACTCGATACAGTGGAGCTTGCTAACTCGATACAGTGGAACTTGCTAACTCAATGCAGTGGAGCTTGCTAACTCGATACAGTGGAACTTGCTAACTCGATGCAGTGGAACTTGCTAACTCAATGCAGTGGAGCTTGCTAACTCGATACAGTGGAACTTGCTAACTCGATGCAGTGGAACTTGCTAACTCAATGCAGTGGAGCTTGCTAACTCGATACAGTGGAGCTTGCTAACTCGATACAGTGGAACTTGCTAACTCAATGCAGTGGAGCTTGCTAACTCGATACAGTGGAGCTTGCTAACTCGATGCAGTGGAACTTGCTAACTCGATGCAGTGGAACTTGCTAACTCGATGCAGTGGAACTTGCTAACTCAATGCAGTGGAGCTTGCTAACTCGATGCAGTGGAACTTGCTAACTCGATGCAGTGGAGCTTGCTAACTCGATACAGTGGAGCTTGCTAACTCGATACAGTGGAGCTTGCTAACTCGATACAGTGGAACTTGCTAACTCGATGCAGTGGAGCTTGCTAACTCGATACAGTGGAGCTTGCTAACTCGATGCAGTGGAACTTGCCAACTCGATGCAGTGGAACTTGCTCACTCGATGCAGTGGAGCTTGCTAACTCGATGCAGTGGAACTTGCTAACTCGATGCAGTGGAGCTTGCTAACTTGATACAGTGGAGCTTGCTAACTCGATACAGTGGAGCTTGCTAACTCGACACAGTGGAGCTTGCTAACTCGATGCAGTGGAGCTTGCTAACTCGATACAGTGGAACTTGCTAACTCGATACAGTGGAGCTTGCTAACTCGACACAGTGGAGCTTGCTAACTCGATACAGTGGAACTTGCTAACTCGATGCAGTGGAACTTGCTAACTCGAAGCAGTGGAGCTTGCTAGCTCGATACGGCAGATTTCGCTAGCCTGATACAGCAGCGCTTTTTAGCTTTGTACAGTGGAGGTTGCTAACTTGATACTTGCTACAATGGCGTTCACTAGCTTGCTACACTGAAGCCCACTTGACCACTAGTAAGCCAACCCACTCTGTGCCCACTTAAGCTAACACAGGTGTGGCCACCACAAACTGCAGACAAACCCAATCGAGGTCCACATTTTTTTTCCCCACTTTTAAACCACACGAGGTTGCAGACTCCTGTTCAAGACTTTTGAGAAGGTGAAACCGTCATACGGACTCTATCTCTTGCAAAGAAGGTAAAAGAAAGGTTGAATTAGGAAGAATGTCATGAAAAAAAAACCTCCTAACCTAACCTCCCATCTCTGGCTAATCAAAGAGAAAAAATAAAATATTTTTTTTCTAGGTAAACAAGTTTGACTGGAAGGTCATCTTTTATCTTTCTCACTAAATTAAGATAGTCATCAATACATATCAATACCTAATACTGTCACACAGCAAACACGCTTTTATTCATGTTTTACTTCTGTCGCTTTGTCTAGAAACACCAGACCAGTGAGGTTTGATCCAAACTGAGCTCCAAAGAACGACTTCCTACAGTCACTCTGAGGCTGAAAGAACAGCTTTGTGTCACAGAGGACAGGCCAACAAGCTGCTCTTTGAATTGTTGTGGGGTCGGGGCCGAGCGAACGCACAAACGACACAACGTCAACTCATAAAGACTGATTTATTGAAACAGGGAAAGACGTCAGCCTGGACCTTCCTCGCTGCTCACAGGAAGCAGCAGAAAGTGACGGCAGAGCACCTCACTGCACGTCGTCGGGCTTCAGTTTGTCAGCGAAAATGTGTGAAAAGACGATTCGGATGCAGGTAAGTCGGCTTTCATTGTGTTACGCTTCACCTTATTCTTGTCTGAATAACAGGAATACATTTATGTTAGAAATTAAAATGTTACTCTCTTCTGTAATGGATAAATATTTTGATATAATTATGATTCTACCATTTTGACAGTTACTATTAATATTTTTATATTAATATGTGGGGTTTACAGTGCGTTATAGCTGCTAACCCTCGCAGCCATGTACTTTTTTTCACAGTCTTACTGCAAATCACATCAAATATTTTTAGTTGGGAAGAGACATGTTGCACATTTACCTGTAAATCTGACTAAAAATACAAGTCGGGGTTAATCAAAGTAATTTTTTCAAGGGATATTTTTTTATTAAATGTTTTTCCAGGAACTTTTATTTCCAATGCACTTCAGATTTCATTTTGTCATTACTTATTTGATGTGTTGGTAAGTAAAAATAAGCATTACTGGGATAAATCCATGTATTGTCGTCTTTGTTTATTTGCTGAATCTTTTTGGCTGTTTATGCACAGTTGTCCTCCATCGCCTGCGGTGGGACTCAGAGGGGTCAGGGGTCACGAGGAGCCGGACAGCTGATGGGGTCACATGCTCAGATCATGCCCGGTATGCCATGCATCCATAGATCAAACGAGTAAAGAGTGAAACCCCAGCAGGTGTGACCCTGCATGTTTTTACAGTGTGATTCACGTTAAGAGAGCTCCAGTGAACGCAGATCAACCGTTCAGTTTGAACCCGAGCACAGACTGTTTTCTGAAACCTAAAAAGGTTCTAATGTGCAACTTAGTGAGCTTTGGCTGAGGGGAAGTGAAGGAAGAATGGAGGAAAGGTGTTGATTCTGAAGCCAATGCATGAAATTCATACTATCAGTCCATCTGTCAGTCCATCCATCCATCCATCCATCCATCCATCCATCATTCGTCTGTTTTTACATCCATCCATCCATCCATCCATTCGTCCGTTCTTCCATCCATCCATCCATCCATCCATCCATCCATCCATCCATCCATCCATCTCCATCCATCCATTTCAGGTTTATGGGTTTGAGAGTGACTTTACTGTGTAATAGATTCTGTTAGAATGTGATTCCAATTACAGTTTTTTATATTTCATTTTGCGTGTCTTTTATTTTGAAACAAGTTCATGTCATTTCCTGTTTGTTTGGCGTGATGAGTTCATTGTTGTGAGTGTAAATAAATATGGCAATCAATCTTAGCTGAGACTATTGTTGAGAGTGGAATCAGAAAGAAAAAGGATTTGTTTTATAGAGTGATTTAAAGAACAAATGTACTGCCGTGTTTTTGTACACAGCAGTCTAGGTATCACGCAGCAATGTTAAAAAAATACCAAACCTGCCAACAGATTCCTAAACGTCACCACACCACAGGCAGTAAAATGTTCCCCCTTTGAGTCTCAGATGTATCTTTCGCAGGACCGGGCCCTGATCATCATTAGTCCTTAACAGAGGGCGTGCTGTCACTCTGCTTCACATGCACACTTCCTTGGGCTTCTGCAGCCGCTGATCCAGGTGCAAGAGTTAATGAGGGAAATTCCCAAAGTGAAGTCTAGCATGGGAGAGGGGAATGGGGGCGGGAGAACAGCAGGTGACTTCACAGGGGCAGACCCAGCTGTGGTCTCTGGCAGGATGACTTGGACAGATGCTAAATGGAAATCTTATTACCTGGGATTGTGACAAGGTCTTCTTCAAACTTCTTCTACCTGCTCAGTCTGAGATGGAGAAGCTGGATCAAGCTGCAAGAAGAGCTCATCAGAAGGTTTGTGTCACTTCTGGTCAGGCGTAGAACTTAGTCAACTTCTGAACAGAGTCCAACAAGCATGTTCACAGTGGCTAAGTTCTTCTCTCGAGCAGACATGAGGAAACTGAAGGACACCTTCTAAACATCTGTGAAGTTTTCCCACCTCGTCTGGACTTAACCTCCAAGTTAAGTTCATCAGAAGTACAGGATGTTGCTGTTTTAGGATCTCCCTTCATTATGTTTTTACATCTCTGAGGAGCAGAACTTTCTGACAGGAGCACACTTTTATTTTTAAATGATGACAAATAAATCTGTAGAGGGAAAGAGAACCTCTGCTTTGAATAAGAGGACTTCTTTTTCGGTTTTCCATCTTTTTTTCTCTCTTGTTTTCACTGCTGTATTTGATTATATGTTTTACTATTGTAAACATTTGTGTTTATATGATGGACTGGATGTGGTAAAGTTTCATTGTAGATTCTGTTTATTTGTCCTGCAGACCACGTTACGTTACAGCGCGTTCCAAATTATTATACAAATAATATTTTTCTAGGATTTTTCTAATTCCTCAATTTAATTGACAGTCAGCATAATTCTAAAGTCTAAGTGTCAAAGTCAAGACCCAGAGACCGGATCCGGCCCTCTAGATCATTTTATTTTATTGTTTTTAGTGGCACAATGTTATCTTGTACTTATTCTTGACTTGTTTAATTTTGACAAAATACATTTTTATGGAAAGTAAAATGTTGAAAGTTATTTAATGTTTAAGTTGATTTATTCTAGAATAATATTCCTTCCTTTTAATTATCAATCAAAAGTTATGGTTTTAAAGTTATATAAATGGGCGTTCTGATAGCTTTTTGGACTATTTTGGCATTTGCTAAGATTTTTTAGGCTATTTGGCTAATATTTCAACTAGAAGTTAGCTGTTTTGGCTAATTTAGGGCTTTTTAAAAAAATTTTTAGGCTGTTTGGAGTTAGGCTACTATTTACATGCGAGCCGTTTTGGCTAACCTAAGTTGCTGTTTCTTATTTTTATTTTTTTGTATAAATTTGTATTAAGCTAATATTTTTTTATATATATGTTTGGACTGAGTTTGACACTCCTGCATTAGATTATACATTTAACAAACTTCCAAAAGAAAACAAATGTTTTTTTTCCAAAAATATGAAACCTTCAAATGTTCCACATTAATACACAACAGAGTTACTACACATTTGATAGATTCTAAAGAACTGAATATGGCCATTTATTGAATTTGCTGCATTAGGAGGTCATGTTTACTGAAGTCTAAAGCTATTCCAATCAAAAACATCTTCACAGGTCAAATTCCATATAAACACACCACCATTATTTTGTAGCAGCTTCACAGTTCTTGCATCGGTTGAACGTTTTGGAGAGTTTCTGCTTGAATTTCTTTGCAGGATGTCAGAATAGCCTCCCAGAGCTGCTGTCTGGATGTGAACTGCCTCCATTCTCGGATATCTGAAGATGTTCCAAAGGTTTTAAGTAGGGTTGAGGTCAGGGGAGGATGTGGACCACACCATCAGTTTAACTCCTTTGATCCAATTTTATCCTCATTTATTTATTTATTTTTTCCCCTTCTTGGATTAATGTGAAAGAACAAGTCCTAAAACTGCACACAGAGAGGTAGAAGCAGTATCGATCTAGTAGAAGTACAGCTGAAAGCTGCCATCACTCAGACACCGCTCCTGCAGTAATGTTGAGCCTCACCCTACTGGGAGAGTCTCTGAATGATCCCGATAACATGGAGACTTGATTACTGATTGTTTTGTAAAACTCTTCTAAATAATAAAACTTGATTTCTGAACAACAACCATGTCTTCTAAATGTTGGAAATGAGATATACAGTCAATGTTTCCATGTAGCGACCAGTGTAAAAACTTCTGAGGGTAGCTCCTCCCACACACGACTGGAGGGTCCAGTTTGAGAAACACGCTTTAGGACGGGAAGTGAATTTAACGCTCACTTAAAGTGAGCTGGCAGACGTGAATTTGACATGCAAATCTGGCTCACTGTGAGCGCAGCATAAGAGCAGCTAGAGAACTCCTAGTTCTTCAACTAATTTACTATACATTGAACAGCAGCAGGTAAGGCAAGGGTTCTGAAAACCCAATGCAAGGATGTTCCTCGAGCCTGAAGTCCAACACAACTGAACTCAACTTTGATGAACAAGGGTGAGTTTCAATGAGTAACATGATGCTGAATAATATATATTGTTTTATCACAGTAAAAGTCATTTTGAATCCAGCCCAGCGAGCTCAGAATCCTGTGAGGAACCATGAGGTGAAGATCCCCTCCAGAGCTGACGGTCATCACTGAGGTGATGATGATTCTTACCAAGGCGAGCCTGGTGGGGGATGGGGGAAAGAGGGCATGTGTACGCTAAAGCTAACTCTGAAAAATGTCATTTTACCTGTTTGTTTTACAAGCTGTAAGCCAGGAACCAGAAAGAATGGCCATTTGTGAAACAGAAAGAATAGCATATTTGAAAACAGGAGGTTAAACCTTTCAAAGCGCGTGGAACTCCCAGCCTGCGGCGGCGAGGATGCCTGTGGCCCACCTCTTGGGCCTTCTGAGCTGACAGCAGTGTCATCAAACACTGGCTCAGCTCAGCAGGAGCAGGAGTTCAGTCAGCAAGCAACTCTTTCTCACAACAACGAAAACTGCGGTGACCTCTTTTATTTGTAGCTTTCTACTGTGATTCAGACTTCTGTTTTCTTTGCACGCGACACTTCCGCACTTGACGTAAGACCGCTCTGTCCTACTTAACTAACAAGATAAAATATTTACTGTATTTTGTATTAATAGGGTAATAATAAATGAATTTTTAAAACTTTAAAACCATAACTTTTGACATAATTATGAACTAAATACATAGCATTACCTATGATAATGCCAGTGTGAATACTGTTAGCTGAATTTGGCTGCCAGAAGATGCTAATACTGATAGCTAAAAACGCTGAAGCTGATAGCCAACTGAAATATTAGCAAAATTCCAAATTACTCTATATAACAACAACAACAAAAAAAAAACTAGGTTACCCAAAACAGCTACCATAAGGTCGAAAAAAAAAGAAAAACTTCAAAATATCCTAAAAAATAGAGAAAAAAAAACTAATTTAGCCAAAACAGCTAGTGTGTAAATAATAGTCTAACTCCAAAAAAAAAAAAACAGAAAAACTTTTAAAGAGCTTAAATTAACCAAAACAGCTAGCATGTAGCTGAAATATTAGCTAAACTTTCAAAATAGCCTAAAGAAATCTTAGTAAATTCCAAAATAGTCCACAAAGCTAGTAAAATGACAATTTTAAAACCGTAACCCTTTAACATAATTATGAATAATAAAAAGGCAGGAATAATATTCCTGAAAAAAATCAATTTTAAACATTAAATAACTTTCAATATTTGACTCTATATACAAATATGTTTTATCAAAATTATACAAATTTTAAAAAAGCGCAAGATTACATCAGTCCATTAATAACAATAAAATAAAATGATCTGGAGGACCGGGCAGAATTACTCGGAGGGCAGGATCCGGCCCCTGGGCCTTGACTTTGACACATGTGGTGTAACGTAATATTTTCTGATTAGAATTGCCTTCTTTAAGTTGTTTCAGTTTCACAATTTTTTGTATTAAAACCTTGTAAATCATAACAAAATCTTGTAATTAGAGGACAGAATGCACAAGAGAGTTGATGTGATGTAAAAGAAGAGGAACTTTGGGTTCAGCTGAAAAAACCAGGAATCTGTGCAGGAAACTGAGATTGGTAGTAAAAACTTAAACATTTAATAAATGAACTAAATTGTCTAACAGTTACATGGACACAACACAAAAGGATCCATGCATCCATGTTCACAATGTCTCTGTCTGTTTTCAGGTCACAGTTACGATCAACCCAGCTCCTGCTGGGCAAAGACGGGGTACACTTTTATCAGGTCACCTGTTGCAAGGTCACACAATCACACACCTAGTGGTAATTTAGAGACGCCAATCAACGTGAAGCGTGTTTTTGGACAGGAGGGAACCGGAGTGTCCAAAGAAAAGCCATGCATGCATGAGGAGAACATCCATGGAGAAGAGCCAGTTGGGATTGGTGCCAGGGCTTACCACTCTACACCAGTCAGACCTACATAAGAACAAAAAGGACAAACAACATTTAAACAATGAGTTTTGCAACAGAGAAAATGGAGAGGAGCCAGAAGTCGCGTCCTCTACAGAGTAAGAGTTTGGTGACCAAACATTTGATGACAGTTGAGGTGTCAGAAGTATACTCATGAACAGCTGATAGAATATTCCTCCAACATGTCCTCCATCACCTCCATCATCATCATACCTCGAGAACATGATTAACACACCAAATACATGAAGATTATCATTGAAGTGGATTTGTGATTGCTTTATGTAGAAAGTCATTTCAGAGCCTATGTCGCCCACTTGTGGTAGCCTTGAGGATAGAAGCTGGTAGCTCTTTTTGTTATTAAAAATATGTGTATTTTTTTACTTTTAATAACAAGAGTTTTTATTTAAACTACATTTTACTCTTTAGTGTGTTTTATTATCTAAAAGTACTTCATTGACTGCATCTGAATATGGAGCGTTAGGATCCTAAAAGTGGAGCAGATCTTTCTTCTGTTTCAGTTTTTATTGTTTATGTTAAACAGGATTGTTTGAAGTTTAAGACTCGATCAAAAAATGAAGAGACTGATAGTGGAATGCCTGCTGTGACAGGTTAGGGTTCGATTCCATATACGGATTATTCTGTCCAAATGATAGAAAGTGTCCCGATCAGAGTTAAAGTCACTGCAACTGTCATCATATTCTGTATAAATGCAGTGAAATATTATGAATGCTGTGTAAATATGAACTGTTTTAAATACAGAATATCCCGTTTTGCAGAGTAGCAGCATGTTTACAACAAACTCTGATTGTTCTGATGAACTTAATGATTAATTTCATTCACTGGTTCAATATTTTAGCAAAAAACTAACAGTTAAATTTGATTTATTGTTAGAATTTTTCAAATCACCTATCAGTTAATAATTTCTCTTAAATGTCTTCTGAGTCTCAAAGCTTCTAGTGATGGAGCTTCTCATGACTCAGCACTTTCTGTTGACACTTTTATTTCTTACTTTCAGTTTACAATATCTGGAAATGATGATCTTCTTACTCTTGATCATCTTTACCATATGTTTATCATTGCAAATGCCTAAATCTAAGACTGAAAGCCTCAGTGGTTGGCGGTTCCACACGGCCCTCCAGGTAAACCTGACCTCTGCTGTCTGTGATCAAACGTGCCTGACATGTTTCATTCAGTGTAAAGGATGAAGCTGAATGATCTGTGATTCTTCTGTCTGTTCCAGGTCCAACCTTGAATGTTGTAAAAAAAAATAAGCAAACTAAAGAAAGAAAGACATTTTTTCTATATTAAAATTTGTCTCACGTCCAAGACGTCTCAAAGTCAAGAGAAATCTAATAATAATAAAAACAAAACTAATTTATAATCCGGAAAAAATAGCTTTGACGAGGGTCTGCTCTTTAATATTGTAAATAGAGTTGTTATATTTTTTTTCGTCTATTTCTCCCTTGTTTTTTTCAAATTACTCAAAACAAACTGATCCATAAATCCTTCAAAATCAAAATGAATTAAAATTAAAGCTCCCATGTTAGCATTAAATGAAGAATCCCCCTCTTGCCAGCTTGCATGCTGAAGGCTCGCCGTCTTTCGTTGGAAGTTAACCGTGTCAAACTGGACATGTGGAATAAATAAACGTTAGGTCTTTTCATGACCTTCATAAAGGGTTGAAAACCTATCTTTTAAATGATGCACAAATGTTTGTTTTACTCTACAACAGCTCTCTGGCTCCATTCATTAGGACCACTCCCTGCAGTGAAAAATGTTTAGACTCTTGAATGTGCACACTTCTCAATGGAAACATTCCAAATAAAGCATTTCCCAAACCCATTTTTTCAAATTATATTAAATTATTGACTCAGCTGTTTTCATTGGCTTTCAGTATATTTTCTACATGCTTATTTGGTTATGTTTTAACATTTGTTTGCTTTAGGTTCTTGTTCAGGCTGGCTGTGTCTCCGCCCATTCCCCTGCAGTCACAACTGCCTGCACTTTGCTCGTTATTATCTCTAGTGTCGGCTTGTCTTGTGTTCTTCTGACATCTGACCCCGTTTCTATGAACTTTTGAGTTTATTCGTTTGTTGCCTTGTGCTTTTCTTACTATGTTTGGTGAATACTTTACTAATGAATTCTCAGAACTCTGATACATATCTTCTTCTCTGCATCTGGGTCATGCATGATTTTCTGATTGTAACATTAAGAGTTGACCATGTTAAACCAAATATGGTCTATATAACTCTGATGCCACCAGCTGATGGAACTCCTGCTGCACCACCAAAATTACAAGAAGCTTAAAGTCTCCCTATGACCTTTTATTATTTTAAAAAACGTTCCCTATAGTGTTTTAATTATGATTATGACGTTTTATAACTAAAATCCCATAACCTAAATATCTTAAAAAGCACTTTTCATGTTGACCTGAAGACTCTGTTTCCAAAATCTCCTCTGAGGGGGCGTGGCTTTTGGAGGTGAGACGGCAGTTCATTGATGTTCTCGATGCTGTTCTCCAGCGCCTGAGCTAGCCGGACCAGATGAGGGGTTTAGAGCATGCGCAGCAGAGCAATTGTGACGTAAAGAGGGATCATTCAAACTGAGTTTGATTGAAATATTTAGGAATGCATTTGTTCTCTTTCATGAGAGAAATGCCACTCAAACGTGTTAAAAACTCAAAAAACATCATTCTGATGGTTGAAATAGTTTGACAACAAGAAGTTCAAATTTCAAAAGAATTCTAAGGTTTAATCATCCAACAAGAATAATCACAAATAAAGAATGAAGTAAAACATAAACAGAACAATAGCTCCATTTCCATTGAAAATGAAATTGCACAGATTGGATTGAGAACCTTCATAGACTTTAACACAACAGTGTGAACGTTTTCTGGGATTCACACAAAAACCTTCAGTCTTTTGATTACTGGCCAGTATAGGGTCATAAACAGAATCTGCATCCTAAATGCAGTTAAACAATAAATACATGTTGTGTTGGAGAAATGTGGATTGCCCATTCTATGACCAATTCTCCTTCATTTTAGTTTTTTGGTCTGGCTGCACAAAAACAGTTTGGAAATATAAGCTTACCAAGCCTTTTTTCAGTTGACATGCTTTTCTATCAATAAAGTGGCTTTAAATGTTTAACTCTAATGTAAATGTTTAAAACAGAAAGCTCTAGAACATCCTGAACGCAGCTCTGGCTGCATGTTTTATTCCTCTGAAGATGATCGTTGTCTCACTGCTCCAGCTGGGCCACCACCAAGCGCAGTTTATCCATGAGCACTGCAGGAAACAGAAACGAGAGTCATCACAGGTCGATCGTTTTCTTCATCCCTACAAAAGACCAGCGTCAGGACGAAGAAGGGTCAAGTTACCACCAGCTGACGGTCGGTCAAAGCTGCTGTAAGCCCGGCAGGCGTTGATTATCTGCTGGAGACTTTCAGGGCAGTCGGGTGGAAGTGGTTCTTGACATTTTTCTTTCCACACTTTTTCATAAATGAGTCTTCCTTCTAAACCTGAAAGACCCAGAAAAACAACATCAGGTCTATGCAGTTTATGAAGCAATGGAAGCTATAATGGGTAGAAAAGAGTGTAGACACAGGTGTACTGTAAAGTCTTAGGCTCCTGCATCCATATTAGTAGTTATGAGCTGCTTTTAGGCCACACTTGTGAACGCCATAGGATGCCCTTTGGGATTCCCACTAGAACAGGGATCAGTAACCTCTAAGAGTAAAAGAGCCATTTGGGTTCGTTTTCTACTGATCAAAACCCAAAAGGAGCCGCATTGACTTACGTTAGCCTTCAAGAAATTTGGATTTGCATTCATAACCTTCTTTTAGTTTTTTTGAATAAATATGAATAGTGTCTATTTTTCAAAATAAAAATAATATATAAAAGAAACTAACATTCCTCAAAAAGGGAATTTTTTTTCACGTCCCTTAACTTTAGTAGCATTAAAGCAAACTCATTGCTTCACCGCTAGCTGAACTTCAAATTAGCATAACATTTCTCTGTAAATTAAATCAGCCAAAAATATTGACATGTTCCCCAGTAGACAACAAATTAGCAAAAAAATTTAGCATATTGTTAAGATATTAGCTAAACTCCAAATTAGCATAAAAAAACTAATTAGAAGCCAGAAAAAGCTAGCTTGTTGCTTAATTACGAGCTGAAATCCAAAATAGCCTAAAATTCCACAGTAAACTAACTTAGTCAAAAATGTTAGCATATTGCTAAAATAGAAGCTAAATTATTAATTATCCCAAAAAATCAGTAGATAAAAAATTAGCTGAAAACATCAGCATGTTACTAAAGTATTTGCTAAACTCCAAATTAACATAAAATTCCTCAGTAAACTAAATTAGACAAAAACGTTAGTATGTTGCTAAAATAGAAGCTAATCTTTATGCTAATCTTTAATTTACTTTTATTATATTTCTCTTTAGCCAGAGAGCCACCATGGACAGATAAAAGAGCCGCAGGTTGCAGACCCCTGACCTAGAACTATGCTATGATTTTCTAGTTCACTCATTTCTATTAGTCAAGTCAAAAGGAGCGCGCACTTATCACTTGAACAGAACTAAGTGGCTTCTTGCACAGAGTTTGGGGGAGTTAAAAAAAAAGTAAAAACCTGTACAAGGTGCCTGCGTCTCACATTCCACCTTCCATGAAAGTTACAATTTTTTATTTTTTTACATGTATGTGTGTCATTTTTCTTATGAAAGAGAACAAATTTACAAAAAATCATTTTGTTTTTGCATTCCTAAATATTTCTCCTTTTTTGTCAATCAAACTGTGGCAAAAACGCTCAGTTTGAATTAATGAGCTATTTTGACGTCACGATGACAAGAAAAAGAAGCGCGCATGTGCAAGCTCCGTGATCTGCTCCTACCAGTGTGCACGAGAAAATATGTCATTTTCCCATTCCTGTCACAAGCAGACGGGTGGGACTGGGAAGACGACAGGAGAAATGGAGCAGACTATTTCCTGGTGAAAAAGGGAGCGACGAATCGGTTTGAAAATAGATCACTGAGCAAACACAGAAAGGAAAATGATCCGCAATTTTTGATGCAGAAATCAATAATGCTTCGAAGTGAAAAGAAACATTCTCGGCCAGTGCAGTCAGAACAACGTTCTCAACATTTCAATAAATCCTGAAATGTTCATCTGGTGTTGTCTGAATTTTTTTACCGAATTTCAAGCTATCCATGTCAAATTTTGGGGATTAATGCCTGAGATACACAGAATTTACAAATAATATTTAAAAAAATATATATATTTTTTTTTTGTAGGGGACATGCTGCTGGTTCTATGTTGATGAAATGTGTGGTACCGTCAAGGAGCGAAAGGCAGTGGCTCAGAGATCGAGTTGTTTTACTTCTGGGTATGAAAATAGTTCACGCAAATAACCAATATTTCATAAACAACTTGTTTTTCAAACTTTGTTGTTTCAAAAAGTAATATATGATCATATTTATGAATATAGTTTACTCTGAAAGATGTAACCTTTCCGCTCTCTTTGGGGTCCAGAAGACTCGTCTATGCGAGGAGCGTGCAAAGACAATGCACTTATAAAAAGACCTGCACTAATAGGCTTCACTTCGCTTCCACTTTGCTGGATTGTGTTTGTCCTTAAGTGTGTTATAGAGGGTGGGGGGTGGGGGGTGTAGCCTGTGCCTTTACAGAGGTTTTCAAAAAGACTCACCAGCAAATGGTTTCTTCCGAGTTGCAATTTCCCACAGAACAATCCCGACACTGAGGGAAAAGTCAGACAGAAAAAGTGTTTTTACTAAAAAAAAAAAAAACTATGGGAGGCCACACTGCATCTTCAATGATGGAAAGTGATGCAAAGGAAAGTGATGCCAGTTTCACCTATTAATTTTATATTAGATAATAATATATATCTGATTTCTCTCTGTATATAATGACGAATGGTGGGGCTATAATCAGTGTTACGAAACAAATCAACGATTACAGTGACTGGGGATACAAATTCTGACAGTGGAGACATATCATGGCACAACACCCAGCACAGCTGAGGGTTTGCAGAACCGAAGGGGAGCCGTGTCAGAGAGTGGCAACATGCTACTAGCATAATAGCTGATAAAGGCTAACATATTACACAAACAATCCAGAGAGAAACGTTCATTTCAAATCCCATCACCAGTCGCTAATCACTAATCCACCAGGCCGCTGTTCCCTTATTTCCAAGTACACAAAATACGACTGTAATACCTTGTTTCAACATATAGGGGGCAGCACACCGGCGGTTTTAGACAATAATTTCAGTAATTAAACATGTTTATTTTAAATTGTCAAAAATTGTGTCAAGGAACCAACAGTCAGCATTTTTAAAGCCCAATTTATAGAGGTAAACGTAAAAAGTTTAGCATTAACACAGAGGGTGTTTATTCAAATACACTCCTTACGTATCCAGAAAACAGAAAATAAACATGTATCCACAGCTGGTGTTCTGGGAAAACCAGAAGATCCATTCTCACCTGTAGATCTCACACTCTTTGGTGAATTTGTTGTTGAGGTTATCCAGCATTTCAGGAGCAGCGTAGCACAGAGTTGACTCCTGTGTGTTTTTCTTCACCGACTTTTGTAGCGATGTCTCCGTTTTCGAAAGCTCAAAGCCTCCCAGCTGAAAATGACAATCAGGCTTTAGTTCAGATCTTTGTGACGCTTCATATTCCAACTTTCCTTGGTTCAGCGGCTCACCTTCACTCTGTAGGCTTCATCCACCAGTAGCTTGCTGCTGCTGATGCTTCCATGAACCTTGAAGTTTTGTTCCGCCTGGTGCAGCCTGAGATCAAACGTTTTATTATCTTCCTCTGCAAGATGCATTGATAAGAATGCTTAAGGCAACTGCATGGTGATCTTGAACATTTTAGCAGCAACACACTCACCTATAGATTCCCTGCGCCACATCAAGACACATGTGAGCTTTCCTGCTCCAGGACAGCTCACAGCCCGAGGCCAGAACTTCTCGAAGGCTTCCTTTCTCGCAGTACTCCATGACGACCAGGAACTCTGCCTGTGGAGCTGCAGACACACATTAGACTTTTTCTGCAGTGAGTACCAGGCCCTGTGGGGAGCTAATGAAGAACTTACTGCTTTCATTATTGATGCAGATCCCAAACATACGAAGGATGTTGGGTGATTGAAAGCGATTCATCGTCTGAATTTCTTTTTTGAAAATTGTTTCCACCTCAGCACTGTTGAAGAGACGAGACGTGATGGAATGAGAAGAACATTTTAACGTCTGCACAGGGCGGGAGAAACCACTTCCATCACCCACCTCAAGATTTGACCTGAGTTCAGGTACTTCTTGATAGCTACGGGGAACCCTTGAAACTCTCCCTTGAAGACCTCTGCAGACTCTGTTGTCATGAACGGTTTTTTGGGTAAGTCGGGAATAAATTTGAGCTCAGAAAGCTTTATCTTCCGAATTTCGTCATAGGGCATTTTTTGCGTCTTCACTGAAAAAAAAGAGAAAAAAACCCCAAAAGAAATAAATGTAACAAGAATTGTGAAGATTCTTGTTCAACTTTTTCAGTGTTAAGAACAATTTATAGCTCAGTTTTTTTTCAAAAAGCTAAAATAAAACAAAGTTGCCTGTTTGGGGTTAGATGCCAGGATCTGCACCTAAATCTAGTTTTATTTTTTTGCTTATAGCATGCTCGTCTTCTGCTCACTCCTAATCTAGTGCAAGTGGAGCCTGATATATTTAAGTTCCATCCTCTAGCCTTGTTTAAATTCAAGTTCTTGTTCCGTGTTTGCCTTGGTAACCTCGACATGCTACAAAGTAGGCCTGTGTATGGGCAAGAGTTTGGTGATACGATTAGATACTGTTGCAACAGACTCTACTACAACCAGCCTTGGAGTTAAACATAGAATAATTGTCTAGTCCAGGGGTCTTCAACCTTTAATGCTTAGAGAGCCAATTGGGTCGATTTAATACTGACAACAACCCAGTGGGAGCCATAAAGTTTCAATTTATCCTCTAGAAAAATAAGAGATTAATATTTGTTTTTGTTACGTTTATAATAAATTTAAATGACCTTTTTTTTTTTGTATTTACCAGATATAAAACATTAACAAAGAGAAAATGTCCCTTTTTTTAAAATATGAACTTTTAATGGAGGTGGTTCAAATGACTTCCTTTCAAAATAAAAGACGACCTGTGTCACAAGGTCTGACTTAGTTTTTTTTTTTTTTACTTTACAATTACTTTTTTAAAATTAAAAACAATATTGGTAATGATAACAGTGGTGTCCCATTTACATGATAATAGATAATTTCACAGCCATATGATCAACCTCAAATTACTGTCTTTTTCACCACTTTTGAAGGACAATTCCAAAATGATCACCTTAGATCGCATTAGGCGTGTTAAAGTTTACATGCATTCCATAGTAAATATGGACAATATACTCACAGAGGGAGAGGATTTCAGTCACATCATTCTGCAATGACGTCATCTTATCCAGCAACTCTGAGGAGCAAACAGTGAAGATGATTCTTCTACAGAGCTGGACTGATGAGCTGGAGGAAAGCATCAGATGCGAGTCCACATTTACTCACCCTCCTCGTCTTTCCTCTTGTCTTCTTCGTCCTCCATCTTTTGAGTAACCTTGTCAAAAACCTTGTGGATTGAATCTTCATGCTCCACATTCAGAGTTAAACTTAGATTCTGGAAGGCATCGTTGAGCCTTTCATTCACGTGGTTGAACTCTTCTTCATAGTACCCCTTCCTTATGGCCCGTTTCATCCAGTTTGAAGATGCATGTTTCTCCAGGAGATTCAGTGCCGTGTTCAGAGTGACGGTGAGATCCTCGATGATGCTCTTCACATCAGCGGTTTCTACGACTTTCTTTTGGGTTTGAATGGAGCGAATGATCTTCTCCAGGGCTTTGACACGGTCACAAATACGCTGACTGCGCTTTTTATTGGCCTTCACGGTCTCAACCAGGTCATAGATACCTTTGGCAATTGACAGGATGGGCTCTATGACCTCCATGGCTGAAAAAAAGAGAAGAGACAACATGTATTTCAGAACAGACTCAAAGAGCTTACAGTTGTTTTAAACTATTGAAATATGAACACAACCTGGTAAGAAACTGAAACATTATTTGACATAGTACTGCTCAACTCCTCTGTACAAGTCATTGACTGTATAAGAGAACTTAAGTGAGTGAGTCTGACGTTATCCATACAAAATAACTTCAATTTAAGCTCCAATCAATTAAAGTCACTTCAGTCGTAGTTTTTTCATAGTACAGATGCTGCCATGTTAGAGGACATCAGTAAACAGTGATTGGTCGGAGTCAATCTGAGTCATCATTTCTATGGCAACCACTTTGAATGAATGAATAATTGAATGAAACTTTATTTGTATTTGAGTTCTTGTCCATTTGTATATAGCACTTCACAACTCGTCTAGAGGTACCAAAGTGCTTCACAATAAAAAGAAACTTCAAACATTTTGAACGTCAACATATACTTTTTCTGAATCATGTGATTGGTCAGTACTACAAAAAAAAAAAAACAACACAATTAAAAAAAGAGAAAGAAACATGTTTAAAAAGGTATCCGAGTAAGAATGATTATTCTGACAAAATGATATTGACTGAGTAATAGCTGCTTACTTCTCAATAGAAATTGATGGGATTTTTGGCTTCTTGGAACTACTTCCTGTTTGGAACGACAGGGGGATGGGTCACTCAGTTCAGTTCTCATATACAGTCAATGGTCCAACTTGAGTTCATTTATCAAACGCATACGTTTTCAGATTTTCAATATGAAATGAACAATAAACTTGTACCTAATGGAACATAACAGCAGCTTTTTGTTATGCTAGGTCTGTCTAGCAGCTGAGGGGTGGTTACTGTTATAGTCAGGCGTAATGAATCTTCAGACGTACAAAGTGTATGTTTTCATAAATTATTTTTGTATTTGACGATAAACTTTATTTAGATTATATTTATATTTCTTTCTGGATCAGATGGAAGAAAGACAGAGAATAGGACATATAAAATGGGGAACAAGGTTACAAGAAAGGGAAGGGGGGTGGATGATGGATAAAGAATAGAATAGACAAGAATACAAAAAAGAGGAAACAAGTTGCTCGAGGTTTATCGCTATTGCTTTCACATGTAAATCTTAATGAAAAGTGCTGAGGCTCGACGCACAACAGCAGCTTGATCTACAGCAATAGAAGCTTACTTCGTGAACAACAACAACCAAAACTAATTTCCCTTTGATTGATGATAGATAAAAGCTGGATGAGATGATAAAACATAAAGCTTTCCCTTAGCAAAAAGTAGTACATGTAAAGTTATTCCTATTAACTATACTTGAGTAAAAGTAAAGGTTTACAAAGTCTATTAGAGTAGGAAGTACACTACAGTAGCTGAATACTTCTCCAGACTAAATTGGAACATTTCAAGAATATATAGATAGTATACAAGAAGCAAACTTAAAGCATTCTGTCTCACTTTTAGTGTAGACTTAGTAACGTAAATAGATTTATTTTTGCTTAGGGTGGTACGAGCTGTGAAGATTGGAGTTTGAGCTACACTAGAAGACATTAGTCAGCAGCATTTCAGTTTACTACAAAGCAATAAAGAGAAAATAAACCTACCTATTAGAAGGATTCAGTCCTTCTCACTGTCAGTCACTGAATACAGGAATCACTTTCCTTCTTGTTGCAAGTTCAACTGCTACAAGCAGCCTGAGGCCCCTCCCTTACAGGACTTCCTGTTTTTCTGATAGTTGAGCCCTCCTGTGTCAGGACCAGTATAACAAAAAATAAAGCACATTGTAAATTCAAAACATAGATAATACAAATGACAAAAAGTTTTAAAGGGGAAAGTACACATTGAAAACTTAAAAGAAACATATAAATGTGAAAAAATGTAAATTTAAATATTTATATACACAATTTATATATATATAAATTTGAATTAATAGTAAAAAGTTAAAAAAAACAAATAAAAAAAACAACTAAAGTAAAAATTTGAATGGGTTTGAGGCTTTAAGACCAGTGGCGACCAGGACAAAATTGACATCAAGTGTCAGATCTTCACATTTCTATCAAATAAATCCCATTAACCATTTGTTATTTTCATAAAACAAAATTTGGCAATAAATCTAAAAAAATATTTGAGTTATTTTCCCCAAATTAAACATAATTTACTGTCTTTTGCATCCAATACAAATAAAAAAAAGTTTTTGCCTATAGATTAACATAATTTTCCTTGTACTTTTGATGTTTTACTTATTTATTTATTTAAATTTTTATCATCCTCCTAGCAAATTAATGAACAGTTAACTGTTTATTACTCACTGTCTGTCACTTCTATGTTTTAAATAAAGTTTTTTTTTTAAACTTCTTGTGGGTACGTCATTTCCGCTGCAGGTAGCACTGTGGCGCAGTCTATTTTCTCCACCGTTCTAGCGTACAGCAGTGATAACTCTTTCACAGAGGTTGGTTAATCACTGTTTCCACGCTTCCAAGCAGATTCTCTACCCATTTAGTTTACTTATCAGTAGCTGGAGCATGATAAATAATGGTTTGGTCCAGTTTTTTTACCCGCCCTGTTTCTGCGGGGCAGGAAGGAATGGTTCCGCCCTTTTTTTTTTTTAACTACAAACGTTTTCCAACCAAAATGAAAGAAGAAGAAGAAGACAGAAGTTTCTAAGATTTCTAATTGTCTTACCTTCCAATTAGTCATTTTTAATACTAAATACTTTTACTTTATTTCCTTTAAAATATATTTAGCAAGGGACCTTTTTCTAGGCACTTTCTCATGTGTATTTAGCCAAAATTATGATTAGATTCACGTGTTTCCTAAATGGAAGTTCAAATCATTTAAAAAAAAAAAGAGAGATTTTATGTTTAGCTACTATATTTTTCTTTTTCCAAAGATGCTTTAGAGGTATTTGCAAATGCATCCAAAATACAGAAATATGAACACAATCTACAAAGACAAGTTTTCTCCATCTCCCTGAAGATGGATCCTTTTCTACAGATATGGAGGAGAAAATGATCATCTTTTATAGGGTAATATCAATGCAACATTTTGAAATAAATCATATAATTTCTAAGAGATTGTGTTGTATTTATTTTTATTTTAAAAAAAAGACTATTTCTGTAACTGGGCGAAACCTATTTGTATTTTTCTTATCAATTAGGCTAAATACCTATGTGCTGAGTTTTGTGTGCAGAAACAAAATTGCAGTTACAGTATTAAAGACACTGTCATATGTGTAATATCAACTTTATATAATCTAGTTAACAGTGTTAATTTCAGTTCAACAGATTATTTACTCATATTTTAAAGTTTGACTTTTTATTTTTTTATAAAATGTAAAAGTTGTTCCACAAAATACAATATTGGGGAAAAAACTGTTTGAATAGTTCAGGATAACAGAGTTTGTTTAGGAAAATGAGGAGACATCTAGTGACGAAAAACATAAAAAGTCTGAGATGTGCCGTCGTTTTTTATTCATTATGAAAGTGTTTCCAGTGGAACTTTAATTATAGTAATGCTGTTATAAGCAACAAAAACAAAACTGTTATTTTCTATGACAGTTTCAGCAGAAGTTAATGAGAAATTCACTTCAATTCAGTGGAGGGGAGGACTGTCGACATTGACTTAGCCTGCACTGATATCCCATAAGCCCCTTTGTTTACACACTTGGGGTTGTGAGGTTTGTTACAGATATATTGAAGCTATCCAGCCGAACAGTTTTGAGCCAGATCCCAGCTCAGACGAGGAAAACAAACGTTCATGGATCTAGTCGTCTACAAGTGGATGCATCGGAATGGAGCAGATCAAGAAGCTTGGGGCCTGCCAATTGTAGCACCTACATCACAGCAACAAGCTTTTTCAAACAGCATATTTTTTTCTCTGCTCTTGATTGAAGAGCTTCAGTGCAGTTAAAACACACGCAGCCAACATGCTGCAATGTATATCTCAAAAGTGTCTATTACATGTGGCCAACATGAATTTCCATCAGTTTTTGTGCTCGATCGCACTTAAAACACATGCAAAAAACATCAAGCAAAATAGAACCTGTTAGAATTACATCTGCTCAAATGCAAGCTCGATATTTTTAATAGAACTTCCTGTATTGAAGGATTATTCAAATATATTTTTAGATTTGTGAACTAAATAAAATGCAGTTCGGCAGGACATTCATAAAATAATTATTGTACATTTTTCTGTTGAA
The DNA here is from genome assembly GCA_003999625.1 of Oryzias javanicus. Classification (NCBI taxonomy): domain Eukaryota; kingdom Metazoa; phylum Chordata; class Actinopteri; order Beloniformes; family Adrianichthyidae; genus Oryzias; species Oryzias javanicus. The sequence goes on from CM012448.1 coordinate 5,626,834, forward strand.
ATTGGTAAAGTTGCCTTTATTATTTATGTAAAATTGTGTTAAACAGCGTTCAGCCGTCAGCTTTGTCATTCTAAATCTGAAGACTGGAAGTCACTGTTCGCATATTCGGCCCTGTCGCCATTTTGACTGATGTCCTCGTGAAAAGGGTCTATTAGATGCCTTTTTGGATAATCCAGTTTTTCCAGGAATTAGTTTCTTCTGAATAATGCAAGATTAGCTTTGATTTAGCCCTTTTTTATTTTGTATTGTTCTTTTGTACTATTGTGATGTTTTCTTTGCCCTTGTTCTATAATAGGCATGTTTACATTAAAAGCGGGGTCATCTGGACCCCACAAGACACCGCGCTGAACTTTTTTTTTTTTTAGGATTTTTGATTTTCTTTGGTGTCAGTGGCAGACATAAAATCTTGTCCACCTTTGTCCACTTTTATCATGGGATGGATGACCCGTTAATGTAAGGGTGGGGTCATCTGAGCCCCATAAGACAATGTGTGACCCTCACGGTGTCTCACAAATCACAAGAAGGATCAGGTATGGACTAACTCCTGCTTGGCTAAAAACGTGGTCCTCTGTCAGTGCTGACCTCCATCTGTACAGCAGCCTATTTTTCCCAAAGATGGTTAATTATTTCCAACCCCCCCCCCACCACCACCACCACTGCAGAAACATAGCCTGTTCAGACGCCAATGTCATGTTCTCCACTCTCACATCATGCAGGTTGAGATTCCCTTCTTTCTTTCTGTCTGCGTATTTTGGGGCTCAGTTAACTGCGGTCCCCAGATGAGCCCCCACCTCAACACTCCAGACCAGGAGCGGTTCTGGGGGGCTGACCAGTACGACTTCTCTGTGGTGCTTCCTTCAGCTGGCACTGAGTGTTTCTGGCACTTTGCTCACTACGGAGAGACCTTTTACTTGAGCTTTATGGTGAGAAGAAAACCAGAAGTTTGTCTTTAGACGTGGATTTCCTGTTTTAACACCGGAGCTCCAGTGTTTATGTTCTTTAATTTACTGTAACTTTTCAATTGTTAACAGAATCGACTTAATTTTAGTAGATCATCTCCTTGATGAAGAAAACAGAACCGAGCTAATGGGCTCAGCTCAACAAGAATCCTCTTCTGCTTCCAGGTCCAGTGGGTGACGGGAATCGGGAACGCCCAGCATCTGACAGTCACGGTCAATGCTCCCGGTGGTTTGTTGGTGTCCACGGTGGATGATGCAAAGGGTCAGGTTAACTTCAAGGCCTCAGAAACAGGTGCACATCTTCTTTTATAAGTTATAGATTCAACTAATTCTACTTAGTCTGAAGGGACTAAAGGATTAAAGTTACAGATTTGGAGGTAATTATTTTTCTTGATGTTGCATGTAATAAAATAGAAAAATACAGATTTTCTGACTTCATGAGGACCTGTGAAGCAGAATTATTTCCAGGCTCCTGGTTTGGTTATGGTAGAGCCACCATGTATCTGTGGCACAGACAGAGAGCCTCCTTGGACAAGTGGGGCTCTGTGATTGGCTGATGCAGATCACTGGTGGCTCCCCTTCAATGAACTTGCAGCTGGTTTGTGTGAATAAGTAAACTGTTTTATGGCAGGGATTTTTTGTTGTTGTCTGAAATGCTTTTTTTTGTTACTTAAAAGATTGAGAGGCTTTCTGCTTTGAATTTGTGGGATGCTGTTGCTCAGGACAAGGATTTCTCCTTTTCTTTGAGTTTGTTCTCTAAGTTCAGACCTGCAGACTGGAATTCTGTCCAGTCATGCAGTGGTGATGCTGCTATTTGAAACACTGACACATGAGGCTCACTTAGGTCCTCTTTGGAGGCAAAGCAAGGTTTTGGGGGAGATTAAGGGGCAGTAGGGGCAATTAACTGTTGACTGTGAGGAGTCCACTTCTTGTGGCAAAAAAAACAAAAAAAACAAGTCTTCATTGTCACAATTCTACTAGTTGGGTTAGCTTTGAGTCTTCAGTATGGAGAGAAAATAGTATCATTCTCATCTGTAGATGCGTAATTATTGAGATAATTGTTGATTTGTAACTCATACTGTACATACATTTGTGCATAAAAAAAAATCCTCAAATTATTTATTCATTTTTTTTTACTTGTCCTGTCCAACAGCTGAGCAAGCAGATACGGGCTGAGAGCCTCTTGCGTTGGACAGATTTTAATGTTGTTTCATGCTAAACTTTATTTATTTTTATTATGTTGTATCTATTTCTTTTTTGTTGGACCGGACGGAAACAAGGGGGGGGGTGTAGAAGAGTGGGGTTAAGAGAACAAAGAAGGTAACAGAGTAGTAACATCCTATAACAACCAGGTCTAAATAACAATCTGGAATGGGCGGGGCCTGTCTACACACACACTCAGTTACACACATACCTTTTGGCTAAAATAATCTTTACCTTTAAAGTTGTCAAAAATGTACACAATACCACTGCAGCTCACACACAATCATAGAAGCTGACACAAATAAAGCCTTTCATTCCATCACACATTCTGTTAGTGCGAGGTGAGCTGACACCTGTGCTCAGGTGAGTGTTTATGTTTTGCTGATGTGAATGTTGATGGAATGTATAGAGGGAGAGAGAGCCCAGCCATCCCCACGCCAAGGCCCCCCCACCCGAACGGCAGCAGCAGTCCGGGCCCCCCAACACCCGCCATGGAGCCATGGAGAGAACCAGTCAGCCGCAGAATCCCGCCAGAAACCCAGACCAGGGAACGCGGGACCGCCGCAGAGGCCCCCACGCCCGAGAGCCGGAAGGCACGGAAGCACAGAGAGCGCGGACCCCCGCCCAGCCAGAACAGCAATCCCCCCACCACACCCGGAGGGCCAACACAAGGCCCCAACCCAGAGAGCCCCCCAACCCAGAGGAGCAGCCCACCACCCCCAGCAGCGCCGAGCATCCCCCCGCCCCACCCCAGGCACGAGCCAGAGCTCCTCCAGGATGACCCGCTTCTATGCTCCAGACGTCCGCCCGCGCCCGCCGCAGGAGGTCCAGGGACGAGCCAGGAAGGGGCCGCCCTCCCCCGCCCAGCAGAGAGACACCCAAGAGGAACGAGGGTCCCAGAGGAATGATGTTAACAAGGCCTGACCAGGCACACCCACTGATGGAATTTTGGAGAGGCCCAATTCTCGAGAGCCAGGACCGGAGCCCGAACCACCGAGACCTGGACACCCCATGGCTCCGATGTAGTTTGATCCCCTGTTAAATCTTGAGGATCTCTCTCCAAGCGTGGTGATGAGGCCGCCGAGCCCAGGAGACCGGCACCCAAAAGACAAGACCACCAGGCCGAGGGTTTCCATCCCCCCTCGCCAGGGATGGGGTAGGGGACAGAGGGTCGAAGGTCCCACCTTCCTTGTGTGATGAATGCCTGTCCGTCCTGGGATGGGATCTCTCCCTCATGTGGGAATCCCTAAGGTTTCTTCTTTTTTTTCCTGACTCAGGTTTTTTTTAGGAGTTTTTCCTTACCGCGAGGGAGGGTCTAAGGACAGGGATGACCTGTTCTTTATAGTCTGTTTAGTTTTTACCTATTGTGCATATTTTATGACTCCATCTGTGCATCTGTAAAAACTGCAGGCATGAAGCCCAATGAGGCAAATTGAATTTGTGATATTGGGCTATATAAATAAAATTGAATTGAATTGAATGAATGCGTGTTTGTTTGTTAGAGTGTATATTTTGAAAATTCTCAAATAAAAAAAAATCCAAAATTTAATTTACACATGGACAAATCACTTGTTACATACATGCAAAACCCCATTTACGTATGGATCTGATTTGAAAGTCTTTTCATGTCTCAGGAAATGAAAAGATTCATCTGTAAGTGATGCGTTTAAGAGGAATTATACTGTTTTATCTTCATATTATTTTTTCCCACCACATCTGACTCATTCATGTCAAATCGCTTAGTCAAAAATACATCTGCTTCTTTCTTATTAGGGCCATATCACGATTTCTTAAGCCTTTCAGAGTGAGCTATATCCATACATATGATCATATATTACCTTTAGCACACACACAAAAAATTACAAAATATTAGTTATTTTTGTGAGTTTTTCCTACCCGGAAGTAAAACGATTTGATTCCTGAGACTCCACGCAGGGTGGTGGGGAGTGTCTTGAAGGAGCCCCTGTCTTAAAATAACAGACATCTGTTTTAGCTAGAATTCATAAAAGACAGGATATACGGTGTTGTTTATCTAAAATGAAAGTGTTTTTTTACTGATCACCGATAGATCTGTGGAGAAATTGAGTGTTAGACTGGGTACGGTGCTGTCAAAGTAGACTCTTTCTGAATAGGGCTGTCCCACACTGTTACGTCCGATCTTGAGGACCCACTCGTTTTCGTGGGTGCTGTTGAGAGTGCAGGTTTTTAGAGGATTACTCAGAAATGCATGAATGGATCAAAATACCACTTTGGGGTTCTTTATGGTGAAGAATGAACAGTAAAAAACATTTAGAAGCTTAAAAAGTTGTTTATTCATGGTATGGCCCCTTTAAATCTTTAGGACACTGAAACCCTCGAGTTAGCAAATACAAGTGTTCTTAGAAAGTTTTTCTTGTCCCCTTTGACTTTGACAGAAAAAAAACAGAGTCTTTACACCTAATATGGATGTGGAGAGGTGGCTGCTAATACAGTTGCTCAAATGGTGGATTTATATTTATGATTATATTTAGAAAATACCAGTTTAGTGACCTTTATGGAAGCATTTTTTTAAACTTTCCATCACACTTTAAAACTCGAACGAGGCTGAAGATGGTGTTTGTAGTGTATTAGAAGTGTTATACTCTTTATGTCCAACAGGTGTCGCTGCAGCTTTATCATTGTGGTATTTCTGTGTTGTATAAGATAGCAGAATAAACATGGTGGAATGAAAACTTGACTGAAAACTATTTTTTATTTTATTTATATGTTTTAATGGTTCCCCTTTGAAATTTAGTGTACAAATACAGTTAAAAGCAGCTGCAGATATTTTACTAAAGATGAAAGTAAAATATTTAAGAGAAACTGGAGGCTTAAAAAAAGTTAAAATATTGGTTTTCCACATCAGCGTTGCACAGGCCGGTTCGTGAAAATAATATAGTCTGACATTAAATCAGTCAGAGGCCTGTAAAGATTGGAGATCTCTGTTCTACAGCACAGAGTGGACTGTTCACTCTAAGCAAAAAATGATCTAACATTTTTGTTTTTCAGGCTTTTATCAGATGTGCTTTAGCAACTTCCACAACCGCCTCAGCACCATGCAGATTTTCCTCAGCTTTGGGGTTTACTATGATGACCAGAACCCCTCCAACCCAGAGAAGGAGAGAGAAGAACTAGATAAAGACCTAAACAATACCCTGAGCGTCATTGAGGTGAACGTCTCTGCAGTTCATTTTATCTGCTTTGTTTCTGTTGATAACTGCTCCTGTCTCAACTGCTGCTCATTGGTGCGAGGGGCACCCAAAGTAATAGACATGTACCTGTTTGTCTTCTATAACAGGCCTATTGTGTTTTGCTTTTTTGAGTTTTGTCTCAATCCTGAAAATGTCTTTTCCTCATCAGGGTTCCACTCACAGAGTGAAGAATTTTGTCTTCCACATGTTTCGTTATTACGCATTTGGCCGCATGAAGAAGAGCTCTGACTACTACCGTCTGCACTCCAACTCAAAGTACATGACATGGTGGTCCGTGGCCCTCAGCCTACTCATCGTCACCTCCGGGTACCTGCAGCTGCGCTTCCTAAAAAGCCTGTTTGTGAGCAGAAGTGAAGACACAAAGCCGTGCTGACTGTCGGTTTATTCTAAGTCCTTCCTGCAAAGATTTGCTGAAGATTTTAGCTCAAAAATAAAAAGTTAAACGCTAATGATTGCCTGAAATTTAATTGATGTCCAGTGTATGAGACATAACCTAAATAAATCTGGAAATCACATTGTAGGATTAAAAAAAAAATCAATGAATTAGTATGCTACTTGTCTATCAGCAAGAATTCTGACCCTCAAAGACCTGTCAGTCTGTCTTTAAATAATCCACCTCCATTCCCCTTATGATCCTAAATTATTTGCCATGCAGATTGATGAAAAAAGATCCACAGTTGGTGCAATTTTCAAAGGTGCTCAAATGCTTATTTGCAGCAGTTGCACACAAATAAATGTTAGAAATAACAGTGTGGGTCCTCGGCGAAGAGCCTTCGTGCTACTACCAAGTTATGTGGCCAAAAGGGGGCTCAGGTCCCCGTGTACCAGTCCCTAGCCTGGATAAAATGTGTCACCTGTTTGAATCAGTGAAAAGTGATTCAAACACAGATGTTCCTTAAAGACGCTGCTTCAGTCCTTTCAGTTGTGTTTGTGAAAAGCATTCTTTCAGTAATAAACACCAAGTCTTTGCTTTCTATTTGTAATTAAAGTTTCGAATATATTTTTCTCATTTCACTTTGCCAACTTGGGCCACACAGACATGTTAAGAAGCTGATGAATGCCACTGTCATCAGTTTTTGATATATGAAGTTTTAAGGTCAGAAAGAGGTTCAGGCTTTACAATGTATGGATTTGAAGACCAAACATTTCTACAGAGTTTTTATTTAAGTTCAAAAGTGACAATTGTTTGAAAAACAACTGAGAACTTCACCAACATTAACACAACAGTGTAAGACCCTCATGCCATTCATCCAATCTCCATAATTACCAATAAAATGTAAAGAATTTCTTAAAGCTGGATTTACAGTTTTAAAGAAACTGGCAGGGCTAGGTCTTTATAGTTAGTTTCTCAGATAAAAGTGCAGACTGGAATAAACCTGTTCTTAACAGTAGGTTTGAAAGTCCAACTGTTATAAAGTTTTGTAGTTTGAGTAAGAATTGAACATGCTTTAATATCAATAAAATGTTTTTTAATAAATGTAACGAAGTTCACTTTGTTTCATAAGCAAATGTTTAAAACAGAAAGCTCTAGAACATCCTGAACGCAGCTCTGGCTGCATGTTTTATTCCTCTGAAGATGATCGTTGTCTCACTGCTCCAGCTGGGCCACCACCAAGCGCAGTTTATCCATGAGCACTGCAAGAAACAGAAACGAGAGTCATCACAGGTCGATCGTTTTCTTCATCCCTACAAAAGACCAGCGTCAGGACGAAGAAGGGTCAAGTTACCACCAGCTGACGGTCGGTCAAAGCTGTTGTAAGCCCGGCAGGCGTTGATTATCTGCTGGAGACTTTCAGGGCAATCGGTGGAAGTGGTTCTTGACATTTTTCCATGTACACTTTTTTTATAAATGTTCTGTTATCTAAATGAAAGACCAAGAAAAACAACATCAGATCAATTCAATTTATAAAACACTTGTTCACAATGGAAGCTTAAATACATAGAAAAGAGTACAGACAGAGCGTAGGTGTACAGCAGAACTGACTAAAGTATTTCTCTCATCTTTGAACAGTTGAGCTGAAAGTAAGCAGTAGATGAGCAAACATCTACCACCACAAACCTGCCTGAACAGGCTTAGTCTCGCTCCACACCCACAATCTCATACCTGAACGTTAGTATAAACTAGTAAACCTGGAGGGCTCTGGCAGTCACTGTTTCAGGTCTGAGCAGGACCCTGATTATTGTGCGTTTTATTAATCTAAACATTGCAGAGGTGTTTCAAAAAGACTCACCATCAAATGGTTTCTTCCGAGTTGCAATTTCCCACAGAACAATCCCGACACTGAAGGAAAAGAAGGAGAGGAAGTGTTTTTGGTAAATAAAGCTTAATATTTATAGTTTTAAAATTCTCACTTTGAAAGATAGCAGGGGGTGAAGAAGAATACAGCCGAAAAAGAGGACACAACAATCGGTTTGGAGAAGCGTGCTGTGTTGTGGGGTTTTTTTTTTCTCAATGATTTTTTATTTTCACTGGTGTTCATGGCAGACATGAAATCCTGTCCACCTTCATCCACATTTGTCATTGGAGGGATAAAACGTCAATGTAAGGCTTGAGTCATGTGGACCCCATAAGAGAGCACAAGGGTTTAGGGGAGAAGGGGTGTGTCTTGAAGTTTCTTTAAGGCTGGAACATACGATTGACTTGCGTGTGATTAGTGTATCACACTAATCTACTCTTTTCTAAAGACAAGCCTGTGCATACGGGACGCGCAAGGAGTGCACACCTTTCACTTGAACAACCCTAATGGGCTCCTTGCACAGTGCTGGATTCAGGGGGGTTGAAAAAAAGAGGAATCTATACATCAGGGCTGCTCATTCCTGGTCCTCAAGATCTACCACCCTGCCTGTTTTCCAGCTCTCCCTGTACTGCTTGCTGCTGATTACCTGGACCAGGTGTGTCCTTTCAATCAGATTGTGGAGACATCTGACTGAGCCAATCAGCAGGTGGCAGGGCTTGGAGATCTGGAAAATAGTCAGGGTGGTAGATCTCGAGGACCAGGAATGAGCAGCCCTGCTATACATCATGCCTGGGTCTCAGCACCTCCTGGTGGCTGGAGGAGGTCACTACGTTGACTTACCTGATCCTGCTTGTTCTCCTGCAGTCTCAAATAAAGTACTGTCATCTGCGCCTATCCTCAGAACCACCAAACCTGACACAAGGGGCTTATCATGCTCATTGTCTATGACACGTGTCAAAGTCAAGGCCCAGGGGCCAGATCCGGCCCTCCAGAACCTTTTCTTTTATTGTTTTTAATGGCCCGATATTATCTTGCGGTAATTTCTAACTTGTATAATTATGACAAAATATATTTTTATGGAGAATAAAATATTGAAAGGTATTCAAGGTTTAAATTGATTCATTCCGGAATAATATTCTCGGCTTTTTATTATTTATAATTATGTTAAAATGTAAGATTTTTAAAGTTTTTAAATCGGCATTTTGCTAGTTTTTTGGACTATTTTGGATAATATTTCGAGGGGTCTCTCATCACACACAAGATGGTGTCAGAGTAAATCTGTAGTGTAAGCGGAAATTGTAACTTTAGCCGGTGGCGTAAGCGGAAATTTCTTCAACTTTAGGAAACTCTTTCAAAATTCTATTTTAAAACCTTTACAGATGTATTAACTTTTAAGCTTTAGAATGTAAATAATCTAACAGTTTTTTTCTCCATGAATAGGTTGATCAGAGCTGCGAAATACCGTTTTTTTTTTCTGTGACAGAGAGGCGAAAAAAACGGCAAAAAGGGTCGATAAAACAGAGGAAAAGGGTCAAAAGCTTAAAACTATGTTTTTGTTGCGGCTGGCTCTGGCAGGGGGAGGGAATTTTAGCTATTGATTTTCAGGCGCCATATTTATTTCTCTTGAATATTTCAGCTACATGCTAGCTGTTTTGGCTAATTGAAGCTTTTCTTTTTAAGTTTTTTAGGCTGTTTAGAAATTAAGCTAATATTTACACACCAGCTGTTTTGGCTAACCTAAGTTTTTTATTTTTATTTATTTTGGCCAATTTGGCATTTAGCTAATATTTTTAGCTTGCTACCAGCTTCAGTGTTTTCAGCAACTTGCTTTAGTGATTCAGCTATCAGTTTTAGTGTTTTTAGCTACGAATTTATTCTTCAGCCATCAGCGCTAGCATCTTCAGCGGCTAAATTCAGCTTACAGCATTCACACTTACATTATCGCAGATAATACTATATATCGAGTTCATAATTATGTAAAAAAATATGTTTTTTAAGTTTTAAAATGTTAGTTCTACTGTGTTCAATAAATGTTTATCCTGTTCAGCCCACGACCTAAGGTGTGTTTTGGATTTTGGCCCCTGTGCGATTGAGTTTGACACCCCTGATAAGACTATATTCCCTGTGGGGATATCAGTACAGATTCTTCCATTTATGGTTTATGGTCTGGGAAAAGTTGCAGTCTTTGATCCTCACCTGTAGATCTCACTGGCTTTGCTTATTTTGAAGTGTTCCAGCATTTCAGGGGCATAGTAGCACATTGTGTTTTCCTGTCCATCTTTTTTCACAGACTTTTGAAGCGATGTCTCTGTTTTTGAAAGCTCAAAGCCTCCAAGCTGAAAATGACAGAAAAGGTTTTTAGTTCAGATCTTCATGATGCTTCATATCCCAGCTTGCTTTGGTTCAGCGGCTCACCTTGATTCTGTAGGCTTCATCCACCAGGAACTTGCTGCTGCTGATGCTTCCATGAACCTTGAAGTTTTCTTCTGTCTGGTGCAGCCTGAGATCAAACGTTTCTATTATCTTTCTCTGCAGATAATTCGTGTACATTTCATCTGATGCTTTGATCAGTGTTTCATGTAAAGGCTTACAGAATTTGAATATTTTAGCAGTGATTCAGAAGGAAGCTCACCTATAGATTCCCTGCGCCACATCAAGGCACATGCGAGCTTTCCTGCTCCAGGACAGCTCACAGCCCGAGGCCAGAACGTCTCGAAGGCTTCCTTTCTCGCAGTTCTCCATGACGACCAGGAACTCTGCCTGTGGAGCTGCAGACACTCAGACCCATTAGACCAGTGGTCCCCAACCTTTTATTAGGCCATGGACCGGTTTAATTTGGGCAATATTTTCACGGACCGGTCCGAACGTGGCCAAATATGGTATTTTTAAGCTTCCGGTATATGAAAAATCTATTTTTTTAAATTTCAAAAGTCTGAAAATATCAGAAGATATTTTTATGCGGATCATGAAAATTCAATGAAACAAAGTTGTTGATTTAAAAATATGCATAAAAGAAACATTACAAGATTTTTTCCCCATATAATGTATTTTTCACTCTCAATCCAGACTCAGATCATATTTTGTCTTTACATACAGTAAATCCTCATTCGTTGGGTTTTTTAACACAAAGAAGCATTATCTGTGCCAAAGTTTCTGAATAAATGTCTACCTAATTCAGCCTTGCTATGAGAAAATTCTCAAATATCCCTTTTACGAGTTTCCACAAATATGCAACTTTACTTGATTGAATGTTCATTCTCCGTAAAAATTTCTGTGACGGATTTGAACTTTTAACTTTCCCTGTAACATCAAAGCGAAGACTAACAACAGGACCCTAGCTTCAGCTACGTCTGACTTTTAGATGTGACGGATAAATAAAGGAAAAAAATGACGCAGCCGTCGTAAAACTAGTATTTTCTGAATATAATGTAAATGTAAATCCATCGTGTCTCCAACTTTATTCTCTGCGTGTCTGAAACAGTCGAGTCTGTCACTGCTTTAATCCTTTGCTAGTGAGATACAGGCCCCGCGAGGAGCTAATGAAGAACTTACAGTTTTCATTATTGATGCAGATCCCAAACAGACGCAGGATGTTGGGTGATTGAAAGCGATTCATCGTATCGGTTTCCTTTTTGAAAATTGTTTCCACCTCAGAACTGTTGAGGAGAAGAGACGTGATGGAATGAGAAGAACATTTTAACATCTTCAATGAGTTTATGTCTGAGTAAACACCCTATATTATTGGGTGTATGTATGTTGATTTCACTGATGATCATTTGTTTCTGCTTCGAGTTCCACCGGAAAAGGAAGTTCCTGCCAGAAAAATGAAATCATTTTGCTTTGATTTGCAGGTGGAGCAGCAGCTGACTCCAGACCAGAAGTTTGCATGTGTCAAAGTGTCCTTAGGCAAGACACTAAACCCCACAATGCTCCAATGATTATAGCTTGCTGCCTTGCATGGCAATGGAGCCATCATCTGCATGTGGATGTGTGCGTATTGGACTTATAACTGTTGAGAAATTTACACCTAAATAAATATAGAAAGGCATTTAAAAGTGTGTGCTATTCACCCCATAGTTGAGCACCCACCTTGAGACTTGGCCCGTGTTGAGGTATTTCTTAATGACCACAGGGAATCCTTGAAACTCTCCCTTGTAGTTCTCTGCAGACTCGGTTATCAGGAACGGCTTTTTGGGAAAGTCTGGGATAAATTTTAGCTCAGAAAGTTGTATCTTCCGAATTTCCTCATAGGGCATTTTCTGCATCTTCACTGAAAACAAAAAAAACAAACAAACAAAAAAATCAACAAAAGAAATAAATGAAAGATTTCTTCACTGGATCCATAAAGAAATAAAGGCTTCTTTATCAGTGTAAGGTACAACTTAATGGTAAAATTTCTCAAGAAGCTAAAATAAAACAAATCCTCTGAGGTATGTGAGCACAAGGATTGACAGAATTAAATTCCCAAATTACCTTTCTCCTTTGCAAGTTTAATGTTGGTTAATTTAATAGATATTCAGTTTCTGTCACCAAAGCTCGATCTCCTGCGTTTGGGTCCTCTGTCACCTATTCCTGACAATTGGAACTTAACATGCTAATTGTATTTAACAGTCAAAATAAGAACTTGATTGCAGTCCCTGGTTATGGAAACTCAGGGCCAAAAGTTAAATTTCCTCCTGGTTTCTTTTTCTAATCAGATGTGAATCTCAATAAGACGTTGACCTGTTTTGTATTTGGCAGATGTAAAGCATAGCTCTGTCTTGCTCACACTTGACAAGGACGATTAAAGTCAAACCAGGAACTTTTCACATTGTGATGGACTCTGTTCTGTTTATGTCACAAATTACTGGCTTTTTCATGAGGTTTGTCCACTTTTGAAGGACATTTTCTGAAATGAACACCTTGGAGAAAGCTTCAACTCAGAACTCGTTGGATGTCATCAAGCTTCATATACTCACAGATGGTGAGAATTTCGGTCACATCACTCTGCATAGCAGTCATCATTTCCAGCAGCTCTGAGGAGTAAACAGTGAAGGTGAAACCAAGAACAACATTTTCTCTGCTTTATAAGACAGTTGAATTTTAAATTTCCTAAATAAAACTTATAGAAACTGGGTCTCTGAACAATTGACTATGCATTAGAACTGGACTGGGTGACTCCTCCCACTCATGTTCCAAACAGGAAGTACCTGCTGGCTCCAAGAAGCCAAAATCCCATAGACTTCTATAGCGAAATACAGTCAATTCTTGCTCTAATAGTTTTTTATTCCGTTTAAGTGGTAGATATTTGGCCTACCAACAACCTCACTCCTGATTAGCCGGAATGGTTGTCATCGTCTACGCAGACCAACCAATCATTGCTTACGGTCGACAACTGACTTCAACACAGTGGTGTCAAGGTTACAGAAATAAGGCAACTGAATTGACTTTGCTCCGTTGGAGCTGGAGGTAAGCCATTTTCTATGGGCGACTTCACTTGCTCCAGTTCTCATATACAGTCTATGCTCTGGACATCAATCTTTAAAACATGTTCATTTTAAATAATCCCAGCACTTTATTGGTAATGCATCAGGGACAAGAAAGGAACAATAAATATCATAAGTGAACTGGAAAGCATCAAATGCACATTTACTCACCCTCCTCATCCTTCTTCCTGTCTTCTTCATCCTGCTTCTTTTGAGCAACAAGGTCAAAACCTCCGCTGACTGCAGCGTCGTGCTGCACATTCAGAGCTAAATTAAGAGCCTGGAAGGCATCGTTGAGCCTTTCATTCACATGGTTGAACTCTTCCTCATAGTAACCCTTTCTAATGGCACGTTTGATCCAGTTTGAAGATGCGTGTTTTTCCAGGAGAGTCTTCGTTGAGGCCAGAGTGACTGTGAGATCCTCGATGATGCACTTCACATTTTCAGCCTCCACAACCTTCTTTTGGGTTTGAATGGAGCGAATGATCTTCTCCAAGGCTTTGACTCGGTGGCAAATGCGCTGACTTTGGTGTTTATTGGCCTTCACCTCCTTAACCAGGTCATAGATGCATATGACATCTGACAGGATGGACTTTATGCTGTCCATGGCTGAATAAAGAGAAGAAACAACATGTAGTTCAAAACATGAGAAAACAATAAACATCAACTGATGAGATACATTTATGAAATGTTGTTTTGACAGCTCAAACTTGGATCTAAGAAAACAACAGTAGCTTCATCCAGAGGCTCACTTCTTGAACAACCCCTGCTCGCACCAAAACTAACATCACTTCATCGCGACGACAAAACCTAAAGCTTGGTTTGCTATGAAGAAAAGAGTTTTTGGATTCCTGATGGACAAGAAAGTTGCTGGTCAGCAGCTCAATTCACCTCAAAGACTAAAAGGAAAAAAAACAAACCTATAGTTTTGCAGAAATGTAGACAGTCACTGTACGCAGAAATCTCGATCAGTGTAAAATAACTGCAAGTTCAGCTGTTTTAAGCAGCTATAAGCTCCTCCCTTTTTGTTCAAGACTGTGTGTTCTTTCTGACTGTTCAGCCCTCTGGCACTAATTCCACCCCTGAATGATTTCAGTTTCTTTATGTGTCAGATGTTTTTCACCTGAACATTGATATTAGAAAAAAAGGTATGAACATGTTTGAGTCTTGTGCTGTCTTGATGACTCCACTCCCAACGTTAACATGCCTACGATAACACAAAGGTTAACAAAACTGGTTGAACAGTTTGCAGGAGCCGAAATACAAGCGTTCTGAGTGTTTTTGACCTTCAAGGAAGGGTCTCTGTCTGAAATATGAGGGGTTTTGCATGCTCTCCTCTTACCCTAAACTATTTTTGCATATTTGGTAAAATGCTTTATTCGAGTAAAAGTGTCTGAAACCTGAAAACAAAAGTTCTCTGGCTTTGTAAGCGAGACAGCTGAATTACAGAAGTCGTTCTTCTTTTACTCTCACATCAGGGACCATGATGTGAACTCTTCTCAATAGTAAAAACAGTGATGTATGGCATTACCTAAAAAAAAGCATAAATAGATTACATTTTTAAAACAAAATACCTACTTCTTTCTGTTTTCGGTACATGACCGCGCAATCATTGCTAGTTGGGACAGTGGGCTATTGTTTTCATGGAAATAGCTGAGAATTTGGTGTTTACATGATGTCTTACCAAGAGTCACTATAAGTGGTGTTAAGGCACAGGATTTGACGGCCATATCATGGGTCAAAATTGTAGCAGAGCAGCAAAGGAAACTGAGAGAACTTTGAATGGAAGCTTTGGCTTTTATTTTGACAACACCACAATAACAAAACTAGAGGGAAGTGATCAGTCTCTCCCTCATTCTCACTCAAGGTACAGCAAGAAGTAAAACACAACAGGCCAAAATAGCAAATGGAAACAGTGTTAAACGGTCAGACAACAAAACACATGAATGAAAACCCAAACTTAAACCCAATTCTAACCAGACAGGCAAAAGAAATGGTTACCCACAATTCCTTGTGCTGCCAGATCTGACAGCAAGCCCAACGTGCCTGCAACCATCACTACATAGCCCCCTTCTAAGGGGTCAGCCGTCCTCGGCAACCCCACCATCAACCACAAAGTCATTCAGATGAGCAGGACGCCAGCGTGAACGCACCGGTCGTGTACAGTCATTAAGGCTGCACTTGGTTCTTGTCCATTTGGGTCCACATTGGCAGGTTCACCTGCTGTTTCAAAAGTCTGTGGAAAGAGGGGGTTGTATGGGGCCAGTCGGTCCTGATGAAGCACCACAGTGCGTCCCTTGCCCGGGACACGCACGCTTGAAAGTCTAACTGTTATAAAGTTTTGTAGTTTAAGTAGGAATTAAACATGCTTTACTATCAATAAAATGTTTTTTAATAAATGTAACGAAGTTCCCTTTGTTTCATAAACTAATGTTTAAAACAGAAAGCTCTAGAACATCCTGAACGCAGCTTTGGCTGCATGTTTTATTCCTCTGAAGATGATCGTTGTCTCACTGCTCCAGCTGGGCCACCACCAAGCGCAGTTTATCCATGAGCACTGCAAGAAAAAGAAACGAGAGTCATCACAGGTCGATCGTTTTCTTCATCCCTACAAAAGACCAGCGTCAGGACGAAGAAGGGTCAAGTTACCACCAGCTGACGGTCGGTCAAAGCTGTTGTAAGCCCGGCAGGCGTTGATTATCTGCTGGAGACTTTCAGGGCAATCGGGTGGAAGTGGTTCTTGACATTTTTCCATGTACACTTTTTGATAAATGTTCTTATCTAAACCTGAAAGACCAAGAAAAACAACATCAAGTCAATTCAATTTATAAAATACCTGTTCACAATGGAAGCTTAAATAGGTAGTACAGACAAAGCATAGGTGTACAGCAGAACTGACTAAAGTATTTCTCTTATCTTTGACCAGTTGAGCAGAAGGTAAGCAGAAGATGAGCAAACATCTACCACCACAAACCTGCCTGATGAAGCACCACAGTGCATCCCCTGCCCGGGACGCGCACCCTGTAAACCACATCTGACAGTCGGTGCACCACCTCACCTGGTCCCTGCCAATGGCTGCTTAACTTGGGAGAAACTCCTTTTTTTTGTTCAGGGCAGTAGACCCATACTCTGTCTACAGGTGCAAACTCCTGTCCCCGGCACCCGACTGTCATATAGCCCCTTCGCCGCTTTCTCCCTGCCGCCCAAGCCTGTGCGCTGCAGGTGAACTCGTGGATTTCATACAGGCGGTCCTTGAGTCGGCGACAGTAATCCATTTCGCTTCCATTGCAGATCTTGGATTCAGGTGGCGCCCCAAACACCAAGTCCACCTGTGTCCGGAGCTCCCGTCCAAACATAATTGCTGCAGACGTGCACTGGCTTGACTCCTGAATGGCAGTACGATAGGACCAAAGAGGCAGAAAACGGTCCCAGTCCCGCTGGTGGCGACTGGTCAAGATGGCCAGCTGCGTGGCCAAGGTGTGGTTAAAACGTTCCACAAGTCCGTCACTTTGAGGATGAATTGGGGTGGTTCTTGTCTTGTGCATTCCCAAGCGACAGCAAACCTCGCTGAAAACCTGAGATTCAAAGTGTCTGCCTTGGTCGCTGTGGAGCTCAGTTGGTGCCCCAAAGCGAGTGAACATTTCTTCGACCAGTTTTTCAGCAGCGCTCTGATCCGGGACCGCATATGCCTCAGGCCACTTGGTGAAGTAATCCACCGCTACGGTGATATAGCGGTTCCCTGCTTCGCTCACTGGAAATGGAACCAAGACATCCACCCCGACCCTTTCCATTGGGGCCCCTAACAGATACTGCTGCAGCAGTGCCCTTGACTGCTGGGATGGTCTCTTCCGTGCGGTGCAATCATCTCCACATCTCTGCGGCATCCGGGCCAGTAGAATTGCCCCCGCAGACTACATAGAGTTATTCATTCCCAAAGTGGCCCGCCCCATGTGAGCCATGAACCAGTTGAAGGACCTGGGAGCGGGTCGCTCGGGGCACCAGGAGCTTAAGGATATCCTCCCCTCCACCGCCGGTAGAACACCTCGTTGTGAAGCTCAATATTATTCCACTGCGAATAGTAAGACTTCAGTTCTGGACTCTGTGCTGCAATCTTATTCCACTCAGGCCGTTGTCCCACCTCCAGCCAGCTTCTCACTTGAATCAGCACTGCATTGTTCTCTTGCTGCTGCGTTAGTTGCTCTGGGGACAGTGGAGTGACACTTTCAGTGGTTAATACAGCCACAGTCTGGATCTCACTGTCTTGCTCCTCCTGGCGGTGACAGTAGCGGCATTCTGCTGTCAGACAGGGCTGTCTGGAAAGAGCGTCAGCATTGTTATGGTGACGCCCAGCCCGGTGCTGGATATCAAAGTCGTAACTTTGTAAAGTCTCTAGCCAACGAGCTACCTGCCCTTCTGG
The DNA here is from genome assembly GCA_003999625.1 of Oryzias javanicus. NCBI lineage: Eukaryota > Metazoa > Chordata > Actinopteri > Beloniformes > Adrianichthyidae > Oryzias > Oryzias javanicus. The sequence goes on from CM012448.1 coordinate 5,644,345, forward strand.
CTGTTTGAAACTCAGAAGCCAAGTCAGGGAGGCGTGATCAGTTCGTAGAGTGAAATGGCAGCCCTGCAGGTACGGCCGAAATGTTGCACCGCTAGGATAAAGGTCAGCAGTTCCCGTCGAGTGACGTAGTAATTCCTCTCAGCGCGACTCAAGGCAAGGCTAAAATAACCCACCACTTGCTCTCCATCTTCTCCCCGCTGCGACAGGACTGCTCCAATTCCAGTGTTGCTGGCGTCCATGTCAACAATGAAGGGGCAACGGGGGTCTGGGAACGCCAAGACCGGTGCTGCTGTGAGAGCTGCCCTGAGTTGGTCGAACCCAGCAGCAAAGGACTCAGTCCACCTGAACTTCTGTCCCTTATTTGTTAGTTCGTGAAGAGGGCTAGCAATGGTAGCGAAGCCTCGGATGAAACGCCGGTAATAAGACGCCAACCCAAGAAAGCTCCAAATCTCACTGACATTCATGGAGGTGGGCCAGTCTCTCACCACTGCCACCTTGGCTGGGTTGGTGGCCACTCCCTTAGCGCTGACCACGTGCCCAAGGAACTTAGTCTCTTTGGCAAGGAGGTTGCACTTAGCTGGGTTCAGTCTTAGTCCGGCCTGTCGGATTGAAGCGAACACCTCCTGCAGGTTCTTTAGAGCCACCTCAAACTTGTCTGCATGCACCAGCAAGTCATCCAGATAAATGATGCAACGGTCCCGGGACACACCCTTTCCATCAGCCGCTAAAACGTGGCTGGTGCATTACAAAGCCCGAATGGCATCACCCAGAACTGCCACAGACCTTGTCCGATTGTGAAAGCTGTTTTCGGCTTAGCATCTGGGGCTAGCTCCACCTGCCAGTACCCACTTCTCAGGTCTAGGGAACTGAACCAGCTGGATCCTGTGATCCAGTCCAGAGCATCATTGATTCGAGGGAGGGGATAGAAGTCCTTCCTTGTGACACTGTTCAGGCGTCTGTAATCCATACAGAACTGCCATTCTCCATTTTTATTTTTCACTAAGACAGCTGGTGCTGCCCATGGACTATTGGAGGGCTCAATTACTCCAGCTGCAGCCATCTGACGGATCATGTCCTGTGTTGCCTCCCGCTTGGCGAGTGCAAGTCTATGTGGGCGCAGCCGGATGGGCGTAGCTGAGCCAGTGTCAATGTGATGTTGAACCAGCCCTGTCTGCGTACAATTCTCATCTTTGGCAGCAAAAATGTCCATAAAGTCTTTAAGGAGATCTGCAAGATTCTGGTGCTATTGGGGATCTAAGTCTTTGCTGCTACGTCGCAATAGACCATGCACTGCTTTCATTGTTTTTAGAGATGTGGTGTCATTCTGGGTTCACCATTCTTTATCCTTCCACGTTGAAGCGCTACGGTCTTGGTCCCGAGAGTGATGGTTCCTCTGGCAGTATCAACACAAGCCCCCCAGCGGGACATAAGGTCAAGGCCAATTATGCACGACCTCGTAATATTGGCAAGCCAGAATTCATGCATTCTGTCCTGTCCTTCCGTCCGAATCCGCAGAAGCTTTCGCGCCATCAGCCCCGCTTTTTCTCCAGTCACAGTCATTAGTTGGGTGCCAGTTGGAGTCCATGAGCAAGGGAGAGAATCAGTGGTGTCTGGCAAAACACCCTGCTGTACAAGAGAGATGGTAGATCCGGTGTCCAGTGTCCACCAGAGCTTGACAATGTTGATCCTCCAGCTGACAGCTCAAGTAAAGTCCTCTGGTATAACCAAAACCTCCAACCAGTGTGCATCGGCCCTATAGTGTGCGTTTGGCGGGTGGGGCTGGAGCGCTCCGCGGTACACACGTGTCCCGAACCGTGGCCTCTGTTCCGTACGGACCGCAGATTATCCGTGATCCGTTACACCCCTAGTAATTATTGATTTGTGCGTAACTTTAGATTTGTGCGTGAGTAATTCTTGATTTGTAACTCATACATATGTGCATAAGTACAAAAATGATCAAATTAGAAATAATCCAAAATTTAATTTACACATGCACAAATTAAAATTACAATAGCTTGAAATTAACTACAAACCTTTAAAAAAAATGCACAAATCACTTGTTACATACATGCAAAACCCCATTTATGTATGGATCTGATTTGAAAGTCTTTTCATGTCTCAGGAAATGAAAAGATTCATCTGTAAGTGATGCATTTAATAGGAATTATACTGTTTTATCTCCATATTATTTTTTCCCACTACATCTGACTCATTCTTGACGCATGACAAATCGCTTAGTCAAAAATACATCCGCTTCTTTCTTATTAGGGCCTTTCAGAGAGAACTATATCCATACATATGATCATATATTACCTTTAGAACACACACAAAAAAATTACAAAATATTTGTTATTTTTGTGAGTTTTTTCCTACCCGAAAGTAAAACAATTCAATTCCTGAGACTCCACGCGCTTTTGTGTGTGGTTATCGCCAATTTCATGTTGTCATCCTTCGGCAGTGTGTCTGCATTTCTCCCACAAAATTAATTCAAAACATCTTCAAAGATGAATACGTATACCATATTTCTACCTTCAGTAGGCTCAGCCATCTCCACACTGGTTCACGTCTGCATGACTGTGCCTGACTAGGGATGAGTGGTGGGGAGTGTCTTAAAGGAGCCCCGCGTCTAAAATAACAAACATCTGTTTTAGTTGGAATTTAGAAAAGACAGGATACAATTGGAAGATATACGTTGTTGTTTATCTAAAATGAAAGTTTTTTTTTTTTTTACTGATCACTGATAGATCTGTGGAGAAATTGAGTGTTAGACTGGGGACGGTGCTGTCAGAGTAGACTCTTTCTGAAAAGGGCTGTCCCACACTGTTACGTCCGATCTTGAGGACCCACTCGTTTTTGTGGGTGCTGTTGAGAGTGCAGGTTTTTAGAGGATTACTCAGAAATGCATGAACAGATCAAAATACCACTTTGGGGTTCTTTATGGTGAAGAATGAACAGTAAAAAACATTTAGAAGCTTAAAAAGTTGTTTATTCATGGTATGGCCCCTTTAAAGCTTTAGGACATTGAAACCCTCGAGTTAGCAAATACAAGTGTTCTTAGAAAGTTTTTCTTGTCGCAGAAAAAGATCCAGCTAGGAAACAGGAAAGCCTTTGACTTTGACAGAAAAAAAAAAAAACGGAGTATTTACACCTAATATGGATGAGGAGAGGTGGCTGCTAAGAAACTTGCTCAAATTGTGGATTTATATTTATGATTATATTTAGAAAATACCAGTTCAGTGACCTTTATGGAAGCATTTTTTTTTAAACTGTCCATCACACCGTAAAACTCGAACAAGGCTGAAGATGGTATTTGTAGTGTATTACGCCGGGGTCACACTGGATGCGGAAGCACCGCGTAGCGGAGCGGAGAGGAGTCCGCGCTGCTTCCGCTCCACTCTGTAGTTCACACCAGACGCACATTTTTCCGCGGCGGTCCACAGACGCTTTTGCTAGAGATTTTTTTGTTTTTGCCATCATGGTTGATAATTTCATAATCTAAAGACATTAACCCATGTTTCTGCTAAGAATAACTGCTCTCTGCTGTTCTTTTACACCCAAAACCCTGCCCCCGCCCACCCGCTTTGTCGGCCAACTGTATTGATCTGTGTGCGCGCGTGTGTGCGTCTGTGTGTGTGTGTGTGTGTGCACGCGCTCGCAGGTGTGTGTGTGGGGGGGTAAATTAATAAACTAAAATTATTAACCCATATTTCTGCTAAGAGGAGCTGCTCTCCGCATCTCTTTTTTTTCTCCCAAAAACCAGCAGCCCCACCCACCCGTTCTGGAGTCTGCTCACTGCGTTGATCCGTGCGCGCTCGTGTCTGTCTGTGTTGTGTGTGTTTTATAAATATTACCTTCTGTTTCTGCTAAAAGGAGCTGCTCTCTGCCTCTCTGTTGTGGTTTTTTTAACACCTGAAACTCTGCACCTGAGTCTGCCCACGTTGATCTGCGTGTCAAAAAAAAAAAAAAAGGCTGCATGTCTGTCTATTTTGTGTGTCTCTGTGCTCGCGCATGTTTGCGTGCCAGTTGTGATTGTATGTTTATATCCATGTCTACAGCTTGTTAAGACACAAAAACATGATCGCATTTGTCAATTGCGGCATTTTATTGTGAAAAGCTGGTTATATTTTGAAAAGAAACCGGATTTTCTCATGTAAATCGATGCAACTTCCTGCCAGAATTGATGCGGAATGCTCGCGGCTCGCGCACAAAATAGGTCAGATGCCAAAAGTAACCGCTGCACCGTGCTTCGCTCCGCGCCTGGTGAGAACAACGCCATAGGATAACAAGGGCGCCGAATGGAAGCAGACTCTGTTCTACGCCGCTTTGCGGCGTTTCCGCGTCCAGTGTGAATGGGGCGTTAGAAGTGTTATACTCTTTATGTCCAACAGGTTTCGCTGTAGCTTTATCATTATGGTATTTCTGTGTTGTATAAGATAGCAGAATAAACATGGTGGAATGAAAATTAGACTGAAAACTATTTTCTATTTTATTTATATGTTTTAATGGTTCCCCTTTGAAATTTAGTTAGAATGTTAGAAATAACAGTGTGGGTCCTCGGCGAAGAGTCTTCGTGCTACTACCAAGTTATGTGGCCAAAAGGGGGCTCAGGTCCCCGTGTACCAGTCCCTAGCCTGGATAAAATGTGTCACCTGTTTGATGCAGTGAAAAGTGATTCAAACACAGTATTTCCTAAAGACGCTGCTTCAGTCCCTTCAGTTGTGTTTGTGAAAAACATTCTTTCAGTAACAAACACCAAGTGTTTGCTTTCTATTTGTAATTAAAGTTTCGCATATATTTTTTCATTTCACTTTGCCAACTTGGGCCACACAGACATGTTAAGAAGCTCAAATAACATGACTTTTATTGGAGGGGGGCTTTAAATCTTTAAAATAAAGCCACTGTCATCAGTTTTTGATATATGAAGTTTTAAGGTCAGAAAGAGGTTCAGGTTTACAATGTATGGATGTGAAGACCAAACATTTCTACAGAGTTTTTATTTAAGTTCAAAAGTGACAATTGTTTGAAAAACAACTGAGAACTTCACCAACATGAACACAACAGTGTAAGACCCTCATGCCATTCATCCAATCTCCATAATTATCAATAAAATGTAAAGAATTTCTTCTTCCTTAAAGCTGGATTTACAGTTTTAAAGAAACCGGCAGGGCTAGGTCTTTATAGTTAGTTTCTCAGATAAAAGTGCAGACTGGAATAAACCTGTTCTCAACAGTAGGTTTGAAAGTCCAACTGTTATAAAGTTTTGTAGTTTGAGTAAGAATTGAACATGCTTTAATAACAATAAAATGTTTTTTAATAAATGTAACAAAGTTTCTTTTGTTTCATAAGCAAATGTTTAAAACAGAAAGCTCTAGAACATCCTGAACGCAGCTTTGGCTGCATGTTTTATTCCTCTGAAGATGATCGTTGTCTCACTGCTCCAGCTGGGCCACCACCAAGCGCAGTTTATCCATGAGCACTGCAAGAAAAAGAAACGAGAGTCATCACAGGTCGATCGTTTTCTTCATCCCTACAAAAGACCAGCGTCAGGACGAAGAAGGGTCAAGTTACCACCAGCTGACGGTCGGTCAAAGCTGTTGTAAGCCCGGCAGGCGTTGATTATCTGCTGGAGACTTTCAGGGCAATCGGGTGGAAGTGGTTCTTGACATTTTTCCATGTACACTTTTTTATAAATGTTCTTGTTATCTAAACCTGAAAGACCAAGAAAAACAACATCAGATCAATTCAATTTATAAAACACTTGTTCACAATGGAAGCTTAAATACATAGAAAAGAGTACAGACAGAGTGTAGGTGTACAGCAGAACTGACTAAAGTATTTCTCTCATCTTTGAACAGTTGAGCTGAAAGTAAGCAGTAGATGAGCAAACATCTACCACCACAAACCTGCCTGAACAGGCTTAGTCTCGCTCCACGCCCACAATCTCATACCTGAACGTTAGTATAAACTAGTAAACCTGGAGGGCTCTGGCAGTCACTGTTTCAGGTCTGAGCAGGACCCTGATTATTGTGCGTTTTATTAATCTAAACATTGCACAGGTGTTTCAAAAAGACTCACCGTCAAATGGTTTCTTCCGAGTTGCAATTTCCCACAGAACAATCCCGACACTGAAGGAAAAGAAGGAGAGGAAGCGTTTTTGGTAAATAAAGCTTATTATTTATAGTTTTAAAATTCTCACTTTGAAAGATAGCAGGGGGTGAAGAAGAATACAGCCGAAAAAGAGGACAAAACAATTGGTTTGGAGAAGCGTGCTGTGTTGTGGGTTTTTTTTTTCTCAATGATTTTTTATTTTCACTGGTGTTCATGGCAGACATGAAATCCTGTCCACCTTCATCCACATTTGTCATTGGAGGGATAAAACGTCAATGTAAGCCTTGAGTCATGTGGACCCCATAAGAGAGCACAAGGGTTTAGGGGAGAAGGGGTGTGTCTTGAAGTTTCTTTAAGGCTGGAACATACGATTGACTTGCGTGTGGTTAGTGTATCACACTAATCTACTCTTTTCTAAAGACAAGCCTGTGCATACGGGACGCGCAAGGAGTGCACACCTTTCATTTGAACAACCCTAATGGGCTCCTTGCACAGTGCAGGATTCAGGGGGGTTGAAAAAAAGAGGAATCTATAAATCATGCCTGGGTCTCAGCACCTCCTGGTGGCTGGAGGAGGTCACTACGTTGACTTACCTGATCCTGCTTGTTCTCTGCAGTCTCAGAATACACAAGTACTGTCAACTGCGCCTATCCTCAGAACCACCAAACCTGACACAAGGGGCTTATCATGCTCATTGTCTATGACACGTGTCAAAGTCAAGGCCCAGGGGCCAGATCCGGCCCTCCAGAACCTTTTCTTTTATTGTTTTTAATGGCCCGATATTATCTTGCGCTAATTTCTAACTTGTATAATTATGACAAAATATATTTTATGGAGGATAAAATATTGAAAAAAAATTGATTTATAAATTGATTTATTCCGGAATAATATTCTCGGCTTTTTATTATTTATAATTATGTTAAAAATGTAAGGTTTTTTAAAGTTTTTAAATCGGCATTTTGCTAGTTTTTTGGACTATTTTGGAGTTTACCAAGATTTTTTAGGCTATTTTTGAGTTTAGCTAATATTTCGAGGGGTCTCTCGTCACACAAAAGATGGTGTCAGAGTAAATCTGTAGCGAAGGCGGAAAACTTTAGCCGGTGGCGTAAGAGGAAATTTTTTCAACTTTAGGAAACCCTTTCAAAATTCTATTTTAAAACCTTTACAGATGTATCAACTTTTAAGCTTGAGAATGTAAATAATCTAACCTTTTTTTTCTCCATGAATAGGTTAATCAGAGCTACGAAATGCCGTTTTTTTTTTCTGTGACAGAGAGGCAAAAAAAACGGCAAAAAGGGTCGATAAAACAGAGGAAAAAGGTCAAAAGCTTAAAACTATGTTTTTGTTGCGGCTGGCTCCGGCAGGGGGAGGGAATTTTAGCTATTGATTTTCAGGCGCCATTTTTATTTCTCTTGAATATTTCAGCTACATGCTAGCTGTTTTGGCTAATTGAAGCTTTTCTTTTTAAGTTTTTTAGTCTGTTTAGAAATTAAGCTAATATTTACACACCAGCTGTTTTGGCTAACCTAAGTTTTTTATTTTTATTTATTTTGGCCAATTTGGCATTTAGCTAATATTTTAGCTTGCTACCAGCTTCAGTGTTTTCAGCAACTTGCTTTAGTGATTCAGCTATCAGTTTTAGTGTTTTTAGCTATGAATTTATTCTTCAGCCATCAGCGCTAGCATCTTCAGCGGCTAAATTGAGCTTACAGCATCCACACTAACATTATCGCAGATAATACTATATATCGAGTTCATAATTATGTAAAAAAATATGTTTTTTAAGTTTTAAAATGTTAGTTCTACTATGTTCAATACATGTTTATCCTGTTCAGCCCACGACCTAGGGTGTGTTTTGGATTTTGGCCCCTGTGTGATTGAGTTTGACACCCCTGATAAGACTATATTCCCTGTGGGGATACCAGTACAGATTCTTCCATTTATGGTTTATGGTCTGGGAAAAGTTGCAGTCTTTGATCCTCACCTGTAGATCTCACTGGCTTTGCTTATTTTGAAGTGTTCCAGCATTTCAGGGGCATAGTAGCACATTGTGTTTTCCTGTCCATCTTTTTTCACAGACTTTTGAAGCGATGTCTCTGTTTTTGAAAGCTCAAAGCCTCCAAGCTGAAAATGACAGAAAAGGTTTTTAGTTCAGATCTTCATGATGCTTCATATCCCAGCTTGCTTTGGTTCAGCGGCTCACCTTGATTCTGTAGGCTTCATCCACCAGGAATTTGCTGCTGCTGATGCTTCCATGAACCTTGAAGTTTTCTTCTGTCTGGTGCAGCCTGAGATCAAACGTTTCTATTATCTTTCTCTGCAGATAATTCGTGTCCATTTCATCTGATGCTTTGATCAGTGTTTCATGTAAAGGCTTACAGAATTTGAATATTTTAGCAGTGATTCAGAAGGAAGCTCACCTATAGATTCCCTGCGCCACATCAAGGCACATGCGAGCTTTCCTGCTCCAGGACAGCTCACAGCCCGAGGCCAGAACGTCTCGAAGGCTTCCTTTCTCGCAGTTCTCCATGACGACCAGGAACTCTGCCTGTGGAGCTGCAGACACTCAGACCCATTAGACCAGTGGTCCCCAACCTTTTATTAGGCCATGGACCGGTTTAATTTGGGCAATATTTTCACGGACCGGTCCGAACGTGGCCAAATATGGTATTTTTAAGCTTCTGGTATATGAAAAATCTATTTTTTTTTATTTCAAAAGTCTGAAAATATCAGAAGATATTTTTATGCGGATCATGAAAATTCAATGAAACAAAGTTGTTGATTTAAAAATATGCATAAAAGAAACATTACAAGATTTTTTCCCCATATAATGTATTTTTCACTCTCAATCCAGACTCAGATCATATTTTGTCTTTACAGTAAATCCTCATTCGTTGGGTTTTTTAACACAAAGAAGCATTATCTGTGCCAAAGTTTCTGAATAAATGTCTACCTAATTCAGCCTTGCTATGAGAAAATTCTCAAATATCCCTTTTACGAGTTTCCACAAATATGCAACTTTACTTGATTGAATGTTCATTCTCCGTAAAAATTTCTGTGACGGATTTGAACTCTTAACTTTCCCTGTAACGTCAAAGCGAAGACTAACAACAGGACCCTAGCTTCAGCTACGTCTGACTTTTAGGTGTGACGGATAAATAAAGGAAAAAATGACGCAGCCGTCGTAAAACTAGTATTTTCTGAATATAATGTAAACGTGAATCCATCGTGTCTCCAACTTTATTCTCTGCGTGTCTGAAACAGTCGAGTCTGTCACTGCTTTAAACCTTTGCTAGTGAGATACAGGCCCCGTGAGGAGCTAATGAAGAACTTACAGTTTTCATTATTGATGCAGATCCCAAACAGACGCAGGATGTTGGGTGATTGAAAGCGATTCATCGTATCAGTTTCCTTTTTGAAAATTGTTTCCACCTCAGAACTGTTGAGGAGAAGAGACGTGATGGAATGAGAAAAACATTTTAACATCTTCAATGAGTTTATGTCTGAGTAAACACCCTATATTATTGGGTGTATGTATGTTGTATTGATTTCACTGATGATCATTTGTTTCTGCTTTGAGTTCCACGGGAAAAGGAAGTTCCTGCCAGAAAAAAGAAGTCATTTTGCTTTGATTTGCAGGTGGAGCAGCAGCTGACTCCAGACCAGAAGTTTGCATGTGTCAAAGTGTCCTTAGGCAAGACACTAAACCCCACAATGCTCCAGTGATTATAGCTTGCTGCCTTGCATGGCAATGGAGCCATCATCAGCATGTGGATGTGTGCGTATTGGACTTATAACTGTTGAGAAATTTACACCTAAATAAATCTAGAAAGGCATTTAAAAGTGTGTGCTATTCACCCCATAGTTGAGCACCCACCTTGAGACTTGGCCCGTGTTGAGGTATTTCTTAATGACCACGGGGAATCCTTGAAACTCTCCCTTGTAGTTCTCTGCAGACTCGGTTATCAGAAACGGCTTTTTGGGGAAGTCTGGGATAAATTTTAGCTCAGAAAGTTTTATCTTCCGAATTTCCTCATAGGGCATTTTCTGCATCTTCACTGAAAACAAAAAAAAACAAACAAACAAAAAAATCAACAAAAGAAATAAATGAAAGATTTCTTCACTGGATCTATAAAGAAATAAAGGCTTCTTTTTCAGTGTAAGGTACAATTTAATGGTAAAATTTCTCCTCTGAGGTATGTGAGCACAAGGATTGACAGAATTAAATTCCCAAATTACCTTTCTCCTTTGCAAGTTTAATGTTGGTTAATTTAATAGATATTCAGTTTCTTTTTCTAATCAGATGTGAATCTCAATAAGACGTTGACCTATTTTGTATTTGGCAGATGTAAAGCATAGCTCTGTCTTGCTCACACTTGACAAGGACGATTAAAACCAAACCTGGAACTTTTCACATTGTAATGAACTCTTTTCTGTTCATGTCACAAATTACTGTTTTTTTCATGAGGTTTGTCGACTTTTGAAGGACATTTTCTGAAATGAACACCTTGGAGAAAGCTTCATGGCAAAAATGGACGATATACTCACAGATGGTGAGAATTTCGGTCACATCACTCTGCATAGCAGTCATCATTTCCATCAGCTCTGAGGAGTAAACAGTGAAGGTGAAACCAAGAACAACATTTTCCTTGCTTTAAAAGACAGTTGAATTTTAAATTTCCTAAATAAAACTTATAGAAACTGGGTCTCTGAACAATTGACTATGTATTAGAACTGGACTGGGTGACTCCTCCCACTCATGTTCCAAACAGGAAGTACCTGCTGGCTCCAAGAAGCCAAAATCCCATAGACTTCTATAGCGAAATACACTGTCAATTCTTGCTCTAATAGTTTTTTATTCCGTTTAAGTGGTAGATATTTGGCCTACCAACAACCTCACTCCTGATTAGCCAGAATGGTTGTCAACGTCTACGCAGACCAACCAATCATTGCTTACGGTCGACAACTGACTTCAACACAGTGGTGTCAAGGTTACGGAAATAAGGCAACTGAATTGACTTTGCTCCGTTGGAGCTGGAGGTAAGCCATTTTCTATGGGCGACGTCACTTGCTCCAATTCTCATATACAGTCTATGCTCTGGACATCAATCTTTAAAACATGTTCATTTTAAATAACCCCAGCAGTTTATTGGTAAATATCAGAAGTGAACTGGAGAGCATCAAATGCACATTTACTCACCCTCCTCATCCTTCTTCCTGTCTTCTTCATCCTGCTTCTTTTGAGCAACAAGGTCAAAAACCTCGCTGACTGCAGCGTCGTGCTGCACATTCAGAGCTAAATTAAGAGCCTGGAAGGCATCGTTGAGCCTTTCATTCACATGGTTGAACTCTTCCTCATAGTAACCCTTTCTAATGGCACGTTTGATCCAGTTTGAAGATGCGTGTTTTTCCAGGAGAGTCTTCGTTGAGGCCAGAGTGACTGTGAGATCCTCGATGATGCTCTTCACATTTTCAGTCTCAACAACCTTCTTTTGGGTTTGAATGGAGCGAATGATCTTCTCCAAGGCTTTGACTCGGTGGCAAATGCGCTTACTTTGGTGTTTATTGGCCTTCACCTCCTCAACCAGGTCATAGATGCATTTGACAACTGACAGGATAGGCTCAATGAAGTCCATGGCTGAATAAAGAGAAGAAACAACATGTAGTTCAAAACATGAGAAAACAATAAACATAAACTGATGAGATACATTTATGAAATGTTGTTTTGACAGCTCAAACTTGGATTTGAGAACACAACAGTAGCTTCATCCAGAGGCTCACTTCTTGAATAACCCCTGCTCGCACCAAAACTAACATCACTTCATCGAGATGACAAAACCTAAAGCTTGGTTTGCTATGAAGAAAAGAGTTTTTGGATTCCTGATGGACAAGAAAGTTGCTGGTCAGCAGCTCAATTCACCTCAAAGACTAAAAGAAAAAAAACAAACCTATCGTTTTGCAGGAATGTAGACAGTCACTGTATGCAGAAATCTCGATCAGTGTAAGATGACTGCAAGTTCAGCTGTTTTAAGCAGCTATAAGCTCCTCCCTTTTTGTTCAAGACTGTGTGTTCTTTGACTGTTCAGCCCTCTGGCACTAATTCCACCCCTGAATGATTTCAGTTTCTTTATGTGTCAGATGTTTTTCACCTGAACATTGATATTAGAAAAAAAGGTATGAACATGTTTGAGTCTTGTGCTGTCTTGATGACTCCACTCCCAACGTTAACATGCCTAGGATAGCACAAAGGTTAACAAAACTGGTTGAACAGCTTTCAGGAGCTGAAATACAAGCGTTCTGAGGGTTTTTGACCTTTAAGGAAGGGTCTCTGTCTGAAATATGAGGGGTTTTGCATGCTCTTCTCTTACCTTGAACTATTTTTGCATGGTTGGTAAAATGCATCATTTTGGTAAAAGTGTCTGAAACCTGAAAGTAAGCCTGAAAACAAAAGTTCTCTGGCTTTGTAGGCGAGACTGAACTATAGAGTACGGTATAACATGAAAAAAAAGCATAAATAAATTACATTTTTAAAACAAAGTACATTCTTCTTTCTGTTGTCGTTACATGACTGCTCAATCATTGCTACTTGGGACAGTGGGCTATTGTTTACATGGAAATAGCTGAGAATTTGGAGTTTCCAGGATGTCTTTTGGAGCTACCAGGAGTCATTATAAATGGTGATAAGGCAGAGGATTTGACGGCCATATTATGGGGGAAAAATTTGGGAAATCTGTCACACACGCTATTGTTTGGTCAAAATTGATATTGTTGGAATGGCATGAGTCCATTCCACTGCCAGTCCACTGCCAGAGCACAGCTTAATCGCGTGTAAGCGCGTCCTCCTGCACTCAGCCACTAAACACACCTGTAAGCAGTGGTACACACGCAGACTGGCCAGGGAAATGTCCGTGTTGCAGTCGTGGACGAACGCGAAATTTCAGCGTCAAAGCGTGTTCGCTCCACGACCACTTCACAAGACCACCAGGCCGAGGGTTTCCATCTCCCCTCGCCAGGGATGGGGTAGGGGACAGAGGGTCAAAGGTCCCACCTTCCTTGTGTGATGCATGCGTGTTTGTTTGTTAGAGTGTATATTTTGAGGTGTTAGAGGTGTGTGTTCTACAAGGTGCAGTTCAAATTGGTGAGTAGGGCCTTGAAAGGATATCTCCTGATCGCTCACAGCGATGCCCCGTCACCCTCTCACCAACGGCCCTACATGTCTGTAGTGCTGTTAAAATTGGCGGAAAGGGCACTTAAAGGACATCTACTGCTTGCTGGCAGTGATGTCCAAGCACCCCCCCACCAAGGCCCTACATGTCTAAGGTGCAAATAAAACTAAGGGGAGGGGCAAACTCATGCAGCGGCCACTGGAGGGAGGGCCACTTGCAGGTAGTCCACCCCCAGCAGCATGCTGCAATACAACCGCCCTCCCCCTCAGCCTAATACATGTTTGTATGAGGAAGAGGGTAGGTTGGGGGCAGTTGGCTGACCCCCCGCCCCCCCCAGCGTTGGGACCAAGTTCACCCCAGCCCATGGGCACCACCCCCCGAGAGCCAACCCCCCCAGGCCCCGCACCTCCCACCCCCGCAAGGAGGGAGGAGCCAGTCCCAGGGACAGGTCCCAGCCCCCGCCCCCAAGCACCTCTCCCATGGGTGTACTGGGCAGGCATTAACAGGACCGAGGCGGCTGGACCAGCTGCGGCCCCCACCGAATTTTCAGTAGAGACCACAACATGCCAGACCGCCCAGGCCCCGTACCAAATGGGACCCCCTGCCCCCCACGGAAAGCCCCCCCACAGACGGGGCAAACTGCCCCCCCCCAAGACCCCGCGGCAAAGGCGGGCAATGGCAGGCTCCAGGGAGGTAGCCCCAACCCGCCCCAGAGCCAGAGAGGGAGTGATCCCAGCCCCCAGGTGCAGGCAAGCCGCCCCCCCGACGCAAGCGGCACCCCCCAGGAAGGGGCCCCACGCCAGCCCACCCAGCGCAAGCAAGAGGACCACCCCCCAGACCGAGCCAGACCCCCCACCCCACGGCACCCCCCGCCCCCCATCCAGACGCCAGGCCAGACCCCCCAACCAACAGAGCCCCCCCCACACCCCAGCCAGGCGCCAGAGAGCCCCGACCCCCGCCTACCAGCCCCCGCAGACAACCAAGACGCGGGGACACCCAAGCACCCCGCCCCTAAATCATGGACTCAGCAATTGGAGACCAGAGAGTCAGAGTTTCTTTATCAGTTGCTTTTAACTTAAATTATGAATATTTCCTGTTGAAAACTTGACATTTTTCCACTTTCTTCTTGAAATTGAGATCTACCGATATTTGTGTGCGTAACTCTTGATTTGTAACTTGTATCTGCATGTTTGCATGCAACTTTGGATTTTTGTGCTGTATAGGTTTATACTTACATCTTTTTAAGATGAAACATAGTGATGTTAGAGAATTTCAAACATGTTCAACAGAACTTTGAAGTGACTTAAAGTCCCTCTCAGCTCATGAGGTGCCTCTGCCTTTTCATGAAGTGGTAGCATCAAGTTCTAAATGTCCCCTCATCTGTCAGAGATGAGGAATGGGAATTACTGAGACATAAACTAAAAACCACTCTGTTTGAAAAGAAAAGAATAAACCAACGACTCACAATGAAAGTGATACTATTTTTTTTTTACCTTGGCCAAGTCGTCATAGTGATCTCGAAACAACTTTTGTTCCTTGTTATCAATCATCAGGTAACCACCAACCAGTTAATCCAGAATGCAGTTAACTGGAATATCCAGGTAAGTGCACATCACTCAAGTCCTCAGTTCATTTCCCCAGCTCCCTGTCAATTTTAAAATAGTTTAAACTTTTATGACTGTTGAAGCGAGAGTCCTCGATTCTGCTTCGTGTGGGTCTGGAGTCAGGAAACCTCAAAGAATAAGTCAGTTAGAGTTTGCACCACAGAAAGTTCAAACAAAGGGCAATGTCAGTTTCACCTTCGCGAAGGGAGACGGAGGACCAGTCACACAGCAACCAAGGCTCTCTCTGGTCACGTCCGTGGTCCTTCCGCAAGAAGCTGTTTTTATTGAGTTCTACATCATGCAAAAGCTGTCATCCAATCAAATTCATGCACGACAGATTGACCTTTTCTTACAGACAAAAAATGTGACTTTCTGGATAGCTTGTCATTTCGTGGCCTGTGTAGGCGAGCTCTCACTTCCTGTTTGAACCGTGTTGTTAGTTTCGCTCCATCGAGGACTTCCTTTTTTCTGTAAATTCCTCTGCTTATTTTTAAAACCACATGAAACTTACTTTGTAGGCCTTGTGACAAACATTTGGCCTCCTATTAATGTTTTTGAACACAGTTTAAACAATATTTTCCTTCATTCCCCTTTTGAAATCTTTTGAGATTTCACCATCCATAGTAAACACATTCCAACACCAAATAGCAAGATCAAAATAGAAAATGTAAAATATAAGAAGGTAAAACACTATGAAAATCCGAAAACAGCAAAAAACTTGAAAATGTTAAACCAACCCATTAAAAAGAAATAAACATATCTCCTAATGAAACCCCAAAATTTGTGAACCTGACAACTCTGAAAATGACACCAAAATACATTTCACTAATACTAAGAGCATGAGCTTGAAGCCTGCGGTTTTTATTGAGAAGCACAGCGTTGCGCACACAGCAGAGTGTATGAGAGACCTTCTGTTCTATTCTAGATCTGGTTCACCAGCTCATCTGAAATCAACACAGCATAAATCACAAAAATCATATACTCAGTAAATGGTGACAAAAATACACATCAAAGTAAGTAAGTAAAGTAAGAAATCAAAACCTTAAAAATATAGAAATACCCTGAGAAAACCTTGAACTAAAAAACCCTTTAAAAACCCAACTTGAAAGTTTCACCATCATCACTAAAACCCAATATAAAAATCTTATATGTAATAGCAAAAAGCATTCAGCCTGCGTGATTTATTCGATAAGCACAGCGTACAGCGGAGCACAAAGAATGCAAGAGGTCCCCCTTTTATTCTAGATCTGTAACCACATTTTTTACCTTATGCTGGGCACTGCTGGAAAGGAAGTTCACAATAACTCCAAAAAATCACTGTCACCATAACTATTGAGAAAACAATTAATAGAAACAACACTTCAAATGGCATAATAATTGATATACCTGCAAAAGAAAAGGTTAAGCACAGAAGATCACATATACTCCAAAGTATTTTTTTTTTACAATATCAGTGTCTCCTTTTTTTTTTTTTTTTTTTTTTTTTTTTTTTTGAGTTCAGTTCTTGATGTCTTCAGTGAGAGGATTAACTCTCACCTGAGTCCAACGAATGGCAAGAGCTTATGCTCGATTGCAACGCACTGGAACTGATGATGATCGGTGGGCCAGGTGATCTACGCGGTTGATCACCTGCCTTGCTGCTCCTTCCTCGTTCCTGTGGATGCAAGCGATGTCAATGTTTTTTTTTTTTTTTTTGTGTGTGTGTGGCTGCTCTTGAGCCACACGCTTTACTCCTCCTTCAAGGGGATTATTATGCCCTTATTCTCTGCTTGATGCTCCTCACGAGTGAAGCAGGGTGGCCCTGCTAGCTCCTCCTGCTCCAGAACTCGATTTATTTGATCCAGTGGTCGTGATGGGACTTCTGCAGGCGTACACTGGCTCCAGTGATACCAGCGCTCTCCTTTTCCTCTCAACCTGACGTTCTCTCCACCACCTCGAACGGACCGGTCCACCTGGGTTCGTTCCACTTCCTTTTCACCACCTTCAGCAACACCCAACGCACCTCCGGGTCTGCTCCTTCCTCCCCCTTTTCACCAGCGGTCGGTCTGGGCAACCTGGAAAGAGCTTGGAGTAGTTTGTTAAGTGTGTGATAGTGTACCTGATACGCTGGTCTGGCGGCGTGCATCTGCTGGCCTGGACAGGTTGCGTGTGGCCCTGGGTACACTCGACCTGTATGGAGCTCATGGGGTGTGTAATTATAGGCTCGGAAGACAGAACATCTAATTGACATGAGAGCTAGAGGTAACGCATCAACCCAGTTTAATTTAGTCTGTGCACAGATTTTTGCCAATTTGGTTTTGAGACTGGGGCTGATAAACTGTACCATACGCATGCTTCAGCCCTAAACATCTTTCCACTTCTGTCAGATCTTTTGCACGGAAGTGTGTGCCGTTGTCTGATCGGATTTTTCGAGGAAAACCGTGTCTAGGTATGTAATCGTTCACCAAGCATTTAATCACTGTTTTGCTGTCCTCTTTTCTCGCTGGCCATGCTTCTGGCCACCCTGAAAATGCGTCCACACACACCCAACAGATACCGGCAACCTTTGACTGGTTCAATCATGTCCGTGTAGTCAATGATTATTTCTCTACCAGGTGCAGTCACTTCCGGGAAATTCCAGATGTACTTTTACCCCTGGCTTTTACATTGTGCTCCCTGCACACCGTGCATTCAGAGAGGAAGTTCTCCACCATAGGTAACATATGAGGATGCCAACAGTGTCTGAGATTGATCATCATCTGTGTTCTCCCAACGTGACCTACTCCGTGTGCTTCCTGGAGCACACTCTGCTTCATTTTGAGAGGCAGTATAGGCCTGCCTTCTGGACCTCTCCACACTTTGTCTGGAGTTTGATATCCTCCTTTAGCTTTCCACACCGTTCTTTCCTCTGCACAGGCTTCCGCTTGTTCTATGCTGAGGTCCTCCATAGAGGGTGCACCTGCTTCTGTCCCCACCATCATACTTCCTGTCATGTAGCCTGCAGTCTCTTTGCAGCTTCATCAGCAGCTCTGTTTCCTCTTGCAATGGGGGTTTTCCCTGCATCATGTCCTTTACACTTTATGATCGCAACTTTAGCTGGAAGCTTTAACGCTTCAGCTAGAGTCTGCATTTCTTCTTTGTGTTTGATAGGTTTCTGTCCTGCTGTCAAAAAGCCTGTTCTTTGCCACTGAGGCAGTTCCACATGTACTGCACCCACTACATATGCTGAATCTGAAAAAATGTTGACCTCTTTTTCTTCTGACATTTGTAATGCTGCTACAACAGCTAATACTTCTGCTCTCTGTGCTCACTGCGATCCTTCTAGTTTTCCTGTTTTTATCGTAAATAGATGACCCTGTTGTTCCTCTACCACTGCATATGCTGATTTTAGTCCTTCTGTGGGATCGCGAAAACAACATCCATCTGTATATAGTTTCACAGCTCCTGGTATGGGTGTGGCTTCTAGGTCTGCTCTGACTTTATCTTCTTTTGCCACGAGGTCAGTACACACATGTGGGGTCCCTGTGGTGAATTTTTTTTTTTTTTTTTTTTTTTTTTTTTTTTTTTTTTTGCCATGTTTATTTTGTATGTGAACGTGATGTGTGGTGCTTCCAGTGCTTAGCTGAGCTTTTGCTGTCTGTGTGGTGCTAGAGTGAAGGCCTGTGAGTTGATGTATGCTACTACTCCGTGTGTTGTGAGTACTCTTAGTGGATGACCCATGACTAAGTGTGCTGTTTTCTGCAGGAGTTTGGTTATAGCTGCTGCATGTCTGGTGCATTCATGATGTCGTTTTTCCATGTTATCTAGCATTACGCTCGCGTACATTAACACTCTTCTTACTCCCCCCTTTTTCTGAAACAGGACACCGTTAGCTTCATGGCCTGTTTCAGAAACATCCAAGAAAAAAGGTTTGTGTGTAATCTGGAGTAGCGAGTTCTTGCTGCTGATGAGAGGTTTTGCTTCACTGTGGTGAAGTCCTCCTCAGCTTCAACGGTCCAGTTTAATTTAGCAGATAGGTTTCGCATGCCCTGTTCTTTAACCATGTCACGTAGAGGTGTGTTAGCGTGGCGTAGTTGGGGATGTAGGATCTGCTATATCCAGTCAGTCCCAGGAATGACAACTTGCTTTTCACTGTCTGCGGTTGAGGGTGCGAAAGGACAGCAGATCTATGTGTGGCGGACACGCTTGTTCCTGACTGTGATATAATGCGGCCCAGGAACTCAACTTGGCGTCTACAGATTTGAAACTTTTCGCGGCTAACTTTGTACCCGTGTTTAGCCAGATGTGATAACACTGTGCCTGTGGCAGTTAAACACTCGTTCTACTGTTGGAGCGTAATGCGAGGAGATCATCTACATATGGATGAGGGTGGCGTTTTGAGGCAGGCTCGCATGTGGATAGAGATTCTTTCAAGATTTGGTTAAAAAATTCCTGGAGAGAGCGCAAAACCCTGTGGTAGGCGGGTGTATCTCAGTTGTACACCCTGATATGTGAAAGCAAAGATGTCTCTACAGCGTGGATGCAGTGGGAGTGAGAAAAAGCGTTGGCTAGATCTATACAGCTAAACCAGCAATGAGAAGGTGAGATATTAGTTAGAGCAACGTATGGATTAGGTACTGGAACAGTGGGGGTTAATAGCACTTCGTTAATGGCTCTGAGGTCATGCGCCATGCGATATTTACCAGTATTCTTTTTCTCTACATGAAGTATGGGTGTGTTCCACTGAGAGTCAGGTGCGATAAACAAGTCTCCTGTTCTAATAGTCCATGTGTCACCTTCTATGTCAGTCTGGAAAGCGTGTTTGTAGGTGTCATCTTCTGTTCTGTCATAGTACAAAGTTACATGTAAGGGGTCACGAGGTGAAACGTAAGGCCCCAGGGTGGAGACCCAGGGTTTCCAAGACAGATAAGAGGACAACACGCCGCTCCCCTGTGGGGTCTCTGGTTGCAGTAGTCCCCAGTAAATGTCCACATGCTTTTCTGGTAGAGGGCTCAACAGGTATGCACCGGAGCTCGAACCCTGCGTGGTCGAGCAGGTGTAAGAGGTACCATTTTTCAGAGTCACTTGTAGTCCATCTGCGCCACAGAGAATAGTGGCTCCAAGTTTCATCAACAGATCTCGTCCCATGAGGTTGACAGGTGAAGCAGAAGAGAAAAGAAACTGGTGATCAACCGTCTGCGGACCCAGTGTGGTCAACAGAGGTTTTGTGAAAGGCAGAGTCTGTTCCTCCCCCGAGAAACCCACCACGGATGTTGTGCGTGTGGAAAGGGTAGCTGGTTTCACACTGTTCATGGTGGACCACGTGGCCCCTGTGTCCACCAGGAAAGGTTTGTGCTGACCCTCAATGTTCAGAAGCAGCGTGGGGTCTGCCGTGCCCCTACTGCTTCTAGTGCTCGGTGGGGAGCGTCATTGGTGGGAGGGGTCCCAAGCATTTGGGCCATCCCACTGTCCTGTAGGCATCTGGCGAGCTGGACCTCTGCCTCTCATCATCGGTCTCCCTCGAGGAGGCCCTCTCCCGTTGCCTCGTCCTCTGAACGGGCGGCTGGGTCTGCCTGACCCATACGGACAATCGCGTGCCCAGTGTCCAGGACTCCCACAGAGGAAGCAAACATCATTGCCCCTACCCAGCTGTGGTCCCCACTGAGCCCTCCCGGGCCTGGCTGTCCCATCCCCATAGACCCCTGCTGTGCGTACTGTAAAGGTGGCGGAGGTAATGGAGTGGCAGCGGGTGCGCTGTTACCTCCAGGGCCCTTGGCCGTCTTTTTGTCTTCTCTTTTATTCACCCCCTTTTGTCGTGCTTCAGCTATTTGCATTTTAAGTAATTGAGTCTGAAGGTCTTTTATCTGGTCATCTGCTTTAGTCTTTTCGTCTCGTGCGCGAGTCAGGTGATGAATAAAATGTCTGTCCCACACAGTGGAGTCGGCACCTGGGAGGTCTGGGTTTTCTTTCATGGCGTTTTGTACTGCAGTGGGAGCTCCTTCTAACAGAGCGCTCCTGTACCATTCTCTTTGGGGTGTGTCTCGATTGGGGTTAATCCCTGTCTGATTTTCCCACATTGTTTTGCACTCCTCCAAAAACTGACGTGGCGTTTTCAAGGGATCCCAAGTAAATTTAGGGATACTAGCTCCCGTTGGTAGTGGAAACTTTTCTCTAAGCGCTTTTCCGATCCAAAAACTGTGATCACTGAAAAGTGTCATCCGGTTCGTCGATCGTATCTGCTGTCTGTTCGACCTCCCTGGCCGCAGAGGAAGTCATACAACGTGAAGCTACTGCTCGATAGTCTCCTAAGGCCAATGTGGTACCTGTGGTGAACCTACTGAATGCTTACAGCCACGGGCCTGCTCCCTCGGTTACAGGAGGAAGTTTGTCACACAGTGTGGTTAGATCACCTAGGTTGTATGGCTTGTATTTTATGTCACCCTGTCCTGTTTGCAGTAAGGGCTGTTGCAGACGTCTGCCTGACCTAGATAACATTTCATATGACGGTTTGTGTGGAGTGTCAGAGTCGGCTGAGTCACATTCTGCATTAAGAGGGGATTTCCTGTCATCTGGCTGCTCGCACACACTCGCAGCTCTGCTTCCTGTTGAGCTGCAAGGTGTTGCGTGCGGGGGAGTTGAAGCGCCGATGTGTTTCATGCAAAACTCAACACGCTCCCTTCTGCTTTTTCCCTTTTCTTTAGTTTCTTTTCTGTAATTCTCTTCTTCCCACTGATCCACTGTTTTTTCAAGTACCATCTAAAGCCATCTCCACTTCTCCTCTACATCTTTTCCCAGCATTTCCCTGTGGCCTGGAGCTTAGAACCCCTGTATTACCCCGTGTTGGCTGTTCTCTATTTTTTTTCTATCAGCAAACGGATCTACCAGGTGTTCCTCTCTGTCTATGTTTGACAAAGGAGCTGTTGGGCTCACTGGATTGAACGAAACCTGTCCTACTTCACCCCCAGATATTTCTAGTCCATCTACTTTAAGTACCCCCCTCTGAGCTATAAACCATTGTTCCCAGTATTTACCTCTCTATGACGCATTCTTACATTTGTCTTTCAGTTTCCCCTTCTTAATCCACGAAGCTGCTTCTGCTTCTTTTTCACACTTCTCCTCCTCGTTTCTGGCTTCCTCAGCCTTTGATTTAAACCATTCTCCTAAGGGCAACCGTTTCTCTTGGTCACTTTCAGTCCACCTCTTGGACACCTGATCTGCCATTCCTGCCATTAATTTTACTGCTTCCTTTTCATCATGAACTTTTCGAACCGCCTTTCCTAGTACTGCTAATTGTTCCCTAATAGTTAGAAATACTTCGTTCGGGCCCCACCCGTCATCATGAGTTTCACGGTCAAATTCACCTTCCATAGTGCCTCCCTGAGGTCTTACACCACGATTTCACCTTATAAAAATTCACTTAGATTTTTGGGGAGGATCGGCGATCAGTCACCGTGTACCTTATGAACATTGACTGTGTCAGGCTTCTACAGGAATAGGAATCCCTGCGGACACAGCTGTCATAAGTGTACCAACTTCTCAATTCCGATCGCTCCCTTTACACAGAAAAATACAGTTGTTCTGGGTCCGGACAGCGTCCGGTTTCAAATGATCCTCAGAACAATCAGTCACACCTATTTCTCATTCACAACCTACGTGTGTGCATCCGTCCAGTGACCTAATGTCCACTCACGGTTATTTCATTTCCACTCTTGCAGACATCCTCTGCTCATGGTCATTTTGTTTCATGGGCCTTATGTGTGATGTACTTATCAGGATCTACCTGTGACAGTTCCACCTGGGCTTGAATGGACTTCACTTATAAGACTACTCTAAATGTACCTCGTCCTAAACTGTCTATTCTTATTTCTGGCCAACCAAATTATATGGCACGCTATGTCCCGAACATTTGGTCCAGTCAATCAGGTACTTAAGACTCTGATTGAGACACCAGAAATTTATGATGTGTTATTTGGAACAGAAATCCAATCTTCCTCAGAAAATCTTCATTCTGCCCAACATTCATTCCGTTGTTCTCCTATTATATCTATTCTTTTTCTACTTGGTTCCAAACCAAAGTCCGTTTAGAGATCAAAGCCTCAGGGTTCCAAACCCGTTTTCTACTTGGTTCCAAACCAAAGTCTGTTTTTCTCGGTCCCTGACCGTTAAAGGTATTTTCCGGATTCCAAATCCGACTCAAATAGATCCCAGATCTACACAATTCTTGCGGTCCCTGACCGCTGAGTCCCAGACTCGAATACTTCTTGGGGGTCCCTGACCCTGAGTCCCAGACTCAAATACTTCTTGGGGGTCCCTGACCCTGAGTCCCAGACTCAAATACCTCTTGGGGTCCCTGACCCCTGAGTCCCAGACTCAAACTAGAGACGCAATGGTCTCGAGGATCCCAGATCCTTTTCGGTCCCTGACCGTTGGTGATATTCGGAGTTGCCTCAATTCTCCAGGTTTTTCACCTGACTTCTATAGAAGTTTCGTCAAACAACTATTTGATCCGTCACGATCTAGGCGAGTCCCAGACTCAAACAATATTCTAACTTAAAATCATTCATTACGTTTCAGACTCACTATTTTATGCCCTTTAATTCATTTGTGAACACAGAATTTACTTAGACCAAGGACACGAAGTAATTTAGCGTCTTCAATCAGCAGTTTTTATGAAAAAGGTACTGCCTTACCTTTAATTATGTTGCGCGCGCCTTGTGTCCTTAGTCCGTTCGTTCCGGTTCGCGTTCAATTCACGTTCCTTCTTCCCCAAGCCCCACGTTGGGCGCCAATTGTTGAAGCGAGAGTCCTCGATTCTGCTTCGTGTGGGTCTGGAGTCAGGAAACCTCAAAGAATAAGTCAGTTAGAGTTTGCACCACAGAAAGTTCAAACAAAGGGCAATGTCAGTTTCACCTTCGCGAAGGGAGACGGAGGACCAGTCACACAGCAACCAAGGCTCTCTCTGGTCACGTCCGTGGTCCTTCCGCAAGAAGCTGTTTTTATTGAGTTCTACATCATGCAAAAGCTGTCATCCAATCAAATTCATGCACGACAGATTGACCTTTTCTTACAGACAAAAAATGTGACTTTCTGGATAGCTTGTCATTTCGTGGCCTGTGTAGGCGAGCTCTCACTTCCTGTTTGAACCGTGTTGTTAGTTTCGCTCCATCGAGGACTTCCTTTTTTCTGTAAATTCCTCTGCTTATTTTTAAAACCACATGAAACTTACTTTGTAGGCCTTGTGACAAACATTTGGCCTCCTATTAATGTTTTTGAACACAGTTTAAACAATATTTTCCTTCAATGACTCTTTTTATAAAGCTCATTATGATCTTTTCTCAATTTACTTAAAGTTCCCCTCTGATGAAACTAATGTTTTTTGGAGTTTTTAACATGTATGTGTGGCATTTGTCTTATGAACAGCTCAAACTGATACGGCTGGACATTATCGATCTTGCTTGATGCTTTTATGTAGCATAAGTGAAGATTTACGCTAGCGAGACACAGAGCTATCATAATCAAACAGGGGGGGATTGGGGTGGGGCTACTCAGCTCAGCTCCAACAGCCACGCCCCCTCAGAGGAGATTTTGGAAACAGAGGCTTCAGATCAACATGAAAAATGGCTTCTCAACACATTTAGGTTGTGGATTTTTGATTAAAAACTTTGTAATCCTAATTTAAACACTACTGGGAAAGTTTGTTTCTTTTTAAAGAAATTTGTCATGGGGAAGTTTAAAATAGCTTTTAACAATTTTTAGCCATTTTACATTTTGCCGTTCTGTTGTCATTCCTAAGTAATGGAATAATATTCCTGCAGTACTGCACATAATGTCAGAACTAACTTAACAGTCTCTGGCTTTTTTTCTGTTGCAGGATTCTGGCAGGGACCCCTGATACACCTGCAACCCATTTACATTCACCCTGACAGAATTTAATTTAACAATGGTTTTTGCCAGTGTTACCTATCAGTCCATCAGCTAACCTCTGGTTTAGTGGTATTGAGCCGTCATCAGATTAAAGGTAGTGATGGCAGAAATTAAACAATTGGGAGATAAAATAAAAATATTCAATTTTGTAAAAAACTCAAAAATGGGGATATGTAGGATTCTGACAATATAAGTGTCACGTTTACACTCGTCACATCACAACATAACATATGTCCAAATATATCCAAGATAGTGCCAATGACAATATTTCATATTTTTTTTAGAGTATGATTTATAAAAAAAATGTAATACACCTTTTGCATGAGTAAAACAGTAAAATACATTTTATTTAAAGGGACTTTATCATGTATTGACATCAATCTGGAGCCGGCATGTCTGCATTTATTTTAAATTAAACCAAAATAATTCTTAATATACAAAAATAAAAGAATATTGACTTTTTTCTGAAAGCCAGACATAGAAACCCTGCCAAAAATATTGTTAAAATTACAATCAATACAATGAGGTTTCTTGCTTTCAGTAAAGTTTTTTAATAAATGGGAATAACTATCTTGAATATTAAATTCATAAAAATTCCTTGAAGTGATAATTTTATTAATTGTTTTAAAATGAAACTCCTTCATTTGAAAAAGTTAATAAAAAAAAGATCTCATGGTATATGTATGTTTCCTTTTTAGAAAAAGGTTGAGTCATTTGATAGAAATAATTTTTTCTTTTAGTCAAAAGCGATTTCCACGGGGAGCTCCTGCACTCCCCTCCACTTGGTGGCGCTGTGGAGTTAGAAGACAGAAACAGAAGAACTCAATCGATGCGCATGCGCAGTACTGGATAAGGAGCTGAAGCCCTCAACATGGCCAGCCTGGAGACCTTTCAGCGTCAGCTGTGTTCTGTTATGGACAGTCTGTCGGGGGCGGCGGTGGCAGAGCTCGGCAGGCTTTTGAAGCAGAGTTCGGCTGACGTCTGGTTCGGGCCCGCTGTGGATCCAGTTCTGGTTGCGGGGAGCGAGGGGGAGCGGGACCGACAACAGCTTGTTCAAAGGATAACGGTGAGAGCCAAATTATGAGACAAAAAAAAAAAAAAGAGAAAGCGAGTTGTAAAATATACTTATTGTCTGCGTGAAATTGACATTAGCGACGCTGCTTTTGTTTTCCCATAAAAAAGTGATATAACTTCTCGATAAACTGTTATTAAAAAAAAAAAAAATCAACTTACTTATCAACTACATTACCCAAAATTCCCTTCGGATGTTTCCATAGTGTGTACGCTAAAAGGGCAAATTTCAGACTTTTTTTCGTGCTTTTTAAATATAGAAAATGCATTTTCTAGTTTAAAGTTTAGAATAGAATAAAACTTTATTGATCCACAAAGGACAAAATTACCTTGTTACCATAGCTTTATTAAAAACAGCAGATAGATAATAAATATACACTAAAAATAAACTTTAAAACATTAATGAAAACAATAATTTTTGTCCAGTGTATATATAAGGATTCTTAAAATTTTATATAGAAAGAAATGTCTGCAAAAACACTACTTCCTGCAGCAAGACGTTAAAGTCTTTGACTGATGGTCTCGTGGAGATGATGAAGAGGATTGTCCGTGATGGATTCCACTTTTTGTAACATCCTTACTATAGATTCTAGGGGACATCCCAGAATGGAGTCGGATCTCCGGATTTTAAAAAGTCCCGCAATCGATTTTCTGGTGACATTTAGTTAGTTGTGTAAAACGATGCACCCACAGAATGCTTCAGACCTGGAAGTAGTGGAAAAATAGTCCAAAAAGGAGCAACAGGTATACAAGTGCACTTGCTGTAAATACAAGAAAAGTTCATTTTTTATTAAAAAAAAAAAAAAAAAAACAGGACATCAACAAGTTTTTTTCATGTCTGATTGGGATGTTTTTATTATATAATCTCTTCTAATCTCACTGTCATGTTTACATATATTTCACCCCCTAGATTTTATGCACGAGTCCATGACTCATACATAAACTGAAAAAAAGTTTTAAAGAGTTTTAGAGAGTTTTCTGCGATTAGCTGCACAGATCTGGAGCCTCCTCAGTCCTGGTTTTCATGCTGATAAAACAGGAAAGGCTGTGCTGATGAACAGATTTTCATCCTTTACTTCACAGGATTGGTTTGCGTCCTTCATGGAAGCATGGACCAAAGATGCAGTGGAGAACATTCTGAAGATGCTGAAGTCGTCTGAGTGTCAGGTTTCCCCTGCAGAGCAGAGTGAAGGCCTAAACATTAGAACTAAACCGAGAAGCAAAGCGGTGAAGGAAAGTGTTGCGTCCAGAAGAAGTAAGTTTAAAAAAAGCAACATTTTTCCACAGGAAAAGGAGGATTTTTATTTTGATTTTTATTTTATTTTGATTTTTGTCCTTTTTTGTGGGCGTTTACCACAGAGTCAATCAGGATCAGCTTAAAGTGAATAAAAAAACTGGGCTGTAAATTAGAAAAAGACAAACTTAAATAGTTCTCAGAAGTGTAAACTTGAAAAAAATATGGACATATTAACTAATTAACTTGTAAATAAAAAAAAAAAAAATAAATATTAAACATTTGAAAAAAAAAACTTAATCTGAAACTTTAAATCTAATATTTATAGCAAATGAAAAACAATGTTTATTTTTAAGGTTATGATATCATCATCTGTACTCGATAATAGTGTCTGTTGTTTGTGCTGTCTCTGTCTGCACTCCTCTGATGGAACAAACTTTGAGAGAGCATTATCACTGCTGTACAACGCTTCAGGCTAATTAGACGGCCAATGATAGACGCTATTCTGACGCAGAAATCACATCATCTCAACCTCTATGTCCATCATGTACCAGTAACCAATGGGCTTTAAGCTCCACCCCCACGTAAAATTAGGCTTTGCTGCAAAAATAAAATTTCTGTGTGAAACTGTAAATTGAAAACTGAAATTAAAGGAGAGAAACAAACAAAAAAAAGCAAAAGTTGAAAACACAAAGCAGCAGCTGTTACAAATACAAACTTTTCATTTGGTAACATTTCTACTAAGTTTCAAATTTATAATATTTTTGTCATATTTCAAATATTTCTTTAAAGTTTAGAAATATAGGTTTTTTCAAATTTACAATGTCATTTGTACGATTTCCTTTTAAGTTTTCAATGTGTTCCTATAAGCTCTTGTTTTCATCCACTTTAACTTGATCCTGATTTGACAAGAGGAACTGGTTTCAGACAAGATGGCGGCCAAAAATTATTAGCTGGAAATTCCACAAGATTTCAGAGTTGTAGCCACTTTTATTAAAACTTTTTTTAGTGTTCAGGATTATCTTAAAATGCGTCAAAAGAGGGTAAGCTCTCTATTAAAGGATGTTAACAAATATGTTGAGACTTTTTCATTGGAGCTTTATTTCTAGACCAGTGTTTATGTCAGTTAGCTTCAACCTTTTACGCGATTAAAGGGAATCAGCTTATTCTGTCGTGGAGAAAAGCATCTTTGCACCAGTTTAAAATTATTTAATATTAGTGATGTGTTTCATATTGGTGAGAAGCTGCTTACCAGCACTAAACTGCTTTTTCTCTGCAGATCAGCCGCTTCACATCGATCATGGAATGAGTTTGTTAGAGAGTGTTTTAGGCTCTGATTTGATCCCATACTTACCCTTTTTCCCCTAAAAAGTAAAGTATTCCTGAGAATTTCTGTCAGAGGAGCAGCAGAATGAAGAATCTGTTCTTTTTGTTTTCTTCCTCCTTTTCCTTCATACAGCTGCAGCCGTGTCTGTGCAGACATTCTCTGCAGCTGACACTGCTCTTCCGGATTCCGGTGAAGGAGGCGGCGTCCCGGAGGACTCAGAATCCACGAGTCAGCAGCAGAAGGCCGCAGGACGCTTCCAGTGCCCTTCGTGTGACAAAACGTTTGCTCTGAAGTGTCTGATGAACCGACACTTCCTGATCCACAGCCGGCCTCACCTCTGCTCTCAGTGCGGCAAACGCTTCGCCGCGCTCCGTGGACTGACCGCACATTCCAGGACGCACACGGGGCAGAAGCTCCACAGATGCGCTCAGTGCGGGACGGGGTTCGCCCACAAGTCCAGTTTTCAGAGGCACATGCAGAAGCACGCCGTGGAGAAAGGCAGGACGCACACGTGCCCGGCGTGCCAGCTGGAATTCTGGGGGGAGCAGGCGTTTCAGCGCCACAGGTGCTGTGCTCTGAAGAAGACCTTCCAGTGCTCCGTCTGTCCAGAGACCTTCCAGTGCCGACAGACTTTAGCCAACCACGAAAACCTCCACCCTGGAGCCAGGGACTTTGTCTGTGAAAGCTGCGGCGAGCGCTTCCTCTCCGCCACGTCGTTAGCGGTGCACAGAGTGACTCACGTGCAGAACGAAGACGGCCTCCTGAACAAAGGGGGCGGAGACGAGGCCTTCACCTGCGACGTCTGCGGCAAGGGCTGCAGTCACCGCAGCGCGCTGAAGCACCACATGCTGACCCACACCGGGGAGAGGCCGTACGTCTGCGAGACGTGCGGCAAGCGCTGCAGCCACGCCAGCGCGCTGCAGAACCACCTGAGGGTCCACACGGGGAGGAAACCGGGCCTGAAGCCCACCTGCAGGGTCTGCGGGAAGAAATTCAGCTCCGCCGTCAAGCTGAAGTACCACATGAGCGTCCACACGGGAGAAAAGCCGTACGCCTGCGAGGAGTGCGACAAGCGCTTCAGCAACCCCAGTAACCTGCAGGTTCACCGGAGGATCCACTCCGGAGAGAGGAAGTACGGCTGCAGCGTCTGCGGGAGGACGTTCATCCAGAGGGTCAGCCTGAAGCTCCACAGACGGGTCCACACCGGGGAGACACCCTTCCACTGCTCCGCCTGTGGGAGGGACTTCCTCCACAGGTGTGACTTCAGGAAACACCAGAGGAGACACCTGGAAGAGGACGAGGGAGGAGACCGAACGGCTGCAGACTTCTCTACTCTGTGCTGAGTCATTACAGTAGGGGGTCAAACTCGATCCCACACGGGGCCAAAATCCAAAACACACCTTAGGTCGCGACCCCACACATTTATGGAACACTCTAAAAATGTATCTTTTTAACAGAACTATGGATAAAAACAGGCAGGAATATTCTTCCAGAATAAATCAACTTAAACCTTAAATAACTTTCAATATTTTATTCTTGATGAAAATATATTTTGTCAAAATATAAAAGTAAGAAATAAGCAACAAGATAACATCGGGCCATTAATACCAATAAAATAAAATGTTCTTTGACACATGCCTCACAGTGAAGACCAACTCTGGTGAAAATGGTGTTTTTATCATCTTCTTGTGGCATTCCTCTGAGGATGGAGGACAGATAAAGAGAATTAAGATTAAATCAACATTTCTGAATATGTCTTCAATCAAACTGGGAATCAAGAGAAACTTGAATATTCAGTTGGTAAAAGCTTCCAGCAGTGATGCTGCGGGTCACCAGCTCCATTCTAATGCGTCACTCACCGACAAATAGATCCATGAACGTCTTTGTCTTCCTCGTCTGAGCTGGAATCAGTGCCTCCAATATTGCGTTTTTTTTTTTTAATTTAAAACTCCATAAGCTTCCACAAAGTGGTCCCTATAGTCTCCGTGGGGTCCATAAGCATAAAATGTACACATTTTACAAGTTTCAAAAACACTTTAAAGGATTTCACAAAATTTACAAGCAAATTAATCATATTTACATTCAAAACTAAACACGTCAAAACAGCTTTTTCAAATGGTGGGGGCGAAAAATACTTAAGAGATGAAAAGAAATGGAAGGAAAGAGAGACACTTAAAGCTGCCTGTCTTTTTCTTTATTTCTTCTTTTTTTGTGTTTCGTTTTAATTCCCATCATTATTATGGTGGAAAACAAGGAAAGATTGTTGTTTTTACTTTGTCTAAAAGTTTTCTAAAGTATTAGAAAATATTCTAGTTTTCTAAGAAGTATTAAAAAAAAAAAACATTTATAAAAACTGATTAGAAGTTTTACATATACATATTATATATATATATAATATATATATATATATATATATATATATATTTTTTTTTTTTTTTTTTTGATATTTCAATGATAATAAAGGTCCAATATTTTTCGGAGATATACGTTTAACTTGAGAAAATTGACTAATGAAACCAAAGATGTTTACAGCAGAAAAAGTTGTGCTGAAGTTCTTCATAAGGGGGCCGTAAGAGAATTGAGAAGCACAGCATTAAAATAAGGTCAAAACAAATTCATTTTTGTATTAATCACTAATATTAGGTCGGGGTTGTAAGCTAGTGAAAGAGAGCTGACAAAGGGATGATGGGAAATGAGGACAGGCTCACTCCCCACGACTCGGAGGCGAAGTACTAATGAACTCCTGCTGCTCAAGAAAAGAAAGGACTCTGGCTTTTCAATTTTGTCTAAAACAGCATGGTCATGAGTAAGAGAACCACTTCAAACAACTTTAGACGATGATCAGATCCAGACTTTGAA
Organism: Oryzias javanicus; assembly: GCA_003999625.1. NCBI lineage: Eukaryota > Metazoa > Chordata > Actinopteri > Beloniformes > Adrianichthyidae > Oryzias > Oryzias javanicus. The sequence goes on from CM012448.1 coordinate 5,675,596, forward strand.
TTCCCACACTAAAGCAGCCTGGATCCTTCCAGGTTTAACAGTCAGAGGACCAGTTTTCTTCTTTTTATAGAGAAGATCAATGACAAAAACTGCTGACTCAGCAGATAAACTTCTGCCTTTCCCTCTTCCATCATCAGATGAGTCAGCAGGGATCCGTTAAACCTGTAGTCCTGTTTCTGATACATCTTCTATAGCAGAGATAGGCAACTCAGATTTTTTGGTGGATACATTCAGTGTATTTAAGTTAATAGTCATGCTGGTGGACAGCTAAAATGTTTAAGTCATTTGTGTTTTATACAGTTGTGTTGGGAGTTTTCAGTCTTCTCACAGCAAACACTTGGCTTTAACTGGAGGGTTTCTCTTGAAGTTTGTTCTTCTACTCCCTCTCCACAAGATGGCGATCATGTTCTAACATACAGAGAAACACTTCAGATATGGATGTAAAGTCTCACTTGAGTTCCACTCAAATGAATAACTGTTTTTTGTAACAGTTATCTAATTCAAAAAGCAGCAGTACTGTCTGCGATATTAAGACCCCCCCCCCCTTGATTTAACAGGATATAAAGCTCTAGGAAGCTGACATAATGTGTTTTTAAATGATGTTTCCCTTCTTTATGCTACAGAAATATTTAGATTTTCTTTTACTCAACTCAAGATTAGGCTTCCCAAGAGCTAAGCATCTTTTTAAGACGTTCAGTAGAGATTTGTACTGGCCTCACTTTCTCTTTTTGTGTCTATGAGACAAAGGATTTATTTATTTATTTATTTTTTGGGAGAAGAACATCATCCCATTAGGAAGGGAGTGTGAAGCATATTGAGACGCAACATCATATAGGATACTAACTGTATTGCTTGTACCGGGTTGGACCCTCTTTAGCCTTCAGAACTGCGTTAATCCTTGGTTTCATAGATTCAACAATTTTGGAAACACTCCTCAGAGAGTTTGTTCCATTTTGACATGATAGCATTACACAGTTTCTGCAGGTTTGTCAGCTGAACATCCATGATCCGATCTCCCGTTCCTCCACATTCCAAAGGTTCTATTGAGTCCTGGTGACTGTGGATGTTATTAGAGTCCATTGAACTCATCGTCTTGTTCTAGAAACCAGTCTGAGATGATTTCAGTTTATGACATGGAGTCTTATCCTGCTGAAAGTAGCATCAGAAGATGGAACACTGTGGTCATAAAGGGATGGACATGGTCAGCAACAATACTCAGGTAGAGCTTGATGTTGGAACCATGATCAGTTGGTACTAAGGGGTCCAAGAAAATATCCCCCACACCATGACTGTAGGTGCCAAAACTATTGTGGAGATGTTGGATGTTTACTGTTTGGTGATGGGCGTGTCACTTGAGGTGATTAGATAATAAGTTCACCTGTTAGCCACGGTGAGCACGCCAGTTGGAGCGAGTGAGCTGTGTTTGAACAATTTTTGTTGACCATAAACTACTAACATAAACAAATGGAGCCAGAACACATTTGAATAAACTTAGTTTAAAACTTACGTGATTTGTGCGCGTCATCAATAGAACAAACCAGTTTGCTTGCAGAGGAACATGTCTGTATTTTAAGATATAGCATGTATCTGTTACAATGATACCACCACCACCTGCCTGAACTGTTGAAACAAGCAGGATGGATCCATGCTTTCATGTTGTTGATACTAAATTCTGACCCTTCCATCTGAATGTTGCAGCAGAAATAGAGACTCATCAACCAGATAACATTTTTCCATCTTCTAATGTCCAGTTTTGGTGAGTCTGTGTGAATTATAGCCTCAGTTTCTTGTTCTTAGCTGTCAGGAGAGATAGCCGGTGTGTTCTTCTGCTGCTGAGGCCCATCTGCATCAAGGTTGGACGTGTTGTGCGTTCAGAGATTTTCTTCTGCAGACCTTGGTTATAACCAGTGGCTATTTGAGTTTCCGTGTAAAAAACACCACTTTAAATACTATTTGTTATACAACTGTTGTCTTTCTATCAGCTGGAAACAGTCTTGTCATTCTCGTCTGACCTCTGGCATCAAGACATTTCCTCACAGAACTGCTGCTCACTGGATATTTTCTCTTTTTCTGGCCTTTCTCTGTAAACCCTAGAAATGGTTGTGGGTGAAAATCCCAGTAGATCAACAGTTTCTGAAACCCTCAGACCAGCCCGTCTGACACCAACAACCATGCCACCTTCAGAGTCACTACAGTCACTTTTCTTCTCCATTCTGATGCTCGGTTTGAACAGCAGCAGATTGTATTGACCATGTCTACATGCGTGTAATTGAATGATTAGAAATTCGTATTAATGAGCACTTGGACAAGTAACAAATGTAACAAAACCAAAAATCTGATACATACATCTGACATAACCAGATGCGACTCTGCTTAACAAACCTGACTCAACATAAGGAGAAATGTCAGACTTTATAAATCAAAATGCGCCATTCCTCAACATGACGTGACGTAAGTTTAAGTTGGGACATAAAGAAATGTAATTTGATAGAAGATGGAATTAGGGATGCAGGACATAAAAACTTGGTTTGAATGCACACGGCTGAGATAGGCTGGTGAGCTGACCAGGATGTGCTTCAGCCTTCAGTGGCTGGGTAGGTTCCAGGATCAGCGTGACCTCGAAATGGTAACAAAAAGGGTTTATAAAACGGGTGGAAGTTGACACAACTTGATGGGAACTTGCCTTTAAAGAAAAACCGCAGACGACCCCCAACAGTAAAAAGCTGGACTAGACTACAAACTGGAACAGACATGACTATGGACTCAACTGTGGACAGAGAAAATAGGAGGGAACTGACATACACACAGACAATCAACAATCAATGACCTGACCTGAAACACAGAGAGAACAGGAAATGAAATACACAGAAACCGGATTTACGAGACAAACGACAGCAGGAAGCAATCATGAAACAAGGACAAGTGAAGAAGGAACAAAAAACTGTACAGGGGTAACATTTAAACCACGTATCTGAGACTTTGGCTGTGTGAAAACATTTTTAGATGATTTCACATTTAACCTCCAGCTAACGGTCAACGGTGAGTTAAAAGAGTTCAAGTCCTCTGGTTGCAAAGCAGGACCCAATAATGACTCCTCCACCACCCTGCAAGTCAGACTGTACAACCAAATTAGATTTTTTTTCTTTTTTTCAGATAAAGACGTGTAGAGATATAGATAGAACTTTAATGAATCCCACGACGGGGAAATTAATGACACGTGTATGCTTGTGAGCGAGATAGCAGGATGTTAGCCAGATAAGGATGAATATTTTATCAGGAGTGTTGAACAGACAGCAGCAGATCGATGAGTGAGAGCACAGATCCATCAGTTCTGGGTCTCAGCTCACTGACACAATGACTCTGACCTTGGATAGATGCCATTAATTACAACTCTGCAAAGCTCTTTATCACACCCGACCCAACGCAAGTGACCCATCAGTCAGCAGCGGCGGCTGGATAATGAGAGCGAGCAGAGGGCTTGCATCCCTGCATTATGCAACATTATCTCACTCACATGCTCAAATGGTAAACTGAGATGCTGGCACTGACGGTGGGTACTCACAGCTTTAGAGTTCTTTTCTGTCAGCAAAAATATAGTAAAACCAGTACTTTACGCTGTTGTTGGGGTTCGTCCCATCATGGTGGGATCAGGCGAGTGTTAAAAGGGATGTTCTCACTTTGCAGGCCAGGTCCATGTCAATAGTACACCACTGCCCATGTTCTTTGACTTGATCATCCTGATGTGTAACCCTTGTGCTATCCCAGGTATGTTTACGTTAAACTGGGGTCATCTGGACCCCAGAGAAAGCGTGCTCAAGTTTTTATTTCAAGGATTTTTTATCTTCACTGGTGTCCGTGGCAAACATTAAAAAAAAAAAGGAAAAAAGCTTAAGTTGGCCAAAACAGCTAGCATGCCTCTTAAAATATTAGCTAAAGTCCAAAATAGCCTAACAACCTTAATAAATGCCAAAATAGTCCAAAAAGCTGAAATAATACTATTACAACTTTCAAGTCTACTACATTACGACTCCATATAATATAAAGTAATGACCAATCGACTAATAAATTAGTCGGCAACTATTTTAATAGTCGATTAGTCATCGATTAGTTGACTAATCATGGCAGCCCTAATTCACACTGAACGCGATACCAGCGGCGGCAGCGTCAAGTTTCAATGTAAAGACGCGATCTGCTGCGGCGTGATTCCTGTGGCGGGCGTGGCAAGCTTAAATGTTTAAAAGAGACAGAGCTGAAGATGTTCATTTATTTGTTTTTTTAGAAGAGGTTTCTTTTCATCTCATAGAAAGAGACGTGTGTCATCAGCGTAACAGCTTCCAATGATGTTGAGCGTGTTCATTGTTAATTAGCAGTATTTTGATAAGCTGCCAGTTCAGGCTCAGACAGGACTAATACACTTGTTTTCTCATGACTTTTGGAGAAAAGTCAAACATCTTCTAAAGCAAAAAATATAATAAACCCTATTTGTAACAAATGATCTTTTTTGTAAAGATAATTGACTCTCATAAAAGTTACTTTTTTGAATTTCTTGAACATGGTTTAAAACAGGGATATGCAGCCTTTAGTAATAAAAGAGCCATTAGGCTCTGTCTCTCATTCATCAAAGCCTGGCAAGTACAGCAAAGTCTTATTTCACCTTTTCAAATATGTTGATACTGCTTTGAGTTACTTTTCAAATACATACATTTTATTTATTTATATTTTTGGCATGAAAACAAACAAACATATACAGATTGGACCAGGCTTGTATGACTTCCTTATCATTCTACTTAACCTAATGTATTCTTCTGAACAAACTTTGTAAGTCAAAAATAGCATTTTCTCTTCCGATTTCTTAGGTACACTTCGGTGAGTTTTCACTTTTTTCCTGACATTTTACTGACGTTAACTTGAACATGACTTTATTGGTTCAGGATTCGATATAAATAGTATATGAAGAATACCAAAAAAGGCTTTTCTTTGAAACTCTCTTCAGTATTTTCACAAACAGACAGCTGGTTCCACGTGCAACAGGTTTATTAGTTCAGGCAGAAACTAAACACAGCTAAAAGTCCACAAAGCTAAATCAGAGTCAGGCAGGCAGAAGTCATCAATGAGCATGGGATATGATAATATGTGCTCAGATTAACTAAAGAGTGCAGAAAGATCAAACATTTGACTCAAGTTTTTTATAGAATTTGAAATCTGTGCATTCTGGAAGGATGGTTGAGCACACAAGGCCTCTTAGCCTGTTATAAAGAGATGTGAAAATCAACAGTTTATCTTACTGTTCAAGGAGCACCTCAGTCATAAATGCATAAACTGAGCTCATCTAAATTCAACCTCAACCTCATTTTCCTCAGCCAAAGAGCTACAAAGGTTGGGGTGATGTGGCTAAAAAGCCTCAGGTTGCAGACCTTGGAATGTACAAGTCACCCCTATTGGTCGAGCTGAAACTTTTTTCCTCGTTTCAACATCAGTCAAGTCACCAGATATTTATGGAGCTAAATCGGGGTCAATATTATTTGAAACCACAATAAAATATTTTGAAAAAAATATTAATGTTTGGCCGAAAAAATAGGTTTCCAAAACTCAAAATTTCAATTTCAAAACTATTTTTTCAGTTTAAAATATTTTTTTCAGTTTCAAAACATTTTTTTCAGTTTCAAACCTTTTTTTTCGTTTACGAACCTCCAAGTTTCAGCTTCAAAACATTTGGCCCCGTTGTGGCGCGTTGGGGCGCGTTTGGGCTAACACGAGGACCAATCAAAATCGATGAGGATGGTATCCTCAGTTCTGATGCCTTCACTGACTCTGAGAACTGTAACAATTACGATCAGGAAATGGCTGTTCATTCTGTACTCTCATAGTCTGAAGTTGTCCCAAGACGGGGGTAAAATGCAGAGTTTTATCCCGTATAAACCTCATGACCAAAACACCGTTCTAGCCCGTTCAAAGCGCCATTTTATTGAGTTAAATACAGGTGAAGAAAACGTTCTTTTGCTGGAATAAAATCTCTCCGTGGTGGGTTGCACTTAATAAGCTTAATAAGAACACTGTTAAAACTGCGTAGAACCAGGACCCCGCGCTGCAGCTCCCGAGGAGCTGGTGGTTGTTCCCAGACGGAGCCGCACACCGGCGCCTGCCTGCTGTCGGGCTGGTAGGTTTGAAAAGGTTTGAAACTGAAAAAAATTGTTTTGAAATTGAAATTTTGAGTTTTGGAAACCTATTTTTTCGGTCTAACATTAATATTTTTTCCAAAATATTTTATTTCAGTTTCAAATAATATTGGCCCCGATTTAGCTCCATAGATATTGCGTAAGATGGAAAAAACCTGCAAATCCCAGCCCCTTGAGCGAGACTTTTTCCACCATATTGAAGCAGGACTCAGATGCTTAATATCCTGTTTTCTTGAGCTATCTCATCAGTTTCACATCTGGTTGTGTGTGTGTTTCAGCTGTTCTGGCGGCTGTCAGATGGATAAATAAACAGATAGAAAGATAAAAGAACGTGAGTCAGAAAACAAAACTAAAATTTCCTGTGACTTCATTTGAACTAAAATGTTTATGCTGCTTAACAACATCACTATTTAACTTTATAGTTTTTGGTTGTGTTTTTTACTGATGTGGTAATTGTTGTTATTGAACTCCGGCCCTTCATTCAAGCTTACCTGTTCTGTCCTTCATCTTGATGCATCAGAACAGAGTTATTACTGTCCAGTAATGCCTATTTTAAGACAGTAGATTTTATGCATATTTCTGAATAAGCTATTATATTTCTGTTTTGTTATAATTGAATACACAGCAGTGCTTTTTTGGAGTATACAGTGTACACAGTAAGACACAAAAGAGATGAAAAGATTGACAACACGGCTTAACAAATGACAGCACATAAGAAGAGGACACTTTCTATAGAAGAAATCTAAAGAATTAAATTTTGACGGAATTCTAAAACTTTTGTAAAACTAGGGAAATAATTATGTCAATTATTTCAGCAGATTTTATACAGTTAACTTCTGAAGTTTACATATATTGAGATTAATTAAATCAACTTAAAATTGATCTAATGTAAAAACACTTTTGTTAGTTTTCATTCAAGTTTTAAAAACTTTCATTAATTTTAGCAGGAAAAATGTAATGTTCAGGTAAAATTGACTATGTAGGGATGGACTAAAGGAGTTTTCTGTGAAGGTGCACGCACACCAGCTGCATCAACACGCATTTAATTCAATTCAATTTTATTTATATAGCCCAAAATCACAAAGAATTTTGCCTCATTGGGCTTCATGCAGGTAATTTTACAGTTGCAAAAAATAGTAATGAAACATGAAAGAAAGATCACTAAAGATCATTTAAGCGTCCCCTTTCAATCAAAAGTCAATTCAAACGTGCATAGAGAAGAATTTCTGACTTCCACGTGGTTTTAAACAGACTTTTCATTGAAATGGCAGCTTAAACGCTTGTCATTTCATCTGGTGTATGTACCTTTATCCTCAACTATTCTACTCTCAGAGGAGTATTATGGGATGCCAAAATGTGCAACAACATTGCTCCTGACAGGACTTTAGCAACTTTAGCAAGACAAGAAATGAAAATAATGAGCTTTCATGGCATGTACCGTTAGGTGATGGTGGAGAGAAGAGCAGCGGTGGAGGTGGAAGCTAAAAGGACACTTCCTTTTTACAGTATTTCAAGATTATTAATACTTCACTAAAATTCGGTTGTTGCAAATGTTGCAGATGATTGCAGATTACAGCCCGTGCTTGTAGAAGGTTCAGGCTGTGTCTTACTGCTGACAACAAATTAATAAACAAAACTCTTTCCAAAGAAGCCTGAAAGTGTTGGAGTGGAGTCCTGGAGTTTGGGAAACATTTACACAGTACCGGTTTAATGAATGGAGATATAAATGTCTTTTGTATTATTATTTATTTTATGTATTAAACATATTGTGAGCTCAGTAAAATTAGTGAAGGACTATATTGAGGTCTTAATATCTGTTTTCAACAAGAATAAAATGAAAAAATATGCATTGTTTTGACCAAGGTGATACAAAATGCAAAAAGTTTTAAAAGCAGATTTATTGTGCTATTTGACCATTTAAGAAACTGTATGAAGATTTTTTTTTATTCAATCTAAAGTTTTTAGTTAGTAAAGATTCTGAGCTAAGAATATTTCTCTTAAATAACCCAATAAAAGAATATAGTGTGTTTGCTCATCAATTTTTTCATTCAGTGCCAATAAAGAGAGAAACCCTTTTTCAAGCTGAGTTTTTACCTTCATAGTAAAATATAGAGGAGCAAAAAAATGCATTAATATTGAATCCTAGTCCTGATAAAAGGAGCATAATTTTATTGATTGACAGTGAAAGGTCAACATTAGAAAAGCCAACCTTTTGCTAACAGAGGGATATTTCATGAAATCAACACAACCCTCTAAGGAAAGGTGTGGGAAGCGTGACCACACAGCTGAAGAGACTGGACGTCTGTCTCAGAAGAACTCCAGCTCCAGTTTGACATTCTGATCGTCATTTAACTTGATTCCAAATGATTCTCATCTATTTCCTGTCTGCAGAAGGCATTTCATCTGGTGTGAAAGCAACCACAAAAACATTAATGAGTAAAAAAAAAAAGTGAAAAATGAAGACAAATTTAGTTTAATTCCCTAAAAAATCTGGGATGTGGAAACTTTTGGTTTCATTTTGTCACCCGTGTAAATGTTTAGGTAAACCTTTTCAACAGAGTTTTAGCTGCTTTTTACTTACAGACATTTCATGATCATTGGTCAAAAAGTCATGGAGTACCTTCAGAGTCCAAACTGAAAAGTGGTTTGTGCATCTTTCAGACTAAGAGACATCACAAATGATATGTGTTTGTTGCACAGCTATGAAAGTCCCAGCATAGCAGCATATTGGGTTAATGACAGCCAATGGAAACACATTTGGTCAGCCAGACTGGCCTGGCAGAAGTATCACTTCTCAGATGTGAATCAGAAAGTTGGTTTGTATTGGCGTTTTGCTGAAGCTCAGCTAAAGCTATGGTATTTTTGGAGAGAGGAGCATTTTGTCATGGCAACAGGCATGGAGTTAAGAGTGTTGCTCAAATTCAGTCTCAACAGGCTGTATTTACATCTTTCATAAATGCTGTGCAGGCTGGGAGCAAAGCACCTGCTGACTGAGTTTCAGTCTGTGGCCAGTTGGGCCAACCATTCCAAACATTTGGAACTGCCATTCCAAATGTTGTTCGGAGAGGAAGCTGGAGGTTCGTTTAAAACTCGTGCCAGAAACATGACAGGACTGAAAACGAGCTGTGGGTTCAATCTTTGACTCTGGAAATTTCCCCTGAATAACACACACTCTGACATACTGTAGTTCTCAGTTTTTCACCAATATGGAAAGTGTTGCTTAATAGAGCAAGATTGTGACTCAATCAGCTGGAATTGTATTAATTGCACAGACGGTTAAAGGGCTAAATGAATATAAAAGCTGGAGCCAAAGCTGCAGTGTAAAAGGGTAACTGAAGCAGAGAAAGTAAACACCATAGAATAAGCATGATCTGGAGGAAAGAAAGTTGATATACTCAATTCATTTTCAAATTCTTATTTTTGAAGTTTAGTGACTCTACATGTTCATGGACAAATGTTATGTTGTGTCCATTGCACACTGTATTTCTGTTAATGCATAAATGTTTGCATGCTAGTGTCCTGGTATCACAAATTATTAACTGGATTGTAGAAGGCTTAGAATGACTGGGTTAGTCATGTGTCTAGGACTCAGAAAACCAAACCAGGTTAAAAAAAAACAAACAAAAAAAAACAAGCCTTTGTCACTTTCTTGAGCAGTCTACAGGATTTGTGAGGGTTGGAAAAATAAAAAATCAGAATGACTTTACCCTTGCTTACCCTTATGCTAATGTTTGCTATAACCTCCAGTCCATCCTTTTGTGAGGGCCCCTTTTTTCCCCACTTTTCACACACAGACATCTCATATCTAGCCGAATGGATAGTTTTGACAAAAGGTGCATTCACACCAAATGCGAGTTGTGAACCAAATTCACGTGGCCCACCCCTCTTTCGCCACGCGACGAATTCACTGCTTGGCCCCTGTCAAAACAATGTGTTCCTGAGCTTCACGCCATGGTCTGTGTATATGTCACTTTCTTCTGTCTCACTCCGGGGGCTGTGTCTTGGATGACAGCCGCTTCCGCTGTGCTTCTGTGACTCTGTGTACCGCTTTAACCCGAGACCAGAAAATAAAATAGGGGGAGGGTATTATTGTTTCAATGAAATCCACAAGGGTCAAAAAATTCAGGAGGGCTGAGCGAGCTCCGCCGAACTAAAGGCGGCTGGGTGACTGCAGCGGTAGCGGTCTGCCCGGGGCGTATCTTGTCTTTACCTTCCCTGCCAAGTCTGACAGTCAAGTGTTTCTGTTTCAGGACAGAAACACCTGCATTGATTAATATCCTACCTGCTGCTTAAGTCACTGAAAGCGTCATGTTCCCAAAGCTGAGTTCCTGATTGGTAGATATGACGCAGCAACCTGTCAAGATTCAGATTTTTACATTTTGGCAGGTCCAACTCACACCTCGCCATGCAGCCGCGTGAACCTCAACACCACAGGAATTCAAATCGCCTTAATTCACGCTCGTACCATTGACTTAACATTGAAACTGGCATTCAGTAGAAATGCACCTTTAGGCTTTTAACAAAAAGTTTTACACTTCCTGTCTTGTCTAAAGTCTTCCTTTTATGTTTAATACATTGTTGTGTTGTGAACGTGTCTCTCTGGCTCCACACTGAGACCCACATTAAAACAGTAAATCAAAGTAGTTCAGAAGACGAGTTCCAAGGAGACAAGAGAAATGTACATGAAGAAGTTCAGGTCTAACTGAGTTAAGGTCATTTATTATTTCAGCTCTGGTGAAGAAATGAAATAATAGTGAAATCCTCAGTGAAGAAATTCATAGACCACATTTTTTCAGGAAGATTGATGGTGTTCACAGCCGACAGTGGAATAGATAAAAATGATGCTATAATCCTGTTACATTAGGATTGTAATAATCATCAGAAATAATCACTTTGCTTGCTGTTTTCAGTAAGAGGACAACAAAAATATGCTTTCTCTATTCTTCTTTCGACACTGTTCAGTTCACATTTTAGAAGTTTAGAAGCGTTTTTCATAACTACCTCCACCTCTTTCCATGAGGACAAGAACATGCTTCATGGATGTAATGGACATCCACCTACAGTTAAATTCTTGAATATGAGATAGAGATCAGTAAAGGAACGCATATGTTTTTAAAAAATGGTTTGAAGCAGCAAAGAGGACTAATGGAAGTAATTCATGAAGAGAAGATGAACAATCAGAGATGCAACGTTGACCTGATCCTTTAGGATCTTTATAAAGGCAGATGATGTAATTAGACATGATAAAGTCTTGTGGGAGGAGTAGAAAATCAATTAAAAAAATAAAGGGACTAAAGTCAGGACGGGTTTGCAGCCTGGTCCTTTACAGCAGAGGTCCACAACCTTTTAGCTTCCAGTTTCCCTTAAAGTCTGATGGTAAAGGTAGTCTTATCTTTTAATATCTGAGGCTGCTTTCAAATGGATTTATACACTAGATTTTGTGTTGGAACCATTAAATGTGATTTAGATTTTCCCTTAAACCCAAATACTGCAAGAACAGAAAGGAAGTAAGAAAAAAAGACACTTGTTTCAAGAAAAATTGTCTTTTTTTTGTCTCGAAAGAAAAATAATCTCATCAAGAAAGTTTTTTAAGAGCCAAACAATCGAATTTCTAATTTTTTTCTTAAAATAGGAAGCGAAGCCCATAACTCCATTAGTATATCATTTTTCTTATTTAACCCTCGTTCTCTCTTATGGGGTCCAGATGACCCCACCCTTATATTTATTTGTGAACCCTCCCATGACAAAAGTGGACAGGATTTTATGTCTCCCCCAGACACCAGTAAAGATGAAACATCCTTGGAAAAAAAAAAAAAACATTCAGTGCGCTGTCTTGTGGGGTCCAGGCGACCCCACTTTTATTGTAAACATGCCTAGAATAGCATAGGGGTTACCAAAAAATCCTCTAAATGGTTAAGACATTTTGACTTAATTCTAAGAGGCCTAATTTTGCAGTGTAACTCTTAAAGTGGAAGTTAAAACATCAGACGCCAACTTCAGTCTCATCTGACTTGTAAGGTGTGACAGATAAACACAAGCAAACAAAAAACATAAAAATGAAGGTCACTCAAACTAGCATTTTCTAAATATAAAAGTAAACATGAATCCACCATTTGAACAACTTTATAGATCCATATTTGGAGTAAAGACTTCTGGTTTTTGTTTGTTAAATGCAGAATTTATCTTTAAAATCGACATAATTTATTGTTTTTTTTTTTTTTTAAAAACAAGGAACATTGTCTGAGCTAAAGTTTCTAAATGGATTCCTGCATAATTCAGCCTTTCTCTTGGAAAACTCTCAAAAACTGCCCTTAACAAGTTTCCAGAAATCAACAACTTTATTCCACCGTGTCTCCAACTTTTTTTCATTTTTTTTAACAGTTGAGATTCTGTTGCTAAGTTTTAGCAAGTAGCACATTCTGCTACATGCTAACTGTCTCGATGATTCTGTATGTCAAGGGACATTTCAGGTTTTGTCTGTAAGCAGCAGCTTTATTGGTCTTTGAAGTTCTTAGGTCGCCTCACTGACGCTTTTCCCCCTGAAAAAACTTTCCAAATATGTTTTATTGTTTGGTTTCTGTATTTAGCTTTGAGCTACTAGCAAAAACAAGCCATGCAGGTTGTTGCTTTAAGTCACGTGACCAAGACGGATGTTGTGATCATATGCCAGAAGTCCTTCAAAATAAAATCAGAAAATAAGCAAAATGAAATTAATCTAAGTTGGTGCATTTATTTATTTTTTTCTGTCTGCGGCTCGGTACCAAGTGACCGACTGACCGGTAGTGGCCCCTTCAGGTTGGGGACCACTGCTTTATAGATCCCGTCTTTACGAGAAGCGCTTCTTCATCTATGGAATTAAACAGTTTTTAATGTAAAATTTTTCATCTTGAAATAATTCTGTTACCATGCCATGCTGGAGCGTGCCGGTTTTTAACAGAGGGCTCATGTCAGACCCTTCGGTCTTATCAGAACACAGGGTTCTTTTTCTTCTCTGAAACTTCATTGACAAGGTTTTTTAAGACTCCTCAAAGTTCAAATTTTCCTTTTTTTGGGCACAGTCACTGCATGAACAGTAGTTTGAGTGCACGTGTGCTGGCGTGCATGTGTGACTCATCTAGCTACTCTAATGGTACCATTAGAGAATATCATTGAGGGCCCAAATAGGTTGAGACGGGCTCTTAATGGAGCCTGTGTGGCTATAACCCAAATCAGTCCAGTGGCTGGAGAGAGGCATTTTGTTCTGGCAATAATAAGGATAACAAGATCTGCAGAGTGTTCAAATGGTAAAATCAATACTAAAATGAAATGTTGCCATGGATACAAAGAAGCTCATGGATGAAAGTGCAGAGGTGCCACCAATGCTGGGTGGAGAACGTTTTCACAGTGACATCTGCAGTGGAACAAGGAAAGAGAGTTCATAAAAACTTTATAAATATTTAGCCTTGTCAGAAAGAATAAAGAACTTCATATCTCAAATATGTTTGATGGGATCTTCCACAGGGATTCTTAGAGATTGTGGGGCAGTAAAGTTTCCATAATTGTCTTGAAAAACAGCAGAATAGCCCAAAAAGATTCACATGAAGCGTAAAGAATCATATCCTCTGCTCAACGTTGGTGTCAGAAATGGTAAAAATATGTATTCTTTCACATAATGCATGCTCTGAATGTGGAAAAAAAATCGTTTTTCTCCTTTCTTTATGTAGCAGCAGTCTGTGCAGCAGCAGTAAATCACCTAATTACCTTGACTACCTGGGGAAGGGTATAAAAAATGGTTTGGCTCACCCTAAGGGGATCTGATGCACAGAGCCCAGTCCTGCCTACTTCCTGGTTGTCAGCTCTCTGCTTGTTTATTCACCAAACAGATCGCTCCAGTACCTGGAGCAGCTAACCTGGATTGCGAGTGAATTTGTGTGGATTCTTCTCCTTCAGCCATTCAGATGCAGAATGACATCACTTCTGTTTTAAGAGGCTGTTTGAACATCTGGTTTGGGTTGTTTTTGTCTCCAGCACTATGAAACAAAAGCGCGGCCAGCTACAGGTCCCCGGTGAACCCCGCTAAGAGGCCCCTGGCAAGCCATGCTACAGGCCCCCGGTGAGCCCCGCTACAGGACCCCGGCGAGCCGCGTTACAGGCCCCCGGCGAGCCGCGCTACAGGCCACCGGCGAGCCACGCTAAGAGGCCCCTGGCGAGCCGCGCTACTACAGGCCCCCGGCGAGCCGCGCTACAGGCCCCCGGCGAGCCGCGTTACAGGCCCCCGGCGAGCCGCGCTACAGGCCACCGGCGAGCCGCGCTACGGGCCACCGGCGAGCCATGTTACAGGCCCCCGGCGAGCCGCGCTACAGGACCCCGGCGAGCCGCGCTACAAGCCCCCGGCGAGCCGCGTTACAGGCCCCCGGCGAGCCGTGCTACAGGGCCCCGGCGAGCCGCGCTACGGGCCACCGGCGAGCCATGTTACAGGCCCCAGGTGAGCCCCGCTACAGGCCCCCAGCGAGCCCCGCCACAAGCCCCCGGCGAGCCCCGCTACAGGCCCCCAGCGAGCCCCGCCACAAGCCCCAGGCAAGCCCCGCTAACAGGCCACCAGCGAGCTATGTTACAGGCCCCAGGTGAGCCCCGCTACAGGCCCCCAGCGAGCACCGCTACAAGCCATGATACAGGCCCCCCCTGTCAAGCCATGCTAACAGGCCCCTGGCGAGCCACGCTACAGGCCCCCCGGTGAGCCCTGCTTGACTACATGGACGGTTGCCTTTCCTTTTTTTTTTTCCTTTTTTAGCTATATTCTCTTCTAGGTGCGAGTGTGTAGGTGTGTGTGTGGTTTGGGGTCAGCATACTTCTTTTTTTTTTCAGATGATTTTTATCCACTGACCACTCCACTTACTGTCTATCTTGGTTTTTTCTTTTTAGGGCAAAGTGGCAAAGTGTTTTGGCAGAACGTGTTGGGCGACGACGGTGGAGGTTCGTTTGCAGTTTCCTTTCCTTGCAATGCCTTTCACATGTGCGTGCGTGTCACTGGGGCGTGATCCCGTTTTGATCCCCTCGTACGCCCAGCATTTTCCCTGTTTAATCCTTTTCTGTTTTTAAACTTTGTAATAAAACTACGTATTGGAACTGGAACCATGTCTTGGCCTGTTTGAAACAATCTGCGTGTCCTTTTCAGGACTGCTTTTGGGTTCCCTTGCCCCCGTACTCCAGGGTGGTGTTGTTTGCTTTGAGTTTATCCCCCATATCATCCACTTTGCCACATTTATATTCATTAAAAGTACAGTACAAATACAGAAGTTTATTTTACAATGATGTAGAAAATGAGTATTTGCTTCTAAACGAAGCAACAGAGACTATCACTGAGTATATTAACTTTTGTGTGGACACTGTAGTTCCCAAAAAACAAATATTACAATATCCCAACAACAAGACATACTGTACATAACTAAGGATGTTAAACACAGCATTAATAAAAAGCGGCTTGCATTCAAAAACAGGGACAGAGCTGCCATAGCCACAGCACAGAAGGAACTAAACATTGTTCTGAGGAATGCTAAGGAAAAGAAAAGAGAAGCTCTCGAAAAGAGCTTCAACTGCTCAAATAACAAAAAACTTTGGGACACAGTGAAAAAGATAACTCATATGACAACAAACAAACCTCAAATTAGTGCCACGAATGAAGAGGAATGTGCCAACAACCTAAACGATTTCTTTTTAAGATTTGACTCACAAAACAATAGCAAATCAGCCTCGTTAAAAATCACTAATACTCAAAGTGATGCCTGCAGTTTTAAGGTGGACCAGCTGTGTATTGAAAATATCTTTAGGAATACTCAGGCAAACAAAGCGGCCGGTCCGGACGGCCTGTCAGCCTTCCTTCTGAAAAACTGTGCTCAAGAACTATCGGAGGCATGGTGCCCAATTTTTAAACAGTCAATTGAGACAGGCTTAGTCCCACAGATTTGGAAAAAGTCCACAGTAATACCCATTCCAAAGACCTCATGCCCAGCTTCAACTTCAGACTATAGGCCTATAGCTCTAACAAGCATTGTCATGAAATGTTTCGAGAAAATTATGGTAAACCAACTCAAAACTGAAGTCTCAGGTCATATTGATCCCATGCAATTTGCGTACAGACAAGGACTCAGCACTGGGGACGCTATCATCAGTCTGTCTCACATGGTCTGCAAACATCTAGAAAACACTGACAGTTACGCACGAGTCTTATTTGCGGATTTTAGTTCAGCTTTTGACACAGTTCACCCTGATATTCTCATACAGAAACTCATTAACTTAAATGTAAGCTCATTTAGTAAAGTGGTTTTACTCCCTTTTAACAAACAGGTCACAGCAAGTAAAAGTAAATAACTCCTTCTCCAAAGAAAAATTCTGTAGTACCGGGGTCCCACAAGGAGCCGTGAGCTCACCGATTCTGTTTACGCTTTATACTAATGAATGCAGAAGTGGCACACCAAATAACACAATTTTAAAATACTCAGATGACACCATAATTGTTAGTTTATTAAGAGTCGGGGACCCAGTGTCCACATACCTACAGGAAATTGATCTCTTCCAGTCCTGGAGCCTGGATCACCATCTGACCTTAAATGTGAACAAAACTAAGGAGATGATTTTTGACCCCAAAGGACTTATGCTCCATGAGCCAGTAAAAATTGCCGGCAGAGAGATTGAACAGGTGGAAAGTTTTAAATACCTTGGTGTCTACATAGACAACCTCCTTAAATGGAATGTGCACGTGGACCACCTATGCTCTAAACTATCTCAAAGACTCCACTTTCTAAGAAGACTCAGAACGTTCGGTGTAAGCACTAAAATCATGACATGCTTTTACAACGCAGTGCTTGACTCAGTTTTAAGATATGGCATGGCCACCTGGTTCGGGCCCCTAACAGTAAAATACAAAAACAAAATAGAAAGTGTCATGAAAAACGCCATGAAAATCATTGGTAAAAAAGAGTTCTCATCTCTACAAGAGGTTTACGAGATCTGTGTTAGAGGACAGGCAAAAAGAATAATAAACTCACCCTCCCATCCACTACACAGTGAATACGAACTCTTACCATCAGGGCGGCGTTACCGAGCAATAAGATACAAAAATAATAGATACAAGCTATCTTTTCTTCCCACATCCATCTCACTACTGAACAAGTCTGACTAGCACATGAGCTCTTTTATCTAACTTATGAACTGCCGTACCTATTAGTTATACTGATATTCTTATCTTTCACTGTTTCATAACTTTGGCAAATGTTTGTTTTTTGTACATTGTGCTTTTACCTGCGATTTTTTATAGACCATTTTACTTGACATTTCTGGGTTTTAGTATTTAATTTTGAATATGAAGTCACTGTGTTTCCAGAAGCGCAAACTCTACTACTGCTCTTTTAATACTTGTCTGATGCTCTTACTGTGTATGATGCTGTTGTTCTCACTGAAATGTTTGGAGTTTGTGTGCATGTGTGAATGTAGCCACGCAGCCACTGGCACGGTGTAATCCAAGACAAATTTCCTTTGGGACAATAAAGTATATTTGATTTGATTTGATTGATCGTTAACTAAAGTTCACCTTAAAATTTTGTAATGCAGCTCTGGTTTCAATGACAGAGGTCAAAGGTGTTTTCTCCAGGTTTTAGCACTGACCGGTCCATTCTTCAATGAGATCCTCTCGAGAGCAGTGATGTTTTGGGGCTTTTGCAGGAAAACAAGGACTTTCACCTCCCTCCAGAGATACTCTATTGGATTGAGGTTCACTAGAACACTCCAGAACTATCAAATGTTTTTACATATTCACTTCTATGTGGCCCGGACCACGTGTTTGGGATCACTGTCATACTGGAAGACCCAACCATGTTTTATTCTCATTGAACTCACTGATGGAAGGAGGCTTTTGACCCCACTCTCTCCCCATACATGGCCCCATTAATTATTGACTTTCCTTCATTCAGATCAGTTGTCTTGTCTCCTTTGCAGAAAAGCAGACTCAAAGCATGATGCTTCCACCCCCATGCTTTACAGTGGGTTTGGTGTTCTTGGGATGCAACTCAGCATTCTTCCTCCTCCAAACACACTGAGTTTCTCTCTGTTCTCATGATCATGGAAACCCACCAGCTCAGATCTGGTTTGGAGCTCCAGACCTACAGGTGGATTGATGCTCATGTTCTTGGATTTTGGCTCCAACACTTGTGACCTTTAACCTCCAGCTTGTTGCTGATGGTTTTGCAGTCCATTCTGGTCTAAAATCTTTTCCCTTAAATCCACTGAAAGCTCTTTAGTCCCTCCATGTTGGAGAGTTTGGACTCTGACTGATGGATGATTCTGTGGACAGGTGTCTTTCTACAGGTGATCAGTTCAAACAGGTGTCTTCAATCCAGGTGATTAGGAGAGTCTAACTGGTCTGTGTGAACCAGAACTCTTAATGGTCACTAGGGGATCAGATATTTCTTATTTTAATAAAATCTAAATAAATTAATATATTCTAAAAAGTCAATTGTGTCGTTTCATCTGTTACAGTTATACAGTATTTCCTACATTGTAAATTTCTATTTCACACACATGTTTCCGAACCCAATGCCATTAACACTATTTGTTAATAAAAATGTTATAAAACTCTCATGACCGTGACTTTGTTGTATTCAAAATGTGCTTGTACACATCTGACCCCCTTCTTTTCCTTTTTGCTCATG
The DNA here is from genome assembly GCA_003999625.1 of Oryzias javanicus. Classification (NCBI taxonomy): domain Eukaryota; kingdom Metazoa; phylum Chordata; class Actinopteri; order Beloniformes; family Adrianichthyidae; genus Oryzias; species Oryzias javanicus. Next base: position 5,694,455 of record CM012448.1, read on the forward strand.
TTGCAGGCCCAAATGATCAAGCTCTCAGACATCTCCATCTTGGGTGTGTGGGAGGAGGAGACAAGCATGAAATGTGAGATGAGTGGTCCTCCAGGATGTGTTTACTGAAGCCCTCTGCTAAAGACAGCGGAGGCTTCTCAAGTCTTCATCAGTCAACAGGGGATTCTGTTTGCTTTACTCAACAACTCACTTTTGCAAACCTTTCCCCCCCCCCACGGAGAACCACAGGAACGCTGTCTATTGATTCCTTCTCTCTGGTGTTCATGTTAAGAATGTAGACTTTGGATAGGAACAATAACATTCCCCTCAGTTCTGAGGATGTCAGGTAAACCCAGCAGCTCATGCCACCTTAATGCACAGCTGGTGACAGAAGTTCTTGTTCCTGCCTTCTCCATCCTGCTCCGTTTACAGCAGCAAGTCCTCTATTATTCATCTCATCAGCAACACTAAATGATGTAAATTACCTTTTCTGGGTCCATTTTAACTCTGTCGGATATTATCAGATTTTCAGCACCTGAGGCTGTGTTGGGGGGGGGGGGGGGGGGGGGGGGGGTCAGCTTTAACGGAAACTGTGGCTGGGGTGTGTGAGTCTCCACATACCTGCAGGATTAGAAGAAATCTGAAATCCAACAAAATACCTGTCTTTCTTGTTATTGCAGCAAAGGATGGATGAGGTGTTTCTTACCACATGATGGTCCGAGAATAACATCACTACTTTTTTTGAGGTCAATATCCCCAAAAAGCCTGCACGTTTGGGGGAAGCTTGAGAGAGTTTGATCCATATTAACATGACAGCATCACACAGTTGCTGCAGGTTTGTCGGCTGAACATCCATGACGCCAACCTCCCATTTCAACACATCCCAAAGGTTCTATTGGGTTCTGGTAATTGTGGAGGTCATTAGAGTCCAGTGAACTCATTGTCACGTTCTAGAAACCAGTCTGAGATGATTCCAGTTTATGACATGTAGTCTTATCCTGCTGGAAGTAGCATCAGAGATGGTACACTGTGGTCATAAAGAGATGGTAGCAACAATACTCAGGTAGACTGTGGTTTTTAGAACTAAGGGGTACGAAGGGCCTAAAATGTGCCAAGAAAATATCCCTCCACACCATCACACCACCAGCAGCAGCCTGAACTGAAGTGAGCTGTTGTTGATGCCAAATTCTGACCCTATTATCTGAATGTGGCAGCAGAAATAGAAACTAGACAACGTTTTTCCATTTGCTATCGTCCAGTTGTGGCGAGTCAGTGTGAATTGTAGCCTGACAGGAGTGGTACCCTGAAACCAGGCTGGTCATTCTCCTCTGACCTCTGGCATCAACAAGAAGAACTGCTGCTATCTGGATATTTTCTCTTTTTCTGACTATTCTCTGTAAACCATAGAGATGGTTGTGGGTGAAAGTCCCAGTAGATCAGCAGTTTTCTAAAACTCCTCAGACCAGCCCGTCTGACACCAACAACTATCCCACATTCAAAGCCACTTCAATCCCCTTTCTTTCCCTTTTCTGATGGTAGGTTTGAACAGCAGCAGCTCATCCTAACAACATTCTAAATGCCTCCAGTTGCTTGCTTACTGGCTGATAAGAAGGTCTGCCTAATAAAGGGGCCAGTGTGTCCACAAACAGAAGGACAGCTGAGACATAAATCGGAAGTTCTACTAACCAGAACCCAGATTTAACTTGATTTTTGACAAGCCCCATTTCACATGTTAGTACCTACGCAGCATCTATCCAGATACTTTGATCCACCATTACGAGTGGGAGGAGCAGGTTGAGGAGTCGGATGAGGCTTTAGCTCTTGTTCCTCCAAGGAACCACTCGCTGCTCTTTAGATTGAAGGGTTCAGGCTACAGTTCTAGATGCCTCTTCCAGTCCTACAGGATACCCTGTTGGCTATCAAGAACAATAAAGAAAGGGAAATAAATGTTTCACAAACACACAATGGTTGCTGGATGTTTGCAGACTTACTGAATTGCATTCCTCACCTTGTTGAAGCTCCAGTGGACGCTAGGTTTCAAAGCAACAAACTTCAAAGCCAGCATTCCTCAGAGCAGAAACACAGCTATGGAGCCTTTTTTTTTTCCTCTGGAGTCTAACACATTTCCTTTTTGCAATCCCAGCTGTTGAAGAGAACATGCAGATGACAGAGAGAGGTGCTGAGTCTGCCTCAGATGCACTCATTTCAGGTCAGACGTATCACTCGGCTAATCTCTTTATCGGCGCACGCAGAAGCACAGCTGGGTCGGCTTTAATCCATCAGACCTCAGTTCACATCTTTTGGCCAAAACCAACCGATTCTGCACGTAGTCAAGAATAACTCAAAACACAGCTTGACATTTTGCATATAGAGAGGAGATATTGGATTTATAATTGAATTAGTTACAAAAAATACATTTCTGGGAACTCTTTCTGCTGAAAAGGAATGGCTTGGTGTGGAGGCCTAGTTTAACATAATAAATATTTGTCCTTTCTTCCGTTCTTTTGAGGAAGACTCCCTGGTTTCACGTGACTCAGGTTTGATGCACGTTTTAGACACTGCTTGTTCATTTGTTGCCACAGCAGCAGCTTCACTTCCTATTAGTTGAGGTAAAATTCAAACAAAAAATGTCTGATGAGAAATGATGCGGTTTGCTTACTTTTGTCATTTTTAAGGTTTTAAGCATTAAGTCTTTTAACAACTGAAAAGGGAGTGAAAATTAGGAGTACTCTCAAGCTGCATAGTGGTGTAGTGGTTGGCATGCTGACCTTACAGTAACAAGGCCCTTGTTCAAATCCCAGAGGGGTTCAAATTTGCATATTTGTTTGTGAATGTGTGAGTTTTCTCTGGGCACTCCGATTTCCTCCCACTGTCCAAAAACATGCTGCATTTCTAGATTCTCCCTTGGTGTGCTTGTGTTTGTTAGATTGTGGCGCTGCAATGGACTGGCAACCTATTCAGGATGTACTCAGTCTTCAACTAACAGTTGCTGGGATAGGCTCCAGCAACCCCATGACCCCAAACAGGATTCAGCTGATTATTAAGATGGATGAATGGATGGATGGTTACGGCTAGAGTTCAAGAACCCAAATGCAGAGAAGTAGAGATGTTCAGCTCGGCCGAGCTGCTCGACTCTGTATCGAGTTTGCAAAGCGGAGGTGTCACTGATGAGGGCTCGCTTCAGACTTTTTAAATGAAGCTTAATTACATCAAGCGTGTATCGGCGACCATTCGTGCCAGTTTTGAATGTATGGTGGGGTTATCACTGTGTAAGGTATTATAAAGAGGTATAAACTCATTCAGCTTTTGTGGGTTTAAGAGTTGTTTACTCTTTGTAAACAGAGAGTTTTGTAAAACATTTTGTTCACTGACATTTACAACTAAACATTTGTTTTCATACCAAGCATTCTTACATGTAATCCATACTTGCATTAATACATACACACATTAAGTACACACATTTAGTTTAGCAGTGAATGTTTGGTTAGTGTTGTTTGAATCTGTTTAATGTTAACGTGTGTTTGTGTGATATTATTTATTTATTTATTAACCTTTATTTAACCAGGAAGTCCCATTGAGATTAAGGAATCTCTTTTACAAGGGAGTCCTGGCCAAGAGGCGACAAAAAACAAATCAGTTAAAAAATAAAAAACATTTCATTTAAAACAGTTGCAGATAAAATAATCTTTCTTGTTCTCTCAACTTAGATTTAAAATCATTCAATGAGAGAAGTTCTGTAAGTTTACGGTCCTTTTGTTGCATGTTCAATGTGTTGGGGGAAGCAAATGTAAAGGCCCTTTTTCCAAAGTCAGTGCGGGCAAATGGAACCGTCAGCAATAAACAGTCATTGGAACGCAGTGCATATGAGTCTGTTGTTCTCAGGGTGATTAAAGTACAAATATAAGACGGTAGAAATTACAAGCATGGCCTTGTAAATCCAGTGGGTCAGCCTCCTGGTGGGCAAAGAAGGCCACCCCACCCGAGAATACAGCTCACAGTGGTGAGTCGACATCTTGCAGTTGGTAATAAACCTCAGGGCAGCATGATACACAGAATCAAGCCTGCACAGACACTGAGATGTGGCATTCATGTACAGAAGATCTCCATAGTCTACAACTGAGAGAAAGGTTACAGTGAAAAGCTGTTTTTAACCCCAAAAGAGAAACAATGTTTATTTCTGAATAGGAAGCCCAGTTTCAGTTTTAGTTTCCTTACAAGATTCTCAATATAGAGCTTGAAGGTCAGCGTGTCATCAATGAGTATTACAAGATATTTATACTGATGGACCACCTCAATTTTATTTCCCTGCAGAGTGGATGCTGTAGGAAAATCCAGAGTTCTCTTCCTTGAATTAGAAAATAACATTATTTTGGTTTTATCAGCGTTAAGAACCAATTTGAGCTGCAGCAGTGTCTGCTGTAGCCTATCAAATGCTTTCTGAAGTGATTCGATGGCAGCTGTGGATGAGGAGCCAAAGCAATAAATAATGGTGTCATCGGCGTAAAAATGTATATTAGCATCAGAAACGTTTTGTCCTAAATCATTGATATACATAATGAATAGTAGTGGTTCTAGTATAGAACCATGTGGCACCCCCTTGTGGACATTGAAAAATTCAGAGCACAGACCATCATATTTTACACTGGGTTCTGTTGCTCAGGTAGTTTCTGAACTAGGATACTGCATGTTCTGATAGACCCAAACTAATGAGTTTTTGCTCAAACACTGTGTGGTCCACATTTCAAATACCTTTGACATATCAATAAAAAGGGCAACACTTCTTTGTGTCTAGGGCACTAAAAATGTCATTGATCACTTTAGTAGAAGCAGTGATGGTATTGTGCGTCATGAAGCATTTGAGGAGGTAAGACTTCAGTTTATGCATTTTCACCCATGAACACACACACTCATCTTGTTTCTCTTCTTTCCAGTCAACACTTGGTGGGGCACAAGGTCAGCCAACTTGTGCTTGGACAGTAGAGTCGGTTGGTTGCACTTGTTTAATTGATTAAAATGTCTCAAGTTCTAAAATGCAGATTGTGAATTTCATTTATTTCTGTTCTTCTTCCTGCAGGTGCTAGTCAGAGACTCCGAAACCCAACAGCTGAAGCAACTATGAAAGTTTAACCCTACTTTCTGAGCCGTACCTGCTCAGAGGAGAAAACCTATTGCAGTATTGAAAGTCAAGAGCAGCAGTTTATCACAGTCTTTGCCCGTTAGCAAACATATTCCGGCATATGTCAACAACTTCTCCGCCAAAACTTGAGGTCATTTCAAAGAAGATGAACAGACTCAAGCCAAACACTGCTGAGATGATTCTTTTTCTAAATAAAAATGTGCTACTCCTTTATGTACTTCAAAACTTTATTTTCATTTTGTCTCAGTAGCACAAGCATTTCACAGCTCTATTTCTTTTGTGAAGTGGTATTTTAACATCTAATTCATTTGGCAAAAGCAAACTGTATTTGCTTAACAATATGTCTATATCTACATAAATATATTATGATTATTTATGACAGTAAAAGATTTATAAATCAAACAGATTGTATTGCTACACATGCTTTTACTGTTCCATAATGATACAATGTTGAAGTCTGACCAACAGATTTCAGAATTTCTAAATGTGTCAAACGCTTCACAACCCTGAACCATTTAGCACAAGATGATTCATAGTTGTTCAGAAAGCTTTGGTTTCACTGCCGCTGCAGAGAAGACTTGGCAGCAGAAGGACAAGTCAGAACTTATTTAATGGCAGTAGCAAAGATATCACCATCCTTGACAGGGGTAAAAAGGTGAAAGCTGGTAAAAGAAAAAAAAAAAGTATGTTAAAGAATGTGTGTTATTTAGGTGCCGCCAGCAACATGTCCAGTGCTAAAAGGTTTAACTGTATATTTTTGAGACAGATTTATGTTTGATGGAAAGTTGGAGCTTGATATTATATCAAAATTGTGATGTTTTTCAATTGTGCTTTAAATGTTAACCAGCCCAAACATGGGAAATAAAGGGTGTATTCAGACTGAAAATGTGTTTCCGGATTATCAGGGGAAACAAACTCTGATTCACTTCAAGCAAACCAAATGTATCCAGTCTGAATACACATAACTTCAGGACATTTGAACATAAACATAACACTCTGAACGTTGATATCTCAACCAGAGCTGTGTTGATGAAACCAACTTGAATCGATCTGAGCTTAATAGATCAATAATCAATCCATAAAAATAAGATCAATCTAGCACATAAAGCTGAAGTCCACTAGCTTGTTGCTAACATTTGATGGAATATCCCATAGTACGGCTAATGCTAACGCTCGGTTGACCTAAACATACATTTCTGACTAAATAAACATCTTTATAAACTCACAGATGTGAATTTTCAAAACTCTTTTAAAGAAATATTTGTTTTTTGATTGTGGTCTAAAACACAGTTTTTTGCTCATTCTTCTTGAAAAAAGTGTAATGCTATGGTGCGAGCTCCACCTAGTGGCCAAACTGAAACGCCCTCCAGGAGAAGCAGAACAATGTTTAAAATATTAATGATCAGAACATTTTCGTTAGAACTTCTGCTTTTGAGAAACCGTGTATCACTGTCTCTATTTCACTAATACATTTACAGGATTTGAACTGTATCAGGTTAATATAAATATCTTCACATATCAAACATGTATAGATTATTAATGTACTTCCAAACAAATGTGTTTAATGTGTAAACTCAAAATTTAATTACATTTAATTGAGTGGATTGAAAGAATTGAAAAAAAGAAATCTGATTTTAATCGATTCAGGCTCGAAGTGAATCAATTCTGGAAATTATTATCAATACCCAACCTTAATCTTAACATCTAGATCAACAAATAAAAATGAGTGCTTAGTGTTAACTTCATGTGTAATGACACCTGAAAGGGTCACTCCAAATAAAAAGGGGAAACCCAAAAGTCTTGCGTTTGAGCCTGTAGGTCTTTGTTTGGTCTCAGTATCTTGGCAGCTGATGGATCTTCTGGGAGAGCTTTGTGCGCTCCTCCCTACGACCTGCAGCTCTTCCAAACAGCTTCATTTAGCTGGAAGCTCAGCCTGGCTGCATGCCTTAACCTGCCTGGGCTCCTTAGAGCTGCCAAGCGCCACAGCCTTATTATTCCCCTCTTGCTCTGACTGTGTAATTTGATTAAGTTATTCATAACATTTCAGCTGACGCCTCTCCCCAGAGTTAGCGTGACATTGCTATTTGCAGAGAATAAATGCATTATAGGATGGCCCACTGCTAGGAAATTGAACATTAATATTTGCTCTTGATGTGACGTAAATAAGCAGCCAGATCTGCTGGCTCCTCTGTTGACAGCACACGGAGCCCATTTGAAAGATGCAATACGGGATAATAATAATAACAATTCACGCTAGTGTTTTTATCTGCTGGGGAGGAAGCTTTATGCTCCCCGTCGTAGGTGAGGCGGCTGCCGGCTATCAGCGGGGTCCCGGTGGGACTTCAGTCGACACATTTGGGCTGATTTTGTTTAGAAAGCACTCAGATGCAGGCGAAGCGGGAAACTGCAGATGAAAGCAGAGGGACCGTCCCCACAATGCTGTTTGAATCCATGTGGCCGTTCTCCTGCAGAGTGAAAGTGATTTCTTTCTGGGGGGAGGCGGACTTTCAAGGCGAATACGTTCCTGTATGATAATAAAAGCCTCTCCTCAGTTCCACAACGAACAGGAGCAGTTCAGTCTTTGGGGCCGACATACAGAAGTGTTTACTGCAATCTAACTGTTAGACCACCAGGAGCAAGACTGTCTCCAGATGAGGCCAGAATGCCTTTTTCCTCTTTGTTTTGCTGTAAATAATCATTTTTATTATGATTATGCCATTTTTAGGCAAAATCCAAAAACCTGTGTTGTTGTTTTCTAGGACATCGTTTCTGCAGAGCGGCAGTTGGTCATTAGAAATTTACTTCGGAGCTGTGGGTGAGACTGTTGGTGCAGAGTAAGCCTGCACTAACTTCCCATTACAATGAAAGACATTAAAATGTAGGTACATTCAATTTAAGTCACACTCTTAAAAGAAAGTGAAGAATTGTTCTGGTACAGTCTGGAGATATATCGCGATACGTATCGTACGGTGAGACATGTATCAGGATACGTATTGTATCGCCAGACTCTTACCAATACACACCCCTGTAATAAACCTAATGATAAGTCCCAAAAAATAGATCAAATTATGACAACACGCGATAAATTAGAGTAGTTTTCTTTTATTTTCAACTGTGGTTTATGTAACAAAATAGAAAATTTAAATCATAGGAAGATCCAAAAAAACAGGCTTGAAAATTGCTGAAAATATTGAAATTTGAGAAGAAAAACTTCCTTAAAGTAAATGATAGTGGAGACTTGACCTTTCATCCACCCATCCCTGGGACATGTGAGACTTTACCCAGGGACTTTCAGAAAAATGCAACATCCTGAAGATCGGTACTTTAGGATTAAACTCTCTCCCACTTTCAAAACAGGAGCACAGACACAGATGAAGTTGAGAAATAAATAAGGTTTATTTATTCTGAAGAGTTCTACAAAAACATCGGTAATTATGTCTCCATGTTTGTGTTTATGCGATTATAAAAAAATGTTCCCGGTACCGGGGCCTTCTATCTCCCTCCGGAGACTGTTTTGGTATGACAGCCACTACTGCAGTGTTTCTGTGTCTCTGTTGCTGAGCTTGAAGACTCACTGTCTCGAAAAAAATGTAATTAGGAGACCTTTTTCTGTTTTTTTTATGTCTTGATGAGGCCCAGGCCGGCAGCCTCCGCACTCCGCAGCGGCTCTCTGTCTGCCAGCATATCGATCGAGTGAGGAGCAAAAACCGCCGATCTGTCCAGAGTGTATCTCCCCCAAAGTAGCTGGATGAGCTCTACCAACCTGAGGCTTCAACAGGTTGAGGTAAAAGATGAAAGTTCAAGTCAAAACCACTCGTTTTGGATTAGTATTTTACCCGATGATCGAGTCACTGAAAACGTCACGTACCCAAAGATGAGTTCCTTATTGGCAGATATGACGCAACGTCCTGTCATACTTCAGATATTACATTTTTGGCTACGCCCAATTCCCTCAAATCAAGCTTCTGCCTGACTGTCAAATCGCGCCACGGGACTTCGGATCACTTTAATTTGCTTTAAGTACCCTTAACGTTCAGACTGTTGGCCTCTGCCGCGCAAATTTGGTGTGACTGCACCTTAAGTGGAGTGAAGTTGTGTTTTGCAGTTCTTTCGAAGCTCATTCGCCCATCTTAATGGACATCATGAAAACGGAACACACCATTACCGTGTGTGTGGTAAGTGTATCGTGAAGTATTTGTAAAGATGATGTAAGTTACCGCCACTTAAGCACTCTAGTCATTGGTAAGGCGAGTGTGATGGAAAATATACGTTTACGTATACATTTCATCTTTACAATTAAATGTGTCTAACCTTTGTGCACAGCCGTGAGGCCACAAGCTTTATTTTCTTATTGTCAGGACGCCTTGATCACAGTGTATAAACATTTTGACTTCATTAGAACATCTTGTCCATATTAGATATGGCGCTTACGTTCCTATCCTAAGTTTCTGATTAAAGTTGTTTGTATGGCTCTATTAAAATACGAATGTCCTTCATCACAGAGAGGGCTCTGCAGACCTTCTCCTCCATGCTTGCAGACGTGTACTTTTTCTGCTCTGTTTTAATAAACATCTTAAAACCGCTTGACAACATTTCTTTATTCCACCGGATCCAACTATTTTTCCACCACAATCTTGGCGTCACGAACAGGATTCCGCGTGTGTTCGTCGGAGGATCGGACCAGAGGGATTAGCTGTCCTGAATCACAAAGATTCAGCCTCATCTCACCAAATCCAAAAGAGTGACGAGGACTGTTCCGTGATCTCGATCGACCGCGACGGAATCATCGGACTTCGGTGGACAATAGATCCGGTGAGGAAGATTCTATTCTAAAATATTCCTTGGTAATAATTTTTTGCATAGGTTGATTTGGAAACATTAATAACCACTGGCTTTTGCCCCTGAAATAAGTCAAGCGTTTTAAAGAAAAAAAAAAAAAAAAAAAAAAAAAAAAAAAAAAAAGGATGCCATTTGCTGAAACCCATCATAAGAGAGTCCTGTGCGCGTAATCTGATCAATTATCGCAAGAGCAGGTATCGTAAATTATAAGTGAGTCCCGTGAATATAACTTGATCCGTTATATGAGACCCGGTAGCATGAACCTGTGACCCACGTTTGGGGAGATCAGAGAATTAGATACGAAGTAAAGGTTATAAGAGAGTCCCGTGAAGTATAGCTTGATCCGTTATATGAGACCCGGGTAGCATGAATCTCTTGACCACGTCGTCGTGGAAAATCAAAGAATAAAGATAAACGGCGAACCAGCCGACGAATTACTGTGACCCAACAATCGAGACCAGGCAGGCCCCGCGATATAAATATATACAGGATAGGCATAAGGGAAGATAAATGCCGTATATAATTAAAGTCCTGTGAGATTGGTTCGGGAAGACCAGAATATGGGTAATGCAAATGAGACAGAGCGGAGGTTCAGACTCAAGTCTGGTCACGTCCATGAAAGTGCATCATGGTGTTAAATGTTGTGATTTATGGATTACTGGTGTCAGAAACATGGGTTTCCCGAAGGAAGTTCTTTGAGTTAAAGCTAACTAGAGAAACTCAGAAAAAGCCTAAATGAAGAGAGACAAAAATGATGGTATGTGCAAAAAAAAAAAAAAAGAGCAAAGGCGAGGTTAAGCTCCCTGGTGAATTGAATGAAGAGTGTTGAAATTTGGGAAACGGAGTGTGAGAGATGGAAAAGGCCTGCAAGACTGTGACTACCTGAAATAAAAAAAAACAAAAAAACGATAACAAAGAAAAGTCTGATAAACTCTACAAATATAGAAACTCTCTCAGCACCCTTCTTGTTTTTCATCTACACAGAATCTCTGGAGTGCTGCCAGTCGGATCGAGTCTGGACTCTGCCCCTCCTCCACGCCGGCACTGCTAGCCTCAACGGGGTCAGCCAGAAACACCCCAGTGATGATGCAGACCAGAACGCAACAGCAGCATCCATGCAACCTGAGATGAACCAGCGCGACAGCAGAAGCAGAGCAGATGCCCCCCCCCTCCTCCTGTGAATGGAGGATTAGGCTCCGGCCTTCAGCTCTGCTGAAGTGGTGTTATTCAGCTCCTGCTCACAACACCAGCTTTGGAAAGGCAAAACAAGGAAAGCAGCAGCAAAGGAAAGCCTGACAGTACTACACGCTCCTATGGTTCAAGTTGCCGACCCGACTCGAGCAACTGCGCCTGGACTGCTGATGACGTCGTAGCTGCATCCAAACCTGCCCAACCCGAAAAAATGGTGGAAGATCTGGGCGTACACCCTGGAGGACTTTGTCAGAGACTATGGCCCATTTCTGGAGAATGGCTAGAAGTCATGCACTATCCTGAGACAACCTAGTTTTCTACTCTGAGGAGCCACTTCGAGGCTCCGGACCACAGCTTGCAATCATGACTGGCATGATCCTACCAAACCAGAATGCAGCAAATATGGCCTACAGACGATGAAAGATGGACTGACAGCGGCTGTTCGTGCCCACTTTCCTGTCCAGTGCGACTACAAAAGGTCAGTGCTGCATGCAACATGAGGAAGATATGTGGAGAGCTCCTCGACTGGCTGCAAACCGCTTCGACAACCACAGCGGGATGACCAAGCCTGGCTTCCCTGAGGGGGACATGACACCTTATGAGACCCTCCTCAAACAGGACTCTCTCAACAACCTCCAGAGGCCCCTCAGTGACGTCACGGAAACCCTCATGTTGATGGTGAGGAGCACTGTCCACCTGGCCCAGGTGATCACCCACGCCAAGCTCGAGCAGCACCGCCAGCGGAGAAAGGAGGCCAGAGGAAAAAAAAAAAAAAAAAAAGACAATACCAGCATCATGCCCAGCTGCACCTCCTCCAACATGCGTCACTCCCACAACCCCTGCAACTGCTCCTCCTCCTGCCAGGCCGCTATACCACCCTTACCCCCACCTCACATCCCTGCTGCTTTGCTGCAATGGACGCGTGCTTCCATTGTGGAGCCCATGGACATTGGTCAAAGAACTGTCCACTGAAAGCCCAGAACCACAGTGGGCGTGGACATCAGAACCAACAGGACCTCCTCGTGGGCAGTACGCGGAAACTCCAGCTCCACATCAAGAAGCAGACTGAAGAGAAGGAGGGGTTAGAGTCTGGATTCGGTGCGGCTGTGGCCTCCCTGCTCAGATAAGAACACACACACACTTACACATTTACACCTCCCCACAGATGATGGCACTCTGTGTCTCCCTATGACAACAGTAACTATCTCAGACAGGTCTTTGGAGTTCATTGAGAACATCGGTACCCCTCACATGTACCAATCCTTAACAGCTCTGTTCTCACACACTTTTCTATTCCCTCTTGCTGAATCTTTAGTCTGATGATCATGAATTTTATTGAAGTTAGGCCTTCCACTCCTCTCCTGATGGAATGACTGTTGAACCACAGCGTGAATGTGTTTACACTATGTTAATCAACCTCGCCTTCCAGATATCCAGAGCTCTTAGCAATGGCAGATCTACTATGAACACAGAATGACTTGTAGCCTTAGCTAAAGACAGAGTTACTTCAGATCAGCTGATGCTGCCAGAAATGTTCATTGCACTGCCTAAGTTTTTTCAGGGACCCAGCCCAGTGCATAAAAAGTGTGTTTTGAAAAGTGTGAATGATTGTTTGTCTGTGTGCAGTCTTTTCTGGACTGCGACGCTGTGCGATGTTTGTTTCTTTATTATTTTTTAGATTCCAGGAAGTGACCCTCACATTTCCTTGTCCAAAAGCCCCACTGCCACTGATAAATGGAAAGATTTGGGTTCCTGGACTGGAGCGTGCAACCATGCTCTAGATTGGCAGCTTGATTTTTTTTCTCACTTCAGACCCGATGGGCTCAGTACCCCTTGAAGCCTGAAGCGATTGCAGGCATCACCCCAGTTTTTAACTCATTTTTGGAAGCAGGTATAGTCATCCCTTGTGATGATTCTCCTGCTAACCCCCCGATTTTGCCTGTTAATAAGTATCGCCCTCCTCCAGTCTCTGAGGAATGGCGCTTTGTCCAAGATCTGACCCCTGTCAATGCAGCTGTACACGCACGTACTCCATCTGTCCCAAATCCCTGCACCCTTTTGTCTAATGTACCACCTAACTCTTGGTGGTTCTCTGTCCTTAATCTTTCTGATGCCTTTTTTTTTCTGTTCCTGTTCACCCAGACTCTCAGTTCTGGTTTGCATTTCAGTTTAATGGGTGAGGGTACACCTTCACCCGCATGCCACAGAGCTACTGTGAATCACCTACAGTTCACAACAGAGCTCTCGCCCACTCTCTCTCCACTTTCTGCCCCACACCAGGTTCTGCCCTTCTGCACAGCTCGAAGCCACAAAGTCAGCAGACAAAAATTGCAGTTTTCCAGAGAAGAAGTCACGTTCCTTGGACATGTTGTCAGTGCAGAAGGTAAAAGCCTTTCCTCCAAACATCTCACTGCAACCCAACAGGCGCCGAGACCGGAGACTGTTAAGCAACTCCTGTCTTTCGTTGGGTTGTTCTCCTACTGCAGAATTTTTGTTCCAAACTTTTCAGAATTACCAAGCCCCTAGGTGAGTTAACCAAATCTAAACCAATGAGTTCTAAAGTGCAGTGGACAAAAGAAGCTGAGAGTTTGTTCACATCACTGAAACTTGCTCTCCAATCTCCTCCCACTTTAGGCCTGGTGGATCCATGCAGGCCATTCACATAGACTGTGAAGGAGAGAGGGGGCTGCATGACCTCTGACCTCCTCCAGGATCATGGTGGAACTCTCAGACCAGACACTTATTTCTCCTGTAAGCTTGATCCTGTTGCTGCTGGACTTCCTCGCTGCTTGCGTGCCATTGCTGGGGCGGAGAAGACCCTTGCAGCTTCCAGAGATCTTGTGGGTTACTCACTTCTGACACTTCTGGTCCCCATGAGGTCCACCTCATCCTGGCGGAGCGCAGGTCATCGCACTTTTCCCTTCCCAGTTTCCTCAGGTATAAACTTGTTTGCTCGAGCTGCCGAATTTCACTGTTAAAAGGTTTTCGGTCCTAAATCCAGCCCAGCCACTGTGCTGCTCACACCTGACGAGGGTCTCCCTCATGACTGTGCTGCTGAACTCTGACTGACGGCCCGCTCTGACCTGACAGGACTGACCAACAGCTCCAGAACCAGACTTTGTGTTTTTGTTTTGTGGTCCTGTCTCTGAATGTTACTGTGCGGGTTATTCCGTCTGCATGGCTCATGGGACTGCAGAGTCCGCGCCTCTGTCCTCCTATGAGCCTGCTTGGGCACTTTACATTTGTTTTTTATTCAAGCGTGCTGAAAGTTACACATTGAATTTGGATTATTAGCAACCGGCATTTTCGATTAGAAATAAACTAATAATTAGAAACTATCTCTGGCAGTTGAACATTCACTTGTGCTCCAAAACAGAACTTAAAAGAGGAAAAGTTGCAGAAGCTCAGAGAAAATGTTTTGTTAAGCTTATCTCTCTGTTAGGAAAACAAAGGCTGAAGGCCCACAAGAGTCTGCAAGCAGAGAGCAGGCACAGATCGAGGTCACAAACAGAGAGCTGTGATCAAACTTGTTTTCATTTTTAATGTGAATTATTACAACTGTTTTTTCCCCAAGGTTCTCATGTTGTTCTTTTCACAGTTTAAAAGGATTCTGAAATGTCGTCATCATCTCCTTCCATGTCTCTGTGGCCTGTTTTGATACAATGAAACCAGAGATGTGGAAGTAACCTGCCTTTCCTCCCAGGACGGAGTGTGTGATCAACTGATATGATGGAGAAAAACCATAGGAAATTTTTATTTGTTGTATATGTATTTGTTGATTACTGTTGACTCTTTTGCAGAATTTCCAGAAGCCTGACCAGCAACGGCTAACCCTAACCCTAATCCTAATCCAAACGTTCTCTTTCTGACCCAAATGTCTAATCAATCCTTTCTTTCCTCACAACAGTTTTCCAGGTCAACTCGGGCAACAGGTCTTATTGTACGGTTGTTTATTGAATTGATCTAACTTTTAGAGCATCAATTGGCAAAAATCTGTGCACAGAACAAATTTAAATGGGTTTATGCGCTTTTTACTTCTCTCATTGCTGTCAAATGTGTTGTGTATGCTAACACTCAGTTCACTCCCAACAAGCTTCTACTAGGTTAATAGTTCCCAGGACCTGCACAACCTCTGAGGATGGATGTAGACCCCATCGGGTGAGTATGAGGCAAATCTTAATGAAATGGAGGCTTTGTGTTAGCTTTTGCGTCACAGGTGAGAGGCCGGGCTCCAGACTCTGACAGGCGGTGAAACCACGAGCACTGGATGAGCCTCTTCCAGGTCCTCCTCACCGGGCAGACCGCAGCTGAGATTCCTGGGCGAAATCGCTGGGCGAGCTCCTTGGGTTTGTGCATCGTGCTGCCAGAGGGTCCCACCCCAGACCAACACGAGCCCCAGATGCGGCTCCTGAACAGCGGACTGGCCTGTCCGGCTGCATCGCCCCGGGGAGAAACAGTGTGGAGTGAAATAGCGTCCCACTGCGACAGTAGCGTGCCAAGCTCCAACCCTTCAGCCTCACCGTGAAGAATCCCCGCCCCTGGCATCCATTCAGAGAGTCGCTGGCCGAGAGGCCACCTGCCTCCTCTTCTTCCTGTCCATCATCATCGTGTTCCCCATTCTCTGGATACTCGAACCCCCTTCGTCTCCGTCCCCTGCTGCCCCCTCATCGACCAACTCAACTCCCCTTTCCCCTTCTCTGAATGACACCTCCACTCCCCCCGTCCAGCCTCCGATCGAGCCCCGCATCAGCCGCTGATTCTTCTCCCCCGTCTTGCGTCCACAAAGGCATTGGTGCAGAGGTTTGCAATCTCGTTCACCTCACCTTCCCTGCCCTGTGCAACCCCCCAGAATTGCGTCCTGGAATAACTCTCTTTTCCTGTTTCCCACATGGACGTTCCTATTATAGGTCCGGCGCCACAAAAGACCCCTTCACTTCCTTCTCCATCTGTAGCAATATTAACACTGTGTCTGATGTAACTGCTTTGTTTGGTGTTTTGATTGTTGGTCCACATTTTACTTCACAGCATGCTTTTATTGTTCGTAACAGGGAGCCGACAGTTGATGATTGCTTCGAGGTGATGTCAGGTATTTCAGGTTCTACTAATAACTGGCTTCTCTTGGCAGAACAGGTTGGCAGTTCAGCGGACTCTGGTTGTGTTGTTTGCTTGGATCCCTGGCCACTTTTGAGGATTGTTCCTCCGCCACCCGCCCTGAGTTTCTATTGCATGTCCCGTTTGTTGTCTCCCGTTAGCTTCTGGGACGAGGTCCCCTCCCCTCTTTGACGTTGATGTTGCTGTAGGTGTGTTTTCTTGTTTTGCTAATGGTTTTGCAGGTCACATCCTGGTTGGTCCCTTTAACTCCTCCTGCCTGCCACAGGTGTGTTTGTGTCTCCCATGGATCGCCCCGATGCTCGTCCTGCTCGCCTTAGGTGCTCTGTTGATGATTCTTCCTCAGGTCCTACTTATATTGATGCGATTGCCGTTTCCAAAGGTGTTCCAGATGAGCGCAAGCTTGTCGATCAGGTCGCTGCAGGGTTTGAGTCTGCCCTTTGGTGGTGCGCTATTATCTAAACTGTTGACCACATTAATTACGTTAATTCTCCGACGGGTCAGCTGATCAGAGCTGTTGATGGCCTGCGCACACTTAGTTCTAAGTTGGAGGAACATTTAGGTGTTAATACATCAGTATGGGATTTTTAGGAGTCCATTTTTGGGAAATATCAGGCCCTTGTTGCTTTAGTTCTTATGTCCTTAGCTGTGTTTTCCTCTCTTGTCGTCCTCTGTGGGTGTTGCTACATTCCCTACATTCGTGCTCTTCTGATTTATATTTAACATATTAACATAGGCTTTCAGCAGGCGCATTCCCCAACTCGTTTACAGTCCCCTAACTGCAGTGGTGCGTCCCGCCTCGTGTCTGATTTTGAGCTGGATTCTGATCCGGACCATTTCTCCTCATCTGGTGATTATGATAATGGTGATACAGTTGTTAATTATTGTTATTATTATTATTTTTTTAATTAATATTAATTAATTAATTCGGCTTCGTTAGTTTTATTGATTGATTGATTCATTAGGCCTCATTGATTTGACTAGTTTAGGGACGGACTTGTTGAATTTTATTGAGTTGGTTGGTCTTTGGTTGAATTTTTAGAGTTAATTGGTTTGATTGGGCTTTGATTGATTTTTTTGGTTGATTTTTTTTTTTTAATCATGGTTCTGCTGTGAAATGAGGTCCCAGTGTTTTGCATTGCTTTTACCGGCTTGTGTTTCATAGAGTTTGATTTTGTGTTTTTCTAATCGTAATTTTCGCCTTTGTGTTGTTCCTGTTAGGAACAAAGGGGTGGAGTGTGATGGAAAATATACGTTTACGTATACATTTCATCTTTACAATTAAATGTGTCTAACCTTTGTGCACAGCCGTGAGGCCACAAGCTTTATTTTCTTATTGTCAGGACGCCTTGATCACAGTGTATAAACATTTTGACTTCATTAGAACATCTTGTCCATATTAGATATGGCGCTTACGTTCCTATCCTAAGTTTCTGATTAAAGTTGTTTGTATGGCTCTATAAAATACGAATGTCCTTCATCACAGAGAGGGCTCTGCAGACCTCTCCTCCATGCTTGCAAGACGTGTACTTTTCTCTGCTCTGTTTTAATAAACATTCTTAAAACCGCTTGACAACATTTCTTTATTCCACCGGATCCAACTATTTTTCCACCACACGGGTGCTGACCGTACGGAGCCAGAGTGTGCATTGAGTGCGTAGGTGAGACATAAATGCCCGTAAGATGCCCCAACAAACTACGCTCTGATTCTAAAGCTTGTTGAAGGGAAATGTTCAATCAGGAAAAAAAAATTACAGCCATGTTACATTCATCTAAACCTGGGAAAGGTTTTATTGAAGACACACAGTTTATGTGTCCTTCTTATCCTCATAAGGCTGTCTGTCTTTGAATGACACATAGTCTCAAAGGTTAAACATCTTTTACTTAACAAAATGGGAAAAAAGTAAAAAGGCAACTTTTGACCCTGACTCCCTTTCACGGAGTCATTAAAGAAGATTACTTTTTTTTTTTGCTGAAACATGAAAAAAATGTTCTTCTCCTGCCACAACTGCCTTCATTACATCCTGCATGAGCAGTAACACTTGAAAGCAACAAAGTCTGGTGGTTTCCACGGTTACAAGATTGCATTTATCATGTTCCCAGCTGCATTTGCTGCTTGCTCTGAGTGTTTGGGTCATGATGGTCCAGAGCAGATAATGACCTGCTGGTGATGAAAGCGTGGATGCTGACTGTAACACGAACGTGTTTGCGCTTCCTCAATGTTCCCACAGCTTTCACGATCACCTTCACTTCGGTGACCAGCAGACCTTTAAGAAATTGGCAAGGCTGTCAACATTTCTGTTTTAATTAAATCCGATGTGAAGATGTTAGATTAGCTTGGGCTATTTGGCCATATAGAGGCAAAAAACGCCGTCTTCTATCCGTTGCTAATGGCTGAGTTGCTTCTTGATTTGACATATTTTGCTCATAAACGTAATGAGAAGCCTTGGGCTCTAATTACATTTTAAAGGTCTTCAGAGATGCGTAGGACCTAATGGGGGGAAGAGTTGTGTAAATGTTGTTCTTTCCCATCAGAGGCCAGCTGCGTCTCTAACATTACCCTTAATACGTCCCGTTTGCCCTTTCTGGTGAGTTTCTGAAGGAGGAGTCATTTGAGGAAGAGGATCGGCGGGTGTTGCTGAAGCTTCCCAGCAGGATCTGGATCTGACTTTTGACTTTGCTGTTATCACTGAGGATATGTCATATAAGATTTACACAGTTCATACAAGGGTTGAGCCTGTTAAACTAATAAAGACATTTTTTATTGAAAAGGACATAAATAAAAACGAGTACAAATACGGACACAAGTGCTGTTTTTTTTTTTTACTGGAGAGAGGGATGTTTTTCCCTTTTTGGATCAGACAAAGTTCCTCAACGTGTGATTAAACAGCAAAATATCTCTATGGGAACCAGAGATGGGATGCCCTGAGAGAGACAGCGACCCAGTCAAAACATTTGATAAAACCAGCCTGCTTTCAAGGTGGGGGCCTGTGTGTTTTGTTTTTGTTTTATAATATTATATCCTGAGTCCCGACTCCTCTCTGAGTCAAATTGATCCGAAAATAAGTTAATTTAGCCCATTTAATCCCAGGGTCAAATTTTTGACCGTAAAATAAAGTTTCAATTCCCACTCCTAACCACTATGTCAGGGGTCGGCAACCTTTAACAGTAAAAGAGCCATTTGGGCTCGTTTTCTACAGATCAAAACCTAGAAGTAGCCGTATTGACTTACGTTAGCCTTTAAGAAATTTGGATTAGCATTTATAACCTTCTCTTTGATTTTTTTTTATAAATATGAATAATGTTCTATAATATATAAAAAGAAACTAGCATCTCTTAGAAGAAAGGGATTTTTTTTAACATTTTTAACTTTAGTAGCAAAAAGCAACCTTGCTGCTTAATTACTAGCTGAACTTCAAATGAGCATAACATTTCTCTGTTAATTAAATCAGCCAAAAATTTTAGCATGTTGCTGAAATAAAAGCTAAACTCAAAATTAGCCTAAAACTCCCAGTAGATAACAAATTAGCTAAAAATATTAGTATATAGCTAAAATATTAGCTGAACTCCAACTTATCATAAAAAAACTAATTAGAGGCTAAATCCGCCAAAAAAATCTTGCTTGTTGCTTAATTACTAGTTGAACTCCAAAATAGCCTAAAATTCTTCAATAAACTAATTTAGTCAAAAACATTAGCATGTTACTAAAATAGAAGCTAAATTCTAAATTATCCAAAAAAAATTCAGTAGATAACAAATTAGATGAAAACATCAGCATTTTACTAAAATATTAGCTAAACTCTAAATTAGCATAAAATTCTTCAGTAAACTAAATTAGTCAAAAACCTTAGCATGTTGCAAAAATAGAAGCTAAAATTCTAAATTATCCAAAAAACCCTACTAGAAAACAAATTAGCCAAAAACATTAGCATGTTGCTAAAATAATAGCTAATCTCCAACTTTTTTGAAAATGACTCTTATTTTATTTCTCTTCAGCCAGAGAGCCACCATGGAGAGATGAAAGAGCCACATGTGGCCCTGGGGCCGCAGGTTGCAGACCCCTGCACTATGTAGTGTGTTCACCATTTTCTAGTGCCGTCCCAATCTACTGATTTCAAAATCGAGCGAACTTGAAATTTCCATGAAGTCTTTGCGAATGCTCACTAGATAAGCGAATATAGACTACAATGCATTGTGGTCGAACAATTTCGAAACAAAAAAAAAAAATGTAATTTTTGAATAAACCATCCACATTTCCTCCATCAGAACACAGTGGAGTCATGAATAAACGTCATGAAATGTTCGTATTTATTTGAGTTTCACTTTGTGAAATCGGTGACGTCATATCCGGTGTTTAGAAAAAAGAAAGAAAAGTTGCGAGGATCATGTCTGAATTACCTTTAAAATCCTTGGAACTAGATAGTCCCGCATTATATAGGACACAACCTCTATGAATTTTCAGTATATATTGAAATAATAAAGGGTCTCATAGAAATGTATGCAGTGTCACATGTGTACTGCTAAATGTCACATGACCAGAGCTGTTCACTTCCTGTTTACGGCAAGAGAAGAGAATGATGGTGAAAAAGCTGTGAAAAGCAGCCAGACATTCGAGCTTTGTGCGCTCTCATGCTCGCCCCGTCAGCAGTCTTATATGAGCCCGCCCACTATTGCAGGAAAGGCAGAAGGATTGTCTAGAATTTCAACATACTGAACAGAGTAGGAATGATTGACATGTCCTAAGATAAATAGACCATCACTGAAACTTGCCCCCAAAATCTTAACGGTTCTTACTTCAGTACCCAACCCTAATCATCACCCATCACTCATAACTGATAAAGGTGTGCGGAGTGACGCAACAAATCTGTAAGTAAGGCAGATTTTCCTAAATGAATTAGCACCCAGTTTACCCTTACCAAAAAGAAGTATACTTTAAAGTATGCCTAAGTATAAAAAAGTATATACCAAGTATACTTAAAAGGTATACTGGAAGTTTACTACCAAGTATACTTCTTTGTACTAAATTGGCCCAATTTTAGTTTATAAAAAGTACACTTAGAAGTATACTTAAAGTAAACTTTCTGGTATACTTCTAGTTTACTGGCAATAAACTTTAAGTTTACTCCAAGTTTATTATAAGTAAGCTCAGGTTTATGAAAGTATACTTAAAATAACCTTTATTGTATACTTTTAATTTACCATTTGGTATTCACACCAAATCTGACTTCTTGCTACAAACCTACAAGATAGATGACTGAACAAATCTTCTATGAAAAACATTAAAATAATTCAGCTACTGTCAAAAAGAAAAATACTTGTACACCGATAGCTACACTAAAATATATCTTGATAAAAAGTTTAAGGCTAAATTCATTTTGAATTTTAGTGTAATTCTAAGTATAAACAATATATTTTACATGAACTTGTAGTTTATCTCCAAGTACATAAAAAGTAAACTAAAAGTATATTATGTTAAGTTTAGTTTTGGAAAACTTTATTTAACATAAACCTGTCAAATTTTTTCTCTAATAAGTACATAAAAAGTATACTTAAAGTATATTATCTTAAGTTTGGTTTAAAAAAAGTATACTTAAAATAAACTCGAGTATACTTCTTTTTGGTAAGGGTACCACAGGTGTCTGAGATTTTAGTCTTTTCTGCACTATAAGTACACTTGAACGTCTTTAAGAAAATTAAATGGTACCCCTAATAATCCAGAGCGCTTTATATGTGGATCAAATCTGGTTGTGCGTAGTCATTTATAATTGCGAATAAGATTGGATGTCTTTGTGAATATGCTAACACGGCTAACGCGTAGCGGTGTTGGACTGTGTGAGTTTTTTATGTTACTTACAAGTTTAGGAGTTAACATTGTCACAGTAATGTTTTATTTTTGGAGTTATCAGTCTGTTTTTTTTTTAACGTGTTGCAAACAATGTAGGGAGTGTGAATACGCTAACGAGGCTAACACTTCTAACGTGGCTAACATGTAGCATGTTATAAAGAAGTTCTAGAATAACTGTAAAATTAATAAAGTCTGACTGACAGATTTATCGCTGACTTTTTTGCCTCAATTAATGCGTCTCATGGTTCAGTGTGCCCTATTGTGAGTAAAATACAGTAACTGAGAATTTGAACAAGATCTTTTTATTTTTTTAGTAAAGTCTGAAAACAAACAGTAAAAATGTAAATAATAATTTTTTAAACAATTTAGTGTTAATTGAATATGTCTCATTTACAAAATAATACAATAACAAAGATTATTAAATAAAGTTTTGAACTCTGGGAGATTGTGGTCACCTCAAAATGTTTCAATGTTGATCTTTCTTTATTTTTATGTCTTCGATTTTATTTACACCTTATTCATTTTAGCATGTTGATATTTTTTGACTTTTCTAAAGTAGTTAATTGACTTTTGTAGAACGACACAGCGGTTCAGTTCTGTGCCGTGAATGTTTGACACATGACATTCCGAGCTCTTATTTTGGTAGAGTTTCAAAAACAACAAAAAGTTAAAAACAACCCAAACATTTCATTTCCTTGTTTGGTAGATTTTAACATCATTCTAGTCAGGAGCTGTCACTGTTACCTCTGGATAATTTGACTTGAGAAATGTTCATTTCTGACACATAACTGCCACTCCCAAAAATGTCCACACTTTCTTACAAAAGTGGGTTTCTGTGGCACTTTCCAAGGGGTTTAATTGTTGATTGAGTCCCTGTTTTCTTTCATGTTTTGTGTCGATGTCAGGAAAAAAAAACCTTTTCCTTTGTCTCGTTTTTTCCAGTGACATCTGTCACGCGCCGCTGTGGCGTTTCTCACACAAACGTAGCATTCAGCCGCTGCGATGACTCTGTGCAGATTAGACTGCTGTGTTACACTGCTGCTTGTTTATTCATGAGCACAATAGCATTATTGTTTGCTGCACTGACGCAGTTAAAAAGTGTCAAGACGGGGATGGAGAAACTGCTTTTTGTGTTGAGTGCGTGGAGGGGAGTGACATCCTGTTTTGTGTTGAAATGTCACGGAGGAGCGAGAGAACAATGTCAGCAAATGAGCTGCGGTTGACACAGACATGCCACTCTGGGAAAAATATAAAGGCTATAAGGCTATTGGTCAGTTCCATTAAACTAATGAATCCTGGGATGGAAACACAGCAAATGTGAAAAAAAAAAAAAGGAAACATGCATTTTACTTTTTACAAAGCCACATATTGTGAGTCCGATCCACACAAACACTTTAAAGTCTCACTCTGATTATCTTTGATCTGTTGTAACAGTTCCCAGTGGTATTTTAATTATATTTTTGCTCAAAATTTTAGGACATAGTGTCTGCAGAGTGCTGAAACTTCATCAGAAATTCACCTCTGAGTTGTTAGTGTACTAATTTCCCATCATCCCTTGTTTTAAACTGCATTTTTTTTCCCCATCTCCTCCTGGTTTTCAACAAATGAAAACTCAGAAATGCAAATTTGAGCCACATTTTATTCATATATTATTCCTCCATCATGAGAAAAATGTAACAAAAACACGATTTACCTCGGATTGGGTTGAGATAGAACAGTTATTGATTAGGGGTAACCTACTACTGTATGGGCATCACATAAAAAAAAAAGAAATAGAAATATATTTTTTGTATTCTGTGTTATTTAATATGCATTGTGTGAAATCCGGGGTGTCAAACTCAATCGCACAGGGGGTCAAAATCCAAAACAGGTCGAACAGGGACCCCAGGAAGAATAGTTGCAATCTATTCGGTTGCAACTAATGGGGATCCCTAATAAATAAAAAAAAAAAAAAAAAAAAAACAGGATAAACATTTATTGAAAAAATTAAAATAAATGTTTAAAACTTTGAAAACATAACATTTCTATGAATAAAAACAGGCAGGAATATTATTCCAAAATAAATCAACTTAAACCTTTTTTATTTTTTAATATTTTACTCTTTATAAAAATATGTTTTATCCAAATTATACAAGTTAGAAATAAACTAAATGTTAAAAGAAAAAGTGATGTAAAATGTTGCGTTCCAAAAATAAAGCCATTAAATCTGATCTGTGAGCCTCCATAATCATAGTGTTCATTTAATATGTCACCAGTGCAAGGTAACATCGGCCCGTTAATAATTACCCAGCGGCCCGGATGCGCTTTGATGCACGAGCTAAATACATCAGTCTAAAAAATGCACTAAATACAGATTTTTTTCGTCAACTTTTAACTAGTTTGACATGAATTTAAATGCATGATTTGCATTTTCTTTCAAAACAATAAATGTTTTTTATTTCCATCCAGAACAAACTAGAATACACTTTTGAAGAGCCTATACCACGCTTTTCTTAAATCTTTCAGAGTGAACTATTTCCACATATTTGATCGTCTATGCATTTGGAACATTAAAGAAAAAACTATTTATGAAATATGAGCTATTTTTGTGACTTTCTAAAATATCAAACATCTGTTTGACCGAAGACAACTGAAAAATATACGGTGAATATAAAATTAAAGAATTTTGTTGATAACCTCTAGCTTTGCGGAGAAAACAGGTGTTTGTGTTAGCCTGGGGGCGGGTCCGTTTTCACTCTGTGACATCACAACTTGAGAACCTGCTCGTGCTCATTGGTTGAGATGGGGCTGGTGTTCAGAGCACATGGTTTTAGAGGATTACTCATAAATGCAGGCAAAATGAGGCAATTTATAGTTAAGAATGAACAGTATGATGCACTTAATACACCTAAAGAAGTTGATTTTTTTCCATGGAATAGGCCCGAAATTACTAAAAATAAAACACTTCCAGATGCAGAAAAACTTTGAGGAAGTGTGGGAGAACTTTTAGATTCTGCTGCAGTTTTCTCCTCATTTAGTTATTATGTTAAATATATTGTTTAATAAGATCTGCTTACAGCTGATTCATTCTACTCCTTATTGAAAACTTTAACAAGTCCTCTCACTGGTTCTGTTTTTAACTCGTTTATGGACCTCTTGTTTCCTGCGAGCGCTGTCCCGCAGACTTGGTTGGATCGGACAGGAACGATAGTACAAGACCCCGCCTTCATCTGCTTTGAGACACGCTGTTCTCAGGAAACACTAAAACAGACCAAACCGACTGTTTGACCTTCAGGTGGGTGTCTTGGATTCTCAGGTGAATAGAAGAGGGAGCTTTCAACCAATCACCTCCTCCGTCCGCATCAGAGAGAGCTTTAACCTGTTTTTAAGGGAGGCTGGAGGCTTTGACGCATCACAGCATCTATTTTAGTTTCCATGTGGAGCGCTGTGCACTGTGTGACGTCACAGACGGCTGCTACCATTCATCAGAGGACGAGAGTTCATAAAGACAAATGACACTTTTGATCCTGTCTGGTTGAACACATATTACCATTGATTGTGTTTTTGCTCCGTGACTCCTGCCGATCAGAGACTCCAGACGCTCCAGATCTCTGTTCCACTTTGATCATCCATCACAGCCCGTTTCCTTCTGGGTTTCAGATAAACTTTAGTACAACAATTCGAATACTTATCTAACAA
This sequence comes from Oryzias javanicus, assembly GCA_003999625.1. Taxonomy (NCBI): domain Eukaryota; kingdom Metazoa; phylum Chordata; class Actinopteri; order Beloniformes; family Adrianichthyidae; genus Oryzias; species Oryzias javanicus. The sequence goes on from CM012448.1 coordinate 5,720,233, forward strand.
ATAAAATAATAACGCTCTCTATGTCCCATTTCCTCCTTGTTTTCAAGTCCATATTTCCTTTAGTGGGGAGGAGATCCTAAGCCTCATAATAATAATGAATCCTCCTTTCATCCCAAAAACTACCAGAGATCTGATTAGAAGAAAATCAATTTAGATGCTTTACATCTTGTCATTTTTAAGTAAAACTTTATAAAAAATCATTTTTACAATGAAATGACTTAAATAAACATAAAGGTCAGAAATGGTAAAAAAAAAAAACCAACTCAAGAACGTCAGATAGTGGATGGAGAACTTTGGTTAGAAGCCCACATAAACAACATGACAAGAACTGCAGTTTTTCATCCTAAAAATATCCCCACTTCAAACCCTTTCCCTCCAGGGCTAATGCAGAGCTATTGATTCATGCATTTTTCCAGGATTGATTATTGCAATGTTCTATTTTGTGCTCTACATAAAGACAAAAAAACAAACTACAGAATATACAGAATTCACCCGCACATCTTTCGACCAGAACCAGACAATACTGCCAGCTTTAAGATCACATTTCAAGTTGGGAAAAATGTCATTTGGCGACACCCAAATCATTAAAAATTGCTAACAAGATATTTAATTCTATTTTGTTTAATTACCGTATTTTCTGGACTAGAGCTTTCCTGTATATAATCCGCATCTGCTCTATTTTCTTAAACAAGAACAAAAATATACAAGCTACTCAACTCAGCTCCAAAAGCCACGCCCCCTTAGAGGAGATTTTGGAAACAGAGGATTCAGATCAACAATAAAAATAGCTTTTTAAGACATTTTGGTTGTAAGATTTTGGTTAAAAACGTCATAAACATGATTAAAAAAGTACTTTAAAAAAATTTTTAAAAAGGGGTTGTTTGCTATTTGGCCGTTTTAAGATGAGCCATTCCCTATGGAGAAGACATGCTCAAAATGACCTTCAGCATTATCAGTGATGGTCATAATGAGCTGCAAAGTGAAACTCCAGCGGAGCAAACACAGTTCACAGGTCATCCGTGGACTCGCCCTCTTTCTATGCGCACACAAGTCTCAGCTGCTGTTTAATTGTACGCGGAGAGGAGCCCCAACCTTCAGACAGACATCCATCCAGATGCTGCAGCTTCAGATGCTGCCAGTTCAATCACCTTGTCCACATGGCAGCTCGCCTCCTTTCATCCCATCGAACAAAAACACACACAGGAACTTTGTGCCCCATCTGGAAAAGAAACCAGCCACACTGCCTGGCACGCCTCACTGAACCGGCACCTGCTGCCTCCCTGCATCTGAGGTTTGACCTGTCCCGTTTTTCATCCTCCTTCTTTCCCTTGGTCAGAAAGTTTGATTTCCTCCCCTGGGACCTGCCCCTCCCCCTGTCTGTTTTCCTTCACTTGAAGTTTTACCCTCCATAACATTTTACAGCTGAAATACTAGCTGAATTATTGCTTTTCCATTTTCTTTTAAAAGGTTTTTCGTCGTCCAGGGAGACCCTATGTTAAAAAAAAATAAATAAATAAATAGAACACACCAGGATTTGGGGAATTTTGAAAAGTGAGCTTGTCTTATGAAATGATCTTTCGTCTACCGAGAGGCTCAAACGTAAACAATATGGTCTGCCACATGAAAGATGATATGACATTAAAGTTCATGATGTGAGCACTAGCTCATACAAGTACCTGATGAGGTCAGTCACAAGGAGAAAACCCAGCAGGGATTCGTCTTTAACTGATTGAAATATTTGCTCAAAGCCCTTGAGCTATTTAAGGATTTTTTATCTTCATTGGTGTCCGTGAGACATAAAATCCCGTCCACCTTTGTCATGGGAGGGATCAGTGTAAGGGTGGGGTCATCTGGACCCCAAAAGGACAACTAAAACAACAAAGCTAGTTGAAAAGAACTTTGTTTCTAATTCTAATTTTTACTTTCATTTATTCTTCAGAGTCTGTTCTGAAAAACAAAATCACTTCATGTTTGGGTTATTTTTTATTCGTATCAGCATTTCACAGATGTCAGCTCCATGCAACTCTTCTCTTATTTTATGTTTTATAGTATAGTTACCGTTACAATTATTAAAAAATATTAATTTTAGTTTTATAGTCATACTAAAACTCTTTTACCCAAGTTGTTGCAAATTTTCCGTGTAAAGAAATTAATAAAAAATAACAAAGAAACACACAAAACTGTGCTTAAAACTGTTCCATCTGGATAAAGGATCGTCTGTGCTCCTGTCCTTGGCGGTGGACCTCGTCTCGTCCCTGCTGTCATCCGCCACTCTATTCAAACCAGTAGTTGTAGAGTTAGTTAAGCTAATTCTTCTTTAACAGTCCCGTTACATCACCTGTCTGTCCTGGGAGAGGATCCCTCCTCCCTTCACTAAGGTTTCTTCTCTCTAGTCCCATAATCTGTTTTTTTTAAAGGGGAATTTCCTTGCCGAGAACGAAGGTCTAAGGACAGGTCTGTTTAGTTTAGCTATCAGCTATTGTTTAGATTTCATGAGGCATTTTATGTTTTTGAGCAATTACCAGTAGCTGCGTTTCCATTACACATTTGTGCAAAATTTTATTGAAATTCTAGGAATTTTGGAAAAACACAGTTTTGAAATGACACGTGCAATAAAGCACCAAATCAATAAGTCATTAAAAACACGCGATGGATGAGAACAAGTATTTTTTTTTTTTTAATTAATTCACTAAAAAGGAGCATTTTGGTGACATCACAGCACTGTCTGTCCATTGACAGTCTCAGGTGAACGTGAGAAACCTGTTCACCGGTTTATAAATATCCATTCTAACAAGTAAGCAGCTGGACCCTTTTTTCTGTTTGAAAACACGACGCGATCCATTTAAGTTTGTCACGGAACTCACGCTCATCCTCAAAGAAGACTTTCGCGTCTAATTCAGGCTCCAAGCTGCAAAAGTGCAGCTACAGATGGAGCAAAGATGAAATCTTGGTGATTTTATTATGAAGGAGCTGAATGATTCCGTATGACACGAAACTTATTATGAGCTGTGAAGTTGTTGGACCTCTCATGGCGCCCGCTGTGCTGCGCTCGGACAAACACTTCATAATAAGGGTATTTATTTCAAAAAGTGTTTCCATTACAGTTTTGCAAAAATGTAAATTTCAATACACCCCAAATACCACATCCTCTACAAAAAAGTTTTTAAAAAATGCGATTCTTTTCAAAATTGTGGTGTTTTCATTAGGAGAATTTATGGTGGAAATTCAGATTTGAGAAGTTTCAGAGTTAAAGGAAACGCACCTACTGTAAAGCCTGTTGAGACATCTGTGTTGTAATTCTTGAATATATAAATAAAAAATTAAACTGCAGAAGGCATACTGATAGAAGACAAATATATTTTAAAAAACGTATAAAAATTAAATAAGAGCTGATGAATGACATTGAGGAATGAGTGTAGGTATAAATTTTTGATTTTTGTTCCTGCAGAAAACCTTTATTGGATAAATTGAGAAGGATAGACAATGATGAGGAAAAAGTGAGAAGAAAAAGTAAACACAAAAGAAAAGAAGATGAACATACATACCCTACAAAAATGAAATAGCTTAAAAGTAATTCATGAATATTATGAACATGTCTTTAATGCCATCTAACTAGAAACTCCAATTAAAACATGTTGAGTAAATAAAGAAAGACTTTCTAAAGATTTCCTTATTCTACCTTCAGGTGATTTAATTTTAGATTAAATCATAACAAAAACATCCTGAAAACAATATAAAGCTTTATGTTCATCGACTGCATGTCATTTACGGTAAAGATGCAGGGAAAAGAGGGGAGTTAGTACAAGATACTGCTAATACACAGTGAATTCAAATTCTGTTATTATATTTAGAAAATACTGTTTTTTCATGTTAATACCCACTTTTTTTGTTGTACTTTAGTAAGTAGCTGTTGAAAAAGGGGAAAAACATTTTAATCAGATAAGATTTCACAATTGTCCATACATTGCAAACATTTGAGCTGAAACCTTTAAGTTTTTCAGCATATCCTTTTATGAGGATGTACAAACCTTAATAATATGCGGTTTGGTAGAAAAAACTAGAAGAATACAACAAAATGTTTGACACATTACTCTCAATGGGAATCCATTTTTATCTTTCTGTTCACAAAATGCTTTTTCAGTTAAGATGACCCATGATGAGACACTCATCCTTTGTGTTTCATTGTGGCTCCTTTTGTGGCTCCCTTTTATTCTACAGATAACAAGGACCAGGCCCACAGAGGGGGAAAAAAGAGTTGTCTGAAAAATGGGTCAAGTACCACTGTACCAAGTAATGGGGACCTGACTGATAATTATTTCTCAGAATGACACGGCACTTCTAAATGGGCTGACTGGTAACCCGTCAGTTGCAGCTGCACATGAGACTATTCTTTGGAAAACAACATCTCGGATGAACAAAATCCACCTCCTGAAAGAAAATCCTCGGCCAGTTTATCTCTTCAGAGGTCACGTCAGCATGGTGGACTCACAACACCATGCTAACCAGTGACTGGAGCAAACCAAAAACAAGAGACCAGAACAATAACTTCTTGGTTCTTTTGTTATGACATCCATCCATCCGTCTTCTTCCGCTTCATCCGGGACCGGGTCGCGGGGGCAGCAGTCTAAGCAAAGATGTCCAGACTTCCCTCTCCCCGGCCACTTCCTCCAGCTCCTCTGGGGGGACCCCGAGGCGTTCCCAGGCCAGCCGAGAGACATAGTCTCTCCATCGTGTCCTGGGTCTTCCCCGGGGCCTCTGCCCAGTGGGACATGCCCGGAACACCTCTCCAGGGAGGCGTCCAGGAAGCATCTGGACCAGATGCCCGAGCCACCTCAACTGGCTCCTCTCGATGCGGAGGAGAAGTGGCTCTACTCCGAGCTCTCTCGGGGGGACTGAGCTCCCATCCCTATCTTTAAGGGAGCGCCCCGCCACCCTCCGGAGAAAACTCCAAAACTTCAGCCGCTTGTAGTCGGGATCTCGTTCTTTTGGTCACGACCCAAAGCTCATGACCATAGGTGAGTACTGGGATGAAGATCGACCAGTAAATCGAGAGCTTTGCTTTCTGGCTCAGCTCTCTTCTCACCACAACGGACCGGTACAGCGACCGCAAAATGGCAGAAGCCGCTCCAATCCACCTGTCGAACTCACGCTCCGATCTTCCCTCACTCGTGAACAAGACCCCAAGATATTTAAACTCCTCCACCTGAGGCAGGAGCACTCCACCCACCGAGAGACATAAGCAATATGTTTAAACATACTTGACATGTTTCTACGGAAACGTTCCATCTTCATCAGTCATCCTCAAGTGGTGGAGTGTGACAGCTCCTTGTCACCTGTGAGTCGACTCCGCCCCCGCACTGTCCGCCTCCTGCTGGAGGATGTTTCTCCAAGTACTGGACAGCATGTAGGCTCCTCATCTCGAGTCGATTACTGCTCTCCACTGCCTCCATGATCCATCTACGAGGTCTGTTCTCTTCAGTGCGGATGACTTTTACCTTTTCCCAGTCCATGATATAATTTTCTGGCTTGCAATGATCTGTTACTGCTGATTTCATGTTTTCCTGAGATGCCTGTTGACATTGTACTCTTGTCAGTCCTTTTTTCGTTTTCTTTTGACATTTGGTCTAGTGTTCTGATTTTCTTGCGATTAATTTTCATCTCGTTTCTGTTATATTGCTGGTATGACAGTATTTCGTTGGTGATGTTACATTTATTGTTCTGCTCAATCTTGTCTTTTGGGTACCAGGGGTAGTCTGAGTTTTTCGTGCAGTTTGACAGGGTGCTGATGTGGTGTTTTTTCTGATGTATGTCAATAGACCTTTGACACTGGTTTTATCCTTGTTTACCTTTATTATCCTACAGGGATCAGACATGGTTATGAGTAAAAGCAAAGGAGAGCTACGTCAGAAAATAACGCAACAGTTATTCATTTCTCTTTAAGACTCTTCAGTCCCGTATTTTTATTGCCCATTGTGGATATTGACACCAAGAAGTTACTAGTACTACAGACACCATAACCAGAACATTTATGCAGCGCAACAGTGTTAACGCCACTTCCTTCTTTCTCTTTATGCTTTTGTCATCTCAACATTCTTTACAAAAAACCATCAGGCACACTGCTGCACCAATGGTCGTTTGTTCATATGAGGCAGGGATTGACAACTCGAGGGTCGCAATCCTGCATGTTTTCCAGCATATACTCTGCTCTGGCATGCTCTAAATGGCTGGACACACCTGAACCAGGTAGTCAGTCATGAGTAGGGCTTGAACATCTGGAAATCCTGAGCATGTTCGTCCTTGATATAAGGCGACATCAGCTGAATACTAAGCTAACTGGGTCACAGCAACCAGGATTGTTTCCCAAACTTGCCAGCATTCTTTTCCACTTTATTCTGGAGAGAATTAACATGAGCGATTAACAGGATTGTTGGAGATCCATCAAAGCAAATTTGTTTTAGTGGTAGGTAGTTGTCAGGTGAAGTTCACCAGGACTGGTCCTGACTTTTGCATATTAGGGAGTGTGGTGGTTCTGACTCACCATCATTGATCTATCTGCTGAAGAAGCTGACAGATGGGAGTAGGGATAGAGTCCAAATCTGGGCCTGGAGTGCCGATGTCCTACATGTTTTCCAACCCACCTGCTTGTCACAATGTGGTGTGACCTGGTTAACATAGGAGGCAGAAGTCTTTTAAAGTTCCGGAACAGAGCTCTCACTCACAGCTTCCTCCATTTTATAGCTCTCAGCTAATTGGCTGGCCATGCCCAGGAAAGAGGCCACTTGAACCAAACAATAGAAAAAACAAACAAAAGACTGAAGAGTCTTAGAAACTATACATTCTACTATATATTACAAGTCTTGTAAACAAAACGCCATCAATAAAAATACAATTCAAATCATTTTAAATGAAAAAGTAGGCTAACAATTTCAACCTGTGTCACTTCCTGTGCCCCACCCTTAAACAGGAAGTCACAGCCTTGGCCACCATTTTGTCCCATGGGCATCAGGAATAGAGTGAGACATCACAAATCAATGAACAACTTTAAACATGTGGAGTCTGTTTGTTCCTATATGGCAAGGGTAGGGAACCCTGGTCCTCAAGAGCAACATTCCTGCATGTTTTCTACAATACACTGCTCTGGCATGTTCTTATTGGCTGAACACACCTGAAACAGGTAATCAGTGTAGGGACTCATGACAATTACCTGGGTCAGGTGTGTTCAGCCAATAAGAACATGCCAGAGCAGGGTATGTTAGAAAACATGCAGGAATGTGGCTCTTGAGGACCAGGGTTCCCTACCCCTGCTATGGCATTTCTAAAAGTGCTGACCTTAAGTGTAAAGTAGATACAACTACTTTGTCACACAGACATTGAAACTCCTTATTGGCAAAACACACCTGATCCAGGTTATCAACAGCAGATAAGGCAGGATTTCTGTAAAACCGGCAGGAGGAGGCCTGTATTTGGACCTCCCTGCTGTAGAGTATTCTGAACAGGCAGAAGGGGCCCAAGAACTATCCATGCTGGTTTTTGTGCACAACACCGACTGTATCTGGCCTTTACATTAGGATTTCCTTGGAATGCTCGTCCGGATGAAAGCAACCGTGGGAGCCGATCACAGGTGACCCTAAAGGGTTAGTCACACATGCCGGTTTCCTTAGCGTGCAGTTAAGACCCCCACACTTTCAGGTATGAGCAGGTGATGTTTACATTTAACGCAACACTGTCACGCTCACTGGAGGGAATCAGTGAAGCGTTCTAACAACGATTAAAACATGTCCTGAACCTCTCCAGTGTTCGACGCTGAGTTTTGGCAAATAACTGTTAAATACAATTATAACTTGGTGCGTGCACAGTAGCCTCTTTCTCTGTATGGGTCTGTTCATAAAGTATGTTGTGTTTCAAGGCAGCTGTGGATGTTTTTTTTTTTTTTTTTTTTAAAGGGTGAAAAGGGTTCAAACTGTGAATTTTGTTTTACTTAAAAATGTCATTGTAGGGATGGATTTAAGGTGGGGTCTGAGGGTTGTGTTCAAACTAATTCTCTTGTTTTATTGTTAATTTCTGTGTAAATTCCAAAACTGATTCACCAGAGCCTGGACCGATTCAATTGAGATTTTTTTTATTCTTTCAATCCATTCAATTCACTTCAGTGTTGAGTTTACACATTTAGACACATTAGTTTAGAAATACATTATTAATCTACTGTATGTTGTGAATATATTATATTAATCTGATACAGTTCACAAACTGTAAAATGTATTAGTTGTTAATAATGTTAATATCATACAGTGTTACATGGATTCTCTAAAGGAGAAGCTCTATCAAAAATGTTCAGATCATTAACATTGTTCTGCTTCTCCTGCAGGACGTTTCAGTGTGACCACTAGGTGGAGCTCATGCTAAAACATTACACTTTTTTCAAGAAGAATAAGCAAATAATGAACTAAAAACTTTTAGATCACAAATACTTGCTATAAAAATATTTTATAATATTTAAAATATTTATAAAGATGTTCATTTAGTCAACAGTGCTTGTATACATTCCCCGAGCGTTAGCATTAGCCGTCCTATGGGAAATAGCATAAAATGTTTGCATCAAAGTTGTGTGATCTATATTTTTATTGATCAAGTATTGATCTATTAAGCTTAATTCAATTCAAATCGATTACTCGATTTGATCAATCCAGCCCTTTATCTGTGGATACTGTTCAACCCTCCGTACTCGTGCATATAACTTATGGTTCACCATTTTTTCATTTTAATCCAATGGAAATTCTTTTGTACCCTCTCACTTTTGCTGCACGCACTAGTTGAAAACATTTTTATGCATGAAGTGTTTTTCTCTTTCCGTCTCATTCTGGAAACAACACAGAAAAGTGTTTCTCTCCTCTCTGAGGGTGTATCTATGTGAATGGGATGTTTTACACATGTTTAAACCCATTTTCTTAACAGGATCAAAGTTTCTTCTTTTCTTATTTATTTATTTTTTATAAAATAACCATTTTAATTTGGCACCTTGTCCTTTGATTTTCGACAACTCCACACATCTCCCTTGTTCTTCAACATGGACACCAGAACACTTCTTCTCTGTTCCTCAGACCTCCTCACAATCTCCAAGATCTTGTTAAACATTGTTGTCAGAACCTGTTCTGCCAATCTTCTTACCACTTCCACACAGCGGGACAGGTAAGCTGTCAGGACAAACTGCCTCTCCGCTCTTCATCCTCTTCAAATCCCACCTGGGGGGCCAAATACTGTTAAAATTCACAATCACACCTTCAACCTTCAGTTTCAGACTCATTATTCTATCTGACACTCCTCACTTCCAGAACATTCTTAACAAACTCATATTTCAGGATCTCTCCTCCTCTATTCCACTGTCCATTAACACAGTGGTAAGACAGCTTCTAGTCCCACCGGATCTCCACTTTTCTTCTTTCCATCATGCAGACCAACTCTCTTGTTTTCTCTGTCTAAGTCTTTCTCTCCTGTCTTTCCTTCTCTCTCTCACCTTCCTTCTCTTCTTTCAGCAACAGTGGTTCAGTTTCCAACAGCTCTGATGGAGGTTTCTACCCACATCATGACCGATCTGGTATGAAAGTTCTACTTTTGATTTGCATGGTTGACTTTGTTATGGTTATACATCACATACTTTTCCTGTCACAATCTTCCGTATTTACCTGGACTTGGGACCGGCCCACAGAGGCTCTGGATTGTTCCTCGTTTACACTGAGACCAGACTGAGTCAGACTGGACTTTTGAGCCTTTCCATTAAAAAATTGACCTGTTAATCAGGATCGACTGGTACCATTTCTGGTCCCCAGTTTGTCGTAGGTCCATAGAAAAATGGAATGGACCTGTTGGGGCGGAGCTTCTGTCGTCACACGATGTAATCCATTGAAGGGCGGGAAAGTTTTACGACAACAGCCAGCGCTTTCCCCAACTCAAGATCCAAACTGAAAGTTTTGTCCTCTTTTCGGCTGGATTCTTCTTCACCTACCGCAATCTTCTTGCATAGAAGAATAAATTCTTTACATACAGTATTCCCCTTCATTCGCAGGGGTTGGGGACACAAATACAGAGACACACAAACACGCCGTTTCAGTCTGCGTCTCACCTGACCCCCTGTAGCCCAAACGTTTCCATTACCGATACATACTCATCACAAACACATGTCAGCTGATGTAGTTTCTCATTCGCTGTCTCACCGTTTTAATTCACAGCTACATCATCGGTTTACACCCCGCATGCGCTTTGATGGTCCAACACTCAACGGAAACACTCACTTGAAATGCCAGGACCGTTCTGAACCGGCCAAGAGAGGACTGGTCTGGTCCGGACCGCTCAGTGACTGCACTCAATGCAGGGCAGAGATCAGACTGCATGTGCGTTTAAATTAATCTGTGTTTCTGTAACATACAAGTAATAACATAAACGGTAATATTTATGCTGAGGATGCAACACATTCTCAATTCGTCACATGTTGATGTTTGGTTAAGGACCCTGCCGAGTCACTTTCGGGTGTCCCCGACTCGTCATGTTTTTGATGTGCTGGATGTTCCCGATAAATCATGGGTCCTCAACCTCCGGGCCGGGAAATGTAACCGGTCCAGTACCGGGATGTGGAGTGCACCGGTACCTTAACCCAGTACCAGTATTCTAACCTTAATCAAGTATGGTTCGAATCCGTGCCCGGTACTGCGCCTGGTACCGCATCCGGTATCATTCCTGGTGCCAGATTAGGGTGGCGGTGCCCAGTATCCCGGTACTCTAACCCAACTCGGTACCAGTTTGAATCCATTCGAGTTCACGCCTGGTACCGTGCATGGTACCAGTGCAGGTACAGTACCACGTCTGATACCGTATCCGGTACTGTGTCTGGTGCTGGGTTAGGACACCAGTACCGGTATCAGTACCAACCATTTCCCGAGAGCCAGCCCCTATGCACCAATGCATCCAGTACCGTGTCCCGAGGGTTGTGGACCCTTGAAACAGCAACAATGGAGGGACACCCAAAACGTCAAAAAGTGACATGGAGAGGTCTTTAACCAAATGTCAGTAAATGACGTTTCTCCACAGTACAGGCTCTGTGGGATTAGAAACGTGATGTGTAATGTCCGTCATAGTTGGTCATCTTTCCAGGAAAAATCCACTTTCCAGTAAACTGAAATATCACCTTCTTACAGAGTATTAGTGCCACCAAAAAAAAAAAAAAGTAAATTTACGACTTTTTTCTCGTAAATATGGAGGACTAGTTTTCAGAATTTTCAATGTTCTTGTGCTAACGTAACAGACTATTGTCATTTCTCAATGTTGTTTTGTGTTGAGACGGGACGTTTCATTTGGAGAAGGGGGCGTCCGGAGCTCTGTTTACATTCTCTTTTGGTATCTGGTTTCTGCGCATGACAGAGACGTGACATAAGGTGGTGAAGGGGCTTGTGGGAAATAAAAGGCATAATAAAGTGATGGTCCTAATGAACATGTATCTCTGAGGTCTTTATTTTACATATTAAGCTCCGCACTACCAACACCAAACCGGGGAATAAATTGATTTTGAATCGCTAAAAGGTTCATAATTTCTTTGTTTTTAACAGAGATCTGAACATAAATCTTCACAAGATACTCCACGTCTTTAATCTTCAAGCACGGCTCTGATAAACAGACAACTGGTTCTTTTTTCATTAAATTATGACTTCTAATCTCGTAGATTTACGACTTTAAATCCCGTAGATTTACAAGTTTTTTCTCGGATATTTACAACTTTTAAAGTTGTAAATTTAGCCTATGACTTTTAAAGTCATTAACATACGACTTTATTCTCATAATTTAAGCAGTTATGACTTTTCTCTCGTAAATTTACGAGATTTAAGTCATAATTTAGAAAAATATTTTTTTCTTTATAAAGTGGCCCTCATACCTTCTTTCCTGATGTACCGTGTAAAAAGTATTTTTATTTATTTAAAGTGGCATCAGTCACATCAGAATGTTTTGATTTTAAGAGTGCGTATGTTCAGAAACTTAATTACCGCAAAGATTTAAACTTATTGTTAAAATATTCCGCAATGAGTTTGAATTTTTGAGAAGTTACTGAATTAATAAATCGTGTGATGCGAGAGGATCAGGGCTTTAGGGCACTGGGACCAGCGCTGGCACAGCCTGGAGACACAGGAGGAAAAGCTGATAATAATGTTTGTGTTCAATCATGAACTGAATGTTGCAGAACGCTGCAGTGACGTGCCCCCCCACAGGACAGTGTTTCTAATCTGCCTGACACATTCAGGGCTTCTCCATCTCTCTGTCAGAACTCCCATTTTTGGGACAAAGGGATCTTCTTCTCTGCAGAAACATATGAGCAACATGCAGACGTGAATATTTCTGCCTGTCATTCTGCAAACAAGCGTCAAGTTTTAAAAATGTTGTCTGTTTTGGTCATCTCCAATTGCTTTACTCTGATGAGGGAAGGAAAACCATTTCCAAAAATATATGGTTAGTTTATACTAAGAAAATGTTCAAACTGTGACCAGGAATTATGCTTGGAAACACGTGAGTGAACCTGTAATCTTGAAACATTTACCACATTTCCATAGCAGTTGTTTAAAGTTGTTTTCATGGGAATGATCCCGTTTAAACAAACCTGAAACAAATCCAGATGAGGAAGAGCTGGTGCGTCAACCCTGGAGAACGGAGCTCAAATCAACCGCTTTCCTTTGTTCCACACCATCTCTGCATGTTCTTCAGTTATGCCTGACCTGTTCACTGCTGATTCCCTGGATCAGATGTGTCCAGCCAATTAGAACACGGAAGGGCAGAGGATGTCAGAATAAATGGAGGGATCGTGGCCCCTCGGTTCAAATCCAGGGTCTAATTGTTCCTTCAGCAGCTGCACATCTCCCAAAACAAACATCCAAACTATCCTGCTGTAAAAATATGTCCTTTTGCCCCCCTGCTTCTTCCACTGTGAAAACCATTATTAAAGTGGGAGACACAGCGTTAGGTTTCATGTCAGGAGACAAGAATAACTCTTCAGTTATTATGGATGGCTGAAGAGTTTGTGAGAATCCAAAAGTTGGAGGAAGACCAGAGACAAAGATCTTTCATAATATCAACAGACTGGACCATAGATTTATTATTTCACTGGACGAAACAAGGTGTTGTCGTCACCCATAGAGAATCCCTTGCGTCTGTGGCCTCCTGATCGTCTGACGCCATATTGTATCTGTAAGAACAATTAGTCTGAGTTGCTCTGCGTCATGTTTTTAGAGGAACTTCTATCACCAATCATGAGGGATCTTACTGGAAGCACACACCACACAAGAGGGAGGGGTTGATACATTCAGTGATCAGGCATTCAATGGACTGGACACATGTGTCAAAGTCAAGGCCCGGGGGCCGGATCCGGCCCTCCAGGTAATTATAATCATTTTATTTTATTGTTATTAATGGCTCAATGTTGTTGCGGTTGTTTTTAACTTGTATAATTTTGACAAAAAAACATATTTATGGAGAGTCAAATCCTAAAAGTTATTTAAGGTTTAAGTTAATTTATTGTGGAATAATATTCCTGCCTTTTTATTATTCAAAATTATGATTAAAAAGTTACTGTTTTAAAATTTTAAAAATTTCCATTCTGCACAGTGTTTGAATTTTTTTGGCATTTACAAAGTTTTTTTTAGGCTATTTTGGAGTTTTAGCTAATATTTCAACTACATGCTAGCTGTTTTGGCTAATTTAGGTTTTTTTTTTTTTTTTGGCTGTTTTGGAGTTAGGCTAACATTTACACAGTTTAGGCTTTTTTCAGTTTTTAGGCTATTTTAAAGTTCATCTATTTTTTCAGCTACATCCTAGCTGTTTTGGCTAATTTGGCATTTAGCAAATATTTTAGCTAGCTATCAGCTTCAGCATTTTTAGCTATCAATTTTGGCATCTTCAGCTACCAGCACTAGCATCTTTAGAGGCCAAATTCAGCTGACAGCATTCAGACTAGCATTATTGCAGTTAATGCTGTATATCTAGTTCATAATTATGTTAAAAAGTTATGGTTTTAAAATAAAAAAAAATAAAAAATTAGCTTAAGAGTATTCAATAAATGTTTATCCTGTTCGGCCTGCAACACATGGTGTTTTTTGGATTTTGGCCCCCTGTGCGATTGAGTTTGACACCCCTGCCCCAAAGTGAACCAGAGTTTGTTTCCTATATAATCCAGAATAAATTTTCAGTCTGAATGCAATCAAGCAGACCATAGTCCGGGACCAGGAACTGCTCTCGGACTCATCTTTAGAGGTCGTCTTGGTTCGTTTCCAATTAAACTGTTTTCTGATTTTCCTCAGTCTGAATACAATCCGTTCTCGAAGCAAAATAATGTAATGAAAACAGTCACCGTAATCGGACATTACGGAATGTAAACAGAGATCCACAGACAAAAATGTGGAGCAGCAATGAAGGACTCAAAGTTTGGATTTGTTTGCCTTCTCTCTTGGATTATTGCGTATGAAGTTTCCTGACTCTGGATGTCTGTCATCACTCGTCCTCCTAGCCTGACTTGAGCTGATCTGGAGGATCTGCGTTCCCCCTCGTCTGATTACATCTTTTACCCACTACTTTCCTTCTTTATATCTTGTCACAACGTGATTCTCAGCACTCCTCAGTGCAACTGGTGGTGCAGGGAGCTAATTCCTCCCACAGATTTGCTAATAAATCAATGTAATTATTATGTTTGTGCGTTTTGTTTGGTTTGTCACATAACAACCTCAGTATGTCGCAATCTGCTGCAAACATAAACTGTAGGATCCATCCTGCCTCACATCAGCAGGCTCACACGTATTTCAGTGACACAATCATCAAAGACTGAGTCATTTCTGTTTATCTGCATCAACATTGTGTTTCTCTGCACATCCTTCTTGTAAGCCTCAGACCTGATGTGATTTGGAGCTCAGCGGACAAGCCGGGTGGAACAAAATCATCCAGAACAAATGTTCTCAAGGGATGTTCAGGGTTCAAATGAGGTTTGGAATGTAACCTGTGGAAGCTGCTCAGACTGAGAGAAATATAACTTCATTTCTGGTTATTCCTCCTCGTCGGCGATGTGTTTTCATCTGTGACAGCCTCCCTGACCAAAACCTGCAGCTGGATCCCATCCATCACCACCCAAGCAGAGGCCAAAACCGCAGAGCAGGGACGTAGTTTAGCCTTCTCGGCTCTTATCTTTCATTTGAGGAATCATCTTGTCAGATCTGGTAGATAGAGCTTTTGCAATGAAATGCTACAGAGCTGGGTTTAAACACACGAGGCCATTAGAGCGTGAGGTTGGGTCGTATGAAGCTGCTTTCAGCCGGGTGTGGGAATCAGAAGCCTTGGCGGCATAAAGCTAAACTTTGACATGGATCTGTCAGCAGCTTTCATGACAGACGTCATTGGAAAGTCCTGAATTTAGCACAAGAAAGACTGAAACGTTCAGCTCGGCCCTTGAAAGCGTATCGATGAAAGGTCTTCGGTGTTCGACCTGCATGCTTTTCACGTTAGTTAGGACAGGGATGAAGGAGTTCTCTCAAAGGTGTTTCCTCAAACACTCTCAGGGCGTTCATGTTTCAGTTGGTGGGAAAAGCCGGAACTTTCATCCAGTCTCTAAAGTCCCAGAAAACGTAAGGTGTCAGGAATTCTGCCCAATCCCAACCTTCTTCAGTTTCACGAACAGCCCAGATGTGTATCAGAAGATTTTTCGGCAGCTGTGTGAAGAAGAGTCCATGAAAGCGGCAGCAGCACTTATGAGGCTGATTTCCATCTCTGAGAGGCTTTTTGAAATCTGTTGTATTCACTGAGGTGGGTGAACACGCGGCTGCTGCAGTCTGTTTGTGAGCAAAATCCTCTCGAGTGCTCGTATAAGGGTAATTCTCTCCTGGAGGCGGAAGGGAAAGACAAATGAGACAAACAAAATCTCTAAATTGAAGGGAGCGGATGGAAAAACAGGGCTCTGCAAAGTCTCTTTCAGAAACCAGCTGAACCCAAACCTCTCTGTTGAAGAGAGCTTGAGAGTGGATCTGTACGTTATTTCCTTTCAGTTGTTCAGACGATACTTAAAGTTTTGCTGAGTCTGCTTCAGTTTAGGTGTTATCAAAATGAAACCAGATTATACAGGGTTTTTCCTGGCATAACATAAGGTGGTGGCGGTGTCAGATTTGCAAATGTATTACAAAGCAGGTATATTTACACAAATAAAGGACAAAATAGCATAATTTCTTTTCAATTTTATGTTTTTATTCTAAGTGCTTCTTAGTAAATAACATTTACTATATATATTTGAGAAAACATATAAAAAGTACTTCAAAGCATAAATATACACTCACGCATCTTTGAACATAAACAAAAATGTAAAAACATTTGGTTTCTGATTACATTTACATGTCTGGAGAAACTATTCCCTTGCCCCCTCTTCCCAATGTACCAATTAAATAAAAAAGTTAAAATTAAACTTTCATTTTTTGTTTTTAATAATTGTAGTGTTGAAACTAATTCAACATTTAAACATTTAAATATTTCAAACAAATATTATCGGTAGTACATGTGCAGGTGCGTCGCTGCTGGACCCGCCTTTCCAAGCGATCTTTGATCCTTTTGGCTTGCCATACTGTCTTCGCCTGACAGCGCGGTCCTGTAACAGAGGTCTGAACCCAGACTCAGAGGCATGCACTGATGCGACCAATTAGAATTCAAAATAAATAAACTCTCAACGTGGAGGTGGGTAATCCACAGTACGCCTGTGGCCCGAACCGTGATCACGGATTATCCTTTTTGATCACGTTGTCATCACCATCCGTGTGTTTTATGGAGAAATGCACCCAAACCTCTTTTTTTCTTCTTTTTTCTGCTTTTATTTACATTTAAAACCAAATTTAACTCTCGTTGATTACGTTTGAGTGGAAGTCAATGGCTTTGATTGCCTTGTTTTCATGCTTTCATCTGGACACAGCGCCACTCCCCCTCACTGGTGGGTGTGTGTAACTGCAGTTACAAATGACAGAAATGCGGTTTGGGAACACTTGATCATGTGTTCCATTAAACGGCACGAGCTGGCGGCGCTTGTAAATTAGGTGGTGGTGGCCGCCACCAAATACTCTGTGCAGGAAAAGCCCCATTACAGTCATTTTTGGACTATACGTTGCCCCAAAATGTTTGTATGTCAGGGTGTGTAGACAGATCCCAGCGCAGAGCCAGACTGGATGTTCAATCAGTGAAGATTTATTGATTTCACAACAGCAACAAACTAAAGAAGCAGTCTGGCGGTGGAGGCAGGAGGCCAGACCAAAGACAGCTACTACAGGAACTAGGACGAGGCCACATGGAAGGGGAATAAACTGGCAGGTTGGAGGATCCAGGGAGAGGCTTTTAAAGGTTGAGGATTAGATTGGTTGCAGGTGTGCAGCGTCACCAGTTAGGGAAAGCCGCGCCTCCTGCCCCACGCCACCCTGCAGGAGCACCAAGGAGACAAAACATAAGTACAAGAACACAACACCACAAAACCAAATAAAAGAAAACACCAAACCATAACATTGTAGAAGCCAAACAATGCTAATTAAAAAAAAAAAAACAAGTTGCAGTGGAGAAATTTATTTAACAAAATATAGAAACAAGAACATAATTTTTTTAAATAGAAAAACAAAACATAATAACGGAATAAATAATAATAATAGACTGAATATTTAAACGTTTTATTACCGTAACACATGCTTATTTAGCTTCATGAAACATAGTAGGAATCTATTTTTTTAGCGCAACATGAACAATATTTGGATAACCATAGCATAAAGAGCATGCCAACAAGTCAAATAAACTCTATATATCACTTCAGATCTGTAAAACTAATTAATTCTTAATCCTCTGTTTCATGCTGGATCAATTCCACCGAGCTCATCTGATCCTACGTTCACACCGAGGTTGACAAAAGCATTTTCAGTGACTGCTTCCAATGAAAAGTCTCCATTTTGAACTTCAAGACTCTGTCGTCAGTGTGTCACTACGCAATATTTTAACCCCGTTTTTGAGTTCTGCACACAAAATGTTTTGTCATACAACTATTTGTGGTTCATGGCACTGATGTGGCCAGATGATTTTCAGTAGGATATGGTCAAAGGTCATCTTTCCACCTCCACCTCAAGTTAAAGACAATTTTGTATACAGCTTTAGATTAAAATGACAACACAGTGAGGGGCAAGAGAGGTTGAAGACTGAAGGACAGCTGTCCCAAATGTGCAGGATCTTGATGAGTCAAAAGAAAAATGGATCAGATTTTAAGCCACTGGGCCGGATGTTGAAAAAACATTTTTTGCATCTCTACTCCATAACGCCCTTCACTCAACAATCCAGCCAAGTAAATAAAACTCAAGTAAATCACATTGGACAAACTTGTTGAAGACTCAATGAAAGAGTTTCAGGTTTTTGATCATTAATAGAGCCTGTACACAAACTTTATGCAGGTCAGGGACTACTTCCCCACTTTCACACCGACCTGGAGTCTTTTTGCGTCTTCTGAAAAACCAATATATTTATAAAAAAACACACAAAGATTGAACTGGATGGACATTAATTTCTGCAAATAGACAGGTGAAGCACAAGCTGGTAGAGGTGTGAATAGAAAGGTGTCACGGTTGATAATCAACAGCTGTAATCTACACGCTCTAAGCTCTTTGTCATTTTCACTTTTCATATCAGACACATTGCACCCTTTCCAAAAGTCCCTTGTACTCCCTCTATCCCATTATCCCACAAAAAGCATTCTGAGATGAAGAGCTTTTCTCTGGAGCAGAGGTTCTCCTTCTGCATTGAATGCACAGCATTCACAGCCGCTTTCACTCTGAAAGGAAATGTTTTGTGTAAAGGTGTGGGTCCATCTTGGGTTTTCTTCAGGAGAGTGTCAAAGGAGTAAGCGGCACAGTATTTTTGTAAATGTTTGAATTATTGATTTGAAAGGTCTAACGGGGACAGCTCACTGATCGATGGGAGGCCCTTCAGGTTCCATTAGCTCCGCTGCTCAATAACGTCGAGTTCTTTTGCACTAACAAAGACGCTAGACGACCAAAAAACTTTTTTATCCTGAAATGGGGGTTCCTGCAGAGAGACGTGACGTGTAAGAACACCTATTAGAGCTTTGTGCACTCGTTCGGTTTCTCTTCAGATCACAGCCAACTATAACAAATAAAGAAAAAGGTTTTTGATCCCAGATAAACTCTTTGCTGGTGCACAGTATTTTCTCATGTGCAAAAGGCTTGTGCAACCCAGGTGGAGAATCAAGAGTATTGAGAAGTCATTCTGGCAGTTAAATATTCTAAAACAGTTCTACACCGCAAAAAATAATCACTGTAGCTGCCTGGAATATGTTGAAATACGTATTTGATTTTAATTCTCAAGAAATAAATAATAATCACAGACATTTTAACCATTGCAATGGCATGGCAGATCTGTTGATAGTTAGGTTCAGTTCTAAAGGTTTAAAGATTTTCATTGTTAAGGGTTTAAAAACAGGAAATAAAAAAAAAACGAGGTAAAATTCCTCTTTTCTAAGCAAAAACAAAATTATTTTTATACTGATATGGAGAGGTGTTGATTTTCCAAGTAATTGAATGTAAATAAAACAGACAAACCTCCATCTTTTTCCTCGTCTTCCTTCCTTTTTTGACCTTAAAGCTGTCCCTGGGGGCTTTTTTTTCAGCTTTGTCAGTAATAGATGAACACACACAGACCCCCCTCCCCCCATCTAGCCTCAACAGGGGCTGCATCAGGCAAGGAGGGGCACAACACCAGTCAAAATTATTGATTATGTCAAACTTTTGAGTTATTTTTACATGATTTTAATCATTGACTCAAAAAAAAAATACAAAAAATGAGTGGCATGATAAATTGTTGAAAAATTAAATAAAATGTAAAAATAATAAAAAAAATTATTGCAACTTGGCTCCCCCTCCAGAAAATGGCAACTTAGGCGGCCGCCTTTGTCGCCTATGCCCAGGGCCGGCCCTGGCACCAAAAGTTTACACAAACATAAAACTATAAATTACTTAATGGTGCACATTAATGGTGACACATTTTTCTAAGAAAGTTTGAACTTTGAGTGTTTAAACAAGAAAGAAAAAGTGTAAAAATAGTTTGAAAAAAGTGTGTAGTGAGAGGTCCTAAAACATCAATAGTTCTACTTTACGGATTACTGTACACATATTGAGGGGCATGTTTAAAGGTAACCCCCGTGATAAAGGAACCCTAATGTTACCTTATACAAAAAAAAAACATGTCAAACTTCTGTTTGTAACATTCAAGAAGAACTTTTTATGGACCTTGATCATACTTCTGGAATATCACAACGCTGTATTTTCAAGGCTTGATAAAGTTTATGGTTTCATGTTTATGGTTTCTATATTTGATTGGATTTCATTTGCAGGGTGGATAACTGTTTTGATGCAGCCTGTGTTCACACAGACCAGAGTTCCTTTGAGGCTGCATTACCTGCTGCTTTGTGTCAACTGTCCTAACAGGTACAGTCAGGCTGACGGCGAGTGAAAAATGGCCAAAACTGTACGGGTCATGCTGGTATTTAATGTTAAAATCTACAAGTGGATGCATCAGAGTGTGCAGAGCAGGGAGACTTTGGCTCCCCCATTTCACTATAAGGAGTGTTTTCCATCTGTGCTTTGAGAAAATACTCAGAAAGACAATTTTAATCTTAAATTCTTTATATATGTCTTCCATCATGAAGACAAATTACAATAACATGCTAAAAACTCCAAAACACTATTTTTATTGGAGTGGGTCAATAAGACCGCAGACCACTCGGTTAAACCCATAGAGTGAAAATGTTCGTGGACATGTTTTCTAGAGGCATTCTGTGGGAGACAGGTCAGAGCGAAGACTTATGTAACAGTAAGTGAGGGTGAAGAAGATGAGTCACAGGCACACTGTACAGATTTTTCTTTTTTTTTTTTCAACCCCCTGAACCCTACAGACTGCGCAGAGACCCAACTGATGCTGTTCAAGTGATAAATGAGGGACTATCAAATTAACAATATTAACAAAATTAACTATATTTGACAATAAGAGCGTAGATTGTGTTGGTATCCCACGGACACTTATGTACCACGTGCACACCTTGTGCATGCACCATTTGCATGTGGTCAGTAAGGACCCAGTACTCCTAATTTTCTAATGACTAGAGTGTGGCGTGTGGACACTGTACCACACCATCACATGTGCATTAGAAGTGTAAGCAACTCACATTACCACACGCATGACAATGGTATGTTCTATTATCTTCCTTAAAGTCCCCCTCTGGTGAAAATCATCTTTTTGAGGGGGCGGGGCTAGTCATCTCAGCTCCAAAGGCCACGCCCCCTCAGAGGAGATTCGCATCAACATGAAAAATGTTTTTTTTTAGGTTTTGGGATTTTGGTTAACAAGATTATAATCATAATTATGATGAAACTACACATGCACATGTTCACTCCCAACAGGTAATGTTAATTGTGATGATTTAATGTTCTCATTAAATCAGAGGTCCCCAACCAAAACTGATACTTGGTTAGGGTATTGGTCAGGGACCCCTGATGCATGTATTGTTTCCCTGTCTGTGGCCCGGTACCAAGCAGCCCTTGGACCGGTATCATCAGTTCGGTATGAGTTGGGGACACTCAAAATATCTAAGAGTGAGGCGGAGGGGGCCCGAACCATACATCTATATATGATGGGTTGGGAGTGGGAATGTGTTGGCCCAAAGTGAACAGCGAGACACACCAGCACTCCCCTCAAGATCTGGCTGCTATTCTCTACGACCCTCCATTTTCCCGGACAACCCCAAAACCTGCAGCACCTGTACAGGGCAACCCCCCCGGCAATAAACTATGGTGTGAACTAAACTATGCTAACTAAAGTGTGTGAGGACTTCTGATTAGACACTGAGAGTCATTAAAACATGGTCTAAAAGATCAAATATTCCAACATCAATATTGTGAAGTTATGTCCCTCGTCTCTATAAAAATGATCTTCACATCTTCACCTCCAGTGTTTATATTTTACCCCCCCACCCCACCCCATATTCATTAAAAACAGCCTACTCTATTACTATCTCCATCCTGACAACGGCTGGGGAAAAAACAATCAAAGTAATTAATTGTGTGTCATGCATTCATGCTAAAGAGACGCCTGATTTTTTTTTTCTTTTGAGATTTGATAAAAGTCGCATGTGAAAAATCATTATCAGTGTTATTGACCTGCAGAGCAGGGCGGATCCAGACGGCGCATCCAGACGTGTCTCGTCTCCAAGGCTGAAGATCCTTTGCATCCATTCTCAGACGGATTGTGTTACTCCACATGTACCTATACTTTTGATAGACTATAAGATTTGACAAACAATGTTATTTTTAATTTAATCTGAAGAGTGAGGCTGGGATTTATGCTAAATGTAAAGCTAGTTAAGGACTATTGAAAGAGGCTGATAAAGAACACTTTTATTCTTTACAGTTTTCTACTTTTATTATTGAAATTTCAGAAAAAAAAACCTCTTGTTTAAATGTTGAATATTTTAACTATTTGGGTGTTCTGCTCGGATGAAATCTGCTCACAGGTGGAGGCGTGTCTGTCTACTCTCAACTGCTCGTGTCCCATGACAGCAGCGGGCGGGACTTTCGCATTGAATCATGGAGTTTCCGGAATTTTTAGACAACCCCGGTGCTCTTTTTCCAGAAAAATCATGTCAGTCCACATCCCAAAATAACATAATGATCAATATTTTAAGATCCCTTTTCTCCGAAAACTGCAAATAATTGCCATATTCTCTCTTTATTTCCATAGTATGTTTATTTTAGAGACGGAGTTACAGCTGCATGATAGAACGCCCAAGGGTTAAGAAAAAAATGTAAATAAAAGTAAAACAAAAACTAACAACAATAACATAAACAACAAAAATAAAAGTACAACTTTGATTTTCAAGATCACCGACTCCCGCCCCTTCAGATAAAATACAGTACGACATCTTTCGGCTGCATTAAGTCTATCTGTTATTACATCTTACCTGCAGAGGTACTCTTGAATTGTTGAGAACAAAGATGATGAAAAATCTCCACAAGTTTGTTTAAAGAACCGTAAACTTTACTACTTGTTTTTGTTTTTCTCTTTTTTATGACACACAAGTATTTATATTGCATCCATCAGAAAGTCTTTATTTTTTTTTACATTTTTATCGTCTGAACTCATAAAAACATCAATGTATTTCAGTGAACAGTAGAGTCCCCATTTGAAACCATTTCTGCATTTTGCTCTTCCTTTATTTTTACAATTAAGTTTGGATTTTAGTTACTTTGTTTTTAGTTACTCTTTCTGAATGGCAGGATCAATAAATACAAGTATTGTGTATTTGTGAGTTTATCACATGTAAAAACATTTATTTTATGTAAATTCAAAGAAAATCCAAATACTTACTCTTCAATTATAAATATAAATAAATGGAAGTATAACTGCTTACATTTTTCACAATAAAATTTATATAACTTTACGTTGAACAGACATTAAGTTCATTCAAATTTACAATATGTTAGCTTCTAACATCTCTGAAAGAAGAAAAGATACAAATCTGTAGCTCAGACTAAATTTAAACTT
Organism: Oryzias javanicus; assembly: GCA_003999625.1. Taxonomy (NCBI): domain Eukaryota; kingdom Metazoa; phylum Chordata; class Actinopteri; order Beloniformes; family Adrianichthyidae; genus Oryzias; species Oryzias javanicus. The sequence continues at coordinate 5,743,861 of CM012448.1, forward strand.
TGTAACAAAAAAGTATTTTGTTTTGATTTGTAAAAGCAGTAACTCTATCAAACTATTTTTTTTTCTAAAAAGAAATGTTTCTGTTCGAGTGTTGCTGCTGTAAGAATAATTAGTGGTGAAGCAAACCTCTGGAGCATGATCAAGTTCTTTGGTCAAAGGGAGGCCCTCCCCGGAGCGCCGCTGAAAAGAGGTAATGAAGGGAATAAATGAATTAGTGAGAAGAAGAGAGAAGAAACGCCATCGTCCTTCTGGGGCTCGCTCAGGCGAGGGGTCACACCCCCCCTCCCTGAAGCTGTCGGCTCTAAAGTGTGAGGGTTGGATAAATTCATCTTCTAATTTGAGGACAAACAACCAAAAGACGTCCTCTCATGGGGCTCAGGAGAGGAGGGTCATGACCTTTGACCCCTGGCTGATAAAGTTTGCTTCTGACTTCAGGTCATTTGTAATGCCGGGTCAGGAGAGACCTCGGCTCCTGGAATGTTGCAGATCCAAGAACTCTTACGATGTGGAATGAAATTTTTATTTTGTGTTATTATTAAATAATCAATAAATCAATAAAATTAAAAAGAAAAGAGATGAACCACACTGACATGCAAAGGAGCTCCAAAACGAGACTTTAAAGAGCCCCTACCATGAAAATCCTACTTTTTGAGCTTTTATGTGTATTATACTGTTCATTTCTCTCTATAAAGGCGGTATTTGGCATGGCATGGACAGTCCCACTGATCACTGAGCAGTGACATTCAGCAGCGTCTCACTCAGAAAAGCAGTTGCTTTGGGATATTCATTAAAACCACAAAGTTTCTTTTACAGCAGATGAGCAAGTCATTTAATTTGTAAGAATGCATTTAATAATCTAATTTTACCATCATTATAAATTAACTATTACATTCTCTCTCCTAAAAGTTGTAAAAAAAAAAAAGGGGTTTATTTGTAAAGTTTGCAATTTTAGGGGGAATCAAAAGGTAAAAAAAAACAAACTCTGTTTGTATTTATGGGAAAATATAGAAATAAAAATAAAACTTTAATTTAGATCTCACCCATCAGCCTAACAGGATTACTTTGATTTATGAGACTGATTTCTTATGTAAAAGTTCCAGCACTTTGGGTTTGTGCCACTTTGTGACTTGAGTTCAAATGTACGGAAACCCTGAAGTTCAAATAGAACCAACAAATGACTCAACGCAAAAACATGTTCAAGATAACAACAACAAAACAAAGCAAAATGGTGAAGAAACAGCATTAACTTTAACACATCTAAACAAAATTCCAGAAACCAAAACAGAATTAAAAAAAAAAAATGAAAACATTTTGGAACACAAAAGTAATTTCCAGAAATAAAGATGAAATTTAAAAAAATTAAACACAATTAGAAACAGGAGATAATAAGGGACATTGCTGTTTGGATGTGTGGCATGTCTTTTTGTTATTTGTTTGTTAATTGTTGTTCTGATCTCAAAAATGTACCAGCAGCACCAGATACTTTTATTGAGGCATCTGATTGGTCAGTTTATAACTTTAATAACCTGTAATAAAAAAGTAAAAAAAAAAAAAAAAAAAAATGCGATTATCAAAACTATGTTGCAAAAGTTAACAGAACAAGAGTTCTGAATGACTGAGCTCATCATGTCTCAAAACTTCACTGAGAGTCGACCTAAATGCACGTTTTTTTAATCAAGTTTGAAAGGTTTGTGATTGGGAGGTGGCTATGGGGTAAAATAGCTGTCAAAAAGAAACGTATTCATAAATAATATGTTATATTCATATAAATAAATTCGTATTCAACAAAGGAAAGTCGTATTCAAAACGAAGAAAAGTCGTATTCAAAACGAAGAAAAGTCGTATTCAAAAGAGACATGTTAAATGTAAAACTAAATGTTGTATTCATATTTTTTCTTTAAAGTTGTACACAAAATATAAATGTATGCACAACTTTGCATTTATGAATACAAATTTATTTTTATGAATACAAAATATTATTCATGAATACGTTTCTTTTTGACAGCTATCTTACCCCATAGGCGGCAGTCGCATTTTTATATGTCAGTAGCTCTGACGGGATGATGTGTGAATGTCTTCACCAATCGCCAGCCACGTTGCATTTGTGATCGTGGCCTAAGAGCGAGGGATGGGGTACCAAAAGTTTCATCTGTATTGTTGACGGTCCTGGTGTAGCGGCGAGGCAACAGTGCTGACACGGCACGCTAGAGCTGGGTATCGCCAATAATTTCCAGTATTGATTCAATTTGGTTCACCAGAGCTTGGATTGATTTGATCCAGATTCTTTTTTCGATTCTTTCCATCCATGTTTGCTTCAAACAGCTTAACCACAGTTTGGTTAGCTCCACCCAAATGCCAACGGGAGCAGTCCCACCCCCATGTCCACTCCCCGTGGCTAAGACCAATTTGTCTACATGCTGTCCTGCTACCAACCTAACATGTTGGAGAGCATCACTGAAGAAGGAACGGTAAAAGCACTTTTTGCGTGTGAAACAGTGAAGTGTTCACCAACAGAAAGATTTAAATTTATCAATGACTCAGATTTTCTCTGAATGTTAGTTCCTGTGGTTCAGAACCAGCTAGAATACAGACTCTCTTTACAGGACTGAAGAGGAACAAATACACCACCGCACAGCTAGATTAGCTCTTCTACTGCCTCAGAATGGAGGCTCCTCCTTCATCTCTAAAGGTTTCTGTGCTGCATTCTGCTCTTCATATCCCCTGAGTGGATTCAAGTAGGGAATAGGCTGCAGCATATTCATCAAGAGACAATCGTTTAAGGGCGAGAAAAACCACATGGTGCTGTTGGTGGGACACGGTCTGTGGTAGACCACGTCTACCTGCTGTTTTAATGAAGTGGGCCTCTGAGGAGGCGCTCCTCTTTAGTTTTGGTCTCCATATTAGAGTTTCAGCAGCATCCTGTCTGGAAATGTGTATAGAAGCAGCTTTATTCCTATTTTTGTGCATTTTTTTTAAAATAAAGATCACAGTTTACTCTGTTCATCAACAATTTATTGAAAATCTACAGTAAATCAAAGAATGTAAACACTGGAGTAAAGGGTTAAAAATCTGTTAAGAAAAGTTATCGTACTAAGAATTCTTATTTTAACACATAAAGATCCAGATCCATTTTATCTTAAAACTAAAATAAAGTGGAATGTACCACAAACCAAGTGGATCACAGAACCATTGATAGTTTTCTGTTAAACTGATGTCAAAGAACAAAATTCACACAAGTTCTGTTAAACTCATTTTTCCTGCAAGACATAAAATAAGGCAATTTTTTTGAATTAGAGTCATTTACTTTCTTTAGATTCCGTTTTTGAAGTCTTTTAAGTATAGTTAATGAGAAAATTGTATACTTAAATTAGAAGAAGAAAGGAACTTGGACTTGATGAGCTTTTAGCTTCATCCAAAGGAGTTTTTTGAACTCTGAACATCTTTTGTTACATCCAAGATTGTATGTGGAACAATTCACTTTTTATTATTTTGATATTATTATTATTATTATTATTGGGGGGGTGTTTTGTTCCTTTTTTTTTTTTTTTTTTTTTTTTTTTTTTTATACAGTTTTTTTTTTTTTTGTTGTTCTTGTTCTAAAGTAAAAAATAAAAAAAAAAATTAAAAGTTTTTGCCGCATAAGCCATGACCATATTTTTAATAAGGTCTGATAACTAGCACATATTAATGATGTTTCTAGTGTAATACATAACATTGCTAGGGTTTTTTATTTGGCAGATCCTGTAGATATGGAAGAACAAACATTCAGAAAAAGAAGGAAGAAAATGATATCTGCTTTACAAGTTTATTCTCAGGTTTATTCAGGTCTTGCAATAATTGGTTTGGAGGATGGTTACTATGGCAGCACCGGTGCAGCATCTTCCTCTCCTCATTCAGCTTGAGTCTGGAGATTCTTTTATTTGGTTCCATTTTGCCTAAATTAGGTTTGTGGTTGCTTTGATGCATATGTCCTTTAATGACGCTCCAGATGTTCTTTACAAACGGGTCTTTCTCCTCTCTTTCTTCAACCAGCAGTAGTCCGATTTCCACCCTGTTGGTGAACAGCAACGTTGTCGGTTGCTGCTAACCTGGACCTCGGACTCATTTCTGAATATTTTTTTGGCAAAGATTTTACGTCGGATGCCCCTCTTGACACAACCCTCAGTATTCATCTGGGCTCGGGACAGGCACACCTGGTTCACACTGGAGACCGCTTCCATGCGGTGCTCTTGTTAACATATAGTGCGGTTCATGCGGTCCTCCGTGGAACGGGAGCAGATCGTTTTGGCGTCTGGTCTATTTTGTCTGCTAGTGTCAATTCTGGCAGGAAGTAACATCAAGATACATGACAAAATATAAAATTTTTCACAATAAAACACTGCGATTGACAAATGTGATCATATTTTTGTATAAACAGATGTAGAGATGAATATAAACATATAATCACAACATACAATAATATGTCTCAATAACAGATACATTAAAGAATTGTTGACCTACTCACGACTTGCTTCTTCTTAGATCAAATGTGGGGTAATATTTTTAGGTTATTAACTTACCCATTATGGCAAAATAAAAATAAGAAACTCTGGGAGAATCTACGGTGGCCGAGACGGCTCACATGATTGCAAAAGCCACAACACAACGGCAAAAGCCAAAACACAACGACAAAAGCCGAAACACGAAGACAAACGGCGAAACACGACGGCAAAAGCCGAAGCACAACGGCGAAAGCCGAAACACGACGGCAAAAGCCGAAGCACGACGGCAAAAGCCGAAGCACGACGGCAAAAGCCGAAACACGACGGCAAAAGCCGAAGCACGACGGCAAAAGCCGAAGCACGACGGCAAAAGCCGAAGCACACCGACGAAAGCCAAAACACAACGGCAAAAGCCACAGCACTCCAGCAAAAGCCAACACAGAACGGAAACTAATCAGAACGGAAGTGAATAATGGACTTTTTTTTCTTAACCTTTCATTCAGTTTCAAGCTATTGGTGATTCTTGAGAGATACGTGATTTTGGTAAGGGATAGGTGAGGGTGGACGTTCGGTGTTGCCGCTTTTATTTCTTCTTTCAAAGCCTTCACGGAGAGCTTTCGGGGAGAAAAAAAGGAGGGCGGAGGAGGAAGAACGGGATCTGGTTTTTTGTCTGCCATTCTTTCTTTTTTACCTATTTTTTATTACTTTTAAATACCTTCCACGTTATCGTCAGTGTAAACCCTAATCCTGGGGATCTATATATTGAGTTTAAACGTTTGTGTATGCAAGCTGTGTGGTGGCCTAATGGGTAGCACACTTGGTTAATGTCCCAAAGGGTTGGGGTTCGAGGCTCGCAGGAGTCATTTAGTATGTATACATATATTTTTTCTGTAAAAAAAAAAAAAAAAGTATCATTACCGTGGTTCTTACGTACATTTTGAGAATCAAAATAAATAAATACTTCTTGCAACATAATTCCAGGCAGTTACGTCGTTTCAGTTCAGGATGGTGGGGTTGTGGCACGCAGCGCCAAAATTCCCTTTTCGCCATGCACCCCATGCAACAAAAATGACTAAACTACCTGGAATTATGTTGCAAGAAGTATTTATTTATTTTGATTCTTAAAATGTACGTAAGAACCAGTATGATACTTTTTTTTTTTTTACAGAAAAAAAAAACCATATAAGACTCCCGTAGGCCTCGAACCCCAACCCTTTGGGACATTAACCAAGTGTGCTACCCATTAGGCCACCACACAGCCTGCATATACAAACAGTTAAACTCAATATATAGATCCCCAGGATTAGGGTTTACACTGACGATAGCGTGGAAGGTATTTAAAAGTAATAAAAAATAGGTAAAAAAGAAAGAATGGCAGACAAAAAACCAGATCCCGTTTTCCCTCCTCCGCCCTCCTTTTTTTCTCCCCCGAAAGCTCTCCGTGAAGCCTTTGAAAGAAGAAATAAAAGCGGCAACACCGAACGTCCACCCTCACCTATCCCTTACCAAAATCACGTATCTCTCAAGAATCACCAATAGCTTGAAACTGAATGAAAGGTTAAGAAAAAAAGTCCATTATTCACTTCCGTTTTGATTCGTTTCCGTTCTGTGTTGGCTTTTGCTGGAGTGCTGTGGCTTTTGCCGTCGTGCTTCGGCTTTTGCCGTCGTGTTTCGGCTTTTGCCGTCGTGTTTCGGCTTTTGCCGTCGTGCTTCGGCTTTTGCCGTCGTGCTTCGGCTTTTGCCGTCGTGTTTCGGCTTTTGCCGTTGTGCTTCGGCTTTTGCCGTCGTGTTTCGGCGTTTGTCTTCGTGTTTCGGTTTTTGTCGTTGTGTTTTGGCTTTTGCCGTTGTGTTGTGGCTTTTGCAATCATGTGAGCCGTCTCGGCCACCGTAAGAATCACCTGTCGTGGAAAAATGTGCGTCTGGTGTGAATTGCAGAAGAGCGGATGCTGCGCGCTCCTCCACATCCAATGTGAACCTAGCGCAGAGGTCGGCAACCTTTAAGAGTAAAAGAGCCATTTGGGTTTGTTTTCTACTGATCAAAACCTAGAAGGAGCCGCATTGACTTACGTTAGTCTTTAAGAAATTTGGATTTGCATCCATAACCTTCTTTTTGTTTTGTTTTAATAAATATGAATAATGTCTATTTTTGTCACAAACAAACGCAAAAAATATCTATAAAGAAACCAGCATCTCTCAAAAAGGCCTTTTTTTTTTTACGTTTTTAACTTTAATTGCAAAAATGCAAGCTTTTTGCTTAATTGCTAGCTGAACTTCAAATTAGCATAACATTTCTCTGTAAATTAAATCAGCCAAAAATGTTAGCATGTTGCTGAAATAAAAGCTAAACTCAAAATTAACCTAAAACCCCCAGTAGATAACAAATTAGGTAGAACTGTTAGCATATTGCTAAAATATTAGCTAAACTCCAAGTTAGCATAAAAAACTAATTAGAGGCCAAATCTGCCAAAAAAAAAAAAGCTAGCTTATTGCTTAATTACTAGCTGAACTCCGAAATAGCTTAAAATTCCTCAGAAAACTAACTTAGTCAAAAACGTTAGTATGTTGCTAAAATAGAAGCTAAATTCTACATAATCCAAAAAACTCCAGTAAATAACACATTAGCCATAAACGTTAGTATGTTGCTAAAATAATAGCTAATCTCCAATTTTTTTTAAATTTACTATTATTTTATTTTTTCTTCAGCCAGAGAGCCACCATGGAGAGACTAAAGAGCCACATGTGGCTCTGGAGCTGCAGGTTGCAGACCCCCGACCTAGCGTAACACCCCGGCTCGGGCCCCCTGGTGGCTGCGTTAGTCTGATCCCACTCCAGTCTCACAATACTTTCGAGTCACACAAAGTGATTATTGATGATTTCTAGAGGCTGGGCAAAGATCACTTAACAATGTCTTACAGCATTTCTTCCTGTTTTCAGCTGTTATAGAAAACTGAACTGACTGAAGACTAAGTCCTACATTTGTAAAAAAATTTAAAGTTTTGTTGTATCTTTTCTCTGTTTTAATGTTTTTCTAGCTGCTGAGAGGAAGTATCTGCAGATGCATAAGCCTTATTTTCTTCTGTGATTTTTCTTTCCAGTGAGATAAAAGGATGAGAATGAAGGAATGAGATAAAGAGGAGATTATTTTTGAGATTTCAGGTGCAGTTTTTCTTCCATTTATGGTTAAGTTTTCAGACCTTAATTACCTCAATATGTTGTTAGATGTTCTATCAATTCCATCCGTTCTTTTTCTAACCCTAATTTCCTTTCAAGATGCCGTAACCTGTCATGACTACTGTTGTACCAAGGTGGGGTAGGTTACACCCTAAGGCCGGGCAATACTGAGCATTTGGGTATCAATCTGATACCGATCAGGTACTGATCAATATTGCCGATAACAATAGAAATATTGACATTCTTTGTAAAAGTTATGCTTGTGACATGAACTTGAATATGTCAATTTCTTTTAATCACAGTGAGTTTCTCTTTTTTTAATTACTTCATAAACATAAAAACCAAATTGGGACAAAATTTTCACTTAAATAGAAAATGGTTTATTAAAAGCTGGGTTATTTTCGCAGATACAGAAAAGTTTCAAACGAGAGTGGAAATATTGATTACTGTGGGCTATTATTGATCTGATACAGATACCAGTTTGAGATTGATACTATCGATCCGCCCAGCTGTAGTCTACCCTCCCATCAATTCTTTATTTCTTCTTTTTAGCCTTTCTTTTGCTTCATTTACCTCTTCTAGATCAGTCTAAAATGTAAAATAACCCAATGTTTTTATAAAAATGTTAGGATATCTTAATATAAGCACTTTTACATTTTTTTTTTTTTGGTGACTATTACAGTTTGTTTTTGTCAAAGTAACACAACAGAAATTTAAATTAGACATAAATAAAGAGTAATACAATTGGAGTTAAAATATTCTGGTTTTACCCCACTTCGACATCATTCGAGCAAACGAAGAAGAGTTTAAAAAACGTAAACTTCCTTTTTCTGGATATGACAGCGTTTCAACTGCAGGTTCTAAAGTCTTCATTCACACAAACATGCTGGCCCGTGCGCAGATGTATGATAATTCTGTATGGGTACATGCTATTTTATTGTAAAGTGTTCTTGGGTGGTTTGAAAGGAGCTCCATTTTTTTTCTTTCCACTCCATCAAAGTTTCACACAAAATTTCTTCCATAATTCTGCATCTTATTAGAAAAATTAGCTTTTTTTTTTTTTGCATAGATTTGCACTTTATTTATTCCAAAAGTCTCTATTTAGCTGAAGCTACCAAAAAGCTTTATAGTGACTTTTAAACTGTATTATTCTGGTTTTACCCATCTTATTGCTCCATGACAACACGCTCTCATGTGCCGCCAGAACAGCTGTCCCTGCGATTTCATTGTCTGTGCTGATATGAGCTAACTGGGTTCTGAGCTAACTGTGAGATTTCAGCTCATTGCCCCGCATGGGAACCAGCCCGTTCTGCACAGTCTTGCTCCGGGAGGTTCCAAAGCTCGGCACTTCCTGTGAGGTCTTCGGGAGGTCACGTCTGAGTCACTGCAGCGCTTTGATAAACAAAGCAGACCTGGAGATTAAGAATGAGAGAGACATCTCCTCAGGCTGCAAAAATCTCTGATTAACTAGTCTCAAACAAAAAAAGCTTGTTTCCAGAGAAAAATGTTGCTTTATTTAAAGCTGCAATTACATTTTCAACACCTATATTTTCTTTTTTGTATGTGTAACACACGTAGGCATGACCGATCATATAGTCCGCAGGATCATAAATAGGCTAAACATTTAACAGGAATAGGACAGCCAAAAATAATGAAATGGATGAATCCAGAACCGCAGGTACGTGTTAGAAGTTTACTGTGTCTTCCTTAGTTAGTGGTTGTTTTGTGTATTAATATTTTTTGTAGACAATCATGCTTTGATTTGTGGATTTTAAAGTTAGCATAAGGCTAATGCTAGCAGGCTAGCGAGAGTTTCCCCATAGTGATATACAGTATGTGCACACAGGAATGTCTTAAGTCTGATTTAGTTATTGAATTGTTTTGTCGTCTATGATCAAGTTGGAATATCAGCCCAGATGCTCAACGCAGATGCTCGTGCAGCCTGGGAGCGGCCCTGGGCATCACACCAGGTGTTGGTACTCGCCTCATCATCGCAGCAGTTTCCAGTATTCATCGCCAGATCGTTGCCTACCCTTGGGTACAGTACCTGGCAGTTTACCTGACTTGACAGTCCAATCTATCCTCTCAACCTCTACTCATTCATTCTCTCTCGTCTCTAGAAACCAGTCACCCCGAGTACCGACCACCTCCGGATCGCCCGCTCCATACCGCCGCTCCACCGCCTCACAGCCACGGACTCTGCTCGTGTAGCTCATCCCATCCTTCCACCTCCGCAAAGGCATATTAATAAAAACCCTTTTACCTTCGGTCCCCGACGTGTTTGTGCTTCCGGGTTCCAGCGCTTGGGTCCTTCACGCCTCGTGAAACCATGACTCTTTGTTTCTCTTTACTCTAACCTGCCCTCTTCATCGACCTCATGGAGCACACCCTTCACATCCTAAAGAACAGGTGGGAGGCAGGAGTCGCCTGGATGTCTATGACTATAGACATCCATCAATCAAACACCAATGTTCCTCAGTCAGTCACTGCTTCCATTAAAAAAACAGATCCACGAATAAAGCTGTTAAAAAAAAACAATAACAACATGTCTTCTGTCAGGACAGACAAAGTTTACGTGTAAAAGCAAACCTGAAACCAGCTTGGAGATCAAACATCTTTACATGGACAGTCATGGTGGTGAAAACCAACATTTAACTGGTAGTTCTAGACATTTTTGAGTGAAGAAGTAGCAGCATTATATCAGCTGACTTAACCTTTGCTTCAGTTTTTTTATTTAGATTTTTGCTGGATTAGAGTTCCTGCTGGACCCACCTCAAATGTTTGAAGCGTTTGATTGACGCAACCCTGCTTTCAGTGGACGGGGTGTGGCTTTCCAACAGACTCACTGCTCATTAGCACGAGTGGTTGCTATAGAAATGATGACAGACCGACTCGGACCAATCACTGCTTACTGAAGTCACGCTAAGGTGCTAATAAAGTCTGACTGAATTTCTCTGTAAGTTTCTCTGACAGTTTCTGGTTGAGTTTTTTTATTTCACGCCTTCATACTGTCAAAACTTCTCATTCTGTGGAACATGCAACATTTCTTTGTGGGTTTTTCTGACGTTTTAGCGTGAAACTGTTGGTGACATGAAGCAGTTTGAGTCCGCATCCACGCTGGCATTATATCACTGGCATGTCTGCCACTGAAGAATAATGGATTGCCGAGGTGGGTGAATAAACAGTGGGGGTCATAAGTTGATTGCGGGAAGGTCGGACCGATGACTGATGGTCTCTGTGATAAATGACCTCCTCTTCCAGAGACGAGGTCACTGTCAGGATCCTCCTGCATGAGGAGCATCTGTGGATTCAGCTGTGACCTCCTGACCCCAGAGTGCAGGACCCTCAGGAAATCTCCTCTTTTGCCTCACTGCCCGTCTCTTCTCTGTCTGTTTTCCTTTGTTTCTTCTGCACCTCTTGCTCTGACATTTCAGTGTCCTCCCACTTTCGTCTCGCATGTCATTTCTTGCTGCTTCTCCTGTTTCACAGATTCTTTTATAAACCAGTCTGGTTCTGGTTCCATGTCCACGCCCCCCACCTTCTCGTCTGATATTCACTCATCCCGGCTCATCTGTCACAACTGCTCTGTTATCTGTGGCCGCAGTTCCTCCTCTTCTTCGTCCACCAGGAAACTTTGAGAGAAACAAAACAAGATCAGAGTCGAATACTGAATATCCTGAATTTGAGATCATACTCTCAGGTAGTTTTTTTTTTTTTTTAATGTAGCCACTTGGGGGCCCAAGTCAGGGTCTCATTGTGCCGGACCCAAGCCCGGATAAATACAGAGGGTCGTGTCAGGAAGGGCATCCGACGTAAAATCTTTGCCAAATCAAATATGTGAATCAGACCTACGATATCCATACCGGATCGGTTGAGACCCGGAGTAACAACGACCGCCATCGGTGCTGATCACCGACAGGGTGACGGTGGAAATTGGACTACTGTTGGTCAAAGAAGGAGAGGAGGAATTAGGGTTCGTAGGAAGAGAGAGAAGAGGAAAGTCAGAAGTGTTGGACTGAGAGTTGGAACTTTGAATGTTGGAACTATGACAGGAAAAGGTAGAGAGTTAGTTGACATGATGCAGAGGAGAAAGGTAGACATACTGTGTGTCCAGGAGACCAGGTGGAAAGATAACAAGGCTAGAAGCTCAGGAGCAGGTTCAAGTTGTTCTATCATGGTGGAGATGGGAAGAGAAATGGAGGAGGAGTTATCTTGAAGGAGAAACTTATCAAGAGTGTCGTGGAGGTAAAAAAATGTGTCAGATAGAGTGATGAGTCTGAAGATAGAAATGGAGGGTGTGATGTTTAATGTTGTTAGTGGGTATGCCCCACAGGAAGGAATGAGATGGAAGAGAAGGAGAAGCTCTGGTTGGACCTCGATGAAGTGATGATGAGCATCCCTGGAAATGAGATAGTGTCATTGGTGCAGATTTCAATGGACATATTGGTGCAGGAAACCGAGCTGATGAGGAGGTGATGGGAATGTTTGGTATCCCGGAGAGGAATGTAGAAGGACAGATGGTGGTTGATTTTGCAAAAAAGATGGAAATGGCTGAAGTGAATACATTCTTTGAGAAGAGACAGGAACACAGGGTGACCTATAAGAGTGGAGGGAGAAGCACACAGATAGACTACATCTTGTGTAGACGGTGTAATCTGAAGGAGATCAGTGACTGTAAAGTAGTGGTTGGTGAGAGTGTTTCCAGACAGCACAGGATGGTGGTGTGTAGGATGACTCTGGTGATGACGAAGATGAAGAAAGAGAGGGCAAATAAAATGAAAAGATCTTGGAGGGATGGATATAATTACCCGGAGGGCCAGATTCGGCCCCCGGGCCTTGACTTTGACAGTGTCCAGCAAAATTTTAAGAGGTGAACCACTTGGAGAGCCTGTAGAGAGAATGTGTTCATGCACATTGTTTTCTACAGGCATGGAGCAGCTCATTGTAACACTTATACAACACACAGGGTAAGTTAGAGTGAACTCCCCCAAATCCTGCACACGGTGCAATGGGCTCGTCTGTGCTGTTCATATGACAAGTGCACAATCGTCAAACTGACCTTTAATAACGATAACGATTGTAATTGAATTATGTCCAGATTATTCCAATTAGACCTTGTTCTAATTGTTTAACAGCCTGTGATCAACAGAATAAATGTTTTCCAAACCGACCAAGCAAACATCCACGTGGAACGAATTTCTTTGCAGTTTGATTTTTTTCAAGAGTATTTGAAGATCTTTAGGAACAGATTTAGCATTACTGTAGATTTAAAGAGCACAAACTAAATATTTTAGAGCGCGTCGATTGGTTTGGTTTTTCAGCTACAATGAGAACATTTTTAAATAGATTTTCTCGATTGCTCAGAGCATGATCATCTAGATTTAAAATCTTCAACCGTTTCACCGCTTCATCATTCCTGTGTGATCATACAGTGTTCACCAACAGATCACAGAGGGGGATTGGGGGCCCAAAATCTAAAATATATCAACGCTCTGGTACTCTGATGGCTCTGCTTAAGCGCATCATGAGGTCCAGAGACGTATCAGGCCGTGTGTTATGCTAGCTGCCCATTTGACCTTAATTTTAAATGACCACGTAGATCACAGGCATAAATGAAGTGGAACAGGCACTTTAGGATTGGAGATGAGCTTGATCACGGCTCATGGATTAGTCTGCCTGGGTGCTGTGGATCATTGTCCTGGAGCTCACACACCAGGCAGGCAGCAGAGCATGCAGATCACTCCCCCTGCACTGAAGCATCTACACACCCTGACCTCTGATTCAGACTCAGAAGCACAAAGCAGAAGATTCTATACGAGTTTAGGTGTGGACGAGAGGAGAAGAAGAAGGTTTTACCCAAAGAGAGACATTTTCTGAATTTCAAATTCATACATTTCACTAAAAAGATTCATTTTTAAAACTTGAAAGTTTTGAACTTTTCAGTGTTTGTCTGATCCTGATGTGGGACTGTTTGGAAGGGTGGAACGATTCATTTTAACAATGATTTGATTTATATCATAAGTCATAGCCGCTACGTAGATTTACAGTTTAAAAAAAAAAAAAAAAAAAACCTGCGTCGTTTGGAGTCAGATTCCTATGGTGGCCCTGAAATGCAAATCACATTAACAAATCACTTGACGCAAAAGAATTTAAATATAAAAAATAAATTAATTAATTAAAAAGCGAAACAAATAATAAAAAATCTGAGAAATGAAAACTAAACAAAGATATTCATGGATCTATTCTGGACTTTAAATCACAAGAGCAAAAAATTTCTAATCCAGAAGAAGAAAACCATATATGAGTTGCTCTGGAGTACTTTTGGGACAAAAGTGTGATGTTTCAGAACAAATCCATCAGCGAAGCTATAAATAAAGTGAAAATCTTTTGATCTGTATAAGAAAAATATCAAAGTTTAGGAGGAAAACCATCAGACTCTCTTCCATGTTTGTTTCGGAGCACACTTCTTCTGCCACTGTCAGTATGAAGTACTCATTCTCAGATGCAGCGCCCTCTTGCGATTGCTAGAGCAAAAGGACAACCAATGTTTGCAGGGAAAATAACGGATATATGAGCTTATTTCTGTCTTAAAAAAAAAAACATCAACACACAAATAAGTTGCTTCTAAGTATAAGCTGGCTGAACTATATTCGAAAAACTGCAACTTGTACTCCGGAAAATACAGTCGTGGATGCATCAGAATAAAGCAGCGCAGAGAGCTTGAGCTTTCTTCATATACGATTTTTTTCATCTGCTCCTGATTCAAAATATTTTCAATGAATAAATCTTAATTTTCTTTATATATTTTCTCAATCATCATAAATTCCACAATAAAAAGCATCATTTTTATCAGAATGGGTCTTTAAGAACCAGATTTATTTTTACTCGCTTCACTTCACAGCATTTTGGTTCAGTGTTTTAACATACTTTGAAATATATAAGGTTTCTCTGAAGTAGAGCAGTGGACACACAATACAGCAGCTTTTAGTCTAGATCTCACAATGAACACCTAAACAACAGTTAATTCTAGCTCATTTATTTATTATTTATTATTAATTTATATCTCCGTAAAAAGTATCAATGATCACATAAATTACAATTCAAACAATATTTCGATTTGTTTCTGTGTGAGTCAACTGAAGAATTTTAAACCCAAAAAGTGAAAACAAATTATAATACAAGTTGGGAATTACAAAAGTGTTTTTTTTTTTTGTTTTTTTTTTACAAGATGTGATTTTTTGGTGATTTTCTTACATTTGTGGTTAAATAAGTTTTCCTTGTTCCAGCATCGCCTTGATTCTTCCTTTTTATTTGAAATCCATGCTCGAAATGAGAGAATGAACACAAATCTACTTCATCTAGAGCAGGGGTGTCAAACTACGGCCCGGGGGCCACATGCGGCCCCTTAAGCTACTTAATGTGGCCCTCCAAATTGAAATACATTGAATCAAAAATCCAAGTTATTGTTTTATTTTCATTGTATTTCTTGTTTCTTCTCATGAATGGTGTTGTTTCTCTGACGTTCGTGTGTGTTCCTTTCTGAGTCAGATGGTGATCTTTCGGATTATTCCTACACCACATAAATGCAGCATTTCTTTGAGTTCACATTTTCCTCTGAAGAACATCAACCCATTGGATCAACCGAAAGAGAACAAATATCAAAATTTAGAAATTAAAACTCAATTTTCTGTTTTTAAATTAATATATGGGAATTTGAATCCAAATTAAAGCATGTTTTTCTCTAAATTCCAGATTATCTTTTTAGTTTATGAGATTGATTACCAAATCTCTCCTTCCATCTGCTCCTTGTCCGGTCCTTATGCCAAATTTTAGAACCCTATGTGGCCCACGAGTCAAAACAATTGCCCACCCCTGATCTAGAGGAACAGGGTCTCTGCGCCTGTAAACTTCTCAGAAGGAAAAGCTCAGAAGTTCCCGCAGAACATTTCTGTCTGATCGTTTTCTGAATCCCGCCGCTGCGTGGCGCACGAGCTCACGAACGCTGCGCTTCATCCAACAAGAAAAGGCACAAATGCAGAACAACTTTTCCGTCTCTGATGTTGGATTTCCAGCATCAAACAAAAGGCTGGCGCTCCGGGAGGAGACGGCTCCTGCTCGGGTGTGAGGCTGTGCGCAGCGTTCCGGGGATCAGGAGGAGCTCCGGCTGTCGATCAAGTCCCGGGCCAATGAGACTGCGCGCGAGACCCCACGCCGCACTCTGCAAGGAAAGAGAGAGAGAGTGCGAGACGTGGAGCAACTGTTGCTGCCGCGGCGGATTCCCACGCGCGCAGCTCGGGAGAATCTACACGCGTGTGACTTTAGCGCTGAAAGTTTGGCTGTAGATCTGCGTCACCGAGGACGACAAACTGCAGACTTCCTCCAGAGCGCAGGAGAAGGAGGTGTGGGGCAGCTGGGGGGTCGGTCGTGGGGAGCATGGCTGCAGGATCCAGCGCGCTGCTCGCTTGGTTCCCTTCACTGTAGATCCACAGCACCGCTTTACGCGCGGCTCACCGGAGGAGCGGCTGTCCCTTCCTGAGGCGGTGCGCTTCCTTTGCGCGTGTCTGCGCTCGCGGGACGTGTTTCGTGGCTCCTGGATCGAAGCTCTCGGCGCGCAGCAGTGGAGCCGCTGCGTCCTGGTGCACTGAAGACTGAAAGGTGTTCGCTCCCAGAGCAGAGAGGGGAAATATTTGGACTCTCCTCCTGCTGTTCGCTGAGGCTTAAACCTCCAGAGAAGTTCAACACCAGAAGGGTGGAAGTGGACCTCTGCTCTCCTCCGTCAGAGGGCAGCGCCTCGCGGCTCCGGAGCAGCCATGCCGCAGGTGGACATGATCCTCCTCCTGGTTCTCACCTTTGGGATGTGCGCGCGCGGTCAAGACCCGGCTTCCAAGTTGGTGTCCGACCGCTACGCCGTCTTCTGGAACAGAACCAACCCCAGGTAGGTGCAGCGCGGGACCCCCGTGTGAGCTCTGCTTCTGTTTGCAGAACACGCACAGACATTCAGCAGGGATCCCAGCTTCTGCAGCAACTTTCAGATCGGCTGCTGCGGAAACTCTGGGGACACGTTTTTCCACGCAAAGTCCGCTCATGCGTTCTCTAGGAATTTGACAACATCTGAATCCAGGAGTGTGTGAGGAAGCGCAGACTGGACAGATTCATGCGCAGCTTGCGGAGCATGCAGCGCTTCTTTAGCTTCCTGTCTGCCACACATGCATGAAGAAAGTAGAACCTTATGCTCAGACCCAAAGGTCCCGATATACCAAACCCGGTTCCGAGGTCTTAATTGCAAACTTGTTTTCCGAAAAGTGTGTGTCTCCACGTGTGTGTGCGTGAGTTTACAACATTTTGGGGACAGCACTCTGTTTACACACTTACGGGATAGGGACCCGTTTCAGAGTGGGGACCAAAAACCTGGTCCCCGTGAGGACATGTGTGTGGCTCTGTGTGTGTGTGTGTGTGTATGTGTGTATCTTTGCGTGAGTTTGTGAAATTTTGGGGACAGCACTCTGCTTACACACTTACCGGATGGGGACCCGTTTCAAAGTGGGGACCAAAAACCTGGTTCATGTGAAGAAATGCGTGTGCACGTGCGTGTGGCTGCATGTAACTGTGTGACTGCATGACTATATTTGTGTGAGCAGGACTGCATGTATGACTGTCCGTGTGTGCATGTGTGTGTGTGACAGCTTGTGACTGTGTGTTTGCATCTGTATCTGTAGGACTGTGTGGGGGTGTGTGTGCATGAGTGTGTGCGGTCAAGTAATAGTGAAAATGGGAATATTTTAATGTGTGTTAGGCTGCATGTATGAGAGATGTGAGCGTGCTTGTGTGTGTCAAACAGTGTGTGTGTGTGTTTATGTGTCGCAGTGTCCTCAATCAAGACACTAAACCCCACATTGCTCCTGGTGGGTATAGGTTGGCACCGGTATTTGGCAGCAATCTGTGAATGGGACTATGGGCCTTTAAAGAAGGTAGTAAATCACTTTATATAAGTAAATCACTTTATATAAGTAAATGCCATTTACCATTTTATATTTGTGGGAGACGGTTTGTGTGTAACACCTTTTGTGGAGGTGTGTTAGACTGTGTGTGTTCTGGTGAGGAAAGGTATGAGGAAACCTTCTCTATCTGAACAGTTGATGTGATTACGGAAAGTGGGCGTGGTTTGGGAGCAGTGGGTGTGGTTAAGGAACAGTTGCTGTGGATTGGTGGTGTGTAGATTTCCTGACGTGTTGCTGCTTCTTTCCTCTCCCACCTTCTTCTCTTTTTTCCCCTTTTCTTCGGCTTTCCAAGCAGTTCCCAGCTTCCTGAGTCTGGTCTCTTGGTTGCCATGCTCCCTCGTTTCAAGGATCCTCTCTCGCCCCCACGGCCCACGCTGGGGTAGACAATGAGGGGGCACACAGGGGTGTTTCAGCGGCGGCCAAGACGCAGCGTGGTGCTTGGTCTTGTGGGACACGAACACATGCCGAGGTCACACACTCGACAGTAACCAGGCAGGCGGGTTAGGAAGCACAGGGGGGACTGTTGTCAGGGTCAAAACCAGGGCAGCAGCGCCGGCCTTGGGGCCGGGTGACGGCCCTTGCACGGCCCCCCGCCTGGGCTTTGTCCATGCAGAATGGAAGGCAAACGAATGAGTAACTCTTGTTCTTATTCATGACTTTAATCTAGACTCGACTGGGCTGTATCATGTATACGAGTGGTTAAGAACTTGAGGCCCCATGACCTGCAGCAGAACCCAGAGTAATCAATACAAGCTCCCGGGCCCCGGAGCCCCGCTGTTTAATGTAACCATACTCTGTTCTAAGGCCCTGAGAACCTGCTGGGGTACAGCTCCAACTTCCATATGAGGACAGCCCCCCTTTAGCATCTCTGCTGCATGCTTAAACTTAAGTGAGTCCGGAGCAGCAGTCCACACTCAGCCATTCATGAAATCCCCTCCAGGAGCTCTGGAATTGAATTGGGAAGTGAGTCGTGAAAAATGGAAATGCTTTCGACATTTCCACGTTTTTCTGTTGTTTCAAAGGAAATGAAAGCAACCCCTCAGTAATTTGGATAAACACGGGGCTTGTTTGCAGTGCTTTGATCTCAGCGGAGCATCCTCCTGTGCTGATGCGGATCAGAGTGTCGCTTGGCGCAGAGGATGTGGGGTTCACGGGCCGAACGGCGCTCCGGCCTCATCTGCAGTCTGAAAAGCTTCCACTGTGACGGAATGGCTGCGCCTGCATGAGTGACCTAATAAAACTACAGGAAATGCCTGAATCATGAAGCCTCGTTAAAAGTAAATACTTTAAGGTCATTCATATAATGACCGTTTGGGTTTTTGTGAGGAAATGACTTGAAATAATTGTGTTTTCGGGTTTATCAGCGCCAGTGTTGTTGTTGCAGAGGCTGCGGTGTTGTTCTGTGTTTCTCAGGGAACGCTCCTAAAAATGGGAAAGTTCAGTTTTTTTTATCTGATGAAGTTAGTGAAGGTGAAGCCATTTTGATCAAAAATACACATTTCGGCTGGATTACTGTAACTCTTTATTTTGGATTTAGCCAGTCGTCCCTCTCGCATCTTCCAGAATGCTGCTGCTGGTGTTCTGGTCGGAGCTCGAAAGTGGGACCACAGCACCCCGATTCTGGCTTCCCTCCACCAGCTATCTGTATATTGTTCAGTTCATTTTATTAGCTGTTAAATTCCTAAAATATTTTGAACCTCATTCATCTCTTTTCTCGCCATTCAGTTCTGTTGATCAGCGCTTCCTGGAAAAAAAAAAATCCAAGCGGTAGCTCAGAAGCGAACACGCTTTTTATTATGTGTTTTAAGGCTATTGAACGCATTGCTACTTAGTGTTTGGCATTCTTAACTTTTCATTTTTTAATTTTAAAAATATATTTACAGCCAGGCTTTTAACACTGAATGAAACTCTTCTTCTCTGGTGGGTTTTATTTTTCTGTTACCATTTAAGGGTTTTGTCCTTTAAATTGTTGATTTTGTATTTGAACGTTTTAATAGATTCATATATGAACTTGTTTGATTCAAAGCTCACATTTTGACTCTTGCATCCACCGATCAATTTTTTTAAGCATTTATCCTTTGTTTTTTTTCACTGTCCCGCCACAGGGGACTCTTCAACCTTTCCCCTTTACTTTTAAAACACCTTACACTAAAAAATAACATTTTTGTTTTGATTAATTGTGATTACGTTTTAGCACTGTTTTCACCCTCTTATGGGGTCCAGATGACCCACTAACGTGTTATCCATCCCATGACAAATGTGGATGAAGGTGGACAGGATTTCACGTCTGCTACGGACACCAGTGAAGATAAAAAACAATTGGAAAAAAATTCAGCACCTTGTGTTGTGGGGTCCAGATGAACTCCCAACATCAGCATATCTAGGAAAGCACGAGTTGCAGCAGATTAGACAAACGTACTCCTGTGCAATAATGTGGCTGATGGCTGCAGTGACTTTCATAGAAGAGCATGTTGTGGTGAAGTCTGACTGAATGCAATCTGCTGTGGAATGCCTGCTTTATATGATCCAAAATGGCTTTTTTGAATCACTCAACAGTTGATTCATAGAAACACCATCTACCCCAGACAGAACAACACAACACTCTCCCACAAATGCAAAGATTTGATCTTTGAAAGTTACAGTTTGTCGTTTCTCCTTCAGTTTTGGAGTCGTAGTCGTCCAGTTCTTCAGTCGGGACGAGGTCAAACTGATGTCATGTTTTTATGTTCAGCATGAAGAATGGTAAAACATGAACCATCACTAATGAGCTGAACTTCACACCAGAATCATTGACTGAATCTGAGAACTGGACCAAGTGACTATGACATCACCCACTGAGAAAAGCATACGTCTTGCTCCAATCACATGAAGTCAATTCTGTTGCTTTTCCATGATGCGGACACTGCCTTATTGGAGCCAGGATCTGTCAGTTAGCTGTGATTGGTCTAAGTCAACGTTTCTTTGAGAACCACTCCTGCCAATCAGGAGTGAGCTTATTGGAATATTTTGAAATCAAGTGCTTTGAATGTTTGACGTGAAACAGCATGCTTGTATTGAGGCATCTGATTGGTCAGTTTGTAACTTTAAAAAATTGGCAGCAGGTAAAAAAAATAGGAACGTGTTAGAAAACTGTATTACAATTATTAGAATGTCTGAGTAATTTCTGTTTATTCCTCAGTAGAAGTCTGTGAGATTTTTACTTCTTCCTGTTTCTGTGTTTGTGGGGGGGTGTCACTCAGTCCAGTTCCCGTATACAGTTAATGAACATAAGATAAACTTAGCAAACTGGTGGTTTTGCAGTTGACACAATAGATTTGTAGAATGCTGCTTGTTTGGCAATCAAACCCAATTTGTTCATAGTCCTCTGTGACTTTCTAGCATCAACATCCTGGTAATTATCCATTAATGAACAGAATTTCTGACTAACGACCTTTGATAAAAATATCTTTCTGAATGCACAACAGTGCATCATTTTTCCAGCAATTATGAAAACTGTAGTTCTGCAAATCCTGCAGAAAGCCTGTTCTCATCAATAAAGCATCAGTGCCAGTCATATTACAAATGTATCTGTATTAAGAAGGCTCTGAAGGAGCCTCCTCCTCCAGCCCAGGAGGTGCCGAGCAGGAGAACACAAACCTACAGTGTTTCTTGGTGGAGCACTCATGTATGAGAAATGAGCCACATATGTTCCTCGTCAGCTCCGTCGGCTGTGTTGCTAACCAAATGATGGAATAAAGTGTAAGACTTGGTATTTACTGCTGCTCTGACAAGTAGCTATTAGCGAAGTCCCTGCTCACCAGCTATTTAGCTGCTTCATTAAAGCCCACCCGGGTCCATCTGGTCGGCGCTGGCTCTGCCTCCGCTCAAGGCGTTTATTTGTTGCTGATAGGCAGGATCAACGGAGAATCAGGGCCGGGTTCCGTTCCTAATCTTTTGGACTGTTTGTTTCTGTGAAGCTATGGAAACTGATACTACGCCATCAAAGAACTGGTCGGGTTGGACTAATGACCTGACAGCTGGGGGGGAGCGGGAACCCAGCATTCAGGGAGAGCACGGTCACCCCAGGAGCTTCCTTTAATCCCAGATAATGCTCTCCAAGGCTTTCCACAACAGATGCAACATTTTTTTCTATGAGATATTCAGGAATCTTTTCATGCTCTCGGTGTCGCCTCTGATGATCCAGATCGTCTCTCTTTCACTGCTGTTTGCCGACATTACTCTTCACAGCATAAGGACCTCATTTAGCCTCTCTTCCAATGGTCTCTTTTTAATCTCCACTTAGAGACACAATGCTGAGCTGATGTTGTGATAGTTTCCCAGTTGTATTGTGAGTTGCCCTATTTGCATTGTTCCAGTGTTTACTCTCACTTTCCCTCGGAGCCTTTTCCCGGCTCCCTGCTGCTCGGTTCTGCTCAAATTAAAAGCAGACACAAAAAAAACTCGACCAGGTTCAAATATTGACCAGGTCCACGGACCGCAGCCATCCACAAACCAGCGTGGTACGCCCGAGAGGCTGCTATTGTTGGGCTCCGCTCTGCGAAGAGGGGACATAGGGGGATGTGTGTCATCTGAGGCGGAGCGGGTGGGGGTGTGGAGACTCTGCAGAGGCCAGCGGGTGTCCACTTCTGTGTGGATCAGAACCAACAACCCTAATCTGAGGAAGCATGTGTTTTTAATAAAAATAAAAATGGTGTTTTTAACACATTCTTATATCACGGGCATATAGAAAAATCTCCAATCGGCTCTCCACTCCATTCTGATGCGTCCACTTGCAGAGAAATCGCTCCATGAACGTCTTTGTTTCCCTCGTCTGAGCTGGAATCTGGATGTTAACTGTACAGCTGGATAGTTTTTTGTTGCATCGCTAATTTTAGGTTGGAGTTATGAGGGGCTGTGAGCTTGAAAATGAATGCAAGTGTACTCCATGCCAACACTTCAACTCAGAGGCAAATGTCTGATGAACTCCTGCAGAAACTCTCCAAGAAAGCGACAGGTTTTATTAAATTAAATTTGGCAAAATTATAATTTTAGAGACAAGTGGGAACGCTTTTACAATAGATCAAAAGATGATTGGAGTGGACTTTTATTGTCAACATACAGTGGTGGAGTGTTTTTTTTTTCTGCTATCAGTCACAAGTGGCAGTGAGGCTTGTGTATGAAACTGTATTTTACATTCTTTATCTCCGTCTCTCTCACAACACAGCCGTACTGTTCTCTGGTCCAGGAGGACTGAGCGGCCTTTGCCCTAGAGCAGAAGCAGCGCCGTCATAGCGATCAAATCATGCAGACTTTGGGATGAAATCGCCTCTTTGGGATTTTGTTTTTCTTTGGTAGAAAATCACTTTAAATTTAATTTTGGATTATTTCCAAAAAAAAAAAAATATATGAGGCCCAGCTAGATTTAGGCTGACTAATGTCTTGATGTGCCAAGTTCAGTCACCCCGCTTGCTTTAGATAATCTAAAGGAACATATGAAAAATAAGTGCTTAAAAGTAATGGTTTAATTTGTAAAGTGAGCTAAAAGTATCATCTTCATTTTGTTAGAAGCTCCTACATCTTTAAATGACTCTTTAATTATAGTTGTATATGTTACGTCACAGATCCAGCTCAGTTTGAAGTCCCTCAAATTTTTCATCTGTGTGAACTTACTAAAACTCGTGAATGATTTTCAATTCTTTTGTTTTCCTTTATTGAACATCTGATCTCTCCTATGTTGCAATTAATAATGTATTTGTAGTGTAACTCCCCCTCCCTTACACACACACTTTTGTTGTCTATGATATCAAACTCCTCTACGTACAGCCATGTTAGTTGTAGATGCGCTGATGCGTCGTGTAATCAAAGCAGAATTAAATCTGTGAGATTTATCTGCATCAGTTTTCTCTGTCATTGGTGCTTCCCTGGTGGCACCGTTTCTTCTTTTGCAGCTTGAGCATGCTAATGCTAACGTCTACAGCTCTATGAATTCTCTTATTTTGACCCGTAGAAAGTGATTCCTCTGTCCTCCACGGGAGTAATAATTTTTGACAAATGTGCTTTGCTGGTTTTTTCTGGTTGTCCACTGATCAAATCTGAACATTTTGTGTGTGGAGATTTTGTTTGTGCCTCCCCATCATCTTTGAATAACATCTGAATATAAAATGTTAGCAGGAGAGGTCACAGTTGAGTGTTTCTGGTTTTCCAGGGTTCAGCCTGGACTTGGATTCTACTTGGAGGCGGAGCTTTGTCCCGCCTCTTGCTTGTGTTTTCAATAAGGGCGAAAACGCTGTTTGAGAATAAAGGCGTGATGTAGATTGTGGCGTTTGGCTCCTCCAACCCCCTCCTCAAAGGAAGTGACCGAAGTTTCATTAAGTTCTGGAACTTGTGAGAAACAAAAACACTTCAGAAGAAAACAATCTCGTCATTTAAGCTGTGGATTTTCATACTTTGGTTTTGATAGTGGTGGTGGTGGTGGTGGGGTGGGGGAAGCAGACAACCTTCATGCAGTGACCCCCGGCATTACTCGCGCCCTCCTTGAACCCCCCCTGGCAGAGATGAGCTGCCTCCCCTATTCACGCTCAGAATAACAAAGCAAAGGCCTCCAGCTGTCCCTGTGATTGACAGAAAACAGCGAGGAGAAGCTGAGCTCATTGTTTTGTCGTAACTTTTCTGTGAAGATGCTGCAACTTTAATGACAATCTACAAACAATAACAAGAATCCAGCAGAATGAAGACTAACGCTACAGTCACACTGAGCATTCAAGCAACCACTTCCAATAAAAAGTCTGTAAACGGTCACATAGACGCATTTTGGGCTCTGGGATTCATGCGTCGCTATGTAAGTTTTTGTCATTTTGGACTCTACAAAATGTGCGTCCGTTTAAATTTAAACCAGTTGACCTTTGACCAGTCGAATGTAGTCGTGGCATATGGGTAGTGTCCTTTTCAATTCAGGGAAGTGCCAACCAGTCGAAAATTGATCATAAGGAGAAATTAATAATTGCAAGTTTTACCTGACTGGAAATCGTCCTTATATTGAATTAGATAGAAAAAGCCTGGAATATGATTTGCAAGGCTTTGACATTTTGTCCTTCCAGCTGTGAGTGTGTCTGTTAGTATCTGGTAGCGAGAGTGCAGTGTGAACACCAAATGGTGAAAGTGCATTCAAGAACAACCTGTCAGGTTCGGGGCCAGGACGGCTCAGCTGGGGTTTTGACGTTTCCGGTTTTTGTTCCTCTGTTTTGTTTTATTTTGCTTCAGTGGTTTCACCTGTCGCTGATTACCGGGCTGGTATTTAACCGCACTGATTCCTGTTCCTGTTACGGGTTCGTTCTGTTGTACCTGTGTGTTTGTGTGAGCAATTAAAACACGAGTACTTACCGAGTCCTGCGTCTGCGCCTGTGTCCTCATCTGCAATCCCTGACACAACCATGTACTAGAACTGGGCGATAAAACGAAAATGATTGATATCGCGATAGAACTTTTTCTTGATAGAGGAATAAGTCTATCGCAAAAGACTTTTATTTTGAAGGGTCTGAAATTGACACTTATCAGTTGCAAGCATTTTCTCCTCTTTGACGAGTAAAAGTTAGAGAGTTAGTCGCCACATGGTGAGTAAATGTTTGTATCTAATTATTCATGTTTATTAGCTCTCATTTTGTTCATTTTATTTGGATCATTCCACTTCTCCAATCCATTTTTCTTCGTCTACACGAAAGATAAACAAGCGCTCATGAGACAACACCTCCGCGGTCACTTCCTCTATTCTTCTCTGTGTTTGTAACGTTAGTTTCGGCTGATGAAGCAGCAGAACATTTGATTTTTAATGGAAGCCAGTCAGAACTGGAAGACAAACTGGCTGGACTTGTAGCAGCAACAAAAGGTTCAGTAAAATGTGTTCACAGACCAGTTTACAGTCGGACAATATTTTTCACTGACCAGATTTTTAATTTGTTGTTACTTTATATTATATGGAGTCAGAGTGTAGTAAAGTTGAAAGTTATATTGGCATTCTGCTAGCTTTTTGGACTATTTTGACATTAATTTAAGGTTTTTAGCTGTTCTGGAATTTAGCCAGTATTTCAATTTCATGCTAGTTATTTTAGCTAATTAGTTATTTCTTTTTTAAGTTTTTTAGGCTATTTTGTTTAGGTATTATTTCAGCTACATGCAAACAACTTTGGCAATTTTAGCCTTTTCTTTAGGTTTTTAGGCTATTTTGGAGTTTAGCTAATATTTAAGCTACATGCTAGCTATTTTGGCTAATTTATGAGTTTATTTTAGTTTTTCAGGCTATTTTGGAATTTAGATACTATTTCAGCTACATGCTAGCTATTTTTGCTAATTTATAATTTTTTTCAGTTTTTTAGGCTAATTTGGAGTGCAGCTGATATTTCCGCTACATTCTAGCTTTTTTGGCTAAGTTTTTTAGGCTAATTTTGCATTTAATTAATATGTTAGCTGGCTAACAGCTTCAGCGTTTTCAGCTCTATAGCTTCAGTTTACCAGCTATCAATTTCAGCTATCAGCTTCAGTGTTTTTAGCTATCAATTTCAGCATCTTCAACTGGCAAATTCAGCTTATAGCATTCACACTAGTGTTTTCGCAAGCTTAGTTTTTAGTTAGTTTAAAGCTAATGATTGTTAAGATGTGTGCTCTACATCCAGTTTGTGCATGACCCGATAATTCGACTAATTGGAAAAAATAATTAGTGATTAGTCGACTATTAAAATAATCGTTTGTGGCAGCATTAATATATATTGATACATACATATAACTTTTCTTAGTTATTTAAATAACTAGTTGCATGGTTTTTAGTGCATCTTTCAAGTTGAAAGTGTGATAGGAAAGAAATATTTACATTTCTTTTTGTAGCCACAGAGCGTCAAAACTCGACAAATATAGTTATTTGGTTTATATTGTGATGTTTATCGTTATCGCACAATATGGAGAAAACTGTATCGGAAAATAAAAAATTCCATATGTACGTGAACGTGCATCACATTGGAGTTTATGCTGCCTAACAGATCACAGAGGAAGTCTTTTTTTGGAAGTTATTAGAATCTGATGATGAGAGGATACTGAGATTTGATGACACGCGATCTCCTGGTCATCCTCAACAGACGTGGGGCGAGGGTATGGAAACACTCCGAAGGGAGACAGGTGTTTGATCTGTTTGGAAAAAAAACAAACCAATGATTCACTACTTCTGGATTGGAACTCCCCTCACACGTGTGATTTATACGACATAGGAATGGATGGAAATTAAACCAGTATATATATAAAAGTCCAAATGTGGGCGGGGCATATTCCCCCAAACCTCCTTTAAGAATCTAGATCAGCTGAATAAACAGAGTCACTGCCAAAGCCCTGACATCAAGAGGCCTGTTGGAGAACGTCTGACTTTTTCCTGAAATGATTCAGACAAGAAAGTCTCACCTTTCAAAATGTTCCAAACTTCTGTTGAAATTTTAATAAATTAATTTAAAGTTTTTTTTTCCACTGATTCTGGTGTAGAAATCCTTAGGCTCACAAAGTCTAATTCATGTCAGCAGAATTTTCTCTGAACCTTATTTAGAAAGAGAAAGGCTTTGAATGTGGCCACATTCGGGGGGGAACTGGAGACTTTGATGGGGTCTGTTGTGTCCAGATGTGATTCTGTGCAACAGTCAGCGTGTTGATGGCGACCTAATCTCCCTCCGTCTCCCTCCGCTGCACAGAGGTTCACTTTTCTGCTGTTTTAATCTTTTTTGTGGTGCTGTTAAAGGCGAGTGGTGACATGGCAGCGGTGAGGGTTTTTGCAAAGAGGCTCCGAGGGGCTTAAGAGGTCAGCCCTCCTTTTGTATGGAGACACAAAACACTTCCTGCGGGACCTTCACCCCCCTCGGTTGCGTGCTCTGAAAGCCAGGCCCTGCCTGACCATTCACATTAATCAGCTGCAGCTCCTAATGACTGAAAAGCTCTGGAAAAGTGTCTCCAAAAGGCCCCTGAAGAGCCACGAAGCCGCTAACAGGCTGCTGCTGCGGCAAGCATGGAGGGGGGGGCTCCTCTGAATTTATGGAGACTTTGGTTAGAATAAATCGCAGCTCTGGCCTGAACGAACTCTGGCTTAAGCAGCTGTTTTTAGTAATATTAAGTCAAACTTTACTCAACTTTAGTCAGTAATTACTAGATTTAAGGAAACTAATGTGACTTATTTGTCTGTTGCATGTATACCTACAAATATTTCAATGAATGAGAAACAATTATTTTTTTCTGACATTAAAATTAATTTATTAGTTTTTGTCAATTAGTATATATCTGTGTGATTTTTGTTGTATTTTGTAAAATAAATGCTTGAAATTAAATCAAATTAAATTAAATGAAAATAATTAATGACAAACAGTTTTTATTTAACTAATTGAACAATTGTGGAACTTTCTTTAATAGATGCATCATTCTGTACGTAAAAATAATTTTTAATCAGGAAAAATGTCTAAGAATTACTTTATTCAATTACTTAACAAATTGCTTTTTTTCTAAGTAAAGTTAAAATCAATGATTGAATCACTTTTTGTGAATTTCGCCCCTCAGCCTCACCTGATTAGACCTGTATGGGCAGTAATGAAAGCTCATTCAATATCAATTTAACTTGATGATTTTACAAATAAAATGATTTAAAAGAAATCCACTTTTGTTTTGTTTAGGTATTGAAAAAAAAGTCATCCATAAGACTTTTTTCTTCTTTGGTGTAACCTTTAGGAAATCATTGCAGATGAATGTGCGGATGAAGCACAAAAAAAAACTAAATCTTGCCAAATGAAGCTGAGCGATCGTTTTTTTCTGAATTTCTTGAATTTTATTTTGAAGTCCTTAAACTCTCAAACTTGCTGGACTTTATCAATAACTCAGGTTTCAGCAGCAGCATCGGGTGGAATCAGCCTGAACTGACTCTACCTAGTTTCAGCTTTATCATATTTCAGAAAAATTTCGGTCCATCTTTGACCAAACTTATTATTAACAGATTTGGTTCAAATTGGTTCTTTGTTCTCCTAACATCTGAGTTTCCCTGTATCAGTTGAGGAAGACTTGCGATTTTTTTCCACCCAAACTCCCTTGATATGGAAACATATGTGAGTGATGTTTTTGACTTTTGGTCACCGGTAGGTTGTTCTGGTCGTTATTGCGATATCAGTCTGTGCGAAACACATATAGCAAAAAACAGCATAAACGGAAATAATGGAACAATCTCAATCAAATAAAGCCCTTTATGCATCAGATTTACCCCTCCATGTCGCTGTTTAATCAGATGGAGCCGTTAAGTTAGATCCCCGTCTCCTATGTAGACGTAGATATCATCTTATTCACGTTAATACGTGAATTATTGAAGATTTACGATGTGTCGAAGAGCATGTCTTTTTTTAGGTGTCGTTGACAACATCTCAAATGTTAAAAGGTTAAGTTATGTTGACTTTTAAAAAAATAATAATGATAAAATTGTTGCAGTGAAAAGCAAACGATGTATTACGCCTGGTTCACACTAGACGCGGAAGCGCGGGTGGAGTGCGCGCGGGATCAGCTTAACCAGAGATGTATTTTCCGCTGCGGTCAACTGGAGTGTCTGCTCAGCTGTGGTTATTTAGAGCTTTTTTTTTTGCCATCATCAGACACCCAAAATCAAACACCCCTGCTTTGTAGTCGGACTACATTGATCAGTGTGTTTCAGTGTCTTTCTGTCTGTTTGTGCGTTTATTTTCATCTCTACAGTCTGTTTAGATATAAAAATATTTTCACATTTGTCAATCGCAGGATTTTATTTTGAAAAAATTGACCAGATTTTCTTGTTTGTCTTGGCGTAACCTTCTGCCAGAATTGACGCGGATCACTCGCAGGTCGTGCAAAAAATAGACCAGTTGCAGAAAGGATCGCGGCGGGCAGGTGGCGGAGGACCGCGGAACTTCAGGAACGGAAGCGGCCTTCGCTCCGCGCTGCTTCTCAGCGCTTCCGCGTCCGGTGTGTTTTTATTGTTTTGTTCATTTATCACAAGGCATATCGTCACCGCGATATTAATGCAAGTTTTCATGTCGCCCAGCCATACACAACAGGTGGTAGGATGGATTTTGACTTTGCTGGACCTTTGGTGCAGCTCTGTGGAAAGTCATCATCTCTTCACACTTACTGCGTTGGGACATGAAATATTGAGAAGGGCTGTTTGCGATCTGAGGAAGATCTCAGCAGCTTCACACGCAACCAGCAGAAATCCAGGTCAGCCCAGGTTTAACTGGGAGATGATGCTGTTCTGGTCTGAGCTGCAGTGATTCTTGGAAAAGAAAGAGGTTCTGCTGTTCTCATTATTCATTATGGAAATCTCACAAAGCCAGGATCCTTCCACAGACTCTCCTCGCTTTTCTCAGCGGCGAGAGCAAGCGCAGCCATTTCCCGCTCTCGACTCCATCTTGTTTTAGGTTTAAAGCAGGATAGCAATCCTGAGAAGTCACATGACCTTTGCTCAGAATTCAAATGATTTTTCAGAAATTATTTCACATTTATTGAGAGTTCTTGACATTTTTGTAATTATTGATGTGTTTTTTCTGGATCTAAAACTTTTTTCTTATCTAGAACCTTTTTTTTCCTGAATAGTTAACTTTTGTTAGCCAAGAATTTTCCTCTTCGTCTGTAACTTTTTTTGAGCCGTGATGTTGTTTTCCAAGCTGGAAACTTTTTGATCCAGGAACATTTTTCTGAGTCAGGATGTAGTTTGCCAAAAAAACTCCAGTTCCAGGTCTCACTGTGGCGCTCTCTAACTGCAGAGGAGACGATGATGAGGACAGTTGGATGGTCATGATACTGAGATGCCTCCAGCAGCTGTGCTCGCTGCGCCGCCGCCGCTCACATCACAGCGGCGGGAAGACGCAGGCGGGCGCTGGGGCCCGTGATCTCCTTTCACTTCTCGGCTCCATCAGGCCCGGAGTTATTCTAGTGTATAATTGATGGAGGAGTTAGAATAGCAGAAGTAATACGATGAGAGGGTGCAGCCAAGCGCAGCCAGGGATCGCGTGCGGGGGGCTGCAAACATTGCAGGGGACGAGAGGAGGGCATCTGGCGTAACAGGTCCCAGCGCTGAGTCGGCCAATCGCAGCCCTACCCCGCTCCACCAATGAGGCGTCTTCTACAGGGGAGTACTACGCTCCCGTGAATCACAGCAAAGATGGAGCCTGTTCTCGTGGCTCTCCGAGTGAAACCAAGCATCAATTTCGAGGTGACTCCATCTTAACAGTCCCAACAAAAACCCTGCTGGCCCCTGTGGTTCCGCTGAGCATCCTTCAGGTCGCTGGGGTTTTTTTTAAAGAAAAGTCCCAACAACATTACATTGTTTGCTGAAGAAAACAGACAAGTTCACAGGTGACCCTCAAGCATTAAACTCACTGCACTACCTCACAAATGACCTTAAAACATTAAAGATATAAAATCAGTTTTAATAATTTCTAAAGCTGTGATAGAAAAAGGACTTTTCATTAATGTGTCCAGAATAATGCATCTTGCTGAAACTTCCAGAAAAAGATCGTTTTTTTAAAATAAGATTTAGTAACTCACTTTACTGCAGGAAATATTTAGAAAAAAAAGATGATAATAATAATAATAAAAAATTTTATTTGTCTGTAATTAAATATTCTATATAGTTTTTCTTAAGTACCTGCACATTATTCCAAAGATTTATAAAATTGAAAATAAATCTTAAAATATTACAGTAAATATTTAGCTGTTTTTAAATAAATTTATTTGTATTTTCTCAGCCCTTTTCTAAAGCAGTAGTTCACCGCTATGGTCATTGAGAAAAAAATAAATTAAACTACTCAAATATGTTTTTTAACAGTTCTCAAGTAATCTAAATTTATTTCACTTTTCTATGCGGTAAATCAGATTTTTCTTGCAGTTGTGCAGCAGTCCTGAGTGAAAACTGTGCGAGTTCCTCGGACGGTAGCTGCCGTGAAAAGTGTCTGAGCTTCAGACTTGTCCAAGCTGAACACTTAGCGGCCGCTGGACAGGGAGCGTGCCTATTCAGCTCATTAAACCGCGCTCATAAAGATGTTTTATTTGTTTCCTGAGCGTGCCGGCTGCTCGGCTTTCCATCTGAAGGTTTTACGGCTCAGTGCTCATATTTCTGTCTCCGCGTGGATCTGACTATTAAGTTTTAGTGGCAAAAGCCTGGTCACCAAAAGTTTAATAACTACTTTTTTTTCTTGCAGTAAAATGGCTTTTAGAGCATATTGTTAAAAAGTGGTAAGCAATTAAATCCATTTAACGAGGATCATGTTTTACTTTGCTAATGATTTCGTTGAACCTCACAATGATAGGAAGCAAAACTAACGGGTGTTGGAATTACGTTCTGTTAGTGCAGTTGGTTATGTTTAGTAAATTTGACTCTTATCATTATTTTTGTTTACGTAATTTTTTTTTTTGCTGATTAAATTTTTTAAACACTAAAAAAAACACCTATATAATTTTAAATATCTGCAAAATGCATATATATTATATATATATATATATATATATAAATTGGCAAATTTATTTTTTTTAACTTTTTTTGTAATGTAGCCATTTTTTAAAGCCAAAAATAAAGAATTACAAGCAAAATTAATTTCCATTTTTCCTTTTTTTCTTTTTTTACAAATGTAATAATTATTGTGGCATGAAGTTATGCTGAATTTTGTTATGCGACGTATCTTGTTCTGGTAGTTTTCTAAAATTGAAAATATTAGATAAATATTCCTAAAGGTCAGGGTCAAATGTAAGGCTTTTCTACAGTTAAAAAAAATTCAACTTTGCGTTTATCTTTGCGGTAAATTAAATTTAAAGCTTTCTGTTTGTCTGTTTTTAACTTTTTAAAAATAAAAGCGTAAACGCCCAGCAGTGTGTTGTTGTGCCACGCCGCCTCCCGCCCTTCACAAAAAAGAAATAGACAAGGACCAACATGTGTGTATGTTGAAGTCCTGTGACTGCTCCTGCAGGTCACATGGTCTTTCTAGAAGAAGAGCTAAGCACGCGATACACAGGGGGGTTAGACAAACACGCCAGCCAACACGTCACACACATTTACCATCCAGCAAGCCCCTCCTGCACGGAGGCAGGCCGCTCCAATTTTGCCCAGCAACCTAGCAGCGTGCTGGGAGAGGTGGCGCACAACCGGGTTTGACACAATTCCCCAGTTTTTACACCAAATCCCTCATTTGGGATTATTTTGAGCAAAGACCTGCAGGAATGTCGGTGTCGACCAGTTAGGTGCTGCTGACCGCGGCTCGGATCTTTGTCCGGCGGGGTCCACCTCCTCCTCTCCTCAATGAGACATCCAGTAATTGGGTCACAACCTTCCACACAAAGTTGATAAAATGCTAATACGATGTGAGCACCCCCTGTCTGCACCCCCATGAAAAATCCAGAAAGCGTTCACTTTGAAAATCACCAATCAGGATCAACTCAAAACTCTTGAGCAGCCAATGAGGCGAGGAGCAGCGGCACTGCCCCAATCTGATTGGGCCTGTGAGCCGGGAGAACCAAAACTGCACCAGAAACACCAAGATGAAAAAAAAACAGGATTGTTGTTGCCTGGAAGAGCAGAAGCTGTCGCTGCAGTGAGATGAAGCCCAGTTGTAGACCAAAACGTGCATCAAATTCTAAACCACGGGGGAAACGAGCTGGAGAGTGGTAGTTTGCTCCTCATCGTCAAGTGTCTTCATCTCCACTAATATCAGGTCTACAATAAACTCCAATGTTTCCTAATAACCACAAATGACAAACATCTGCTTAAAAACACAAACTTTAACCAGACTAAAATATAATGGAGGATTGGCGGCTTCATGTGAGTTTAGGTTTAGCTTAACTTCTCTGCTAAATGAGGAAATTTCCCAGAGTTCCTCTCGGGAAGATTTTATATTTTTTCTGTCATTTTGATATTAATATAAGGTTGTACAATTTGTAAATCACATTTATTATTTTTTTTGTTTAAAATGTTGTAGGGAGCTAATTATTTTCTTTATTATTTCTATATTATTCTCTATTCTATATCATTATTTTAAAGAGCATTATATATATTAATAAATATATGTATTTATTTTTTTACGTGCATACATAGTAAACAAACTACGGATATTTGTGCCTAAACTGTTCACAAAACAATCGAGTGCTGCTATGTTTTGTGGTCTTCAGGACACATATGTTTCCAGGGCATTTGAATTTATCTACTCTTATTTATTTTAGATCGCCAAGCAAACATTTACAAATTTAGACAGTCGTCTTTGAGATTTTTAATTGTTTCTCTCAAGTCCACAAAAACATTAAAAACACTGTTTTGTCATATTAATGACACTTACACAAATATTAATAATTTTTCTGTAGTTTAGGGCCCACTTTGCGCAGATCCTCAGATGAATTGTGTCAGCTGGAATTGTACAGGTTCATTAATCCTTCACTGACTTTCACACGTAAACTTTCCCATTTAATGAACTTTGATTTTCTTTAGACAGAAATTCATGCTTAATCTAAATAACTTATAAAATGTTGACAGCATTTTTCTGGACTAGTTTGTCTTTAAAAATAGATCTGACCTTCTTGGGTTAAAAGTTAAGTACATTCAGTTCTGAAAGAAGAGATGAATTTGTAAATTGGTTGAACATCAAAAAATATATACAACAACAAGGATTTAAAAGATACCATTCATTAATTTCACTTAACCAAAAAAGAAAGAAGAAAAAAGGAACATTCATAGAAGGACATTATTCTTGAATGAGAGGGGGAGGAGTTTTTTCTTTTGTGTAAATCAAATTTACTCATTAAGATTTAAATGTTAATTTTGTATTTTTTAATGGTTCGGGCTAAAAAATTCAATATCAACAATTATTTAGTTGAACTAAAGTTAAAGCTTTTTTCTTTGCAGATCCATAAACTTTTTGGTTTTCCCTCATTTGTTGTGTGTAAAAAGCTCTTCTAATTTCTTAAATGAAATCGGCTGTTCTGCTTTGACCCGTCCTCCAGGGTCGTCTGTGAAGGGACTGGGATGAGTTCTGCACGGATCAGGCAGGATTCACAGGACGAGGATTCAAAATGGGAAGAGTCTGTATTACAGCAAAGAGACATTTTCCAGGTCTTCACATAGAAAAAACGTTTTTAAAAAAAAATTATTCAAAGCACTTACAGTTTTTCAAATGCCTTTTGTATTTTAATTTTTAAATTCTGATTTTAAATAATATAAAGTCTACTCGTTCACAGAAAAAACAAACGTTTACGATTTTTTTTTCTTAGTTTAGGTACAATTTATATTTCTGTCTTTATTGTCATTTTTCTTTTTTTTTTAATACATCTTTTACTCATCTAAATTTATTCCACATTGTTTTACATAAGGGAAGACATGGTGAACATGAAGAGGCCACGCCCCCTTCACCAGAAAGAAACAAAATCTTTAACAAAGTAAATGTAAAGCGTTTTGCTCATCCTTTTCATCACTATTTTTGTTTGAAAAATATATTTTTTTTAATTGTAAAAAAGAAAAGAATCACCTTGAACTAGGCCTTTTTAGATAATTGTTCTGCGTTCTTTGATCTTAACTTTAACAATTTTTTAATAATTCATTTGGTTTTATAAATATAGAAATGTGACACAATCTTTTTTTTTAATCCATGACATCTGTATTTTAGATCCTTCGTTTGGACTCATGAGAATCTTGGCGCACCAGTTTCAGGGGTTGAAGAAAAATCTTTTTCTTTCTTCCATTTCTGCAAACGGTAAAAGTGTCCATGCTGATGGAGAATCCTTTTTTTTATTTTGAGTTTAAAGTTTTGCTTTGAAAAACTTCTACCAGAAAAGTGGGAGCATTTTAATTATCAACTCTATGAAATTATTTCTTAATTTCAAAAGGCAGGAGAAGTACATTTTTGATTTTTTTTAAAACTAAAAACTTCCCTATTTTATTTGCAAAAGGCTGAAAGTACCTTGAATGATTACCGCCACTGAAATTCCCACCGCGTGGTATTTGGCGGGCACACTGCCCCCGCCCACAAGTGTTTCTCCTTCTGCCCCCTTTGTCCCGCTGCAGAATAAAGTTGATGCGATCCTGAGAGTCTGCCGCTGCTGCAGAAGAAAGAGCCCTCCTCAGACCTCAAAAGGCTCAGAGGTTCATGTGCTGTGGCCCCGCCCACTCACTGAGGAGCCGCCGTGGAATCTGAGCCTCTCCGGAATACGAAGGGGGGGGCTGCAGAAAACAAGGCATCCCGTAAACAAACACGTGCTTGGATCCATAAAAACATCTCTCCAAAAAGTTTCCGTCCCCTCGTGGGGAACCGGAACACCCCCCACCCCTCATTAGAGTTTCAAGCTTAAGGATGGAGCTTTCTGATCTCATCAAGATCAGCCCATCAGCTCAGATTAAGTAAAGCCTTTTAGCCTTGTTTGTTGTACATTTAAATCAACATGTTATTTTTTTTTTTACCAAACAATATTAAACTTTTAATTATTCTTTTTTAATTTCTTCTAAACAGTAATTTTAAACCTTTTTTTCATGTTTTTTTTTATTTTATCAAACCACATAACGGTCTCAATACAGTCATGCAAGATCATGATTTTGATCAGAAAAACACAATGAATAAATGACCAACACATGAATAACCCCCCCCCCCCCCCCCACACACACACACACACATTTCACCTATACAGAATATACATCACAAAGGTTGATCAATTCAAATAGTAACTTGAAAAGTTTCATCACTTGCGATAATGCTATTTTGAATGCTTTTTACAGAAAGTAGTCGCTGAAGCTTTTAGCTGAAAAAAGCTCATTTGCTGAAGGGATTTGCTGAAAGTGCAAAATCTATTTGCAAAATGTTTGATTTGACTGGAAGTCTGGGAATGTTAAAGAGCTTCGAAAAAACGCTGAAGTTGGCCTAAATTTAGAAAAAAAAATTTAAAAAAATCGCTACACTATTAATACATGCCAGTT
This sequence comes from Oryzias javanicus, assembly GCA_003999625.1. Classification (NCBI taxonomy): domain Eukaryota; kingdom Metazoa; phylum Chordata; class Actinopteri; order Beloniformes; family Adrianichthyidae; genus Oryzias; species Oryzias javanicus. The sequence goes on from CM012448.1 coordinate 5,780,457, forward strand.
TAGCAAAAATATTTAGTGTGTTACTTAAATATGAGCTTAACTCCAAATTAGCCCAAAAAGACATTTGTAGATGCCAGATTATCCAAAAAATGTAGCAGATTTCATAAAGTCCAAAATAGCGAAAAATGTCAAGTTGGATCAACGGCAATAAATTTGACAATTATTAAGTTCATGCTACTTTAAAAGATGTTTTGTTTTAGCATAAAATTTACTTCTCCGTACTCAAAATATTGCTTTGAACCAATGTAATTCTGCCAGCTGTTGGCTCAACTTAAAAATTCTAGTGGAGATCGTTAACATACGATATTGTGCTGAATCACTGTTTTACTGTTAAGAGTGTAAAATTCCTAAGTAAACAAAAGTAGTCAAAAACGTTAGCATGTCGCTAAAATAGAAGCTTAGCTTAAAATTAGTCTATAAAAACCTCAATAGATAAAAAATTAGCCAAAAACATTAGCATGTTGCTAAAATATTGGCTAAACTCCAAAATAGCCTACAATTCCTTAGTAAACTAAATTAGTTAAAATGTTAGTCTGTTGCTAAAATATAAGCTAAATTCTAAATTAGCCAAAAAAAAAAAAAATCCCAGCAAATAACAAAATAGTCAAAAACATTAACATGTTGCTAAAATATTAGGTAAACTCCAAATAATCACAAATTTAAATAATTCTTATAAAACATAGCCCATGTGTATATTTAAAGTTTTGTTGCTAATCTTCTTAAAATGTTGAAATTTGAAGACTTTGTCATTCATTTCCTATGGGGCATATTTTACTTACTATTTCAAAAACTATAAAGTTTATGAATACCAAAAATACAAGCAGTGATGTCCTGAACAACCTTTTTGAAGAGACGTTTTTGATACTAAGTATGCTGAAAGCGTGATTGAGTTTCATGAAATAAAATTCAGCTTTTAGAGACTTTTTGGTGCCAAACGTATATTGTTTGACCATATAAGCTAAAGGAATAAAATGGTAGAGATGCATGGTAGCAGCTTCTACAAATTCATTGCGCTGCTTTTAGGATTTTTTTGGTTAAAGACAATATTTCTGCTCTTTTTTTAATCAGGAGGCTTCTGTCTGCTGGAATGACATTGATTATGTTAATAGTTGAAAAGTTACAAAATGTTAAAGCTTTTGTCTTTACGCATCACTGATGACCCTTTAGGCGTTAAAGGGTTAAAGCACTGCTCTCCATCGTGAAAGTTTGCTTGTTCGACGTTTTTTCATAAAGGTCTAAAGCAAAATCCTATTATGGTTGAAACATTTCCCTCTTCATCTGCTGACGTTATGGATCATAAAAACATGAACCCCAGCATGGTCGTCGTTACCCGGTGTTGTGAAAAGCAACAATATCTGTTAAAAAAAAGCAATCATTTCAGAATTTAGGTAATTTTCTAAATATTTGCAGACAAAACTGAACAAGCTCAGTGGTTTTCTGACGCTTTAACTCCTTTTCCCTGAGCGTGAGACTCCTCCGTGTGCAGCCATGAGAGACGGGTGTATCTCTTGTTTTATGGCTTAAAACCCGTTCACGACCTCTTTTTAATCAGTCTGTTACTACTATTGCGTACATATATGTTGTACTGATGTCTTTTTGTTCTTTTTTAAATTTCTTCAAAAGAAAAAGTTATGGAGAAAAATTTAAAAATAAATTCTATTCGACTATCATTTGTGGAAATGCTTTGGTCCATAACCCGTTCGGGTCGTTGCAATGTACGGTACCGAGTCACCAAAAAAAGACTTTTTTTTCTATTTTATTTCAAAGTTTTATTTTGGAAAAAACTGGATTCTCTCCACCACATTCGACTCATCCTTGACACGTGTCAAGTCGATAACGCATCTAAAACCCAACTGTTGCTTTCTCAAAGTGTCTGCGCCAACCACTGAATTGAAACCCCCAAACTAACAAAGGCTAAATGTATGAAAAGTTAGTGAGGAAACAGAAGAAGAGCCTTTGACTTCAAAATAAAAGAAATCTGCATTTAACTGACAAAAATCAGGAGTCTTTACTCCAAATACGGATTTATTGATACAGTTGGTCCACAGAACAAAATATTATTAAATATTACAGGGATATTAATAAAGTTGCTCCAACGGTAAATTCACTTTTAGGATTTTTTTTTAATGTTTTTTTTTTTATTTTCCCATCACACCTTTAAAGTGGCTGAAGTTTGTGTATGATTTTTTTTTTTTTAATTTCCCCTTTGACAGGTATAGATTAAAGGAAAATGCATCATGTTTAATGGTTCCTATGTATAATTTAGTGTACAATTAATGTTTAAAGCATCTGCAGACATTTTACAGAGGATGTAGATAACCTTTACTCTCAAAAGTTAAGAGAAACTGAAGCCAAAAAAAAAAATCTGATGTCCACTTCAGCCTCGTACAGACGGGTCTGATGAAATAGTTTGAGATTAAATTCACTTTGACTAACAAAACACATGGAGTTATTATGAAAAACATTTAAGACATATCAATATATTATTTTATGACTCTACTTCATCGTTGTATTTAATAAATTTTCTGATTTTAAAGTAACAAAAAGTTCATATATTTAAGCCCCTTTTAGGAATCATGTATCTATTTTTTTTTTTTTTGACATTTCTGTTTAAATAGTTTAATATGAAGGGAGTCCTCCACTTCCATATGTCCACTACAGACAAAAGCACAAAAGCTTGGGGTTCGGTGTCTTGCTCGAGGACACTTCGACACATGGAGGGGCAAGGTGGGAATTGAACCTTCCGATCAGGAGTTGACTGCCCTACCGCTGCATCACAGCCGCCCCAAGAGTAAAAAAAAAAAAAACACAAAAAATATGTTTAAAAAAGAGTGTTAGGCTTAAAAAGCTACTAAGTCAGTAAATTTAATAGATTTGGATTTTAGACACAGAGGATTGTTGTGATCACAATAAACAGTTTTGTCACTGTATTACTAATGATGCAGTCTTCTTTCATTATAATTATTGTCCAGCAATCTAAAACTACAGGGACAGTAGTGAGACGATGCAAAAAAGGGAACATCTAAAGTTTTAGAAACTCCAGATTTATGAGAATGACACCACATTGGTACCAGTAGCTGTGATGTGACCTGTGATGAGCTGAATGTGTTTAAATCTGTCATGCAACCAAAAATTGGAACAAAATAACATGCAGCTCCTCCTCCTTGCTACTCTGAAGACACTTTCAAACGGTCATGATTTTCTGCTTCTGCAGATTCAGGATGTCCGCTGGTTTCTTTACTCCTGCAGAAAATATGGTTCCATTCACACTGAAGGGAACCGCACCAGAGTTCATCTGCAATGAACAGAAATCTGTCTTCAGACGATCAGAGGAAACCAGCTCTGTATTGTACCAACACTAAGATAAAAACTGGATCAGACCAGGATCAAACCCACTGACTACACTGAACTTCCAGTACAGATTTGAAATGGGTCGGCCTAATGTCATTAACTCTAACCCTTACATCAGTCCAGCTTGTCCTCATCCTTACCATCACCTGGCACAACCTTATTTTGGATTTCTGTCATCCAATCCAACACTGAAAGTTTGAAAGCAATTTTTTTTTAAAGTAAATGATTATTTTTGTGTTTTATTTCGTTGGAGCTGGTTAAATAGAGTTCAGGATTCAGCATCTGTGGATCTTTTGTTTGGTAAAAAGGGTCAAAGAGAAGGTGGCTTCTTGAACTGTAAGAATGAGAATGATTTAATACACTAATAATGAAGCGTTTGTCTTTTTTTCCATGTTCAATGAATCATGGAAAAATTGTGATAAACTGTGGAATCCTCTACTGCTGACTTGTTATTCTTGGACAACATTTTTGATACATGTTCTCAACCAAATGAGACTATTGGCTCCTTTATCTGAATTGGCGAGGGAAGGAGAGGCCCTTCTCACAGCCTCTAAAATCTGCTGCAGACCCGACGGGGATCAGAGGCCGTAACACACCTTCTGGGAGACGTATGATAGCCAGCTTTAATCACTCACCCCGCTGAAACACTCACGTTCTCATGAGATCCATCTTTCTATTTGCCCCCTCCACACAATGTTGTCTTAAAATGTCTCTCAAATGGACTTAACCGATCAGAATGGGTTTGCCCGTGGGGACCTCAACTCAGGTCCCCATCGTGCGACAAGTCCCCACGTGTATGCGTTCAGTCAGGCTGGAGTCCTCACGGGGTAGTGAAAACAAACACGCGCACAGCCGTACAGTTCTGCCTTGTTAGCCAGCAGTGGAAATGGCCTTTTTCTGTTGAACTAACCCTTCATGGGAAAACGCAGCTCCCTCTGTGAGGAAGAACGGGACGGAGTGGCTTCTGTTTCCCACCTTGGCTGATTTAAGCGCGGTGCCCCCTCCACCCGCCCCCATCCATCTGGCCTAATACTAATAGGCATGGCCAGCACAGCTCAACTTTAGACCCTGGTTCTTCGCCATGAACTTGGCTTTGCTGCATTCATGTCGGCAGGCCTTGGCATTCTTCTCAGGCTTTTGAAGGTTGTTCACTTTGGACGGCGATGAAAGGACTGAGGGGAGCGCAGGATCTTAAATCACTTAATGAGGGGAGACAGGCAACGCTTTTGTCCAGCTTGTTCTGGAGCTGCGTCTCGCCAAAGGCCTCTAACGGGCTGTGACACCTCGCCCCGCTGCAGACCCGAGTGTGTGCTCCGAGCGCATGTGTGCGCTGGCCGGCATTCCTGCATCCGCGCGGGCCTGCATCTTAAACATGATTCACTCTGCTCGCTGCGCGCCTGGTCTGGTTTGTGTTTCGGTTACAGGAAACATATTTGTGCGTGTGGTGGTGGGGCTGTGTGGGCTGAGATAGAAAAAAGCTGGGAGTTCGGCTCCTGGTGAGGGGCGGCCGTGGGGCTGTGGAAGGGCGGTCGACCTCTGATTGGGAGATCGCAGATTTGGTTCCTGTCTTCCCCACCCATGCGTTATTAAAATGGTTTGGTAGAATGCTGAACCCCACATGTTGGTCCCTGTGGTAATAGATTGCTGCCAGTGTTCAGCGTGTGAATCAAACACTGTGTGAACAAATATTAACATGAGTGTGTGAATGTGTGTGAGCATGGGTGAATGGGACCTGGCAGTAAAGCCCTAAATAGGTATTAAAGCGCTACGTTAAACCTCGCTTTCACTGAGTGGTTCCGTTTGGTATTTTGAGCGTTTCCATTGTTAAATTAAATCAGGAGTTGGCAACCTTTAACGGTAAAAGAGCCGCTTTGGCTCATTTTAAACTGATCAAAACCAAGAAGGAGCCACATAGTCTTACTTTAACCTTTAAGAAATTTGGATTGGCATTTATGACCTTCTTTTTTAATAATAAATATTAATTACGTCTATTTTTTTAGCACGAACGAATGCAAATAAATAAAGAGAACCTAGCATCTCTCAAAATGTGATTTTTTTTATAACCAATGTTGTGCAGCAGAATATATGCTGTATATATATATATATATATATTATATATATATATATATATATATATATATATAATATATATATATAAATTTATATGCTTTTAAATAATGAAAGATCAAACTATTTACCAAAGTTTCTTTTTCCCCTATTATTCCTCAGCAGTCTTACGCTGCTGGGTTTTGTTATTTTAGTTTAAAGTTGGACCTTGGTAGTCTTAGTTTGCGGGCTTTGTTTATTTGTTTTCTTAAGGTAGTTTTGGTTAGGCAGCCATTAGCAGGAGCTGCTGACTCTGACGGTTGACATGTCTGAGTCAGCAGTCTCCATGACTTATCATATGTTTGGCCAAAGAGCCACAATGGAGAGATAAAAGAGCCACATGTGCATCTGGGGCCACAGGTTGCAGACCCCGGGATTAAAAATGACCTCTTGGGGGCCCACATCGGTTGTAGGTCCATTGATTAGTGTAGCAGAACGGTTGGGATGAGGCCACTATTACCATCCGTTGATTACATCCATTTTATCTGGACCAGTCATGAAGAGAAAAAAAAATACAAGGATGTTGGGGGGGGAAAAAAAGGAAATTTCTAGCCCATTCTTGTGGCAATTCCGCCACTAGAGGAAACAGCAGAGACGCAAGACCAGAGTAATAGAGATCAAGAAATATTTATCATAAACAATTTAATTATAAGGCCTGCACGGTGGCGCAGTGGTTAGCGCTTTTTCCTCACAGCAAGAAGGCCACGGTTCAAATCCTGGCTGGGGGATCAGAAACACCAACTGGGACCTGTTTGCATGTTCTCCCTGTGCATGCGTGGGTTCCCACCGGGTACTCCGGCTTCCTCCCACCATCCAAAAACATGCTTCATAGGTTAATTGGTTACTCTAAATTGCCCCTAGGTATGAATGTGTGAGTGACTGTGTGTGTGAATGTGGCCCTGCGACAGACTGGCGAACTGTCCAGGGTAAACCCTGCCTTCGCCCATCAGCTGCCGGGATAGGCTCCGGCATCCCCACGACCCCAAAAAGGGATAAAGCGGCAAGGAAAATGAATGAATGAATTTAATTATAAGTGATTAAACTACTAGGTTGATTAAGGCATTTTTCCATCTGAAAAAAAAAACAAGCTACAGATAAGTTGATGATAAATTATTTTGCTATTAAGTTTGTGGTCCAGCCCACTTGAGATCACAGGGGTTGAATATGGCCCCTGGACCAAAATGAGTTGGACATTCCTGGTTTAGCTAAACAAGTTAAAGGAGACATGTTTAGATTTAAAATCCCGTCCCAATCATGTTTTGATCTATTTATCTCAGCGACCTATTATTAATGATTATGTCATTTTCAGCCAAAATAAATAATAGGACATAGTTTCTGCAGCACAGCAGTAGTTCAGCAGGAATTTGCTTCTAAGTTTACATTTCACACGCTCTCCCGCTCGCTTACAGCCCCTCACAACCCAAACAAAAATGATAATTTTGGAGCTATCCAGCTACAGTTTTGATCTAGATTCCTGTTCAGGTGAGGAAAACAAACATCAGAATGGAGCAGAGCAGGGAACTTGTGACCCGCTGACTGTAGCACCTACGTAACTGCTTCAAGCTTTGTCAAACTCCATTTGGGAATACATAGATACTCAGGATTGTTTTATGTCCTCCATCATGAGAAAAAAGCTACAAGAACTTGTTAAAAACACCATTTTCATTGGAGTGGATCTTTAACAGTCAAAGCTGAGATCCCATGCTTGTGGGCATTCACACGGGTGAGTGGCTGGATCTCCCAAAAAAAAAAGCAACGATTTATACTTCCTTCTCAATTAAGCATCAGTGCAGCACATTCTTAGCCATCTGTGTTCTTCTCAGCTGGCTCCGGTCCGGATCTTTTCACCGTGGTACAAAACAAGGGGAGCGCTGCAGAGTTCCCATGGTAAATCACATTCACATTTACATCTGAGGCCCCTGCCAACACTGTGAGGCCAACTGCGTTTGGACTGCATTAAACAGTCATAATGGCCTTCTCTTGAACCAACTGCACACGCAGCCTTACTTTATAGAGTTTTTATTTGGAAAAAAAAACCTTTTCCACTTGAAATGGCTTGAATACTAACCATCATGGTATTGAGTTTATAAAATAGAAGTAAAGATGAAAATTTCTTAAACACCCGTTTGCCCTACATATATCCATTTATGTCACATTTGATACGATTAGCATGATTCATTGTATAAAACTACCCTGCAGTTCATCATCATTCCACTAGGGGCAGTGGAGGCTTTTCTGGTAGCTACAACCTCTGCATCCTTTCACCAACATTATCCTCTCAACGTGTCCATCTGCCTCTCTGCATTTATCTCCAGAACGTCTACCATGATCTGTTCCTCTGATGGAGTCATTCCTGATCCATCCTGGTCTCTCCAAAAAGAAAACCTCAACATCCTCATCTCTACTGCCTCCAGTTCTGCTTCCTGTCTCTGCATCAACAACATGGCTGCTCTCAACACAGTCTTCTACACCTTTTTTTTTATTCTTGATGACTCTATTTGATCACACATAAATTCAGAATTTAGACCAAATCAGTTCATATTTTTGCTGGTTTTGATGCTAAATGGTGGAAAAACACCTGCAAAATTCCCATGTAAATATGTTCAGCTTTTACTAAATGAGTTCAGAGGAATGCTGAAGTATAAAGTTATTGTTCTTATTCACGCTTTTTTTTTAGTTCTTTCAGAGTAAACTATACCCATGTACATGATCATATATTCAAATTGGATTTATTATAGATAAAATACATACTCTTTTGACACTTTTGTTTTACCGATTTTTATTTTTAAGGGGCAACTTTGTCCAATACTGAGTGGATAAGTTGCAAATAAAAGTAAAATGTTTGAATGTTTTTTTTCCAGATGGGAAATGAAGTTGGCAGCCATTTCAGGATTTATATATTACGTTAGGCTCACTAAAGAACAATATTTATGAGCTATAAGTCACTTTTGCGAGCTCTCGATCTCTGAGGCTCCACCTTTCATTTCTTATGGACTCCGCCCATTTTATGACATCATCCTAGAGCCGGCCTCTGCCGCGTGTCTGGGTTTTGCCCACATAAACTAAACTTTAGCAAAGATAGATGTGAATATGCTGAGGTGCATATAGAAATGAAAGCATTTTGCTAATCCCCGCCAACTCAGCGGAGAGAGTGTGTGCTTCTGTTAGCCTGGGGGCGGAGCTGGCAGCGCAGACACTCCCTGAAAGGGGCTGTTCCCCACTTTGTCACATGACAATGTGAGGAATCACTCGTTCTCGTGGACTTAAAGGGGCTGGTGCAGATAACAACATTTTAGAGCAGGGGTGTCAAACACAACAAGATAAACATTTGTTAAACTCTCTAAAACTACATTTTAAAAACCTTAAAAGTGTAACATTTGAACAATATTATTTAAAAAAAATAAATAAATCAACCTAAACCTTAAAGAACTTTCAATATTTTACTCTCCATAAAAATATATTTTTTCAAAAATATACAAGTTAGAATTAAGATAACATCAGACCATTAATAACAATAAAATAAAATGATAATTACCCGGAGGGCCAGAACCGGACCCCGGGCCTTGACTTTGACACATTAAAGGATTACTCAGAGATGCATGAATGGATCCAAACTTCGCTTTGAAGTTGTTTATAGTGAGGAAAGAACAGTATAATACACTTAAAAGCTCAAAAAAGTTGATGTTGGCTGATGCAGAACCCTTAAAATTACTTAACTGAATTACAAAACTCTTGACCCGGTTGGGTTTGGTAGCACCGACGCCCACCCACAGTTTTAATAAATAGATTTGCATCCTCTTTGAGTCTGCTCCATCCTGGGTCACAACCATTTCCAGCTGAGGAACATCTGAGGCACACAGCAGTTTCAGATCTGCAGACTGATCAACAGACAATCGAATATTGTCTAGAAGTAGGGAATTCTGGCTTTTTTTTTTCCAAGTTGAAGTTCTGACTCAGTCTGGGCCATCCCCTCATCGTGTAACAGATGTGACGTTTGTATCAAAGACAGAAAAACCAAGCAGACCACTGAGCACCGAACTGCTTCCTATGAAATAAATGCCATTTCCAGCCATCCCACATGTAAGTGCTGCTGGACATGCTCAGGATTTTCTGCTGCATTCATGCCCGGAAAAAAGACAGATATGTTTTCAATCAGTGGATGTGGAGAACTTTGGGTCAAACACAATGAGATCCTGACGCGTTTCTTCTTGGACTTTCCTGAAAGCCTTTAAAGTTTATGTGGGACAGCTGGGGTTTATAAAAAAAAACTCTTGACCTTTTACACCCCGTTAGGCTCCAGACTGAACCGCTCTTGTAAAGAAAGGAAACGAGAGTTTGGTGCATCAGACTGACTGTTGCTGTGCCGGGACTGTGTGGATTCCTGCTTGTGTGCTTTGTTTTGGGGCTTCTTTGCAAGGGCTGGTCTGATAGGCTGCAACGCCATGAGAAACCTCTGACATGAAAGGCGTCGTCTTCCCACCAAGGAAATTCTGCTGACACCTAATCACAAAAAGAGAGGAGGGAAAAAATTGGCGATCTCTGCGGGTTATCTTGAAGGAGCGTGACCTTTGTGACATTGATAGGATTACAGACAAAAGAGGCTGCCTTTGCTGGTGAGCACAGCAACACAGTTTCTTTCAGGAGCTCCGGCTCGGCCTCTGAGAGATGCCATGCTGCCCTCTGCCTTCCCTCTGCTCCCTTTGCCTTAACAGACCTTTAGGAGACTCTTTAAGTTAAACTGATGGGATGACTAACTTCTCCTATTTTTTCCCTCAGGTTTGCTGCCTCACAGCACCCCATCAACACTAGTACTGCCACAAACAATTATTTTAAAAGTCGACTAATTACTAGTGAATTTTTTTCATTAGTCGGCTAATAGTGTCGTTCACAAAGTGGATGTAAAACACGCGTCAGTATCTTTAAACATGCTAAAAACTAGATATATACCTTCACCTGCAATAATGCTAGGATGAATGCTGTAAGCTGAAAAAAGCTAATGCTGATAGCTGAAGACGCTGAAATTGATAGCTAAAAATGCTGAAGCTGGTAGCGGAAAAAGTGTAAAAAATTGAAAAAAGCCTAAGTTAGCTGAAACAGCTAGCATGTAGCTGAAATATTAGCTAAAAAAACTAAAAAAAACCAAAAAACAAAAAAAAGCCTAAATTAGCCGAAACAGGTACCATAAAGCTGAAATATTAGCTAAACTTCATCTTAGCCTAAAAAAGGCTTAAATTAGCCAAACTCAATATTAGCCTAAAAAAAGGCTTAAATTAGCCAAAACAGCTAGTATTTAGCTGAAATATGAGGTGAACTCCAAAATTACCTGAAAAAATCTTAATAAATGCCAAAATAGTCAAAAAAATCAAGCAGAATACCATTATAACTTTTAACTTTACTACACTATGACTACATATAACATAAAGTAACGACTAATCGACTTTTAAATTAGTCTTCTACTATTTTAATAGTCGATTAGTCGACTAATCGTGGCAGCCCTTTCAATACCCAATATTTTACACTCACTAAAAGCTCCAATAAAAGTCTTAAGCAGCTCTGGAAAGGAACCAGTTCAAGCATCCCTGCTTCTTTTCTCTCTCAGGTTTTTCTCCATGTCCTCGTCTGACAGAGTTTTCTCATGTCAGGCCAAACGTTTGATTCGTTTTAGCTGGAGCAGCTGACGGCCCACAAATCACTCCTGGCAAAAGCAGAGAGGGACAGACAACTGTTTATTTTATTTACTATCTATAGAAAGCTGCTATTTGTGGGGAGGTGTAAGGCCGGCTGATGAGGTGCTTAAATCATGGAGATAAAGTGAAGGCACGCTGCTGGACGCCTGCAGTTCCAGTGACCCGGTTTGTTCCATCTGGGAAAGTGTATGAAAACATGCAAAGAAGAAGGAAACCGCTAACACAAAAAACACAGTTCAGAACAATAGTTTTAAAGTCCCACTGCAGTCATCACTTGATCTATTTCAAAAACCTTCTCAGTGGACTTTTAATGATAACTATACTGCTTAAAAACTGTGTTGTTTCTAGGAAATAGTTTCAGGAGATCATTAGAAATTCACTTCTGTGTTGGGGGCTGGATTGTTGGTGCCGAGTAACCCCACCCCCCTTCCCCTCCTCATTCTGAGAGCTCAACCAGCATCAAAATATCATAATATTTTTCAAACTGCATTTTTTCATCTCCTGATTCAAAACAATTTGAAAAACGAAGTAATCAAAAATACAATTTTAATCTTGATTTTCTTTAAATATGTCAGTAATTAACATAAAAATGCTATAAACACATGTTAAAAACACCAAAAACACAATTTTATGGGGAGCGTGGGTTTTTAATTTATTTAAAATTCATAGTGTTTCTTCTACAATTTTAAATCAGATTCAAAGTTTTGGTTCTTAGTCCTAATTCATGCTCAAAACCTTAAGTCAGTAAATCTTCTAATTTCTTCAATTTGTTCCTTTAAATGTTTTTTTTTAAGTAGTTTGACTTTACAAACATTTTGATCCCCTCCTGATATTTTATTTTCTGCAAGTAGTATTAATAACTAATAACAAAATTACAATTGAAAAACTTTAGCTATTAATAAGAATTTGTCTCTACTATCAAGTCAAATATACTTAATATACATGATTTTTTTTTTTTTGCTTCCAATTTCCCCTTGCAGTATTTTTTTTCCTGATTTATTTTATTCTTTTTTTCACTTACATTTTGTGGAGTTTATATATATAAATATATATATATATATATATATATATATATATATAACCAGGCATGTCAGCAATCACTCAGGACACATAAGCTCAAAATATTTTCCTATTATCCAATACTCAGATTTATATATATATATATTTCTGCATGATGGAATGGAATGGACGCAGCATGTCCATTCTGTGAGTGTTGGAGGCTAAGCCTGGAGCCACCTCCTAGTATAACCTTCCTAGCTGCAGTTAACAAATTTTTTTTACCACATATTGGTCTTTAGCTGTGACCAACTGTGTAAAAGGGATCACAAATCTCAGCACCATTGTTAAAGCTAGATGGATGGAATTCCTTGGGACATTTATTTTGATGGGTTATAACTTCCAGACCGTTTCTATTCATCATATCTCTATGTCATTTATTCAAAAATATATAAAGATTTGTTGAAAAAAAGGGTTACTTTGGGGTCCGAATGACCTCAAACTCCGCAGCGCGTCATCAGCGATGCTAGACTTCCTGACACTCTGCGGCACGCACACAGACGACAACAATGCTGGCGACTAATCTGTTTGATGGCAACACGTCGTTGATGTCACATCACAAGGCTTTAAGTGGAAAAACTGACTTTGAGGCTGTATTGGTTCCTCGGTTATCACGTTTTATGGGCCGTGATGTCAAGCAGAGGTCAGCAGGTCCAGGTCGACTGACCTCTGTTGTTTAGCGGCTCACAAAAGCTTTAGACGTCAGTCATTTCACACCGCCCGCCCCCGCCTGTCCCGCAGCCTTTGTCTGGATGTCTGGTGCCAAACAAAGACGCCTGTTCACACAAATCCCAGCATCCTCTGGTCACAGTGGGGCAGTCAAACGCCTCTCAAAACTGACCTTTCTAATTTTTTGCTTTTTATTGTCAGAGTAGAGAACTTTTTACCACATGAGCGTCAGTGGTTGGATTACTACAGATCTTTACCATCAGACTATGAAAACTTCTCCAAAATTGTGCTGCAAGAGTTTACATGAAAATTGATTGAAGAGATATGTCACCAATCTTTACATTTCCATTTTTGCCAATTAGTTAAAGCAGCCTTTTTTTTGGAACTCACATTATTGAGGCGGCGTGAACGTGATTCCTACGACAGCTTCATCTATAGGGCTGTAACAAGTATCCGGGTGCTCGAGTACTCGCGATATGCTCCCGAAATTTCAAGTACGAATATTCGCGGCGTCCAAGATTGCTAATTCGCGATCTTTATAAAAATAGTAAATTGTTGTAAAATATTATCAAAATACGCTCTTGGGACGATGTATTATTGCTCTGAAATACAGATTAATATTGTTTTTTTTATTCTTACGAACTAAAACAAAGCCGAAAAATAGCGATACCGGAAGTAAACATCTTTGTGACGATGAACTTCCGTTTTTCAAAGTAAAACTAGCGAGAGCTTGTTTTTGTTCAAAAACTGGTATAACTTCTGAAAAAATAATTAGCTTTAACACTGGAGCTTTAGCCTAAAAAAAGGCTTAAATTAGCCAAAACAGCTAGCATTTAGCTGAAATATGAGCTAAACTCCAAACATGAATCAGATGATTCCCGCGGAAAAAAAATACTTTTTTTATACGGGCTCTGGATCAATATGAAAAGCTAAGAACGTAAAATGTTGAAGAACTTTGTGGATAGAAAACTGTGGGGAGAATTATCAAGTTTTGCTTTTAAATGATCCAAAACATCAATGATTTTTATCCTTAATTTTTTATGTTACTGCGAACTTCAATGAAGATTTGAAAATAAAAAAAAGTTTAAAATGACAAACAGTATTTCTTTCTATTTGAATCTTTGTGTTTCTTAATCAGTTTTGTTGATTCTGATCTCCTGTTTTAAATATAAGTATAAATAATGATTAAATATAAATAATTTCAATTTTCATCCATCCAGTAAACAGACATTCACATAGCAATAAACATTATACTATAAAGTAAGAATCGTGGTTTGATTCGTGAATCGAATCGGATCGCTACCCAAGCAACGATCCACAGCCCTATTCATCTATCTTAATTTCCCTCTTACAAACGGCTCTTCATGTGGATTGAGAACTTTCATGTGGCTTCATAGAACTGAAACCAGTGTATCCCACCTGTATGAGGATTTATTTAGAGATTCTGGGATCAACAATTGCAACACACGTGTCTAAAAACCAGTAAAGAAACTCAGATTTCTGCGATGTGTGAACACAATAATACGCCCTCTCACCTGACAAGCAGGGATTACAACGAATTCAGGAGAAAGAGCGTTTCTGAAAAACTCGGTCCAACCCCCCACCAGCATGTTTACCCAGATGAAAGAGCAAACTGAATTGGCTTTGTGCTTGATGAGGGATAAGACTATTGTGTGGATTTAGTCAGAACGCCTAAGAATTTAGCATTTACATACACACGTTTTAGTTGCCAACCTTCTTTCATGGAGGCAAAAATTACAATCCCAGGATTTCTAAGAAATATTGTACAATGGATACATTATTACTGTCAACAAAAATGTAACATTTATTGATCAAGCAAATGAACTAACAAGTTTTAACACAACACGAGCACAAATAGGGTTTGTAGAAGATTATATCAGACATAACAAATATATTATTCAGACAACTCGCTGTTACAAAGAAGAGGATTAAGAGAGACGATGTTTTATTTGTAAAGCATGAACTCATTTGGAGCATTTTTAATCATCCTTCTGAGCCTCTCCTTTACCTTTTAAGTTTTTTTCCGGTGTTGAAGGATCGTCCCGGTTGACCACGGGTCACCAACCTGAGGCTCTGGCGCCACTTGCAGCTCTTTTATCCGAGAGGACCTGGTTGCAGACAAGATGGCGGCCAAAAATCATTAACCAGAAGCGGAAATTCCACATGATGTCAGAGTGGTAGCCAGTTTTAGTAAAACTTTTGAATGTGAATAAACAGTTTAGTGTTCAGGATTAGCTTAAAATGTGTCAAAAGAGGGTAAATGCCTTCTTAATTTAAAAAAGGATATCAACAAAATTATGAAACTGTTGAGACTTTTTACATTTGAATTGTAGCTCTAGACCAGGGCTGCTCATTCCTGGTCCTCGAGATCTACCACCCTGACTATTTTCCAGATCTCCAAGCCCTGCCACCTGCTGATTGGCTCAGTCAGATGTCTCCACAATCTGATTGAAAGGACACACCTGGTCCAGGTAATCAGCAGCAAGCAGTACAGGGAGAGCTGGAAAACAGGCAGGGTGGTAGATCTTGAGGACCAGGAATGAGCAGCCCTGCTCTAGACCAATGTTTACGTTTGAGCGCAGTTAGCTTCAACTCTTAATGTGATCAACGTGATTCAGTTTGTTCTGTCATGGAGAAAGTAAAACACTTTATATCAATAATGTCTTTTATATCTGTGAAAAGTCGCTTTGAAGTGTTTCTTATGACTTACCAGTGCAAATCAGCTCATTCAAGAGCCACGGTACGTCAAAGAGCATTGTAGGTTTTGACAGAAACACCTCAGGGGTGAAAGATTTAAAGCTTATAATGCAAAAAAAAAGTAACTGTTAAGGTCCCTAATTATATTAGTATTTTTTTTTTTTTTTTTTTACCAAAAACAAAAGTATTGTGCGGCGTAGGGGGAATGCTCTGACTCTGGATTTGCTTCTTGCTGAAAATTTTCAACCACCCTATCGTCTGCAACCAGGTCCTTTTATCCCTCCTATGTGGCTTTTTAGCTTTTAGAAAAAATACTAGCATTTTGGATTTTTAAGGTCTGTTAGTTAAGTTTTGTCATGTATTTTTAATTTTTTAAATGAAGGTGATCTTTCGTGGTAAAGATGTATTCTCACGGCTGACGTCTCACTAAATCAAGAGGCATTAAGAGCTTCACCATCCCTCCATAAAGCACGTGTCTGTCACAAACGGGCAGACAGCTGGTTCCACGTGCAGCAGGTTTATTAGAACTAAGCAGAGCTAAAAGTCCACAAAGCTAAATCCGGGTCAGACAGGCAGAGGTCAATCACGAGCATGGGGTCGCCCAAAAAAGAGTCGAGATGTCGGGGTCCAGACGAGGGTCAGGGCAGGCGGCAAGCAAACAGAAGATCACATCCAGAATACAGTAATGCAGGCAGGGTGACACAAAACAATATTTTTTACCGCCGGTGACAAGATAGGAAGACAGACTTTTGACTCCTGACAACATTAGATAAAGGTTTGATCTAATCTCCGAGTGGTTTATTATTATTGGAGTTTAAACATTTTTTTATCTTACATCTAGTTGTTGTTTAGAGACAAAGTTCTTAAAGTACAATTACAAGTAAATCTACGGTATCAAGATCTTGCTTGACAGGGTTTTATTTTGAAAAGAACTTGTATTTACTACAGTATAATAAATTATAACGCTTTTCTAATTTAACTATTGCAAGTATTCATAAGCTACATTGGTAACACTTTAGATGAGGTGCTGCAAAACTCTCAATATTATGTTGACAATGATAGTTACTATATTTATTAAGCTTGTAAGCAGTTTATTGATATGACATTTGTAGACAAGGGTCTCACTTTAGATGTTAACAAATCTTACTAACTATGTTAATAAACATTATGTGGCTTATTGTACTAATAAATGTCTTACTAAGACCCTATAAACACAGTAATAATGTTTGCTAATGTGTTAATAAAGCTTGTTAATGAATCTTATTATAAAGTGTTACCGCTACATTTTGTAAATGAATGGATAAATGGCTACAGAAACATAAATAAACAATGAGGTGAGTTTTGGACCAAATAATCATTTAGCATTGAAGGTTGCAGACCTGTATTCTCCAGTCTGGACCGGCATCACAGAACCTGCCTCATTCTGATGATTCTCACTGATACTCTTTCAACTTTGACCTTCTCTAAACGTTTCCACTCTCTCCTCATCTTCAGTTGTAAGTTGGTGATCTTTTTCCCTCGTGACCTTCAGATTTTCTCCGCCACTGGAACGGATTTTCCGACACCACCGTCCGACTCCTCAGCCCAACTTCATCCGTCTCAAGTTGATAAAAATCTTGTTTTTGATAAAAAACTTTTCATCAAAATCAAAGACGCATTTGATGTCGTGCAAACGTGTGAAAATGAGTTAATCCCACTCCCCTGGAAAACCAAAATACAAAAAGACAAAAGCCACGGGGAGATAAGACTGCGGTGTGTTATCAGCCTTTGATGTGGTGCTGTGGATGTCTGTCCTCTTTATCAGCACACAGAGATGTGAGGGGGCCTGACCTTATCGCACCGCCTTCCTCCACCTACGTCCCAGCCTCCCTTTTTGCTCCTGAGATTGTCAATAAAAATCCACATGCACACAGATGCAGCAGAAACACACCCACACGCAGATTTGTTGACTTGAATTAATGTTTAATTTTTTTCCTTCAAGCAGCAACATCTGGAGTGTGCATGTGGGTGTTTCTCATGTCTGTTGAGGAATTCTCTTGCAGCATGGATGTTAAGATGCAGATTAACTGGTTTGTCTGCAACAAATCCTGATGCAGTTCTTCTGATTGTGTTAGATTCTTTGGTTTTGATAGAAGACACTCTTTTTAAGATCTTTTGATTAAGAGCAGATTTCTTGTCCAGACTGTCACCAATCTGAATTCTTTGTCCCTTCCCCTTCATTTGGCCCTCCAAACGGAGACTCAGAGGAATTGGGATTGGGCCTATCACCTCCATGCCCAAATCTGAAAGTGTTTGTTTTGGAATCCAAATGTTCTAGAAAGTTCCTCCTTTGAATGAATCAGAATTAGGGCTGTCAAATTATCGCATTAATCACGATTAATTCATTATTAAAGTTATTTTAATGCATTATTTTTTAATCGTGTTAACCTCATTTTTGTTGGGTGGATACTTCTGTGTTCTGCACACCTGGAGGAGCAACATCCGGCTCACACCATGGTCATTTGAGAAAAATAGAAATATTAAATTATTTGAAATTTAGTCCTGTTATATTTTTAAGCTTTTTTTTTTTTTTTAACAAAAGCAGACTGTTTATTACACGTTGTCATGATAACAGCTTCAGTGCGAGGCGCGTCAAACCACGCTCTGCTATAGCTACATTTTGAGTTTGATGAGAAGTAAAAAAAGAGCATCAGTTAAGAGGGAAAATTCTCCTTTTGGTGCCTGTTTTTGACCAGATGATGAAGCAAAACTTTAAGTCCAAAGTCTAAATAGTTCAAATGCTCTTCTGTTTCATTTCTTCTCTTTATTTTTTCTGCTTTATCTTTAGAATGATCAAATTCATTCAAATAGGTTAAATTAAACTATAAAATAACTCTTATCTTTTCTACTGTCTTGCTGTTTTGATAAACTGTGCAATAAGCTATATCAACGTTTGAATTATGGCATTGATAAGAAGTTTGTGTTCAATATTTTTTGGATTGCTCAGAAAAGTGCTTCTAATGGTTTTTGATGTGGTAAATGATAGACTCTGGAGCTGATGTTTTTACATTTTTAAGCTTTTAACATTGAATAAAAAAATTGTGATTAATTAATTATAGGTCAAAATGAATTAGTTGCACAAAAAAATTAATCACATGACAGCACCGATCAGAATATTTGCCTAAAATCTTTATGGATAATCCAGATGTTTCTATGGGTTTTTGTTCCGCAGCAGTTCCTTAAAATCTCCCATCTCATTCAGAAACACTTTCTTCATAAAATCTCTCTTTTCTGAAGTTGAACTCTGACATTTTCTGAGTCTAGCGAGACCTGCTTTTCTGTCCATCTTCATATTATTCTTTAATGACTTCACTGAAACGTCTTTGTCGTGTTCTTTGCTCATTGTGTGTGGATGATAGACCTGTTGTTGTATCAGCTAATGCAATACACAGAAGATGGCATACATTTTAATAAATGCTTACCATAAATGCTTACAAACATGCAAAGATTATTTTACGGCAGTTTGAAGTATTTAATGAATGAAATAAAGGCCCTATGTATTCACCAATTGAATAGATCCTTTTATGTTAGATGCCAGGGTCCTTTGGAGTATAATTGAATTGATGTTGAGTTTTATTTAAATAAAACAGTTGCAGTGAAATTGAAATTATTTTTTTGTTGTTAGTGGAGGGTGGATCTCACTGCAAGTCTTTCAAATTCAAACTTTCATTCTAATCTTCACTTTTGTGGACAAAAGTTTATTCTTCTCAGACGGACGAGAAATATCTAGACAATTATCAGGTCTAGACTAGGTGAAGGAGATGTGTCTCAGCATTCTAAAACTGAAGAAGAGTGTAATCACGTTTGAAAATGCAGGTTTGAGTGACCGTTAAATCATGTATTGATCTATCATAGGAAGACATGATGGTTGGACTGTCTCTGCTTTTAACCGTTCTGCGTCCAGACACCACAGGATTCCTAACAGTTCTCACGAACTTCTTCTTGTCTTTAGAGCAGCTCACTTCCATTTTTTTACTGCCTTCATTTTCCTTTTGTACGTCTTAGTCTCTGATCTCCATCAAGTTCCTTCAAAGCTGGCGCTTCCAGGATGAGTGGTTCTGCTGTTCATGCCGGTTTTTTGGACTGGAGACCTGAAGCCAAGCTTCTTTTACTCAACCACAGGATGTGTTTCCAGACCAGGTTACAGAGTAATAAGAAGCAACCCTACGCTTCAACAAGGGTTCTATAACTTGTTGCAGATTTTGTACTTTTTTTTCAAGTATGGAGGCTCTTTCTTGTTTTCTTGGTAAAAGTATGGATGCTACAGTTCTCCGTTTAAAACTGAACCAAATGTTGCACCATTGAACCGAATCGTGAGGGACAATGAGTCGTTGCATCTCTACAACAGGATGTTGATAGTGTCAAACAATTGTGCTTAAGTTTAAAAAAGATTTATTATTTTTTAAACAATGCATCAGGCTTAGTAGCAGCCAGCTGAATATATTTTCTTTACTGTTGCTTAAAAGCAAAATTTAAAAATAAAATATGATGCTCGGGTTTTCACGATCTGCTCCTGAAAATTTGAGTATAAATATTCACGACTGCTGATTCAGGATCATTATAAATATAGAAGAGTTTAGTAAAATATCATTTGAGAACAATGTATTTATTTCTCCTAAATGCAAAATAATGTTGGACTTTATGTTTATTGTGAAGTTTATAAACTGAAATGAATCCGAATGAGCAGCACCGATGTCACTGGAAGTAAACAAGCCTTGGTGTCGGTGCAACTTCCTGTTTTCAAAGTAAAAGCAGCAAGAGCTTTTTTCTGTTCAAAAACAGAAGTTCCGCTCACTGACAGAACTTCTGAAATAATGAATCAGTCTAGCACCAGAGCTTTTGCTCCAGTGTTTACATTCTTTTGGTTATGTTTACTCTTCAACAGTTGACCCAATGAACTTAAGCCCAAGCGGAGCTGAACCCCTCACCTGATGCGCTGCACGGCACAGATGAGGTGTGGATGTGATCAACGGGAATCACCTGATTCTGCCTTTATACGTTAATATTCAGGCTCTGCATGAATATTTAATGCTTGAAGTAAAATGTTGAAGAACTTTGAATATGGAAAAACTGTGAAGAACGTTTTCCGGTTTTGTTGCTAAATTTTTCAAAATAACGGTGATTTTGATGCCTTTTAAGTTGTTTATTTTATTGCTGAATTTAACCAGAATATTGAAAGAAAAAAAGGTTAAAATGACAAACAACATTTTCTCCAAGTCTTTGTGCTTTTATGAATTTTGTATAATTTTGACAAAATATATTTTTATGGAGAGTAAAATACTGAAAGTTATTTATGGTTTACATTGATTTATTCTGGAATAATATTCCTGCCTTTATTATTCATAATTATGTTAAAAAGTTACAGTTTTAAAGTTTTGAAAATAGGGATTTTGCTAGATTTTTGTACTATTTTGGCATCTACTAAGACTTTATGGACTGATTTAGTCTTTAGCAATTATTTCAACTACACGTTAGCTGTTTTGGCTAACCTCAGTGATTTTTTTTTGTTGTTATTTAGGTTAATTAGCTCATATTTTAACCAATAATCAGCTTCAGCGTTTTTAGCTATCATTTTCAGCATCTTCACCAAATCCAGCTAACAGCATTCACACTAGGATTACCACAGGTAATGCTATTTATCTAGTTCATAATTGTGTTAAAATATTACAGATTTAAAGTTTTATGACTGTAGTTTTAAAGTGTTCATTAAATGTTTATCCTGTTCGGCCCGGGACATACGGTGTGTTGTGGATTTTGGCCCCTTGTGTGATTGAGTTTGACACCCCTGATCTAAATAAAAGTATAAAGTATGGAATTTAAAACAAATATTTGAATTTTCATACATCCAGTTAATGGACAAACACATACCAACAAACATTATTTAAAAGGGGCCATGTCATGATTTCCTTAAGCCTTTCAGAGTGAACTATATCCATATATATGATCATATATTACCTTTGGAACAATAAAAAACACATTATTTGAGAATTATTAGTTATATTTTGTGAGTTTTTTCCTACCCGGAAGTAAAACAACTTGATTCCTGAAGCTCCGCCTACCATTTCATGACGTCATTCTAGAGTCTTTTGTCTGCATTTGTCACACTAAAAGATGGATGCACATACCAAATATCTACCTGTAGTAGCCCCGGCCATCGCTAAACTGCTTCACAACACAAATACACTCAGCTTCTGCACAACTGTGCCCGACCGGTGTGTGTGTGTGAACCACTTTGGGGTTCTTTATTGAGGAATGAACAGTAATAGTCACTTAAAAGTTGTTTTTTCATGGTACAGCCCCTTTAAAGCTCCGGTTCAATTCGGGAATCGTTGAGCTTGATTTGTTAATCGAATATCACCGCCTAAGTAACAATCCACAGCCCTAAAAGAGAATTATTGCATCTCTAGCATGTAGACATACTTCCACTCAATGGCACGAAGCGCGTTCTGTTTGGCTGTTCACTTACAGGAAGACGTTGAGTCACACAGTGAGCTAAGTGGTACTGTGATGTTTTAGAAACGTTATATCTGTAAGTAATTCTACTTTTATTCATTTAGCAGTAAACGTCTCTGCAAACATCTGCTATGTTCATTTGAAATACGTCCAATGTGTGTGGATTTGTGGAGCTGGAGCTCTCAGATCGGTGAATTTGACTCGTCATCAGGCCTTTAGCCATGCCCCGCTGTGTGCAGGGTGACCGTGCGGCCACATCTGTTTCAGAGCATGAAGGGGAAGTCATTCTTTAACCTCTCCGCACATGCGACTCGTTAGCCAACATGGCTATTAGCCACAGTGAATTCTCTTCTCTCTCTTTTCCGAATGCCGACTGAGAGGCACATAAATATCCTGAAGGGGAAAACTCTTCAAACAAGACATGTGACGCTGGCTGATTCCTGACCACCAGCTGTCCAGCTAAGCAGTTTTGGTCACAGCGGAGTCCTTGACATGTCTCTGGCATGCTGACGCGGTGCTGCGGCGCAGAGAAAGGACTGTCCGTGTGCTCTTGATCAGCGCAAGATTTACAGTGAGCTGACCCCGGGATCCCTGTCCTCCAAGTGTCTGCAATCATGCTAGGATGATGCAGGGAGGTGTCCGCCAGAGGTCAAGGTCAAGGATGCTTATTTTTCATGGCCACATGCTGCACATGCCCCTTCCTTAATTTGGCTAACGCTAATGCTGTCATAATAACCCTCCTGTCATGCAGTCGGAGTTACAGCCTCATAGTCAACTTCTTCAAGCGTCTTTTGTGTTTTATTTTTAGAAATCTGAGAGAGCCGAAGGCCTCTGAACGCTGGCGTGACCTGACAGCTGCTTTCAGCGTCACAAAGTGTCATCTGATTTTAACAAGTACCTCTTTAAGTGACTAAATGTCCACTAGCACGACACTTCAAACTACTCCCAGATTTTACTACAGCTCTGCTTCTTTGCTGAGAACTCTGTGATTTGATGCCAGAGTGAATGATGTCAGTTTTCAGGGGATACGGCACGTTCAAAAAATGCCTGGAAATACCCCACCCCCACCCCACCCCCAAGCAGGTCTATTATGTCAGGTAATTTGAACTGCGTGGAAAAAATCTAGGCATCAATGTGTTCCTATTGATATTCTCTTTACTGTTCATTTGTCTTAAAATGTACTTATCTAAAACAAATATTTTTAATAGATAAAGTCTTTGCTGCAACAATTCTTCTTATCAAAAAAAACAGTTTTTTAGGAAATTGCTAACTAGAAGAGTGTGAAAAAAATCGATTTTTATCAACAAATTAAAATTTGTTGTTTTGTGAAAATATGGATTTTATTTTCCCCAATATTCAGCTGTTCTGTGCTTCTGTTGTTCTGAGTCGGGTCGGCCTGCTCGTTTGTCGCTGATGTTAAAATGGCAGCTAACGAAGACGAGTTTGTTCCTCAATCAGAAACAGTTTCTTCAGTGGAACGTGTTGTCGTTGTAACATCAGACATGGAGCGATAAAAACACGCTGGAAAATCTGTTTGACCGAAATTTGGAGTACGACAAATTTGTTTCAAGTTTGAGAAGTGTTTCTTTTTACAAGATGCTAATGCTAGCTGCAGCTGGAACATTGTAGAACATTGTCGCACTTTGTGTTCAGGATAACTTCTAAAGGAGATTTTAAGAAAAAAACTGGGAGAGAGAAAAAAATGTAAATTCAATTTGGTGAAAAATATTGAAGATTTTTTTTTTTCTATGGCAGGTCTTTGGAAATAAAGAGTGCTGGTAACAAAAGTTATGAAGTGTGAGTTGATGACGTCTATGCTAGCGTTGAGACAGACCACATGACTGGTTCAGGAAATGCTTTCAGTCTGAGGCGGCATTCTAAGGAAACCTTAGAACCCTGGGCGAGCTCCATTATGGATGTCAATGTGGTTTTGGATTGAGCAACAAATACTTGATAGAGCCAAAAACAAGAAAGGAAGATTTGTTTAAAGGATAGTAAAGCTGGAGAATAAAAGCTTTGAAAGTGGTTTTATGCATTTTTTGTACCTTAAAACATAAAAGCAAAAGTTTGGGACTTTTGTCATTTTGTCATCCTGATTACTGTGAAGTGGATGAGATTGATGGCTTTAGAAGGAATTATTTTATTTTATTTTGATGCCCCAGGCAACATTATTAAACAGTGGTATTTTTAGAGTATTAAATAGTGTTTTTGATAGAAGCATATTCCATGTTTACTTTTTAAAAGTCATAAGTTTTTGCCGTTGACTTAGACAAAAAAATTACCAAAAGAAAGGAGCATCTGTTGTCTGTAAATAATTGAACTTATTTATTTTCTTGAATTACTGTGTCAAAGGCTCACACTTAAATATTGGATTTGCAGATGCATCGTGGGTAGGCAGCATTAACAGTAGATGGAAGAGAACAGAAAGATCAAAACAGGGCAACACTGACATCATGACCCAGACAGGCCTGTATTTTATCTTTGATGAGATTTTAACTTGGTTCTAGACCTGGGCTCACCCTCAGATTAACGTTTGCGCCTGGACAAGCATTGAGTTGATCTAACATCTCCACTGGGACCCGTCCTGGTTACATTCTGTCAGGCCGTCTTCGGTGTGTCCTGCTGAACTCTGAGGGGGAAAATCTGCTTTCTAGATATAACCGAAGTTTCAGTTTTTGACAGAGTGGCTACAAGAAACAGATGGTCCAATACTGTTGTTGAACTACAATCTGACTTGAATATGTGGTTTGTTTTTAGAACTTGTTTTGCTTTTAGCATATTCTATTTTTCTCAGATATCCTATTATCCAAACTCTCATCAGATACTTTTTTTTTTTTTTTTTAAATCCCTTGTAGGAATAAGGTTTCCCATCAGTCTTTGTTGGAGGAGAAGCCACACAAATGCCTGTTGTTACAAAAGGATGATCTCAATCTGTAAATCAGATGTTCTCCAAGCTGTACGATCACAATTTTTTACAACTTAATAAACAAATGCAATTGTCTGAGGTTTAAGACATTTGAACTCACTGACAGGCTGTGGAGTTTCTCAAGTGTGTTTAAAAGCTGCCTCAGTGGCAAAGTTGTGCCAGAACCATCGACTGTATAAGAGAACTGGATTGAGGGACTCCCTCCTCCATTGCATTCTAAACAGGAAGTACCTCTGGCTCCAAGACGCTAAAGTCCCAAAGACTTCTATGGAGAAATACTCAGTCATTCTATTTGTCAGAATAACCATTCTTGCTCAATTTATAACAATCCTCGTTATTTCACGAGATTTTTTCTGTAGCGCAAGTTATTCAAGTTATTTCCTGACCATATGACATAAGCGTCCATATGCGTTCTCACATTGAACATTAATTGAAAGTTTCTCCTGGAAGGGGTGTGGCCTTCCAACAAGCTCACTCCTGATTGGCTAGAGTGATTGCCATAGAAATGTTGATTTAGACCAATTCTGGCCTTAACAAAAAAATTGCAGCTGAATTTACTTCATTTGGTTGGAGCCGGCAGTAAACAATCTTCAATGGGTGACATCAAACTCACTCTGTCCAGTTCTCACATACAGTCAAATGTCTTGCCTTAATGAAAGGTCACACACTGACCAACAGAGAGTCCAAAGTTTAAAGATTTTAGACCAGAAATACTTGTGCTTACAGGCTGATTACAGAAACACTTTGGTATTATGACTGTAGAGTGGAAAGTTAATATATTTGATACAAAAACATACAAAGACTGTTTCTAGTGGCAAAGAGCTGCAATTATGTTCATGATTTAAATGATTTTGGATGACAGTGTTTACACTTTTAAAGATCAATCTAAAGTCTATATTCGTACCGTTTCTTTTTCCAATCATTTATTAAATTAGAAACATATTTGAAGTACACACTCCTTATTTTTTTGCATTCAAGTGAACTTTCTTCTCATAAAAAGTCAGAGTAAAGTTTTAGTTTACAGAAGCTTTAGATGATTTTTTTTTCACCTAACTGGAATGATGAAATGGTGTTGTTTTTGAACCATCTTAACATAAAACTGGTTTTAGGTCCTCCAAAGGACGGGCCCAAAAAAGATTATAATCTTATATTTTGAGGTCTCAGCTCTACCAATAAATTTACTGCTTCAATTTCTTCCTGTGTGAGCGTTCCTCTGTGTGTCGACATGTTATTTGGGAAGTAAATCCCTGACAGGCAGAGCTGAGCCTGGCAGTCTGGCTGTGTGTCAGGACTTCCTTGGCTGTTTGGGGAAGGGATTATGTGGGATAAGAGACCCATATTCACAAAAACAGAATGAGGGGAATAACTCAGAGCCCATTTATCCACAGCAGGCATGTTCTCCTTCTTCTCTTTAGTTCTCGTGTGCCGTTTAGGGCTTTTATCCGGAAGCACCTCAGCGTTCCATGACGATGTACATTTTTAGCATTGGTGGCTGAGGTGGGAACGCACCTCCAGCCCCACCAGCACCCCGCGGTGCCCCGCTCTGCCAGGAAAGGCTGCAAAGGAGGACCACACACCTCCTTTTGCTTGTTAGTCCTCGCAATTCTGCAGAGCATTAGAAAGCATCCTGTTTTCTGCTCCAGCTGCACCTCATGTTTACTGCGGGGGGGAGGCGGCACCGCTGATGGGAAACTTCCATTTCCATCTGGTTTTCTGCAGGAGTTTGCTGGAAAAGTAACATTTCTACCAAACAAGAAGGCGGACACAAATAAGTCTTTTAAGTCTAAAAAAGTTTTGTGAGAATATTATTTAATATGTAATTTCTTTTTTTTATTTTTTTCTTCCACACCTTTGTACTCCGGTCCGGTCCGGATCTTGAACTGTTTTCTGTCTGAGTGGAGGAAAGAGTGCAGCATGAACATCAGAGATAGATGAGGCTGCCAGGGCCAGCATCTCCTTTTGGAGTTTTTAAAAATATTTCTGACATTCTTAGATCAGATGTTCTGATTTATTTTCCTGTTTGGAGGACAGCTGCAGCAAAGAAGAACAAAACTTTTTGATTTACTCATTATATTGATGTCAAAGTCAACACAGGTCAAAATCTGCTTTATAAATCCAGTATTTTAAAAGGGAAAGCTTGAGTCTCCGCACTTGCTCATCTGCCTGCTGTGTTCAAAAGCATATCAGAGACATTTTAGGGAGGAAACATGATGAAGTCGGAGTTAGTCTGATTCAGTTTCAGAGTTTTTTTCAGGTTTTTTTGAACTTCTTGTCTCCAAAATCAGATCTCCTGGAGGCTTCATTCTCTTTAGTCTCTGCTTTAAATAATCCAGACCGATTACTGTTCATTTAAAAAATAAGTGTGAATCTGTGAATCTGCAGGATGAAGCAGGTTTGAAACTCAAGTAAAAACAGTCTCTCTGTCACAAGCAGTGCTGCAACAAATGATTATTTTAATAGTTGACAAATCACCGATTGTTCCGATTAGTCGACTAATTGGGACATGCGCAAACTGCATGTAAAGCAGACAACTCTACCATCATTAGCTTTAAACTAACTCAAATCTAGATATAAGCATTAGCCGTAAAAATGCCAGTGTGAATGCTGTAAACTGAATTAGACCACTGAAGATGCTTGACATTGCTGGAGCTGTTAGCTAGCTAAAATATTAGTTCAATGCAAAATTTGCCTAAAAAAAATAGTAAAAAAAGCTAGCCAAAACAGCTAGCATACAGCTGAAATATTAGCTAAACGCCAATATAGCCTATGAAACTGAAAAAATAATAAATTAGCCAAAATAGCTAGCATGTAGCTTAAATATAAACTCCAAATTAGCCTAAAAACTTTAGTAAATACCAAAATAGTTATCAGAATACCATTATAACTTTCAACTTCATTACAGTCCGACTCCATATAATATAAAGTAACGACTAATCGACTATCAAATTAGTTGTCGACTCTTTTAATTGTCGATTAGTCATCGATTTGTGGACTAATCGTGGCAGCCCTAGTTGATCACATGGAGCCTCACCTGTTATACACCTGTCAACCTGGCATTGAATTTTCCAGTATACTGCCACACATGCAGGGGGAGTCCACAGAAATAAGGGTTGAGATGCTAATGTGGACCTTCGTTTGGCCTCATAGTTTTGGCTCAGACTCAAGCTTGAAGTTCCTGAACTCTTCAATCAAAGCATAAGACATTTGAATGAAAATTCTCATACATTAATGGGTTTTTAAATGAAATAATTTCTGATTTGACACATATTTCTATATTGTAGTGAACTGCTGCAGCCTTAGTGACTCACAGTGCAGACACATCCTCCTCGGACGTCCTAACTGAACAGTGGAGAGTCAGCCAGAGGATTCTCCAGATTTTTGAACAGTAGATTCCTTTAGGATCGGATGACGGATATCGATTATATTCTTTGTCTTTGCCAACAACCTTTCTTTGGTGAAGTGAGCGTATCTCTTCCATCTCCTGCTCAGCTCACCTGGAGCTCTCAGGCCAGGATTAGGGGAGCAGATGAGGAACAAATAGGCTGTGTCTGGTACATGTGATGAAGGGAGATATGTCTATCTGGGGGGGCCGGGGGCCGCAGCTACTCCTTCTCATCTTCCATGCTCATTTTATCTGATTTTATCTGAAGAATTCAGGAATGCTGTGCGGCTGGGACGGGAGAACAGAGGGGGGTGTCTCTGGGTGCTGACAGATTCCCTTTCTACACGACACCTTCCTTAAACCCTCTGGGATTAGAGCCCTGGTCAAGGGCCTCCCACCTCCTCCACCAGTGCACACCTTCACTCCCCCCTCACCTTTCCCTCTGTCGACCTATATTAAAAAGGAACACACTGGGACATTTTTCTGAACATAGTGTTTTTTAGGTTTTTCGGTTCAGTTTCCTGTTTGTGGCTCCTCCCCCCACCACCTGTGGTTATATGTAGAGAAGCTCAGCCGTCTGCATTTCGCTGATGTAAATTTTGTATTTAAGGAGCAGCTTGGTTGCCTTCATTTTTTTTTTTTTTGGCCGTCCCCACTGTTGTTTGTTCAAGTGCCACACACCTCATCATTGATAATATAGTTTCTGCTTTCTGCTTCTTGTTTGGTTGTTTTGGGTTCTCTTTTTTTGGCTTTTCTACCTGCTGGTCCTATTACAGTTTTTCTCAGTCGCTTTGGTGCGTTTCTCAGATCAGAATTGAAATTCTCATAACTATTAGTTCAACCTCCACAACACTTAGTCATTTGTGCACATCATAATAGCAATTTCTCCTCTCTCTGAACAAACTGCAAATGATTTTGGACATGAATCAGTTGCTTTCATACATTCTCTGCTGTTTTTTGACATTTTCATTTGCTTTTGTCATGTCAGTCAAAATTAATTATACTTATGGATGCTGAATAGTCGTTCTCAGTAAAACTAATAGTCTTACTTTCATTGCTTGAGTCATTACACTCAAAATTGTTGAACTAGTTATCAAATGTCAAATATTAGCCATCTGTCAAGCAAATTCTGGACCTTTCTTTATCATTTTTTCCTGAAAATGTCTCCTAAATTGAACATTTGATCTCAGGTGAATTTCAGCTGTGACTCATGAGGAGGTGTGTGCAATTTTACAGTAGTTGTAACCAACGACAAACAACTTGTTCACTGTCAATTATGGATGAATCATCAATGGAAGAGGGGTGAGGATGTGGGGAGGAAAGGGAAGGGGAAGAGGGAGAAGAGGCAGATATAGGCGGATTCCTAATGAAATAAGGGCTACAATTGTGGACCATGTTGTCAATCACGGCCTCACCATGGAGGAGGCTGGTCGAAGGGTGCAACCCAATATTGGAAGAACTACTGTCAGTTCAATAATTCAAACATTCCGTAGGGAAAACAGGTATGCAAACAGTAATTTACTGTACTGTTACATGTGCTGTATATTGTTCACAGCTCTACCAAAAAGGTGATTTTATGTTTGACATCTACAGTGACTTTACTGCACATTTCAGATGGCTGTATAAGTAGGCCATAGTGCTGTCTTGAGCATTTTCAGGTGTCACCAAATATTTTTGCAATGGAAAACACTGAAATGATAAACTGTCATAGTGAAAACGTGACAAAGTCATTTGACTATCTTGTTCATAAAGATGGTGTCAAGACTTTTCATTTTGATGGCACTGACAGTTTCATTGACATGAATACTTGCTTTTGAGGAATGGATTATCAGTTTTGAGCATGTGATGTGCTTTTGCAGGTTATCCACTAGGTTTTGCAGTTTGCACTAATTATTTAGAGAAATGCACTAACTGTTGTGCAAATGTTAATAGTGTTCTGAGAAACACACCAAAGCGACTGAGAAAAACTGTAAGCCAAAATCCCACAGGCTTCAATAGAAAGATAAACAGCCATTACTCTGTCATTCTATTTGTCAGAATAATAATTCTTGCTCCGGTGCCTTTTTTACGACGGAGTATAGGGCCAGTTTAAAACCCTTTTTTTTTTAATTTACAACTTTAAATCTCATAAATTTACAAAAAGAAGTCATAACTGTTAAATTGCAAAAATAAAATTGGATATTTACGATTAAAAAAAAGTAATGGGCTAAATTTATTAATATTTTTTTTGGTAAATTTATGAGATTTAAAGTAGCAAATTTGCAAGATACAAAGTCATAAATTTATAAGATTTAAAGTGGAAAAATTTACGAGATTTAAAGTCGTAAATTTAGGAGATTTCAAGTTGTGGATTTACGAAAAATTTAAATTGTAAATTTTTGAGATTTATAGTCATAAACTTATGAGATTTGAAGTCTTAAATTTATGAAATCCAAAGGCTTAAATTTATTAGATTTATACTCAAAAATGTATAAGATTTAAAGTCGTAAATGTCGTAAAGTTTTAAAGTTACCAGATTTAAAGGCGTCAATTCATGAGAAAAAAACTCTTAATATTACTTTTTTTTTGCTGGCCTTATTATTCCTTCGTACAATTTTAACATGTTCTAGATAATCTTTTTTTTTTTTGTGACTTTTTTCATTCAAATTACAAACTGACCAATCAGATGCCTCAATAAAACTATGTGGTGTCACGTCCACGTCAAAACATTTGACAGATTTCATGTAGCCTTCTTTCAATTGGTAGGGGTGTGTCCTTCCAACAAGCTCACTGCTGATTGGTGAGAGAGGTTGCCATAGAACGATGACACAGACCAACTCGGACCAATCACTGCTTACTGATGATTTCTGGATCCAAAATGGTGAAGTCCGTAATGCGAGAAACGGCTACTGAATTGATTAAATTCGGTTTAAACCTCAAGTAAATCATTTTCATTGGATGAGGTCACGCTCGCTCTGTCCAGTCCTCATATGCTCAACGGTCTATTCCTGTTTAGCCCTCCATGACATGGCTGACCACGTCCTTTTTTGGGTTTGCATTTGTACCACATAGATTTAACTTTTTCTGATATTTTTAGGATCTTCTATTTGCATTTCTTTTCTCTAACCGCAGATACATTGGGAAGCCAATAGTCAATGTGGAATCATTCTGTGGGGGAGGGATGTGAACAGAGGGAGCAGTTATGTACAATCTGGCTCTGTCTACAGACAATTCCTGTAAAGTTTATATTACAATCTCTTGTTCGTGGTTTACTTTTGGAAAATGGGCAGATTTGATTTGACAGGTTCCCTCTCGCCAGCAGACAGAAGTTCCGGTGACTAATAAACCAAATGGTTTGTTTGATCCTCTCTAGGTTGCCATAGAAACATAGCGGGCCTGCCTCTTTGAAATGTTTTTTGTTCTTTTTAAGGGAAACAAGTTCAGATAGTGGACCCATTAGATGTGGCGAAAAATGTACCCTTTATTATGAAAAATCAGTGCGGGTCATGACATGGACATAAAAGTCAGATTGACTGGTCTTGATGCAGAACAGTACTGTTCCTTTTAGAGAAGCAATTAGGACCCACTCAAACCAGGCGATCCAGACGAAACTATGCTGTGCTGAAGTGAGCCGACACAGTCAGACCAGCTTCCTGTGTCCCACCTGACAAAAGTTTAAGGCGTAGTTTTCTAGGGTAATGACAACTAACTTAGACAAAGGGAAGTGAAGGCTGAGGGAAGCAGAGGCAGAGCTTGTTAAAAAGCTGCACCAATCAGCAACCAGAAAGCTGGCCCACCCCTTTTAGCCATTTGTGGAGAAAAAGTCTTTAAAGGGTAGTACGGACATCATAGCTTTTCAGAATGGTGACCTGGCTCGTTAAACAATCACAGCAGACCCTTATAGCACCAGAATCCACTGAACTTTCCTCTGGATCAGCAGGCTGAGGAGCTGGTTGGGGTTTTAATAATAAAATAATAATGGATTAGATTTATCTGCGCTTTTCCAGACGCTCAAAGCGCTTACAATGAATACCCATTATTCATTCATACTTGGTGATGGTAAGCTACTACTGTAGCCACAGCTGCCCTGGGGCAGGCTGACAGAGGCGTGGCTGCCAGTTCACGCCTACAGCCCCTTTGACCATCACCGGGACATTCATCCACGTTCAGTGGAGCCACACTGGAGGCAAGTAGGGTTAAGTGTCTTGCCCAAGGACACAATGACTTTTGGCTGGCGGGAGCGAGAATCGAACCGCCTATCCTTCGATCATTGGCCGACCTGCTCTACCACCTGAGCCACCATCACCCAAAAGGTGATGCTGGTTTGTTAGTTCTCTTTTCCCCTCTCTTCTAGTCTTAGACTGCTGGGTTTTGTTATTTTAGTTTGGGGTAGGACCTTGGTAGTCTTAGTTTGCTGGGTTTTTTGGTTGTTTTCTTTAGGTAGTTTTGGTTATGCAGCCATCAGTACTGACTCAGACGGTGGACACAGCTGGGTCAGCAGTCTCCATGATATCTTGTTTTAACCAGCACACTAAGGATTTTTCCCTTTTGCTTTTCAGGACACAGTTTCTTTATTTCCCTTATTTAATAAACTTTGTTCCTCTTTCTCACTGGTGTCTATTTTTGTCTAATGGTCCCATTGTTCCCCCTAGACTTGGGCTTGGTCTGCCATTGACTGGCTCCACTGCGGAACCTGTAACCACCAAGAGCAATGTGGGGTTTAGTGTCTTGCTCAAGGACAGGGCAGCCACGGCG
Source organism: Oryzias javanicus (assembly GCA_003999625.1). Classification (NCBI taxonomy): domain Eukaryota; kingdom Metazoa; phylum Chordata; class Actinopteri; order Beloniformes; family Adrianichthyidae; genus Oryzias; species Oryzias javanicus. The sequence goes on from CM012448.1 coordinate 5,813,578, forward strand.
GGGTCTGATCAGAGGTCGACCGCTCAAATTACTATCCACGTAACTGTGCTGATGTGCACATCTGTGGCCCGGTTGGTCCGTGAATCCGTGATGTGCAGTCCCTGAACTGGATCCCCTGACAGCCGTTTACAGCATGGCAGAGGGTGCTTCAGTTTGAGGCCCACAGCCAACGGCGCCCACCGGTGTTTTCTTCATGAGCGACGGAGCACAGTGTGTGCGACAGAAGGACCATGTGCTCGCTGACTGCATGAATCCTCATTTGCTGCTTCATCGCTTTAATGGTGGGAGCACATGCAAATGTGGTGGGATCGGTGTGCAGGCTTTCCAGGGAACGAATCTATGAGCGACAATGCAGTAGTGATGAGCAGCAGAAGAGACTGGAGATGCATGTGTGTGCACGAGTGGGAGCTCTCCTCACCATGATCGCTGCACAGAGAGAACATGGAGAACATAATTCCTCCCCATTAAGACATTTATTCCACCATTTATTCATTTTAATTATTCATTCATTTATTTTTATTTATCCTGCCTTGCCACAGGAGGAAATGAAGTTTGTTTGGTGGTTATTTAGTGTGGAGTACTGCTTTAATGCTCTACAGACTAAGAGAGGAAATCCCTGAGGTCAGACTCTCATTTTAGAAACAAACTCTTGAGTTGTGAGGCTCTGGCAGCCACGGGCCCCAATCTGCATCCTGGAGCTCGGAGTTTTGTCACCTGACACCATCAGCATGCTAAGAGGGCCGTAAAAGCCTCTTCAGGCCGAGCGGCGAACACCGCAGGGCCCGCACTGTTCTGTGACAAGTGTGGTGGGACGAGAGCCAGAGGCCTCACAGGAATGCGGCAAACACTGCAAGTATGTGTGTGTGTGTGTGCATGGATGTCCAAGTGTGTTTGTGTAATTCAGTGAGCTGCAGCTTGTGACCAGTTAGAGACAGGTGGATTGTGGATTAGAGAATGGGTTTCTATATCTCCTGATCTCCTATTGGCCAATGTTCACAACTATCTCACCAATCAGAATCTTTGGCCTGAATTGCCTCTATTCTGGTAACACTCAACCATGTTACTTACTAAAATCCACATATTTAGGCCAATGAGTTAAACATCTTTTTCTCTATTGTTTTTTTTTTTTTTTTTTAAGTTTTGCTTCAAAGACTGTTACATTGTTATTTTTCTGCATGGGCATCAAAAAAAAAGGTGGAAAATGCATCCCCTCTGGTTGGTCGAAGGAAGCTATCTTTTCTTTTTGTTTTTCTATTAGAAGAGTCAAAGTTTCACTTGTCAACTGGGTACTCTGAACTGGACAGGTAATCAGTACAGTAATGTGTGATGGATCTCATTAGTTTTGCCATTTGTGTCATTATCAAATTCAAAAAGGCGGATTTTATTGAAAGCCATTATAAAGGACAACACTGAAAACTAAATAAAGATCTTAATTAAGATTTTGGAAGTCTTCCACAAAATCTGGAGGATGCTTTGACTATTTTACTGTAAAGTTTTTTTTGATTAGTTACAGGAATCCTATGGGTCGTGAACTATCATATTGCTGTTTTTAGTATTCTTGCAGTATTTGTTGGATAAAATAATTACCCCACCAGTAGTTACACCACTTTTGTATACTAATCCCAACATATCTTAACCATTTAGTATCAATGGAACTCACCAAGTATCTACATTCATGTGCTACCTTCTGTGTGAGCTTAATATAAAAAATTTGAGGAATATCTGTTTAAAATCATCTTTGATCTATTGTAAAATCATTCCTAGTGTCTTTGAATCATGATTATGCTGTTTTTTTTTGGTAAAATAGTAAAAACTGTCATTTTCTCTGATAACAATTCTGCAGCGTAGTAGGAATTTATCAGAAATTTAAATCTGAATTGTGATTGGAAGCGCTGGTGTGGAGGTAAGCCTCAACTGATATTCCATCATCCCTTTATTTAAACTCTCTTCTACTAGCTTCCATTTTCTTACAACCTCAAACAGCAAAGAAAAGGCAAGAAAGCTATCCTGACGTACATTTTTGATCCAGATTCCAGCTCAGACGAGGAAAACAAAGACGTTCGTGGATTTATTTGTCTGCAAGCGGATGCATCAGAATGGAGTGGAGCAGTGAGACTTTGGTCCATTTTATGAGCTGCATCACAAAAAAGAGCTTTTTAAAACAGCTTTATTTCATCTGCTCCTCATTCATTCTGATTTAATAAAAAAATACTCAGAAACACAGTTTTTGGCTGAATCCAGATTCTTCCCCTACAGCTTCTCCCTACGTCTACATTTAACCCTCCAAAAGGACAGATCTGGAAAAATATTGTCTTCATTCTGGCTCCTGGGCAGTGGAGCTCATTACGCTGTCCACCGGGCAACCAGCTAGCGTAGCAAGCCCGCCCACCTGGTTTCCCACCCAAACCAATCAATTGGGACCCACATTTTCTACCAACTTTAAAACCAGATGAGAAAGACTGACTGGGAGGGTCTTTGGGGCCACAGTCTTCATCTGATGTGTTTTAGTGTCAGCTCCCACTCTAAGTCAAACACACCTGTGTGATCCGAGTCAGTTTGGTTTACCTGAACAATGATCCGTCAGGCTGTCAGAGCTGTAAAAAGGCTTTGTTGAGGTGGATTAATGGCCTGCAGGAGCGGGCTCAGATTACATCCTGGTTTAGGCTACGCTTGTGCCTAATGACAGGGTGGGGGTGCACCCCATGACCTGTAGGTGTTAAACTGAGACCTCTTAACTGTGGTGACCCGGCTTAGCGGCTGGACAGGTTAAATGTGTGAAATGACTCCTGGACTTCCCATGTGGATAAACCCAAACCGCATTTCCAAACTTCAAAAGAGTGACGGGGAAGACTAAACCACTTTTCTTCAGTTAGTCTCTGAGAAATTAAAATGGAAGCCAACTGCGACTCTGCTCTACTCATTGGAAAACCTGTTCATTTGCATTTTTGGGGAATGTAGAGAGTGGAAAATGTGTTAAAAAAATGACAGAATGATGACAGTGATGATTGCAACAAAAGAAAACAACTCATGGAAGGCTAATTTAACGAGGAGTTGTTTAGGAAAACTCTAGAATATGGATGACAAATATTCTACACACTGAAACAGGCAGACAGTTATTCAGCCCCTCACAGGGTTGGCATGCTTTCATCAGCGCTTCTCAAACACTGTGATGCAGAATAGATTAGATTTGAGGAATGACGGCGCTGACAGAGTTCAGGATGTTGAGTAGTTAAGTCTTCGCTGAGAAATAGTCTTAACTGTGTATTTATTTCCACAGTGAGTAATGCTTTTGACTTTGATTTTGTCTAATTGAACCCAAACAGAACGGTGCAGAATAACAGAACATACGTCCAAATGTTTGGTCTGTGTGATTATGGTGACGAGAGTTTAGCTGCTGAAAGCCGCCGTGTAATTGGCCGTCGTTCAGACGGTAAACTCTATCTGGGTAGTGTTGAGCTTGTGAAGTGTTCTCTGTGTGCGCTAACAGCTAGAGCATGTGTGTGTGTTCATGTCCATTTCCTTAGCTACTGTTGTTTCACAGGGCGATATTGCTTAGTAATGGCACCAGGTTGGTGACCCATGAGCTACATTCTAGCTGTTTTGGCTAATTTCAGCTTTTTTTTTTTTAGTATTTTAGGCTGTTTTGGAGTTTAGCTAATATTTCGGCTACATGCTAGCTGTTTTGGCTAATTTTGTTTTAATTTTTTTAGTAATTTGGACTGTTTTGGGTTTTTGGAGGCCTGAGCACCAGAGCAACAGAAGCTCAGATCTACCACACCAGACAAGACCCAAGGTGTAGGCTGTGCAAAGAGGCACAGGAAACAATCCACCAATCTTAAAAACTTTCACTCAGAAAACATCACACACTATTGCTGGAAAAAGGCATCTTTCCTGTCGGTCTCCTAGACCAATATAATGTTGTAAAATCAGCAATGAACCAAATTCTGAAATATATATTTTTTAATTTAGCTAAAAAACTAACCAGGTCAATCGACGTGAGTGAGGACACGTGAACAATGTTTGGAACTCGCTTACAATAAACAGTCTTTGTGCATGATAGGGATAGCAGGTTAAACTTAGTCCAAGTAGGTAAAAAAAATAATAATGACATACTTGTTGTATTTTTTTGAACTTTTTCTTATTGTATTCTGAACAGGAATGACAAGGTAAATTCCCACAATTCATTACTTGGGGGTCAGCTCTAACCCTGACCCTGACCTGAACCCCTAAGCTTAATCCAGGGGGAGGGCCTTAACCAGCCTCTTCCAAAGGGCACGAGCAGATACTGATAATCTCCAGAGATGGTCAAAAGAGTGTTCTTCCATTCATCTCCTGAACGTATGCGGATGAGGTTGTACGCACTTCTCAGATCTGCTCCCGCCGGTGACCAGAGGGGGAGTTAGAGCTCTGACTACATATATGTATATGTATAGTTTTTGCTCTCACACACCCCCTCTGCATTAATCCGGACTTGGGACCGGCACAAGAGAACACTGGATTGTGTTCCTTGTGGTTGCATTAGGTGTAGTATTGAGTTCATTAAATCCTTCATTCCTCCCCTTTTCATTAGATTTTTTACATGTAGATCAGGGTCAGACAGGCAGAGGTCATCCAAGAAGAGAGTAGAGTTGTCTGGGTCCAGGCGAGGGTCAGGGCATGCAGCAAGAAAACAGATGAAACTGGATCAGAAACAGAGGATCAGGTCCAGAATGAAACGCTCGGTAATGCAGGGAGTGCGGCACAAAACAACATTTTGCACAGAGTGAGGCTCTGTGTACTGCTTAAGAAGCAGCTGGGTGATTGTCAGATTGGAGTCAGATGAGTTAGAACTCAGGAGAATGCTCCCAAAGGGGAGACAGACCTCTGACTCCTCACATATACATATAAAAATACATATATACACATACATCTCACACACCCCCTCTGCATTAATCCGGACTTGGGACCGGCACGTGAGAACACTGGATTGAGTTCCCTTGTGGTTGCATTACGTGCATTAATGAATGAATGAAATAATTTGTTAATTATTGGATTCATTCAGTCGCCCACTTTTCACTGTATTTTTTACTTCTAGCCATTCTTAGATCAATCTTATTCATCACATTCTAACCACCACCTAAATCTATCCTGTTCATTCACTTCATTCATGTTATTGTACCAGATAAATATATAAGTAAATATTCACATATCTAAATTAGTTTTTGCTCTCACACACCCCCTCTGCATTAATCCGGACTTGGGACCGGCACAAGAGAACACTGGATTGTGTTCCCTTGAGGTTGCATTACACACTCACTCACACACTCACTCACCCATTCACTCACACATTCACTCACTCACACACATACATACATATATTCAATCAACAATACTACATCCCCTTTTTTTTTTTTTTTTTGGAATTTTTTTTACTTGTGTCTACTTAGTTTTTTTTTTTGTTTTTGTTTTTTTTTTGTTTAGTTTTTTTTTTTTTTTTTTTTTTTAAACTGGTGTTTGCCTACATTTTATATCTCATAGAAGGAGACACCAGTAAAATTAAGAATAAAAAAAAGATAAATTTAACTAAACTAACAACTTACAAAATAAAGTTCCTACATTTCAGCTAAAAGTAATATTCAAAGGAGGTTTTTAACCTTTTCTTTAAAGATCTCATCCTTGGTGGTGAGGATTCCTCACTCACATATATTAAAAAGTACATGAAAAAAGAACTCTCAGTTTAGCCTACTTAAATTTTTTTTTTGTTTTTTTTTTTTTTGTTTTGTTTTTTTTTTAACTGGTGTTTGCCTACATTTTATATATCATAAAAGGAGACACCAGTAAAATTAAGAATAAAAAAAGAGATAAATTTAACTAAACTAACAACTTATAAAATAAAGTTCCTACATTTCAGCTAAAAGTAACATTCAAAGGAGGTTTTTAACCTTTTCTTTAAAGATCTCATCCTTGGTGGTGAGGATTCCTCACTCACTCACATATATTAAAAACTACATTTAAAAAAAGAACTCAGTTTGGCCTACTTAAATTTTTTTTTTGTTTTTTTTTAACTGGTGTTTGCCTACATTTTATGTAGCATAAAAGGAGACACCAGTAAAATTAAGAATAAAAAAAGATAAATTTAACTAAACTAACAACTTATAAAATAAAGTTCCTACATTTCAGCTAAAAGTCACTTTTAAAGGAGGTCTTTCCTTTAAAGACCTCATCCCTGGTGGTCAGGACTCCTAATCTTTTTTGCTAGATCTTCTGAAAAAACTCAGAAAACCACTGCGTGATTTTTTCTTGGTCTTTTCTTTCAGATCGTCCACCTGCTCTTGGAGCTGTTTCAGCCTTTTGGTGAAGCGTTTTTGGCAGCGGTTGAGTTTGTCCTCCTTTCTCTTGACATCCTCTTCTAGTTGAGAGATTTCTTGAGAAAGGGAGGACTTCTCTTCGTCCCACTTCTGTTTGTCCTCTTCATGCTGTTTTTTAGTCTCCATTAAGGCGTGTTGAATCTTGGCTGATTCCATCTGATGCTCTTTTTGGAGCCTGTCTTTCACGGTTTCAAACAGCTGCATTTGGTTGTGCAGATCGGTCTGTGTTTGGACCAACGCAACTTTTAATTTTGTGGACTCTTCCATGTGCTGGGTTACGCAGTTGTTGGCTTCTTTGGTCTTTTCTTTTTCCTTATAAAGACATTTTTCCAGGTGCTTAGCTTGAAGGATGAGCTGTGGATCTATTCGATTATTGTCTTTTAGGTACGTCATCTTCTCATGGAGGCGGTGAAGAGCTTTTTTGTACTCCTGCTCAGGCTTGCAGACGTGGTTGTCCTTTTCCTGGACAAGCTGTTTCAGCTGAGAGATTTCCTGGAGAAAGGAGCTCTTTTCTTTCTGCCATTGCAGTTTTTGCTCTTCCTCGTTTGCTCTTGTTTTTAAGATCTCCTCCTGATTTTCTTCCAGCTGCTGGATTTTTTTGGTGAGTTCTGAAATGTCACGAGTTTTTTCATCGAGCGCCTTCTGGAAAGATTTTTTCTCCTTTTCCTTCCCGTTCTTTCGCTTGAGAGCCTGTTCATGTTGCCTTTGAGGCTTTAAGCGATTTCTCTTGGGCTGTTCTAATTCTCTTCTAAGATTGAGCCATTGAGATGACCGTAGCTCCTTTCCTCTCCGTCCCCTCTGTTGCTGTATGTGGCTGTGGTAGTTTTTGGCTTTTTCCAGGAAGGTTGTCCGGGACTTTAACTCTTTTCCAAGTTTGTTCATCCTCTTAGTAACGCCAGACAGAACCTTATTTTTCCGCTGAATGATTTCGTTGAGACGCATGACTTCTAACTTGAGGTCAGGATTCTCATGTGGAAGTGCAGCAGTGTTTGTATTTTTCTGCACAGGAACTCCATTCAGCTTTGCCGTCTTCTTCTTTCCATCCCGTTTAGCCGGCTCCTCAGCTGTTACTGGCCTGGGTTTCTTGGGCTCCACAAACTCTACAGGAGACGGTCCCTTCCGTTCTTCCAAAACACCAACGTCTCCGAAGGTGATTGGAAAAACAGTTGGGACAGGTTCCTGCACCACTTCTGAAGGACATTCAGAATTGGACTCTGTTGGTGGTTCTTCTGCCACCACACTGAGTGTCTGTTCAGGAACGAGAGGACCTGCTTTCTGCTCTTCAATGGCAGCAGATGTTGGTTCAGCAACTTCTTCTTTAACTTCGTGATCACTGAAGTCATTCAAGGAGGATTTGTCCTGAATCTGGTTCACAGATGGAGAATTGTTCTGGTCTAGACAGTCAGAATTGGACTCTGTTGGTGGTTCTTCTGCCACCACACTGAGTGTCTGTTCAGGAACAATTGGACCTGTTTCCTTCTTGTTTTCACTCTGTTTAGCAGACTTATCTGCTTTTATTGGTGATTTGGATGCACGAGCAGGTGGGTTCATTGTGGACTCTGGTTGGCCGCAGTCTGGGGCGGGCTTTGTTGAAATGGCGGCAGATGTTGGTTCAACAAAGGGGGTCGGTGTTTCAGACATGGTTGTGTCTGGTTTCGGATTTTTTTGGTCCGGTAACGGTTCCCGTGCATAGAGGGGATTTGTTGGTATTTTCCCGCTCCGGTTCAGAACAGGAAAATTGTGCTTGTTTAACTTAGGAGCACGACCTTTTGGTTTCTTTTCAGAACCTCTGGAGTCGTGTCTCCCGAAGTTCACTTTTCCAAAGATTGATTTAACAGGCTTTGAAGTCATGGTGAATTTCTTTTTAATTATTTCAAACTTTGATATCAGTGCTGGTCAGCTTCGTCTTGGTCTTTCTCTTCCTTCTGGGATGAGTGATTTTCCTGAGATGTCGAGCTACGTTTATAGGGTCTGATTGTATTGTGTTGATGACGTGTTTGACGTCATCACAAGGTCTCAGTAAGGGGTGTTGTGATGACGTCATCAGAGTTGCGCCATCATCAAAACATCAAAGAGAGATCTATTGAGATCATTTAAAGTCCCCCTGCAACAATTAAAAAAAAAAAATCTTTAAATGTTCCCAATGGGGTTTTAATTAGGACTGTGACGTTTTTAACAAAATCTGAACCGAGACCGAGGTTTGAAACTATCCGACGTCAGCGACAGTCTACCGCTGTGACAGCTGATGTGAACGCGCCGGAGTGCCGGGACTCTGGAGGATCCGCGGTCATGCAATCCTGCAACAGTGGAGGTCCGGAGAGAGGACCCGCTTCCACCACCGGCCGCATTCCGGAGGAGCTCGAGGAGAAGCTCCGACGCCGGCCGCCGTGGGCAGCACAGATGCTGAGCTGGAGCCCTGGAGGTGTCACGCGCTCTTCAAAGTGGTCGCAGGTGATCAAGAGGAACCGGAGACCTCAAAATGCTCCTTTATCCTCCAATCTGTGTCGCTTAAACGAAGTGAGAAAGCGGCCGGCGAGACTGTCATCGGTTCCGGAGCGTCTGGAGGCGTCAAAACAGTCCGGACGAAGCTGGTGAGTGTGTTCGCCTCGAGGTTTCCCCGGTTCTGGACGCGGATGTGTCGGCGTGAGGTGATCTGTCAAAGGGTCGGTTCCGCAAACTCTCCATTCAGCTCTTTTAAAGTTTCTGCTGAGTAACGAAGTGAGCGCAGATTTGGCGGTATTACGAGCCGCGACAGATCGCCGTGGTTGGACTGAGTTCCTCACATAATGCGGGGACAGTGTCGCTGTCCTGAACACGCTAATGACAGGACGAGTTGCATCATACAACTGCGGCCTGCGGGGAAAGCTCGCCGCAGAGTTGTCGATAAACTCATGGAAAGTTGTGACATTTTGTGTCTTCAAGAGACATTCATCTCTAAACAGGACCTGGGACATTTGAACTCCTTGAACTCTGACTTTATGGTGCTGGGGAGTCTACCACTGACCTCAGCACATCATAGTTAGGGGGAGGATACCAGGGGGTGTGGCTATCTTGTGGAGGAAACATCTTGACCCAATGGTTAAAGTCCTCAGGCTTTGTGAAGACTCAGCCATCAAAGTAGACAAACAAGTAAGGATGATGAAGGGTCTTTCCGTACTGTTCTGCCAACCTGAGCATGGTTTTTGTTGGCGCTGCTATTGTTCAAAGGCTGGAAATCACCAATGAAACTGCATAACGGAGGAAAAATGAGCAGACAGAGTCTCACTTGTCATTTGGCCAGCATCCCACATGCAGGAGCATGAGGTGGCAATTTATTTGGGAGATAGAGAACACCTGCACAAATGTTGCTCCTCCCAAACAGGAAGTGATGTCAGTTCAAAGAACACCAAAGTAAAACTCAACACCCCCACTTGTTCTTGCACTGACAATACAAATAATGACAAACATTCATACAGCACAATGAGTCCATTATCACTTACACTCCACAAATATAATGCAGAAATCTATTGATTTTGACCTTAGTTACCGGCTTGGTGAAAATATCTGCCTCCATGTCAACTGTAGGACAATAATATATGGTTATTTTTCCATCACACAACGCAGATCTTACAAAGTGGTATCTAATGTCAACGTGTTTGCATCTTTGACGTGAAATGGGATTTTTAGCAAGAGCGATTGCACCTTGATTGTCCTCAAAAATAGTCAGGGGCAAATACTTTGATCCAGTGTCCATTCCTGTGAGTAAATTCTTCAGATACAGGCTTTCCTGTGTAGTGACGGCTAAAGCCATGTATTCTGCCTCACAAGTTGATAAAGCAACTGTTGGTTGTTTCTTTGACTTCCAAGAAATAAGAGGTCCAGTTTCAGACAAGCTAAAACAATAACCAGTCATACTTCGCCTGTCATTCTGATCTTCTGCCCAATCTGCATCACAATATGCAACATGTTTTTTTTAAACACATTTCCTGGTTTACAGTACCCTTTAAATATCTCAACACATGCTTTGCAGCTACCCAGTGTTGCTGCTTTAGATCGTTCAAGTACTGAGACAGTTTACTGACAATAAAGCTTAGATCTGGTCTAGTACAAGACATCAAATAGATTAAACTCTCAATTAATACTCTGTACTGCTTTGGGTCAACAGATTCACTTTGATTGTCAAACTTGATTTTATTTTCACATGGAGTTGCTCTTGGCCTGCAAAATGTCATGCCAAACCTTTCCAGAATCTTTAATGTAAACCTTTTCTGGCTCATTTTAATTTTACCATCTTTCTGTGAAAAGTCAATCCCAAGAAAAGTTGAAAGTTTTCCAAGATCTTTCATTTTAAATTTCTTCCCCAACATGTCTTTCACAGTTTTTAGTGTCTGACTTTGACTTGCGCCAATAAGAAGATTGTCAACCCAGATTATCACTTTGTCATTTTCGGTTTGTTTGCTATAAACACAATAATCTGCTGGATTTTGAACAAAATTGTTTTCAATGAGAAAATCATGAAGCATTTTATTCCAGTTTCATCCCGATTGTTTCAGACTGTACAAAGATTTGTTAAGCTTGCAAACTAATTTTTGACCAGTTTCTGATTTGACTTCAAATCCTTCAGGTTGTTCCATATACACTTCACAATCAATTGGTGCATGTAAATATGCAGTCTTGATATCCATCTGATGTAACTCCAAATCATATTGGGCAGCAATCTGCATTAGACAATGAACAGATGTCATATCAGCAGTTGGAGAAAATGTATCTGTGTAATCAATACCTTGGACTTGATTGTAACCTTTAGCGACATATCTGGCTTTATATATGGTTTCAGTAGGACTTTCTTTAATGGTGTATACCCATCTACCCCCCACTGCATGTTTACCTTCAGGTAAAGTCGTAAGCGTAAAGGTTTTGTTCTCTTTTAAAGAATCCAGCTCCTCTTTCATAGCTTTTTCCCATAACTCTGAGTTTGATGAGCTCATGGCCTCCCTCAGTGTCTGTGGTACATCACATGAGACTCTGTAACAATAGTCAGTACTGGTTAGAGTTTGGTCATTATCTTTACAGTTAGCTTCATATCCATAATACTGAGGTGCTCTTCTTTCTCTTTTAGGATATGGTGAACTCGAACCACTCTCATTTTCATCAACATTAGTTTCAGTGTCAGACGGATCTGTTTTTATTTCATGTGTAACTGTTTCTGTCACTACTTCAGGGTTTTGGTTTGTAGCTGTTTTTCTATTCTGAATATGCTCAAACATCTTATCTTCTGTCTGAGTGCAACTTTCATTTCCTCCTTTTTTAACAAATTTGACCAATCTGTTTCTGAAAACTTTCCCCGTTTCAGGAAAGAAAACAAGATAAGCAGGACTGTTTTTGTCGTATCCAACAAAAATCCCCTTTTCACATCGTGAATCCAACTTTTTCTTGTCATACTTGTATGCGTAACAGTCTGATCCAAATATTTGCATTCTTGAAAGATCGGGTTTCTTTCTAGTTAACATGTAATATGGAGTTTGCCCTGTATGTCTGTTGTAACATCTATTGCGTATGATCATAGCAGTCTGAACAGCATATGTCCACAGCTCTTTTGGCGATTTACTCTCCATTAGCATGCATCTCGCCATTTCAAATAAAGTTCTCCAGTTTCTTTCTGCTGTCCCATTTTGATGGGGTGAATACGGTACTGAAGTTTCATGTCTAATTTTACTCAGAAGAGACTCAAACTCATTAGATGTAAACTCTTTTCCATTGTCTGATCTGATGCAATTAATCTTCCCAAACGGTGCAACATCAGCAAAAACTTTTCTGTTCCTTTAACAGTTTCACTTTTAGCTTTTAGGAAATAGGTAAAGACAGCTCTTGAATAATCATCAGTGAAAGCTAATGCATATCTAAATCCATCTTTTGCAGCTGGTTCTATAGGTCCAGCCAAGTCAACATGTACAAGTTCGAGAGCTTTAGTAGCATTTACATCAGCCACTCCATTTCTGCTTTGAGCAAATTGACCCTGTATACACACTTCACATGTCATGTTAGGCTTCTCAGTTTTATCTTTGACTTTCATTCCATCTGTAACACTTTCTAACTTCAGTACATCTTCATAATTACAGTGACCTAGGATTTTATGCCATGTTTGAACATCATAACAAACATTACATTCATCATCTTCATCTGTTAGAGTTCAGGAAAAATAGTCTATCATAACAGTGAATGTCAAAGATTGTTCCATTCTTGTGAATGAGTTTGCTCTGACCTTCTTTGAAGACAATCGTTGCTCCTTGAGCTGTTGCAGCGTTGACTGAGAAGATGTCCTGTGGAAATGATGGGATGTACAGTGCGTCCTTCAGCAGGACGTCCACTGGTCGGCTGTTGCGGTCTCTCAGATGAATTTTCACAGTTCCTCTCTTCTGAGCGATCCCACAAGCTCTCACGCCATCAGCCAGCTCCAGAGTGTGGCTCTGTGGTTGGAAACTTGTGTGGAAGTCTTTGAACTTGCTTAAGTCAGTGATGATGTGTCTTGTTGCTCCAGAGTCGACCATGAGGCCTTTCCTCTTTACTCCACTCATGTGGGCGTCGTCCAGCTGGTCCACCTTAAATACAAATGTATGATCTTCATCCACCGCTGTCTTGACTTTGTCTCGCCGTCGCCGCCTGCTGTTCTCATCTCTGTGTGTGGGACTCTTGCATAAGCTGCACCACTGTTTCTGTTCTCGGCCTTCATTGGGGTTGGAGGTGCACTCTTGGGCTTTGTGGCCTTTCTGGTTGCAGTTGTAACATGTGAGTTTTGTGGTCCATGTTCGTCTTCCTCTCACTTTCGTCCCACTGTCATCAACAACACCAGCAGCAGCAAACTTTTCTGTGCTTTCAAAGCTCCTCAACTTGGTTTTGAACTCAGCAAAGGTCAACTTCTCATCACTTTGCGTCACATAAACAGAGAATGGCTTGAATGTGTCAGGCAGGCCCTTCAGAACCATTGCAGTCAGCAGGCCATCACTGAGAGTTTCTCCTGCATTTCTCAGGGCTGTGATTGCAGTCTCTGCCAGGATTATATAGTCTGTAACAGTCTCATTCACATTTTTCTGTAGAGATGTCAGCTCTGTGTACAAACTTATCACCGTTGGTTTTCCTTTACCAGCATAGTGTTCTCTCAGGATTTGCATTGCTTTTCTGCCATCATCTGCTGCATCTCTCATCACCAGAGACAGACTCTTGTCATCCAACAGCTGAATCAGTTCTGCATAAGCTTCTTCATTTTTCTTGGCATCCTCTTCTGCTCCTTCATCTTCCTCATCAGGTGGGTCACCAACTTTGACACTCTTCAGGTCAAGCAGTCTCAGGTGTGCCAGGAACTTTGTTTCCCATAGCTCTTAGTTCTTTTCATCTCCGTCATAGCACAAACGGTTCCATCGGCTTCCAAACTCTTTTCTGGGCCCATAACCTGTTGGCGCTGCCATTGTTCAAGGCTGGAAATACCAATGAAACTGATAACCAGATGAAAATGAGCAGACAGAGTCTCACTTGTCATTTGGCCAGCATCCCACATGCAGGAGCATGAGGTGGCAATTTATTTGTGAGATAGAGAACACCTGCACAAATGTTGCTCCTCCCAAACAGGAAGTGATGTCAGTTCAAAGAACACCGAAGTAAAACTCAACAGTTTTGTTTATTGACTTGTGAAGCAAAGCCGCTGTAAATACCAGTCTGCCGTGGAAGGTAAACAAGCACACAAAAAGCTGCTGGGGCCCGTTTCAAGAAGCAGGTTCAACAAATTTAGAGTTGAAACCTGAACTTAGAGTCACTGGACTCAAAATTCGCGAACTTAGAGTTTTCGGTTTCAGAACAGCTGAAAATGTTTGATTCAATCAACTTGAAGTTGTTGGAACCAGAATCAGGTGCGAGCGTCGCGAGCATTAAAAGCCCTGATCAATGGAGCAAAGACAGCACGATTCACCATGGCAACGGGAACAAACATCCGAGTTTTGTAGGCTCCTTCCGGCAACAGAAACTGATAAGTTCCTAAAGCATATGAGACTACAAGAACATTTTCAGCAAGATAATAAACCCAGCTGCAGCGGTAAAACAGAGAGAAAACATCTGCAGAGTTAATGCATACGTCTACATTTGAATCATTTCAAATAACGAATAAATAATATCAGGAAGGTTATTTTGTCAATTGCTAAGTAAGGAATGGTTCTTGATCTGTTAATAATTTAACCAGTCATCTCCGTAATCGCATGGATGACCATTTTCCTCAACCCCCCCACCCCCCACCCCCCACCACCACATACACACACAAATATCACTGCACGCTAAAAAGAAACACTGTAGCTGCCTGAGATATGTTAAAAATAAGTTTTTATTTAAAATTAATTCTCAAGACTTAAAAAATTTTAGGTGAAAAGTATTTTCTTTATTACATAAACACGATGTCCCGAGGCCCGGAGTTGAACTTGAGATGTCAGAAGTGGAGGCAGCGTTGCTGACAACCGAGCCAATGCTTAATTTATGTACAATTTTGTATACGAGTTCAAGCCCCCTACCGGTTTTTGAGATTTAATGATTTCCATTGTTAAGGGTTTCAAATGATGAAAATAAAACTCATTATTAATAGCAAATCCCTGGAATAACTCACTATTTATGATGTCGCTCAAATAAAAATGAATGAATCGGAGACTCGTGTCCTCAAATCCTCTCCAGACATAAATAACATTTCCTTTGGATTAATCCAGCCTCCTCTCTACATGATCCTCTATGATTGGACATGTCATTTTGGTTTCTGCTGGTGGAAACGTGACGTCTCTAATGTGAATGTTCTCTAAATGTTAATGAAGAACTCAGAGTTGAACATCTTTCACTTTAAAAAGGGGCGGAGACCGCAGAGAACTCTAAGTTTCCTGAGGAAAACCTGCTCCAGACCAGGTTTCGTTCACAGACTCAATTGCCACAGTGATTGATTCTGAGTTCAGCTTAACCCGCTTCTCTGAAACAGGCTTGGTTTCAATCCCACTTTCACGGTTTGATCTTTCTGAAACTGTAAACTCAGAGAGTTCTGCAAATTTGAGTTCGCGAACTCAGAGTTCAGCAAACCGCTCCTCTTCAAGCCCCTGTTGAGTCTCACCACCCCACCGACGAGCCAGTACCCACCCCCACCACACATATAACACAAATATCAACAGACGCTCAAAGTAACACTGATCTTTCCTTTATCTATTTTCAAAACGTTCCCAGTGCTCTTTTGATTAAAACTCTGCTGTTTTACACAAAATGATCAACCTGTGTTGTTTTCTAGGACAGTTTCTGCAGAGCAGCAGGAGTTCATTAGGAATTTGTCTGTAAGTTGTAGGCGAGACTGTTGTCGTGGAGTAGACCCGTCCTCACTACCCATCATCCATCTATTTGCACGTAATCCCACTAGTTTACAGCCCCACACAACTCCAACCTAATATTACTGGTGCAACAAAAATGGCAAACAAAACCAGCAGATTCCAGCTCAGACAAAAAAAAAACCAAAAACAACAAAGACATTCAGAGGATACATCAGAATGGAGCAGAGCAAAGAGCTTATGGAATCAGGGTCAGACAGGCAGAGGTCATCCAAGAAGAGAATAGAGTTGTCTGGGTCCAGGCGAGGGTCAGGGCATGCAGCAAGAAAACAGATGAAACTGGATCAGAAACAGAGGATCAGGTCCAGAATGAAACGCTCGGTAATGCAGGGAGTGCGGCACAAAACAACATTTTGCACAGAGTGAGGCTCTGTGTACTGCTTAAGAAGCAGCTGGGTGATGGTCAGATTAGAGTCAGATGAGTTAGAACTCAGGAGAATGCTCCCAAAGGGGAGACAGACCTCTGACTCCTGACATATACATATAAAAATACATATATGTACACATACATCTCACACACCCCCTCTGCATTAATCCGGACTTGGGACCGGCACGAGAGAACACTGGATTGTATTCCCTTGTGGTTGCATTACGTGTATTAATGAATGAATGAAATAATTTGTTAATTATTGGATTCATTCAGTCCCCCACTTTTCACTTTATTTTTTTACTTCTAGCCATTCTTAGATCAATCTAATTTCATCCATTCTAACCACTCACCTATCCATCCTGTTCATTCACTCATTCATGTTATTGTACCAGATAAATATATAAGTAAATATTCACATATCTAAATTAGTTTTTGCTCTCACACACCCCCTCTGCATTAATCCGGACTTGGGACCGGCACAAGAGAACACTGGATTGTGTTCCCTTGAGGTTGCATTACACACTCACTCACCCATTCACTCACACATTCACTCACACATTCACTCACACACATACATACATATATTCAATCAACAAAACTACATCACCTTTTTTTTTTTTTTTAATTTTAACTTGTGTCTACTTAAAGTTTTTTTTTTTTTTTTTTTTTTTTTTTTGTTCATTTTTTTTTTTTTTAAACTGGTGTTTGCCTACATTTTATATAGCATAAAAAGAGACACCAGTAAAATTAAGAATAAAAAAGATAAATTTCACTAAATCAAAAGAGTGATGACATGAAATAAAACACATTTCCTAAAAGTTCCTACATTTCAGCTAAAAGTAACATTCAAAGGAGGTCTTTAACCTTTTCTTTAAAGATCTCATCCTTGGTGGCGAGGATTCCTCACTCACTCACATATATTAAAAACTACATAAAAAAAGAACTCTCAGTTTGGTCTACTTAATTTTTTTTTTTTAACTGGTGTTTGCCTACATTTTATGTAGCATAAAAGGAGACACCAGTAAAATAAAGAATAAAAAAAGATAAATTTAACTAAACTAACAACTTATAAAATAAAGTTCCTACATTTCAGCTAAAAGTCACTTTTAAAGGAGGTCTTTCCTTTAAAGACCTCATCCCTGGTGGTCAGGACTCCTAATCTTTTTTGCTAGATCTTCTGAAAAAACTCAGAAAACCACTGCGTGATTTTTTCTTGGTCTTTTCTTTCAGATCGTCCACCTGCTCTTGGAGCTGTTTCAGCCTTTTGGTGAAGCGTTTTTGGCAGCGGTTGAGTTTGTCCTCCTTTCTCTTGACATCCTCTTCTAGTTGAGAGATTTCTTGAGAAAGGGAGGACTTCTCTTCGTCCCACTTCTGTTTGTCCTCTGCATGCTGTTTGTTAGTCTCCATTAAGGCATGTTGAATCTTGGCTGATTCCATCTGATGCTCTTTTTGGAGCCTGTCTTTCACGGTTTCAAACAGCTGCATTTGGTTGTGCAGATCGGTCTGTGTTTGGACCAACGCAACTTTTAATTTTGTGGACTCTTCCATGTGCTGGGTTACGCAGTTGTTGGCTTCTTTGGTCTTTTCTTTTTTCCTTATAAAGACATTTTTCCAGGTGCTTAGCTTGAAGGATGAGCTGTGGATCTATCCGATTATTGTCTTTTAGGTACGTCATCTTCTCATGGAGGCGGTGAAGAGCTTTTTTGTACTCCTGCTCAGGCTTGCAGACGTGGTTGTCCTTTTCCTGGACAAGCTGTTTCAGCTGAGAGATTTCCTGGAGAAAGGAGCTCTTTTCTTTCTGCCATTGCAGTTTTTGCTCTTCCTCGTTTGCTCTTGTTTTTAAGATCTCCTCCTGATTTTCTTCCAGCTGCTGGATTTTTTTGGTGAGTTCCGAAATGTCACGAGTTTTTTCATCGAGCGCCTTCTGGAAAGATTTTTTCTCCTTTTCCTTGAGAGCCCGTTCAGCTTTAAGCGTCTGTTTGAGCTGTTCTATGTTGGCCTTTGAAGACGTGGTTTCTCTCAGGTGTTCCTCTTCCTTCTCCTTCAATAACGCCTGAGATTGAGCCAACGCAGCTTCAGTTTCCGTCTCCGTCCTCTGTTGCTGTATGTGGCTGTGGTAGTTTTTGGCTTTTTCCAGGAAGGTTGTCCGGGACTTTAACTCTTTTCCAAGTTTGTTCATCCTCTTAGTAACGCCAGACAGAACCTTATTTTTCCGCTGAATGATTTCTTTGAGATGCATGACTTCTAACTTGAGGTCAGGATTCTCATGTGGAAGTGCAGCAGTGTTTGTATTTTTCTGCACAGGAACTCCATTCAGCTTTGCTGTCTTCTTCTTTCCATCCCGTTTAGCCGGCTCCTCAGCTGTTACTGGCCTGGGTTTCTTGGGCTCCACAAACTCTACAGGAGACGGTCCCTTCCGTTCTTCCAAAACACCAACGTCTCCGAAGGTGATTGGAAAAACAGTTGGGACAGGTTCCTGAACCACTTCTGAAGGACATTCAGAATTGGACTCTGTTGGTGGTTCTTCTGCCACCACACTGAGTGTCTGTTCAGGAACGAGAGGACCTGCTTTCTGCTCTTCAATGGCAGCAGATGTTGGTTCAGCAACTTCTTCTTTAACTTCGTGATCACTGAAGTCATTCAAGGAGGATTTGTCCTGAATCTGGTTCACAGATGGAGAATTGTTCTGGTCTAGACAGTCAGAATTGGACTCTGTTGGTGGTTCTTCTGCCACCACACTGAGTGTCTGTTCAGGAACAATTGGACCTGTTTCCTTCTCGTTTTCACTCTGTTTAGCAGACTTATCTGCTTTTATTGGTGATTTGGATGCACGAGCAGGTGGGTTCATTGTAGACTCTGGTTGGCCGCAGTCTGGGGCGGGCTTTGTTGAAATGGCGGCAGATGTTGGTTCAACAAAGGGGGTCGGTGTTTCAGACTTGTTTTTGTCTGGTTTCGGAGTCTTTTGGTCCGGTAACGGTTCCCGTGCATAGAGGGGATTTGTTGGTATTTTCCCGCTCCGGTTCAGAACAGGAAAATTGTGCTTGTTTAACTTAGGAGCACGACCTTTTGGTTTCTTTTCAGAACCTCTGGAGTCGTGTCTCCCGAAGTTCACTTTTCCAAAGAGTGATTTAACAGGCTTTGAAGTCATGGTGAATTTCTTTTTAATTATTTCAAACTTTGAAATCGGTGGAACTTTGTGCTGGTCAGCTTAGTCTTGGTCTTTCTCTTCCTTCTCGGATGAGTGATTTTCCTGAGATGTCGAGCTACGTTTATAGGGTCTGATTGTATTGTAGGTATTGTGTTGATGACATCATTTGAGGTCATCACAAGGCGCTCAGTAGTAATTATTACGTCATCAGAGTTGTGATGTCATCAAAAGTGGCCACTGTGATGTAATCTATTGAGATCATTTAAAATCCCCCTATGACAATTTTTAAAAATTTCTTTAAATGTTCCCAGTGGGATTTTAATTAAGACTGTGATTTTTTTAACAAAAATTCAACATCCTAAATGTCTTAAAAAGTAATTTCTCCTGTTAATCTGAAGCCTTCCTTTCAAAAAAAAAAGTCCCCCGTGTGGGCGTGGCTTAGGGTGCTGAGCTCTAGCCCCGCCCCTTTTCCCCCCAGACATGCTGCTTGCAGCAGCTAGTGCTGCTGTTCATAACTGATTTCTAGCATCTCGTTCTAGCACGCCGCGGCCACCGGCTGCTAGTTCTACACCCAGCCCAGTGGTGTAGTGGTTTACACCCTTTCTTCACAGTGAGAAGGCTCTGGTTCAATTCCCGCTTGGGATGTTTCTATGTAGAGTTTGCATGTTCTTCTCTTCCATGCTGGATTTTTCTCCAGGTTCTTTAGCTTCTTTCCACAGTCCAAAAATGGATTAAATGAATGAAATTCTTTATTCCAATTAATCAGGTAATAATACATGAAATAACATCACATAATAGATCACAAGTAGATCGCTTGAAAGGAAGTGGAAGGAAGCGAACTTATATAATCCCACTCCGGCTTGACCATACCATTTTCTCTACATGAGTTATCCATATCCGCTCCAGGACTTAATATCTAATATTTTTATACCCTACAATCATAGAGGTTTGGAGAATGGGTTCATGATCAGAAGCTTATTGGTCAAATACATGTAACTATAGACCCACTCCAATGAAAATTGTGTTTTTAACATGTTTCTGTGGCATTTTTCTCATGATGGAGGACATAAATAAGCATAATAACATAATAATTAAAATTACATTTCTAAGTATTTCCTTATTAAAATTGTAGTGAATCAGGAACCAATTAAAAAATGCAGTTTGAAAAAGCTCGTAGTGCCATAAATTCTACCATCGGTGAGCCACAAGCTCCATTGCAGACGAATAGACCAATGAACGTCTTTGTTTTCCTCGACTGAAGTGGAATCCGTACGACTGGATAGCTCTGATAGTGCTCACCATTTTTGATGGAACTGTAAGCAACAGGAAGAGAGTGTAAACAAAGATGATGGGGAATGAGGGCAGGCTTACTTCGTGCCAACAGTTCCACCCACAACACAGAGGTGAATTTCTGATGAACTCCTGCAGAAAATATGTCCTAAATAATGACAGTATTTTTGGTTTTGTGCTCAACAAGATCAGAAGAACTTTGACCATATCTCAAAAGATGATCAAAGAAGGACTTTAAAGTGAACTTTAGTCTATATTTATACATTTTTCTATGACAAAAAGTTTGATACCATCTGAAGATGTTCCAGTAACTTTAGTAAAGTTTGATTGTTTCAAAAAAGTGTTACAAGAAGAAACAGCACAATGAGTTTAATGCAACTCTGGCCTTCTGACTGTCATCTGTAGGACTCAAACAAAAACTTAACAGTAGCTTAAAATTGATATTTTTTGACAATCTCTTATTTTCTAGTGTTTTGTATCAAAAGGAACATCTTTTAAGTGACTACTAGAAACAAAAACTTCAGTATGAACAGTGTGTCTCTCTTTATAGGCCATCTTTAATTTTAATAAGTTTATTTTAGTGAGCATTTCTATTATTTAGGGGTTTGATTTCCATTATTATCTTTGCTCCCATTCACATTGTGTTGCATATGATTGGTTAATGCCACTGTACTGCAGAAGCAGGCCTGTGAGTAGGCCTTGTTGTCAGGATAATAATAAATTGTAAATTTATTATTATCAAGATAACATTAAATGTACTATTTATTGTTATGGCGATAACAATATTTTAAACATTTCTGATAAATATCAATAAATCAATCAATCAATCAATAAATCAAAAATGTATCGTTATCGTGATAACAATACATCACAAATACATTGTAATCGCTTGTCAGTGTGTGTAATATAGCAAAAGACAGCGTAAACTATGAAAAACGGTTACTATAAACGTTTTCTTACATGCTAGAACAATCTCAGGTAATGAAGTATTTAACAAATCGAAAAAAGACTGTTACACCTTTGACCTACTGAACCCCTTCATGTTGTTGACCTATCAAATGGAGCCTTTTATGTTAGAATCCCTCCTCCTATGTAGATGAGGATCATTTGGAGTATAATTTAAGTGACTCTCATGTAAACAAAACAGTTGTAGAGAAATGGAAATTTCTCACCGGGCGTGTTTAGCCCAGAGTTTTCACACTGCACAAGCAGGAAGGGGCTTCTTCTTTTTTATTTTTCTACAGTCTTTCTACAGCCTCCATGATCAGTTTTTAAATGGTTGGTACTTCTGTGAATTATCTCGTATCCAAAAGTCACTACCAAATCTGATTCCCTGATTGGTCAAATATTGACCTGGTTTAATTATTAACATGCAATCAAAGGGATTTTGTATGTAGCGCCCTAAAACCGTCGTAGAAATTTGCGTTGGTATGCAGGAATTTAGAACCTCGAAATGCTCGTTTACATCAACTTTTGTACTGGAATTGGTCACTCGGTGTAAAAGTAGCTTTAGTTGTTTTTGTTTTGCAATTCATTCATGTATCATAAGTCATATTGATATCGCAGTATAGATCACTAATATTGAGCATTGCACGTTTACCTCATATCGTCCAGCCCTACATGTGAGTGTTTTTTCCAAACTGTCCTGTCCTTACAGTACAGACACCAGCATCTCAACTATTTCTTTTTCTACTTTTTGTGGCACTAAATATTACTGCAGTGGTCCAGATTTTAGTCACAATTTTAGCTTTAGCTATAATGGGTAAAAGGTTTTGGATTCATTGTTGCAAAGAACAATGCTGCCAATGGGTTTGCCTGCAGTTCATATGGTCCAACATATCCTGAAAGAGAGATTTTCTTGGTTTGAATGCAGAGGGATTTCCAAGTATATCTACAAACAAATAACGACACAACTTATACGTCTCAAACCTGTTTCTATCAGACAGTCAGCGGTCCCACAGCCCATCCCCCCTGTGGTTGGAACAGGGCTTACATTCACAAGTTCACCTGGAAAAGTTGGTGATCTTTGTCCAGGGTTACAACCACCCATCTCTGAATTCCTTGTTTAAGTGTTTTTCCAGATGTTTGCTGCTCTAAGTCTCTTTATAGCTCTTCTTTTTTTGTGTTCTCTCAGACATCTAATGATTTATCACAAATATGCTTTTATGTTGCAAATTTTTAAAATTTAAAAACATTTAAAAACCCTAACCTTTGACCCTTTATCCCTCCTCTTTCTTCACCTCTGCTCACTCTAACCTCACTAATACCTCTCATGTACGTACAAATACTTTTTCTTGCTGTTGGATGCACAGTTTTGCATGTTCTCCTTGTGCATGTGTGGTTTTTTTCCGGCTCCCTCTCACAGTCCAAAAACATGGCAGGTCCTTGTGAAAAGAAGTTAAAAATATGTTGGTTTTTTCAATTGTTAATGGGATGTTTCCCTTCAAAAATAAGTTCAGAAGAAAAACGTTTCTCTTGTGAATTCTTCATAAATCTAAAAAGGTGATTGATTGATCTGAAGGCGGGGCTCAATGCTAGCACACTACGGTTGGCAGAGGTGTGAAATGTCAAAGTGGTGCAAATCTCCTGAATCTGGCTCCAGGCTTTTTTCCTTCACAGCTCTATTGTGAAAGACTTTGTCTCATGGAATTCTGTCAGGACACAAAAAAACACTTTTATAAATTTCTCCTCCAAGAGCAGTTTTCAAACGGTTAGCACTTCAGTGAATTCAAAGGGACGCCATATACGTCAATACCAAATTTGAGTCCACGATTGGTCAAAGTTCAACTGGTTTATCTTTTTTTTTTTTTTAATAACTTTATTTTATTCATTTTTAGGTTTTACAACAACAGAAACTATTGTACAGACAAGAAAAACAATTGAAAAAGAAAAGGAGAACAAAACAAACAGAGAAAAAAAAGAAATTCTATATATGGTTTATCTTTTAACGTGTGTTCAGTGGCTGCGCAATTTTTATTTAGTGTAACGAGCTGGATGGAATACACATTAAGGTTTAACTTAGTTCACCTTTTACTCGATACATGTCAACATGTCAACTTACAATTTTGTAATTCCCCAAAATAAAATAAAATAAAATAAAATAAAATAACAGACAGACAGATCTTAACAGTTTTAAATGTTATTTAAAAACACACCTTTTTAGAATGGCTTTTAATGCTCAGTAGTTGGTGGCATTTTATTTTATTCTATTTTTAGTTGTTTTATTGTATTCGTATTGATCTTTTATGTATTTTACTACAGACTGCTTTTGTAATTTTATGCTGTATTTTTGTTTTTAATTTGTCTAATTTTTTAAACTCTCCTTTTATTGTGAAGCATTTTGGCATGCTATAAGCAGTTGTAAAGTGCTAAAGAAATAAAGTTCATTCATTCATTCATTCATTCATAAAATAAAATAAAATAAAATAAAATAAAATAAAATAAAATAAAATAAAATAAAATAAAATAAAATAAAATAAAATAAAATTAAATAAAATTAAAATTAAAATTTATAGTCTCTCTCTCAGTGTTCAAACAAAAATGTCAATGTCCAAGAAAATATAAATCTTGGAAATAAAGGAAACATGAGTCCAAAAAAAAAATGGAACGATCTCACTAAAATGGATGTGGCTGTGGTTTCCTCCCTTAATCCAGCCCCAAACTTTTCTCCTTTTATTTCTTTTGCTGGTGACTCCACCCACTTCCTCAAAAATTCCCATAATCCAACACCAAACTCTACGCAAAATTTGTATAGACAAAAAAATGTAATTGAAGAAGTATTTTTCAAACCAGTTTGGACTTCATTCATATCAGTGTTCTATTTATTATTTATCTAAATATTTTTTCCTTTGTGGCAATGCTGCAGTGAGCCCGAAAATGAACTTAAAAAATTGAACGCGACACATGTTTACATAGACTTTTCATTGGAACTGTTCGCTTGAACGCGTTTTGCTTAGGTCTGTGTGAACGTAGGATTATAAAAACAGAAAAAAAATCAGTTTTTTGTCTTGGAGCCCAACTTCTTTGAAAGCATTTTCTAGAACCTTGAGTCCAAGATGGATGGAGCACCGATGTTCTTTAAAAGTGTGTTGTTGTGAGTTTAAACATATTTAATTTAATCTAAATGTTTTAAAAGGATATATACAAAAGTAATTTATGATAACAGGTAAAACAAAAAGAAGTCAGTTTACTTCACTTGTCAAAGGTTTGCAGTTGAACTTTAATCATGAGAGGTCAACATTTCCAGGCCGTGGGATGGCTTTAGTGAAACAGGATACAAGTTTATTGAGTTGCAGCTCCTCCTTAAAACAACAGCACCATTGATTGACTTAAAAGTCCTCTTAGAGCCCTGGTAATTGGTGATGAAATCAGACCTGTGGCTGTTTTGATAGCCGGATAGTCTCTCCCGGCACTAACGCTCCTCCGAGATGCTGAAGGACAGGAAGGAGGCGCATTAGGAGCCGAAAGTCATAAAAAGTAATGGCAGCGTGTGCTGCCGCTGCAGCTCCGTGTGCCTCCAGGCCATTATTTCAGGGCGGAGTAGAAATGGTCAGTCTTTCTACAAAGATCCTAATGGTTATGGAGGAAAATGATGGCCTCAATGACGCTCTTTCCACCGTACAGCTAATGGTGGTCACACGCCATGTAGGACGGGAGAGGGCGAGCTGCTAATAGCGTGGAAAGGACGGGGGGCGGGGTTAGGGGCAGACAGAGCGAGGGGGTCACATTAAAAAGATTAGACACGGGGGGTCAAGACTGTATCTCTGAGCTGCAGTGAAAGACGAGCGGTCGGAAAGATCAAGACGGAGACGGCGGTGTAAACTGAGCGGCGAGGAAGGGTTAAGATGGCAGGCCGGCTCTGCTCTGCTCTCTTTCTCCCCGGGGGGTAGATGAGGGATAAGAATGCCAATCATTCGGTGGAGGGGAGTATATTTATCCAACCCTCCACCCCGACACTCCCAACTGAAAAGTCTGCTGCTTGATTTCTGCTCTGATCAGGTCTGTCCTTCACATTGAGGTGGAGCTTGTCGTTCAAACTTTAGTTAAAATCCTTTTGTAAATCTGACTCGGCTAAAAACAGCATAATTAAAATGATTTAAAAGTGATTCAAAAGTTGAACTTAAATGTCCTGATAAAGGTCCTTATGTGACATCTTGACATATGATTCACCAAAATGGTTTTTACATTCATACAGTTACATCACAGAGTTCTTTATGGATCAAGTCAATCATTGAAAAATCTGTACTTTTATGCAAGTTTGATTGATTTTAGAAACTCCAGCTTCATTTTGAAGACACTGATTTGTTTGGAATGTTGCTCCAAGAGCTCCAAAAGCTTGTTGTCTTCTTACAAGCATCAAGAGCTTTCAAATGACAAAGATGTAGTTTAAAGACTCATTATTTATTTAGAATAGTAAATATTTAAAGTTCTATTCCAATCATATTTTGATATATTGTAAAATTGTTCCCAGTGTTTTTTTTAATTATTATTATTTTAATTATGTCATTTTTAGCCAAAATGTAAAACTCTATAAAGCAGGAGTTCATTAGAAACTCCCCTTTGATTTGTGGGTGGGACTGTTCGTGAAAGTAAGCCTTCACTCATTTCCCATCATCCCTTTGTTTACAGTATTCCCACTATCTTACAGCCCATCACACCCCCAAGCTAAACATAATCGGTGCAACAAAAATGAAGTGGAGCAGGGAGTTTGTGATCTACTGATCTGACGTTCTAACTAGAGCTGGACGATATGGAATTTTTCACGTCACGATTTTTTTTTTTTCATATCGTGCAATAACGATATATATCATGATATACATCAAATAACTGTATTCGTCAAATTTAAACGCTCTAATCAATTCTCCGTTTGGAGGAATAAACGAAGGGAAAGGGAGAAGAGATTAATTCAGATTTTGATTTCCTTATTGAATATTGATAAGAAATGCACAACTTTTTTTTCCCTATACAATCACGATACGCTTGACCTTTTTAAAATACTTCAAGGGATCTCATAGTTATAAAATCTGTATATCTGAAAACATTGAGACTATTTACTGATTATTAGACATCACAGTAAATCATCAGTTTTCCAGTTTACCAATATAATCACCGGTCTCTAATAATTATATTCAAAATAGACTGTCACATATCATTGTTAACTCAAAGGTTTTTTAAAACCATGTGTGGTCCTGCATTTGTAATCAATGTTAAAACATGACGGAACACTGAATTCTGGGTAAGTGTTACCATTAATGTTTCCAACATAGTTTCCAATAAAACTGCAGAAAAAGAGCCTTCAGCTACACCAGGTTACCCGATGTGCTGCATTTATGGACTAAACCTGTGTGGGAAATTCTAAACCAAATTTTAATGGGTGCATAAAATGTTTATTAGAAGTGCGAAGCCTGCTCAGAAGTTGCTCCTGGGTCAGACGTGACCCATAGGGCATCTTTTCAGAGAGTCATTCTCTGCAGTAAGCAGGAGGTTGGTGCTTAGCAGACTTATCAGCGCGGGACAGAAGAGACTCACTCAGGATCTCCACTTCAGCAACAACTGTTCCAGTGGTGTGTTCAATGAGGCGGCCCGCGGTTCACAAACCACAGCTAATTACTGCAGTCTGCTCTCTAACAGTGATGTAACCCAGCTACATGCTGCTCGTGTTAACCCTTTAACACCTGAGGCATCGTCGCTGACGCTTAAACACAAATGTTTAACATACTGTAACTTTAAACCTTAAAGTAAATCAAAGAACATAAACACCAGAGCTCCAGTGTTTAAAGGGTTAACTCTAGGTTTTGAGAAAAAAAAGATCATTTCAAACACTCCTCCCTTTGAGGTGGGCGTTTTGTCTGTCTATCATAACAGCAGATTTGTCCCCCTTTTTGGGCGCAGAAGTTCAACCGGGGGGGTCTTGGCTGGGAGTTGATCCGAGGTCAACCACAAAGTTGAGAAAGTTGGCTAAACGTGTGAAAGGGGTTGCAAAATCTTGATGGGGATTTTCACGTGTTCCCTGGAGACAGACCGGGTTTGGGTTCATGTAAACGTGCTGAAGGCGGGGCTTTGGGGGAGCGTGGGCGTAGTTTAATGCAGAGCAGCAGCTGAAGTTCTGTTTTGGCCCGGCTTTATGTGCCTGATCAGAACTCTGATGCCTTTTCCACTCAAAATTGTTGCTTATTATTCGTCTGAATGTTTTATTTATTCAGAAACGACAAGGAAATCGAAGGTACTAAAACAATTGCTGCCTTTAAAAGTGTTATTATTAAGAGGGAGATGTTAAGCAAATATTAGAGATAAAATGTGGGAAAATAATTTAATAAAAGTTATTTACTTAATACCGCAGACTTAGTGTTGGTAAATAGAATAAATGAGGGTTTCTGTAGAGAACAGTTTATATAAATATGTTTGTATTTTTGTTTATATGTCCTTAATATTTACATAAAAGATCATTTTCCTTGTTTGAAATTTTTTATTTAATTTTGTGGCAGATAATATATGTCTCTCTTCTTTCTGCTCCTTTTCATTTATTACCTTTTTTATGCTTATTTAGTATTATTTCGATATGAATTGTTACTACTTTAATTAGAATTTATATATTTAAATGTTTGTGACATCATTCCTCACTCATGCACTTTAATATTGTGATAGAGGACGTAGATAAAACAAATTAAGAATACACTGTAAAAAATGAAACATTGGATCAAACTGTAATTTGTTACATTTAACAATATTAGTTTTTATCTCAATAAATGTTTAAGTTGAGTAGATCCTGAACTCAAAATTTTAATTTGATAAAAACAAATAATTTTAAATGTAACAAATTACAGAAATATCGTAAAATTGATCCAATGTCTCATTTTTTACAGTGTAGAATAGGTTTTTGTTGTCTTTGTCACAAGTAAAATAAAAATGCTTCCTGGTCTGTGCAATGCTCACACCTAAAACAAACCATGGTAAAAATCCTAAAACTAAAACAAAAAACCATAAAACTACATATTTATCCAGTAACTTAAAACAGTAAATAAAACTAAATGTTGCTAAATAAAAGTGAATTTGTGGTTTAAAAAATAGGGTACCCAATTATTATTATTATGTGTTAAAATTGTTAAAACTGGAAAAAATAATCATAAATATAAAGAAAATATCCACTGTTGCTCATCATTAAGCAGTCTAATAGAAAAGTTCCGGATCTAAAGTGTCCTGGTGATGTTTACAGCAGTTGGATCAAAGCTGTTCCTTTTGTCCTCACGTTACTCCACCTGTCTGAACAGCAGATCAAACAGGGAGTGGAGTTTAAAATTTCATTTCTGAATATTTCTTTATTCAAATTGCTGTGAAGCACAACTGCCTCGATTAGATAACTCCAGTATTTTTTGTTGTACTAGTAATGTTAGATTAAGGCGTGAGGGGCTGTAAGCTCGCTGGAGAACAAATGGGTGTGACAGGAAATGGGGGCGGGCTTACTCCCCACCAGCAGTCGATCAAAGTGGGACTTTTAGCTGATATGTAGCTTTCCAGAAGTAAATAATTGTTTATTTGCTTTTGACCCCGACCTTTGTGTCAGATTAACGAGCTGAGAAGATCTGTTAAAGACGCTATTGTGGCCTGATATGGACTGAAATGTGTGAGTGAAAGAAAATTCCTGCTCCCACTACAAAACAAACACATCCTGCTAACATCCTCTGCATACAAAGACTTGTCTGACAATTTAGGAATTACTTCTCTCAAGGAATTCCCAGAGTTCCTGTTTGTGAAGCAGCTTTTGACCCAGACTGCCTCCCAAAGGCTCGCTGACTTTTGTCACCACTTTTACCGTTTTTGGACATCACTTTCTGCGGAAAACTGTTGGTTGTGTGTTTTTTAATTGTTGTATGAATACTTTAGTCAAATCTCTTCCTAATAAAGGGAAAAGGCACAAAAAAACTTCAGCGATCTTCATGGTCATGCTGAACTTTGTAGTTAGTTTTCCCCGAGTTAAAGCTAGAATGTCAACAGTCTGCATTGAGTTTTCATGACTCAACCTAAAGCTCAAACACACATTTCCAAACAAACTCTCCCCCAGGAACTCTGTTTGTATTTACTGCCTGTAGGGCTGGGTAAATACAGTGTTTAAGTCACATTTATTCTAGAGTAAATATAATTACATGTTTGTTAGCAAGGTTAAAAAAAAGGAATTGTCATAAAAACTTTAAAGAAAATTCTAAAAGAGACATGATGCTTTCAATAAAACATATCATCTGACAATATGAGGGGTCTGACTTCCAACAGGGAGTTATTACAACAGGTTGATCTCATGCATCAAACCTAATATGTGGTGACCAGCTCTTTATTGGGGGAGTTGAGAAAATGTGGCTAATAAAGTTGCATAAAGAGTGGATTCACATTTATTAAGATCCACTTCAATGAAAATCGTTATTTTGGTGTTTTTAACATTTTCTTGTGTCGTTTTTGGTTCAATGGAGGACATATTTAAAATAATTTAGGATAAAAACTGTTTCTGAGTATTTCTTTATGCAATTTGCATTGGATCAACAACAGTGTCACTTTTTAAAAGCATATATTTGTGACGCAGCAACTGACAAGAGCGAGAAAAAAGCCTCACTGCTCCGCTACAATTCTGAAGCTAATGTTAGCTTGGTGTTGTGAGGAGCTATGAGCTAGTGGGTGAGAGGGTAAACAAGGAGCTGATAGTTAAATTAGCGTAGCCAACTTCCGTTCCGCCCACAACCAAGATGAACAGTTCTAGTGAGCTCTACAAAAATGACACAGGATTTAACATTTTCTTTTTGTGTTTCACTCATAGCGAAGCCGGTTAGAATAATATTCAGACAAACTGTGCATTTTGTGGCATGGATTTGCCTCTTTCAGAAAACCACATTAGACTGAAAAATCCAAAATGGCGTCTATTTGTGAAGATAGTGGCTGTTTAAGTCAGTTGTTACAAAAATATCCATTTGCAGCAGTCTCAACGACATGAACTGTCAACGCAAAAAATGATGCCTTTAAACCAGGGGTGGGCAAACTACGGCCCGGGGGCCACATGCGGCCCCTTAAGATACTTAATCTGGCCCTCCGAATTAAAATACATTGAATCAAAAATCCTAATTATTGTCTTATTTTCATTGTATTTCTGGTTTCTTCTCATGAATGGTGTTGTTTCTCTGGCGTTCGTGTGTGTTTTTCTGAGTCAGAAGGTGATTTTTCGGATTTCTTTGAGTTCGCATTTTCCTCTGAAGAACATCAACCCAAAAAGAGAACAAAAATCAAAATTTAGAAATTAAAATTCCCAAATTTTCTGTTTTTAAATGAATATATGTGAATTTTAATACAAATTAAAGCATGTTTTTCTCTAAATTCCATATCTTTCCACATCTTTTTAGTTTATGAGGTTCATTACCAAAGCACTCCTTCCATCTGCTCCTTGTCCGGACCTTATGCCTTTGGCCCACAAATCAAAAAGTTTGCCCACCCCTGCTTTAAACTGAAGCAGGACCTACAGAATACTAAACCGTTATATTGTTATTGCATACATATAACATATGTTCTAGGGAATCGGTAGGAAAAAATACGAATTTATCACAAACTTTGAAAAAATTAATTATTTTGTTTTATTTTATTTATTTATTTATTTTGTTATAGTATTTGCCATCTGTCACTTAGTATCCACAAATAATCCCAATATGAATCACATTTATTTTTAACCCTTTGGAACCTCTTCCAGAAATTAGTCCGTTAGACATTTTTCTGAAATTGTTTTGTTTTTTGCAAAATTTTCTTTTTTCTCATAAATTTTCCTCATTATGTTTGTGATAAATAATAAAAAATGTTTTTGAGAGAAAGTTTGATCCGGGTGGATTCCAGGCTGGAATCCGTTCTCAGGTGGGGGCGTATCTTTTTAGGCAACGCTGATGCTCGTTATCGATGACAAATTCAAGTCGGTCCCCATCCCTAAAATGAAATGATTGGTTCATTTGTTGTTGGATTTCTAACAGCAGACGGCTCCGTCAGGCTCCGCCCACCACCACAGATCTTTCGCACTGCACTGCAGCTGTCGAAGTGACGTTCATCTCATGCTTATTTATTAAAATAAAAGATCGCTTATGTAAAAAAAATAACAAATAAATGTCGTATTATCTCTTTAATTGAATAAGATCTAAATCACAGAATATATAAAGTGTAACTGTATTTTAGACAGAGTTTTATAACACCGGATGGCGGCACATCCATGCCGGATTTGATGCTGGTACCATAAAGAGCATGATCATTTTAATAGGCGGCTCCACAGCGTTTCCCTCTCTTCCCTCCATGAATGTATTCACATATGCTTGGACATTTGGAGCCCCCCCCCCCCCCCCCCAATCCGTTTATGTTGTGCATCAGTTGGAAACTGTTTTATATGCATTAAAAGTTGTCTGCTGGAGGTCTCCGAGGATGGGCCATTACCGCCTCCGTTCTCTATCAGAGGAGACCTCTGCCCCCCCAACCCTCCCTCCTGCAGGTGTGAGTGTGAATTATGCTTCTTAAGGTGGAGTAGGGAAAACTCAGCCCACCCTCTTAAGGTGGTATGGGGGGGTATCCAGACTCTGACGGCCTGGGGGGGGCTGATTGAGCAGGCCAGGTGGCACAGATCGGCACTCGCAGGGTGTATCTAAGATTAGCCCTTACATGATGTTACATGTGCTGTTTTTTCCTGGGGGGGGCATTCCTTACATGCTAAACTATTTTGTGAGTTTTCTGACGGTCATGTTACCACTTTATCAAACGGGGCTGTAAGGATTTTTATTATATCTTCAGGATGTGATAAAGCGGCAGATGTGTCAGAACTTGGACTGGAAAACAGTTCACAGCTGCTTTTCATAAATGGTTTCTTAAAGCTTCTGTAATCAATATTTTTAAAGAAGTCATACGTTTTTCTTTAAATGTGTTTAATACATTTAAGTGGTTTAATTTTATTTGTCCTTAATTTTAATCATAGGTGGACTCCAGAATTTATTTTCAAAATCCCTTGAAGTGAATTCTCTTATTTAAAAAAAAAAAAAAAAAAAAATCTTTTTTTGCAACTGTAGTGTTAGCTTGAGGTTGTGAGGGGCTGTAAGCTAGTGGGACAGCGTGTAAGCAGATTGGTGATGTAAAGAGAGGGGCGGGCTTACTCTGTGCCAACGGCTCCGCCCAGAACTCAGAAGAACATATTTAAAGAACTACAGAAACTCTTTTCTAGAAAATGAGTCAATTTTTTTTACATTTTGGCTAAAATGTGGGAATGATTTTACAATAAATCAGGGTTTGATTCCCACAGTGTGCGATTAGTTTCATCCAGTGTGGATCCTTTGGGCCAAACCCTTTACGCTACTGCCTAACGAGTGTCTGGGTCTCTCTGAGCTGGTTCCCCAGTCCAGATAAAAACACTGTCACGTGGGACATCTAGCGTAAAACTCCCTGCCAAAGCGAATGTGTGAATCAGTGAAAGCTGAATGCAGTGGAGATAAACTGTAAGGTGAATTGAAGGAGTTTGCATTTAAAGAGGCCCTACCATGATTTTATTCAGCCTTTCAGAGTAAACTATATCCATATGATCATAAATTACACTGGGAACACAAAAAAACAATGATTTATTTGAAATTTTTATTACATTTAGAGCATTCCATTTTTTTCTGCAGCCACTAACTCAAAAAACTTTCAAAAAATCTTTTTGAAAATTCTAGTGATTCACAAACAAGCACTTAAGTCTGAATTACACCAGAGTTTTTAGATTCAAGGCAAAAAAAGAAAACCCCAGCAGTTGCGTAGCAGAGCAGGCACACATCAGAAGTTTGGAGAGAAGCAACAGGGAGATCCTGGCGGGACAGTCGTTAACACGGTTTTCTGCTGAGAGCCGGCTCTCTGCACCATCAGACTCCAACATGGACTCCCGTCGACAGCGTGTTCACAGACGGGAACCACGCTAGCTGCAGGCCGACACCCTCCTGGAGGCTTCTGGTCTGAACTGTGCAGACAGACAGAGCCACGCTCAGACCTCCCAGCTGGAAGAGGCGGAGCTTAGAATTGAACCTTGATGGGGAATGTGTTGGACCTATACAGGGCGGGCAGGACCTAAGCTCCCCTAGGTGCAGTAAACTGATAGGGCAGGGGTTTAGGGTTGCCCCAGGGGAGGGAGGGCCGAGTTTGGGTTCTGCAGAGTGAAGATCAATCAAACACATGACTGCAGACACTGCAAGGGTAAAGACACCGTCTGCAGGGGGACGCTCTGATCAATGCTTGCAGCCGTGCACAGTCAGAGGAGAAGACACTTCAGCTCAGTCACTTCATATGTTAGTATTTGGGACATGGAAATCTGCTGCACATGGAAAGTAATCAGATTACCAAACAGAAAATCGTACTATAAGTTGCTTCAAGGTAAAAATCACAGCAGCCAAAAAAACCACAATAAAGAAGGAAAAAAATTATATTCAAGTGGAGAATAAATCACACTTTTGGGAAAAAAAGTGCAAAAAATGTAACGTTCAGGAGGAGAATAATCAGCTGATCAGAATGAGCGGCTCTTCTTCTTCTTCTTCTTCTTCTTTTGGGTTGCTGATCAAAAACGTACACTCACCCACAGTGCCCTCTAGTGGTTGTTAGTGTGAAGAAAATTAAAAACAAATAATCTTTTTTATTTTATAAAAATTACATATAAGTAGTACATTAATGGAAGTTTCACATCAGGCCAAAAACTGCAGACTTTACTCTGAAAAATTGCGACTTATTCAAAAAAATGCAATATGTACATTAGAGCTGGACGACATGATGATTCATATCATATGGGGGATAGAAAAGTGTCTATCGTGTCATTTTTTTCTTCTATTGTTTTATCTGTTGAATTTTATTGCCTAACCTTTGTGCAAAAATGTGTTTTTCTACTAATAAACTTGAAAACGGTTAAAAAACATGTTTCTCATATTAGTATTCAGTTACATATCACTTAAAAATAGTCAGAAAAAAAAGTAATAAAATTTTTTTTTTCAGAGAATAACCGAAAAATTCTTTGTTGTTATATCCCCTGATATATATCATTATTGTGATATAAAACAATAAATATCGTGATAAACAGTTTTTCCCAGATCGCCCAGCACTTATGTATAGGATGGCTCAACGTCGTTTTAGAGATATCTCCATAGAAAGTTTGTGATTATGAGCCATATGATGTTTTAGCTCCAACACCTCCTCGTTTTGGAGCTGGATCCTGCTGCCATGTCGGCAATAAACGGAGAAGGAGTTTGCTGCATCAGAAACAGCTTACTCCTCATAAAACTGCATCTTAGTTCAACTGACAGACTTTAGTCAAATACAGCTGTTTTAATGCATACTTTATTTAGTCATTGAAACATTACTTAATTAGAACCAACTTTTATGTAAATTCAGGACATCCCCCTCATTGATGGACCACAATTGTTTTGAAAAGTGTAAAAAAAAAAAAAAACTTTTGTGGTTTTATTAAATGTTTGCAAAAACTGGAAGGAATTTTGTCTTGCAGAATAAAAATATTTCTTTTGACCTGAAGATCAGCTGAAGTCTGGATCTGAGGGATCTGAGGAAAGAGCTCCCATCAGCATTTGAGAGAGTCGAAGTCAGAACTTTTCATGAAGGAATCAGGACAACCAAGAAAGATGCTGCGTCTCTTCAGTAAATAAGATTTAGGATTTAGATTTCATTTATTCGTTTGTTTCAAGCAGTTATTGCAGATAAAATCACACACGTGCAGCATGACAAACTAATTACATAAGTAATGAAATGCACTGATTAAAAAAATATAAATAAAGCAAAATGTAGAAGAAAATAACTCAATCATATTTTTGCAGTGATGCATTAAAATACACACTTGATTTACATTAAATTCACCAAATACAGTGAAACATTTGGTCAATTAACATAAACTTTGTTACATTTAAAAATATTAGTTTGAATCAAATTACATTTTTAACTTGAGTGAATCAAAATAAAAAAAAATTTGAGAACGAATAATTTGAAATGTAACAAATTACTGTCCTTTAATTTATCTAATATTTCATCTTTTTCGGTGTACAGTGAGAAGGAACACATTTATCTAACCCTACCACAGGAATCAGCTGTCCTGAACCTCTGATCGATAACAGAGAGGGGGCCCGTCAGGCGGGACGGTTGCTCCTGTTCGTTGGGTTCACCGCATCATCAGGAAGCGTGTTTGACACATGCGCGCGCTGCAAACCCGCCTGCGTCCTGCCGCCGCAGCTGCAGACGGCTCAAGTGTCTGGGAGCTCATTTTAGCCCGACCCGCTGCGCTCTCTCGGAGGGGCCGGAAGAGGCACGCCGTGCACGGTCACCTGCGTGCACGCTCCCCGGCGTTCACACTTAGCTGCGTGCACACTGTATTTGTACAGCACGATTCCAACTCTATTCAGAATAGACTCATTCTAAGCACAAATGCGTCTCAAATCAGAACTTTAAACATGAAATCACTTTAAATTAGTAAAATAAAGCAGTTTTGTATGTTTGTGTTTGCGTACCCCATGCTGCTGCTGCTGCTTTAACCTTTGTGACTCCAGAACGGCTGTCAGTAATGAACCTGTCTCCTCGTTTGGAGCCGACAGGAGAACCACGGCCAGCAAGCATTCACCCAAATGTTTTGTGATGTAAACGGATCAGATAACTGTACTTTTTAAAGTGGCTGCATGATATTTCTTCTGCTCGGCAATGTTCTGCAGAGCACACACAAACACACACAAACTTGTGGGTTAATTCAGACGCAGAATGGGAGTCACAAAAAAAAAAAAAAAACATTTAAAACTGTAGCTTCAAACAAAAAGTAATCAAATAATTCTATGGAAAAAAGCTTAGTAAAATCTGAAATAAAGAGACATTTTTGGCAGCTGCATTGTGGGATCAATTTAGGTAAATTATCTCTTTCAAAAATTAATCTCACCTACATTGTGTTGTACTCAATGAATAATATTTTAGAACTTTTCACAAACCCCTTTTTGCCTCTTTACCCTGACTAAATTTGACGATTTGTACCGTGAGGAGTCTGGGTTTTGCATCGTCTGTCAGCTTTTTACAGCAAAGCCGCTTGTTTGGAAGAGTTCCCAGAGAAAAAGAGAAAGTAGAAAAGTGTGTTAGCAGGTTTCCTATCCATGGAGGTTCTTTTTTTTTTTTCCTTTTAGAAGTAGTTGTTAAATGAAGTCCACACATGTGATTTAGTTCAGAATCTGTGTGCTAAATTTATGCATCTGTGAAAACAAATGTTGCAAGCGCCGAATATTTTTGTTGAAAGATATTTGAGCATGTGCAAAAAAAAAAAAAAAAGTTTACAGCTGTAAAAATGTTCTGCACACGTTAGGTTTTCAGAATAAAAGCTTAGTTTTTCTTTTTTGTTTTTTTTTCTAGATGTGGACTCAGAAATGTTCAAACTTTTGACACGAATCCTCCTCGGAACTGATCAACCAATCAGCAGCTACTGCCTCTAACTGGCCAATCAGAGCCTAGAATGTTACCCTGATAAATCAAAATGGATCCTTCCTTTTTTTTTCCTTAACTTTCATCACAGAATCTGGATTTACTTTTCCACTGATCAGCCGGTCATATATTATGCTGATAAGGGAGGACAGTTTCTTTCCCAATTCCCCTCCAAAAGAAAAACCTCATGAAACAGGAGGGGTCTCTCTGCTGGTCCCCTCCTTTCTTTCTTTCATCCATCATTTTGTTTTGTCTGCAGTCTTCCTCTTGTTTTTTATTTGTCTTCTCCCCCTCCATCTTTCCTTTGACCCCCTCACATTTACATTCCTGCCCTCTTACACCTTCTGGTTGTTTTTCCTTCCTTCCTTCTCTCTTTTCACATCCATTTTTCTTTCTGATGTTTGTCCTTTTCTTTCATTGTGCTTTTGTTTCGTGCTGCTCTTAAGTCATGATTCTGCTATTTTTTTTCAACGATTTGTTTTAGTTTCCATCCCCGATTGGTAGCTTGTTTAAATATTTCGCTTGATTTAAGGCGTTTTCAGTTTAGTTTCAACCACCAGAACTCTTAATTTGACAGCTTGTATGTCTTGATTACAGCAAACCCGCCCGCAGATATTTTCCTAATTTTATTTGCGTTGCGAAAACAGAAGTAAATCTATTATAAAGTCGTTTTCCCACATAGTGTAATCTCTGGAATCATGAGGACAGTTTGAAATATTCATTCCCTCATATTGGGAAATAAAATCCTTTATTCGTGGCTGTACGATGTTCCAGGGTTTTTTTTTTTTTTTTTACACAAAAAAAAAGAGTTTAGACGGCTGTAAACTGAACATTGATGAAAAAGTAAAGTCAAAATCCAGCAGCTCTCCACCTGATCTGGGTCACAGTCACACTAAACGCAGCAGATTGGGCGGATGAAAGCAAACAAGTGGAGGGATGATCCCTCCCCGCGTGCTTTGTTAGAAGCTTCAGTCGCTGATTCATTGATTAGCTTCTCCAAGCGTCCGCGAGGAATTCAGGCATCATCACCCCAACACAAACGCCCCGCAGGCCGTGACACTTTCATGACTGGAATCGAACGTTTTCTGATGCTGGGGAACCCCTGCGACGCTCTCAGAGGCAGAGCCAGCGAAGCGTAAAGGTCTCCATCCACTGTGAGACTAATGACTCAGTCATCTATATCATCTAACAGGTCTTCAGGTGAATACATCTGAGCTGCTGAAGCCGGGAGTTCTGTCGTCTGCGAGTGCATCCGCTGCTGCAGGCGCTCGTCTTTTAGTATTTTATTCGTGCCACTCAAAAATCTGAGCCTCCATCTGGCAAACATCTGCCTGCCACATCTGTTTTGCTGCTCAGACTGTGTTTTATTGCGTTGTGCCTCCACCCATGCAGCCTGGATGTTTGGGAAAGGCTGAGCCGCAGACTGTGTACAGAGAGATAGACGGTCTGCCGGGTCATGTGACCCAGGGGGCTGTTTTGGGATCATTTAAAGGCTGTTTTTCAGCTCCACCTGCAGGGACGAGCAGAAAACTCAATCAAGAATCAAAGCAATGATTGGCTATTTATCTTTGTTTTATTGTTTAATATTCTCGTTTGAGAACATTAAATGATGGTCTGTACGCAGACCTGACTAATAGCTGGAGTGTCAAAGGTGTGTGTACCGTCCATTACTATTAGTAGTACTACAAATACGTTATGATATACCTTTTACATACACAACAATGGTACGTTCCATTTGCATGATGTTCCTTTCGGTGGTCGTAAGAGCTTAGGGGAACAGCAAGACACACTTGCATCTTTACCACCCTCTATAACACAAAAACCTACAGCACCCTGATGGGTCAACCTCCATACAGACGTATGTACGGAGAAAGTAAAAGTGCGAGAGAGAATCTCACTGCAGACGATCATGGTCAACCTCTGGGTTTGGCCTCTGTAGTTCTGGGTTCAAATTTTTACTGAACAATCCAAGGCAAGTTTATTTAGGCAAGGCAAGTTTATTTGTATAGCACATTTCATGTACAGAGACAATTCAAAGTGCTTTACATAAAACATTAAAAGAAACAATCAAAAGAAATAGTAAAAATGTCATTCATTATTCAAATCATTAAAATAAAATTAAAAGAAAGTAAAAAGATTTTAATTTAAAACAAGCATAGATAAAAAGTGCGGACATAAACTTTTGAATACATATTAATCAAATGCAACTGAGAACAGGTGAGTCTTTAACCTGGATTTAAATACACTGAGTGTTTCAGCAGATCTAAGGTTTTCTGGAAGTCTGTTCCAGATCTGTGGTGCATAGAAGCTGAATGCAGCTTCTCCATGTTTAGTTCTGACTCTAGGAACTGATAAAAGACCGGATCCAGATGACCGGAGAGGTCTGGCTGGTACATACTGGGTCAGGAGGTCAGTCATGTATTTTGGTGCTAAACCATTCAAAGCTTTATAAACCAGTAACAGAACTTTAAAGTCTATCCTCTGACAGACAGGTAACCAGTGTAAAGACCTCAGAACTGGACTGATGTGGTCTACTTTCTTGGTCCTTGTGAGAACCCGAGCAGTTCCAGCTGAACTGTAACGAATAAGGGGGGATTACTGCACTTCCTGTATAAACTGCAGATTATCACGTGAACCTGCTTGAGTTCGGAGGTCGGCATTGGGATTGTGGCTGCAGCCATCCAGTAACCAAAATGAGCCATCTTCTGTAGCTTGACCGCTCCCGCGTTGCACCTGAGCTGTAACGCTTGCCGTGTGAGCCCGGGGTGAAGCATTGGCTTTGGTCTGATAAGTGTGTAGTCCTGATCTAAAACAAATCTGGCCCTGGTCTGAAACACCTTTGGTCCTGGTTTGATTCAGCTTTCAACCTGGTCTGATCCAGGCATAGGATCCTGATCAAATATAATATATAGATTAAAATAAATAAAAACACCCCTCTCACCCTCTGTGGGTGGTTTCTCCTCTCAGCTCGGGTCCTCTACCAGAGGCCTGGGAACCAACTAAAAGAACCCTAGTTCTCTGAAAAACAAGGTTCTCTGTTCATATGCAGTTCACTTCAGTTTGAGAAGAAACTTTTCATGCTCCAAAGAGGAGGAGAACCACAGAGACAGAAGGATTTTTCTGCAGCTTTAATCTAAAGAACGATGAAAAAGTTTAATAAAATTCAGCTGGAGAACATGTCAATGTGAGGAGTTGCAGGTATTAATTCAGGTATAAAGGTCAAAGGTCTAGCGGGTCTGATTTTCTTCTTCCTGGTTCTTTGGTCAGATTTGGAGAATTCTGCCTCCAAGTTGTTTTTTTCAGGGACTTTGACTGTTTAGTTTGAGAAAAATCCAATCAGTCTCTGGATATTTATGTAGAGACTCTTGTTTTTGATAGCTTTTGCTCTGACATCTGACACAGCAGGAGTGTGTTACTACAAATATTGGAGCCACTTGGTTGTGAGAAAGACATCTTTACCTACCGGTATCTCCCGCCAGACCCAGAAGCTCCCTAATCCCCCCTGAGCTCTGCTCTTCCTCTCAGGGAAATTCTGATCGACAGATTTGACTTTTGCAAAAGGGAAGCAGACGTTCACTGCTGAGTGAAGACACAGGGCAATAAAGGCATCCCCCGCTGAGACACTGCGGAGCCGGCTGACCGGTTCTAGTCATAATATCAGCGAGCTGCTCTGAAAGTGAACGGAGGCCGTGCTGTGCCTGCTTGGAGTCAGCTAGTGTCACACAACAACTTGTGGAGAGAATGAAAAGGGCTTAGATTTGTACATTTTCCCAGAATATAGATGGAGAAAAAAGATTTGCATGACTCTCAAACCTGCTCCTGAAACCCTGTGGAAGGGCTACTAATCCTGCAGCACATTTACAACCTGTGTAACGACAACCTGATATCCTGGACATGCCGTGTGGCGGTCCTGAGCTCTCCCTCATGACGCTCATTTTTCCGCAGCAACAGCTGTGTCTGCCCATGTCTGCGCTTCACCTGGCCGGACGTCAGCTGCTGTCCTCATTCTTTCAACGAGCTTGAGAAGGATTGCTGGAGAACTGAACGTTGTTGGGTTCTCAGGCACAATGTCTGCTAACAAATCTGGTAGCAGGATTGGCACTAGATCTGGTACAGATCCAGTCTCAGAGAAGTATTAAGGACATGTCATAGTGGCTAATCTGTACGAGGGACACAGGAAATATCAAAGTTGTAGACTGCTCAAGGAATTTGTAGGGCAAGAGGTTGTAGCAAACAGAACAATTCCAGTGAGTGTTGGACCATCAAAGTGCGTGCGGGGTGTCAACCGATGATGTAGCTGATGAAGCCGGCCTCTACGCTCCGGAACTGTCTATTGTTCTGAATTTAAAAAAGAAAAACACCCTTTATGTGGAGCAATACTCCAATATTCTTCAATAAATGTTTCACAAAGCACGATAGAAAGTGTTTACTGATGACCATGGATTGTAGTTGACAC
This sequence comes from Oryzias javanicus, assembly GCA_003999625.1. NCBI lineage: Eukaryota > Metazoa > Chordata > Actinopteri > Beloniformes > Adrianichthyidae > Oryzias > Oryzias javanicus. The sequence continues at coordinate 5,855,021 of CM012448.1, forward strand.
TCTTTGGCCGCGGGGGTCGGGTAAAACGGGACGCGTATTCGTAGATATGGTGTGTCTCCGGTCTCACACCTCCCGGGAAAAAGGGGGAATGCTATATGAAAATAATGTATTTTTATTTGCAAGAAGATTGCAGAATATGGCCTAAAATAGGACAAAACCACTCTGGCCCCGCCCAGCCTGGACCACTCAGTGAAAAAGAGGCATTACAGGCTCTTACACATCACTTGTACTCCTCATGTGTACTGGGGTCACTGTATGACAGCATTACCCATACATCATTGCTTAAATTATACTTACAAATACTTCACAATACATTTAACATTTTTCCAAGGTGACCACACAAACCTCAACAGAACTATTCTCCCTCTCAGATGCCACCGCTCCTCTCTACAGTCCTCAGTGGGATGGATGCTGGAGCTTATCCAGGCTACTGCTGAGCAAGGGCGGACAGACCCTAGAGCAGTGTTCCTCATTCCAGGTCCTCGAGAGCCGCCATCCTGCCTGTTTTCCAGATCTCCAAGCCCTGCTTACCTGCTGATTAGTTCAGTCAGATGCCTCCACACACTGATTGAATGAACACACCTGGTCCAGGTAATCAGCAGCAAGTAGTACATGGAGAGCTGGAAAAAAGGCAGGATGGCGGCTCTCGAGGACCTGGAATGAGGAACACTGCCCTAGAGAGTGTGTCAGTCCATCACAGGGCCACATAGAAACAAACAAGACACAAAAACAGTCACGGCTGAGAGAAAATTTAGAAACACCAGTTAACTTATGACACGTGTTTTTGGAGTGTGAGAGGAACCTAGAATCCTGGGAGAAAACTGGTTGTAAGGCAGGAGTGTTAACCAAATGAAAATATAATAATATAGAAATAATGCAACTGTTTTTCTGAATACTTTAGTTTTGTGTGCACATGTGTGAGGTGAATAATAGTTTAATCAAATTTGAATTAATTATTATTATAAAGGTCATTGAATTTCAAGAACAGCTTTTCTGTCACTGTGGTGATCGTCCTCACAGTGATGACAGAAGCCACGCTTCTGTGACAAGAGCAGAGGAGAAGTCGCCATGGCAGCATCAGTGAGAAAACCTGCCAAGCTTGAGCCAGCTCCATAAAACTTCCTCCTCTGTGTAGGGGTCCGACCGCTTTCCCGGGAAGGAATGCCTGACATATCCGCTCAGTTTACTGTAAACGAATGAGATTGGTGTTTCATCAAAGCCGCGCCTCCATTACCCAGACTCATGATTTCCAGAAGGGACTCTTCCATCAAGCTGTCATATTTGGCTAATGAAAATCTCATTTTACAAGGGGGGGTCGTCCTGTTAAAGGCTCATCCTAACTGAGATTAGCCCTGTAACGCTGCAGGACTTTAATTTCAGCGTGGGCATAAGTCATGGCTGCTGAGCTCCAACATTGATTTATCGCTCACTCAGGAAGGCGGGCGCGCGTCATGAGGTTCCAACATTTGGGAGGGGGGATTGCAACGGGACTTTAGTTGAGAGTCTGGATGATTGAAGCTGACATGATGAGATCCTCTAAACACAACCAGAGCGGCTGGAGGCAGCCTTCACAGCTTCTCACGCACACATGGAAGCACTTTCCACGGCTGTGGCCTCGCCATCATTCAGAGCTCTGGGATTTCTCCAAATCAGCAACTGAATGCTGTCCCGCACACTCCAACAATGCTCCACACAACACTGTGGAGTTACTTGTTGTGTGTTTGCTCACACAGACAAACACTCAGCGCTTGTACTACACAATAATTCTGTTCACAGTAGTCTAGGACTGCTTTTCCTCTGTCTTGGTGAACCTTTGAGCAGAAATTTCACCCCTAACTATAAACTTAAAAAAAACTTAGTATGCAGCACAAAATTAATTTTTGGCAGCCACACCCCCCCAAAAAAAATTTTGACATCACATTGGGAAAAAAAACACCACCTAAAGGAATATATCAAAAATCTCTTGTGAGGCTAAAAAAGAAAATCAAAAATCCACGTGTCTGGGATATCCAAAGAAATTTAGTAAATATTATGGGATGGGGACTGGACTTGGCGGCGATTATGTGACAAAATATGAACTTTGTCAATTTTTTAATTTTTTAGGGGTAAAAAACACTTCTGTTTTAGAAATCTTAACAAAAATTCCCACAAAAGGCCGCCAGTTTAAATCTCCAACAATAACTAAAGTTTTGTTGATCTTTGACCTCGAGAGGAGGCCTCCTTTGGATTTTTGATTTATCACCTCTTAACTCCTCGAGCATTATTGGGAAACTATTTGGAAAAAATGCTGAAATAAAAAGTTGTAGATTTTGAACAGCTTAAGAGTGGTGAGCTCCATTTTGCTGACGTATTATTTTAGATGGAATATTTTTAAAACTTTGTACATGAACCTCTTGCTCAAGATGAATGAAACATTATGAACGTGTCATAAATATGGCCGTGGTTAACAAAAAACCTCATCTGCCAAAAAAATCCAAAAGTTCCCTTTTGCTGATTCTTGTAAAAAATACTTAGACCTGTTTGGTGCAGTGGTACAGCGGTCGACCACTGATCAGAAGATTGAAGGTTCAATTCCCGCCTTGCCCGGTCATGTGTTGAAGCGTCCTTGGGCAAGCCACTGAACTCCACAATGTCTCTGGTGGAAGATTGGTGGCAGCGTTCAGCAGTTGAGCTTCCATCAGTGTGTGAATGTGACTGTAAAGCGTTTTGGGCCTCCGAAGAAGGTAGAAAAGAGATATACAAGTATTCACCATTTTACCCCTGTCGACTGAAAAATAAAATGGATCGCCACCATTTTGAAAGAAGAGTTTTTGTGTTTTGTGCAGCTCTAGGAGTTGCAGGGGCAGAGTGAGGGGCATTTAGCACCTGCTCAGCCAGGAGGCTGCGGGGGCGAGTTGTTATATCAGAGTTCCCCAAACTACGGCCCGCGGGCCGGATCCGGCCCACCTCTACATCTGGCCCGACCCCTAAACAATGTCAAAGACGCGCTATTTTTTTTTTCACCAATCAGGCTTTGAGATTGTTTGCTAACACTGCTAGCAAAATTGTGTTTTGCCAAGAGTGTTTTCTGTTAGCAAACAGTGTTTTGGCGAACAGAAAACACTGTTAGCATCAATCGCAGACAAAACGGCTAATAGAAAAAATCTTTAGCATAAAAAGTAGACAAAGCGGCTAACTGAAAACAATGTTTGCATCAATCGCAGACATAGCGGCTAACAGAAAACACTATAAGCATCAGTCGCAGACAAAACTAAACACTTTTTCTGTTAGCCTACAACCCACCTCGGCCCCACATCAGTGAAGAAAAAAGTTTTGTGGCCCTCTCAAGAAAAAGTTTGGGGGACGTCTGCTACCTTTAAAGTAATTCTTAGTTTTTAAAATAAATAAAACTTCTAAATTGAAAAAAAAAACTACAAGTTTTCAAAGCTGTGCATAATATTTGTGTGGGACACCATAGAAAAATGTTGGGTTAACACTCATTTTGTCCTTCCTGCAGATTTTACCGGGGCGATTACCACATCGACGTCTGCATCAACGACTACCTTGACGTCTATTGCCCGCATTACCCCAGCCCAGTCTCTGACGACCGGGCCGAACGCTACGTGCTCTACATGGTGAACTACGACGGCTACAGCTCCTGCGATCACACAGCCAAGGGCTTCAAACGTTGGGAGTGCAACAGGCCTCTGTCTCCGAACGGACCGCTCAAGTTCTCTGAGAAGTTCCAGCTCTTCACCCCCTTTTCTTTGGGCTTTGAGTTTCGCCCCGGCAGAGAGTACTATTACATCTGTGAGTATAAACCCACTTAAGCGTGTACAGGGCCCAGACACATGTGCTCATAATCAGATGTTATATGGACTCTAATAATAGCTCAGAAACACGAGGACAGCTTTTATGTTTGAACTTTGGTTCTATAATCGACAACATCAGTCATTTTTTAGTTGGCATTTAAACACATTTTCAAGTTACAGTAGTACTTTAATAAAAGCTGTTGTCTGCTGCAATTGGTCATCTATAAAAGTACTCCCAGGAGTGATCCCTGAGGAACGCCGCTCAGTTACCCTGGAACACCTGCGGTTGTAGCTCACTGCTGCTGACAACTTTGTGGATTGTGACGGAGTCTTCAACATGTATTGAACATATTTCTTAGGGTTTTTCATTTCCTCCTGTGAGTCACAGAGCCTCGCTCTCATTTCACTGAAATTTGATATTTCTAAAAATGGAAAATTCAGGATTTGATTTGATCGCAGACGTTGCAAGTTTCTCAAACCTAATCTGTCAAAGAAATTAAAAACCAGATTTAATTAAGGAGCAAAAGGAATATTTTTTTGTGTGTGAATGATATGGTTCTGCGTCCTGATTGGCTGCAGACCTCGTCAATCAATCTCCTCTTTGTCGTGTCTGCTATACAGAATGCGTTTAGTTCACCAAATCAAAAGAAAAAAAATAGTCCTCATCATATATTCATTTTCTTTCTTTAATCCTGGACTTTTATGAAGGTTTGAGAGTTTATACAAGAGAAAAAAGTGTGAAAATCTTCAAAAAAAAAACTGTTTTAAAGCATCTATATTCCTACCTTGCACATTTCAGCTATTGCTGGTCATTTTTAGGCCCAATCCAAATTCTTCCCGTCTTCCTTCCCCCTTATTTAGCCCTCCAAACGGAGAGTTATGAAAAAATACTGTTTTCGATTTCAGATGTCGTGCCAGTCCGCTAGCATTAGCACAGAGCTTCCAGCGCTTGAATATACATAACAACAGCAGTTTTATAACTTTAAAAAGTCATTTCTTACAGTTAAATGTAAATTTATGTGGTTTAAGCGCACCTACGTGAAGAAAAGTGCTTCTCGGCGTGACGCGGTTTACCCTCGCAACGAAAAGCTTTGAATCCCTCCGCGTGGAGGTTGGGATCTTAAAAAATATATTACGGAGACCACTCCCACTATAAATGCCCCTTCAAAAGGGGGGGTAGGGAGGAATTTATTGGGCCTTAGACTATAACTACCACAATAAATGAGGAACCGTTCTCACAAGGAGAAAACTGTGTAATTTCTGTTTGAAGATTCATGAATATTTTTCCCAATAAAATATTGTCAAAAATTATCTCACCATAGAACAGAAAACCATTTTCACATACCTATGACACAACAACATATAACATTTAAAACTGAAATAAACCAATATTTTGAGGTTTGTCTGCAAGTGTAGCTTTAAAGTCCCACTCCAATCATATTTTTATCTGTTGTAAAAACGTTCCAGTCGTCTTTTCATTATGATTATGCAGTTAAAAAAAAAAAATCTGTGTTACTTTCAAGGACAAAAGTTTGTGCAGAGCGACAGAAATTCATCTCTGAGTTGTGGGCGGTACTATTGGCAAAGAAAGAAGCCTCTGCTGATATCCCATCATCCCTTTGTTTACATGCTCTCCAGCTAGCTTACAACCCCTTACAATCCCAAGATAATAGTAGAAAAATACTAAGCAATATTGAAGATTTACCACCATATAGTTCTGAACCACATGCCAGCTCAGACAAGGAAAACAAAGATGTTGATGGATTTATTTGTTTCAGAGACTTTCACTTACTGTGTCACAAAATAGAGCTTTATCAAACTGTGTTTTTTCACCTGCTCCTGATTCTTTGATTTGAATCAGTGGCTAAAACTATTACTTTAACAGTTGACTAATCACCAAGTATTTTTTCCGATTAGTCGACTAATCGGGTCATGGAAACTGGATGTAAAGCACACATCATAACCATCATTAGCTTTAAACTAACTAAAAACTAGATTTATAGCATTATCTGCGATAATGCTACTGTAAATGCTGTAAGCTGAATTTAGCCGCTGAAGATGCTAGTGCTGATAACTGCTGATATAGATGGCTAAGATCACTGAAGCTAATAGCTGAAATTACTGAAGCTGGTAGCTGGAAACACTGGAGCTGATAGCGAGCTAAAATATTAGCTAAATGCCAAATTATCCTAAAAAACTGAAAAATTCCTAAATTAGCCATAATAGCTAGCATGTAGCTGAAATATTAACTAAACTCCAAATTAGCTTAAAAAACCTTAATAATTGTCAAAATAGTCCAAAAAGCTAGCGTAATGCTATTATAACATTCAATTTTACTACACTGACTATAATATGAAGTAACCACTAATCAAATATTAATTTATTCGTCGACTATTTTAATAAATATCAAGAAATTAAATTTTAATCTTAATTTATTTTATATTTTTCATCCATCATAAAATAAAAAATGCTTAATGAAAATGTTAAAAATTCCAAAAACATCTGAAAAATAATGATTTTTATAGATACTTGCAGCTGAGGCATTATTTAGAACAGAACATAATAAAAGTAAACCTAGAAGGGCCAGAATTAATGATTATTAAAATGTTTATTTTATCATACAAGTCAAATTTGGGCAGGAAGGTTATTTCTAGATTGTATGAAGGACTTGAAAATCTAAAGAGACAAGATACTGTGTATTTAAAAGAGAAATGGGAAAAGGAGTCATCAATAGTTTTATCAATAGAGGAATGGGAGGAAATTTGTACACAACAGTGGAAAACAACATGCTCCTTGTCCTGGAGAGAATTTGGTTGGAAGAACATCACTCGGTATTTTGTGACACCTGCACAAAAAACATATCAAAACACAAGTTGTTGGAGGATGTGCGGGGCAGATAAAGCTAATCACTTCCATATATTTGGGACTGCCCATTGATAAAAACATTCTGGCAGGAAATAAAAAGTCACATAGATGGGGCATTAAAATTAAGACTTCCATTTAAATTTGAAGTGTTTTATTTGGGAAAATGGACTGTAGAAGTGAAAAGAGCTGCAAACATGAAGATGCTCAGAATTATGTTAATTGCAGGGAAAAAAGCCATAACAAAAAAATGGATGAAGACTGATATTCCGAGTGTTAATGACTGGATAGACATTATCCAGGAAATATATGTAATGGAGAAGCTAACTTACTCTCTCAAATTGGAATGGGAAAAGTTTTATTTTATTTGGAGAGAGTGGAAGAAATACATTAGCCCAATAAGGGCAGATTTTATTTGACTTTGAAACAGTAACCCATCCTCAGTTATGTTGCCACAATTTCAGGGTGTTCTTTGGTGTTTTTTTTTTTTTTTTTTTGTTGTTTTTGTGCCTTTTGTTCTGGTACCTTATTATACTATTATTTTTTACTTATAAATAATGGTGTGAGAATGTATTGACTGATAAAGCTTTCATTTATGAAAGGTAATGGTGTAGGTGGTGAGGTGCATGAAGATGATCGATTAATATGTGGAGAATGATAATTGGAGTACAGTTCTGTGTGATTTTATGTTTGTAATCAAGAATTTCAAGGTGGAAATTTCCACCCACCACTAATCCGTGTAACGTTGTAACACCTGTTGAAAAATTTAATAAAAAATGAATATAAAAAAAAAAATTCCAAAAACACAATTTCAATCAAGTCTTTAAGTATAAAACTTCAGCCCAGGAAAACTCAAAAGTCATATTTTCCACCTGCAATCCCTGAGATATTTATGCTCAGTGACATTTCAAAAATTTGACAAATTTTAAATTTGTAGTTAATTATTTGTTTCTGATTCTAAAAGTGAATAAAAAAGGAAATCTGTCTGGTCTCCAGTGTGAGTTCAGGGTGTGAGGCATCAGGAGGTTCTGGAATCTGGAGCCCTGCAGCAGCAGAAGATTTGGACCAAATGTGACAGATTATAGGTCTGTGGCTGACACCTGAGCTCAGACAAAGTTATTAACAGAAATGAGTCTTTAAGGCGTGGAATTGTGCGACTGGGCTCAAAGAGGGAAAGAATCAAAGAAGACCTTTAAAGATTAATTTGATTATGATTTCTTTCTACCGCCGTCGATCTGGTTAAAAGGACATTTTCCAGATTTGATGGGTTAGTTCTGCTGTCTGCTGGTGTTCAGCAGCCGCTTTTATCTGTCCTGACAACAGCTTCTGCAGTTGTTTGTAGTGCGATGAACACAGCTGGGTTACAGAGAAAGTCCAGATTTCTCAGAGTGAGCCTCTGGGATCACCAGTTTGAGTTTAAACAAAACACTTTGACTGTAGCTCCAGGTTTCTGTCAGCTTTGAGGAGGATTAATTGTCTGTAGAAAAACAAAAAAGGCAGATTTCAAGAACGTTGTGTCATCTGGAGCTCCTTTGACTCACATTCTTTATCTGTACACAAAATAACTAATTTGATTGAAAAGCTCCAGAAGGACAAACCTCCCAATGATGAAACTGGTTAAACACACACAATATTTAAAAATCTGTTTTGTCTCAACCCATTTTTATAATATTTTCAGACATTTACCCTTTGTTGAAAGTCTTTGAAAAAAATGACCTAAAATGAGGCCTATTTTATAAAGGATTTAAAAAATACAAACTAAGATTTTGTCGAAAGTTAAAGTTGTTGAAAACTGTTAAAAAGATGATAATAGTGTAAAAGTTGCTCCATATATGTTTTTATTTATTTAGACTAAATCTTGTTTAAGATAATTATTAGAAATAATATTACCATTATGTTTGTTCTCATTTATTTTTTTCTGTTTATTAAAAAAACCCAGAAAGTTGCAGCTGTGTCCTGGTGTTCCTCTTTTTTCTACCAGGCTTCACATTCAACCAGAAGAAGCTTAGATTTTAGGTTCCACTGACAGCTGTATTTTTTATGTATTTATATGAAAACAATTTAGTTTTATTTTTAAATTTACAAATATAGTAAATAAACTTTGGTAACACTTTATAATAAAATTCCTTAACAAGCTTTATAAACACATTAACAAACATTTTTAATGTGTTTTTAGGTGTTAGTAAGTCATTTATTAGCACAATGAGCCAAATAAAGTTTATTAACATACTTAATAAGATTCATTGACATCTAAATTGAGGCAATTTTTTACAAAGGCCAAATTAATAAACTTCTTACAAGCTTAACAAATGTATTAATTATCTTTGTCAACATTATATTGATTGTTTTCTGAAGTGTTACTGAAACTTTTACTCAGTTCTTGTTTTATACTCTTATTAATAAAAAAAATACATATACACTGTAGAAAATCATAATCATAATCTGTTTTGCAGAAGAGCATCCTCAAACCATGATGCTCCCACCCCCATGCTTTACAGTGGTGCTCTTTTGATGTAACTCCTCCAAACACGGCGAGGAGCATTTAACTCGATTCACTTCTGAACACATGACGTTCTCTGGATCATCCAGACGGTTTCTGGAGAACTTCTGATTGGTCTGATCCAGTTTAAGAAGGGGGAGCTTTGGAAAACTCCAGGATTTGAATCCATGGCGTATTTTACCATAGTAACCTTTGTTACTGTGCTCCCGGTTCTCATCTGGTCATTTACCAGTTCTTTCATGTAGTTCTGGATCTGTTCTCCAGATTATTCTCTCCACCAGGTGAGATCTTTCATGAAGCTCCAGGTGGAGGAAGACTGTCAGTGATCTTGTCTTTCTTCCATTTTCTAATAATTGCTCCATCAGTTCATCTTTTCTCATCTAGCAGCTGCTTATTGTAGATTGGTTCAAGGTCTACAGTCTTGTTCCTGGTGTCCTTCGACAGCTCTTTGACCTTGGTCATGGTGGAGAGGTTGGAGTCTGACTGAAAGTTGTGGAGAGATGTCTTCTACACAGATAACCAGATGAAACAGGTTCCATTAATTGGAGGATAGAAGAGTTTCTTAAAGAAGAAGTTACAAGTCTTGCAAGGGACAGAAATATTTTATGTTTGTTGGAAAGAAATATTTATCATTTTACAATTAAATTCTGTAAAAATACTTTATAAGAGGCCTAATTTTCCCTTTATAGTATTAGGGTCAACACTGTTACATAATGTTAAAACTGTGAGGATTCTGAGCTGGGATTTTTGTTTTGTTTTCTCTGTCAGTCTCAACAGGTTCAGGTTGATCTTCTACGTCTTCATTTACTTTATCACCTTCAGTTTGTTAAGCTTTTCAGTTCTCCATTGTCATGTCATCTGTTCTGTTTTGTCACTCTTTTGTTGTTCCATGTGTCGAGTTTCAGTTTATTTAATGTTTGAGTTTCTGCCACCAAGTGCTGCCCCTCAAATACTCAATGAGTCATTACTTTCTATTACATGGAGACAGAGTGTAGTAAAGTTGAACAAAGTTGTAAACGTTCCAGCACCAAAAAAATGCACCTTTTTTATATTTGAGTCAGTAAAACTTTATCTTTTGTGAAACAATAATCTTATTTTAATACCAGAAACTAATGAATAATGAAGCTGAAGAATTCATTACAACATTAATAAACTATCATCTTAGTTTAAAGCTAAGCTAACCCGATTAGTTGACTAATCAGAATTAATAATCGGTGATCAGTCGACTGTTAAAATAATCGTTTGTGGCAGCACTAGCCCGGTCTCCTCCACCACCAGTTTTTGACAAAAATAAGAAGTGATCACAAAACATAAATCAGATAGATGTTACCTAAAATCCGTTCCCTCTTGCACACGCTTGGCGTATTTCAGAAAATGCAGCTCGCCTTTTGTCAGATTCATGTGTGACTGACGGATGACCGCTCCAAGGTGCACTCCACTAATGACAGCTGATATTCATTTGTAATCCCAGCAGCATTTCAATGGTTTTAATCTTTAGAAAAGGTTACTGATGGAGTTATGTTCTACAAGCGACATAGCTCAGGAGTCTGAAGTGATGCAAAGCGCCGACTAAAAGGTTTTATGTCCCGGTGAAGACAGACGCTCTTTTGTGCTTTCGTGCTGGGATCATCGTTTCCCCAGGCGGGGGGTCGAGGCTGACTCAAATAGATGACACCTGCAGTTGGATGCGTGCCTGTCAGCCTGTCTGGCCCACAGTCAGACTGGCTGATCTGAAGGGATCAGTGTTAGCCTCTGAGGGTCAAAGATCAGCGATATGACGACGAGGTTTGGACTAACAGAGCTGCAGTGGAAGCCTGGTCCTATCTCAGGGGAGGGGAATCTTATTTTTTAGAGATAAGCGAGGGTACCTGTGAACCTCACCCCTCATCGGGACCCTTTTTGGAGAGTTATAGGGATTGATATGACCTTCTGAAGCAGCTAAACAAAAAAGAAACAGAGAAAAACGTCGGATCTCACAACACATCACAGGCTGTGACGGCGTGTAAACAGTCTGATTCAGGAAATAGTCGTCATGGTGAGAAGGCGTCCGGGCGACCTGTGGTCTAGATTTGCAGGCAGAGCTGAGGTTACAGCCGTGCTGAAGCGCGGCGTTCCCAAACGCATTGGCAGACGTGAGAGAAAGGAGGAGAGGGTTAGTGCCTGTGTGATGGAATCTGAAAGGATGGTGGCATGGGGGGGACTGGGAAAGTGTCAAAAGAGAATGGCAATGTGGAAAAAAAATGTGACTGAACAATTATTCTGTTACTTCCTGAAATTTAGAGCAAAAGTTGCTAAATTCAGAGATTCTGATCAGAGATTTTCCATGTCTAATATTTAAATCATATTAGCTAACGCTAAAGATTTTACGACTCTGTTTTGGTTTCATCAGCTCGCTCCATCAGTAGGTTATTCATAAACTGCTGCATGTGCTTCTTATTACATATAGAGAGTATGTAATGCATCCCGTGTGTTACACGTGGCATCTGTTTCGGCTCACTTTTAATTTAAGTTGCGTCATAAAAATGGGCTTTGTGGCTTTGCCAGCTTGTAGCTTCTGCCGGTGGCTTTCAAAACATCACACCTCAGTAGAAAGGTGATCAATGGGAATAGACTTCACTCTGAAATGAAAAGGGATCCACCACTCGCTCCAGTCACAGATATCAGTTGGATTCTCCTTAAATTTTCCTGCTTTTGCAGGGGTCTCACAGTGGCGGCCTGCGGGACATTTGTGGACCCCGCTTTAATTTGAAAGTTCATTGTCTACTAAGCAATTCCTTCTGCATGTCTACACTTCTGTGATGACAGCTTTGTATTTGTTTTGTGATGTTTCCACTTGTTTTACGCTTAAAATTTTGCTATTATCGTTGGATCTGGTTGTCAGAAAAGTCCTTAGCAACAGTTGCTAGCTTTGTTAGTTCCTGTTGTTTCATGCAGAAGATATTTCTTAGTAGTACATAGACATGAACAATTGTTCAATAAACGTATTCAGCAGACATAGACAATAGACCAAAAGAATAGACAGTGGACGCAAAAACATATTTTTGGCACAAAGTTTAAATGATTCAAATTTAAATAATGCGGCTACAAATTACGAAAGGTTATATCAGGGGGTCCAGGAGGCCTCCAGGGCCGGCCTCCTGCTGGTCTTCCAGAAATCCTGCTGCTGATTACCTGGATCAGGTGTGTTTAGCCAATAAGGAGCTTCAATGGCAGACTGGTTGGAAAACATTGTAGGACACCGGCCCTCGAGGCCTGGATTTGGACACTATCGGATTATACGATGCAGGTACAATTGACGGAAGTTTAATAGATGTTTGTACGAATTTCCGAGGTTTTGATGAGGCAGATACAAATTTTAGAAATGTAATTGATGCTGGTTTGAATTACAGTCGGTCATGTGACGCAGGTGTAAACGTTGGAAGTTCAAATGATGCTGGTACGAAATACAGGAGGTTCTCATGCAGCTTCAAATGTCATAAGTGTAAGACGATGTATAAAAGACATCAATTTGAAGGATGCAGGTGGAAATGTTGGAAGTTTAAAGGATGTAGATATGGCGGAATTTTAAATATTACAAGATGAATGTTGGAGGTTGAAACAGGTTTGAATTTTAGACATTTAAGTTTTGCAGTTTAAATGACGGAAGGTTATGTAAAGCAGGATCAAAAGTCGGAAGTTCAAATAATTGCGATGATTGTTTTATGCTATATATGACCTTGTTTTTGTGTTTTTTATTTTGTGTGTTTTTAACTTTTGAAGTTTTTGCCTTTGAACTTGTGAAGCACCTGGTGACGTCTGTCTGACAAAGGTGCTATATAAATAAGACATACTCAAATGCCATAAGTTGTAATAATGTAGATGCAAGTGACGGAAGTTTCAATGATGCACGTGCAAAAGAAATGAAGCATGCATTCAGATGCGTCCACTCGTAGATAACAGATCCATGCACGTCTTTGTTTTCCTTGTTCAAGCTGGTATCTGAGTCAAATGTCTCATGAACTTCTGCCACTTTGCAGAAATCATAGTTTCTGATGATGTCCAAGAAAAGGACACCGATTATTTTTTTAATCTAAAAACAGCAGAATTATAATTAAAAGACCACTGGGAATGCCTTGAAAATAGATCAGAAGATGATTAGAGTGGGAGTTTAAATGGCAGCTGAATGACTGAGGTACAGATGAACAGTGGATGTATGAAAGTCATGAATAAATGATGCAGGAGCACAAAACATGCTGGGATTCATTAATGTGCCGAACATTGGAGAGGTTTTCCTGCAAGATTCAAATTGTGTTTTTCTACCCATCTAGCCGAAGACTTAGCTTCATTGAGGCGAGTAGATTTAGCAACTAATGAATGCAAGAAAGTTGCTTTAAAATATGATGTCAGGAAGTGTCACTGGATGACCCAAATGCAGGAGACTGGGCTTGGTGGCAGAAGAGTAAAAAATGTAATTGACAAACCGAAACATGACAAAAACTCATGGAGTAACAAAAAATGATGACTGAACTGAAAGCAGACACCATAAAGACAGCTGTGGATGATTAACCTGAACATGAAACTTACAGCAAAAAAAAAAAAAAAAAAAAAAAAAAAAAAACATGACAAAAACACAAAATAGTATAGAATCATGACAGTACCCCTCCCCAAAAGGCCAGATCCCAGAGGCCAAAGACACTCCAGAGGAGGGGACTCTTACAAGCAAAAAAAAAAGTCTAGAAAAACAGAGCTCCTGGAGCCAGACGGATGTGAGGGGTATCAGAATCCTCCTCAGAAAAAGGCAAGAGAGGAGTAGTCCCAGTGACCCTCCTCTGGAACAGGGAATGACAGGGAAAACAGAACATGACAAAAGCACCCACTAGAAAAAAACCAAGCATTAAATCCTGACATATGAGTGGAAATGATTCCAAGTAATCCTTTATGGAGACTTCTAAGAAAGAGAACGATAAAGAGAGGCCGGACAAAAAGAGACTAGCAGAGTTTGATCCGTTCAACCATTTTGAGTGTCAGGTACTTGACACCTGCTAATTCAGGGAGAAGCAACAAGATCCACAACATCTCTGTTTACCTCCTCTCTCTGCTACTTCACTGCCAATATCTCCTGGAAATGTTTAAAGGTGATTGTATCTGCTTCTGCAGATATCTGATAAAGAGCCTTTTGAAATAAGAGCTGCAGAAATCTGCAGCTGTGGAAACACGGTCTCCTTTCATCAGGAATCGTTAACACTGAGCGTCTGGCAGGGCAAGACGTACACAAGCAGGCGTTAACAGCAAACAAGCAGGTACACATTCTCAATTAAGCGTTAAAAATATCCAAACACTTTATCAGCTGTGTGGATCGGTGTGTCGACGCTATCTGGGACTGCTGCTGGGACTTGGAGCCACAGAGGCTCTGAAACCCCAAATACACAGTGGGGTCCAGATCAGTCCAGACAAAACTTACTTTGAAAGTGCAATTCATTAAAATAAACAATCATCAAAAAGATTCAACTTTTTTAATCTAGTCACAGAAAATCGAGTCTCAAAGTGCACAAAGTTTTGAAGGATTTGAGCAATTTCTCATTCATTTCCTATGAGCCGTATTTTGCTCAATATTTCAAAAACTATGTTCATGAATATCAAAAGTACAAGAAATCTTTGAAAGTAATAGTTTCAGTGAATAGTGATTCAGGAGAATATACTCAAGTTAAAAATGAAGTTGAATGTAAAGCTGTGATAGTTTCAGGAGAATCACTGTAGTGTGAATGCTGTGAAGTATGTCTCTGATGCCTCCAGATAGTTTAGTTTCTCTTTTAGCTCAGTTGTTGTTTGTCCAGTTTGGGTTTTTTTGCAAATCTAATTAAATCAACTGGCAGTTTTATCCGGTCTTTTTTGTTGTTTTTATTTTTAACTTTTTGAGGTGATGGAGACTGAATGCAACTCTGAGAGGCTACATCCGATCTGCCTGAATGTCGGAAGCTAAAGCCTCAGAATTTTCCCAGCACGTGTGAACGGCAGCTTCCCGCCCACTTCAAACCCCTTCATCTAATTTCATGATCTGATTAACGTCTTTTACACTCAAGAGCTGCAATAATTGTGAGATTTAACCTGACATTTTCATTAGTATTGACATTTTCCACGATTGCACGGCTCCACGTTTAATCAGAGCAGGCGTTTGGTATTTAGCCTGAAGATGTCTGGAGCTTTTGGTTTGACCCTCGTGTGTCGTGTGTTCGCAGCCTCCGTCAGCGACGTCAGGAGGAGGCGGAGCTGCCTTCGACTCAAAGTCTTCGTCAGGCCCCAGAGTGAGTCCCAAATTTTTGGGTGTGTGTCTCCTGCGGTTGGGCTGCAGACGCCTGACTCACCTGATGTCTTTCTCCCTCTAGATAATTGTGTGAAAGATCCCGGGAGCGAGCAGGAAGGAGTGGATTTTGACGAGAACAACCACAACTCCCTCGAACCCCGAGGTTGGTGTCTTTCCTGTTTTGTGACGCTTCCGTTTTGCTTCTGGATCCTGTTGCTCATTGTGTTCCCCCCTTCAGACGGCATCAGCCACGAGTCGCCAGAACCGTCCCGGACGGACGTGAACTCTGCGGGCCGGCACCAGTTTACCATCCTGCCCCTTATCTCCGCCCTGATGCTCCTGGCCGCCATCGTGTCCTTATAGCATTCAGCGCCCAGTTTCCAGGCCGTCCCGATTGGACGACGAGCCGCTCTACCCTGCAGCACCTCCTCCAAGGAGCACTTTTTCAGAAAGACACTGATCACCTCTCGCCGACCGGCGGAGACGAGGACTTCAGCTGTGAAGCTTTTGTTGTTTATCGACTTTTGTAAAATGCCAACTAGTGTGAATCTTGTGTGACGGGCAGGTGCGGACGGCTGAAGGTGGCACCTGGTCCGCCCGCTGGAAAAAAAAAAAAAAAAAAAAAAAGCCTAACTGAGACGAAAACGAGCACACCCACTTGATTTTAGAACTTTCCGCACAGTCAGTTCACTTAGACGACCCGGTGCGAAGGACCGGACGCGGTCCAGCGGAGGGCAGGAGAATGCCGTTGCTAGGCAACTGCTACTCAGAGCGTGCAGAGGCGGGGCTTAATCACCTTCTCTCAGGTTTACATGGTGTGTTCAAATGGTTTCAAGAAGCACTCATCTATAAGTGTTTGATTAGAAATGATTTAACAGTTTTTGACCTTTAACCTCGGTTGTAGCAGCCTACACAGGTGTACAGTAAATCTATGAGCAGAGCGTTAAGTGAATATGCCAACATATACTTTCCTATTTATTATGAAGTCCTTGTGCTTTTTTTTTTTTTTTTTGCCCACTGGTTGTGGTTTAATGCATAAGCTAATAGGCAATAATCAAGTCATCTTTGATAGCTCGTAATAAAAACAGTTCGTTTGTAAGAGATCACTTTTTTTAAACAAGGACGTGGCAGAGATGTGCGTCAGGGTGTAGAAATAAAGTGTTTGTGTTTTGAAGTTGTCATCGACAGATGTAGTGTCCTGTTCCACGATAGTTTGGTGAATCACACGTCACACATTGCTGTACATAAAGGCACGTTTCCTCTAGACTTCAGGGAGGTTTTCCTCACACGAGAGGGAGGAAATAAAGGAGATTTTTATCTGAATCTCTGGAAAGTTTACTGTCTTGGTGAGATTGTCGATTGTGAAGCAGGAAGTAAACAGATCAGTCAATCTCAGAATTATATTTAGGTAAAAAAGAAATCTGCCTGACGGGAATCATGTCACCAGATCCAAACAATAATGATAGAGTTCTAGGTTAGATTTTAATTTATGTATTTAAATGAATTTATAGAAAGCATCAGCGTTTGCTGAAGTGATGCTTCTCAATGTTACGTACAGATGAGTTCAGTTTCTTTAAATCCTTCAATAGTTAATAACGTTGGGATGTTATCTTTAACACTGGTTGTAATACTCAAATACTTCTCTTAATTAGGGCCCTTTGATAAAGTATGGATTAATTTGACACAGTGCCTCTTTAGCCCTTTGATGCCTGAATTTATTTCCAGTTGTGCTAAAAAAATGTCATTTATATTTTCGCTTTCTAGTAGATGACAAGTTTGGCACATTTTGAAGCTAAAGTGGTCTGAAGTAGTGATGGGCAATACCACTTTGAGACTTTTTGCATAAAACACTCCATATAAATTACCAAAACCAAGTGCTGGTAATTCTTCAGGGTGAGTTTAAATTTTTCTCAAGCATATAATTTTATTTATCCTAAAAGAAATCCCATCATTTACTTGCCAAGGAACAAAAATCATCCACTCATGCGAGGCTGTGAAGCTAATAAAGGGTAACCAAACCCTAAATCAAATCAAATCAATGTTGGTCCTTGACACATTTTTGACAAATTAAAATAAACTTGTTCTAAAACCATCTGTGTGCTGCCCCCTACAGGTTAAAATGAGATATTACAGTTGAATTTTGTGATTGGTGAAACCATTTAAGTCCCACGTCATGATGGATAACAATCAAAGGATAACAGTCCCGTTCCCCAGCCCCACCCCTCTGACTTGACTGTCAAATGTTGGCTGTGGGTGGAGTCAGTCTCCCCTGTTTGGTTACGCTTTAAGGAGCGCAATTGACTGTATATGAGAACTGGGCAGAGCAAGTGGGACATCATCTATGAAGTCAACTGAGTCGCCATTTTCTAATGGTACAGATGTCGGCATGTTGGATCTATAAAAAGTCAGTGATCAGTGAGTCCTAATTGGTCAGTCAACATTTCTATGGCAACTATATTGACCAATTAAGAGTGAGCTAGTTGGAAGGCCACACCCTTACCACTTGAAAGGGGGCTCTGGAGAGTCTGTCAGTCAAATATTTCAAACATTAGACCACCTATTTCTATTTAGGAATCCAAGTGGTTAATTTTCTAACCAGCATAACTGCAAAAAATATTAAAAATTGGATTATAAAGAACGTAAAAAAAAGAAAGATCAAGAATGGTTATTCTGATTAATATAATGACTGAATAATAGCGGCTTATTTCTCTAAAGAAGTCTATGGGCGCTTTGTACACTCGGTCCAGTTCTCATATACAGTCAGTGGGTAACAAGCAAAACTTGCAGCCCCTTTGATCACATGACTGATGGAGCAGTTCATTATGCTGGTGGCTGGGGGGGGGGGTTGTGCTCCAAATACTAAAATGACTCACCTAATAACCGAAAATGTCCAGAAATGTCACATGCACTTTTATTTTTTCATTTATTAACCCTAAAAAAAAAAAAAAAAAGATATTTTACTCTGCTGCTTTTTTCCTTGGTACGGAACCTCTGAAGGGACATCAAAAAAAAGAGAAAAGGCTGAAGAAAAAAAAACCTTTTTTTCTAAAACTACTTAGGGTCTCCATTAAAAAAAATGAAGGAAATAATGTTTTTTTGGTTAGTAACAAATACGCACCAGTTACTATTTTGTTAGATTTTTTTATTATTATTTCAATTTTTGTGGAAAAAAATTTCCTTTAGGGGCTGTGTACCTTGGGGAGTAATACACAATCAATATTTTTAAAAGCACGTTTTTTTAAATGTTTCCCAGCATTTGATTGAGCAGGCAGTTAAAGGGTTAATTAGTAATCTGTACTTGAATAAAATGTGTCAGTACTAAACGTGGTGATATATGGGTAAACCTATAGATCACCCCATCACAACAACAGGCATCAAGGGGTTAAAATGTCATTGAAACTCTTTTTTTATGTAAATAATGTTTGGTTTGAACATCTTCATATTACCATGTTTGAGGAGATGAACTCATCTTGAAGCGCACACTCATGATGCTAGAAGAAGTCTGGATAGACTGGTCTGTTCATGTCCGTCATCAGTGTTTCAATGCCGCCACGCCACAAGGACAAACGAGGAATTCGATCTGTTTTTGGTGGATACTGTGTATCCAACAGTGTTAGATCCTTTTTACACACCTCTTCTACGGGCAGTTTAGCGTTCCCATAGATGTTCTTAGTAAGACAAACGTTTGATACAAAAGATGCTAACTTTTATTTTCTATGTCTTTTATACAAACGGGGACAAAAGCGAGCAGGTCAACTTTGTGTTGTGAGGCACGTATCAAAGACGCAGCGCGGTCGCACCTCACCGGAGGAGCCGAGGAAGCGGCGCTCCTGGTGTCTTTCCCTGTTTCTGTGCATCCAAAGCATCTCCGGGATGTTCTGTGTCGACGTGAGACTACCGCTGAAGCGCTTGACTTTTCCCGGCTGTGTTTTAGAGCTGAGCGTCGACGAGGCAGTTATAAGTTCTGTGGACTTCTGTGTCACCTGCCTTACGTAGCTTGTAGCCAGAGGCTAACACCACAGAGTTTGTTCTCTCTGTTTCTTTTGTAACGGATGTGTTTTTGTTTATGGGGAAACCACAACTGTGCTTCTTTTTTTTTTTTTTTTTTTTCAATCTATGGATGTGTCACAAAACTGCATGTTTCTTTTTAACATTGTGACTGTACTCTGTGCCCCTTTGACCTTTGACCCCCCTCCCCTTCCTTCACTCATCAAGACTGTCCTAATTTCTGACCGTCTCTTTCCCGTTCCGTCCTTCTCTTGACTTTTCTACAAAGCAGCCATGTCTTTGTAAATACACGTACCAGAGCAGCTATGACTAATGAAAAGATCGACGAAAAAAAAAAAAAAAAAATTTAATAAATATTTCCTTGTCGTTGTAATCTCTGTTTTTTATTACGAACTGAGATGTTGTGAAGTGGGAGGAGCATCAATCACTTAATCAAACAAGAAAAGTGGGCACGGAGATGTCTTTTGTTATCTGGAGGTAATTCTGAGACTGAAATAACAAAAAGTGGAATCAGCTTCAATTAATCTTCCAGGAATGTGAGCCACTTTCAGGAGCCGGGCCAAGAAAAGTCCCTCTCACACGCTCTTTGGCTCCTCGCCTGGGTCTACCTCCCCTGCTGTCGGATTCGATTTCATTCATGCCCCCCCCTTCTCTTCCTGCCACCATTCACCAACCAGCTGAAAATACGCTGTGAATCATTTGGACACTGTTCTAGAAACGTAAGAAACGCTCAACTGCACTTAAGACATGAATAACGGACTTTTGGTTGCTTCATTGTCAGCCACATCCACAGGTTTAAACCAAAGAGACGAAAAATAAAGTTGATTTTATCAATATTGGAAAATACAAATGTTAGATTGAGACATGGCAGGTCTATTTCACTATAATATAAAATTGAGCAAGCACCAATAAAAACTGATTCCAGTCCAATGTGTGGAAAATGTATCAGTGCTGTGACCACAGTGTGGTTGAATGTTCTAATAATAGATTATTCTAATGTGGAAAAACAACAGATATTTAATTTACACTTGATTATCTTGAAGAAATACAAGGAATCTGGAAAACTTCACCTGTACTGTTCAGTACCAGCTATTTATCTCTGAGTAACATAAGTTTAGGCTAAAGATCTCCCGGATCGTTCAAAATGAACAGATATCGACTTTGAATTGTATCATTAACCTCAAATTATGATTTGAATCGAATATTTAAACCATTGATTCATAGATTTCCCTCATGATTGATCCTTTTTTTGCTGACGTCACACGTTTTGTCCGCTGTGATGGTCTTTTTAACATTATTGTAAAATAAAGTGTCTCAAGTAGTTTTCGCATACAAATTATAATTAATTTATTTTATTTTGAAAGGATTTTTATTATGGTACAGGTCTATTTGATTAACAGTTTGCCTCAGACAGATTGATCTGGTTGGATTGTAGGAATTAAAAAAAATAGTTTGGTCCTGGATTGGTTGATTTTCTTAGAATATTCGGTCAGTTTGGGCGAGTGTTAAAGCTTACCTGATCTCCTGTACATTTAATACTTTAAAAATCCATAAAAAAATAAAAACAAAATGAAAAATGTCTTACTAGAAGTTCTGAAGCACTGAAAAACAAACAACATGCCCATGTGACGTGTTCAGTGAGTTTATTATCTGGATGGTTTTTGTGATGGTTTGCCAGCTGTGCGTCCCTCTGTCTCCCTCTGCTGGTCATATTGTGTCAGTGCTTTTCTGTTCTGTGCTGGACTCCTGACACACCTGTAAATCCATCTCCACTCATCCTAGCTCTGTTTTATACCACCATTCTTTCTGCTAATGTTCTGTTACATTGAGACCACGCTGGTTTAAAGATTATCTTATCCTCTTCCAGTCTGATAAATACCTTGGATAACATTCACCTTTTAAATACTGACCTCCTCCTGTATCAGTGTTCCTCCACCCTCCTTGAATCTTTAAACTGTTTCCTTCATCAAGCACCTTCAATAATAACAGTTTTAGTAACGTGTGTGCTTTAATGGAACATTCTGATCAGGTACCACTTCCTCTACTGGCCTTGACTTTTCAAAATAAGAGAAAGTAGTTCTTTTTTTCTGTAAAGTCAGCATTGGGATGTACTGGAAAATTTGTACACATTTTTCCTGCAGAAAGACACCTTTGATACAGTTACTAACCAGTATTTCTTTTGACTTTAACAAATGCTTATGTGTTTTCAAGTTCTCTCACTTCTACAGTAACTGCCTTTTGTTTTAAACGCAAAACAAAAGTTTGTCTGATGTAACGTAACAGATGTTCCCGTGTGTTTCTGTGGTTGTCTCTTTCCTTTCTCCAGCCGGTCACAGCAGATGGTGACTGAGAGTAATTCTGCTAGAGGGGGTTATTGCTCGTTCAGTAAAAGAATGACACTGAAAACCTTCCGTGTTTTCTGTTTATCACCTTTTTAGGCAAAACGCAGAAAAACTACAGAAAAGCTTAAAATTTCAATGGTTTTCGTAGCTGCCTTAAAAAATACAGACTAGACTTATTTAAAAAGGCCTCCACACGCGTAGAGCATCTGAAAATATGCCATTCATAAATATTTACTCATACATTTTAAAACAAAATCTTATAATTAAATAAAGTAATTTTCTCACACTTAATCCAGGATTCAAGGTTCACTTTTCCGTAATAAAAATCACGAGGAACATCACCAAAATGTAAGGAGGAATGTCAGAATGTCAGAATGTCATTCATGTCAAAGTGTTTTGAATGAAAATCTCTTTATTGGCTCTTTTCACAGTGTGAATGCTGGTTCTGTTTGGATGAACACAGAGCTGATATCCTGGCAATGGTGAATGATTTTTAGACCAATTAGGTCACATTGAATAATTGTCTTTCGGCAGATCTGACCGGCGCACTAGTGCACCATGACCCACTGGTTGAAAGACACTGATCTAATTGACTGAACTGTGTGTGACACGCAGCTAAACTGAAAACAATTGAAGCCAAAAAAAAAAAAAAAAAAGACGACTCGCATAAAACAGAAACGACACAGACATACAGATGTTCTTGTAAGTCAGCTCTATGTAAGTTATTGATTTGATCAAATTGTTTTTTTTTCTAATTATATATTCAAACATCAATTAAGTTCTGTGTTTTGACTGAATGTACTTTGTAAAACTGCATTGGGATGAGGAGTAAAAAATGCTCTGCGTGTCTTCGTTCTAACACTTCTATCATACTCTGTATTTTCTTTTGTCTGTTGGTCTTGGTTTGTTGTTTAATCTTAAACTTTAAACTACCCAAAAAGCAAAAAAAAAATCACCAAAATGAGATTTTGTCTCTTTAGGAGCCCCAAAAGAGACATTGAATAAGTAAAAAAAAAAAATTAAGTTAAACAAAAAATGTTTGCCTATGAATACACAGACAGTTATCCATATTTTTTCATTTTCAATTTTTTGAAAATAAAAAGCAAATCTGGTTAGTAACTGGTGTGCACTAGATTTTAACTAAAAATGCTTTTAGAAAATTTGAGGTTAATATGTTTTATATATATATATATATATATATATATATAATATATATATATATATATATACACCAACTGGTGTGCACCAGTCACTATCTGTTGTACATCAGTCAGTAACTAGATTTCTTTGACTTCAATTTTTGAAAAAAAAAATGCTTTTGTTCAATTTTTTCCTTCTATGTCTCTTTAAGGGCTCCGTACCTTAGGGAGTAATTCACAAAATCAATATTTTTAAAAACATGCTTTTTTCATATTCCCCACTATTTGGTAGAGCAGGCAGTTAAAGGGTTAAATGGACAAATCTTCCCATTGCTAATCAAATTTAAAGCATCATTTTGTTTGTCAAACAACAAAAACACATCCATCCATCTTTCTTAACCTGCTGTATCCCAGTTGCTGGAGCCTTTCCTAGCAACCCCATAGCACAGTACATTCTGGACACGTCGCCAGTCCGTCGCAGGGCCACAATCACACACACACTCACACACAAACACACAGGAACAGCGTGGAGTAACCAGTTAACCTATGAAGCATGTTTTGGACTGTGGGAGGAAGTCGCATACACAAGGAGAGCATCCAAACTCCACACAGAAAGATATGGGTTTAAGGAAATATCAATTAAATAAATTCTCATAGTACTTTATTTAGAGATACTTGTATGGATTAAAACACGGCTAACGCCTGGTTAAAGTGTAAATCTCATGATGGCAGGTGAGGATGATGAGGCCCTGCTTCACCTGCCTCCCGTCTTCTGGTGGAAACCTGTTTTAATGAGGAACTAAAAACCACAGAACCAATTTCAAACCCACCCAAATCATGTCCACTCACATGAAGCTATTTTTTCTTGCAAAATTTAAATTTAAATGTAAAAAAAAAAAATCCAAATTGGGCTGGAAACTGCCCAATCTGGCAACTTGAGAGTTTCTGGACTTGCTGTTGACTGGAATATTCCATTTCTGCAGAGGGACGGGGAGGACAAAACACTTTCATATGATCATTTTTATGTCATTTTAGTGATTTGGTCTGTTTGAGTTATGATAGACACAACATTTAATTTCAACACTTTTATCAAGTCTTCAGCTGAGGCCCTCGGAGTGTTGGGGGGCCCCAGGTAATAGCCTACCTTTGCTTATTTGTAAATGCGCCCCTCCAGCCAAAAACCTGGAGGACAAACTCAATCCAGGAGTTATGAAAAATGATATCAGCCAACAGAAAGGGACAGACTCCATTACTGCGCTCTCCCTCAGGGCCACCATGTCACACTGACCAAATATCTGCCTGTACGTCCACTCAAACACAGATATAAAAAGACTCACAGATTCTACTTCTAAAGTCAAAACTCTTCAAAGAGAGAGGTGGAAACATCATGAAGATTCCCACTGCAGCCCAAACAGACAGGAGTCAGTTCTTTCAAGATGTCACTTTTTAGACACATATTGTAATGGATTACTGCTCATCCCTCTGTAACCCTAAAATTAAGGGATTCTTGGCTGTCATTGATGGTTTGTGTCATTTAAGAGTGAGCCGTTCTTATGAGAGCCAACTGCAGCGGAAATGAGGCCAGCAGGACGTCCAGCCTCAGCAGCTGTTCAAACCTGGAACGCTTCAAAACGCCAGAACATCTGGAGGGACGACGGTTCAATATTGTAGAAATAAAGACATACAAAAACAAAAAAAACCTAGAGAATATAAAAGGATTATACAGGAAAAAAAAACTTCTATAAACTGAATTCAGTTCACAAAGACATGATGGAAAGGTCTGGACACATGTTCATACCTCTGTTGGCTCTCTATCCAACAGTTACAGACGTGTTTTTGAACTGTGGAAGAATGAAATCTAAATTTTTCAATTATTTATAATCATTCACGCTCTGATACGGTTCAGGTGGTTGTCAGAAGAATAAAAAATCTTTTCCGAAATGTTCCGGTTGTCCTTATTGTTCCTGATACTTCTCATAAACGTTTGTGTGTTACAGGAACAGAGGGAAGACTAGAGGTCGCTCACACCGACCGGCCGACGAGCCCCAGACTGGACTTCATGGGAAGTTTTTCTTTGATCAATATCAGCATGTGAAAAGTTCTGAAACTACACAAGATTGTGATCACATTCAAATAAAATAGCTGCAATCACCAAAAATACTGCTAGTCTACCACACACACACATGTGTGAAAGATGTGAAAGCAAAACAAACCACATTCTTTATTAACATTCCCTGCCATTCCAACTGTCCCACAGAGGGAACAACAGGAGCTTTATGAAATTTCAAAAGATCAAGAAAGAGATCCTCTTTCTAGAAACTCAAATAAAAGTATTCTTCCTCTCTGTCTCCTAAAATATGCAGATCTGATCTCACGACTAGCCGTCCTTTAACTTTGATAGCATTTTTTTTTACAAACTCAGCTGTTTCTGAAACATTTAAAGCAAAATCTAAAGCAGAAATAGACTTTTTCTGGATTAGCAGACCATTGACTATATATGAGAGCTGGACAAAAGCCTCGTTTCCACTGAGCCGTCCGGTACGGAACTGTTCGATCCAGGATTTTGATCATTTCCATTGTAAAATAGACCCATCAAACAGTTCGACCCGTACCTCTTGAGGCCCCCTATAGAAAAATATATTGAGACAATTGGAGCAAAGTCACTGTAGTCACCTGCTGATTGACAGAAAGTGTTTAGAAAGAACCACTATAGCGCTAAGCTAGCATTTCAGTTTTCATCTTAATCTTCTTTCAAAATTCCTGTTATACACAAAAAATAAAGCAAGAAAAAGAGGAGCTGCTGGACGACCTCCATTGTTGTCGCACTATAACGACAAGCTAGCGGTCCACACCACACATGCTCCGCGAAAACAAAAGCTCAGTGGAAGTGAGGCTTAAGTAACCCCTCCCCCCTCGCATTCCAAACAGGAAGTACCCGCTGGTTCCAAGAAGTCCAAATCCCATAAACCTCTGTAAAGAAACAAACAGCTGTTAATCAGTCATTGCAGTCATTGTATTTGTCCGATTAACCCTTCTTGCTGTGTTACCTTGTTTTTAACATGTTCTTGATAATACTCAATTTTTTTTCACAAATATATTTATTTTAGTGCAAGTTATCATTTAAGGGTGCAACGATTAATCAACCTAATTGATTAATCAGTTTTTATTCCTATGATCCAACCAGATCGATCAGTCTGAAACAAGTAGTTCAACGAATCGACCTATATACCAATATTACATCAATTACATTTGATTTTGGAAAACTCATTTGTATTGAGGCATGTTTTTGCTGTCACCAGTCTCCCCAGTGTTTAATAATGCTTGAATACACCAGCTTTGACAAACAGATGCACATTTGGATATAAATTCAAAGCAGCTACAGTGACTGGAGGAGAAGTTTGAGGACAAAACCGATGGTTATTAGAAAGTGTTACGATCCAGCCTGATGCCGCGATTATTGTCCAACAACAAGCTGAGACACACGGGACAGCAGGAGCTGCAGGCAGGTGTTCTCCCACCTGGCGTTCACACTCACACACACAAACCAAGCGTATGTGGGTCCAAAGTGTGTGGGGTCCCAGGAGCCGGCTCACAGACGGGGCAGCTCTGGAACACACAAACAGAAACACTACAGCCACTAAAGCTAGGTAACTGGGACAAGGAGCTGCAACAGACCGTAGAAACCAAAGAAACAAAAACTTGATCCTAAACAAGTCAATTCTCAGCCTTCAGTGTGTACATGTGATCGTGCATATTACACTGCGAGGGGGTCATGGAGGTTTTTAAGAAAATGTTAAACTTTTATAGTCCTTAGACGAATTTTTCTTAAAGAAATGACCAGATTGTTTTTGCAGTTCTTCTTTCTAACCATATATTGAAAGGGAAATTCTGCCCTTGCACCATACTCAAAGACTCAGTAAAATTAGCAAGCACCGTTGAGCTGACGAAAGGAAATTAACCCCCAAAAATGACATCACGGGGGCGGGGTGTAAAAATGAATGGGGCCAAAATCTCTTATGGGGCTCCAAAAACTATATCAAAATCCACAAAAGAAACCAAAACATATATGTTGTCCAAATGAATTTTGGATTTTATTATGGGATGGCCATGGGACCTACGCCTTGTCGGCCATTTTGTGGAAAAGTGTGAAATTTGATGATTTTCAAATTTTGCCACCATATGGGAAAAGAAACTTTTATTCAAGCGATCCTCACAAAATTTCACTCTCACATCACCAGGTGAAGTCTACAACCACAACCAAAGTTTTACTGACCTTTGACCTCAGGAAGAGGCTGACACGTCACCTTTAAGCCCTCCAACAAATTTAAACTCCTCCAAGAGCATCATCAGCTTCGAGCATCATCAGGAAGCTACTTGGGGAAAAAATGTTGGAATTACAGGTTCTAGATTTTGAATGGCGCTGGCACAGCGAGCTCGCAAAAGTGATGTTCACACATTTTTTCTGGAATATTGTTGTTATGTCTGAAAGTGTTCAGAGTTATGTTAAGTTAGTTGCCGTTAACATAGTTTGTTATGTACTGAGTTACTGTGCTTTTTAGGAGCTGCACCACAGGTGTGGCCAGTGTGAGTGATGATTAGGATGCGGGGGTGGGGTGAGATTAAACAGGTATGTTGAAGAGCTGCACGGCCAGTCATGTGATCTTGTCTCACCACGCGGACGCAACATTTTTGCGAACGAGGATGGCTTGAATTCACCTTGCACCCCGCCGCCGCCTTTCTTACCTGCGCCGCGGGTCCCGTGTTCCGTTTGGAACGATAAGGCTGGCGTCCTTTGAGTATTACTTGCTTTGGGCACACGGACCTGGCCGACGCGCGGAAGGTGTGCGCTCACTCCGCCATTGCCTCGGACAGAGGGCCAACGAATCTTCGCAACGCTCACCTTATCGGATGATAAGTATGCTACGGCCACGGCCGCTCTAAAGTCTCATTTTTGTTCCGGAAGAAGCCGTCGGATGTGCCGTTTTGAGTTTCGCCAGCGCTTTCAGCAGCCGGGGGAGACTGTTGCACATTTTGTATCAGCGTTACGTGAGCTGGCCAAGCGCTGTGATTTTGGGACATTAGAGGATGGACTCATAGTTGATCAGCTGATAGAAAAAACGTCTTCAAATCAGCTGAGGGAGCGGCTGTTGCTGGAAGCGGACTCCATGACGTTGGCGGACGCTTTAGTGATCGGAAAACAGCTGGAATCGGCCCTGTCGGAGGCGCGCAGATTCGCGCGCGCGCTGCAGACCCGCCCATGACGTCATCACCACCGGCACAAACCGTAACGCCGTCTGCAGAGGTTTCTGAAGATTTACCTGTACAGAGAGTGGACCGGGGGCCCAGAACGAGTGGGTCTCAGCGCTGTAATAACTGTGGCTCCAATACACACGCTGCCAGAGACCAGTCATGCCCCGCAAATGGAAAACGCTGCCGTAACTGCAACAAGTTACATCATTTTGCACGCTGTTGTCGTTCTCCTCCTGCCCGCTCTGGTAGTGCCACCATTCCTGTTAATTCAGTGCAGAGCTCACTTCCCTCTTTCAAGCTTTGCACCTGCCATGTGGGTACGGCCCAAATTCCACTTCTTGTAGATACAGGAGCTAAGGTGTCCATCTTGAATAAATCCACATATGACCGCTTTTTCAGTCATGTGCCTCTGGAACCTACAGCTAGGAACCTGTCTGGATATGGTCAGTTTCCCATCTCCACTTTAGGTGTTGCTCATCTCCCTGTCAGTTACAATCACCACGGTGTTCCTCATGCCGAGTTCTGTATCACTCAGAAAGGGGCTAATATCATGGGCCTTGACCTGTTTCTTGCCCTCGGGTTTACGGTGACTGACTCCGATGGCACGTGTGTCCTGCAGGTCACCGGGTCATGGCCAGACCGCTACCCCCACCTTTTCACCGGGCTTGGTTGCATGTCCGCCTTTGTGCACCAGCCCTCTATTGACTTGTCAGTACGCCCAGTTATCCAACCACTGCGGCGCATTCCTCTGGCTCTGCGTGACGAAGTGGAGGCCGAGCTGCATCGCCTGGTGGAAGAGGGCGTTATCGAACCAGTCGACGCATCACCATGGGTGTCTAACCTGGTGGTAGCGAGGAGAAAAGGGGGAGGTCTGCGTCTTTGTGTTGACCTGTCTGATGTGAACAAAGCTATAATTCCGGATAAGTACCCATTGCCTACAGCTGAGGAGCTCACTAGTCATTTTCATGGCTCCACGGTCTTCAGTAAGATGGATTTGCGAAATGGCTACTTGCAGGTTCCCCTTGCACCTGCCAGCATGAACCTCACGGCTTTTGTTATGCATGTGGGGGTGTTCAGGTTTAAACGCATGGCTTTTGGCCTTTCCTCGGCCCCGAGTTGCTTCCAGAAGATTATGTCACTCATCCTAGCAGGGATCCCTGGTGTCTCCATCTATCTGGATGATGTGGTCGTGCATGCACCGACCATGGAGCTACATGAAGCTCGTCTGGAGCAAGTCTTCCAACGGTTCGAACAGCATGGCGTGAAGCTAAATGCTGAGAAATGCGTGTTCGGCGTTAAGGAGGTCGAGTTTTTAGGTTTTAGGCTCTCAGAGGCAGGGATAGCCCCCATTATGTCCCACACTGAGGCCATTCTGTCTTTGCCAGACCCTCAGTCACCAGCCCAGCTGTCCTCCTTCTTGGGGATGGCTGCCTACTACCTTAGATTCATGCCACATTTCTCAGACTCGACAGCTCCCTTACGTAGCTTGCTTCGGAAGGATGCACACTGGCACTGGACCCCAGCCTGTCATGAGGCTGTGCGTGTCATCAAACAACAGCTCACCTCTCCCCCCACTTTGACCCATTTCAGCCTGACGGCACCTACGTTGGTCACCTGCGATGCTTCGGGGGTGGCACTTGGTGCAGTGCTCTCCCAGATCCATGACGGGGTGGAACGACCGGTGGCTTTTGCTTCTAGGGCTCTCACCCCCGCCGAGCAGAAGTATTCAGTAGGGGAGAGGGAAGCACTGGCTTGCCTGTGGGCATGTGAACGCTGGCATGTCTATCTCTATGGGCGGGTTTTCACCATACGCACAGACCATCAGGCTCTGACAGCATTGTTGGCGACCCAGGGGTCAGGACACAAACCGATGAGATTGCTGAGGTGGGCTGACCGGCTGAATCAGTACAATTTCAGTCTGGAGTTTATGCCAGGGCGTGCTAACACAGTGGCAGATCTTCTGTCAAGAGCTGTCTCAGCGACTACGGAAATAGGCGAGGGCGCTCATAGCACAGAAAATGACGATGACCTGGTTCAAATCCTGCATGGGCCTCTCAGCTCAGTAGTCACCTTGGCTGAGCTGCAGCAGGCCTCTGCTGATGATGAGACTCTTAGGACCCTTCGCACTTACATCCAGGATGGCTGGCCAGTTAAGGTGGATGACCGCCTGCTTCCTTACTACCGATTCCGGAATGAGCTCTCCTGCTGGGGGACGGTGTGCCTGGCTCGGGGACACCGAGCAGTTGTTCCTGAGACCCTTAGATCCAGAGTACTTCACATGGCTCATGAAGGGCACTTGGGGGTGGTCAAAGTGAAGCAACGGTGCCGTGATACAGTGTGGTGGCCTCGCATAGATTCTGATGTCGAAGAGCTGGTACGTAACTGTGCCTGCTGCCTTCTGAGTGGGAAGACTGGCCAGCCAGCTACAGCACCACTCAACCCGGCCCCATGGCCATCATCGCCTTGGGAGCATATCCAGATTGATCTTTGTGGAGAACTTCATGGGGCTCCTGCTCACGCACGTTACCTCCTGGTCGTGCATGACTTGCATTCCAAATGGCCAGAGGTTTTTCAGCTGAGCTCTGTCACCACACATACCATCATAGGCCGACTGGAGGAACTGTTTGGACGGTGGGGGCTTCCCAGTGTTGTTACAACAGATAATGGCCCCCAATTCATTTCAGCTGAGTTCACGGAGTTTCTGACACTGCGTTCCATCAAACACATCAGGACAGCAGTGTACCATCCGGAGGGTAACGGAGGGGTGGAACGTCTTAATTAAACCCTTAAAAATGGGATTCGTGCCTGCCTGGAAGAAGGGAAAATCTTCAGTGAGGCCCTCAACCAAACTCTCTTAAGCATTCGGACATCAAAGCACTCAACCACGGGGGTATCTCCGACCCTGCTCATGATCGGACGTGAACTGAAGCAGCCCCTGGATTGTTTGAGGGCACAGCCGGCTTCCCCACGCGAAACTCAAGGTTTGCAGAAAGTCAGAGCCCGGGTTCTAAGTTCCCAGGCTCGGATGAAGGGACACTTTGACGCCACACATCGAGTGCAGACCCCATCACTAGCTGTTGGAGACTGGGTCAGAATCAAACAGGCCCACCGCCGGCATAAGTTGCAGTCATACTGGTCAGCTCCCCTTCGAGTCACTCAGCAACTGGGGTTGTACACCTACAGACTAGAGAACGGGACACGGTGGCACTCAAACCGTCTGCACAGAGTCCCGGCCCCAGATTCGTCTATGACATCCATGTCACCAGCAGCGACGTTGGGTTGGCAGCCCGGGCCAGGAACCAGCCGGGTGCAGGGAGGTGTACCACCCAGACCGGAAGCTGAGGTTCTGCCAGCACAACCACAGAGAATCAGAGGCCCACCTATCTGGCACAGAGACTATGTGACTGGGTGATGTCGTTATTGGGGGTCGGAGAGCTGGAGGTTCTTGTTTCTGTGAGGGGGGGGGAAATGTTATGTCTGAAAGTGTTCAGAGTTATGTTAAGTTAGTTGCCGTTAACATAGTTTGTTATGTACTGAGTTACTGTCCTTTTAGGAGCTGCACCACAGGGTGTGGCGAGTGTGATGATAGGATGCGGGGGGTGGGGTGAGATTAAACAGGTGTGTTGAAGAGCTGCACGGTGTGATCCTTGTCTCCACGCGGACGCAACAATTGTGAAAATACATAAATTGTTGTTTCAACCTGAACAAAACAACATGACAGATGCTATAAACATATTAGGAATATGAGCGTGGTTAACAAAAAACCTCAGTTGCCAAGGAAATCCAAAAGTTTACTTATGTAGATTTTTATAAAA
Source organism: Oryzias javanicus (assembly GCA_003999625.1). NCBI lineage: Eukaryota > Metazoa > Chordata > Actinopteri > Beloniformes > Adrianichthyidae > Oryzias > Oryzias javanicus. The sequence goes on from CM012448.1 coordinate 5,887,008, forward strand.
ATTCCATAAACCTGTGCGTCACTCCTAGGTGACCAAAGCATGAAATGGTTGCTATGGAGATAAAACCAACAGAAAAGCTGCCATTTTGAAAAATGCGTAGCTTTAATTATCATTAAGGTAATAAGCCCACATGTAGTTCTAGTTAATCCAGGGGTTGAGCTACAGGGGGGCAAGGGAGGGCAGCAGCCCCTCAGCAAAAAAAAAAACTTTTCCCCTTCAACTTTTGAGTCAAGATTGGTATCATCATTGACAAAGATTAAGAAATCCTCAATACAAGTTTTATTTTATTTATTAGCCTTTATTTAACCAGGAAGTCCAATTTAGCTTAAAAGTCTCTTTTACAAGGGAGTTCTGGTCAAGAGGTGGAAAAAAAACACACAATAATTACAGTTGGAAAATAAAACAACATCTTATTTAAAAACAATTAAAAGCAAAAGAATCTTTCTCTCAACTTGGATGTAAAATCATTTACTGGAAAGGGTTCCTGCAGGAGTTCTTCTGAAGAACAGGACCAGAACTCCTTAGGTATTGGAACTGCCTAAAACTGTTTGAAATATGTACTTTTGATCCTTTTATTTGTTACGGCCTTAAACTCTGCTTTTCTCTATTGCCACCCTTCCTATGTCTTCTGCCACTCCCCTTGTAAAGCTTCTGGCCACACCTCTGAATAACGTACAGCCTAAACCAGGAGTGTCTAGTCCTCGAGGACCAGCCTCCCGCTAGTTTTTCAAGAATCCTGCCTTATGTGCTGTTGATTACCCCTGGATCAGGTGTGTTTGGATAATAAGGAGCTTCAATGGCACCAGCCTCGAGGACTGACTTTGGACACCGCTGGCCAAAAGCTTTGAAATGATCCAGAGTGACTTATGCTTCAAAATACGGCTCACGGGTATGTTTGACATATCCGGCCCGCCAGATGGTTTAATCCGGCCCATTAACGAAGAGAAAAATAAATATGGATGTTGGGAAATAAAGTTTCTGGCCCATTCCTGTAGAAAGTTGTGTTTCTTTAAATAATTGACCACAATGCGCAATTCCGCCACTAGGGGAAGCAAAGCAAACGCAAGACTAGCATATCAAGGAATAAACACAATAAACAATTTAATAATGAGTGATTAGGCTTCTATGTTAGTTGAGGAATTTTTTTTCAACAGAGAAAAAGCAAAACAAAAACAAATCCATATATAACAAGCTGACCAAATGTTATTTTGCTATTATGTTACTGGTCCGGCCCACTTGAGATCAGACTGGTTGAATGTGGCCCCTAAACCAAAATGAGTTTTACATCTGTGATTTGGTGTAACTGTGTAAAAGGAATCAAACCAAGTAAGTCAAGCAATGATCTCTTACTGTGTGAAGAGGTTTTTCTGGTGCATTTATAAACTGATGCCATTGTAAAAGAATGCAGCTTTTGGCACTAACATTTATTTGTTTATTTATTTGACATTTAAATCAAGAATGGGAGGATAAAGCCTCTTGAGATGAAACATCTCGTTTTCGAGAGGGTCCTCCTTTTCCAATAAAAATAAACACATTAAACAAGAATGGCAGAGAGAAAAGAGAAAAAAAAAACAGAACTGGTTTGGCAATGGAAAAACTACAACACTCACACATTTAACATTTATTCTCAACACACAAGCTCACAATATACACCTCTCCTCAGCATATCAAATAATAATAACAATAAAAAATAATATAAATACAAATCTAACACACAATAAAATAACAAATTAAAATAAGAAAACTAATAACAATAACATGTATGTTCAAGATGAACCAAAACATCTTTTTTGAATGCAGGAAATGACCTTATGAAACGTAAAGATTGAGGAAGATTATTCCAGTCACTTGGTGCCTTAAAACAAAATGCAAATTTACCGGATTGTTTGTAAATTCTTGGAACTGAAAAAAAAACCTGGTTATTGTGGCGTAGATTATGTTGTGAAGTATAAGTATAAAATTGGTGTTATCAAACGGCTTTGGGGACTTAAATAAATGACAGATTAAAACTTGTTTTGAGTCTTTTTATCTTCTCATCCAAAAAAGACGAGACAAAAACAATACTTTTTAAAAGTTTATTATTTGCTCATTGCAACAATATCCGGAAAACTGAAGAAAATGACGGTCAACTTTTTATTTAAAAAAACAAAAAGAAGTGTAATTTTGGAATTGTAGGGAGTATAACAATCATTAAACCATTGGCCGCCTGTATAAAGTCAGCCAGCACTCAGAGGAATTCTCTCTCCAAAACACACTGACATGCTCTGTCTTGCTGAGTCTTCTTTTCTGATTCCCTGAACAGAAAATAACAAAAACAGAAGGTGTTTCATCAAAAATTCTCCTATTTCTTGGATATTATTAAAAACTATTATCAGTGCAACTTTTCCTGTTATGTTACTTACTTTATGATAAATCTAAAAGGCATCTGCAGATATGCATCATTAAAGATACAATGAGCATCAAAACACGGTTAAGTAGAAAAAAAAACAATGCAGAATTTTTAAAAAAAGATTCATACTTTTCATAAGGAGCTGAAGCTTTCTTTGTTCCATAGAAACCAAAAATATACTTGAAAAATCTTTCATTTTTAGTAGTTTGCAACTATTAATAATTAAAAAGAGTCTCTGTGCAAGCTCCTTTTCATGTGCATAGTAAATGTATTTTAGCATCAGTGCCTCTCCTTTGTCCAACCGTTATCCTAACTGACTTTTTTGGGGACACAGGGTTGCTGGAGCCTATCCCAGCTACTGTTGGTTGAAGGTGGGGTACACTCTGAAGAGGTCTCCAGTTTGTTGCAGGGCCACACAACCACATTTACACCTACGGGGCAATTTAGACTATTTAATGAACCCCTCAAGCAGGTTTTTGGACTGTGGGAAGAATAAAGGTTTACATGAGGTTAGGGTGACCTCTAGTGGCCACATCCATGAATAGATTGTGTAAAAATACCATTCAAATCAGAATTTTAAGAGAGAATCCACGAAAAGTAATAGAAAGTGCTTCAAACAGAACACAGGCTTCATTTACACATAATAAAAGCCAAAAGGTTGGCAGTCAGAGTCCTCTGGTTCACCATCCATCAGTAGAGAGGCTCCTGTAATCACACTTACAAAATGTTAACGTACACAAACGTGTTGGAAGGGCCACATGGGTAAGTATTTATATGTGAACACTTCTATCTGGACAGACGTAATAGTCTCCGTGTGGCTGGTCTGGGGGCCGAGGTCAAGAGGAAATCTTCTCAATCCGTTCATTAACATGGATTTCCCACAATTCAACTGGCTTCTGTCCTGGTTGCACTGGCTGCTATATGTAGGTCAGTGATGGGATGTGTTTGGAAATCTTGTTTACTGTTTTCATTGTTGTAGAGTTGCTGATTAAATCCTGTCAATGAAAAATTGCTGCCTCATGGATGGATATTTTATAGTAACTCCTCCACAGTCTGTGAATAAAAAGTCTGTAAATATAAAGATTATAAAATATCATTTCCAATTCAACAATCAATTTCAAAATAAAAAAATTCATTGCAAAGTATTTTCTAAAAATGGCAACCATCCTGGACCAGAATGTTTTTTGCAATTCATCTTTCTGACTGAGTGTTTTGAAGAAAATTTGACTCCTGCCACTCTGGCACAGTGTAGCCCCCACCCCGCCTCCTTCAAAAAATGATGACATCACGGTGGGAGAAACAACCCAAAACTGAATGGAACCAAAATCTCTAAAGGAGGTCCAAAAAAAGTTACAATTCCACAGATCAAACCAAGATAAAACACGTTGCCGTTTTGAGGCAAAGTGTGACATTTGGCAATAAAGTTTGCACATTTTGAATTAGCGTGGTGAGCTCACAAACGTGGCGTTCCCCTCTTTCTTGCATTTTAAAAACGTAATCCACTAATCGAAAAAATATAAATACAATACATTACTTCTGCTCCCAAGAAAATCCAAAAGTTTAGTTCTGCCAATTTTTCTAAAAATGACATCAACATTTTCATAATATGCAGAAAAAACCAACAGAAAAGCCGCCATTTTGAAGGAAAAGCGCATGTTTCTTAGTTTGTTTTATGACACATTCAGCTCAGATTTTTTTTCATTGTATTTTCCTGCTTCATGTTCAAATCTGCTTTGCAGTTCATTTTGACAATCTGTTTAGGGCCCATTTATTTTATTATTATTATTTATTATTAACGGTCTGAAACTTAGAAGAGGAAGATAACCTGAAAGGATCAACCTCTACAGGTCACCCAAAGAGAACCGAGACCGTTTGTTCCTCACACTCTTGTTTGGATGCAACGAGAACGGAGAAGTTAAGACTCGATGATACCTTTAAAGCAGGGGTGGGCAAACTACGGCCAGGGGGCCACATGCGGCCCCTTAAGATACTTAATGTGGCCTTCCAAATTAAAATACATTGAATCAAAAATCCTAATTATTGTTTTATTTTCATTGTATTTCTGGTTTCTTCTCATGAATGATGTTGTTTCTCTGACGTTCGTGTGTGTTTTTTTCGGAGTCAGAAGGTGATTTTTCAGATTTCTTTGAGTTCACATTTTCCTCTGAAGAACATCAACCCATTGGATCACCAAAAAGAGAACAAAAATCAAAATTTAGACATTAAAATTCCCAAATTTTCTGTTTTTAAATGAATATATGTGAATTTTAATCCAAATTAAAGCATGTTTTTTATCTAAATTCCATATTATCTTTTTAGTTATTAGGTTCATTACCAAATCACTCCTTCCAACTGCTCCTTGTCCGGCCCTTATGCCAAATTTTAGAACCCTTTCTGGCCCACAAATCAAAAAGTTTGCCCACCCCTTCTTTAAAGGGATGTCCTGGATGAAAGTAACGCCGCCTCCCCGTCATCAGATTTATCAGACCTCTGTCTGCCTCACAGATCTATGTGCTTTATATCTGTACATAACACCTCAACATCTCATGTTCAGGATTTATCTGAAAAAATAGTTTCAGAGGAATTTTCTTAATGTGTAGAAGATGCTAATGTCAGTATAGTAGAAAACAAAGTCACATTGAAAAGCAGGCCTGGAGCGAACATCACCCTCTAGTGTCACATCCCAGCAACTGCTGTTACACACAACAAACTGTCACCTACCAGTAAAGGAAAACAAATTAAAGCTATAAAGATGAAAAAAATCTTAGCCTATTTACGTTGCTTAATGATCTGAAAGTATAAATGTGACAAATATATTAACGCTAGAAAATTGCCAAACTGTGACATCACTGTATAGAACAGACGACTCAAGATCAGTTTTTGTTACGCAGGACCAGAACTGGCACAATGATGACAACCAGAGATCCACAAACCAATAAAAACACCAAAGATAGAATTTTACAAAGTTTTTTCTTTCTCTCCTCTGCTTCTTTTCTCTTGATCAAAGAGTCAAATCCGGGCGTGTAGAGATCCTCAAGCCAAAAGTCTAAATCTTTAGGAGTATTTTCCTGCATGAATAAAACAACAGGAAACAAATCAAAGCAATTCATTAGTAAATTTTGGCTAAAAATACAGAAATCTGCAGTTATAATGATAACATAAATACCGAAGAACAGAGCAATAATTATGTAATTTAACTCTAAATTGCTGCATATAAAGATGAAGTTTTTGTTGTTTCTATAAGTTCATAAGGAAAGAACCATTTTAATCTAAACCTGTTATTTTACCTGGTGTAAAAGAACACAACAGATGGAATTCATGAAAAATTCAAAATTTACTAAAATCCTAATTATGAAAAGTCTTCAAGCCCAAGTTCAGACTTTTAGGTTTTTTTTTGATCGTCTTTCCTTGATCAAATAGACAGCTATTATTCCACTGATATCTACTTTTCTACAACCCAAAGATGAATTCATTTCAGTCCTTTTTCCTGTCCAGTTACCTTTAAATAGTTTGACAGGTGTCGATGGATAGCTTGCGTGTCGTATTCTTTGATAGTCCAAGAAGGCTTGGGCTTCTCCGTCTCCCGGTCGTCCTTTGGCGCCATGTCTGAGTACAGAGGATTTGTCTTGATGTTTGATGTCAGAGTAAATGGAGTGATGTGCTTTTCCAAGTGTTTGTCCACAAACGCCACAGGTCTGCCTTGGCTGGTGGGGGGTCCCCTGTCCCCTGATTTGATCGTTTTCTCCCACTGTGAAAAATAGCAGAGTTCTCAACACAGCAGTATAGTCAATAGTTTTTATAATCCTTCTGTCTGAACTTTTATTATTATTATCATCATTTTTAGCTCAGTCAATGCAAATTATGATAATAATAATAAAGTGTTCATGAAAGAGTAAACCTCTGAATTCTGGCCATCTGAAAGAGGGACCAACATGCTCGGGTACATGGAAACTGAAACCAATCATACATTTATCTATTTCTAAACTTGCGTGATACTTTTGGAATCGTGCGGTTGCTGGACCCTATCCCAGCACTGTTAGGTGAAGGTGGGGTACACCCTGGATGGCTCAGTACAGTAATCATCAGTGTATGACAAAAAAATTTTAAAAATCCTACGAGGTTTACCTGTCTTCTGAATGATTGACTTTCAGAAAATGTCACTTTTTATGCAGACCTTTATTATCATAACATTAAATATAAAAAACAAAACTGGATTGATACCAATCACAGGAAACAGTAAACGCCAAAACAAACGTTACTGTGACAACGCTAACTCCCAATGTTAGAAACATGTAAAAAAAAAACAACAGTCCAGCACTGACGTTAGCCGTGTTAGCATGTTCACATTAACACCCAATCAAACATTTTGACAGATTACTGTGTGCCAGGCTTTGATGTGCAGACACAAGTGCAGGACAGCTGGAAATTCAAAAAAATAAATAATAAATACAAGTCTTTATTAGCAAATAAATAAATAAAATTCAAAAACCAAGGAATAATCTTTTGAGATACTTTTAAGTTAAATTTTTTTATATAAAATTACGTACAAGAAAAAAAAATGTAAGTTTTTTCTCTTTTAACCTCTACTTTATTTCCAACTTGTATAATTTTGACAAAATATTTTATTGTGGAGAGCAAATATTGAAAGCTGTTTGAGGTTTAAGTTGATTTATTCTGGAATGATATTTCGATCTGTTTGTTTTTTTTTTTTTTTTTCATATTTATGTTGAAAAAGTTACGTTACATGTCTTTATGTGTTCAATAAATATTCGTCCTGTTTGGCCCGCGACCTACTGTGTGCCTTGGATTTTGGGCCCTTGTGTGAATGAGTTTGATACCCCTGCTCCACATTTGGCCCGACCCCCCAAACTGTTTTGGCTAAATTAGACATTTTTCCGATTATTTCAGCCTAATTTGGCATTTTGTTAATATTTCAGCAACATAATAGCTGTTTTGGCTAATTTAGGCTTCTTCTCAGTTTTTTAGGTTAATTTGAAGTTCAGCTAATATTTTAGCTTTATGCTAGTTGTTTTGGCTAAAGTGGACATTTTTTCCAGTTTTTTTTGGCTAATTTGGCATTTAGCTATAATTTCAGCTGCATGCTAGCTGTTCTGGTTAATTTAGGCTTTTTTCACATTTCAGGCTATTTTGAAGCTAATATTTCAGCGACATGCAGGCTGTTTTCGCTAATTCAGATTTTTTTTTTAGCTAACTTGGGCCTTTGCTAATATTTTAGCTAGTCATCAGCTTCGACGTTTTCAGAAATCAACTTATCGTTTTCAGCTGTCAGCTTCAGTGTTTTTAGCTAACAATTTAAGCATCTTCAGCTATAAATCTATCACAGGTAATGTTTTGTATCTAGTTTTTAAAATGTTTGGTATTATTTTTTTATGTGAAGATTACAGAAATTAATTATTTAAAAGTCGGCTATGTATGGCTTTCTGGAAAACCATAAATCTTTACGTTTAGGCTGTGATTGTCACACTTTTTCTGTTGGCCGACAAACCGACACCGGCCCCCCATCAGAAAAGAAAACCATTATGTGGCCCCCACAAGAAAATGTTTGGGGACACCTGATCTACAGTAACAAACACCTGTCAGAACCAACGTTTATTGGTGACCAGCGTTTATTAAAAGACCGGTGACTATTGGAAGATATATTCTCTGAGGATGTGATTTTACTGTATTCTGTCTCAGACAAAGATAAAAGGTGAACCAGTTCTAAAATGACATAAAACAAAATTTACACATGCTGATGTAGAGGCTAAGTTAAATAAAATGTATCAATTACTCCCAAAAAAAGGTCTCTGCCTGCACAACGTGAAGTCACCCTCACCACTGAAAGAACATTATACTTTGGTGAGTAATACTTCAGAGCTGAAGCACCAGGACGAAGGTCAGGAGGAGTATTTTTAACTACTAGATAATGGAGGCAGTGGAGCAACAGACGGATGTTTGGGTGATGACAGTCTCTCTCTACAGCTTTGGGCAGTAAAAATACGGATGATTTCTTGTCTTTTTGTGTTGTCACATACAATAAAACCCTGGCTCATGTTAAGAGGTGGTTCGTCCTTGTTTGTCTCTACATGAATATTCCTGTTCCTATTATGTCACCTATTCACCTTTGAATGAGTATTAAGCGCCTGGTAGTCAGCAACATATCAGGTAACTAGTTTAAGTATTACTTATTTAGTTAGTTGTTGGTGATTATGCAATAAAGTCTATTGAAAAGCTTACTCTACAGTCCATTGAGGCCAAGACCCGTTTATTTGTACGATTGTTCTAAAGGTTGGATCTCTCAAGGACGTTTCAACTAAATGGAATTTGACTGCAATAATCCAGTTTGGACGCCCACAGTTACACTTCAGGAATGTTACCAAATGACTCGTTTGTTGGCAGATATTCTATTTGTTCCCCTGCAACACAAATTTGAATCTGCTATTTTTGTTGACTCCCTGACCATTTACATTTCATCATGAAGCTAACGACCACAAATTGGAAGAATTGTACGATCCGGCAGAAATCTAAGATATAGACGGGATCTATCTGGAAAGCAGACTTTAATGGACTTGGTACATAATTTATCATTCCTTATTTTGTGTCTTCTTTGCAGTGCCATGGAAAAGCAAAACATATTCCATTGTTAGCGTCATCTGTATTTTTTTCATTCATTTTCCATGCCGCTTTATCCCTTTCGGGGTCGCGGGGATGCCGGAGCCTATCCCGGCTGCTGATGGGCGAAGGCAGGGTTTACCCTGGACAGTTCGCCAGTCTGTCGCAGGGCCACATTCGCGCACACAGTCACTCACACATTCATACCTAGGGACAATTTAGAGTTGCCAATTAACCTATTCATAGGTCATCTGTATTTGCAAATTTAAAATACTTTGTAGTCAACTATGACAACTATTATCCACTTTACCTTCAAAGATCTAAAGTCAGTCACTCAAAATGAACTAGATACATGCCTGTTAAACCAGTTATGATAAAGGAATTCCTAAAAATCCAAAATAAAGTATTATGGATGTTGTAGGATTGAGTGTACCTGAGAATAGACCCCATTCTGCCATCGTTTCTGGCTGGACATAAAGGCTCCCATCTGAAATACACCTTGCATTGCCCCCAACGTCCCAACATTCAGCTGGAGGAACTTCTCCGGGTGGTTGCTGTTGGGAAAAACAGAAATGTCCATCTTGGTTCTGCAGTTCTATTTCTCCAACCACTTCTTCACCTGTTGGCGGTGTAGCAGGGTGCACGTGCTCGCCAGAGCTGTCGAGCTTGGTAATAATTCACGACATGCAACCCAGACGTATCAGTTGCGGGGCAGGTGTAATCCAACCCGAGTGCCAAAAGAAGGACTCTCTCACCTGAGCTGAGGCCTTTCTGTGTGAAGTTTGCATGTTCTGCTCTCTTCTCGGACGCTTCCTTTTCGCATGAGTGTGGTTGTGTGACCCTGTGACAGAGGGGCGACCTGTTCAGGGTGTACCTCACCTTCTGTCATGTAGTTTCGTGGTTTGACAGCTTCCTGTCCCTCTGTCTGTCTCTCCTGGTCATTACTGCTAATCCTGTCCTGAGTCCCTGTGCTGTTTCCTGTTTTCGTTTCCACAGATGTTCATCCAGACACACCCGCTACTCCTCACTCCTCCTGAACTGAAAGACTCACTCCAATGAAACTCCCGTTTTAGTTAATTGTGAGGTTGGTGCATCTCGATCCACACTCCATGCCAGTAGGTGGCGGTAAATGCACCAAAAATATTGAGTGCCAACTATTATAAAGCCTAAGAAGAAGAAGAAAATTATTATTTGATATTTTAATACGTTCTTGTGGCATTTTTATCAGATATGTATAAAATTGTTTTAGATGAATATATAATTTTGGAGTACTTCTTTATTAAAATAATTGTAAATCAGGAACAGAAAAATGGCGTTTTAAAAAGCTCTCTTTTGTGCTGCAAGTGAAAAGGGTGGACCAAAGTCTACCTGTTCCACTCCATTCAGACGTATCCACTCTCAGAAAAATAGATCCATCAATCTCTTTGTTTCTTTGTCTGAGCTGCTGCAATACTGCTCCCATTTTTGTTGTACCTGTAATGTTAGTTTGGAGTTGTGAGGGGCTGTAAGCTAGTGGGAGAAAGGCATTGTGGCTTGCAATTCTACATTCACATGTACAAAAGTGAAAAATTACAAAAAAATACAGCAGGGTATTGATTATAATTTCCAGAAACGATTCCATTCGATTCAAAAGAGCCTTGAGTGATTCAATTAGGATTTTTTTCAATTCTTCAAGACACATTTGTTTAGAAATAAATTAATAATCTACTATATGATTTGAACATATTTATATTAATCTAATACAGTTCACATACTGTAAAACGTATCAGTGAAATAATACGACTGTTGATAGCATAAAGTGCTGCATGGATTGTGAAGCAGAGAAGTTCTAACAAAAATGTTCAGATCATTAACATCATAAAGAGGGTGTTTCAGTTTGGCCACTAGGGGGTGATCACGCTAGCTTGCACCTTATTCTACAAGAAGAAGACAGCCTGAGGAAAAAAACAGCGCTTTAGACCACAAATATTTACTGTAAATTATTTTTATTTTATAAAGTTTGGACACTTCATGTCTGTGAGTTTATGAAGATGTTCATTAAGTCATATATGTTTAGATCGACCGAGTGTTAGCATTAGCCATCCTATGGGAAATTCAAGTAAACGTTAGCATCAAGCTAGCGGACAAAACTATATGGGCCATATCAATCTATATTTTTATGAATAATTATTATTGATCTGTTAAGATTAAATCAATTCAAATGGATGAATCGATTTTATCAACTCAGCCCTACGAATCAGATCTGAGACTCTTCATGTCTCCAAGATTTGTGTGTAAATGATGCGTTTAAATGCTGCTAGATTTCTGGGTCATCAGTCTTCTTTGAACTTACACTGTGAATAACACCTGATTAAAACTTTTCCCACTTTCTTAAACTGATATGCCAGATAATTAATATAAAAAGTCTAAATATGCGTCGTTGCCGGTACATACAAAATATATTTCATTAGTTACAAATCAAGAATAATGCACACTCAAATCCAGTGAGACTATTTTCTCTCCATATTAAGGGTTTGAGTCATTAGGCGTGTTTGAGATTATGCAGGCGGACGCGGCGCTGCGCAGATCGCCTGGATTGTGGTGCATGCTGGTTAGTTTCTGTCACCAACGTCACGTGTGCGACGACATGAAGTATCGCGAGAAAGGGGCGGGTTCAAGGCACCTACCTAAGCCAGCACAGCCAGAAAATAGGTACTGCGCTGGCTGCAAGCCGCCTTGATGACTACAAAACAATGCATTGTGGGAAACGGTGTCCTGAATGTTCTTGTAGTGCGTCGTGAAATAACTGGCGCTAAATGAAGAAAATTGGTGTATTTTTTTACTCTTTCTGGAAGGTAGTGAATCACTGATGATAAAAAAATAAGATTTTAAATAATCTGTGGTTATTTGTGTTATTGTTGCCTCTAAAACTAACTTTAATTTCTATTGTATCTGTTATTTGGGACAGGGCACATGAAATTAATCCCGCAGATATTTTTTTATCTGCTTTATTCTGAAAATTGTTAAAAAAAACTATAAAAGACATAACAGCACAGATCATACTAGGAGGAGTGCAGCCGAATGTTGAGGACAACCCCCAACTCCTCGTTCTCGTACAGTCTCAGAGTTCACCTTCAACTAAGGCGCCTTTCTCCGCCCCCTCCTGCAGCAGCTTAGTCTCGTTGACGATGCAGGCGAGGCGCTAGGGGATCTCAAACACGCCTACTGACTGTACAAGGAACTGGAATATGATGTTACAAGTCGCCGAGTGGGGCTGAGCTTAATCGTAATCCACACCCCTTCCACTGAGGAATCTGTCAATCAAACATTCAATGCTTTCGTTGAGGCATCCGATTGGTCCGTTTATAACTTGTGAGGAATATAAAAGATTGTGATGTTAATAGGTGGTTATTCTGATGAATAGAATGAGTAATCACGGTTCAGTTCTCAATATAAATCTATGGGAGTCAGCTGGTGCTTCCTGGAGGGAGGAGTCACTCGGTCCAGTTCTCTAGTACAGTCAATGGCTGAGGAGGGGCGGCAGCTCGACCGTGGCTTATTTATGGACCGCAGTGCTGCTGCGCCGCAGACCGCAGTCATTGCAGCCTTTGCGCATAGGGTGGCGCTACAAGCACACCTCCCAGCGCGGACAGCTCCATCGCTGCGGGATGAACTGGTGAGTGTCCGGCTTTTATTTTCCATAAGCGCGTGAGATTCCCGCAGATTAGAGGGACCGAGCGATGATCCGCGGCGCGCGGCTCTGTCGGAGGCGGATGAAGGGCTCGTGCGGGAGGAGGAGGGGAGACGCGTGGTGTCGTCACGCAGAGAGGAGGAGAGAAACCCCCCGCAGTCTCACCAATAACATGCACAATGCAGCTCCATCATCTGCACATGTCCGATGTCGTCATTGGGAAATCACTACTGCGCTGCCTCTAAAAAAAAGAAAAAAAAAAAAAAAAAGAAAAAAAAAGCATCAGCGCTGGAAGTGCGGGCCGCTGCGGTAAGCTCTCAGAATTGTTGCGGGTGTCTACAGGCTGCAGAAAGCGTTAACCTTCGCTTTGGACGGGTTCGCTGCTGAATCGCTGCCGTATTTGACGTTCGCGTGTTGAAAGCCTCCAGCACTGACATCATCATTTCAGGGAGCTGCCGTCGCTCTCTCTGCTCGCGGCTTATAGCGCGACAACCGCGGGATGCTCTGACTCCAGATCGTCTCATCCTGGAACCGGAGCAGGCCCTGAACGCAGCCACGCGCCGCCGGCCGCGCGCCCGTCCGCATCCTGCTGCTTTCATTTCGGGACAGACGGACGGACGGCAGCCGAACAGCTTGGCCAGCTGTTGCAGAGTTGACTCGATAGAAGATGGTGTGAAATGGAACAGATGTCTCCTCATGACGGACGTGTTCACAAGCAGCAACGATGAAAGTCTGTTTACAGAGATAAATGATGTGTTTGTCCTGCTGAACTTTACCTTTCTCTGTTAAAAACGGGAAAATCTGCTTTAGAATCAACGATAGTTTTAATAGTAGGGATTTAACAATTAATCGACTTAATTGATTAATTGATTTCTATATCCAATCACATCGATCTGTGTGAGGCAAGTTGTTAATCAAATGTAAAATCTTTTTAAAATAAACTAAATAAATTATATAGAAATTGGAAAAATACCATTGGGATTGAGTATTTTACTATAATGTAAAAATGATCAAGTACTGATCAACCATCACAAAAGTCGAATGTGTGGAAACATTTTCTGGGGGAACTGATCCAGCTCGCTCGGTAAATATATCCGTAGGGCTGGGTTAATCAATGTGAATCAATTTAAGATTAATAGATCATAATCTTTTTTTTTTTAAATATAGCTCGATTTAGCACTTAAAGCTAATGTTGATGCTAACGTTTAATAGGATTTCCCATAGGACGGCTAATGCTAACGCTCGGTCGATCTAAACATGCGTTGTTGAAATAAACGTCTTTATAAACTCACAGGCAGGAATTTTCTGATCTCTTTTAAGGAAATATCTTTAAAATAATCATTACTTTACCTTTTTTTTGCCATTGTTTGCTTATTCTTTTTGAAAAAAGTGTAGTGCTATAGCGTGAGCTCCACCTGGTGGCTAAACTGAAACGTCCTCCAGGAGAAGCAGAACAATGTTTACAATGTTAATGATCTGAACATTTTTGTTGGAACTTTTCCTTTAGAGAATCCATGTATTAACAATCTCATTTCACTACTAAATGTTACAGTACGTGAACTGTATCATATTATCATAAATATATTCAAAACATAAAGTAGATCATTAATGTATTTCTAAACAAATGTATCTAAATGTGTAAAGTCAAAATTAAATTGATTTCTCAAATTTTATTGAGAGGATCAAAAAATCAGAATTCTGGAAATTATGATCCGGCCCTCCAGATCATTTTATTGAATCTTTATAAATGACCTGATGTTATCTTCCACTTCTTTCTAGCCTGAATAATTTCGAGAAGATATATTTTCATGGAGAGTAAAATATTAAAAGTTATGTTAGGTTCAAGTTTATTTATTATGGAATAATATTCCTTTCTGTTTTTATTCATAGTTATACTAAAACGTTGTGTTTTTAAAGTTTAAAAATTTAGTTTTAGTGTGTTTGATAAATATTTGGCCCGCGACCTGAGATGTGTTTTGGATTTTTGCCCCTTGTGTGATTGAGTTTTTCCCCCCTGGCATAAGAAAGTCAGAAAGAAAAGGTTTGTCAAACAAAGAAAACCTTAGACACCCTGTCCCAGGACGGTCCAATATTTTGTTTTGACACCCCAAGTGGCCTCAGAAGGGAATAGAAGACAGAACGTGAACTAAAAGGAATAAAGTAGCACCTGAATGATGCTACACTAAAAAGTGTGTCGTAAAATATTCTGTTATGAGATGTCGGGCCAGTATGAATTCTTCCCTCCTCCCTTCCCCTCCATTTGAAGGGACATTTTTGGTGCAAGTGTGTCTGGAAATTTGTTTTTTTTAGATCCAACTCTCCAAGTGAAGGAGTACAAATCCTCGATTGCGACGGTAAAACGCGTTTCGTTGAGAAGCGCGTTTTTTCATGTCTGTGCGCTCTGAAGCACAAACGTTTACATTTTTAAGTAAGTAATGAGTTTTTGTTGTAGTTTGACCGTTATAAAGTCATAAAACTGATGTTATGTATATTCAAGCGCTGGAAGCTCCACGCTAACGCTAGCGGACCAGCGATTATTGGTGACTTCCGAAAAATAGGACAATTTTTTGTATTATTTTCCGTTTGGAGGGCAAATTGAAGGAGATGGAAGAATTTGGATTGTTAGTTGTATGTTTGTGTTTGTATGTAGTTTGTGTACATCTGCAATTGAGCTTCTTGTTACTCACTCCAATGAAAATGGAGGTTTTGGGGATTTTAGCGTGTTCTTGTGTCATTTTTTACTGATGGAGAACATTTATTATGAAAATTTATCTTCGAATTGTGTTTTTGAGCGTTTCTTTATTCAATTTGTTTTGTGTATTGATTTGTCTTCTATACACTATCAACTAAAAAATGGCGGTTTGGCCTTTTTCTAATTTTCCATAATTCTTCACAGACTTAAGATGTGTTTAGATCCCTTCACTTCTCACTATAGTATTTGTTTTCGGCATTTTGTAAAGCTGTCCAAATCTAAAATTCCAAAATTAAGTGCCCTAGAAATTGCCCTAGAAGCCTCTGCGAACAAACACTGTAGATCTACGTTCCCTAGATTGGCAAATATAGACCACAATGCATTGGGTTTAAACAATTTCAATAGAGTAGTTAGGGTACTGGGGGGGGGTTTGGACATACCCATAGTGCAGATGGTCGTAACTGTACATATATACAAGACACATATTTATAGGTAAATTTTTCCAGCATCCTTGTTTTAAAAGAATCCAAGATCATGAAAGATTATGAACACTTACATTCTCATGAATGCACGAGAAAGCAGAGAAGATAAAAAGCAAATAGATTAGCAGTCCAGTACTGCATGGAGTGGTTAGAGTCCGTTGGGGATAGAGTGTCATAGTAGCTTCATCCATGTAACAGACAGAAGGGGTGTGGAAGAAGCTATTCCTGAGCTTGACCTGGCCTGGGGACTCTGCCGTCTCCTTCAAGATGGAAGCAAACTAAAAGGAAGCTCTATGATGGATGGGTGGAATAACCTGCACCCTGGGGTGGGGGGCAAACGAGTGATGTGAATGCTGTACATGTTTTTAATGAAAGGAAGGGAGATACCAAGTGATTTCTCAGGGGATTTAAGTATACTATAGAAGGGTCTGTGGTAGGCATGGACTATATATTAGAACTGGACTGAGTGACCCCCTCCCCCCTCGTGCTCCAAGATGCCAAAATTTCCTAGATTTTGATAGAGAAAAAACAGCTATTACTCAGTCATTCTATTTGTCAAAATAACAATTCCTGCTCTTATACAGTCAATGGTAGGAGGATGCAAGGAAGGCATTGCTACCACATGGTGCTGCAGGTTGTCTTGATGCTCTTTTGGGGGGGGGCTGGGACACTCCCTCTTCACCTTTTAGAGACAGACAGGAGGCTTGAAGAGGTGAAGGTGAAGGAGACGCTGACACCGATTGATGTTGTTGAAATGTCGAGTCAGCACAGAAATCAAGATGGAAGATGAGGCTGTTGAGATGTGACAGGAAAGCTGTGGGTCAGGGAGGACAGAAGGCGTCATTGTGCATTACTAGCACACAGAACAAAGAAATATTTATTTTTTCTGTCTATCTGGAACCCACTGAATCCCTTTTGGGGTTTACAGCATTGCAGCCACCATTGGGCAAAGGAGGGGCGTGTCCTGAATTGGTCACCAGTCTGTTGTAGACTGAGATCTGCGTTAAGCAAATCCAATGGAGGAAGGTACAATGGTGAACACGGCTCACATAAATGCAAAAGACAACAAAACGACAAAAGGAGAAGCATGACGACAAAAACCAATAACACAACAAAAAGGTACAAAGGACAGCAGACTAAATGAACAACTTCAGACAAATGTAGATTAGAAACAATTGTCATACAAATGACATAACTCTCAAGAAGTGCAGCTAGCATACAACTTTTGAATAAAGTCAGTTATTCATTTCCATTGTGTTTCACTTCCGTCATGTTGTTGTGGGTTTTGTTGTCGTGCTTTTTTTTTTTTTGTTTTTGTTTTTATCTTGTCCTGTCCAACAGCTGAGCAAACAAATACAAGCTGGGGGGGAGAAAAGTTTTGTCGTTGTGCTTTGACTTTTGACATTATGCTTCAGCCTTTAACGCTGTGCTTTGGCTTTTGTCGTTGTTTTGTCGACTTTTGTTGTTGTGTTGTCAGCTTTTGCCATCGTGTTGTCGTCTTTTGTTGTCATGATTCGGCCATTGTCGCTGTGCTTTAACTTTTGACATCATGATGTTAGCTTTTGTCATCATGCTTTGACTTTTGTCGTCATGCTTTGACTTTTGTCGTCATGCTTCGGCTTTTGTCATCGTGCTTCAGCTTTTGCGGTCGTATTGTTTGCGTTTGTCGTCATGCTTTAGCCTTTTTCACTGTGCTTCGGCTTTTGTTGTTTTGTTTTTGGCTTTTGTTGTCGTGTTGTCAGTTTTTGTCGTCATCCTTCGGCCTTTGTCACTGTGCTTCAGCTTTTGTCGTCATGCTTCGGCTTTTGTCGTCATGCTTCAGCTTTTGTCATCATGCTTTGACTTTTGTCGTCGTGTTCCGGCCTTTGTCACTGTGGTACAGCTTTTGTTGTCGTGTTGTCTGCTTTTGTCGTCATGCTTCAGCCTTTGCTTCTGTCGTCGTTTCGTGTTACGTCTTTTGCATTGATGTGAGCCGTGTCGGCCAATATACAAAATGGGTAAACTGTTGAAACATGTGGATTGTAGAATAGGAGAAGTTTGGTTAAATCTAGATATTTATCTGCAAATCGTCGCATTTGTTGCTGAGCCAACAGGATCAACATGCTGAGGTAGCATTAGCTAAATGTGGAATATACTGCCATTGGAAAAAATAATCTTGATGTATAAAACAAACAAAATTTTACAACTAATAGTTTTATATTTGGAATGCAGAGATAACTTTTCAATGCAGTATATTTAGAATTGTACTGTCTTTTTTCAGAAACCTCTCCTATTCCACCAACTTCTCTTTTGTCACTCTTCTCTTTCTGAAAGCCAAACAATGCACTCTGTGTTCAGAAAATTCTGTTGATGCTGGGTTTTAGTAAAACATACTGGATTTGGAATTCTTTAATGGGATCTTTATTATTATCATTGATCTTTTCAGCAGAAAGCCTCACATTCACGTATGACCGTTGGGAGAAAAGCTTCAAACTTTTGTTTTATTCTTTTTCATTTCTTTGCTCTGGCCCTACACTCACTAGGGTTGTGCCAAAATATCAATATTGCAATATATCATGATATTTAGTCATACGATTGATTCTCGATGGGTTCTTACCAAGTATTGATCTTTTATTTTCATTTGAAGAGGCCGTAAAAGGTTATATTTGTCATCCTTGGGTGAGACGTTCCTTCAGGGGGCGCACAATGCGAGACTGGCTTAATGGCTTAATTTTTGTTCTGTTGTTTACAACTATTTTGCAGTAGTGGCACTGCTGTTCATGTTTACTAATGTTAATATGGAATTTTACAAATAATTCAAATTCAGTTGTTGTCAATGCTTGTTAAATGCATAGTATTACTGGTTTCAGTAATGTTGCACAAAAGTGTTAATTATTTTGCACAAAATAAGACACACTTTGTTTATTAATAAATGGGGATACATATTTTTCACCAAAAAATGTGTTTTTCTATATAATGTGAGTTATACGTTTTTTTCAACCATTTATCGTCGTATCGTGATATTATCGATATCGTGAGCCATGAATAACGTATCGTATCAGACCTAGAGCTCCCTAACATTGACATCTATCTCTTTTTTTAAAAACGATCTTGGAAATTGTGTTTCAGATTTGGTATTTTTTGGAGATTTTAGAAATGTTCTTTCTTGTAAACCACGTTTTTTTTTTTATCTTAGTTTCATCTGTGGACACCCTGTTCTGTTCCTAATGATGAATCTCACACCAGCTTTTGATACTGTGGAACATTCAGTTCTCATGTTTCAGTCGATTGGTCTCTGTGGGAATGTCCTCCAGTGGTTTAAGTCCAATATGGCTAACGGGACCTTTCCTGCTTTCAATTCATAGAGAACTTTTCTTTTTCCACTGCTTTTCTGACCTCTGGTGTCCACCAAAGCCCACATCTTGGTCCAATGCCGTTTCATCAACACCCTTAACCCCATATGACTGTAGCACATAAACCAATGACGTTCTCAAACATTTTTACACTTACATAAAAGTGAAATAGAGTTTATCAGATGCTCAGTTCCCTCACTGACACTGCACTTGGTCAGCTTCTTTAACACCACAAACCTGTGATTTCTAATTTAGGAGTAAGATTCAGCCACTGCGTGAAGTCTGAAAAACAAATTCATTCTCTTGTTAAAATGGGATTTTCCAGCTCTGTCTTTTAGTCAAAGTGAGGCTATTCACAAGTCAAACCGATTTATAAAAAGTTGTTACTATTTTAACACGTTACAAGTTTGATAATTGCAACTCTCTTGATGTTGGTGTGAACAGCCCTAACTGTGTAAAACTGCTGCAAAAACGTAAACAAATACTCGGAGACAGAGCAACATCACTCCAATTTTCCAGTGCTTTTTAGAGTTTGTTTTACTTAATTTTATTTATTTACTGATCAATATATTTTATAGGGATAATTTACATTAATGAACGTCTGTCCAGACAGTGAGAGATAAATATTTGCAGGATTGTTGCAATGATGCCAACTAACATCCCTAGACAGAATAAAGCAAAACCATAATGATGCAATGGATAAGACACTAAATCACACTGAAAGCTCATTTAGACTGTGTATTACTTAAACTGTGTTCACACCGAACGCGACCCATGCGTCAGGGGCGTCCAGGTTCAATCTTAAGTGGATGTAAGGACGTGGCAGCGGTCTGGCAGCAAGACATTTCAGGCTTGAGCATTCGGCGCAAAGTGGTGTTTCTAGAGTTCTAATAACTGGAATTTTGGCAAAGAAGAGGAGTCACATCGACCAATCAGGAACTCATCTTTGTCCTGTGACACGTTGACAACGTTATCAGCTGGTGGATTCCAAAACCAACATGGAGGAATATCTACAGTAATTTATTTCCTCCCTAAACTTAATGATATTTTTCTTATTTGCATTAAGACAGTGAAAAAAATTAATTTCTAATTTTATTCTTCTTTTAATTTTTTCCTTCCTTGAAATAGTGCTGTTGGCCCCCTGAACCCTTCAGATGCTCCTTTTATCAGAAATCTTGGGGTGAATCTTGACAGGCATTTTAAATTTGACAAGCAGGTCAGTGCAGTAGTCCAGTCCAGCTTTTATCACTTGAGGCTGATCAGTAAAGTTAAGCCTTATCTTCCTCCTCATGCATTGGAACAAGTGATCCATGCATTAATCTTTTCCAGACTGGACTACTGCAACTCCTTGTACACCGGCATTGACCAGTCTCTGCTCCGCCGTCTCCAGCTGGTCCAGAATTCAGCTGCCCGCTTACTAACGGGGACTAGACGGTGTGAGCACATCACTCCAATTTTACACGCTCTACACTGGCTGCCTGTTTCTTTTAGGATTGTTTTTAAGATTCTACTTTTGGTTTTTAAATGTCTACATGGTCTGGCCCCTCAGTATCTTTCTGAACTTTTACATTTTTACCGTCCCTGCCGAGTCCTCAGATCTGAAGATCAAATGTTGTTAACAGTTCCCAGGACTCGGCTTGTGACCAGGGGAGACCGAGCTTTTTCAGTTGCTGGTCCTAAGCTCTGGAATGCGCTCCCCCGTTCTGTCAGGTTGGCCGGTTCTGTCAGTGATTTCAAATCACTTTTAAAAACGTATCTTTTTAACCAGGCTTTTAACTCCAGTGTGCAGACGTAGTGGCTCAGCTAGTTTATTGTACCTCACTTTGTCATTGTTTTAACTGTCTTATTGCTTTTATTGTTTTCTTTGTTGTTGTTTATTGTTTATTGATTTTACTTCTCTGTTCAGCACTTTGGTGGCATCTGCTTTTATAAGTGCTCTACAAATAATAAATTGATTGATTGAATTGATAATGCAGGACATCAAGTCATCAAACGGGTCACAGAGAGATGGTAGTACCGCAGTTATTAATGTCCTCAATGCATTTACCAGGAGACTGAGGCTCCAGTCTCCTGGTGTCAATATAATATATATCTGTGTGTCATCTGCATAGCTAATGTAACTAATGTTGTTTTTCATAACCTGAGCCAGTGGGAACATGTAGGTGTCAAATAGAAGTGGCCCCAGAATGGAGCCTTGGGGAACTCCACATGTAATTTCTGTTGACTCAGAAGTGAAGTTACCAATTGTCAGAAAATATTTCCTGTTTTCCAAATAAGTTTTGAACCAGTTAAGCACAGGTCCAAAACGTGAAGCTCACTGTACTGGGAGAGTCTCTGAATGATCTCATGAACCATGCCATGACTATAGATACAGTATATATAGAGATATACGGTCAATGCTTTCTTGTGACGATGAGGCTCAAAATTTTTGACAATAGCTCCTCCCACTTGTGTCTGAAGCTTCAAGTTTATGAATACATGTTTGGTCAAGAGTCGAGTGGTGAATTTGCCCCGTGGCAAAAGAAATCCGGGAGATGCAAAATTCAATGACCGAATCACATTTGGTGAGAGCACCAATTAATAGGTAAACAATCAGGACACAAGATAGCATCACAATAAAATCACATCACATAACAGTACAGTAGTTGAAGGTTAAACTCTTACTGTTCCTAATTAGGATATTATTAGTATATCTTTTTTATCTTTTTAAACCTATTAAGTTGTTGAAGAGCCACACAGTTGACTGACCAGCAGTGGCTGGAATAGATTTTGTGTGGCCATTTTAAAACTTGGGAATCCTCTGCCTCCTGTATTGCATTCCATCACAGGTTTGCCTGATTAAAGTTAAATCCCCACTATTTGTCACACAGCTTGGTGTGTGAAATTTGTTCTCCGCATTCGACCCATCCCCTGGGGGAGCGGTGAGCTGCAGACACAGCTGCATTCGGAACCATTTGGTGGTTTAACCCCTCAATCCAACCCCTTAATGCTGAGTGTCAAGCAGGGAGGTACTGTGTCCCATTTATAGTCTTTGGTATGACTCGGCCAGGAGTTGAACCCAAGACCTTCCAAACTCAGGGCGGACACTCTTCCACAAAGCCACTTAGCTTATAGGCTCAGGAATCCCATCATTAAATAACTTTTTAATATTTAACACCACTGAAGCATTTCTTGTTTTTTATGATTCATGTTTTTGTATTTGAGTGCTATTAAGCACTGATTTGATGGAAAACACTTTAGTTCAACAGTTGTTACTGTAAATCTCTATTTAAGCTAAATCGGCAACCAGAGTTAAATGCCCCCCTCAGTTTGCCTCCCTGCCCTCCTTCCAGGCCTGTCCGTCACCTCTTTAGCTTGTGCTGCTGCCTCCTGGGCTTGATCTGCGCACACATGCCACAGGCTTTGGTCCTTTGTGCTCTGCATATCACTCCCCTGATCACTCTCCCTCTGTGGCCTCTCTCGCCGTGAACCAATCAGTGATCATCTCCATAGTAACCCCATCCACTTTCCCGCCTATGGTTTTCACAAGCAGCCCTGGGAGCATGTTGCTCAACAATTAACATCAACGCAGTGCTGGCGCTCGCTCTCGGACTGCTTCCACCGTCAACCAATCAGAGAGCAGCGCCGCCCCTTTCTGAAAGCAATTGATCCACAAAATAGAAGCTGTAGGTGTAAAGCCCTGACAAGTTAGCCTAAATATTTGAGCTACATTTGGTGGTCTGGAAATGGTCAACACTATGAGCCAATCTTCTGAAATTGAAGGAGAACTCTGAATGCTGACTAACAGAACACAGTTTGCTTGAACATCCAAAACCTTCGTCATGACAGCCTCAGGAACAGTGCTGCACTCAGATTATGTTTGCCTTTGAGGACCAGGACACGGGTCAAGGTTATTCACTGTTTTTTTCTGCTGCTTATTACCTTGGGGGTGTAATACACACAATGTTTTTAAAACTATGTTTTCTAAATGTCCTCTACCACTCGGTCTAACTGGCAGTCAGAGGGTTGAAAGGATTTTTGGTTTGATGGAGATAATATGGAAAAAGCCCCATTTTAAATGGGATTAAGCAGTGCTTACTCACATGATTGTTTTTCACACATTGTTGAGCAATATTTGGATGAAAACAGATCTGAAGGAGAACAGACGCGTGCTGTACCAAACCCAATGAGGTAAAAAAAAAGAAATTGTTGAGGTTAGCACGCTTGTCTGTGTGGGGTTTGCATATTCCACCCGTGCATGTGTGAGTTTTCCCTCACAGTCCAAAAATATAGTTTATGGTTAACAGATGATTCTAAACTTTCTATACTTGAGAATGCATAACTGTGTAGCCCGTCGACAGACTGGCAAACCATCCAGGGTGCCCTCGCCTTAACCCAACAGGAGCTGGGATAGGTGACCCCATGACCCCAAAGTGGATTAAAGTGGGTTTGGTAATGGATGTATGAGTGGAGTCACAGGCAGCAAGCAATCAACCCCCTGTGGTGCTTCCGACATGGCATGCCCCAAATGCTTTGATATGAGTAGGGCCTTCCTGGTTGGATGCTGGTGTAGACACAGCATTGAATGGTTTTACCCATTTGTCTCTGGGAAGAATCCGCCTAACTGCAGTCTCAAGACACTGTCACTTTAATTTCTTGTGTTGTTATGATTTGTGGTATTGACCTTCTGGCCAATTCGACTTTGGATTAGTGAATTCTGTTTCTTAGCTTGTATTAGTTTAAGCGCAGAAAATCCTTCACAGCTGGAAATCCTTGTGTTGTTTAAGTCCGTTAAATTTCTTCAATGCTTTGGTTTCTTCACCTCAAAAATTTCATAGCATTGCAGAAACTCTTTATTATCAGAGATTGAGCGCATTCATTTAGACTAGAAAACTAATCCCTATAAGCCAGCGACAAAAGAGATTCTTTAGATCCAGTCAACAAAGTCGAATTGACCACAAGGTTAACACCAGACTATCATAACAACACAAGAAGTGAAAGTAAAAAACTCAACATTTAACTAGAAAATATTCACTCAAAGGAATGATTACCGAAGAATACTCAGATCTCGACTAGATCCATAGAATCTAGAATCTGGATCCAAACCGTATGGTTGGATAGCTCTAATATTTCCCGCCATGTTTGTGGCAGGCTAATGTTAGCTTGGGCTTTTGAGGTGCTATAAGCTAGTGTCAAGAAAGGGTTGAAGGAAATTAGCTGGGCTAAGTTCCACACCAAAAGTCCAGCTGAATCATTTTACAACAGAAAAATAAGTATTTAGAGTGAGACTTTAAACATGGATTATTTCTGGTTGTGCTAACTGATGTCACAGCTTTGAGAGGTATTTGGCGCTCTGTCGAAATGTCCGGCTATTTTCCATCTTTTTTAGTTCCAAGCAATATTGGATGTCATTGTGAAAACGCTAACGCAGCTAACATGTTGCAGCGTCGAACTGTATTTTAATTTTTACGTGTTGTTTACAAAGATAGGAGTTACTTTGGGTAATGCTTTCGTGGCTAGCATGTAGCGTGTTACAAACAAGTTCTAGAATAGCTAACTGTGTTTCCATTGACTATGAAATTGCACAAATTGGATTTGTGATGATAAATGTGTGATAAATTTGCCTAATGGAAAGACGGCAATTTTAAAAAAAAAAAACATGTATTTATCTAAAAAAATATATTTTTGCGCTTGGAGGAGGTGGATTTTGAGGTGCATCTAAATTGACATATTTTGCAAAACTGCAATGACAACTCTTTTTTTGAATAAAATGAGTCACATGACTAAGAACTGCGTTCCACCCTTAGCTGGTATCTAGTTAGTATGCCACAAGACGTCCCGCAGCATCACACAGCTCATCAGAAGCTGAGAGTGTCATGTGGAATTGTTGGATCCTCTGTAAAATCCCCAACCACCATTTTCAATTCATCCATAGCCACTCCCACGTAGCTTGACCTGAATGAGACGCCAACGTCTCCTTTGATAGATGATGATGACCACTAGTGCTGTGGCAGAAATTTGAATGTATCCGCCGGAACTCAAAGTATTGTTCACATCTATTGTCATGTTTTTGAGTAACATTGCGTGAGTTGGTTTGTGTTCATTCGCATAATTAGGATTTAATGGAAAAAGTGTGATTGCAAAATTTGAGTTTTTTGAATTTCGATAAAAGTTTTGTGCACGTGTCTTGGAAACACATCTATAGTGTACACAGGAAAGTCTAACAGACACTTATCTCTGATTTTTTGTTTTGCATAATACACCGTATATTTCAAATGACATGCGTTTAAAAATGGTTCATCCTATACTGCAGAAAATACAGTAATTTTAAAATATTCTTTAGATGGACAAATATTTTTGTTTGCAACAAGAGCTTCTTGGTGGATGCTGCTGTGTACTCAGGAGGCAGCTCACGCGCCTGCTTGCACAGGTGTGACCACATCTCCTTGTCTCAGTCCTGTTCCGAGTGCCATCTGTGCAGAAGCCAAAGCATATGCCTCACATGGGCCCATGTGTGTTCGTGAGCGTGTCCAGGGTCTCAAATAATATCCACAAAAGTTGTCCTCTCCTCCTGTGTTTTACAGAGTAGGCTTCTCTTCTTAACCCTAGAGCACTATCGCTGGATGATTTTCACTTGAGCAAAAGTATTCATGGGAATTTCAATATGTTGTATTTTTCTGTGTGCCTGATTAAAGTCTCACATGTCCCTTTAATGGGTCGGCCAAAGACCAAGTCTTCAAGTATCATTATTAATTTTTTAGGATTTTTTTTTCTCAGATTCATAATTTTTCCGCCATTTTCAAGCCTGTTTTTAGGATCTGAAAATTACCCAACAAAAGTTATGGCGGAACTTCTTATAGCAAAAGTGTTTTATTTTTAATAGTGCATTCATTAATGAACTGCAGATTTATGCAAAGAGATACACCACATTTATGGTCTCTTCTAGTATTATGCAAAATTCACAGTGATGTTTAATAGCCTAAGATAGTTAATTTTGTCTTTTTTTTCCTCAACATTGTCTTAATCAACTATGAAAGTAGCAGAGAGAAAAATTATGTGTCTTGTTTTTCTCCTATATTCATCTAAACAAAGATGAAATGGCTTCTATGCCTTAAAAATAACTAAAACCAATACATAAAATTTGTCTTTCTACACTTTTCTTTTCTTTCTTATGGATTTTTTCTTACAAATTTCCTCACATTCTTATCTGGAGATTTTTAATTTCTCCCCATGATTTGTAAACTTTCCTAAGTTACTGATGTTGTGACCATGCATCAAGTGTATCTCCTCACCGCCGCCTGCTTGTCTTCTGTCTGCATCCATGCTGCTCTCTAAAAACACTTGTTGCTCTGTTCTGTTTGGAACAGTATCAAGTATCACGTGTGCACGCTAAAAACACCAAGCACGTAAATGTGATTTCAGTGAAGAAAACTCAAACAGTACGCGCTCGACTGTTCCAGTACATTCTTAGCTGATGTTGCTCTTGCTTCAGACTGAAGGGCTTTTGAATCTTTAGTGATGGAGGCTCTAACAAATGTCCTGCTGGGTTCACACGGTATTCATGTATTATTATGGGAGGTTGTATTAAACTCTGATGACCAATTCTTGTTGGATGAGGCTGGAGAATCATCAAAAAGTATCAGACTATCTTTTTAATGAATAGCTTTACAATAAGTGGATTGTAATAACTAACCACGGAGACCTGCTCAGTGCTGTGCAGCGAACGCTTCATCAGCTGTGAAGTGGGTCTGATTTTGTTTACATATAGGATGACCTTAATTTTCACAGTACACACAATGCAAGTTAGATGATCACACATCTAGATCTTGTTGTGTATTGAGCCCGTTGCCTCTGGCGTGATACATTTCCAGTGAGGGAGAATGTTCATTTTATGTCGAGCTTTTTGACAACATGAGTTTATACTTGACATCATTTCTTTCTGGTTGAACACTGAGCTATCTACAGCATATAAAAGGCTAGAGATGCAGGTTAGGACCTGTTTAGATCAAGTTTCAGTTTGCAAAAAGGGTTAAAGCACCACATTAATCGAGTTCTAGTCTGCAAGGGACATTTTCTAACCATTATCATGAAATATAAATTATAAATGTTTATAGTGAATTAAATTATTACGATTTCTTTACTTTGATCCTGAACCAGAAATACTTTCAAACAGTAGGTATAATTCCTCTTTCTTCTGCAGTTCCACTCCCAAACACTGACGCAGACCTGTAACTATCAGGAGCATCAGTTGAACGCCTTGCCCAAGGACACTTCGACACATGGGTGGGCAAGGCGGGAACCAAACCCTCAATCTTCCAATCAGAGGTTTACCGCTCTACCCTAGCACCACCAAGTGAAAGGAAATACATTTTAAATAACGGTACTAAAAAGCACAAAACTGATGTCTATTTTGATTTAATAAAATGTTGATAATTTGCAGTCAATGATGAGTAGAACCATGTCATGAGTGAAACAATAGCAGTTGTTATCTTGTTTGAAATATTAAGGAGGCACATGTGTGCTATTTCTAAATCATCTTGATACTTGAGTAGAAGTACTACTAGAGTATACAAGCTGTAGCTAATTTTACTGTTTGGTGGTCCCATAATATCCATGATCTCTTAAGTAGGTCAAACAGCGTTAATCGTCCAGACTGATATTTGTGCCTCAGAACTGAGGACAAAATGCGATTTATAATAACAATTCCTAAAAAGCATCCACACATCGCTCTTTTGCCTACAAATATCCAGTTTTTGCTTTCAGAACCGATTCTGCGTGATCTGCTGGTGGTTTTCAGTGTTCTGTTTAATTAAGATTTGGGCTTTAGAGTTTGACTTGTTCCAATGCTTCTGCCATCCTTTCTAATAATTTGTAGACGTTATTTAAACTCCTGTTAGTTTAAAGTTTGGCGTTGGTCAGATTAAAATTGACCGAAGGCCTAATTGGACCAGTGGGCCAGACTTTGGACATGCATGCTTTGGTTAAGAGTAAATGTGAAAAAAATTTGGCACTGATACACGTCAGTTTGTTGTTTTATAGGGTGGAATTTTGCATTTCAGCGGCTCCGTAAACTTTGATGTCAGCAGTAAGAATAGGTCACCCTATAGAGGTCATCTGGCTAATGTTAAGTTAATTAAGATTTATTCCTAAGGTGCTATTTATAGAAATCAATTAACCTATTAAATTTATTTTTAGACTATGGGAAGGGCATGAATTGTGATCATCTGTTCTCTAAATGCTCAGTTTATTTGTGTAAAATAGTAATCCCCATGTCATCAGAAATATTGGTAGATTCTGATTTAATGTATTTTTTCAATCGTTTGCATCAGATCATAACTTTTTGTGAAAAGGGCTTGCCTTATGTCCCTCTTGGGGAAATGATGTTTGAAATCGCTTTTGTAACTGAAGTGTCAGTGGAGATTCTCCTGGAAAAAGCGATAAATAAACAAAATTTGCATTTCATCTTTGACTGAGAAACTGTTGAAATGGATCTGATAGGATCTCCAATGATATAATAAAAGTCAGCATGTGTGACCTCAGTCACATGTATCCGTGTAGGGTTGACCCGTACGGGACGGTACGACAAATTTATGTCTGGCACACGTCACCCTTACATACCCTTTTGTGTTGCCATGACTTGTCCCTCGCAGCATGCCCATAGACAAAATATGCATGAACATTTAGCTTTACAGGTACACCCAGCAGACTACCATCTTAAAATTTTGAGAGTGCCCCGTATGGGTTTGCATATTGTTTTCCTACAGACACCTTGTATCCCCTCATAATGACACTAGTGACTAAGGCGTCACACAAGCCCCTATTTTTCATTCAAAATTAGACTCAAACCGAGAGGTTGTAGAAGGGAGCAATCGCTTCAGTTCAGACTTTATTTTCTGTGTGGATCCAGTGGGTAACGTTATGTTTGCATTTCTATGAATCTGTCATAAACCAAAGAAAACAATCATATTAGACAGTCATATGAATGACTTTTTTTTAAGCGTGCATAGAGCCATTGCTTTTCCATGGTAGACTTGTCGATTGCTAATCATGACTTAAGGTGCTTCCACATCGGCTGTGTCGATTTGAATTCAAGCTGCCACTTTTAGTGAAAAGTCTATGCAAACACATCAGCTAGAATTTTGTGCTTCCACGTCTGGAAATGATCACGCGTGGCTGGGCAGGTTTTTAAGTCCAGTCGTCAACTCTGCGTACAAATCGATTGATCGCCCGGTTGAACATCTTCAGGCTGAATCGCAGCAACTGTGACCAATCAGGGACTTGGATTTGATAGAGATGAGTGAGTGGTACCAGACATTGTAAACATGATCACAAAGGAGAAATTAATAAAAGCAGTTTGTGCCTCGTCGGATTTGAACCGCCTGGATTTCTCGCTCTGAGCCGCTGCCTATTGTAGGTTGCAGATGAGCAGTAAAAACACAAAAAAAAGAAGAATCTCCTCCCTAAAACACCAGGGACTTTTCAGGTTTTGATCAGTCTCTTATGCTGCATTTCCATTGAGCGGTATGCACCAGAACAGTCCCCTCTTGGCCGGTTTAGAATGGTCTGGGCAATTCATTGAGTGTTGGGGCATCAAAGCACATGTGGGGTGTTGCGGAACTGTGCGTCAAAACGACGAGAAAGAGAAGCTGCATCAGCTGACTCAGAAACAGACGAAACATTAAAACTTGAAAAGATAGAATAAGATAATTATAATCCGGAGAAGATGTGTATTATAGATGAAGCCAGTTACTCTGCAGAACCGTCTATTATTCTGAATTAAAAAGAAATAAAACTCTTTATGTTGAGCAGTACTCCAATGTTCTTCGATAAATGTCTCGGACATTCTTTGGCCGCGGGGGTCAGGAGAGACGGAAACAGGGGGTATCTCTCAGTATTTGTGGATTCCATGTGTCTCCAGTCCCCAACCCCTGTGAATAAGGGCGAATACTTATGTAAAGAATTTATTTGTCTTTGCAAGAAGATCGCGAAGAATCCAGCCGAAAAAAGAAAACAAAACTTCCGCTTTGGATCTTGAGTCGGGACAAGCGCTTTTTGGACGCTTGCTGTTGTCATAAAACCTTTCCGACAATCAACGGGTTACATCGTGTGACGACAGAAGCTCCGCCCTAACCTCCACCCATTTCTATGGACCAACTGGGGAACAGAAAGGTAGCAGTCGGTCCTGCCTAATGGGTCCATTTTGTAATGGAAACACTCAAAAGTCCAGTCCAGTCCAGTCTGGACCGCTTGTGTTCAGACCTCAGTGGTTTCTTTATGCTAAATACTCTCCAAGGGATCATAAGTACGCAGACAATGTCACAATTTATAAAAATAAAAAGAGTAAGAGCACGATGACAACCTGGTAGCAGTGCTAGCTTTGCGTATAAAAGTCGGGGGGTCTTTAACATAGACTCTAACATGTTAATGCAGATAATTTTCTGATTTCTTAAAAGCATGTGGCGCATGCTTTCACACAGCATCTCTTCACAAATAACATGCTTGTGTTGTTTGGTACTCATAGTTCACTCATATGTCCATTATATAATATCAGTAAATTAATAACTAAACTTAATCTGATGTTTTAAATGGAAAGATTGTAGTAAAGTATTGATCAGAAGATAGTCTGACAATGCTTTCAGTCAAGGAAGAAGAAGTTGTAAATTCTGCACATGAGGAGTATCAAATTAGCTCAAGACTCCAGCAAACCAGAGCCCCACTGGCTCCAGTATTCAAGGAACCTGAACGACAGCGTTTTTTTTTTCTGTTCTCTCAGGCAGGAAAGACCCAGTTATTTGACCCCTGACTAACAGCTCCTTTGTTTGCATTATTCTGGGTCAATAAACACTAAGAAAGCTCTGCGTGCTGCTTGAATTCAAATGCAGGTCATATGAAGGAAAGCGTTTCCTCTGTGGTCTTTGCTGTTATTCATATACGGATAGATATCAAACAAACCAACATAGATCATTTTATAATTAGAGGAAGCAGTTTGAGGTACGTTAAACAGTATATTTAAACAAAAAAAGATAAATAAATATAAAACCCTGTTTCTGAAGAATGAAGATGTCGGACTGTGTTGATAGGGATAAGAGGAATAAAGTTTTATGGGGTGTTTTTTTTTTTTTTTTTTACAACTTCCCAATTTTCTTTAATAATTGATATTTGAATTTGTTTTTTGTGACTATGCTACACATCCATCTGTTTAGTACAGGCCCACCTTCTTTCTTTTTTTTTTTTAGATTTTTTTTTTACTATGTTACAAATTATTCCAAAATAAACTGGAACTGTACAAAAAGCTTAATTGCTAGTAACTTTGATCTTTTTTAGTTACAAAAATAAAAAATCAAGACTAAATTATTTTTATGTATAATTACAAAATATTAAAGTTGTAATGACATTATAAAATTTATACATCAAAAAAAAGAAAAGACAAACTCCAAATAAAATGAAAAATGACTTTAAAAAAGCAAGAAAAACTCCCTAAAACAATCCAAAAATGTTCTTTATTCCATGGTGTTTCCTAATTATGTGTCATAATTATTATGTTTGTTTTAAACCAAAAATAGCGAAACTAAACATTTTTAATGCAGCATGTTACATTTTGAATGAAAGCAATACTTATGGTGGATCTGCATCATTTCCTCGTCATTATAAACTTTTCTTTTCGTCATTATAAAACTAAATTTTACTAAGGATGTTAAATAAAAATATTGCGTATGCAAGCTGAGATTTTATGTACAATTTAATTAGGAATTGGGGTTAATTTACTGATACTATTTGTGCAATTGATAACAGATACAAACCACAGTCCTTAAACAAGGATTTACGCGCTATTTTCTGTGATGCTCAGACCATTGCTCCACATATTCTGTAGCTGCTCAGCCTGTATCTGTTGATAATAGACAATAATGCCTTCCCAAGAGGGATTAAAGATGAGCACTGGCAGGAGGGAGAGATCGTATAATCAGCCGCCCCAGAGCACAAAAGCCAAGGCTTGGAGAGGAAGAGGAGCGCAGGGGAGATGGAGGAGAAGAATGTGTGACATTGGCGAAAAGGGGGAGATATAATTGACATCAGCTTCATTTACCACAGTTGGTTTTGTAGCTACTCCTAAAGGGCAGGTCACAGAGAAACTATGTACATTTAGCATATAATGCACAAATGAAAATTGTTCATATGTGAATATATGTGGAAAAAGTGAGAAAAGTATTTTTTTTTACCTTGATTTTACCAGGAAATCCGATTGAGGTCAAATCTCTTTTTCATGGAGCTGTAGACTGAAGAAAATAATTATAATAATTTTATTTTAAGAAAATAAAATACAGTTAAAACAAAAACAGTAGAAATAAAATATGATTACAATAAAATCCAATTAAAATAAACAATATGAGAATAATTACAATGGTCTTGAATGAATCACGTTAAAACCACAGAAGAAGTATGAATAAACCAGAACACGTAAACCTTCATTGAGTTTAGAGCCCTGGATGGAAGTCGTGTTGCGCCAGAGATCCCCACTCGGTTTAGACTGCTGGAAGGGTGAAAGATTGGCCAATTTGTAAACAAAACACAAAATAATGCATAAACCGTTTACATTTATTGCGGTTTACATGCCATTCAATAAACCGTGTCGCACTGAGAAGCTCTTTTCTTTACGTGGGTGCGCTCTGAAGCACAGATGCTTACGTTTATATATAAATAATGACTTTATGTTGTAGCACGACCTTTTTAAAGTTATAAAACTGCTGTTATGTATGTTCAAGCGCTGGAAGCTCAACGCTAATGCTAGTGGACTGGCGGTTATTGATGGAAATTTCTATTGGAAAGTATCAAAATAAGCAGAACGAATGTGCTCTTTCTGGTAATTAATTTTCATGGTATTAAGATCTCCACATCAGATCCACAGAACTTTTCATATTTTAGCGTTTGAGGCATCGTCTTTACATCTTTGTGCACTACGAAACATCGGCATCAGATTTTCCTTTGTTGCCTTTCTGATGTGGGTAGCACTGGTAATAACATCACGGATGTGTCAGAAGATCCAAGCTGTGGTACAGATGTTACCCTGCGGTCTTTCTTTACGCTGGAACAGACCTTGTCCAGTTCCTTCAACCCCCCTGGAGCTACATGCAGTATGTGCCGTTGAAACTGGGGGAAAGCTGTTTTTACCTCAGTGTGGTTTAAGTCACTTGCTCTTATGTGAGCATATTCAAGATATGAGTTCCTTGAACTGATATGGCAGCTCAGTGGGCGATAGCATTGGGTGGGAAAGCACAGCAGTAAATTTGAATGGGAGGTACCAATGATAGAGGGGTCTGACATTTTCATCTTAGGTTCATTTCCACTGTGAGAAACATAATCTAAAAAAAATCTGGAAATCACATTGGGTGATATTTCAAATAATTTTATTTTTATTTTACTGTTGCAAATACGTTTTTGAACATCTGTTGAGCATATGGAGCTGCCCCCAAAAGAAACACCACCCCAAACCATTACTGACCCACTGCCAGTATGGTCACATTGGAGGATGTTGCAGCAGCTGGACTTTCTCCACAGTGTCCCCAGACTCTGTCACACTGGTGAGAGCAGCCATGTTGTTGGACTAGAAACAGTGAAGAAAAGACAGGAAGCAGAGCTGGAGGTAGCAGAGATGAAGATGCTGAGGTTCTCTTTGGGAGTGACCAGGATGGATAGGATCAAGAATGAATCCATCAGAGGGACAGCACATGGTAGAGGAGATAAAGTCAGACTGAGATGGTTTGGACATGTTCAGAGGAGAGACAGTGAAGATATTGGTAGAAGGATGCTGAGTCTAGAGCTGCAGGAAAGAGGTCTAGAGGAAGACCAAAGAGGAGGTTTATGGATGCAGTGATGAAGACAAGAAGGTGGCTGGTGTTAGAGTAGAGGATGCTGAGGACAGGCTTAGATGGAGGAAACTGATTCGCTGTGGCGACTCCTGAAGGGAAAAGCAGAAAGGAAAAGAAGAAGAAGAAGTAGTGATGTGGGAGTTTGCCCCCATGTCAACCATCAGACCAGTTAGCCTGATGCAGTGTCTTTGCTTGATCTCTTTCTGACAAAGTCACTCATGTGGGACTTGTTACTATCAGGTTCCTCCAACACATTCCAGACATCTTTGTAGTATCCTCCTTTATTTTGCAAAAGGGTGTGCGGCACTCTGACATCGGCTTCACAACTATATGTGCAGGCATACTTTGGCTATGAGCCTTCTCACTCGGCACCTGTAGATTCTGGATCCACCGGGCTCCAACTCCTTCGATCGTCTGGATTCACATTTCAGTGTGCTGCACATGTGCCTCATGAGTCATGACTTTGTCTCTGCAAATTCTGTCTGTATTTATTCTTAGGGTCTTAAAAACTTCAGAGTCTAGTTTTGAATTCTGGAAAGGGTACCGGATCCTTGCTTTGCAAGATGTGGACTGATACCACCAGACAATCACTTGGTGTTTCACTAGCACTACTTAAAGCAGTAATTATTGCTTTTTTGGGGAAAATGTCAATTTAGAATGCTGGACTTATATACTAGGTTGACCTTTGCCTCCATAATAGACTCTGACAACTGTAAAAACTGCATCCATCATCAGCTTCATTTTGTTTTGCAGAAACTGGATCAATTTTTTTGCACGCCATTGCATTTTTCTGCTAATCCTCACTGTGTTCTTTCAAAATAAATCCTTCAAACCTTGAAACAATAGATGGCCTTGACACTTTGTCCTCCACAGTTCATATGTCTTACAGCCAGAACTAATTGCTCCTTAGCTCAACTATTCTGGCCATGGCGTTGGTCTAATATGATAACTTTCAGTGTCAAGCAGAAGCTCCTTTGTCCCAACAATCAGTTTGTTCATCTTGGCCAATAAGAAGTTGACAATCTTTCTGGTCATGTATTTGACTATCATTTATATTCAGAACGCTTGTGTAACCGAGCAATTACCATCAAAATAAAAGTAGGACATATCCACAGTTTGAGAGCATGCTTAGAAATCAGTCAACATTAGGAAACCAGGATATGTACACACAGCTATGCTCACACACAAAACAATTAAGCTCTCTGTTTTGCAGCTATGCTTTACAGCAGGGGTGTGCAAACTTCTTAGACTTTCCAAAATCTAAATATGATCCCAGTTCCTGCCAAATACAATATTTTTTTGCATGGCATGTCTTTGAAACCTTTCACAGGAAGGCCTTACTGGGCATTTTTAATAGAAAAACTAACAAGCTAAAACAAACTTTCTTCCAATGAAAAAAGCAAACTAGGATTCTAATGAGAGACGTGGAGCTGGTCTTTTGACTTTATCCGTTTGTCGTTGTCACTCCATCTTGGCTAGCTGAAAAATGCCGCATAAAAAAGTGACAGTGACGGCTCCAGGAATTCCTAACACAAAAAAACAGGCCAGGGCGGACTCACTTGGGGGTTGTTTCACCCACAGCCGCTGGCAAAGAAAGTGCTAACAGCGTCAACCGGTGGCCAAAAGTTTATTACAGCTGTAGAGTTTTGGAACATCATAAAGAATCAATGGGAAATGGGTAACACTCCGCAGCTTCCGCAGCCACGACTTGGCGGGCCAAAACGTAACCTTTGCCAAGCCAAATTTGGCCAACGGACGCCATTTTGGAAACCCATACTTTACAGCTTTCTTCTAAACAAACTTTAGCAATGTTTTAAACCTCATGCTATCTTATGGGGTCCCTTACATTGTTGTGTGGTCCCTCTCATGACAAAGGTGTACAGGATTTCATGTCTGCCACGGACACCAGTGAGGATAAAAAAAATCCTTGTCTCATTTTTCACACATTAAGCATCCAAGGCTGAGATCTAGATTTATCTTTATGTTGTTTAAAGAAAAGTACCTTTTTTTCTTGGCACCTGAAAGACTTATGTTGTCACTTAGAAATACTACATGTGAAATCCACATGATAATGATATATTTTCATAGTATGTCCATAAATCAAATTTGGGTTCTTTAGTATTTTGACCTAAAAGATGGAGGCATCCAGCAGCAATTTTGCCTCCCACACCCACAGAACTGACTGTCGTCTTTATAGCTTGTGACTAAAGAAATCATCTCAGGAAAGAAGCGACTTGAAATATGTTTCAAATCCGAAGCATTTCCTAATCTGTCTGTTTCTGTTCCATTTATTATGTTTTTTTTTTTGTTGTATTGGAAAGTTGAAAACATATTTCTAAACATTTGTCGTCTTTGTGTGTATATGTATAATGCTGTCCCTTTCACTAACTGAAATTCTCTGTTTGCCTCTTTAGGTAAGATCAACATAAAAGCAATTTAATGGAGAAGTATAAAAGAATCACTCTAAGATGACACGTACAGACCCGCCTGACATTCTAGGATCAACTGTGCATCGGGATATAAAGGTGATTCCAAATTCTCCTCTCCGCAAGTCATTGCAAGCCTCCAAACAATGTGATTCCACAAATTGTAGCACCCTGGAAGATAGTAATCTCAAAGTTATCAAGAGGCACTGCCAAACCTTTGACTTTAAGTTGTTGAAGGATCTTAAATCACACAGGAGTATAATGGAGTCTCCAAGTAAAAAGACTGATAGAAAGGGGGTCAATCCAGACGTCGCATGGACTTCCTCGGGGAGTCAGCAGAGATACCGCTTTTCTTCTCCGGACATTTTCTGTCACCGAATGACACCTCAGTCAATGGCTGGAGAAATGACCAGCGAGGTAATTGTCCCTGACCATAAAAGAAGAACAAGGTCTAAAAGTGCCCCCCGAGTCCAGACCAACTTCACTCCTGTATCGTTTGAGGGGTCTTCATCTTCAAGAAGGAAAGGAAGAGAGTCTCAAAGGGCCATGAAAGACTCTCGCTGGAGACCTGAAGTATCACCACGTAGGGAGGCGTCTTTTTCAGGAGCAAGGGCTCACATGCCTGAAGTACACCCAATTAAGCTGCAACCTCAAATTGCTGATAGCAGCAGAAATTCACCTCACTGTGTTATTGACAAATGTTCATATGGTGAACTGAATAAACCAGCAACTAGTCCTCATGTTAGATGTCGAGTGGACATTATGCCTGATGACATCGCATTACATCAGTCAAGACGAAAAAAGGCTACCAAGTCAATAGACATACCCTGTCAGAGACAGCAAAATATAGGGAGCCGGAGTCTGACTGTGCCACGGCATTTCTCCTATTCTAGAACACAACCTGCTTCTGACTCTTTGGAAAGAGAAAGTAGGCAAGCTTATCAGTATTCCCGCAGCATGCCAAACAGTTACTTGCAGCAGATGGAGCTTCCGTTACAAAGAATGCCTTCTACAGGTGACTATTATGGTAGAGAACGAAGAGCTCACTCCAGTCCCAATGTGCCAACAAAATTTTTTTATGCAGATGACCCAGGAAGGTATGTACCTCCTGTTCCTCATGTTCCTCCACAATGTGATTCCTATTTTTATGACAGTTATACACCAGGGCAAGCATACTCTCCAAAAGTGCACTACGTACAAGATCCAAGGACTCGCATGGTGCATGCTGTAGCTACAAGGTCATATTATCCTGAAACGGAACCATATCCGTACTCTGTGCAACCAGGGTACCTCAAACCCTATGCAGCAAATGAACCAGGACCATACATCATAAGAACACCTCCAACGAGAATAGTTTATCCAGATGACCCAAGGTCTTATCAAATTCAAACTGCACCGCCAAGGTTTACTTATTCCAGTAACATGTATGCAATGCTTCCAGAACACCATGTACCAGCAGGAGCGTACTACACTGAAGGCCGCAGGCATGCTAGAGTCATTCAACCGCAGGCAGATGACTGGTATGGCTCAGATGCATCTGGTTATTCAACCAATCCTGCCTCTTATGTATCTCAAGCAACTCCAACCCCAATCCAGCAGGATCCTACATCCATGTCATGGTATGCCAATCCATGTTTAGAACCTCAAAAAATAGGAAACGACTCTAAATCTTACTCCAGGTCTTGGGACAACATTCTCAACTCTCGTGTTGAAAGGGAACAACCTATCCCTGTTCAGAGAGGTCAGAGCTATGATGATCTTCTTGACTCAAGAAAGCCTTCTACAACTCTAGATGACAAGCCACAACCAGTGGTAGTGAATCTTTCCAGTTCACCAAGACGCTATGCAGCTTTATCAATGTCTGATAACTCACTAATTGACAAAAGCCCAACCGAGACATCAAAAGTCGCTTCTAGTAAACTTTGGTTTGTCACACCTGAGATAACGATCACTGACAATGATATTAAAAATGGAAATCTCAATAAGGTCGAAGGCCGGTCTGCTAGTTGGGATGCTATTGACTCCAGAAGTAATGAAGGTCCAGAAACATCTCGGCGTGATTTTGAAAGAACATCTAAAGAGAACACACATGACAATGGCTCACTTCAGCAAAGTCTTGAGCAGCTTGATGAGCTTCTGGCAGATCTTGTGACTGACTACAAGCCGCCAAGTAGACGAACAAGTGAGGACATTCTGGACCAATTAAAGAAGTTAATTGATGAGGAAGAAGCTGTATCTTTGTCTAGAAAAAGTTCAAAAGCAGCAAAGGATGACCCACCTCCACTAGACAAACAGCCAACTTCAATTCGAATGAATGCGGAAGCTTTTTGCGATATGGATAATTCAAGTGATGCAATGAAAAGTGCAGAGGAATGTTCTCCAGATCAGAGCCCTGATGAGGATGATACGATGATGTGCTCCAACAACAAATGTCGGAGAACGGAGACCCTGTTCAACGCTTGTTTGTATTTTAAATCCTGCCACAGTTGCTACACCTACTACTGCTCCCGTAACTGTCGCAGAGAGGACTGGGACATTCACAAAGAAAGCTGCTTGTATGGAAGAATTGGAAGCACATGCCGTCACATCATTAAGCATTGCAGAGAGACTGTTGAGGTGCATAAAGCCTTCTCTCGTA
The DNA here is from genome assembly GCA_003999625.1 of Oryzias javanicus. Classification (NCBI taxonomy): domain Eukaryota; kingdom Metazoa; phylum Chordata; class Actinopteri; order Beloniformes; family Adrianichthyidae; genus Oryzias; species Oryzias javanicus. The sequence goes on from CM012448.1 coordinate 5,926,092, forward strand.
TTGCCAAAGTTGGCTACCTTTCTCGAGGTAGGGGAGTTTTATTTCTTGGTTTCCCAAACCCTGCAGCCTCTAGCAAATTCATGAAATGTGGCCTGGATAGTTTACTCATGTCTCCTACGTACCTTTCCCTCCGTGAACTTGAAAGCTTTAGGGAAAATCTGGGAGAGTACTGTAAAGAGCTGCAAGAGGCAGGTAAAGAATATGACCCAAACGAATGTTTTATCTTGAATGTATCCATTGCTGTTGGTGAGCAGTTGCCTGATGGGCCGTCACCAAGAAACCAAGCACCAACCGTTAGAAAATATGCAAAAGTTGCATTGGCTTCCTTTAGCCCTGAGAGAAAGGTTCACAAAAAAGAGAGTGACATGGAAACATTGATCCTAACTCCACCCCCTGGAACAGCAGATATTGACAAAGAGGGAGAAGAAGGCCATAAGGCTCGAGAAATCTGTTTCATCAACATTCAACGTGAGTTGAGGATTCGAGGAGTTTTCCTACGCCATGAATACCCACTGGTGTATCAGCAGCTCTGTGAGTTTGTGGAAAATAACAGAAGGTTTACACCCACAACTATTTATCCAATTGATAAGAGAACTGGCAAACAGTTCATGTGCATGATCATGGCTGCTTCAGAGCCCAGGACACTGGACTGGGTCGGCACTCCACATCTCCTTGATGACATTATCTAAGAATTCATTTGGATCTTTTGTTACAGAGGCATATTTATTGAGGTATACTAATACAGGCACAATTCATTTTGGGATGTTTAAATTTGATCCATTTATTTTTCCTTAAATCTTTGATCTTTTTTGGGGCAGGGGTTAGCGATAGTGTGGGAGAGGTATGTGTTTCAAATCCTTACATCGTGTCTTTTTTTTTTTCTTTAAAATGAACATTGTGGAAAAAATGACATTTTTATTTTCTACATAAGTATATTCTATGCAAAATTGTTTCATCACTTAGGTCTAACATTCCCGTGGAAAGACTAGCTTATGTTGTAAGATGTGCTATATCTATCCTAAAATATTATACAAATGTAAAGAAATATTTCAAATTAAGATAGCATGTTGGTGGTAGTTCACATCGTCATGAGACATAATGATGCTAAAAAAAATAAAATAAAGGGGAAAGCATTAAGCTATTTTGACCTCAGTTAAAAAGACTCACATTTAGCATTGTTTACAAACAATGCATTGAAAATTGTCAATTTCTTGTGCCTGATATGTTTTGGGAAATTCCTGGGCCACCAAAATTAAAATGAAAGTAGTGCCAGTTTCACTAGCTGCGTTTCCATTACAACTATTTGTAAAAATGTATCAAAATTCTCAAAACGTTGAAAATATACGATTTTGCGATTACACCTTTTCCATCAAATGATTTATGCGAATATACACAAACCAAGTCATGCAATTAGTCATTCAAAAACGTGTGATGTGAACAATATCTTGATGTACAGCAGAAACATTCAAATATGTGTCACAGCACTAGCACCCACCATCATGTATCAAAGGAGATGTAGGCGTCTGATTCAGGTGATGGAGCTGCACGGGAGCTATGGATGAAGCGATTTTGGCAACTGGTGGTTGGTGATTTTACAGAGCAGCTGTGGATCCAACAATTCCACATGAGAGGCTCAACTTTTGATGAGATGTGTGATGCTGTGGGATCTCAGTCAGTTCCTACCAGAAGTGAATTTAATTCGAAAAAAGTATTTCCATTTCAGTCTTGTGAAATATGTCCATTTCGATTTGCTCCATAATCTATTTCCTCCAAGTGCATAAACTTTTTTTTTTAGATTTTTTTTAAACTGTCTTCTTTCCATTAAGCGAATTTATGATCGCAAATCCAATTTGTGCAATTTCATAGTCAATGGGAATGCAGCTAACTCTGTAGGGACCGGCCTGTACTCAGTTTTAAACACTGTGAATAGAAAGTTATTTTGTGCAAAAAAAAAAAAAAAAAAACAAGGCTTGGTATAATACCAACAAATTGTACAACTTATTTGAAAATTAATGGATTGCTTTTTTTAAAAGATATATTTAACGATAGAACTAAGAGTTATTTTCCTTAGAACAGAGCGTGAAAGGCTTGGAACTGTAGCTGGATGGTAGTCTTCATAACTGTGTAAAGAAATTAGTTGTCTATTTGTACAACATTAGATTCATTTCATGTATTTTGTCTTTTTCGGTTTTAGCTAGATCATCTACTTCCTTATGAAACACTTAATCTTATTATCATTATTATCATGTAGGCATGTTCCCTAATTGTTTTTGGGGGTGTAGAATTTCTTTTATCTAACTTTGTGTCCGTGGCATCCCCAAAGTCCCACCTTTAGCAAATTCGTTTGAAGAGCAGACAAGCTAATTTAAAGTGCTAGCTCTTCAAATAGGAGCCATTGCAATCAGTCAGAGTAGTCCCACTGGATTCAGCTGGGTCTAAAAGAGGGACTGTGCACTGCCCAGAAACACACAGTCGACACTGAAAACCAGGAAGGACTCAGACAAACTGCATCCTGAAAGTCTACAGAACACTGTAACTACAAGGATGATAGCATCCAGTACACTAGCCAGTAAAAACTATTGTATTTTCTGCACTACAAGGCGCAACAGATTATGAGGCAATAAATTGGTCTATGTTTGAAATGATTACACCATTAATCCGCTCGTAACTATGAGACTATGAGGAATAGGGCCATCAGTTAGTCAGATAATTAACTGGGTTCACTGTAACTCTAGAATTCGTTTGCTACATGTAGTGTTAAGATGCATTCACTGTGACAAATTTGCGTGCCCCGCCCCTCTTTTGTTGCTCACGCCTGTCAAAAAATGTTTTCCTGGGCTTGACGCTACGGTCGTGTGTGGGAGGAGCTACCAGCTGATGCGTTTATGATGATCGCTACATGGAACAGTGTCTGTGGATATCTCACAATGTATGGAAGACACAGATGATGTTGAGAAAACCATTAGGTTCATTTACTGTTGAGAGTTCTACATCAGTAATCATGTCTCCATGTTTGGGTTTATATGATTAACATTAAAGGTTTTTCCGGGTACAGGGGCCTGTGTCTATATGACAGCCGCTTCCGCTGTGTTTCTGTGTCTCTGTGGCTGAGGTTGAAGGCTCTCCGTCATCTGTAGACTACATTAACTCCCAACTTCGTTTGTTACAAAAAAAAACCAAAAAAACACACATATTGACATTGCTATATGCTAGCTTTGCTAGCGTATTCATAGTAATACCAAACCAAACATTTAGACTTCTCAAAATGTATTCACCCTCAGTAAACACAACCAGAATTAATAGACATATAAGGTGTTCTAGCTTTTTAAGGTGTCGGTTTTCTTTCTTTTTTTTTTAAATAAAAAAAAAGCTGTAAAGTTTTCCTTATAGTGCAGAAAATATGGTCAGCTAACACAATTATTTATTCACGCTCATCAAAAGTTAACGGGTTGAGTCACATGATGCGGGCTGCACAGGTTGTCCTGGACTCATGCTCAGCAGGAAACTCTTTTAAGATGCAGTTTGTCTCACTGAAGCAACAAAGGGATTCAAGCGAACCGCTCTGCTAACAGCCTCTTTCAACGAGACTTTCTCAAGCCATGCTCAAACGCCAACATTTAAGCATAAAACACATTTTGTGGGATTGGGGTTTGTGTATCAATTTTCAATTAGAGAAAAAAAAAGTCAGTTTTAGCCAGATTCTATTGTTGCTTTAAGATGTTAGCCTCCGATTTCATAATAGTCTGACTGAGCCTGTCTAACACTTTACTCAACATATCAGAAAAGAAATCCATATGGATCCACTTTAGTGACATTATCAATATCTTATAATTACCTCGTGATATTGGATTTTTTAATAAAAATACTCCCGAAGTTTGAGGTGTATGTGTTTGAAAAAAACTGTTTGACCAAGTTCCATTTTACCAGCTGAGAGGACGTGCTGTACATAGACTGAGAAGTTGGATGATTGCATGTGATTCCATTTTCGCTAACCTCATTTTAACACTAATTATTATGCTGTGCTTGAATTATGGGCTTGTGAAAGTGACAATTATGTTGTGTGAGAAAAAAATAAACAGTTATTAGTTTCAACAACATGTAAAATGGAACAAGTAAGAGACCTCAAAAAAATGTTAAGAAAATTCTGTAACCCATATTTTTTATACTTCCTCCGTCTGTCTCTTTATGAATCATGTCTAATAAATGGATTATGAACTCACTTCTGTCTCCTTTTTTCAAACTCGGGCTGACATTTTTGCAAGACTTGCAGTAATAAAGGTGGGAAAAGATAACTTTCTCTTTAATGAAGGAATGTTAGGAAGTGTACAGCCAGGGTATCAGGATGTCTTTTAATCGTATCCTCTGTATTTCCAACTCAACATTTAAGCTTTTTTTTTAAGGTTTTCACAGCAAAAGAACTTCTAAAGTTTATCTGTTTTGCAGATCACTCACAGATTCTTCTTCAGAATTTGAATTTCTGTAGAGGAAAACATTTTAGTCCTTTGCAGGATTGATGTAGTTGTGACCTTTTCTTCTTTCACTTTTTCAACATCAAAATAATATTTTTCATTATTATTGAAATTTATAGAGATGAATATTATGCTGTTCCTGCATTCAATTTCCAGTAGGAAATATTACCGTCAAATGTTTGATTCTTGAGCCGGTCCGTTCATATTGTTTATCTTTAATCACTTGTAAAGGGTGAAAATGTGTCCATCAGTCATTTTACTGGATCACACTCTCAGCATTCTGATGGGTCCTCTATCCAAGCCCCGCCCCCATACGCCAGAAAGAGGACCAAAAGTTGAAACTGAAGATTTCTGAGTTGAAACTGAAAGAAAAAAAATGGAAAGTGAAAAAAAGTTGGGTTTTGGAACTGAAAGAAAAAAATTCAAGATTATATTTGACTTGCAGATGTCATTGCTGATTTTTTGTATTTCTGTTTTTTTTTTTGATAAAGTACCAGGGTTTTAGCTTTCAGCTTTAAGTTGTTGCATTTTTTTTGTCTTCGTTTTTTTGGTACCATAGAAATTCAGATTATTTATGTTCTTATTACTTCAGAGGTTTGGCAAAAAAAAACAAAAAAACTAGTTGTAAAGTGAGAATCTAACCAAAAGCAGTGCTTTCCTGTGCAGGTCTCAAGTCCAGGTTATGTCAAAACAAAGCAAAATCAATCATGCAAATCACAAACAGAACTTCATTAACAGCTCCGTCATGGCCGGTCTTCTGCAGGTCTACAATCTTCTCCACTGAAAGCTCTTTAGTCTCTCCATGTTGGAGAGTTTGGAGTCTGACTGATGGAGGATTCTGTGGACAGGTGTCTCTCTACAGGTGATCAGTTCAAGCAGGTGTCTTCAATCCAGGTGATCATGAGAGTAACTGGTCCAGAAGAAAAATTAGTTAATCAGTTTTTTATTTTATAAGTGGATTTATTTAAAATTCCAATTGGCGGGAGCTTTTTTCAGTATTTGGTTAAAGGTGTATACTATCATCATTAACACACACATCCTCACACTGGTCAAACCACCAGGATCGATGTAGGGTCCAACGTGTTGCCTAATGACACTTTGACACATGCAAGGCCAGGCAGAAACTGTACCTGCAACTTTCTGACCACAGACTGAGCGCCCTGGCATGGCACCACATTAGCAATCTTCTCCCTTTACACCAGGTTAATCTTCTTAGTTTAGCAGCGTAAAGCATATGATCATCAGTAATCGCAGCTATGATCAACTAAAAATGATAATTGTTTGATTTTTGAGAACAAAAAAATGTAGATTATGAAAGAATATTAACTAAAGAAAAGAAATGGTGAATGAGTGAACATGAGCAGACGTCTTGTCTCATAGCAAAGGTCAATTTTATTACATTTCAATGGTTTATAGAAACATTTTAGGTCATTTCAGGTTTTAAATGAACTCCAAATTTGTTTTGCATTGTGATTATTTCATTCAATGTTATTTATTATTTTTTAGAATATAAAATGTTTATGTACAGTACATTTAAAATGATATTAGAGAAATGGAAAAAAGCAGAGGTTTAAACACAGAGCTCTGATTGGTTGAATTCCCCACATCCGTCCTGGAGGACAAAATAACAAAATAAACTACAACATCCAGTGCAAAAGTTCAACCAGACTGTTGACGATTCCTCTCACTCTTCTTCATCTTTAGAAAAATAACAACGGTTGTGGTCTGAAATGTCCAGCTCTCTGCTGTTGTCCTTCTTGGATGGAATCAGTCTGAGTCTCTGCGTCCCTGATGTTCCAGCCTGCTGACCTTTGTGTTGTGAGAGGCTTCACAAACACAGCAGATGGTCATCGCACAGCTGTCCCAGCATCCTCGGCTCCTCTACTGCCCGCTCTTCTTGTCCTTTTGGAAACTAAAGCTGGTCCGCCGGCTCAGTTTGCGTTGCTTCTGGGCGTAGTAATCGGCCCGAGAGGTGCTGGCTCGAGATTCCAGGATGTAGTTCACCTGCAAACAAACAGTTCCACTCATGGGTGGTTCAACTCTCATCAAATCTTTCTGTCTCCTTCATGGAACCTGATATGGCCGAGTATCGCCAATAACTTCCAGATTTGATTCTATTCTTTTAATCCACTGATTTCCATTTAATTCAACTTTTTAATTTCAAATTTGTTTAAAAAATACATTAATAATCTATATATGTTTTGAAGATTTTCATATTAATCTGTAAAATGTATTAATGAACTAATGAGATTGTTCATATCAAAGTGTTACATGGATTCTCAAACAGAGAAGTCCTAACAAAAATGTTCAGATCATTAACATTGTAAACATTGTTCTGCTTCTCCTGGATGACATTTCAGTTTGACCACTAGGTGGCGATCACGCTATAGCATTACACCTTATTCCAGAAGAAGAAGAAAGTATGAGCAAAAAAACTGTGTTTTAGACCACAAATGGTGACTTTAAAAATACTGCCTGGAAGCTGAAGCCACACAGACAGACGGATCAGTGTCTGTATAACAGAAAGGTCACATCATTGACCTGTGAGGTCTGTGATGCTCTATGGACAGAAACTGTTCATATGTGGCATAAATAAGGAATCTATGAATTTCATCTGGAATTTTTTTGGTATTTTCATTCAAAAATATGATGATTAGTTTGTTGACTAAATTTATTCTTTTTTTTTTTTTTTTTTTTTATGAACTTACACCTAAAAACTTCATTCAATGTTGTAAAAACAGTTCGTTAAACATTTTTGGAGTTTCCACAGCAAAATGAATGAATGATTTTATGTCTAGTGTGTGAATACAACATGAAAAAAATGACAAAATAAAGGTAGTGTCACATAAAAGAGGTTGTGCTGATTAGAATGATACCAAATGAGCAAGCATGAAGACTTTTAAATTGAAAATATGGATACAATACAAAGGTAAATTCAAAAGTAGAGAAAAACTGAGTTTTAGGTTCTTGGTTCCAGAGGGCTAAAATCCTCCTAATGACATTTTTTTTTTTTAATTTAAAGAAAAACATTCACAGTTGTGTTTTTATTATGATCATGACGTTTCTATCAAAAATCCTACAACCTAAATTTCTTAAAAAGCTATTTTTGGTGTTGATCTGAAGCCTTCGTCTCCTCTAAGGGGGTGTGGCTTCTTGTGCTGAGTGGAGCTACTCCGTCCCGGACCCCTCCCTGTTTGATTATGATAACTCTGTGTGTTGCTAGAATAAATCATTACTGCTGCTTTACAAACCTGTCTAGCAGTATCGTTTTGAGCTGGATATCAGCACGGACGAGGAAGTGAAGAGCTTTTTGGTCAAATGAGCCGCCGTTCACATTTCCGTGGTCACATCAAGAAGCTCCGTGGAGTCTGGTGGAGATTTTCCAGCGTTCTCAGCCCTGCTACCATAAATATTGGATGAAACTCACACCAAAAATCCAGTGATGCTGATTTGACCACAGAAATGTGAACGGCGGCTCATTTGACTGCAGTCAATGTGAAGATACCATCTTCTCTTCTCCAGAACCTGAACTAGACACGCTAGCCGGACCAGATGAGGGTTTAGTGCATGTGCAGCAGAGCTGTTGTGCGATTTAAAAAGAGAAATACTCAAATAAAAAAAAAAATGATTTCTTGTTACATTTGTTCTATTTCAGAAGAAAAATTCCACACAGAGATGTTAAAAACTCAAAAACAAGATTTCATGTGAGGGGGGGTTAAGACGAGAGAACAGCTCAGAGTAAGCTTCAATCAAAGAGAATTCCTGTGGCTGAACGGCTACATTTAAGACAACCATCAGTAAGTGGAATCCAAAGTGCTGCAAAAGTCTTAGTCAAAGCTGTCCTTACAGGTGGATACGGGCTGTCTATAGGAAAAAAAGGTCCTAGATCACTCGGGGAACCCAAAGAGCGAAGATGTTTGTGTGCATTTGTTTCTATGGCGACAGGTTGTAGCAAACACTTATGTAACACGTGAGGGTGAGTTAGGGTGAAGAAGGTGAAAAATATTCTGAGGGGCCAATACTGAAATACTCACACCTTACTACTGACTACAGTGTGGCCTTACATTACATTATCATTAAAGATACTTCACAATACATTCCATTTTCATGATGTGTCTTGTGTCAAGGGAACAAGACACACCTCTGCTCTCTTTAAGATGCAGCGGCTACTTTCTGCGACCCTCTACGGGCCCGGACAACCCAAAAACAAGCAGCACCCGTATCAGTAAACTCCTGTGATGAAAGCTTAAGGAATGCCCCAGTCCTCCACAAAACTCAAAGTCTGCCCTTTCTAATATCCTTTGGAAGGAACTTCCATCAACACACTCCTACATTTTGTTTAAAAGATTGGAAGATTTACAGCAGCAGAGCGTGGGCTGATGTCACAGTAAACCCTCTGGATGCAACACAAGTTCAGAAGCATGTGAAGGAGGATGTGTTGGCAAAGCAGTAGATTTGTCTGTTTAAGGTCAAACTATGAATCTGCTTTTCCTCATACAATTAAATAAACTCAATCACTACAATATTTGTCTGAATTGTCTCAGTGCCTGAAGCTTGAAAAAAAGTTGTAAGAGGAAAGACGTGTCTAATAATTGAATCAAAGGCTGGAAGTAAAGTTGTGAAACCATCTTCAATCAGGACATCCAGGTGGGCGGGACTCACCTTGAGGACAATTTCATTAACAGTCGCAGCGTCAGACTCAAAGTACAGAGGCTTGTAGTCATGGTTGCTGAGATAGGTCAGTTTGAATATTGCATGACCTTAAGGAGAAGAGAACATGTTTAGAAAGAACACCGAATACACACATTTATGAAACAATCCTGAGTCTACCAACCAAGAAGAAAGAAAGCTCCGCCCTTCTTAACCCTTTAGACTGAAAGATGTATGAAAGCGAACCTGATATTCTACCAACACTTACCCAGAATCCAGTGCTGTGTTTTTTAATAAATACACATATCGGAATTTTGCTTTTGTTAAGTTTTATCAGCTAACCAGAATGAGTGAAAAGTTTAATATTTAAAAATCTAACTAAAATGACGTTCAGTGTTCCTTCACCAGATGGTGGTTCACTTTTCAAGTTTTCTTTCAGAGTAGTTTTCTTTACTTGTTTTTCTAATAGCGGATTGTGTTCTTTTTCTATGAAGGTTTGAACTTTGAGAGTTTAAACAAGAGAGAAAAGTGTGAAAATGATCATGTCTGTCTTAGTAAAGTGTTTGAGGCGAGTAGTGAGGAGTTTTACAGCCTTAAACATCTGTAATCCTACTTAGTGGATTTCACCATCACTCATCAACAAACACACTTAAGTAGATGGTCTTATTGGGTCCATCACCAGCTGGGATGAGGAACTGTCTGTTTGTCTCTGACTTCTGCACCATCACCTCACCCAGATTAAACTCTATTTTTAGAAAGATTTACCTGCACATATCCTATTATCTGTTTGTTGAACACAAAAGGTTCTAAGTTACACTTTAAAAGTTCAGCATAGAGATTGTTAAGAAAAGGGGGACCAGAGCGTGCTTCACTGCATGGAGATACTTCAAGATACTGAAGAGACAAAAATGAATTCTTAGGCTGGATTCAGACTGGAAAAGTCCGTTGGTCCGGTCTGGACCTTATTTGTTCCAGAACGAGTCCTGAACCTTGCGTTTGGTAAGACTGGAGTCTACTGGAGATTTCAGTTTCGGACCAACCCTTGTAAACTACACTCCATCACTAAAGATCTCTTCAGTCATTGGCCAGCAGCTATGGGGGCGGGTCAAAACAGAAGAGAACAATGGATGCACTGCGGTCTGCAAGTGCTTGCCAGGATTTTTCACTTATTCAAACTTTATATTTTGCTGATGGATTCTGAGCGTCTGTATGAAGGTCAGGCTGAACACTTTTTACTGCAGCTTTGGTACCGTGGAGGAATCCTGCATGATGGTTACTGGGAACGCTACGGCTACAGGTTGACATGCTCATAAGAGTTTGTGATGTGTAGATTGTCGGTATAACTGTGAGAATCAATGTTTTACTTACATTATTTTAATGAAAATGAATTCATCCGACCACATTTCAACGAGTTCCCGTGTCTCATCGATGTGGTATTAAGGCATTGTTTTTAAGAGAATTCTGCCCCGTAACAAGACACAGAAGAGAGAGTAAAATGTTTTTTAGTGGTGTTAAAATATACAATCTAATAAGTAAACAGTTGGATTAATTATTTCCTTTTGGCTAAGATGACAATCCATGGCTCACTGATCACCTCATTTCTAACGTGTTTACATCACAAAAACACGCGGGTCCTCACGATCTGACTCAACAATGTGAGACAGCCCCTTTCAGGAAGCGTCTGCTCTGATAGCTCCGCCCTCAGCCTAACACCAACATCAGTGATCAGCAAAAGACCTTAATTTTAGATGTAGAAGACCATATATCTTCCTGTCTTCAATAAATTCCAGCTCAAACAGGTGTTCGTTACTGCCCCAGGGGAGGTGGGCAGACGCAGAGTGCATTTGTGTTGTGAACCAGTGTGGCGATGGCCGGGGCTACTAAAGGCAGATATATGGATGTGCCTCCATCTTTGAAGAAGTTTGTTTTCTCTGAGAAATGCAGATACAATGCCAAAGAGCAGTTCGAGGATGACATCATGAAATGGGCGGCAGCCACACGCAGCGGCAGGCGGACTTTCAGGAATCGAGTTGTTTTACTTCTGGGTAGGAAAAAACTCACGAAAATAACTAATATTTCTTAAGTAATTTGTGTTTTAGTGTTCCAAAGGTAATGTTATATCTGAACATATATTTGGATATAGTTTACTCTAAAAGGCTTAAGAAAATCATAGTACTTTAAAGAAAATCTGCCAGTGGGGTGAGAATTTTTGACCTATTTCTTTAAGGGTCTGTTTTTGCATGTATGTGTATTGTGAAAGTAAATAAAAAATGTTTGATTCAAGTCTCTTGTGGAGCCCTATTTGGGCAGCTCTCCTAAAGCGGGGCCTCTGCTAAGGGATGTTGGGTCTCTGCCCAACCAGTGCACTCTTGGACAATAATGCTGCCAGTCTTCCTCTATTCTGGGCATGTCCCGCCAGGCAGAAGTTCTAGGAAGACCTGGGGCACCCTGGGGGGAATACGACACTCAGATGGCCTAGAAATGCCTCGGCCCCTCCAGGCAGAACTAGAGGACGTCTATGGAGAGGCGCTAAGATGACATTTAAGTTCTCTAAAAGTCACCAATTAGTAACATTACTTTATCATCATAATTGATGCTAAAAATAAATCATAATAATAATATTTGTATGATGGCTAAATAAACATGTTACATGGATCAAGACGCTTTTTCATCTTTTGTATACAAGTAATCTAAATGTATGTTGCTTTAGTTTACCTGTACACAACTGTTGACAAGTTTGGACTCTTCTCTATTGATATAAAAGTGAAGCAAACAGCAGGAGGCCTCCTCCATGACCCTCTAACACCAGAGCTCCAGTGTTCATGTTCTTTCATTTACTGTAACTTTTGTGTTTAAGTGTCACCGGCGACGTCTCAGGTGTTAAAAAGTTAAACTGTGTGTGACTGTATGTAAGCATGGGTGAAGGTTGGAGAGATGCGTGTGGATGTGGAAACTCTTCTCACTGGGGCTTCTCTCCTCCACCAGATCACAGGCACACAGGTGGTCCGAGTCGATGGAGATGGGTTTCTGCCGAATCCAGAACTTGGTGCTGGCCTTTTGATTGGTTACTGGGTCGATTTCAACTTTCTCTCCTGAAATGCCTGCAGAAATAAATTCATGTCTGTTTATTAAAAGAAAGATTATTGGAGTCAACAGATTATTCAAGCAGGACGCAAACAATATAAAGCAACAAGTTTGACACATTCCAATCATTTTGTTTTCTTTTGTTCTATTTTCAAAAGTAGATATAGAGGTACAGAGATATAGAGATACAATGACATAGAAATACAGAGATATAGAGAGATGTTGAGAGAGATACAGCAGTATAGAGAGATAGAGAGATGTTGAGAGAGATACAGCAGTATAGAGAGATACAGAGACATAGAGAGACATACAGAGATATAGAGAGATGCTGAGAGAGAGATATAGGGAAATGCAAAGATATAGAGATACAGAGATATACTGTATATAGGGAGCTACAGAGAGAGATATATATAGAGGATGCATATATACAGAGATAGAGGGAGATACAGAGATATATAGAGATAAATAGAGAGAGAGACAGAGACAGACAGACACTTTACTAAACCCAGATAATTTATTAATCCCAACATATTGCATAAGGCTGTCTGTAGCTCCAGGTCACCCACACAGATTAAAACAGAAATTAAAATTTAACAAATAAAAATGTAATAAATATGTAAAAAAAAAATAGAGGAAAATGTTAAAACTAAACAATTAGTAAAAAAAAATAAATAAATAAAAGACAATAAAAAGTGTTTCCAGTGCTCTTTTAATGATGATTGTGTTGTTTTCTAGGACACAGTCTCTTGGCTGTCTGAGTATTTTTGTTAAGCCACTCCCAAAATGACGGGCTAAAGGGAAAAACAATCCATATGAACCCGCTGACACATGTTCCCCAAACCCTTCTATAAAGATGTACCTAGCTGGACATCAGTGGTGAAGCGCAGCTTGTGGATCATACTGATCTTGAAGGACTTATAGTGGTGGCTGCTCAGCATGTCTTGAACCGTGGTGATGTCAATGGGCGGGTCTTCCTCTGAGCTCTCCTCACCTCTGGAACCTGGAAGCATTCATCATAAGATGTTAGGAAGACGAGGTGGTGACCCAAGCAGACACGGTGATGGAAAAAGTCCTACAACTACCAATGAAGTCTGGAAAGGCCTCAAGCTTCCACGTCTCTGGTAAAAGAGCTGCGCTTACCAAAAATAGCAACTAAACACTAGTTTTTATTATAAATCATTATTTTTGCCCTTTGACAAAGTACTGATACAACAAAAATAGTCAACCAATTACAACGGCCTTCCTCCTTGAGTTTAGTAACACATTTCATTTTTTTATATTGCAAACAGCGACTGTGATCCAAAAGATGACCAAAACGGGACGATGATTCACTCACTGTTTTCTCTGACCAGGCAAAACTCCAGGGTGTTCTGGCTCTCCAAGCTCGAGTCCAAGTCAACAGCTAAGTTGGGCTCCATCTGTTTCTCCAGACGGTACATGGGCCCTGTTAGAAAAACCACCGAGACGTCACTTGTTTTCACAGTGTGACTCCTGTTCACTTCTCATCAGTTGTCATGCAAATGAAAGGTAAATCACAGCTAAGAAATGTTCAAAACAATGGTTTTGTCCCATCATATCAGTCACATTTACAGGTTATTTTGTGTTTCTTTTTCATATTAATATATTTTGGCAGACTTCAAAACATCACCTGCGCCTTTCTGTGAGCCTTTTCTCTTTTTTAGAGCTTTCTGGAGAATTTCCTTCATGGTAACTTTTAGACTATCCACAGGGATTAGAGAGAAACCATGAGCAGCATTTCTAGAAGGACAAACATGGACATTGTTAAGCATAAGGTCTAGTTTATTTTCATTCATAACAAACACAAGTGATTGTGAAACTGGGATTAACTGTCTAACTATCTCTGTGTTTTAGTAACAACAATTGTGGTAAACTTTGTCAATGCAGCTCATAAATATGTTTCCATAGAAACAATTATTAAAAAAAATGTTTTACTATTGTAGCTTGATAGCAAAATATCACATATATTGACGTATGTTCTCTGTTAATGGTCTTAGTGAATGTGTGTTAAATTCATTTGAACCCCAATATAACAAAAATCAACTCTTTACTGGCTGAGACTAACAGATAAACAATGCTTCTGTTCTATTGGCTAAAACATTTGTTGAATTGTGACAAAAGACAATGTCGTTTATTTTTTTCACACTTACATTCTGACAAAAAGTGACTGTCTAGAAGTGAGGCCGGGCGAAGAATACTTCTCTACCAAGGCCAAAGTGCTAAAACCAAACTTGTGGATGGGTTCGTTTGAGTCCAGTGGTGGGAAATCCGTGTCCACTTCACCATCATCCTCTGCAATATGGAGGCAGTAGGCGTTCACATTCTCACTGTAGACAAGTCGAGGTGGAGACGTTAGACCAACATTTGGAGAAAACCAGCCTCAAATGGCGTTCGAGCTCACTTGAGTTTAGGTTCTCGCCCCTCACTGGTGTACTGCCAGCAGATGAGCCCGATCAGGTCGTGGACACGGGCATTGGCAATGGTCACCACAGTCATGGGATGAACTTTCTCCTGACCAATTTGCATTGGAAGGTAGACGTCAATCTTTTTTGTAGACGTTGTACCGATGTGACCCTGAAGAGACAAAAAGACAACAAAAAACGGTTTTTACTCAATAGGAGCGCAGGCGTGTCCTGCAATGTCTTTAAGGCTCAACCAATACAACAAGGTAAGGTGCAATACTGTCTCCTTACTGACGCTGCTCGCACAGGTGATCCAGAAGTGCCCGTACACTTGGATTTCCACGTTTCTAACAGTCAAGCTACATACAGAGCCTGCACTTTTCACGTGAACAGCACTAATGGAATCCTTGTGCAGTCCAAAGGATTTGGAGAAGGTCAGAAAAATACACGAGAAACATGAACTTTACCTCTTCTTTAACCTTGTATGTTGTAAAAGTGTTCGCTACAACCTGTCGCCCGCAGCATGCCCATAGGAAAAAATGTGAATGAACATTTTCTCTCTACAGGCTCACCGAATGGTTCAGGTTTGCCCATTTTTTAGCCCACATCCACCCGTAAGGGCAGTTCTGACTTAAACTTAAACACCCACTCCTAAAAAAATGCCTTTTTATGTGTTTTTAACACGTTCTTGTAGAATTTTTCTCATAGTAGAGGGACTATATAAAAGAATTTGCAATTAAAACTGAATTTCGGAATATTTCCGAGTTTGAATCAGGACCAGATAAAAGCTGGAGGCAGGAAAATGACTGACGCAGCTTCTGAAAAGGGTGTGGCAAAGTCTGCTTTTTTTTTTTCAAACTATTTTTATTGAGTTTTCAGATTTTACAACACCAAAAACAAAAATAAAATAAACACAAACACACACAGGCTCAGACTCTATGGACAGCATAAACAAAACTAGTGATAGAAATACTATAGTCAAATAAATCCCCTCAGCAAAATAGCAGCAACTTCCGGTTCCACATAATTCAAATAAGGATCCCATATAGATTTGAAAAAGTCAGTCTTTCCATGTAGTAAACATGTCAGATATTCCATAGGAATGAAGTCCAGCAGAACCTTTTTCCATCCTTTTACTGTTGAGCTTTCTCACTGATCCACTGCAAGAGGAGGTTCTTTCTCGCAGCAAAGGTCAACACTTGGAACAGTCTTTGTTTTTCTTTAGACATAGGCCTTCTGCTCGGAAGCCCCAAAATAAGAGAGAGGGGATCCAAATCCAGGGTCAATCCCAAAATTTTCTGAAGTTCCATGAGAATGTCAGACCAATACTTCTGCAACCTTAAACAAACCAAAAGCAGTGAACAAAGTCCCAACTTCCACCCCACACTTCAGGCACATAGGAGACAGATCAGAATTAAAGTGATGTCTGCGGTGGGGTGAAATGTGCATTCTGTGGATTATTTTAAGCTGAATAGATCGGACTCTGTTACACACTGAAATATTGTTTGCATATCTCCAAGTGTTTTTCCAATCATCTTCACTGATATTAACAGACAGTTCTTTTCCCATGTGTTTTTCAGTTCACCTGACATAGATGGGGAAACAGATGACAATGTTTTTATACCACATGCTTATAAAGACGCCTCCTTCGTCCCTGAAAATAAACACCCTTTCAACCGCAATGTTTTCGAAATTTACAGCAAAGTAGTGCTATGCTGAATGTTTAATTCTCATCTGCAGGTATCGAAGAAATTCCTGCTGGATAGGATATTGTACTGCTCTGACAACTGTCGAAACGTCAAGAGAGTATTGCCGGAAAACATGTCTTTAAGCATTTTAATTCCCTTATTAAACCAAAATTTAAAACCTTTGTCCGTTAAGCCAGGCTGGAAGTCAGGGTTATTGGTTAGTGGGGTAAATATGGAGGTGATCTTTAATCTTCCTTCTAGTTGGCGCACCATACGCCAGGCTTTGATAGTGTTCAGTGTAATAGGGTTTTTACAACTTAGCTTAATATCCTTAAAATGATTAAAAAATAACAAAAACCTTAAATCATACTGGGTTAGTGAGTTTTCAATGTCCAACCATATGCTGTTTGAATCCACTATAATCCAATCCTGAATGTACTTGAGCTGACAGCACAGCTGGTACAGTTTGATATTAGGCAAGTCTAGACCTCCCTCATCCCCCGGTAGCTGTAATGTGCTAAGTTTAAGCTTGGGCCTACGTTTACTCCATATAAAGGAACTAAGCCATCCGTTGAGTTTCCTTATGACCTTACTTGAAAACACTATGGGGATCATCCTTATGGGATACAGCAAACGAGGTAATATGTTCATCTTAATAAGAGAAACCCGGCCTAGCCAAGACAGAGGGAGGGAACTCCACCTGTCTAGATCCTGTTTGAGTTTATCAAATAAAGGGCAAAAATTTGTTTTATACATCCCATTAAACGTAGGTGTTATGAAAATACCCAAATACACAAAACCCGTTGGAGACCATTTAAAAGGGAAAGGCGGCTGAGTAACAGGTATTGATTTAAGGTTTCCAAGTGGCATAGCTTCAGATTTGTTTAAATTTACTTTGTACCCCGAGAACTTACTAAATGAATCAATAACTTTCAATAAGGCCGAAACAGATGTCTGAGGATGTGAAATAAAAATCAAAACATCATCAGCATATAGAGATATTTTATGATGAGTGTTATTAATATGAAAGCCCTGGATTGATGGCATGGCCCTTACTGCCTCAGCCAAAGGCTCGATGGCCAGAGCAAATAATAGAGGAGACAGAGGGCAGCCTGCCGAGTTCCTCTGTATAAGGCAAACATGTCTGATCGGTGACCATTGGTTAAGACAGACGATTGGGGGCTACTATACAGTACTTTAATCCACCGAATAAAATTTTCCCCAAGACCAAATTTGGTTAGCGAATAAAACAAATACGACCACTCCACACGATCAAATGCTTTTTCAGCATCTAAGGAGAGCACAATACCCTCTTCATTACGATGATGGAAAGCCTGGATAATATTTAGCAGTCGTCTGACATTATTACATGAATTACGTCCTTTTATAAAGCCAGTTTGGTCCTCTTTGATGATATTGGGCAGAATTTTCTCCAGTCTAGTTGCTAATATCTTTGCAAGCAGCTTTCTATCAACGTTAAGTAGTGCAATAGGCCTATAGGAGGAGCAGAGTTCTGGATTTTTTCCCCTTCTTCAGAATAAGGGAGATATTTGCTTCCCTCATTGTCTGAGGCAAAATATTCCGCTTAAAGAGTCTTCGAACAGGCTACGCAAAGGATCAACCAACAAATCAACAAATTCCTTATAAAATTCAGCACTAAACCCATCGGGTCCTGGGGCCTTTCCATTCTTTAACTTTTTTATGGAATCTATAATCTCTTCCCTAGAAATGGGTTCATTAAGAGCAGACTGCTGCTCCAAAGATAAAGTGGGCAGAGTGATATGGGAAAAAAGTCTTCCATCAGGTCACCAGCATTTTTAGGATTTTCTGACATATAAAGTGTTGAATAAAAATGTTTAAAAGTGTCACTTATTAAGTTGTTTTCACACAATCTAACTCCATTATTATTGCAAATCACTGCAATTGACTGAGAAGCTGCTCTCTTCTTAGTAAGATGAGCCAAATATCTCCCTGTCTTGTCTCCATGTTCAAATAGTCTCTGTCTTGCAAAGCTAAGTTTTGATTCCTCCTGTCGCGTAAGTAAATTATTCAAGGTGGACCTGACAGCTGTTATTTCTCTTAGTAATGTAGGAGATGGGCTCTCAATATATGATTTCTCTTTCAGTTTAAGCTCAGAGCCAAGCATTTGTTGTGTTTCGAGCTGCCGACGTTTTTTGCTAGATGTGAAAGAAATAATAACACCCCTGGCATATGCCTTACATGTCTCCCATAGCAAACTAGAGTCATCTGTGGACTCAAAGTTAACAGAAAAAAACAATGTGAAATTATCCTTAAAATGAGATAAAAACATGTGATCTTTCAAAATAGTGCTGTTCAGTCTCCACTGTCTAGTCGTACTTGTTGATCCCTTAAGCGAGACGTCAAGTGTAACACAAGCATGGTCTGAGATAACAATACTACCAATGGAGCAAGACAAAACCACATTTAATGAATTCCCTGGCAAGAAAAATAATCAATTCTTGAATGGCATAAATGGGGTGCAGAGAGAATGTGTACTCCTTGCTGGAGGGATGCATTGTCCTCCAGACATCAACAAAACCTAAATCTTCACATATAGCTTTTAAAGACTTACTTTGTGTAGAAAGGGGTATTGCTCTATGAGGGTGTCTATCAATAAGAGGGTTTAGGATACAATTAAAATCACCACCCACCAAAGCTAGGTCTGATTGCATTTCCGAAAATGTGGAAAACACTTTGGTAATAAAACCTGAGGGATGAGCAGGAGGGAAATAAACATTTAAAATAGAAACTGTAGTCCCGAAAATAGTACCATTGACAATAACATATCTACCTCCATTATCTTTGATGCATTTGGTAACTGTGAATGGGAGGCCTGCTCTTACTAAAATTGCTACCCCTCTGCTGTTCGAAGTGAATGACGAGAAAAACACCTGTCCAAAACCACCCCTCTGCAATTTTTCATGTTCAATGTTATTCAAATGTGTTTCCTGTAATAGAGCAACATCAATATGCTCTTTCTTCAAGAAAGCAAGGATTTTACCTCTTTTAATAGGATTATTAACCCTTTAACGTTCAAAGTACAGAAACGAAGAGTGTTAAGCGCCATTTCAATTTACAAAAAAATAAATAAATAAAAATACAGCAAAAAAAAGAGAAATGTGAAAGCAGAGTCTGAGCCTTTACAAAAAGAACCATTGTAAAACACACAAACGAACTTGTGAACAGCTTTGAAAAAGCAGAAAACATATCAAAAGTGAACACACACAACAAAAACAAGTGGAGGGAGTGCCCGCTTAGTCCACTGGGGACTTCCAGACTACTATCCATATGAGGGCAAACTGCCCCCAAACCTTTCCAAATCGTAGCCCATAGTCCAACACAATACAAATTTAAGTAAGTCGAAAGCTACAGTCCTCTCCTGGACGCTGTTTAACCGTGAAATCCACACGCACGTTTCAAAGCTCACTCCCGTGAAGTTTTAATCCCTGCGCGGTTTCATGTTCAAACTATAGAGTAGGGAGAAAAAAAAAAAGAAAGTAGAAATACCGTTCGCTGTGATCATATCCAAATAGTTTCTGCATCAGTCGGTACAGAGCCCGGCTGCTCCCGCGCCTGGCAAAAGCAGCCGCTTCTCCCCGCGAGTCGAATCTGCGCTGTTTTCCATCCACAATCACTCTCAATGTCGCAGGATACAACAAAGAATAATCCACGTTCAGTTTCCTCAGCCGGGTCTTTACCTCGTCGAAAGCTTTGCGTTTCCGCACCACTTCAGCAGAATAATCGTTGAAGAATGAGATCCTCGGACTCTCGCGCGCGGGCGCTCCGCTGGGTGAGCCGGCGGGACCCGAGCCGCCGGGCCGCTTCCATCACACGGCTCTTATCAGTGAAGTTATGAAACTTAACGATGATCGGCCTCGGGCGCTGGTTCGGGTCTGGCCTCGGCGCTAATGATCTGTGTGCCCGGTCCAGTTTGATGCGTCCAGAGCTGGCGTCCAACTCCAGATGTTCCGGAATCCATGTTTCAAAGAACTTGACCGGGTCGGATCCCTCCTTTCCTTCGGGAACACCCAGTATGCGCACATTACACCTGCGGCCGCGGTTATCCAGGTCATCGATGTGTTCCAGCATGCGCTTCATCTGCTTCTCCATGGCTGTGATCTTTGCCTCTGACTTCATGGCCACGTCCTCCACATCAGCGATGCGCTTTTCAGCGTCATCAATTCTTGTAGCAACAGCTCGAATTTGAGACGTCTGTTCTTTGATAGCCTCTAGAATCGTGGCAATTTTACCATCGATAACCTTTGAGAAGTTTTGGGTAGCACGTTCAAGTGCTACCTCGATGTTGGGTTCCATGACGGCGCAGCTAGCATCCACATTAGCTTCTTGCTCTTCGCACTCGTTAACCGGGACCTTCTTCGACGTGTTCTTCTTGGTTTTAGGCATAATATCGGAATTCTTTCCAAAATAATCGTCTAAACTCATGTTAAACACTATACAGCGTTGTTTTATCGTATACAATCACGCAGATAACTGAGAGAAATAAGTTATGTGGAAAACTTCACCGGAGCTCTTCTACTAACGTCCTCACGCTACGGCGCCATCTTGCCCCCCCCAAGTCTGCTTTTTTTGCTCCAATTCTGAAGAATCCACTTGCAGGCAAATAGATCTATTAGCGCCTTACGCCGGGTTCACACTGAACGCGGAAGCACCGTGAAGCGGCACGGAGCGCATTTTTCCGCAGCGATTCTGCCAGAGCTTTTTTTTGTTTTTGCCATCATGGGTAAATTAATAACCTAAAGATATTACCCCCTGTTTCTGCTAAGATCAGCTGCTTTCTGCCTTTCTGTTGCTGTTTTTTTTTACTCCCAGAACCCAGCATTGTGCCCCGCACCGGAGTCTGCCCACTACGTTGATCTGTGTGTGTGCATGTCTGTCTGTTTTGTGTGTTTGTGCTCGCATGCTTATTTCCGTGTCTACAGCCTGTTTAGATACAAAAACATGATCACATTTGTCAATCGCTGCGTTTTATTGTGAAAAATTGGTTCTATTTTGAAATTAAAACGGTCTTTCTCATGTATCTTTATGTAGTGTCCTGCCAGAATTGACGCTGAACGCACAAAATAGAGCAGACGCTGAAACAATCCGCTGCAAGACGCGGGCCCCCGCGGAGAACCGCGCCACTCCCGCCTAGTGTGAACGACGCCATAGATTAACATGGGCGCCGAATAGAGGCGGCCTCGCATCCAGTGTGAACCCGGCGTTAATCTTCTGAGCTGGTGTCTGGCTCTCTAAGCTAATGTTAGCTTGGGGTTGTGAGAAGCTGTAAACCAGCATGACAGAGTGTAAACAAAGGTTTGATATGAGCGGCGCTAACTTCCACGCCAATACCCCCGACCAAAACCCATAATATTATTTCCAATGAGCAGCAAAAAAATGCGTCCACAGAATTTTTATATTTTGGCTAAAAACTTCATAGCCATGATGCGTTTTTAAGAACACCTTGTGTTTTTTTCCTTAAAATATGATAGTGAAAAAAGGGATAGGACTAAATAAATGTCTCAGTTCATCATACAACCTTTTCAAGCTTTAGTTCACTCTTTACCAATCTCTTGTTTTTTCCCAATATACAATTCAAAATAAAAATAATTAAGCAATGAGTCTCTCCAAGGAGTTTGTGTGATGAAGCTGTAGGGTTGTAACGAGTATCTGAGTGCTCGGGCATTTGCGATCTGCTCCCGAAAATCTGAGTACGAATATTCGCGACGTCCAAGATCGCTGATTTGCGATCTTTATAAATATAGTAAATTGTAGTAAAAGATGATCAAAATATATTATCTGGGAATGATGTATTTTTCCTCTGGAATGCAGATTAATGCATTATTTTAAGTTTACGAACTAAAACAAAGCCGAAAGAGCCGCGGTGGACACCGGAAGTAAACATACGTCTTCGTTGCGGAGAAGCTTCCAGTTTTCAAAGTAAAACTAGCGAGAGATTTTTTCCGTTCAAAAACTGAGACTGAAGTTCTGTTCACTGACATAACTTCTGAAAAAATGAATTAGCTTTAACATCGGAGCTTTAGCTCCAGTGTTTACGTTCTTTTAGTTATGATAACTCTTCAACAGTTGACGCAATAAACGAAACTCCATCTTATTCTGAAGAAATGCAGCCTCGAGCTGCTGAAAGGAGGATGGAATCAACATGAATCAGATGATTCTGCTGCGGAAAAAAAAACTTTTTTCACACGAGCTCTGCACCAAAAAATATGGAAGAACTTTGAGGATAAAAAAACTGTGGAACATTTTCAAGTTTTGTTGTTAAATGATACAAAAAAAGCAGTGATTTTTATCCTTTTTATGTTGTTTATGTTCCTGCTGAACTTAACAAGAAGGTTGACAAAAAAAAGTTAAAAATGACAAAATTTCTTTTTATCTGAATCTTTTTGGGGTTTTTTTTTAAATCAGCTTTGTTGATTCTGATCTACTGTTCTAAATAAAGGTATAAATGTTGGTGTTTTAATACAAATAATTTCAATTCTCCTCCATCTAGTAAATATTCACATAGAAATAAACATTATATTATAAAGTAAGAATCGTGGTTTGATTCGTGAATCGTACCGGATCGTCACCTAAGCAACGATCCACAGCCCTATGATATGAGCTGTAGACTTTTTAAAGTGTCCCTGTAGAGATTTTTGGTTCAAATCCACAGAAAGATCCACATCTTGCAGTGGCAGGATTGACCTTAACTGTCAGAGAGCTGCGTGTAGCGTTCAAAGTCACAAAGAGGTGGCTCACCTTGCCATCAAACTTGGAGTACTCATTGAAGGGGTTGTTTAGCTGCTGGGGGCACTGCTCCAGCCGTAACGACAGGGTGGACTTGACCCCAGATTGTCTGGGCCTGTCCTTGAAATCCTTTTTTTCAAATAAAGAGCCAAGATCGTCCACTGCAACGACACGGATGAGAGGCAAGATGTCAACAAACTCCGAAGGACAATGTCAAAATCATCAATACTTCTCCTGTGCTCCAACATAAACTAAATATTATTATCCCCCCCCACTTTAATCTGTACTCATTTATTTTCTTGATGAAAAAAAAAAGAATTTTAGCACGATGTTTCAAATACAGAAAAAGAGTTTGATTTTTGCATTAACTTCTGTACAAGTGTAAGTAACACAAAGCCTCCGAGGTTTCTGTAAGCCACACCCATATAACAAATACAGTCAAACTGTATGTCATATTGCTTTGGTCATCTTGAACTCAATAATTTATGTCTTAAATTTTCACTGTATTCTAGTAAAAAAAGTGTGAGCAAAAGGGGAAACGCCACTTTGGCTAGCTCGCCATACTGACATTGTTCAAAATCTACACATTTTTTACAAAGTGGCTTCCCAATGATGCTCGAGGAGTAAAGGAGGCAACATACTAAGATCCTAAAACGAGACTTTTGAGGCGAAAAATTTAAGACGGTGGCCTCTTTGTTGACCTTTCTGAGGTCAAAGGTCAACAAAACTACATTGCTGATTGCAGACTTGAACCTGTTGGCAAGAGTGTGACGTTTAAGGAAGAAAATATTTATTTTCCTATGTTGTGGAAAAATGTAAGAATTGCCAAATTTCATATTTCGCAGGAAAATGGCCACCAAGCTGTACGTCCTGTGTCCATCCCATAATCATTTCAAAGTTTCTTTAGGATATCCCTAAAACACACGTTTTGGTGAGAACTTTTTTTTTCCCGTTTAAGAGACATGGTCCCCACTCATTTTTTTTAAGGGTTCTCCCATGTGATGTCATTTCTTTCCCGCTTACAGTATCTTTTTTTTTTGTTTATTTACTATGTCAAAAATTCATTTTCAAAGGGTGCTTTTATGCAAAATTTTTGCTCAACGGTGAAAAAAGAAAACGTTCCAAAAATATGTGTTGCTGGTCAAACTACCATAAGACTTGTGTTCATCAAGTGTTGTGTTGGACATGCTTTAATGAAAATGTCTAAACTAGGTTTAAATGAAAAATTAATCTAAAACTGATCTGCAGTAAATCCTTCCACTACATGACCACCGGCCTCACAGACGACCTCTGGAGGCAGATCAGAGAGGGAACAAAATGTTAGGCTGTGGTCTAACGAGCATCTCTTGCTGCACAGCGAAGTGTAAAAAGGACGCCTGAAAGGTGATAAAGGAAACAGCTCAGTGAGAGGGCCTTACTCGTGTTACGGAAGACTCACTTTTTTTTATTTTTTGGTGGTAAACCAAAGGAAATTTAATTTTCTATCAAATTGTTCAACCACTAAAAAAAACTGGGGGAAAAAAAGACAAATTTCTTATCAAAATTTAAACTTAAACCCCTTTAATTAGATTTTCTATCATTCAAAGAAACATGAAAACCTTAATCAAATCTGGAAGGTTAGTAACAAAAAAATTCAGGTTCAGCAACAAACTTTACCTGAAACACAGTTTTTCTAGTTATGGATTAGAAGAACAGTAACGGTAGTAACTTTACCAGAGTGGGTGGATGATCGTTCCTTCCACTGAATGTTTTTACACTTGATTTGGTTCTGCCTCTCTTTTCTTAGCCTTTCGAGTCTTTGTGCTGAAAAGACAGAAAAACTACTTTTAGATTTCATCTGAACATCCATCAATAAATGAAAACCTTGACAGGAGGAAGATCAAGAGTAATACTCAAGCACATATTTTACTCTGAACATTTATAAACTATAACTGTAAAAATAACATATTTATGCATTATGCGTGTGGAGGCAGAGGGTTTACCCAATAGAAAATACAGCAATTGGCATCGTCAGTCAAAAACCACAATTATCAAAATGCAGAAGTATAATTGACTGCTACAAATGATAAAAATGTTTATAATAAATAAATAAATATAATTTAAAAAAAAGTAAAGTGACTTAAAACGGACAAATTGTGAATAACGAAAAAAGGCACTTTCAAGTAAAGACAAAATAAATTTAAAATGCGTTATTAATGTCTATAAACGTATCAAATAAAGAAAAGATGCTTGAAACCAACATGTAAATGTGCTAAATTTTGATGTAAAACTTTATTTAAAAAATCAAAACAAAAATGAAAAGCTCAAAAGTACAGATCATGACTGTTCACGTTTGGATCAACCAACAATGATGTCATCAGGGAGGTAAACCGAAAGAAAATCTTTAACGGTTGAGTAAAGACTATTTTGGATTCTTGACAATAAAATATTTCATAGCCAACACATGTTCTACTGGAAGCAGCTCTATGTCTGACATCAAATATATATTCTGTGACTTATAAGGACAAAATGAAAAAAACATTTGCAGGTTTCACATAGTTTACAACTAAATCGTTATTTCCATTTATAAGAGTGAAAGACAATGACGAAAAAAAGCCTTGTTGGTAACATTTTTTGGACAAGGACTCTCTCTCTTTGCAGAACATCAGATGAAAGTTGAAATTGGAACAGAGAAATTGTCGTGGATCCCACTCGTCTTACCAGCAGCCACGGGTTTCTCTCGGTTACCTCGAGGTCCTGATGAGACAGCCGCCACAGGAGAGAGTTTCAACCTACATCTGAAATTCTTGAAGGACATTGACCCACAACCACGGCCAGCAGCACGCCAAATCCAGAGCGCCACACATGCTGACCAACCCTCTCTTACCAAAACCACGTCTCCCTTTCCAAGCTTCAAACAGATGCACGCTTAGTGATTTCATTTCATCGCAGCAAACTCAGTTTTACTGCACAAGATGTCAGTTATCAAATCTGTTTAAAGCTTATTCTATGTTTCAGATTATTTTTAATCCAATTGATCAATCTAATCTTGTTTTAATTAACCAGGAGTAAATTGTAAATTTGAGATTTTTTTTTTTTTTTTCAGTTGAATAATCTGGGCCAAAAAAAACATGAGATAAAGATCAAGAATAAAACTATGGAAAAGAAAGTTTTTAACTTATTTCTTGTGCCGTTAACTGGTCATGATTTGATATTTTTCTGTATGGATTTGAAACAATGGCTTAAAAAGAATACGAACTCTCATCAACATAACACCATCACTTCATTGTGAACCATAACACAATCATAGAAACAACAAACTAAATAATGTGATTTCCTTAAAAAAAAGAGAAGCATTAATCAAACTAAAACAGCAAGATAACACATGAAATCTGTCGGTTCTGATTTGTACTTGGAGCAAATAAAAAATAACCCAATTAATTCAAAACCTTTATTTAACCACATATATGGAATCTATAAAAGCACTGAGAGCAAACATGGTCGGAATAACTGAAATAGTTTCATTTAGTTTAACCTGAGTGACTCTGTTATGAAGAAAATACAAGCTCTCTACTCCTCTGCACAACAAGGAGAGGAAAGAGGGGCGGGCTTGCTCCACACTAATAGTCCCGTCCACAATTCAGAGAGGAGTTTCTAATAAACTCCTGCTGCTCTGCAGAAACTATGACCTAGAAAATGACACAATTTTTGGGTTTTTTTTGGTTAAAAAAGGCATAATCATTAGAAAAAGACACAGGAACGATTTTACAATATATCAAAATATGATCTGAAAGGGACTTTTAGATAGACATTTAGATAATTAGAATACAGTTTCATTAATATTAGTCGTCACAAACACCTAAAAATGTAAAAGCAAAAATGTAAAATATCATCAATAAAAAAAAGATGCACAACAAACAAAAATAAAAGCAATGAAAAGAGATTAGATTTTTTTTATTATAAAGAGGTCATTTCAAGCTCAAACATATTCACATTTTTGATGTATATAAATAAAGCTCTTATATTATTTCAACTGAACTATTTATTGTCTTCGATTACTAACAATTACCACTTCCTTACATAATGCCGTTCTTGTTTTATTGGAGCAATCTGTTCAAATCTATTTCTTTAGATGATTGTATTTGTTTTTGGATCCGTTTTTATTTGAGAGGATGTTCTGATTGTGAACAGTAGAATGCAGAGACAGAGGCTGTTTTGTTTTAGATTGAATCACATGATCAGTGACTTCCTGCACTTTCTGAGAAAAAAAAAAAAGAATACTGAATTATTTATGTAAGGAGGAGACACAAAAGCTGATCATATTACACTTAGTCAAAGACAGTTTAGGTGCTGATTTGTCAGGTTTCGCTGGAATAATTCATTTAAAAGAGAGAAATCTGCCACTAAGATTGATTACAATATATAATCCAATATCAATTTATCAAAATGGAAATGTTTTAAGATATGATCAGATTAACAGTTTTCATTAAACCTAATGCTATGATTCACTCTGAAATGTTATTTCATCCACCAACATCACCCAACACAATTGAGGACAAAATAAACAGAAAAAAACTTTAAAATTAATTCTCCATCTCAAAGTAAAAACATGATGTTATCTTATTATATTATTTATGCTATTTTCTGAGCTTGAAAGTAAATCCCATTTCAATATTTGGTTTTATTTACCAACTTTAAAGACAAGTAAACTGCAGAACAAAAAGGACATTTTCAAGTCCCACTCCAACCATATTTTTTTCTACTGTAAAATCGTTCCCAGTGATCTTTTAATAATGACAGTGAAAATTTTAGCCCCAAATCAAAAAGCGTTAGAACACGGGATATATTAGAAATATAATAGGGTGCAGCCCGCCCCCCTTCCCCGTCGCTGAGACCTTTGAGTGTGCACTCACGCTTATAGTCTCAAGCTAACATTACCGGCGCAAAAATAACAATGGTGAGGGGAGACTTTGGCACACCCATTTCAGTAGCTGCATTAGCTGCATCATTCTGATTCTGATTCTGATTAGTCTGTTTTTTTCAAGCTTCTGGTTTTCTGATCAAACGTGAGTCGGTTGGAATTAAGAAATATTTTTTTATTCTTTTATAAAGGTTCTATGAGAAATGTTACAATAACATGTTAAAAAGATTTTTAAAAGACTATTTTTCATTGGAGTTTATTTGAGCATTATAACAAACTTTAATAACAACACAACATATTTTAATCTTTAACAAGGAAAACTTAATTTTTTAGATGAATTATAAAAATAAATGAAATAAACTATTTTAATTCATTTAAAAGAAGGATACACTGGAATAAACCAAATTATGATCAAAATTACAAAATTAGAAAGAAGGATTTCATTTGTGGTGAGGAGTAACATGAGAGATTAGGCTGCTGTAAGATAGAATTGTCAAAGATGTTCCAGATAGATGATCGCGACAATCCCTGAAATATAAGCTCTAGGTCAAAAGAAATATGACAATCAATGCAGCCATAAAGGGCGACAAAGAAGACAAGCATCACTGATGGATTTCCATTAGCACCAACTCTGTCGGCTTGATTGGGCTCTCTTTCCATAAAGCGCTTCCACTGGGTGGCGTTCCATGCAGAAGTATCTATTGCAGCACCTCTTCAGCTGTGGTTCCAACAATCCCAACTCCGACACAATTGTTGTGCACCGACGGAAACAAAGAATTTTGCTCACACGAGATCGCCCACACGAAGGGATATACAGGTGGCATAAAAAGGCAAACCACAAGCAGCAACTAACGGGCATGCAGCTAATGGAACTTACAGTAAATATGATTTTTTTTTTTCTTCAGAATAGAAGAAAGAAGGCTCCGTTACACCATTACTGTCTTGTCTTCAAGACATTAAAGACTGGATGGCCCTCAGCTTTTTAAGTCTTAATGACAACAAAACGGAAGTGATGGTGTTTGGTCCTAGCAGATCCTGTGACCCCTCCTCAGTGGAGCTGGGTCCTTTGACTCCTCATCTCAGGCAGTCCGTGTCAAATTTGGGTTTTAAGATGGACAGTGATTTTAAACTTGACTGTCAGATCAGCTCAGTGGTAAATCCAGCTTCTTTTATCTGAGGCAGTTGGTGAAGGTGAAACCATTTTCATCTAAACAAAATTTGGAGACAGTAATCCATGCCTTCATCACATCCCGGCTGGATTACTGTAACTCTCTTTATTTTGGAGTTAGCCAGTCGGCCCTCTCCCGTCTCCAGCTGGTCCAGAACGCTGCGGCTCGGGTTCTGGTTGGAGAACGTAAGAGGGACCACATCACCCCCAGCTACCCTTCACTGGCTGCCTGCCTCCGTACCTCTCTGAGCTTCTCTGTCCTTACACCCCGACCCGGAGCCTCAGGTCAGCTGATCAGCTTCTCCTGGACGTACCGAGGTCTAAGAGGAAGCTCAGAGGGGAACGAGAGTTTTCAATCAGTGCACCGAAGCTGTAGAACGCTTTACTGCTGAGCATTCGGCAGACATCCTCACTGTCCATTTTTAAAACACTTCTTAAAACCCATTTTTACCGCAGGCTTTTGACACTGAATGAGACTATGTTCTGCTGGTGTGTTTTATTGTTATATTCTTTTATCTTTGTTTTTATCTGGTGTTTTTATGCTTTTATGTAACTTATTTGTTTCATTCTTAAAGTCTACTTTAACTGTGAATGTTTTTAATTATTGTTTTTATTGTTCCTTGGACCTTTAAATGTACAGCGCCTTGTTTGGCCAAAGGTCATTTGAAGGCGCTATATAAATGAATAAAATTAAAAAAAAACTTAAAACTTAGATTGTTTTTAAATAAACCAATCATTAAAAAGACCACATAACAACGTTCAGAGAGCTGCAGGCCTCACTTGTTTCAAGAAAGGTCAGTGTTGATGATATGATGTCTCTATTTAGAATCCACAATCCCAGTTTGAATATATTCTGTTATTTATGATCACACCTGTACATGTGCAATAAGCATTGTGATTACTTCACTCGGAGGTGCAACAATTCCCAAATTCCTTCTTGCAACCAGTCCAAGCCACAATTGTCTACCACAGCTTCATTTGGTGATCCTTCCCCACATGCAAACTTTCACTTCAGTCCGATTCCCACATTTTCCGTGCCTCCATAAACCAGGGCTTTGATTCGACACCCAATCTCGACAAAATAAAGGAATCAGCTTTCTGGCTGCACTTTCCCTGTAAACCACTGAAGGATGTGCCTGACAGAAAGCCTATTCTCGAGCTTACCTGTATTGGAGCGCCGGCGAATGCCAAAGTCCCAGCTGGAGGTGATGTCCATGGACTGGGACAAGTCGCACACGTGGTTATCCGTCACGCTGCTACCAGCTTCAATGAGACAGCTCAGTCCAGACGAGCCGCAGCTGCTACCAGGCACCACGGTGAGCTGGCACTTCTCCAGGTCCACATCCTGATCGATGAGGACCATCTCACACATTCCTGTGTCGTCGCTGGTCACGTGAGACTGCCTGATGTGGGCCAAGATTATAGCAGGATTGTCCAAAAAAGCCATGTCCCGTGTTCTCAGTGAGACAGAGTAACCATGGAGCCTGGACACATAACGTGCGCCTCACTTTCTGTTCGGGGCACTTTGGCAGCTACTGGGGCAAATTTTTCATCTTCAGCCCTTTACTATTCCATCATGTCCTCTTCTGAAGATGTAAAAGAACCTGTAAACAGAAAAAGAAAACAACCTTAAAAACAGACTGAAAATGTTTGTGAACTTTTTCATGTTCAATATTGTGAAACGTGGGTCAAAATCATTGACTGTAAAGAAGAACTCGAGCGTGACATCACTCTAAGAAAATGGCTTACTTCTGACTTTTTTTTTTTCCACAAGACAGACGTCACCTTGTTGAAATCAAAAAACGTCCGTAATTGGTCCAAGTCACATGTGTCAAAGCCAAGGCCTGGGGGCCGGGTAATTATTATCCGGCCCTTCAGATCTTTTTTGTTTTATTATTATCGACGGTCCGATGTTATCTTGGGCTTATTTCTAATCTGTATAATTTTGACAAAATGTATTTTTATGGAGAGTAAAAAATTCAGAGTTACTTAAGGTTTGAGTTGATTTTTCTGGAAAAATATTCCTGCCTTTTAATTATTCATAATTCTATTTTAAAAAATTACAGTTTTAAAAATAAGCATTCTGCAAGCTTTTTGGACTATTTTGGTATTTACTACGATATTTTACGGTAATTTGGAGTTTGGCTAATATTTTAGCTACATGCTAGCTGTTTTGGCTAATTTAGGCTTTTTTTTTTTTTTTTACTTTTTTGGAGTTCGTCTAATTTACGCTTTTTTTTCAGTTTTTAGGCCACTTTGAAGTTTGTCTATTTTTTTTCAATTACATCCTAGCCATTTTGGCTAGCTAAAGTTTTTTATTTATTTTAAGTTTTTCAGGCTAATTTGGCATTGAGCTAATATTTAAGCAGGCCATCAGCTTCAGTGTTTTTCGCTATCAATTTCAGAGGAGATTTTGGAAACAAAGGCTTCAACTATCCCAGTATATTTTGGGTAAAGCTGGGGTGTACTGGTTACAGGTTGTTGGTCTGTTGCTGAGCCACACACACCCACAGACAATTTAGAATCATCAAAGAACCTATGAAGCAGGTTTTTGGACTGTGGAAAGAAGCCAGAGAACCTGGAGAAAAATCCAGCATGGAAGAGGAGAACATGCAAATTCCACATAGAAACATCCCAGGCGGGATTTGAACCAGAGCCTTCTCACTGTGAAGAAAGGGTGTAAACCACTATACACCACTGGGCTGGGTGTAGAACTGGCATGAAGAAAAACCTGGCATCACCTCCCAGGAGGCACAATGAGCTCAATCTATGCAGCCACACCTCCCTTTGGGTCTGGGTCTCCCTGCGCTGGCAGACTCCTGACACGATGTGCAAAAAGGTGACAACAAATAACAAAAAAGGTTTGACTTGTATTTTCTTACAGCTCCTAGTGGTCATTTCAGAAAATACAGAAACTTTACAGTTCCTCATAAACTTTAGTCCAACTGCCCCAGGACAGCTGTGGTTATATCAGTAGTTTACTATCATGAAGCATGAATGAGGAGGGGAGTCTGGAAAGAGTAGAGAAATCAAATGCATTATTATTATTACTATTATTGCTATTTTTAAAAGAAAATAAATCCTCTGATCTAAATAATTGTAAACACTTTTTTAAAGTCCCCCTCCAATGAAAATAATGTTTTTTTAGTTTTCAACATGTGTGTGTGGCATTTTTCTTTTGAAAGAGAAAATATACAATGAGAACTAATTTCGTGTTTGCATTTCTGAGTACCTGTCTTTCTGTCTGTCGCTGTCACTCCTCCGGATTTCCTGATACTTTGATACGTCACAGTAGCTAGCTAGCTAACCCGGATGTAGCCGTAGAGGCCGGAGAAGATAGTTTAACGTCCCACTTCTGAGCTGTAAAGGATTGTAATTCAGTGAAAGGCCATACTGATGTTAGCTTCTTTTATTTTGTGATTGAAATTCATGTCAGCCCCCGTCATGCAATGAAGCCGTGGGTTGAATTGTCCGCTTCACCCGCGGAGGAACGCCGAGCTGCAGCGGGCCGCGCCAAGGCGCCGCGGGTAACCGGTAGCCGCGGCGGGCAACCGGTAGCTTGAACGAGATTTTTTGTTCAAGTGAATTCAACAATTAGCATGTGCTAGCATGAAATCAGTTATGAATCCCAGATTGTTGCAGCAAAGTCTCGCTAGCATGTCTGGAGGGATATGGGGGGGCGGGGCTACACAGCTCAGCACCATAAGCCACGCCCACGCAGGGACTTTTTTTTTTTTTTTTTTTTTTTTAAACGAAGGCTTCATATCAACAGGAAAAATGGCTTTTTAAGACATTTAGGTTGTGGAATTTTTGTTAAAAACGTCACAGTCCTAATTAAAACCCCACTGGGAACATTTAAAGAAAAAAAAGATGTTGTAGGGGGATTTGAAATTATCTTAATAGAATACATCACAGTTACCTCTTTTGATGACGTCACAACTCTGATGACGTCATCATAACACCTTGGCGCATTTTGATGACCTAAAATGACATCATCAATCTGACTCTATAAATAGAACGCGACGTCTCAGGAAAATCACTCATCCGAGAAGGAGCCGTTAGGAGAGGAAGACCAAGACGAAGCTGACCAGCACAAAGTTCCACCGATTTCAAAGTTTGAAATAATTAAAAAGAAATTCACCATGACTTCAAAGCCTGTTAAATCACTCTTTGGAAAAGTGAACTTCGGGAGACACGACTCCAAAGGTTCTGAAAAGAAACCAAAAGGTCGTGCTCCTAAGTTAAACAAGCACAATTTTCCTGTTCTGAACCGGAGCGGGAAAATACCAACAAATCCCCTCTATGCACGGGAACCGTTACCGGACCAAAAAAATCCGAAACCAGACACAACCATGTCTGAAACACCGACCCCCTTTGTTGAACCAACATCTGCCGCCATTTCAACAAAGCCCGCCAAAGACTGCGGCCAACCAGAGTCCACAATGAACCCACCTGCTCGTGCATCCAAATCACCAATAAAAGCTGATAAGTCTGCTAAACAGAGTGAAAACAAGAAGGAAACAGGTCCAATTGTTCCTGAACAGACACTCAGTGTGGTGGCAGAAGAACCACCAACAGAGTCCAATTCTGACTGTCTAGACCAGAACAATTCTCCATCTGTGAACCAGATTCAGGACAAATCCTCCTTGAATGACTTCAGTGATCACGAAGTTAAAGAAGAAGTTGCTGAACCAACATCTGCTGCCATTGAAGAGCAGAAAGCAGGTCCTCTCGTTCCTGAACAGACACTCAGTGTGGTGACAGAAGAACCACCAACAGAGTCCAATTCTGAATGTCCTTCAGAAGTGGTGCAGGAACCTGTCCCAACTGTTTTTCCAATCACCTTCGGCGACGTTGGTGTTTTGGAAGAACGGAAGGGACCGTCTCCTGTAGAGTTTGTGGAGCCAAGAAACCCAGGCCAGTAACAGCTGAGGAGCCGGCTAAACGGGATGGAAAGAAGAAGACAGCAAAGCTGAATGGAGTTCCTGTGCAGGAAAAAATACAACACTGCTGCACTTCCACATGAGAATCCTGACCTCAAGTTAGAAGTCATGCGTCTCAAAGAAATCATTCAGCGGAAAAATAAGGTTCTGTCTGGCGTTACTAAGAGGATGAACAAACTTGGAAAAGAGTTAAAGTCCCGGACAACCTTCCTGGAAAAAGCCAAAAACTACCACAGCCACATACAGCAACAGAGGACGGAGACTGAAACTGAAGCTGCGTTGGCTCAATCTCAGGCGTTATTGAAGGAGAAGGAAGAGGAACACCTGAGAGAAACCACGTCTTCAAAGGCCAACATAGAACAGCTCAAACAGACGCTTAAAGCTGAACGGGCTCTCAAGGAAAAGGAGAAAAAATCTTTCCACAAGGCGCTCGATGAAAAAACTCGTGACATTTCGGAACTCACCAAAAAAATCCAGCAGCTGGAAGAAAATCAGGAGGAGATCTTAAAAACAAGAGCAAACGAGGAAGAGCAAAAACTGCAATGGCAGAAAGAAAAGAGCTCCTTTCTCCAGGAAATCTCTCAGCTGAAACAGCTTGTCCAGGAAAAGGACAACCACGTCTGCAAGCCTGAGCAGGAGTACAAAAAAGCTCTTCACCGCCTCCATGAGAAGATGACGTACCTAAAAGACAATAATCGAATAGATCCACAGCTCATCCTTCAAGCTAAGCACCTGGAAAAATGTCTTTATAAGGAAAAAGAAAAGACCAAAGAAGCCAACAACTGCGTAACCCAGCACATGGAAGAGTCCACAAAATTAAAAGTTGCGTTGGTCCAAACACAGACCGATCTGCACAACCAATGCAGCTGTTTGAAACCGTGAAAGACAGGCTCCAAAAAGCAATCAGATGGAAGGCCAAGATTGCCATGCCTTAATGGAGACTAAAAAACATGCAGAGGACAAGAAGTGGGACGAAGAGAAGTTCCCCCTTCAGAACTCTCAGACTATGTCAAGAGGAGAAAGGAGGCTGCCAACCGCTGCACTGCAATCACAAAGGCTGAAACAGCTCCAAGAGCAGGTGGACGATCTGAAAGAAAAGACCAAGAAAAAATCACGCAGTGGTTTCTGAGTTTTTTCAGAAGATCTAGCAAAAAAGATTAGGAGTCCTGACCACCAGGGATGAGGTCTTTAAAGGAAAGACCTCCTTTAAAAGTGACTTTTAGCTGAAATGTAGGAACTTTATTTTATAAGTTGTTAGTTTAGTTAAATTTATCTTTTTCTATTCTTAATTTTATTGGTGTCTCCTTTTATGCTATATAAAATGTAGGCAAACACCAGTTCAAAAAAAAAAAAAAAAAATTAAGTAGACCAAACTGAGTTCTTTTTTTAAATGTAGTTTTTAATATATGTGAGTGAGTGAGGAATCCTCACCACCAAGGATGAGATCTTTGAAGAAAAGGTTAAAGACCTCCTTTGAATGTTACTTTTAGCTGAAATGTAGGAACTTTATTTTATAAGTTGTTAGTTTAGTTTAGTTAAATTTATCTCTTTTTTATTCTTAATTTTACTGGTGTCTCCTTTTATGCTATATAAAATGTAGGCAAACACCAGTTAAAAAAAAAAAAAAACAAAAAAAACAAAAAAAAAAAAATTAAGTAGGCCAAACTGAGAGTTCTTTTTTTAAATGTAGTTTTTAATATATGTGAGTGAGTGAGGAATCCTCACCACCAAGGATGAGATCTTTAAAGAAAAGGTTAAAGACCTCCTTTGAATGTTACTTTTAGCTGAAATGTAGGAACTTTATTTTATAAGTTGTTAGTTTAGTTAAATTCATCTTTTTTTATTCTTAATTTTACTGGTTCCCAAAAAAAAAAAAAAAAAAAGAAAAAAAAAAGTAATGCAACCTCAAGGGAACACAATCCAGTGTTCTCTTGTGCCGGTCCCAAGTCCGGATTAATGCAGAGGGGGTGTGTGAGAGCAAAACAATTTAGATATGTGATATTTACTTATATATTT
This sequence comes from Oryzias javanicus, assembly GCA_003999625.1. Classification (NCBI taxonomy): domain Eukaryota; kingdom Metazoa; phylum Chordata; class Actinopteri; order Beloniformes; family Adrianichthyidae; genus Oryzias; species Oryzias javanicus. The sequence goes on from CM012448.1 coordinate 5,962,195, forward strand.
ATCTGGTACAATAACATGAATGAGTGAATGAACAGGATGGATAGGTGAGTGGTTAGAATGGATGAAATTAGATTGATCTAAAATGGATAGAAGTAAAAAATACAGTGAAAAGTGGGGGACTGAATGAATCCAATAATTAACAATTTTTCATTCATTCATTTATACACGTAATGCAACCACAAGGGAACACAATCCAGTGTTCTCTCGTGCCGGTCCCAAGTCCGGATTAATGCAGAGGGGGTGTGTGAGATGTATGTGTATATATGTATTTTTATATGTATATGTCAGGAGTCAGAGGTCTGTCTCCCCTTTGGGAGCATTCTCCTGAGTTCTAACTCATCTGACTCTAATCTGACCATCACCCAGCTGCTTCTTAAGCAGTACACAGAGCCTCACTCTGTGCAAAATGTTGTTTTGTGCACACTCCCTGCATTACCGAGCGTTTCATTCTGGACCTGATCCTCTGTTTCTGATCCAGTTTCATCTGTTTTCTTGCAGAGCTCTAACCCCCCCTCTGGTCACCGGCGGGAGCAGATCTGAGAAGTGCGTACAACCTCATCCACATACGTTCAGGAGATGAATGGAAGAACACTCTTTTGACCATCTCTGGAGATTATGAGTATCTGCTCGTGCCCTTTAGAAGAGGCTGGTTAGGGCCCTCCCCCTAGGGGAGGTCAGGGTTCAGGTCAGGGTTAGGGTTAGAACTGACCCCCATGGCAGTGGTTTTGTTCCAAGGAGAAAAGGGCAGCCGTTCATTCAGGCCATGTGGGTGAGGTGGGTTTGATTAAGTGATCCAGTTATGTTCGGCTCTCCATCTCTGAGCCTTGGTCCAGCCTGGGTCACACTCCAGAACTATCTCTATCAATGTTTCATTTGTGGCTGTGGAACTAGAGGTGGGCGATATGACGATATAAAACCGTGATACGATCTCCAAAGCTGACAATCTGTCATTTTTGAGAGATTGTTTTATCACGATCTTCTACAAAAAGCTGCAAGAGCGAGAAGGCAAAAGCTTGTTGACTGCCTGTGACTTTAAATCTGAGCTGCTCCTCCTCCTCCCTGGTGTTTTTTCTTGTAAGTAACGTGACATACGGCGAGACAGACATGCGGCATCACTATGAATTGAGTCTTCTCTAGTAATGAGGAGCGGAGGTCCAAAAAATTACGAAAAGAAGCACAAAAGGAGACGCAGTGTTTTGCAATCGTCTTTAAAAACTTTGACAACAAAATAATCTGATGGAGAGGACTCATCACATGACAGGAATCGCAGTTTAGTAGAGAAAAATTAGGCTGGGAACCGTGAACTGTGTGCTAAAGTGGGTGCTAGCAACTCACGGGTAGCATGCGAGTTTGGTTCTTTGATGTATGTTTTTATTAATGTTTCATGTTTTAAAACATGGCGGATGTTAATCGCTCGTATTTACGTTCAACCTGCAGAAAAACTGATGGAAATTCCTGTTGGAAACACGTAAAATGTGCGGTCAAGATGCATGTTGCTGCATTGTTTTGCTAGCTCGTAGCTAGCTACTTTAAGAGCCTAAATCTTATTGTCGGTCACACTTTCTTTGTCTTGTCTTTGTAAGAAGTGTAAGTGAGTTCACAAATAATTTTATCAATCCGTGCCGTCACTGTTGAGCTTTTTTCTTGGTCGCACAGACCGGAGAAAGCCCGGCTAGAAGATACAGCGCTAATGCTAGCTTTCTGCTCAGTGACATAAATGGTAAATGGTAAAGCGTATAGCGATTTCTACTTCCCTTCGAGGGCCCAAAGCGCTTCACAGTCACAGACCCATTCACACACACATTCACACACTGGTGGTGGCTCCGCTGCCGGACACTGGCGCCAACCTCCCACCAGAGGGAATTTGGGGTTCAGTGTCTTGACCAAGGACACTTTGACACATGGGCGGGCAGTGATTCAAACCCAATATCTCCCGAACATGAGACGAATGCCCTACTGCTGCACCACGGCCGCCCCTTAAACACCGCAGAGAGCAGATGTTATGGAAGGAGCTGTGGGCATAAACTTTAACCTGCCACACCGTTTACTGCTATTAACCCTGTGTTTTGAATCTTAACAGTTTGGCAAATGTATTTGATGTCATGATCAATCTTTAAAAAATGTTTTTGTATCTGTTAAAGATGCTAGCTGGAGCCTTTTTCTCAAAGTACAATGAAATTGTCTATTTGAAGAAAATCCTGAATGCAATTGAGATGTATTTACTACGACGGAGTAGTAGGGCCACCCAAAAAAAAAAAAGTTATATTACGAGTTTTTTCTTGTAATTTTACGATTTTTAATCTCATAAAATTATGAGTTTTAATCTCGTAGATTTACGACTTTTTTCTTGTAAATGTATTAAAGTCGAGGGGAGCCTACAGTCCAGCAAATTTATGCCGTGAGCTGAAGCAGACCGACCAAACTGTAAAAAGCGTCTTGGATTTCATCAGGTAAACTGAATGTTTAAAATATTTCAAAGGTTTGGAAGTTTCTTTATTTGATTTACAGTTTAATAATGTTTTATTCGTTGATGCTGCTTGCAGGATCTCTGCAGATCCCGTTGATGAAGCGGTCCATATCCTCCAGCTGTCCACTTCCAGTCATTTCTTCCTCTACGACAGACCAGATCTCCTCCAACTCTGATGCTTCCGTCTGAAGAGGACTAGTTTTCAGAATTTTCAATGTTCTTGTGCTAACGTAACAGACTATTGTCATTTCTCAATGTTGTTTTGTGTTGAGACGGGACATTTCATTTGGGGAAGGAGGCATCCGGAGCTCTGTTTACTTTCTCTTTTGGTTTCTGCGCATGACAGAGACAAAATGTAAGGTGGCGAAAGGGCTTCTGGGAAATGAATGGTATATTAAAGTGACGGTCCTGATGAACATGCATCTCTGAGATCTTTATTTTACATATGAAACTCCGCATTACCGACACAGAACCTGGAAATAATTTTATTTTGAATCACCAAAAGGTTCATAATTTCTTTGTTTTTAACAGAGATCTGAACATAAATCTTCACAAGATACTCCACGTCTTTCGTCTTCAAGCACAGCTCTGATAAACAGACAAATTTGGTTCTTTTTTCATTAAATTACAACTTCTAATCTCGTAGATTTACGACTTTAAATCCAGTAGATTTAGACGTTTTTTTCTCGTAATTTTACAACTTTAAAAGTCGTAAATTTAACCTATAACTTTTAAAGTCATAAATATACGACTTTATTCTCATAATTTAGCAGTTATTACTTTTTTTTAGTAAATTTACGAGATTTAAAGTCAGAATTTTAAAAATATTTTTTCTTTATAAAGTGGCCCTAGTACTCCGTTGTAATTTACCATGTATGTAATCCAAAAATAATAAAAGTTTTAGTTTCATTTGAAAATGTGGTAAAGGGTGTTTTTATTATTATTATTATTATTTTAGCACTTTGAGATGTTTTTGATAGGCAAAGGCAGGTTTTTGATAGGCAAAGGACTAAACTTTATCAGTCATTCATGCTATTAAACTTCATCAGTCTCCCTCATTTCTGGTCTTGGGTGAAAAGCATTTACAAGCTCTGTTTTATGGATTTTAGCACAGAGGCAAAATAAAAAATAGAATAATAAAAAAAGACATATTTTTTAAAAATCAGTTGAGAAATGAAGGAGCTAGCCTGATTTTTGTAGGTGAATTCTGCCTGTCCTCCATTGAAACAGCTGCGTTTTGCTGCCATGAATCAATGCATGACGATGGCACCTGCGCATGCACGTCTCTATCTATAGGCATATAGGCAAGGGCCAATCCAGTAATATATATCAATGCTTGTAATGCATTTGAAATTAAAATTTTAATAAATATAAACATTTGTTCAAAACGTGTTCACTTCTTTCAACTAAAATCCTTATAATTCAATTTTTGTCAATTTGAATTTATTATAAAGAAATCGTGATAAAATCGAAATTGTGAAATAAAATTGCAAAAAATCGTGATTTTCTTTTTTACCTTATCACCCAGCCCTACTTCAGATCAACATGAAAAATTGCTTATTAAGGCATTTAGATTGTGGAATTTTTATTAAAAACGTCATAATCATAATTACAACACTACTGGGAATGTTTTTTTTAACATATAAAAAAATTGTCATATGGGGATTTTAACTATGATAGTGATGTTTTGAGTAAAAAAAAAAAAAAAAAAAAAACTGTGCCATTTTATAGGCCAGTTTCAGCACAGCAGAACTCAGTTGTGTGCGGGACACCCTTCGTCCACTAGCTTACAGCCCCCCACACCTCCAGCCTAACATTACCCATGCAAAAAAGATGGTGCACAATATTGGAGCTAACGTTTTGATCCAGATTTCCTCTCAGATATGGAAAACAAAGACATTCATGGATCTATTTACCTGCATGTGGATGCATCAGAATGGAGCTGGGCAAGGATCTTGTAGCTTGCTGTAGTGGCTACTACTTCAAGCTTTTTCAAACTGCATTTTGCATATGCTCCTGATTCACAAAAATACTCAGAAATGCATTAAATTCTCTTTAAATGTGTCATTAATCATCAGAAAAATGCAACAAGAACATATTAAAAACCCTAAAATCACAACTTTCTTTAGAGTGGCTCTATCATGATGGGTTGAAGTTTACCCCACAGCAAAGGGAGAATATTGGAATAGAACACAAACTTCTCAAAGAGTGATGGACAGAACATCCAAAGCCCGTGTACTTTAGTGTTAGGGCACAACACTAACTTTTCTTGAAGATTAACAGTAGTCGTGTCACATCTGAAAACATGAAGTTTTATTCATGGTGTTTGGTTTGAAAACAAGGATGTTGACAGCTTCAACAGACAGCTGACGGTGCTGAGCGCAATGAGAGGATCACTTCACCATCAAGACAACGGATTATCAGCACAGAAATCACTGCGATGATGTAACACTTCGCACTGTAGCATGTTTACATTCTGTCTGACGGTCATCTCAGCTGAAGACACACTTATCTGTGAGGGGTTCTCACAGAAAAACAATGACAAGTAAACACACCAAACAATAAAGACAAATAGCTGATATGTCAGTATATAAGTCCTTGTGTTTATATTTTTAAAAACCTAGAAGTTAAACAACCGGATTAAAAAGTTCTGCGGACATGTTTAATGTTAGCAAAGGTAGCATCTTGTTTTTCCCAATCAAAATATCTCACTTGAACAAGCTAAATTACAACTAAATTGGCTTTAGCTGCTCTGAAAAGTAGCGGGAATGTCTCCAGACAGAAATGATTCATACTTATAAGGGTGTAGCATGCAAGGAATAGCTTACAGACCGCATTTGAAGGTGGTTAGCGGCGACTAAACTAAAGCTAGCGATTATCTCCCGTTAGCAGTGGTAAGAAAAGAAGGAAGGTCCCACCTCTACATTTATCGGACGAAAGACGGCAGAGTCCACGTCCTTCCATCTCATCCAGTCCTCTTATCCCGCCGGCGAGCCGTTACATCGGAAAAAACAAATTCAATGCATCAAAGTCTCAAAACAACCGAAAACCAATGCAATATGCTGCGCTCGTGCAACCAGGAAGACATCCTTTTGACTTCCGGTGTAATCTCTTCACAATAAAAGTGCCTTAAATGAGAAGCACGCACGACAGCAATCCACTGATGGAAAACATGATGGAATACTGAAATAAATAGACTATATTCCTTTATAAGTAAGGATGTGTTTGAAATTATGCACTTTATACCAGAAAGTGTCAGAGATGGTATCTGATGGAAAACTAAAGCCAAAGTAATCATCCTTTAATAAAGTCATTATAATTAATAATAACCACAACTTAATTCTCGTAATGGTTCGGGCCAACAACAACCGCCAACGGTGGAGTTGACCTACAGGGTTGAAATTAGACTACTGCTGGTGGAAGGGGGAAAGGGTGAGGACATGCTTATCAAAAATATATAAACAGAGGCAGGAATGTAGAACTTAGAAGACAAAGTTTGGATGTAAAAACTTTAGCAGGAAAACTAGAGAGTTGGCAAGCAAAGTGGAAATATAGAGGATGGATGTCCTGTGTTTTATGTCCTCGATGTGGATAAAGAGAGGAACAGAGGAAGAGAGATCCTGAGGAAAAAATGTAATAAGAATGTTCTGGAAGTAAAACGACAAGTGGGATGATGAGTTTGAAATTTAATGTGTAATGTGCTGACTTAAAAGACAACTGGACTTAATTGTTTCTTTTCTTGAAAATCTTTCACTTCTGGTTGAAGAAACTTCATGGGGGGGGGGGGGGGGTTCTTTAGTTAAATGTAGATTTTTGCAGACCATCACATTTATATCTGACCTTATATTGTCATGCAGTTTGGAGCCAGATACCAGAAAACAAAGACATACATGGATCTATTTGTCCGCAGGTGGATGCATCAGAATGAGCTCGTGGGGCACTAACTGTGGTACATCAATAGCGACGGCCCTGGGCATAGGTGACCTAGGCAGCCGCCTAGGGCAGTAATTGCTGGAGAGGTTCCGCCACATCACAATGAGTTGTAATTTTTTTTTTTTTTTGTTAAACAGCTTGATGCACCACTCGTTTCATGTTAAAAAATAATAATTAAATACTTAAATAAAATAATTCAAAAGTTTGATATAAAGGTGGTGGGGATCCTTGCCAGCCACTTAGGTTTTCTAGCCCATTAGAAAGCCTGAGCGTGACCAGTGATGGAGAAACGGCACACTATCTGTGCAGGCCCTTGGTCTACAGGCAGGGGTTGAGATATACATACTTTTGGACAACACTGCTGTCTACACAGCAGGGGCTGTGGTAGGACAGCTGGGTCAGTGACTTCGTCAATAAATGATCCTCCAAGCTGGAATAGCCCTCCACAGGGACCAAGCGCAAAGGCATCCTCATAGAAGGCACTGCCGACCACGGTCACTGTAGTTAAACACGCATGTGCAGTGACGTGTGGATCAGAGAACGTTCGATTGGCCGTTCTCCATGTCAATCAAACGATGTACTCATGGTGAGGATGGTGATTCATTGACGGCAATTTAAAAAAAAATAGATATTTGTATTAATTTTCGATGGGCTGCGATCTACCTACACACCTGCCACGATCGACGTAAAGGGTACCCCTGATGTACAGTCTATGGACTTGGTGTTTTCCAGCCCAATTTTTATTCTGACTTTATCTAAACATCTGGATTCTCGACATTGATGCTGTCTAAAAGTGGACCAGTGAGGAAATTATTCTGCGTTTTACCTTGGGTAAGGATTTTTAAAAATACATAATTACTGCTGCATAGGGTCCAATGTAATCGTTGGCCTGGGGCCCCCAAACAGCTAGTTCCACCACTGCATGAGGATGAAACAATAGTTTCCTTAGGATTCAGTTCAATGGTATTATAACACTGTTCCTGGATATGCATTTCTCCATTTATCTGCCTCCTCCACAGACACAATAAAACCGTTAAACAAGAGGCCACAGTGGAAGCTTTAGCGGAATGTTTGCTGTATGATTTCCACTGGAGAACATCCAAATGAATGTCGTCGAAGCCATTGACTGTAAAACATTTTCCGTATACAGTCAATGGTCGAAGCCAGTGGGTGGGGGCGGAGTTATCTACGTCCAGTGGATCTGCGGCGGATCTGGCGGTGGGCCCTCCAGCGACACTAAACCGGAAACGCACGATGTAAATATTAACACTTGAGCTAAAGTTCAGGATCACTCCGTCGGTTTTAGGGTGGAAACATGTTTTGAAAAGCCAGAGAAAACTCGAGGTAAACCGTCCGTGTCAGCGTGCTGCCTCGCGGGGTAAGTAGCGCCCCAGCTTGTAAGCTAACAGCGCTTGCTAACAGATTTTCTGTGAATACAAACATACAAAATATCCTTCTTTTTTGACAATAAAGCGTTTTGTAAAGACGGAACGTGGCTTTAAAAGACTACAGGTACCCAGGCTGCTCTCTGGCTAGCATGAGCTGTTGTCAGACGGCGCGTGAGTGATCCTCATCCACCCGTTAGCTTTAGCCGTGTCGCATAGCGGAGCGGAGCAGCCTGGACTATTACTGTACCGAGGCAAGAAAGAAGATATGCCCCCATTTATTGGCTTCAATGGCGGATCGGATACTAAACACTCTGGTTTGAAAGGAAGGTGACTCGATGGGAAACAGGTTCAAATGTTTATCTGATACACATCTGAACCACAATCAAAGTGAATGAGGTTTGCGGTAGGTGTCAGTAGTAACGCTTGTGGTGGTTCATCTTCTTTCTCATCTCCGTGAGACTTTTTCCTGTTCAGATTTTCCTGAAGTTCCTGCTTCTCCTTTACGTACGGATCCTTGCTTTCACTTGTTGAGTGGGATTCTTGTGTTACTCGTGTTTCAGCTTCCCACCACCTCAAGTTTTGACGTTTTCAAATCTATGATGAATTAATTTTGATATAGCGTAATTGGTAAAAAGATGCAGGTTATAATTCGTCCCATTCTTAATCTTAATTCATTTTTTTATTGGAACAGTTTCACATTGTATTAGAAAAATAATATGATCTGGAATTTAAAAATAATCAGATGTATGAGATGTGTGTTACATCTTTTTTTTTTTAAGTAGTACTGCCACAAATGATTATTTTAAGAGTCGACTAATCACCAATTAATTTTTCGAATTAGTCGACTAATCGGGTCATGCGAAAACTGAATATAAAACGCACATCTTAAACATCATTAGCTTTACACTAACTGAAAACTAGATACATAGCATTATCTGAGATAAGTGAGAATGCTGTAAGCTGAATTTGGTCGCTGAAGATGCTAGTGCTGATAGCTGAAGATGCTGAAATTGATAGCTAAAATCACTGAAGCTGATAGCTGAAAATGCTGAAGCCAGCTAAAATAGTAGTTAAATACCAAAATAACCTTTAAAAATTACAATAAGCCTAAATTAGTCAAAAAGGCTAGCATCTATCTGGAATATTAGACAAATTCCAAAAATGACTAAAAAATAAAAACAGGCTAAACAAGGAGAATATGAAGAGATGCTTTCACTTTCTTTAAAAAAAAAAAAAAAAAAAAAACATCTCAGAGCTTCATTATAACTCAGTTGTTTTACAAACTTCAGGTTTTATCAGCAACATTTTATTCTATAACATTCCTCTGGCTCATTTCCAAACATCTGCCTCTCATTGTAAATCACATTCATGTTTTTTTTCTTCCCTAATGAGTGGTTCATCTAATGTGTAACTTCTGTCAAATATACAGAAACCTGAAGTGTATCTAACAAAAAGTGCTTGTACTTTTCTAAAACAGATTTATTTGTGCAGTTGTTGGTTACATCAAAAATATCAGAAGTAAATAAACGTCACACATACAGTGATAATGCTGTATTTTCAGAGTCTAAAAGCTTTCACATTTTCCACATGCAGAGAAGCCAAATAACCCGATACTAAAGTTCCACCATACCCTGTTTACCCACAAACTGCTCCAAAAGGCAAAACTTACGCCAAAGTAAGTGTGTTCACAGAATAAATTAAATTTGTGGCCGTTCTATCTTCACTGTGTCAGGTTCTAATCTAATTTATGTTTCAGATGCTTGTATTCTGCTTGTGAATGCAGGTTTTACTCGTCATAGGGAAGCTAACCTTTTGTAGAAATTCCTTTTTTTAATGGGAACAATTTGTTTTTAAACCTTTTATTTGAATCCATGAATGCTACATTCTACAGAGGCAAATTGGGGGCAAAATGTTTGTAAAAAGAAAAAAAAAGAAGAAGTGAAAAATGTAAAAAGTGAATTTAAAAATCTACGTTTTTGAGATCCTGAAATAATAAGCAAATTATTTTTTGTAATCAAAAGAACTTTAGCTTGAAAAGTTGTGTTTTCATCTTTTACCTCTGCATCTTTCAGATCTAGTGTTGTTCTTTCAGTTTTGGACTTTGGTATTCAAGATCAAACCATGATGAAGTTTCAAAATGACTGTTTCGGTTTTTCGGAGAGTGATCTAACGAGAACTGCATAGTGAGAAGACTTCATATAGGAAAGGGCGTTGCATTCTAGGAAAAATCCAGTGAATTGTAGTGAGAATTTTTCAGAGGATGAAGAAACATTATAAAAATCTGTATCTTTTTAGGGGTTCTGTTGTACATGAACATTATTCTGCTGCCTTAAACTGTGTTTTCTTTGCCTCTTTGCAGCTGGGGCTTGGATGTTTCTTTTCTTTTTAAATCATCACCATTTTTTTTAAAGGAGTCCTCAAGCTGCAGACACCTGGCATGTGACTCATATTCAAGAATGGACTAAACGCGGGTTTCTTAATGTTTAGCTGTAATATTGTCCTTTATTTTATGGAAGCGTTTTTCTTGCAATGGATCAATCATAGATGTTGTAGAGTGACACATATCCCTCTTGTTCTAAAGCTTACTGATCATTTCAAAAGCACTGTTCCCTCTAATGGTCCAGTCAGTCTTTAATTTGTGACTTGAAAACCCAAACAGCTTCTAGTTTTCTTTCAGTTGTTGATTGTGCTGGATCATCATGACTAATTCTCCTCAGTACTAATAGTCTTGTCACAGTAGACGGCTTCAGAGCGTGTTGAGAAACCAACTTTAGAATTTGGGCATTGCGTTTCACATAAAGTGATCCATCTGAGCAGCAGAGGTGTCGTCTTTAGCAACAACATCTTTCTTTGTCATTTAACATTTATTTGACACATGGTTTGCGCCAGTGCCGCTCTCAGTTAGTTTTTCAAGAGTTATAATGAGAGTGTTTACCCAAATGTATCCTCTTACAGTTAGTTCATTGTTCATGTGCTAAAAGCATGAAGCTGTGAATCACCTGGTAGACGTTTCACTGAGGATGCACTTAGGCAGGCAGGCTGCTGCATAGTTGGAGCCAGCTGGTGTGTGACTAAATACTCACTTTGTACTTTAGTTTTAACTGTTACATGTCACTTCTGTTTAGTTACCACAAGACAGGTTAACATAACTATGGAAACGCAATGTTAGGAACTCCTTACAGATCTATACTACTGTCTGTTTGAAGCTTGTTCAATGCAATTCCAAATTGTGTTTATTACTGTTCTCAGGTTTACTTTCATTTTGTGAGACTCAATAGGAAACTGTGTCTTTGGTCATAGTTGCTTTATTTAATGAATATTATTGAATCAAACTTTCTGTGTTTTATTTGCTCTTGGATTCATAAATGTCTAAATGAACACTCACTTCTGCTGGTGTTGATTAAACAAGTGTTCAGCTTGTTGGAAATTTGTGTCATTTGTTGTGTAGTGTGTCCGGCTTCCACCAAACCGAGCTATCTTTGTCGTAGTTCTTCTGCTGTGTTGTTGTTCATTTACAGAGCATTTGTTATGAAACATTTTGAATTAAAAGATGATAGTATAAGAAAAATGTAAATATTTAATCCATGTAAATGCAATCCTATTCTTCAAGAACTTTGTCTCCAAACAGCAACTAGACATTGCTGTGCATCAGCAGAATATGTGCTTCAATCTTATTCTTATTTGACAGTAGATTAAACCACTTATCTTCAAATTGCTCAGTAATCTGACAAGTTCAAAGTCTAAACAAAAAAGGAAAAACTTAATTAGCTAAAACAAATGAACCAGGACTACAACCCTGTCATATATTTAAATCATATTTTTTTTCTAATAAATATATATATATATAAAAGTCCAATCGATTGGACTTTTTTTTTTTGTAAAGTTGATCTACTGGTTGTCACTTTCTCCAATAGAAATGTTGTTTTGTGGCCCATAGAGAGCTGTTACAAAGATGCCTGAAGTACGGGATCTGACTGAAGCTTTGCCTGAGATGCCAATGGACCCGATCACTGGTGTTGGAGTAGTAGCCTCCAGGAACAGAGCTCCAACTGGATATGATGTAGTAAGTCACAGCACAAGACTCAAACCAAAATCATGCTGGAAAATGTGTATAAATAAATATCAATATAAGGGTTCTTTATGGCTGATATCCCAAGACCTTTTAAACTGTAACTCCCCGAAGATGAAAATCAAACAACTTTACAGCTAAAACCATTAGAACTCTTGGATTTTTTTTTTATTTACAGGAAGGTAAATTAATATGGTTTCACAAACCCTAAACCATGATAGAACATGTCATTTTATCAGCATAAAGGAAGGAAAGATTGACCCTCGTCGCTCGCAGAGCTAAACTGAAAACATTTGAGTCATTTCTGTTAGTGTAGAATCAGTTAAATAGCATTCGAATGATTTGTAATGTTACACCATTTTTCAGGATCATATCATAACTCTATCATATCTCCATCAAACTCCCTGTACCTCCTCAGGTTTCCACGACGACAGATGGTATTGATGCTGACCTGTGGAAAGACGGCCTCTTCAAATCTAAAGTGACCCGTTACCTTTGCTTCACACGAGTTTTTTCCAAAGAAAATGTCAGTTCACACACCTGGCACATTGACAAAAAAAAGGTTATTGTTGTTGAGCTTTTTCTGTTTTCCCCTCTAGAGTCATTTAGGGAATGTTTTAGTGGACATGAAGCTCATTGATATAAAGGACACCTTACCTGTGGGATTCATCCCAATCCAGGAAACAGTGGACACGCGTATGTATTCTGTTCCCACTGACATCATCATTTGTGGCTAAACTACTTGGATTATTAACCTTTTTTGATTGCCATATTAATAATGTAAAAGGACCATACTGGGCTGTGGGTAAAGGTTTGTTCTCCCATCCCACAGAAGAGCAAGCCTTCAGGAAGAGGCGACTCTGCATCAAGTTCATTCCAAGGGACTCCACAGAGGCGGCGATTTGTGACATCCGTATCCTCGGGCGCTCCAAGCAGGCACCTCCTCAGTATACCTTTATTGGGTAAGCAGCATAAAACAACTTACCCGGATTTTCTGGACTATTAGTCGCCACAGAAAATAAGTTGCACTTTTATGAGAAAAGTCCAACATTTATGAACAAGTTGTTAGCGGTTGTTAGGGGGAAACAACAGCTAAAAGGCAACATGTTGTTAGTGGGCAAAATAATAAATATATCAGCCTATTGATGTCTTTATTTAAATGTAGAGTAATGAAGAGAAAACAAGTTACTGCACAGATCTGAATAAAAGAAAATCACAAAGAAAATGTAAATATCAGGTATGTAAGTGGAGAAATGAAGATGGCTAATAAATGTTTAGAGACCTAGAAAGATGGTTTTCTTCTTTGTGTTTCTTTTCCATTCCTCTGTCGGGGCTTGTTTAAGGGAGCAGCTGGTTAAACAGAAGAGCTTAATCTGTTGATTTAGTCGGCTTCAGTCTTTAGAGGGATGTTTGATTTGCACTCCAGCTCAAGTGAGCTTTCACACTTCCCAAACGAGGCAGGCTATCTGAGGAAACGACCCCGTCAGTGTGAATGCGGCGGCCTTCCCTTAAAGCTGGCGCAATTTACGAGCTAGCGTGACGTTTGTGTGCTTTGCCTGCATGTTTTCATTTCTCGTTGCATTGTTCCACAGGGAGCTTAACAGCATGGGAATCTGGTATCGCATGGGGAATGTCCCTCATGCTCAGGACTCTGCGGTCCCGCCACCCACCAACTCCATTCAAAATGTGAACAACTCCACCCCTGCTCCTGTTCCAGCAGCTCCTATACCCAAGTATGGCTCTTGTATTTACATGTGTGCGCATGTCTGATCTGATTTGAATTTCTCCTCTGCTGTATTCACATGGCTGTTCAGCAGAAACGTCTGTCCAAAGCAGTAAACTGAAGTAAACCTGAGAGAACACTTTAGAAAGATATTTTCAATGTTTCAGTGACTTTGATCCCCAGTCCCTCAAAAATCCTGTCCACGTCCCGGCTGCAGGTCTACTATGTGTTTGAAAAATGCAAATCCTTTACTTCATTTTCTGGGTTTTCTTAAATTGACTTCTAAAAAAAAAATCTAAATTGATCTAAGGTTAATAGATCAATAATGGATCCATAAAAGTAGAGATCTTCCTTGATGCTAATGTATAATGGGATTTTCCATAGGACGGCTAATGCTAACACTCGGTCGACCTAAACATAGTTTGCTGACTAAGTGAACATATTTATAAACTCAAAGGCATAGGATACATTTTTTTAAAGTAACCATTTGTGGTCTAGAATACAGTTTTTTGCTCATTCTTTCTTCTTCTTCTGGAATAAGGTGTAAATCTATAGCGTGATCGCCATCTAGTGGCCAAACTGAAATGCCCTCCAGGAGAAGCAGAACAATTGTTGGAGCTTCTCCATTTAAGAATCTACGTAACGATGTATAGTGTTATTGATGTCATTACTATTTTAATAATACATTTTACATTTTAAATGTGTAGACTTTGTAAAATCAAAATTTTATTGAATCGAATTTAATTAAGATTAAAAAAATTGTAATTGAATCAAATCAAATTGATTCTTAAAATTATTGGCGATATCCATCCCTATTTTAAACTTTCCAATTCCAAAACTTTAAATAAAGATAGTATTGGTTTTTCTTCAAGTCACTTTTTGTATAGAATTTAAACCAACACTGTGCAAGTTATCACCAATTTGTTTCTGTGAAATGTTTTTGTAACTGAACTCTGATCTCCATAAATAACAACTGACTGTGTTGTGGTTTCTTTCTTTGCTTCAAGGCATATTTCCATGACCCTGCCTGCCAGCTTCAGAGGGAAGAACACTACCAGACCGGATTATGAGCACCAGAACTCCAACCTCTATGCCATCTCAGGTAAGGAGAGCTCTTGAAAATATTACTAATGCTTGTGATACATTACTACATTTACACCAAACTCATTTATCAAACTTGGATCCATTGCCTTTCCCGCTCATCAAATTAACAGCTCAACGCTTGTCCAAAAATGTGTTCATAAACCTGCCTGGAAAGAAGGTACTGTTGAAAGATTTTTAGCCTCTTCAGTACTTTATGGAAGATGTTGAGAGATCAGGTTTATCTAAGTTAAAGAGCTCTACAAAAGCATCCGCGATGATGTCTCCATGTGTGGGTTCATGAGATCATTCAGTAGGCTGAGCTTCACCATCTGCTGCAGATTTTGTGGTACTTCTATCTCTCTGTGACTCAGTTTGATGATGTACTGTCTCATATTAGTCAGAGAATGAAGAAATGAAAATAGGAAATATAGGAAAAATGTTGTAAAGTTCAGGAGAAAAACAGTCAGCTTCTCCTCCTCATCATCCCACTGATCACATCATCAACACGTCAGTACTAAAGCTGAGGTCCTCATTAGTTAACTTGATACTTTTTCTTCAACAAAGTTCAGATATTAGAACTCTGGATGCGCTGCAGCACCTGCTGCCAGACCGCTGCGCCACAGCAGACGTTCAAACACACCGCAGGACCTCTGATCGTGTCTGTACATTGACTTTACGTTGAAGCTGGACGCCACATTGTGTTTGATGTGAACGCATGCCAGTTATCTGCACACTAAATTGTCCAGAAGTATCCCAGTTTTAAATAAAGCTAAACTAGTTCTGGACCACAAATCTCTCCACACTTAAGGTCAAGCTTCGATTTTACCATATTTTTCCTATTGCACAGACGTTTAGGGGAATGTTTATAAATCAATCCTATAGATTCACTTTCCATACTTTAAAGAAGACCAATACAAATAATTTACAAAGTAAGTTACCTTGTTTACACAAATAACTTATTTTTATAGTCAGAAAAATTCAAACTTTATGATTTGATAGAAGACTACACGGCTCAAATAACTTTCACTGCAAAAAAACGTATTACCAAAACATATGCAAAAGTTATTAATAAAAAAATACATCAGAAATAATATAATTTCAGAGGAAAAGATACATTTATTATACTCAAAAAAACATGTGTATTTATATGTGCAGCAAAGCTGTGGAACAGAAGCAAATTACACTCAATGTTTGAGAACAAATTTAGAAATGTGTTTATTGATACATATGCAAACATACCAAACATAAACAAACTGCAATAGATTTGTAAATATATATGAATACAAATCTGATATGTGTTGTGGTGTGTTTGGATTTAAGTGGAAAATAAATGGGTGTTTAAATATGACAAGTATGTGTCAGATGTTTCCATGTGCATATTTCTATGGGTAAGTGTAAGTGTATTCATCTATGTGTGTGTGTGTGTGAATGTGAATCTCTACTTATTAGAAAGGTAATAGGACTATATTTTATTTAGTAGTTTATTTGACAGGGACAATGTGTAAAAACATTAAAGATGCTTCACACCAGATTATAGCCGAAGCTAGTTTCCATCTGCAGTCCCCAAACAAGTAAAAATCAATACAATACAAACTTCACTATAAATGTACACAATCATTCAATGCCCACTCACACAATAAACTTTTCCCCAAACAACTGATTACATAATAAAATTTTACAATAAAATGTAACTAAAACCATATCACTGTGTACAGACCAAAGGTAAGTAGTCATTCAGATACACTCTTACTTTTAAACATTACAAATCTTGACTGGTTACACAATAAAAGATAAATAAAATTATACAATAGATAATAGATAGTAGATCCACTGGTTGTGGTAATAAATTTGTCCAAGACTTTTACTTCCTCTCACTCCCTTTTACATATTTCTTAAATATTATTTTTCTCTTTTCTAGTATAGTACATCATCATCATTACCTAGCTGAGCTCTCCTAAAACAATCATCCCTAAAATAAATAGTTTAAAACAATCATTAGGGGGATCTATGCATTTCTGTTTTGATAGCATTCACTGGAATGAGTCTGTTTTTTGTTTATGTCTTTCAGCGATGGATGGAGTTCCCTTCATGATCTCTGAGAAGTTTGCCTGTTCTTCTTCTGATGTAAGTCTTTGAAGATGAGCTGCTGAAATGCAGACCTGCTTAGCTGTCTGTGTTCGCTCAAGTTACTCCAAATTGTTTCATCATTTTTTGAAGGAACTGGGCCTCAATTCTGATAGTGAATCGGGAGTAGAACACCTCTGAGTTTACCGTATGCACACAGGCACCAAAAAATGTTTTATCAGTGAAGCTCAGAGTGAATGATTGCCATGGCAACGTGCAAACAAAAAAGGAATGCATTGTAAATGTATCTATAAATCTAAGTATACTGACATGTGCAGCAGCCTCTAGTCACATTTGAATCCAGCCTGCGGCCTTTTTCAAACAGAGAAAGAAATAATGAACAACCAGCACTGTTGGTAACAGCAGAAATACACAAATGTAGAAAAGCTGTTTCATGTCTCACCAGAAGATGGCAGCAGCGCTGCAGCCACACTATAGCTCTGTCCCAATGAACACAGTCGTTTTGTTTTTTTTAATGCTGCTTTTTTTTGTTTGCGCTTTGTGAACATTTTAGAAGCATTGTTTCTAAACATTTAGAAACATAGTTTCATAGATTTAGCACAGTAAGCGCTACTTCTAAGATCTCAGTTTTTTTTCTGTGCAAAAATGACTAATTCCAACTAATGGAGGAAAAATACAAGGTAACCACCCAGAAAGTGTTATAAATTGTGGGGTGTTTTTCTATTTTCTAAACCCGCTGAATCTCTGTCAGAGTCACGGAGTCCCACTACATTAAAATAAAAATGATTTATTAGTAAAGTGAAACCATCAAACGCGATTGCTCAGATAAAGAGTGATTCCAGTGTTTAATCATTTATTTTGATGTTCTGTTCCTTTACATTAAGATCATGAAAGGACATCCACATGAAGGAGTGTCTTTCTGAAAAACATCCAGACTGTTTTCTTCACTCTACCAACCAAGTTAGGTTAGATTTAAAGACAAGACACCAGAAAAGGCAAAGAAAAGAAAGAAGCAAAATGTCACAAGAACAAAGAGTAAACCAGTAAACACTGCAGTTTGAAGTGCCTAAAATCTGCTGATGTGCTTTACCAACTGTGATTGTCTGCTCTGAGCCAGCATTGAGATCATGGATGTGGCTAATCTTTCCCTGTTTGTTGTGTGCAGCTGCAGCAGGTGGACCTGATGGGCATTACGATCAAGTCTCTGGCAGACATCGAGAAAGAGGTGAGTAAGAAGATCTAGTCGACCTCCAAAAGTTGTGAGAAAAACAGATGGTCATGTTTTTATTGCTCCTTATTTCTGAGTTTCGGCCTTATGCTGCGTTCACATGGAACACGTCAAATTCATGTCCGCTGACTCTTGATATGCATTAAATGCGCTGCTCAAAGCTTGCCCAAAATGTGTTCATAAACTTGATGCTCCAGACACATGTGGGAGGAGCTACTGTTAAAGTATATCTTATATACAGTCAATGCAATTTTGAAGACTTCTAAAGCATCAGTAATCACATCTCCATGTTTGGGTCCATGAGATCATTCAGATTCTTGTAGTACGATGAGCTTCACCATCTACTGCAGCAGCTGCATCTAAATGATGGCTGCTTTCAACTTTGCATGCCATTTTGTTTTTAAAGTTCTTTTTTTAAGTGTGCAAATATCATTCCTTTGTGGTCATAATTAAATTAGGAAGGCTAACAAAACATGTACTTTGAACATCTCATTGTTAGTGAAACAAGTAGGTTCATGAAGATGTTTGAATTTTTACAGTTTCTCTTTTATTCAATCCCAGCTTGACAAAACTCTGTTTTAAAGTTTTTTGTTTTTTTTTTTTTTTTAAACCAGCTTGAAGCTGCTTTCAGAAGACCTCAGAATGTTGTTTAAAGCGTCCATAGCATGACTTTCTTCAGCCTTTCAGAATAAAGTATATCCATGTATATGATCATTTATTACCTTCGGAACACTAAAAAACAAATAATTTATGAAATGTGTGTCATTTTTGTGGATATATTTAATACCCAGAAGTAAAACGACTTGATCTCTGAGGCTCCGCCTCTCACACACGAAGAGTTGCTGGCGGGTTTGTTGCGCGCTTCCGAAGATAAAATCCAACCACTGCTGATGTGCCGGCTCTTCTTTTGGAAGTTTAAGCTAACACCTAAACCTCTTGGCCCCAAATTAACTACATGAACCACTTCCCTCAGATTACAACGCTTTGCTGATGATTGTTGTATGCTCTGCAGAGAAAGTGGGTGCGTGTTCATTATAGTCTGGGGGCGGAGCTTGCAGCACAGACTTCCTGGAGGGGCGGTCCAAATCACAACACAATACAACCCGCTAGTTTTGTGGGTATGAGAGGGGCTGCTGCAGACAGCACAGGTTTTTAGAGGATTACTCTTAAATGCATGAACGGATCAAAACACCGTTTGGGGTTCTTTATATTGAGGAATGAACAGTGTAATACCTCAATAAGTAGAATTTTCATGGTATGGCCCCTTTAAGTAATAATAAAAAAACTTTTAAGAAGTTTGTGAAGTTGTTAAAAGATGTTAAAAGATCTAGAATAAACGAAGTGTTGATGTCAAACTGAAATCATCTGACAAGCCTCACAGGAAAACACCAGCTAAACTAAGGTTTGATCCTCTGAAACATTGTAATTACACACAGTGTCCACCGTGGAGCACTGCTGTGCTTGCAGAAACAAAGACTCTTTGAGGGGTGAAGTTTCAAGTTTACGTTCAGTTTCTTAGAGCCCATTTTCCTTTGTGATTCCAGTACGACTACAGCTTCCGTACGGAGCACAGCGCCGCCGCTCGCCTTCCCCCGAGTCCAACACGGACCACCCTGAGCTCTGAGGCTTGAGCCCGCCTCCTGCGGTGTTCGCACCGGAAGTCGGCTGCCGCGATGACCTGAACCCAACTACTGAGACCTAGCCACGTCCTGCAGGACGGACACTACACCGTTCTCCACCACAATGAGACTGCGGGAGTTGACGAAGAGCCGGCAGGAGCGAGTGCATCCTTCTGTGGAACCTGTGGTCTCGCTGTCCTCCTGCTTTTGTACATGTAAACAGGAAACATTCTAACCGAGAAGGTCATCGTAAAACCATCACAACTCATCTCTGAGACAGAGCTGCCCGATGTTGGCGCAGAAGCTTTTAGAGAACGGCATTTCAAGCTTTATGAAGCATAGCAGTGTGTGTGCCAGGAGACACACTGAACAACGCTCCACACAACCTCCCCTCTGAGTCTTGGCTGCAGGAAGTCAGCTCAGTTGTTGGAAAAGAGGGAAGAAACCATCAAATCCAGCCTGGGTTTGTTCCTGCTTGTGTTTTGGCGTGTGTCCCTCCTCTTACTGTAACACACTGGGAACATTTCAGTTAGTTTTCTTTTTGGGACTGAATGTGCTTCCTGTTGCCCCTGGCCAATCAGAGAACTGCTTCTTAAACGCCGTTTGTGTTTGAGCCACTAACTCGAGTCAACCACTATTAGATTTTACACACAGATTTCAGTGTAGTTTCACACTGTACTCACTAATGCAGGAATCTGAGCTGGATTTGAACCTGAGATGTCTGGTAGTGACTCGAGCAAAAGGCATTTTATTTCCAATACCTCCATCTGAGAAAAAGGGAATTTAAAAAAAAAACAAGAAACCCAGATGTTCCTGTTACAAGAATGTTTCGTTCATCCCACCTTTAGTTCAGGTGGATGTTTTACAAAGGCGTTTGGACAAACCCAGTCCACACTGAAATGTCTTTAAAAGAGAAAAAAATTACCTTTTTTTGTTTTTTTTCTTAGTTCCTGAGGGTCTGGTTTTTAAAAAGTGGCATAAAAATCAGTTTCTTTTATAATGTTACCACTCCGTACTAACTGCCAGCAAAACGATATGTTACAGATATTTAACTTTTATGGTTTTTAACCTTAGAAACTGTCCTGAGAAACATGTCATCTGATAGTAACTTAAGTAACAATCCATGTGTAAATATAGTCACAATATTTGAAAACCAGATCATTTGCTGGTTTTAGGCACAAAGGTGAGTATGGAATTTAAAACTGGATTCTGTCTCCTAAAGCACACCTTGTTCATGCTGGGAAAACATTCAGACATTATGGAGTAATGGTTGGAGAAGAACAGTTTTTAATCAGGATGTAAAGAAATCCATGACACTGTTGGAGTTTGTGACAGAGACAGCCTGGAGTTCTCGTGGGCTTTTGAAAAGCTGCTGCTAGTGTTTGTAGATCGGCCATTTTTGTTGTTTGTAACCATCGGGAGATGCTTTTCTTTTCTTGAAACTGAAGGACTCATCTGTTACCCTCCACGTCTACCTGCAGCGTCACATTTCCAGGGGTTTGAGTGGCCGGCTTCTCTCCTGTCGTCTCTGACAGAATCTCTGCCGCCGGTTTCCAGGAACGGTTGGAAACATGTCTGGACTTTTGTGTCCAGAGCCATCATAATCCTCTAAACTAATAGGTGTTAAGTTCTGTCCAGTGCAGTGGTGTTCATCTGTTCGTTCAATCTTCAAGATGTCACTCCAGCTTGAGACGTTTGCCTGCTCTGGTCTAAACGCCTCCACAGACTGTTACAGATCCTGTGCAGGAACTCTGCATACATATTTAACATGTGCATTTATTCTTTTTACTTCACGTTTGTCTAATTTATTAGTTCCATGTGGTGACAGTGTTGCTATAAAGCTGTTCTCATAAATGTGTAGAAGTATTGGTTGCACTGTGAACATAAAGTGAGTGAGGTGATGAGTGTCATCTGCTTGCTCTGTGCTCAGCTGCATCTTTGGGAAATCACTTCCTGTTGTCTCTGACTAAACATTTACCAGCTGACTAATAAATACTCCAAAACACGTGTTTCTTTACATGTATGCTGACATGCTACTGCTTTATTCATTTCAAACCCCAAAAGAACAAAATCCCTGAAGATTATAGCAGCACAGCATCAGGAGTGACCACTGACTCTTCCTTTCAAAAGTTTGGGCTCACCCAGAACATTTTGTTTTCCAAGATATGTCACACTTTCATTCACCAAATAAGTTTTAAAATCAATAGGAAACATAGTCAATACATTGACAAGATTAGAAAAAAATATTTGAGATATTTTTCCTTCAAACAGACTCCATTGAGATTCTAGCTGTTAGTTTGTGGGTGGGGGGCTGCCTACTGATGGGTAAAGGTGGGACACACCCTGGACAGGTCACCAGTCTGTTGCAGGACAACCCAATCCCTCCCACATGCACACATCGGGGACAATTTAGAATACTAATTAACAAGTGCAGCAATGCACTGTGGGAGGAGGCCCAAGTGTCTGGAGAAAATCCTCACATCCACAGGCGACCATGCAAACTCCACGCAGAAATGATCCAGCCAGGATTGAACCAGTGAGGTGAGTGTTAACCACTGCACCACCATGCAGTCCCTCAGAAATGGTAGAGCAGCTGTGGACTGATCTCAAAACAGCAATTGGGAGAAGACCTTCAGATCAGGATGACCTGGAGACGTTTGCAAAATTAAAGCCTTAAAATTCCAGCAGAGGAGTAAGAAAGCCCTCTATGGTCACAGGGGGCGATTGATTTCAGATATTTTCACACATTTTGAGTAAGAGGCGGCAATAGTTATGTCCTTATCTTTGAGTTCTGTGTGAAGTTTTGTCATGTATGATTCTCTGGATTTTTTGTGTTGTTTCATTAAACATGTAAACAGCAAAACATTTCCAACTGGAACCAAGTTCTGAGAGAAGTGTTGCATTTTCTGACAGAATTGCAGAGATCTGGATATTTTTGGCCACGGCTGCATGTGGTAATAAGGCTTACAAAACTGTTGGCAAGTACCGACCAGATTTGAGTTCTCTATTCCTCCCATCATTTCATCTTTTTTTTTTTTTTTTTTTGCTTTTTCCCTTGCTGACTAAAATAACTCTATATTAAAATGAAATGAGGAATTTTCACAAGAAAGACTTTTTCCCCCCCCAATGAAAACAAGAAAAAAAAGACCCTGAACAGGTGTAATGATAACCACCTCCAATGACCCACAATGCATCTGCTTACAGTAAACCTACTTTACAGGCTGCAGCTTGCATCAAAAGAGTTCACGTTTAAATATAATTTTTTATGCCATCAGTGTTGAGCAGATCTGCAGCAAGAGCACAGTAATAAAAATCACTTTCTCTGACTCTGTGCCAGCCGGTCTCTGTCTCTGGGTCTGCAGCAGAAACTGCAGCCAAACTGCTGCTCTGGGCTGGAGATCAGAGAGGACTTAAAGAGCTTTTCCCTCCAGGGTGAGTCCCGCTGTCATTTCATTCCATTGTCACTCCAGTTTCTCCTACATACCGGACTAGAATCAGGAAAGTTCTGGGCTGATATTGCTTACAAAAATTACCTGAAGTTGACTTCCACACTTTTTAGTCCATTCTGCATGTGGAAACTAAAATTGTGTTTCTGTGTAAATATGTGACACTGCAGAATTACTTATGCTGGTCATGCAACGCTGACTAGTCATCATGTAGAGATTATTATTATATATTTATTTGCCATGAGTTATTTTGGCAAAATGATCAAATGTACACATTTAAATGTAAAATAAATCAATAAAAATTGTCATTAAAGACCCACTCCAATGAAAGTGGTGTTTTTTGTGTTTTAAACATGTTCTTGTAGCATTTTTTAAATTAGGATTAATATTTTTTTTTTGTAAAATTATAAAGTTAAGAGCAGACTAAAGAATGCGGATGGAAAAAAGGATTTTTGGTGCTGGTTAGTGCAGGTGATTTTTTTGGGGTGATAATGGTCTGAGTATGTTTTTTTTTTTATTGATTAATGTGGATGATATTTTCCTGATGATAATCATCTGAGTATATTTAGATTTTTGGTACAGATTAATACAAATGACTTTTCTTTTGATGTTTAAAATTTGATTACATCACTGATCTTGATGATCCTTAATAACCTGAATCTATGATTGGAAGGTATAAATATTTGATAAGTCCTGAAATGGATGTGGATAATTCATGTAGGGAATTATAGCTGTCATTGTTAGTATCCTGGTTGAGCGATTCATGCAGTCCTTCCAACTGTTTGTGAATGAGTTGAATAAAGTTTAAGTTAACTTACTTTTTTTTTTAAACTTTACTACTTACTGACTTTTTCCCTTTAAAGTAACTTTAAATAATTTTTCAAACGCTTTATTTTAACCGAAGAGCCACATGTGACTCCGAAGCCGCAAGTTGCAGACCCCTGAGCTAGAGAAAGACACAGATTTAATGATTTTTGGCTGGAATCTACATAATAATGATTAATGCTACAATCACAAATACAACTACCATTGCGCAATGGGGAGGCGTCGGCTGAATCCTCAACATTTCATGCTGTCGCCCTATTTTTTTGAAAACCGTTGATGAACGTAGACGGTGGCATGGTCTTCAGGCGTGCAGAATGGCCTGTTTTCAATATACCGGGTGGTTGGAGGCATATGATACAAACGGCCGCCGTCCAGAAACATTTGCTGCTGCCGGCCGGCGACCCAACCTGTGGCGACCCGGTCTTTCACTGGATTGCCGTCGCGCAACCTCAAAATAGTCCTTTTAGTGAAATATCAGTTGTTCCCAAAACCTCTGTGGCCACCAGGTGGTGTGTAAAAATGCAACTGCAGCCTCCCGATTAGTGCTGCCACAAACGATTATTTTATTTTTTCTGATTAGCCGACTAATCGGGTCATTTGCAAACTGGATGTAAAGCACACATCTTAACCATCATTAGCTCAAAACAAAACAACCTTAAAATTCCAGCAGAGGAGTAAGAAAGCCCTCTATGGTCACAGGGGGCGATTGATTGCAGATATTTTCACACATTTTGTGAACTTGATTCACAGCTCCAAATTTAGCTAAATCCCACCTTTGGTTGATCCAGTTTGTTCTTCATGATCCAAAAGCAAATTGATTAAAGTCCCATATTAAAATATGAAGTATCCTCAAGAGTCATGGGGTGACGATGTTTTCTGTCGATTTGCTGATTCCTGCCCACATGTTGCCTTGGGTTTAGTTCAGTGATGTGATCTGTAAAACACTCAGAAGAAGCAGATCCGGCTCAAGAAGGAAGAAAATGCGATGGAAAGCACAGAAAGTTCTGCTCCGATCATATTTGGATTTATTGTAAAGTGGTTTTTTAACTATAATGATGCAGTTTTTAGGAAAATCCTGTGCCGTTTTTTAAGACATATTTGCTGCAGAGCAAGAGAGGAAGCAGAGCATTTCTTTTTGTAAGTTGTCGTCTCCACATTTGAACTAGGGTTCATGTGTTCTTTTTTTCCACCACATTCGTCGGTGGTGGTTTCTCAGAGTGTTGCCTAATTTCACGACACACAAAGTGTCTGAAGCATAGTCATTAAACAGCATTAACAGAGACGTCAGCTGCTGCTCGTTTCCTGTGAAACCATGTTACATCTCTTTCTGGTTGATGCCACTTGTTTGATTTGTCAAAATAAGAGGCGTCAATGTGTGCTGCAGGTTCTATCAAAGACGTCATGAAGCTCTTTCATCCCTCTGAGCTCCGGCTTTAAGGCACGTTTAGTGACATCTGTTGGTAGAAAGGATCAAACGTGTCATTTTTCCATGCAGTAGTTTCATTAACCGCACCAAAGCGTGACTTTCATTTAACTGTGAAGGTGCCACACTGTTCATTAATCTTAGCTTTAATTAAATCAAACTGTGAAGGACAACATTGGAAAAATAAATCTCAATAATGCATGTTTCTGAAAAGACCATCCAATCACAGGAAGAAAGAATCATGGAACTTTAATGCAGAAAGTTCTGCTAGTAGTTTCTGTGTATTCTCTTGCGGTGGAGGAAAATCCCAACAGGAAGGTCAGAAAAGAACCAGAAAAAACCCTGATTTTAGAGTAAATGGCCATGTAAATTTAGGCAATGTTCAAAACTCTCACGTTCGCTGATCGCTAAGACCAGTTTGAGCCTTGCATGACACATGACCATTGAACGCACATTGAATGTTAAGCCAGGTTGAACTTTGACCAATCAGAGACTTGGATTTGGTAGTAACGTATGGATGGCGTCTCTTTTTATTCACAGAAGTGCCAACAGTTTGAAAATTGATCATGAAAGAGAAATTACTGGTAATGACTGTAGATTGTGTCCGGCCAGTCTTTTATATATCACAACAGAGCTGTGGGAGAAAAAGCCTGGAACGAGATTCAGATTTGTATCGCTTCGTAACCATTCACACAATAGTGATTCTCCTGCTTATTTCTGTACGTTTTTCGGTGGTAAAAGCTAAATTAAACTTTCAGCAATCTTGGTAAATGTTCAGCTTATTCAGGACATTAGTATTTTTGGTATTCATAAACTATAGTTTTTAAACATTGAGCAAAATATGTCCCATAGGAAATGAATGAGAAGGTCTTTAAATTCAGTATTTTTAGAGACTAGCAACATGCCTTTACATATTTAAATATTTAATCATGAATAAATCTATTTTTTTATTTTTTATTATATTTTTTTTAAATAAATTGACATTAAGCTGTTATATTAGCATTATGCTATGTCATTTGAATAGTTTGGCATTTACTGAGGTTTTATAGGTTAATTTAGAGTTTAGCTTCTATACTAGCAGCATGCTAATGTTTTTGACTAATTTGGTTTACTGAGGAAATTTAGGTTATTTTGGAGTTTAGGTAGTATTTAAGCAAAATGTTAGCTTTTTGGCAAATTTTTCATCTACTGAGGTTTTTGGGCTAATTTGGAGTTTAGCTCATATTTAAGGAACACATTGAACATTTTGCAAAACTGGCAGAGATTGAGAATTTTTTTTTAATCAATTTTACTACAAATTTTTCAGAAATTTTGGTCAACTTCAGCATTCTTTCATAGTTCTGTAATGAAATTTCCAGTCTTTTAGCAAATTAAACATTTTTCAAATAGCTTTTGCATTTTCAGAAATTAAAGCAGATTGTGTCATTGACTCATTTTCAGCAAACAGCTTTCGCATCATTAGCTACTACTTAAAAAATAAAAATGCATTCACACTACTATTATAGCAGGTAATGAAACTTCTCTAGTTTCACACCTGGCTTCTTCCATCTGTAGGTGGTGGACATGTTAACAGTAAAAAAGGAAAAGAAGAAGCCCCTCCCTGCTTGTCCATTGGGAACACCATGGGCTAAATGCACGTTCAAGAAGCTGCGTTTAGGGCATTCTTGAATGTGCGTCACAGCTTAACTGATATTCTGAACTCTCTTCCTTCTGGTTTAATCACAACGGCCGCTTCATTAAAGCTAAAGGTTGTCAACTTAAATGACATTATGAACACTTTCTTTTAATAATTCACAAAAAAACACAACTTCATCCATTTTCCGGAGCCTGCTTATTCTCTTTCGGGGTCCTATGGTTGCTGGAGCCTATCTCAACCACTGTTGGCCAATGACAAAATTCATCCTGGATTCTGTTTTTTCCAAGAAAAATCTGAGTTTTATTCTATTCCAATCCATTCAAATGAAAGACTATTTTCACTGTATAATCTTTTTTAACTCCCTAGCCTCTCGGCCTTCTCACCTGACACCTGCAACTCCTAATTCAGCTTTTTAATGCAAAAACACACAACATTCAGCTGTTTTACTTTGCCTCTGCCCTTCCGGGTTCCCCTCACATGATCCAACTTTTTTCCATGTTTCTGTTTCTTAAATTTGCAGTCTCATTATATAAACTGACCAATTCTCCAGAGTCGTTTTCAGTGGAAGGGGTGTGGCCATCTAACGATTACTTCTGATAAGAGAGTGATTTCCGTAAATATGTAGACTAAGACCGATGACTGGTTCCAACATATCATGGAGGAATGGCAACAAAATTATTTTTATTTGGTTGGAACCAGAAGTGAGTCATGTTCTTTGGATGATGTCTCACTTGCTCAGTCCAGTTCTCTTTACACAGTCAATGTTTACAACCTAAACCTGATGTGACTGACAAGAAAAACAGAACATGAAAAATCTAAATGCAAAATCCTCACTAGGATTTTGAATTGTAAAAGATAATGGGATGGCTTTTACCTTAGAAACCAAATGTTTTTGTTCAAAATAACCTGAGTTTTATTTGTTAAAGTTATCATGAACCTCCAGAATAAGGCACCTGTAGGATTCAAACACAATCGCATTTATTGAAACGTTCATCTTTTTTAATATTGAACTCATTTGTGCTAAAGCATCACTCCAAGGGAAAAATTCATTATCGTTATAAAAAAGATTAAAACAGCCTAATGAATTAATTCCTTGATGTAACAATTTGCAGGTGGACAGTCATAGCTGGCTTTCATAAGGATTATATGATACTACTACCTAGAAATATTAAGGGAGTGAACATTAAAAAAAATAAGGAAGGTTATAAAGACCTAACTTTAAAGTAATCTTAAAGTAAGAGTGTGAATGTAAACTTTTTAATGCAAACAATCAAAAGCAGCTGAGGTGGGTCTTTAACAGTTTGTATCCTCTGTGTTTGGTTTGGACTCCTGGAACTGACAAAAGGCTGGATCCAAATGAGCAGAGAGGTCTGGCTGGTACATACGGGGTCAGGAGGTCAATTATGAATTTTGCTTGAAATCATATGTAAAAGCTTTTAAGACACATTGGAGTCTAGAATGACTGAAAGAGAAGATTTTTGCTCCCTTCAAGAATCAGGCTCAGAATGGTGGAGGTGTTGCATGGAACCACCTGCATGATGAGACAGATGGAAGGTCTTTCAAAGGCAGAAATAAACTCATGATGTGTGATCCATGTAGAATTTATGGATAACGTTTACAATGGCGTGCAGTTTACAAATATACATTTTTTAAGCAAACATGGAGAGGTGACGCCTCAGCTCGTGGGGGGAGGTCGGTCTCCGGTGTACAGCAGGGGGTGGGTCTCTGTCTGCTGCACTCAGGCTCAGCCTCGTCACACCCAGGCCGGCCGCGCCCGCCCGCCCGGTCTGCTTCTCCTCCGGACCTCCGGCGGCTCCCGCAGGTCTTTGTCAGAGGCTGCGGGAACTTGGCTCCTCCGAACACCTCCACCCCGTCCGTCCGTCCGCCTTCGCTCCGCAGGCTGGCCCGGTATGGACTCCGCAACAAGTGTGCCGCGTTCTGAGGAGCGCGGGTCAGAAGACGACCAGCCTCCCTGCGCGCGTGCAGACACGCCGGCTCACGTGCACGCACAGGACGGGGCTCGCGCAGAAGCCGCGTCTCTGCGGATCACGATCGGTGAGTCGGCGCCGTTCGACCGCTTTCCTCCGCTTCGTTTAATTCTAATAGTTTATCCCTCCGCCGTTTTAAATAGGACTTTTTTATGTTTAGGCAATTAAAATAAAAATATATTTTCTGTTCAAAATAGAGGATACTTTTTTTTTTTTTTTTTTACTTTAATCTGATCTGTTAAAAAGAAAAATCTGAAAGGAACACCTTTAGCCTAACACCCCCAGCCCAATAAATAAATAGGTTAATTTTAAATTTGCGTAAGGGCCTAGTTATGTTATAGCCTAGCTTACCTGTTGTTGGGCGCGCGGCAGTTAAGTCGTCTTCTTCTTGTGTGTTTTTCATTGTGCTCCCATCTGTTCTGTCGTGACCCATACCGGTTTGTGGCAGGCGGCGGCGCTCCCCCGCGGGCCGTGTGTCGCGGCTGCGACCGCATCATCTGCGACCGTTTCCTGCTGTGGGTGAACGGCGCGTGCTGGCACGAGGCGTGCCTGCGGTGTGCCGCGTGCCGGCAGCCGCTCGCCACCACCTGCTACGTCAACGACACCAAGCTGTACTGCAGGAGAGACTACCGCCGGTAAGACAGCCGCGGAGGCGGCGGGCCTACGGCGGCCCGCAGGCCGGCACTTTACCGCTAAAAGACCCATTTAGTTCCGTTTCTTAAACCGCAGCAACTCAAGACAAATTGTACTGTTAAAGTGTGTTTTTGTAGCAATTAATTCATTAAAAAAAAAGCTTTCATTATTTAGTTGCAAATTAAAATATCAAACATATCTTGTTTTAGACATCAGCACATACAAGTTCCTTTCAAAATAAAATCAATCCCATGTCAACTAAAGAACCTATTATTTTTAAAGTATTTGTATTTTATTTGAAATCAAAGAGCCACAATAGAGGGACAAAAGAGCCGCACGTGGCTCCGAAGTCTAGATCAAAACGATTTTTTTTTAACAGGGATTTAAAAAAAAAAAAAAACTATATATAAAAGGACAAACAACTTGATGTTTTTTTCTCCATTTAAAATTAATACACACAATAATTTCAAATTGATTTAATGATCCCAGAAGTATTAGTAGAAATGTGGCGCGTGCGTAACCGGACGTCTTACCAAAGCAGTTCACGAGACGCACAGGTGCAGGTGATTAGGCTAAATAAGACACACCTGTCAGAATTCCTGATTACAGTAGGTTACTTCCTTTTTAATTTTTTTTTTTTTTTTTTTAAGAGTAGTTGTATTAGTACAATTTTCTTCTGTGGTTTGCTTATTTTTAATTATTATTTTTTCTAATTGATCAGTTATTTTTGTAGATTTTATTTTTCATACATTTTCTTGGGGGTGTATGTGTCAAGAATTTCAGGGATACACTAACATTTTTAAATAATTAAGCCAATTAAATTAAAGCAATTAAACCCCAAAAGGGCTCCTAAAACAACTCATATTTTTAACTGATAATTTATTTTCTAAAATAACATCCAGCCTCTTTAAATTAAATGTATTTTAACTAATATTGTTTTCTGAAACAGAATCAGAATAGTGTTGAAAATGACCTCTGTGTAGGAGACTGAGCGGTGCTGCCTGTGTTGTGCCCTGAGCTCTGGCTCCACCATCAGGCTCCATCTTCCCTCTCTTCAGTCTCCGTCCATGCTGCTGACATGTCTGTGTGTCAGACAGATCCTTTGTTTAGCTGCACTGAGGGGTCCTGCTGTTTAGGGTCTGTTTACATGCAATGTAGGCACCTGTCAGCTTTCACTTTCATTATATTTTCACATTATTGAATTTATTTCATTGTTGGTTTTTCACAGCACACAAAAGCATTAAAATTCTATAAAGTAATTATGGTATTTGGGGGAAACCTTTGCATTCAAATTAAATGGGAGCTTGATTTAAAAAAAAAAAAAAGAACCCCTAGTGTTTAAATCTGGCAGCAGAATAAGGCTCTTGAGACTTCTACTGTTTTATTCTGAATCAGTCAAAATAGAGCCCGCTCATCTGTCGTCTTCTAAGCATTTGAACTCCATCTTATTCCAGCATTGAAAATAATTCAAGTTAGATTGTTTTTAACCCCACTCTGGACTTTTTGTGGGTTTGTTTCAACTCTGGAAAAAAAAAATCATAAATTGTGTTAAAATGAAACCACTATAATAATCCAAAAAATAGTATTGCCACAAAAAGTAACCCAAAAATTTGTAATATCCAAAGATTTGTGTCAAATACATAACCAAAGTTTTTTCAGGGTTTAGATCTCCATAAAATCAGTCAGTGCTGTACCTGTTACAATGTTGCACATCTGGAATATATCCCTTATGCAGTACAATATTCAGTTTTGACAGGCTGAAGTGATATTTGAAAATCTGACTTCAAAAACAAATTGATGCATTTGAACATGAATGCACTGGTTACACTTTATGTCCATGGTACAAGAAAAATGTGAATTTTAAACTTATCAATGATCCTATTGTATTTGCATCCAAACAGTAGTGTTACTGTTTTAGTTAAAAAAAAATTGCAGCAGATCTTTACCTTAATTTTACACTCATATGTCTCGAGGTCAAAAAGAAAATGCAGAGGGGAACGAGCGTTTTCTGTCTGTGCTCCAAAGCTCTGGAACGCTTTGCCACTAAACATTAGACAAGCCACTTCCCTGTCCATTTTTAAAACTAGACTGAAGACTCATTTTTATAGCCAGGCTTTTATTCACATTTGAGATGTTGCTTTGATTTTAC
Organism: Oryzias javanicus; assembly: GCA_003999625.1. Taxonomy (NCBI): domain Eukaryota; kingdom Metazoa; phylum Chordata; class Actinopteri; order Beloniformes; family Adrianichthyidae; genus Oryzias; species Oryzias javanicus. The sequence continues at coordinate 5,993,890 of CM012448.1, forward strand.
TTTCAAATTTTTATTGTATCTTTTTTTACCCTCTGTGTTTTTATCATGTTCTTACCTTTTATTGTGTCGTTTTTAGTTTTTTTAATGTTCAGCGCTTTGTTTCAATTTTAAAATTGTGTTAAAGCGCTTTATAAATAAAGATGATGATGATGATGATGAGTAAACTATAAATATTATCCAAATTTTAACAGGTTTATAGACAGTTTTTAGTCTTCTTATGAATGCAAAAGGTGCCTAAATTATAACTGGTGTTGATGTAACTAGAATGTTGAGCTCCTGATGTTTCTGGAACTCCTGTCAGTCTGGATCCTTCAACACATGACAGACTCCAGGCTCTCCTCTCTTTTAATCTGCTTTTTATTATGTTCGGCTTTTATCTGCTGCTCTGTTGTCTTCGGGATGTGCACAGCCATCCACCCATGTCTATCCCCTTCTTTTGTGACGAAGCCACACCTCTGGATGTCCTCTCAAAGCCGGGCATTGATCTTGGACCCTCACACACTCCACTCTCATTTTCCAGCTTGCAAATGGAAAGCTGCCTTTTTTTAATGTTGTACCTGTAAAGCAAATGGATAAAGATTTAAATGGCTATGTCCTATAGATTATTTTACGTTGTGTCAGAGGTAGAGGAGGCTCCGTAGGTTAAAGCAGCTCAGCAAATAAGTGAATAAATAAAAAATAAAGCAGCTCAGCAGCTCGTCCTGTGTCAGAGAAGTCCAGGTCCATGTCTGCATCTTCAGCTTCAGCCAACAGCATGTCGTTTCCAGGCCTTTTTTGCAACTGTTTGATTTTGCAATCTAACACTTGATTTATTCACACATTTAAGAAAAGGAAAAAGCCTTCTATTCCAAGCAGAAATGATGTTCCTGCCCTTAGATAACAAACCCACAAATGACATACTTCCACCCAAAACACAAGCGTCTAGATTAAAGGATGAAGATTTCAAGGTTTGAAACAAAAACACTTAAACCTGTATTCTGAGTTGCTTTGTAGCCTGGATAGAGTAGGCCAAAAACTTACCAAAAAAACCTGCAAAAAAGGTAAACGTTCTGCTTTATTCCACTCCATAAAAACAGTCAGATATCACACCATGATTAGCTTTTCCTCAACCCCATCTTTCAGTATTGTTGGGTATGTCAGCCGGTATTTTACATTGCGATACTGTAGCTTTCGCCTCACTTATGTTAGAAATGTTTTCTTCTGTGCGAAGTTGTTGGTCGTATCAGAAAACACAAACAGCAAGAAACATCCCTTTCAAATCCTCATTTCTCTTTAGGTCAGGGGTAGGGAACCCTGGCCCTACAGAGCCACCTTCCTGCATGTTTTCCAGCATACCCTGCTCTGAACACACCTGAACCAGGTAATCAGTGTAGGGACTCATGACAATTACCTGGTTCAGGTGTGTTCAGCCAATAAGAACATGCCAGAGCAGGGTATGTTGGAAAACTTGCAGGAAGGTGGCTCTCGAAGACCAGGGTTCCCTACCCCTGCTTTAGGTTCTACAGCAAAGGGATTTCCTGCTGACTGAAACGATAAGCTACGATCTTGGAGGTCGGCCTGTCAGGCAGCAGTCCTCAACTTTGGTGAATTTATCAAACCTCAGACTTCACCTGATTGCCCCAAACCCCTTGGCCAACACCAGGAAATAAAAGTTAAACATGACTTATTGGACAGTAAGTCCATTCAGCAGCCGTTTTATGTTTTGTTGAATGTGGTGATGATTGTAGGATAGAAGCTGTTTTAAAATCTGTTTGTTTGTGCTCTGATTGCTCTGTACCGCCGTCCTGAAGGTAACGGTTGGAACAGAGAGTGACCTGGGTGTGATGTGTCCCGACTCCCTGGTTATGTGTTGGTCTTCTTGAGACAGCGGGAGTTGAGCCGTTCATGTAGAGAGGGGAGAGAACGGCCGATGGCCTTCTGAGCCGAGTCTATGACCCTCTGGAGGACTTTCTTCTGAGGTCCTTCATCTTTTATACTTCAATAAAGAGATATGTTGAAAGTGTGACTGAAAGATTTAACAGTGAAACAGGAATTTGTACATAAAAGAATCTGCAGTCTTTGGCGGTTAGCCTTCTGGGACGGAGACGTCTTGCATGTTGGGGATGATGTCAGATCATGTGAAGTAGCTCCAGATCCTAGAGACGCTGGTGGTTTAGACCAGACCACGCCAAAGCACAAAACTAAAGAAATGTCTGCAATCCAGATAAGAAAACTTCTATGCAGGAATTTGACTGTAATTGGCTGTGAGCACTTCAGCTATTGGCTCAGAGTGAGGACTAATTGATGAGTGACATGTGGAGTGAAGTATCGGTAAAGATGAGGTAGATCTTCCTTATTGACTCCTTTAACCCCGTTTACTCTCATGTTTGAAACTGAACATGAGCGGAGACATTTTTCCTCTGGAGAAAACATTAAAAAAATGAAAACAAACTTGGACCAGAATGGAAAAATAATTGAGAGATGAGGTCAGAGAAGATAATAAGCGTTTTAGAGGTTGAGCTAAGAAACGAGGATGAGTTATATGGGAGTGGAGAAAGTCGTTCCTTTTCAAAGCTTTACATCTTTGCTTGTATTCATTTATTAATTAAAAAACTGTTGTTGATGGTGTGGATGGACATGAGGGAACAGATAAACTGTAACTTGCTGGTCTGATCCAGGTTCAACCTGATCTAATTCAAATGAGTCTGTTTATCACAGGGACAGGGCTAACTCATCATCCTTTCAGTTTAAGGATGACCATGTCAATAGGTCAGCTACTTCTTAAACAAATGTGTCAAAGATGTTGTATTTCAGATTTTTTTTTCGTTCTTTCTTCTTTGATTTGGTTTTTAATTGTGACAAACTCTTTAAAATAAACTGTTTTCATATTTAGTTCATTAAAACCATACTAGTGGTCCTGCCTCACATCAATTCTTTGGTGACTTTTTAAACATTTTAAGCATCTGCCACTTTAGAGGACTCTGTACACGTCTGGTTTATAACTTCAAGATCTGATTTGTGAAGAAGTGATCTCTCTTTTCCATCAGCCAGGCTTTAGAGCACTTGTGGGGGGTCTTCTCTCTGAGGAAGTCTTGACCCCTGGCCCCGGGTCCTTTACTTCCACTCTGCTCCGACAGCTTAACAAGCAAAAAGAGGAGCAGGATTAAGGCGGATTAGAGGGCTGGGGAAGAAATGGAGCCGTAAAACCGACTTTTTGTCTTTCTGCACTGTTCTCTTGTTTGTTCTCCCTCTTCAGGGAGCTGAATGATCTGAAGAAGGAGGCTGGTAAAGTGGGCAGTGGCTTCGGGTAGCAGCTTGTTGGAGTTTTAATTAGTGTGAGTAATCAAAAGATGCTTGTGAATGAAGCAGGGGGAAATAAAAGCAGGCTTCAGAGAGTGGGCTCTGCTGTTTGCTCAGCCAGAGCTCAAGAAGTCAGAGGAAAGCCTGGAGGCTCTCTGGACTTCAGCAGCCGCAGAAAGCCCTCGCCATCAACCAGACACTTCAGCTACTCAGTTATAATTTGGTATGGACGAACAAGCAAAAAAATAGTTTTTTTTTAGGGTGTTAAAAAGAACATTTTCAACTTATTTTTTCACTTTGTCAAAAGTTTATTTGCATATTGATGCATTTATGATCCACTTTGACAGTCAGCAGATTGTAGGTTCATGTCTCTGCAGATTATAATTTACTAACATTTACCCACGCTGCAATAACAGGACATAGAAATAAGTTAAAAAATCTGATATGATTTTTTTCCTTTAAATAAGCAAAAGAAAAAAATTGCTAATAGGTTAAGAAAAATAACCTTAAAAATGATTTTCTTAAACTGAGATTATTTTGGTATTGACAGTTTTCTTGATAAGATTATTTTGTTGCTAAATAGATGATAAAACTGTTTTTTCTTGAAGCAATGGTCTTTATAGTTTCTGAAGATTCACATTTTGCGGTGCACTTAATTCAAGTGAGTTTCTAAAGACCATTAATTCACACATTTGTTGAACAGATTCACTCCTTAAATCAGAAAAAATGTAATTGAAACATTAGACTTTTTCACAGAAGAGGTGAATATGCATGGATTTGATGCATAATATTGACGTTCTAGTAATTGCTTTAGATGGAAATGATAATAAACTGTCTAAATCTTTTAAAAAAACTTGATTTTCTTTGATGATCACTAATCTCATCACAAGAGAGGCTGCGCAGTAGACATTTGATTTGTATGCTTTAATGCAAAACCTTCTCAGCAACTGTGTCCCTTGCTGTACAGTCTGATATTTACAGCGTCCAGCTCAGGGAGTTTGAGCTTTATTTATTTTTTCCCCAGAGGCCGTGCAGTGTGGCTATAGTCACTGATGTCCACTGTAATGCTGTAATACCAGCCATATGCTGTTTTTTTTTTCTTTCCTCATCCCCAAAGTCATTGTGTAACTTTAAGCTGCGAACAGACAGGCAAAGAGCAGAAACACAAGAAGTGCAAAAGATGGAAAGCAGCTGAACGCTGCTCTGTGTTATCATTCAGAAAGAGGAGAGCAGCTGTCCAAACACTGAGCCCTCTTTCTCCTTCTTACAGTTGCATGACCATCAGCTCCGAGCACTCTGACAGGAACACACAGACACTGTAGGCCTCGAAATTCAAAGAAGTGAGCGACGGCCTTCTGAAAGAGCGACGGCCTCCTAACATCCTCAGAAGTGTGTGCTGTACATTTTTAATGTCTGAAATGATTTTTGGTGTTGGACAGTTGAGTGTGGCTTTCAGCTTTCAGCTCGGGCTGCTTTCCTCACAAAAATGACACAAAAGATCATCTGTTTCTCTGTTATTCCTATCAACTGCTCATCTCTTTGATTGCAGGGGTTTGGAAATGGTTCCTTCATGCTGCACCTTTCAAAACTGAAAGCTCAGTTTTTTATGTCTTCATGTATGCTTCAGACCAGTATTTGGACAGAATCCTGTAGGATTAAACCTCTAGGATTGGATCTTGTGCTGAAATTAGGTTTTTCAAAGTAATTTTGAGAATTTGGATTCAGATTTGATCCAATTATCCTTGGGTATTTCAAACCTTTGGAATTGAATCCTGGATGAGTTGGGTCCTCAAAATAATATCTCATATAGAACATATATTAATACTATGGATTGCTTTTCCAATGATGAAAATGATCTTCCTAGAGGAAGATCACACAAAAGTTCTGCAGAGTTTTCCTCATCGTGGGGAAAAGTGTCCCTGTTTTACAGGTTCTCATCTCTGATCCTGAGGGCGGGACAGATCTGGAAATCTATAGCCAAGCAGGTCTGATCAAATTTGATCGGATCCAGCAAAGATTTGAAATGCCAGTATAAAAATCTTTCATCCATGGAGTTTGATCAAGGGATTTGGTAATCTAAATTACTTTGATCTGGATCCAGGGATGTGGTGAGATGGATCACTTTAATCTGGAGAAAGGGATTTGGTAATCTGGATCACTTTAATCTGGATCAAGGGTTTCTGAATCACTTTGATCTTGATCAAGGGGTTTGGTAGTCTGGATCACTTTAATCTGGATCAAGTGATTTGGTAATTTTGATCATTTTGATATGGATCAAGGGATTTGGTAATCTGGATAATAAGACTTGTTAACACCGCTTAAAATACTTAAAAAAATATACTTGAAAGGATTTTACATTTTTTCAAGGAAAATTAAAGATGAAAACCAGATTTAGTTTACGCTTCTTTCAAGCCACTCCTGTGTCAGCTGTCCTCATAGAGCAACATTTGGGAAGCAGCACGCATTCACCTATGTAACTGTTCAGAAATCTTCTAACTAAGCTTCACTTCTTGTCTGTTACTTGTTCTGGTTTTTAGCTGCTAAATCCATTTTTGTATAATGAGATAACTGGGGAAATTTAAAACAAGCTCCAGTCTTTCCTGTTGTATCTCTGGGCTCGCACTGCATCCGGTCCGGCTCTGGTGCGGACGCCAGAGTCTTTACGAAAGTTGAAAAGTACGTGAGGCTCTCAGATTGCATCCAGTCCGGTCCGACCTCTGCGGTCTGGCCTCCCTGGCGCTCCATATTTGTTTCATTGGCTTCAAATTTTTGCTGGACGCCAGAGCCAAATCGGAGCAATTTTTGTAAAGTCAAATATGTACATTTAAGCCTATGTGTTAATACAAGTTCAGTGTTTATCCATTGTATGAAGACGAGTGTTGCGTATTAGGGTTTGTTGTTCCTGTATAACTGTATTTTTTGGTAATAAATCAATGAAACCCTCAACAGCTGTGATGTTGAACCCAACTTTTTCTCATAGGAAAATTGTAACGTTCTTTAAAAAAGAGTAACAAGTGTTTGTAAACCCAAAATCCTACTTCTTATCATTGCTTTAGGGAAGTTCTGCTATCGCTGACTTACCTTAATATTATGAAGGTTTACTATTCATCATGTTTTGACAATTTCTCCATTTTCTCTTCTTCTCAGGTTATTTTCAGTGAAGTGCAGCGGCTGTCTGGAGAGAATAGAGGCCACAGACTTGGTAATGCGAGCTCTGGAGAGAGTTTACCATCTAAGCTGCTTCTGCTGTTGCATCTGCGAGCACCAACTGTGCAAAGGAGATGAGTTTGTTCTGAAGGAGGGTCAGCTGTTCTGCAAGCAAGACTACGAGAAGGAGAGGAACCTCAGCAGCATCAGTGGAGATTACTCCGATTCAGGTCTGACTGGTTGAACTGAGTTAAAGACCCACTCCGATCATCTATTATAAAATCAATCTCAGTGGTCTTTTAGCTATGATTAGGTCATTTTTAGTCCAAAACAGAAGGTTTCTGCAGGAGTTCACTAGAAATTCACCTTTGAGTTGTAGTTGGGGCTGTTGGCATGGAGTAGGCCCACCCCCACTTCCCATCAACAATGTAGAAAAAAATACTCAGAAATGTAATTGAGCTTAATTTTCTTAATATATGTCCTCCATCATTAAAAAATCTACAAGAACGTGTTAGAAACGCCAAAAACATTTTCACTGGAGTGGGTCTTTAAATAAAATAAAATTAACAATTTTATCAAATGGAAATTACAAAGAGAACAGAATCATATGACATTTTTGTGTTTTATCCCAGATAAAAGTGGAGATGAAGACTTTGAAACAAAGTCAGAACATTTTGTCACAGCAGTGAAGGGGAGTGATGACGGCAAAACCCCTTACCGACCCAAACGTCCGCGGACCATTCTCACCACCCAGCAGAGGAGAGCCTTTAAGGCCTCATTCGAGGTCTCCTCCAAACCTTGCAGGAAGGTAAGCAGAGATTCATTCAAACATTTTCGGTATTTTACTCTGGAACCGGACAGCTGCACGGCAGAACATGCGCCTGTATTTGATCATCTTTCTGACTTTTGTCATTTGCAGGTGAGAGAGACTTTGGCTGCAGAGACGGGTCTAAGCGTTCGTGTGGTCCAGGTTTGGTTCCAGAACCAGAGAGCAAAGGTTAGCCCAATGTCCCTGCCAGAAACCCGCTATAACTGCAGTCCTGTTGCCATGACATTGTACTGGGTAGCTGTGAGGCATGAAGTGCTGCTGTGTCTGTTGCCTCCTTACCCTCTACGGGTGACATCAGAGATCTTCAGTCCAGTGTGTTTGTCTTCCTGTTGTTTCATTGATCCAGTTTCAATGTTAGGTCAATAAACAGACGCGATCAGAGGTCCTGTGGTGTGATTTGAGTGTTTGGTGCAGCGCGTCAGTCTGGCAGCAGCACAATTTGAAGATCACATGGTGACACGTTCATAGCTAAAAAATCTGAACTATGGAAAGAAGACACGTCACATTAACCAATCAGGGACTCTGCTTTGACCCGCCACGTCCTCAATGATGCATGTTGAGTCCAACATGGACGGGAATCTGATCCTCCTCCTGAACTTTATGATTTTTAAAAAATTATTATTTGTACCAACACAATAAAAAGATTGTCTAATTTTATCATTATTTTGTCAAACCGCCGATCCACAGATACGGAAGCCCCTCTAAAAGATGCAGATCCTGCAGTAGAGGGTGAACCTCACATACTAAACCCAGACACGGTGACGTGTAGGGGAGTCACGGATCACAGATGATCCGTGTTCCGTACGATCGCTAGCCACAGTTTGGGCCTAACGTGTACCGCAGATCTCCCCCCCCCCCCCCCCCCCTTCCCCACGGCCGCTTTGTTCCTCGTGCGCATTATTAAAATCAGTTCTGTCCACACTGAATGAAACTGAGGCTCCCGCCGCGTGTGGGAGGAGCTTCAGTCAAAAACTGAGAAATCAAGTTTATTTATTTTGAAGAGCTCAAAACAACATTTGTGCACGTCTCCGTGTTTGGGTTCAGATCTCCCAGTGAGGGGCATTAGCTGTGCTGCAGCGTCTGCTCCAATACAGTGACGTGAGGTCATGATAAGCCAGTATGGCAAGCCAAAAGGGTCAAATATAATCAGGAAAAACCGGCATGGCAGTGCGTCATCTGCACATATGTTACTACGGATAATAATTACTTGAAAAGTTTAAATGTTCCTACAGTTAGTTTCAATACTACAATTAATATAAAAAATAGTGAAGGTTTAATTTTAACTTTTTCACTTAAAATGAAATTTGGACAAGGGAGAAATTGCACATTCAGCAGTCTCTTCAAAAAGACAATTTTTAGGCTTTTATATTCTGTTTTTTTTCCTTTATTTACTTTTTACTGATCTAAAAAAATTATCCAAACCGTGACCTTAAAACAGTGACACGATCTGAACCATGAGGTTTGTGATTACCTATGTTTTTTAGAGCTTTTTTAAAACCAAAAAAGTACTCTCATTATCACCTGAGTCTTCTGTACATTGTAAATGAGTCATATGTACTCCGCCATGTTGATACCAGACAACATTCGTGAGCAGTGATTGGTTCAAGTCGGTTGGAGTCATCGTTTCTGTGGCAACAACTCTTGCCAATCAGCAGTGAGCTTGTTGGAAGGCCACGCCCCTTCAAACATTTAACATGAGACCACGTTTCCAGGAAGTGCTGATGCTCAACAACAAAATGTTTAAGACTTTGAAGGCTCCACCTAAACAAGAGCCGAGGTTTACGCCTTTTCTTCTTTATCTGAGTGTCTTAGATATTTGATTTTAAAAAAGCTGACAAGCGAGCAGTCCTGTATGTTTGCTGTGCTGTCACAGCCTCCACAGTCGCAGCCTCCTATTCACACAAAGACGGTCCTGTGTTTATTTACCTACAGATGAAGAAGCTTGCCCGCAGACAGCAGCAACAGCAGGAGCAACATGCCAGCCAAAGGCTCAGCCAAGGTGAGGATTTAACCGAGCAGGCTCGGGTGTGACAAAAAAAAAAAATCAGCTTTGATGTGCTTCCAAAGTTTTAAATGTATCCATCGTAAGAGAAGCAGCAGCGATCGCTCAGAGCTGAGTTCTCCATGAATTATTTGAAAAAACAGCTTGAAATATCCCAAGAAATCTGGGCAGAGTAAACAGAGGACAGTCAGTCATTAAACAGTTTTGTAGGGTTTAGAAGGAGCCCCAGGCTTTGAAGCCAGAGCAACATGTCTGCTGTAAATATGAGATTTTCCTATGGCAAAGCCACAAGAAAGCAGAGCCTGGATGCTGTCTGGAGCATGTTTCCCTGTGGGCTTATTGTCACTGTGGTCTCCCAGCAAGTTATGGGCAGACAGTTTAAATAAGTGCCTCACTGCTTTGGCACAGGCTGCCTCTTACTGCTTCCAGCGAGTCAATATTGGCAGAGCAGCGGGGTTTATTATTTGTAAAAACTGCTGCTGATAAGCAAATGAGCTGAGCAAACCTGCGAGCAGTAAATGTTAGAAATAAAAGCAGCCTCGGGACGGAAACGGGCAACGGGGAGTTCAAATATATCTTCCAATAAAATCCTAGATGGAGTTTGTCACATTTACAAGGTTGATTGAACTCAGAGCTTCAAACAAAACGAATGATGTTAGTAATTCGTTGCCTTTTTTTCATTTTAGTGGCCCAAAGGAAGATAAAAAAGATGAAATAAAGTTAGTTATTATATAAAATTCAGGTAGTAAACTATATTTGAAATTTAAAAAATGTGAAAATATCTATTATCAATAAAAATAGACAAAAGTGTCACCAATCCACACCCACTTTTGGGGGTAATGCATTACAAAGTAACAATTTACTGTAATTTAACTAATTTTGCCAGTAATGGAGTAATGTAATGAATTACAGTTCAAATTTCAATAAATACATTTTAATTACAGAAACTCTCATTACTCACATTTTGGTGCAGTGAAACCTTTGGTGACCAACATTAACTTGTCTAAACACTTGACTCTGACATTTTCTCTTGGTTAAATGAAACAGAACTGATGATAATAAAAAAGTTAGAGATGCATTTGTGCACACATGCTAGTGCAGAGTAGATTGATCAAAGTTAGATGAAGAGAGCATAAACATGGACGTGGATACATTTGTTGGGACATTCGACAACTATTCAAATGATTTCCAATTTGTTGAAACCAGAAAAACATTTCAGTTAAGAGGAAGTTATGTCCTGGAGATGAACTGCTTTCCACTGCCCGAATGTCAGCAAGCAGCCTGTCTATACAAACGTAGGCTTCTATGCGTGGTGAAAGTAATGAGGTGGTGCTAAAAAAAAAAAACGGTCAGCCTTGTGAACCCTTTATGCTTTCATTTTAAGGATTTTACAAGGGAATCTTTTTTGTACTGCTTTATTCCCTTGAGAATTAATGAATAAATGAAATGGTTTATTTCAAGTAATCAGGTAATAATGCATTAAACACCATGTTAGATAATTAATCACAAGCTGATCACAATTTTTTATACAGTGGAAAAAAGCAAAGTAACAAGTAGTGAATTACTTTTCAAATTGGGGAATGATTAAAGTAATTTTAATATAATTTCATCCAATAACTAAAGTAAAGCAATCAATTACTCTTTAACAGTAATTTACCCAACACTCTCCACACCTGCGTATGTTCCTGTTTAGGGTCAAAGGAAGGAGGACGTTCATGAGCTCACCTGGTGAAGTGTTTGGTCTAAGGGACTTGAATTATGTTATTTCTGTTCTTCTAAATCAGAGGAGATTCTTCAAACAAACTAAGATGTTTTGTACAAAACATGCAAAAACGACTTTGTGCCCAGTTTGATCATCCGTGTCAGGTGTCTCCAACTTCAGTCCTCCAGGACTGGCCTGCTGCTGGTTTTCCAGAAATCCTGCCTTAGCTGCTGCTGATTACCTGGATCAGGTGTGTTTGTCCAATAAGGACTTTCAATGAGGGCTGGATTTGGGGACCCTGATCTATGTGAGGGCTAGCCAGGGCTACCCTGATCCTCTATAACAGTGTTTTTTTTTTTATACCTTTTTTAAGCCAATGTACACTTTTTCCTGAACAAAAATTCTGCAGTACACCACCATCCAAATATGTAAAACAGGAGAAATTCTGTATTCTGTATAGAGGTACAGTCCCTCCACAATCTTGTGTTACTTTTGTGTAATAATTCAAGCAGAAAAGCTGGAAGTTGCGACTGTTTTTCCAAAATGTCATAAAAGTTGTGATCCTTTTCAATAATAATTTTCAACTAAATTAGTTGAAAATTTGCTCAAGTTGTTGTTTTCCCCTTTATTTATAACTTTATTAATATTAAATTGTATGCAACCTCACAAAAAAACAATAAAATATTGTTTCCAGAGACTGATTTTATATATATATATATTTTCTTTTTTAAATGTTTGTGCCAGAGCAACTGTCATTGCTCTGGCACAATTATATGATCACAACATGCTTGTTTTTTTACACAAAAAACACACATAAAATTCACGTTTATGTTCAATTTTAACAACACAAAAAGTGAACATTTTGAATTTTTTTTTTTTATTTTGTCTTCATACAAAATGTAACTTTAGAAAAACATGTTTTATTCATTTTTGAGTGAAGAAATCGTTTTATTTTAGTAGCACAGTGGAGATGTGCTGTCACTTTAACCCAATGCATTATGGGAGATGCAGTATAAAAACTGACACTGATTCTGGACTAACTCACGTCTCTGATCTTCATTCTTTTGTTCACCTTTTCCACGGTCTGACACCGGATCCAACAGGAAGCTAAAGCGCTAAACACAAGCTTTAGCTGTTATTTTTGTTGAAATTGTGAGACTATATGAGCCGAGTCACAAAAAAAAGTGAAGATGTTAACAATTTTTGATTGGTCAGACTGATTAAGCCTCCAAGAATGATTGGCGGAGACATTTGGAGGGGCGGAACTTCTCCAAAAAAACAGCTAGCTATAGCCAAATCACAGGACCGTCATCCTTATTAAAAAGACTTGATTGAAATCAAATAAACACAAAGAAAATAAGTATTTTATATAAGTTATATTCATAACTATTCAGTGTTTTATTGATTTTAGTGCAAATGAATAATTCCCCACAACACACTGTACTAGAGCCACAGTCCTGTCTGGTTTCCAGCTCTGCTTGATCATCTTTCTGCTGATTGGCTGACTCGAGTGATTCCACATCCTGATTGACTGAACACACCTGGTTTAGGTAGTTGGCATCTAACAGTCCAGGGAGAGCAGGGCCCCGTTTCAAGAAGCAGGTTTTGTTGGAACTCTGAGTTCGCGAACTCCAAATTCAGCAGAACTCAGAGTTTACGGTTTCAGAAAGAGAGATAACTTAAACCCGTGAAAGTGGGTGAAACCGAGCCCGTTTCAAGAAGCTGAACTCAGAATCAATCACTGTGGCAACTGAGTCTGTGAACGAAACCTGGTCTGGAGCAGGTTTTCTTCAGGAAACTTAGAGTTTTCTGCGGTCTCCGCCCCTTTTTAAAGTGAAAGAAGTTCAAATCTGAGTTCTTCATTAATATTTAGAGAACATTCACATTAGAGACGTCACGTTTCCACCAGCAGAAACCAAAATGACATGTCCATTCATAGAGGATCCCGTAGAGAGGAGGCTGGATTAATCCAAAGGAAATGTTATTTATGTCGGGAGAGGATTTGAGGACACGAGTCGATTTATTTTAACTCGAAGTTATTTTAACTTTGGAGAATTCTATATGTGCTGTAAAACAATGTAGAAAAACAATGTAGAAACCTTTTAAACAGTAATTGGGACAGAAATTCCCTGTAGTTAACGTATTAGACTCTCCTTTTTGTGTTTACGTGTGTGTGTTTGTGTCTTCAGTGAGTCGGTGTTTAGTTTGTGTTCCCTACAGTTGAACTCTCTCCCGTCTTTGTGTACCTGACCTGTACAGAAATGATCTCGGGCTGCATGAAAGGTCTGCTGAGCTCCTACTCTGGACCTCTACCTTCAAACCAGCAACGTCTGCTGATCATGGAGCCAAGCGAGTACAACACCAACCCCTTTGAGCACGGTATCACTAATCCACTCTTCTATGGTTTTCTTAAACATTTTTATGTCTGTTTGCTAAATATCCTCATAATTAACTGTACGTTTCTTCTGAAAGGTTGATATTGAGATGTTCCATCTCCTAGAAACTCGGGTTCTCTCTGAAAAACATCACTTTTATGTTTGGAGTTCATGAAACAATTGTTTACAGTGCAAACAAAACTGTTACTTCTCCACACTTTTTTTTCCAATAAACTTTATTGAACATTTTTTTTTTCGATTTACAAAGATTCAAATTTAATTAAGCAATATTTTGTTTAGCAATAATTAACAGAAAACACTACAAGAACAATACACATCAACAGACTTTAGCAAACTACAATATATGTAAACTCAAAAAAATAAAAAAAAATGCAATTCCTTTAAAATATTAAATGTTTTTGAAGTCTTCAGATTTTTCATGTGTTCTGTTGTTTTATATGATTTAAGATCCAGATAAAATAAATTAAAACAGGGTTGTGAATTTGACCATTTACATTTGTGAAAATTGAATTTCTCAAAAATAATAAACAAACGAATAACAAACAAAAATTACATTCTTGAGTAAACCATAGGAATCAAAATACAATATTACATCAAAAATATTAATTCTCATATTAACATTCAGTTTTGCTATTATAAACTCTTCACCATCACTCCAAGATTTTCTAGTGTAAAAAAAGTGAAAGAATAAATGAGAAATTGTCTCTCAAGTGAAAAAAACACAGGATTCATCCGTTAATTTTAAATCTCCACAATATATATTTAACTGGATAAATTGGATTTAGTATTTTATATGAAACTTCTTTTAATTTTTAATGAATACAGAATTTAAAGATAGTGGTATTTGCTTTTTCCCAGTTTAAGCGTTCCATGGTTGAATACCAAAAAAAAAATTGCAGCAGGAGCTTGTCCATACTTTAACTACAGTCATTTAGTTTATGTTAGTTGTCGTTAGCGGACTCAATTTAAAGACAGTCACTCAAGATTTACATATTATTTAGAATGCAATAAGTTCTGTGTCCTGATTGGCTGATGACCTGTGCATGTATGTGCAGTTTACCACCGTTGATTGTTAACAGTTCTTTGTTTTCATTCTATAATCCTGGAAAAATTGAGATATTTAATCATACTTATTCTTGTAAATGTGCTGGATTCATATATTAATAGTGATATTATTGAAAGGAATGCTATGCTATATAAATAGTTTTTTAAATATATAAATTAGGTAAAACAAGCAAATATAAACAAGTGAGAAAAGACTAGATCAAAATTCACCATGAGAGCTAATAAAATTGTTTTGTTGCCTCATTATAAACCACCGTTTTTCTTTTTTGGCCATCAAATTATTTTGAATTTTTTATAGTTTTATGAAGTTTTCTTCTCCTCAGCTTCATCAGTTTAATGTTTTACATGGTGGTGGTGTGTGAAATGAAACACAAAACAAGAATTTAGAATAACTGTTAATTCTCAGAGCCTTTAATTCACTCGTCAATTTATTATTTTACTTCCTGCAGCAACAATAACCAAAAATGAGAAGTCGCTGAGAGACTAAAGCTGGACTGAGCTAAACAAAAGGACTTGAATTATGTCACGCTTTGAACCTTTTATTAATGACTAAAAAGGTAATTAAATCCTTTTAGGATGACTCTAGGTTATTCCAAGCAACAGAAAAAAAGCACAAAAATGGGCAAAACAGCAACAAAAAAAGCGGTCAACAAAAAATACTCACCCTCTCCCCTCTAACTTACAGCTGCAAAATCAACAGGTGACTTATAATCACAAGAACAAATGTCTCCACCCACAAACATGTAATTACCTGCTGACCGCAAACAATACTATTATCAAAAAACAATAATAATTCACTTTACTACAAACAACAGTTGAATTCGTGGCTCCTACACTTCAAAAGAAAGAGAAGATAGTTTTAGGAAATCAGACGTAAAATAAATCACAAAGAATGTTAAGAAACCTCTGGGACTTCATTGAGTAAATCTTTAAAACAGTTATTGAAATATCAAGAAAGAAATCAAAAATTCACCAATCACTTAAAAAAAAAAGTTTAGAATCTCCAGCAGGACACTGGAGTGTGACAGTAACCGCTGCTCCTGTCTGTTCAGCAGCAGCTGACTCCGTCCCCCATGAGGTGGACCGAGGAACCCCCCTGAAGACTCTGACCGACTGCTTCCGGGACGTCTGCGATGCAGACCTCCTGCAGGGACGGAGCGGGAACCCCATCAACGGCCTGTACTCCATGCAGAGCTCCTATTTTGTCTCCTGACAGTCTCTCATCATTCATGAGGGTTTTCTATCCTCAGACAGCAGATCTGACATCTGACAAAGATCAGAAAATACGAGG
The DNA here is from genome assembly GCA_003999625.1 of Oryzias javanicus. NCBI lineage: Eukaryota > Metazoa > Chordata > Actinopteri > Beloniformes > Adrianichthyidae > Oryzias > Oryzias javanicus. The sequence goes on from CM012448.1 coordinate 6,009,601, forward strand.
TTTCTTCTTATTTATTAGAAAAAGTTTTTAGTGATGTGGTTTTTACTAACCACTAAGCGTTTTTGTAGCAGAATGTGAACAATTTTACTTTTGTTATCTAGTTTAAATTGTTAGAAAATGCCTTTATTTTGTTTACAACTGCTTTCAGTTAACATTTATTTTCATCTTTTTTAATTAAAACATTTTTTTACAATGTTTTTAACGTTTATTTATCTTTGTTATTGTTGGAATGTTTTGTTATTTATTTTTTATAGTATTCATTGCTACAAAATGTTAGGAAGATTTTGATGCCTTGAGGATCAGATGTTTGTTGTTTTTGTCTTTATAATAAATTCCATCAGAAAATATTGTGGTTTTTTTATTCTTCTTTAGATGTTTCATCTTCCAGGCTGCTACGGTGGCCTTGAATGAAGAATTAAAAAAGCAAAAAAAAAAAACCAATTGTTTTAAAGTAAAATCAAAGCAAAAGATGTCAAAACACAACTCTAAATTTTTTTTAAAAAAAAGTAAATATAAATGACACATTTTGATTGGATCTATTTATTTGATTTAGTTTTGTAAAAGTATTTTTTTAGGTTGTTTAAAGTCTGAGCTTGTTTGTGTTTGTTTTTGTAAAATCTAAAAACTCAATAGTAAGAAATAAATAAGAAACATTTTGGAAAGCAAAAATCTTTAACATGTTTTTTGCAGTGACTGATTCACTGGGGTGATTTGAACTTCAGGGCCACCGTAGACCAGCAGGTTGGTCTGACTGTAGGAAACTGTGGAAGCTGCTTTTTCACATTTTGGTTGTAAGTTAACTGTACTCGCCACACATGATGTGTGTTTGCTATTAAATTAGTGTATTCTTTATTTGTAGTTTTAATTTTTAGAGCACCAGGACTGTGACTTTAAATACGAAAAAAAGCTGAGGGGTTTTAAAATTCATCAAACAGCTTTAGGACGTCCTTCATTTTTGCCAGAATTACAGTTTTTTATTTATTTTAATTGGGCTTGACAACAGGACCACAACTTTATGTCGGACGAACTCCCTCCATCTCTCTAAGCTGTGAGTGAACCGGAGTGGAATAAACTCATTTCTTCTCCTCAGTTAAACGGCTGCATGAAAACCAAACAGTCGCCTGTTTGCTGCACAGCTGCTGCTGGTGAGGAGGAGACTCGGATGCAGGACAGCAGTCAGGTGGAAGAGGACGACTGAGGCATCAGCAGCTTCTCCTTTATGACCTGCAGCCGCACAAAGCTGTAAAATCACAAACAAACATCACCCAGAAGATTCAGTTACTGCAGTACAACTGAGGGACAGCAAACACTAGTTTATACAGACTTTATAAACTGCTGTAGGAAGGAGTCCAATAAAAAATAGATATATTTTATAAACAGTTTCTCTGTGTTTATCAAGTGCTGCTTTAAAATTTATTTCGTACCAGAATTTTTAAGTAATATATATTTGATTTTGAAGGTTTTCCCACCTTAAAAGAAATGAACAGTCTGATGTAAACAAAATAAAGGCATTTTCTAACAATTTAAACTAGAAGAGTGAGATCAAAAAATCCACCTTAAAATAATTTTCATGCATTTATCGTCATCGAGGGAAATAAGTGTTTGATTCCCAAGTGACAGACCAATTAGACTCTCCTAATCACCTAGATTGAAGACACCTGTTTGAACTGATCACCTGTAGAGAGACACCTGTCCACAGAATCCTCCATCAGTCAGACTCCAAACTCTCAAACAGGGAGAGAATAAAGAGCTTTCAGTGGATTTAAGGGAGAAGATTGGAGACAGCAACACAAACGCAATGGAAAAAAACTTAATTTCTTTGATTAATACATTCACACCATAGAAACTAAAGAAAAAAGTGCTATAATTTTTATGTGACAAACTTTAACAATACTCTCAAACACTCCACAGGAAGTTCTTGCTATAACCTGATCTGATTGTGTTTTATGAACTTTATAAGTGGGTTTAAAAACCTTGAAATAAATGTCCGCTTTGCAAAAGCGGCAGAGTTTTCGTCCATGCCTGATCCATTTAATCCACTATCTATTTGCACCTGCGAGTTACTTTCAACAGAAAAATGCAAAAATGACCGTAAGATTCAAACTAAACTAAACGGTAGCAGTACCTTGAAGATTCACTTTCTGTGAGGTTTTGTTGGCGTTTTCACCTGGTCTGCACAGTATCTGCGCAGGGATTCATTTGATTTGTTGTGAATTCATCACTACTTTAGGATCTCTGGACATTTCACCAAAGTCCTTTCAGTGATGAGAGAGAATTCACATAAAGCAGAGTTTTATGGAGTTTTCTAAGTGCTGAAACTCGTCTCCAGATAGGTACTTATTTAACTTTGAAAGCAGTGTAGTTTAATAAAATAAAAACATCTAAAGCAAACAATCACTAGAGTTGGGGGCTTGCAGGACTGTAACATGAGCTCCCCCTGACTCAGAGCTTTGATTAGTTTATTTCTCCATAAAGAGCTCTTTCTTTTCCTCTCTGGAGATCACTGGAAGTCATGGCGTCATGCTGACCTCCAAGAAAAACCTGAGGAGCTGCTGGTGGGCAGCGTCATTAATTAAGCCTCGTTCTGATGACAGGCAGCGCTCAGGGAAACGGCGCCGCTCATAAACATGACAGAAGGCTGACACCTGTCTGCAGCCGCATTAACAGGAGGCCGCGCTGCCAGCAGCTCTCCTGCTTCAGGTAAACCTCACAGACTGCAGCTGAAACAAGACGTGCAGAGAACAAGATCAAATAAACTGCAACAGTATCACAGTGTTCTGTATTTGTAATGGAAAGAGGTTGATTCTGTATTACATGACACCGATATTACTGAAATGAAAGGAAAACATTGAAAGGTTCACTCAAGTGTCACTTACCATGAATGAAACTGGAGCTTACATGTGGAGGGATCCAACGTTGGCTCCTAACTTAGCAGAACATTAAAAAAACGTTTTAACTCAATCAAAACGGTGTTCTTGTAGCATTCTCACACGTTGGAGGAGAAATTCAGATTAAAACAGCATTCTTTATTCAAGTCTGTGATTGAAAAATATGTAAGACCTAAAATGGCGAGCCACAGGCTTCCTGCTCCACTTCATTCTGATGCATCCACTTGCAGACAAAGAGATCCAGGAACGTCTCTGCTTTCCTCGTCTGAGCTTGAATCTGGATCTGAATAGCTCTTTTATTGCGAACAGTTTTTCTTGCACCACTAATGTTAGCTTGGGGCTGTAAGCTAACCTGAGAGGGCTAACGGGATATCAACAGAGGCTTACTCCCATGCCAACAGTCAACCTCAATTCAATTCAAGTGTATCTATTTTGCCCAATGTCACAAGAAAAAATGCCTCATTGGGCTTCATGCTGGTGATTGTATAGAAGCAGAATGTTGCTCATAAAATAAACAATAGCTGGTTGCTAAACTAGCTAAGCAGAGTAAATAAAACTGATTAAAACTCCTTCTTCCCAGGACGGACAGGCGATGTACCAGGACTATTGAAGAGGAATTAGCTTATCTAGCTCTACAACTACAGGTTTGAATAGACTTTTTTTTGTTCACTGTTTTCTGTTTTATCATTATGATGAGAGCTCTTAATGAGAGTTTTCATGCCTTTTTTAAGTCAAAAACCCAGGATAAAACACTTCATTAGCTCCATCTTAAGACAGTTAAAAAAAAAATGTTTATTTTAAGTAGTCGAGTTTTTAAATCCAAATCAATATGGATGGAGTTGACTAGATTGCAGATTTCCACATAATTTTATTTTTTAAGAGTCTTTAATGGTTAAATTTTCACACCAACTATATTATGATCTATTGTAAAAGTTTCCCCAATGGTCTTTTAGTTATGACGATGCAGATTTGAACCAAAATAAAAAAAATCTGTGTTGATTTATAGGACAAAGCTGTGATCGAGAAGTAAGCCTCCACTGATATCCCATCATCCCTTTGTTTACACTCTCTCCCACTAGCTTACAGCCCCTCACGATCTCAACCTAACATCAGAGCTATCAAGCTGTACCGCTCTGAAGCAGATTCCAGCTCAGACGAGGAAAACAAAGACGTTCATGGATCTCTTAGTCTGCAAGTGGATGCATCAGAATGGAGCGGAGCAAGGAGCTTGCGTTTGCAGATTGTAGCTTCAACGTCACAACTGAGAGCTTTTGTAAACGGCATTTTCTATGTGCTCCTGATTTACCAATCCTCAGAAATGCAGTTTCAATCTTACTATATACTCTTCATCATGAGTAAAATGCAACAAGAACATGTTAAAAACACCAAAACGTGATTTCATTGGAGTGTGTCTTTAACAGTGCTGTAATCAGGGCTTTTGTGCGACTAAAAGGTTGAATACATTTATGCCAGACAATTTCTGACTTTACCAATTGGACTTTGTGCAGCAAAAATGAAGTAAAACAGGAAGTTGATGAGTTTGCTTCACTGAACTCATCAACAGTCTGAAAACAGCAAATAAATTCAAAATCAGGGACTTCAAATTCTCTCTATTTATAATATATAAATATATATTTTTTTCAAATCTTTGTTTTTACATACAATATTTTTTTTCATGAAGGAGACAAGCCTGAGCAGTTCTCAGCATATTTTATGGTTCATTTACATTCTCATTTAACCCGTAATTCTTCTGCTTTTCATATACCTAAATTTCTCACTTCTCAAAGTCAGTTTTTGATTACATTTTGGGAGACAAAACACAGTTAAAAATATGCAATTTTTCAAAAAAAGTATTTAATTTGACTATTTGTTATATTTATTTGAGTATTTTTTGTACTTAAATGTATTTACTTGGTCACCGGTCACACTGTCTTAAAAAATGTTCTCACTTTTTCCCCAATAGTGTTCTTTTATAGATGGTATATTTATGTTTTCTGCAAATAATTTGATTTTTTGCTGTTTTTAAACAAATTCTGTTACTTGTGAACTAGTAATATATGTATTGCCACTTCGATCTTGAAAAACTTTTGGAATACACACGTATATATGCATAAATATATTTTATATGTTTGATTTTTTGGGGTTTTCTGCACTTTACTCGACTTTCTTTTTATGAATTCTTGTCATGTATTTAAATGTGTTAAACCATAAATCAAAGTAAAACTAAACAGAAGAACAGCCTGAAGCTATGTTGGATCAATGTTCAGGTGAATCTTATATCAGTTTAGACTGAAAGATCGATAAAACCAGACAGTCAATGTTTATTTTGGTGCAAATTCTGACCTTTTAACATGGGAGTCAATGGGAAATTACAAATATTGACATTTATAATTAAGCATCCCCATATAATATGTATAATATTTGACTGGTTAAGAGGAAACATCCTTTTATTAAATAAAAAAAGACGTTTAAACCTTTAAAAAACCTTTTAAGTGTAAACATTGTAAAATCCTGTCTTCTTGGCCAGCAGATGTCAGTGTGATGACATGATGAACTTTCTGAAAGACAGAGCTGCCAAACACTTCATTTCAGCCCTCAGAAATAAATGAACAAGATTATTTTGTTTTGGTTTTTTTTGAGGAAAGAGATGAAACTTTGAAAACTCTGGGGATTCATTGGGAAGATGAGTAATTCTGTCAATGAAAAAATGCATCTAAATAAGGTTAATTGTAAACGTTTGTGTGCAGCTGGGCAGGGTAATGCTGAGCATTTGGGTACCGATCCGATACCGATCCGGTCAATATAGATACTTTTAATAAATGTTGCGGATGTGACATGAACCTGAAAATCTCAATTGTTTTTCATAGATGTTTTTATGTAAGTTTTCCTTTTTTTTTAACAGAAAACAGAATAACAGAATCAGGACAATATTTACAATTAAATGTTAAACAGTTTCTTAAAAGCTGGGTTCTTTTCACAGATACAGAAACGGTTCAAACAAGTGTGGACACATCGACATCTGCGGGCTGGTATTGATCCGATACCAGTTTGAGATCGATGTTATCGATATTTTGGATCACTCTATCCTGTTCTAGTGAGGAGATAAACATGAAACCCAACAACATCTCTAATTCCAAACACATTTTACTCACTTTTTTGTCATTTTTTTATTCATATTAAGGCGATGAAATGTGTGTTGTTTTGTTCAAATACAATATTTGTAAATGTCCTGAAGGACAGTGTGATCCGGTTACACAGAGATGAGGTGAGTGAGGACATAAATGGTCATTTGTCTGGAAAGATCTCTCAGTTGGAGCCTCAACCGTGTGGACGGCGTCCCTCCTCTGCAGAGACGATCTAATGACACCATCTCCATCTGACCTGTGGGATGGACACATTAAAAACACCTGCAGTCCCTCAGCTCCGTCAGAACAGATTTAGCAGGTCGGATTGCTCTGCTCTTCATATTCTTTTGACTCACAGTTTAAATTTAGAGGTTTTATTGTTGTCTGCTTCTGCTCTGCTGTGTAGGATGGAGTTTGGCTGTGAGGTGGACTTGGAGGAGCTGTGTCCGGTGTGTGGAGACAAAGTGTCTGGGTACCACTACGGTCTGCTCACCTGTGAGAGCTGCAAGGTGAGAACACAGCATGTAAAGAGAAGCTTTGCTGAAACTGATAGTTTTTTTGTTTTTTAAATGTCTGCAGGGATTTTTCAAAAGAACTGTCCAGAACAACAAGACCTACACCTGCGTGGACAACCAGCAGTGCCGGATCGACAAAGCTCAGAGGAAGAGGTGTCCGTTCTGCAGGTTTCAGAAGTGCCTCCATGTTGGGATGCGCCTCGAAGGTAAGAGTCAGGAAACGGGATCATGAGAGTTCCCTCATGATGACAAGAACTGTGGAAAACAACAAAAACTTTCAAATACATTTTTGGATTTGGAAATGGTTTATTTCAAGGAAACCTCAAATCATTAAGCTTTCAAAATGATTTTGTAAAAGCAAGAATTTAAATATTGTTTTAAGAAACCACCTTTCCCTCTAAAGTTGTTCAGAAAAAAACTAAGTCTCTGTGAAACTCTCAATCTCACCCAGTGAGTTTAAGTTTCTAGTTTGACCCTTTAACTACTCAAAAACAGAAAGAAACAACACCAAAACAGGTTGTTTTGCTTTGGTACGGAGGCCCTAAAGGGACATCAATGTTAAAAAAAATTGAAGGAAAAAAAAAAATAGAAATAATAAAAACAAATTCTGGTTACTAACTAGAACTTGTTTTTCTAAAAGTTAAAGTAGTAAAAAAAAAAAAAAAAAGATATTGTCATTAGCAACTGGTGCTCACCAGAAAGTAACCGTTTTTTTTCTCTAAAAACTGAATACTAAAATTTTCTGGTTACTGGTGCGCATCCATCAATAACCAGAATTATATGTATTATAATTATTTGGATTTTTGTAAAAAAAAACAAATAATAATAATTTCACATTTTTTTCTTCAAATTCCCTTGAGAGCGCCGTACCTTGGGGAGTGATGCACGCAATCAATCATTAAAAAAAAAATGTTTTCTAAATGTTTTCCACCATTTAGTTGAGCCAACGGTTGAAGAGTTTAAAAAACTTATTGTACTTTATAAAAGACAAAACTAACAAACCTTCTACTAAGATATGAATCTCGAATGTCTTGTTTTGTCATTTAATCCCAAAAGAAGGAAGTTTTTTTTTTTTTTAATTTAAGGTAATGTTTTATTTGTGAGTATTATGTGTTATAAGATCAAAACTTAAACGTTTTATTTGACTTATAGTTTGCAGATGAAGTTAAGACAAATGTAAGTGTATAATCTTTGTTATTTTAGGATTATTTTGGTCTATAATGTAGGGGGTGGTGTTAAAAAAAAGCATCTATTTGTTAAAGATGGAACATTTTACTCATAAATGTTAACAAATAACATTTTTAATAAGCAGAACAAAATACCTAAAATTGAAGGTTTATCACTCATTTTGCAGCAACTTACCTTAAGAAATCATTCCAAGACAAATTCTTTAAAACAAATAATAAATTATGCATAACGAAGTAAAAACATTTTTATATGTCACAGTTTTTAACTTATTCTTAGACATTTTTCCTGCAACAGGAAAGTTCATGTGCATCATTTTTTTTTTTACAAAAACGAGACTGAAAAACAAAGCGGAGCAAGTATCAAACTCCTTTAGTAGTTTTTGGAAAACTCCTAGTGAGCAGACTGATGTTCAGTGTTAGAGATTTTTAATCAAATGGAGCATTTTTAAAGAACCCCCAACGTTTATCCTTTACTTCCTGTCTATCTCTTCTTGGCAAAACATCCGATGAGATTTTATCTGCCCTTCAAAATCAAATGTGGATCATTAAAAAAATGTTCTTGGTTTTTCTTTCCCAGCTGTCCGTGCAGATCGAATGAGAGGCGGTAGAAACAAATTCGGCCCCTCGTACAAGCGTGATCGGGCCCTGAAGCAGCAGCAAAGAGAGGCTTTCATACGAGCTCACAAATACAGAACCGAGAGCGGAACTCCTGTGGCTTCATGGATCCAAAATGGAGATTTTACTTTTACAGAGAGTCTAAACGCTGTTACCATCCAGAAATTCTCGACGCAGTCCTTCAGCTCCCCTGATGCAGTGACCCTAACGGAGCCCCGTGACCCCTGCTCAAGATTCACACAGGAGCCGAGAAGGCCTCCGCTGGTGATGGAGTTTCTGCTTTATGATCCAGACGAGCTGCAGCAGCAGGTGGATTTTCAGCAGGAGGCGACCGGCTGCGGCTCACACCTCAGCTCCTTCACGCAGGTGCTGGACCTGCTGCTGCACTCCATGGTGGAGTGGGCACGCATGTCTGCCTTGTTCAAGCAGCTTCAGGTGAGATCCACTGACAGGTGAAAAAACGTTCCTTTGTGAGGAAAACAGAGATACAAAGGAGATTTTTTGACTTTTTAAAGGCTTTCGAGTTCCCTGACTCCAGTATTTATTGATCAGAATCCTCTGAGATGAAGAAGAATCCATCTTCAAATTAATATAAGTGGGCATGCATTCATCCGTAATACTCACCATGAGCGGCTCTAATGCAGAGTGGCAGAACTCCCATCAGAAAAATATCTGCTAATAATTGTGTTTAAAGTAACAATACAAGCTGCACTTTGGTGTGGCAACCTGTGACTTTTTTATCCCTTTATTGTGGCTCTTAAGCTTTAATGAAAAAAACAAACAGAATTGAAAAAAATAAGAGGGAACTAAGCAAATTAGTTTAATTTACTGTCAAATATTCAGTAGAAATATTCTTTAAATTGGTATTTTTAATTTATAGTTAGTCAAATAAAAGCCTCTAAAAGTTATTTTATTTTGGTAAATTACACTAATGTGGTTAAAGTTTTGAACAAATGTGGTTTAAAATGATTTAGAGTTGTGTGTTTTCAATAAAAAAACTCAGGTTGTACTACATATTTTTTTAATAAATAAATTCTACTAAAATGTTTGTTTTTTAGATAAAAACAAAAAAAAAACACACAACAATCCTAATGATAAAAAACATCATGTTTGACTGCCTTGCTTTTTTAATGTGAGAAAAATGCAATTTTTTTTTGACAGACTTTTATTTATAGTCTTTGGTATGACTCAGCTGGGATTTGAACTCACAGCTTTTCAGTCTCAGGGTAGACACTCTACCACAAGGCCACCGAGCTGGCCTATAACAAGCAAAAGCTCTGTCCTTTGTTACATTTAAAAATATTAGTTTTTAATCAAATTACATTTTTGAGTTAAGCATCAGCCGAAATTTTGATTTAAAGAAAATGGAAGATTTTAAATGTAACAAATGTCTTGAATTTTGTTAATTGATCCAATGTTTGACTTTTTTCAGTGTAAGTAAAGATAAGATCGCTAAACTTTTTTTGAAAACTCAGACGTGAAAAACATTTTGTTTGATAATCAAAAATCTTATAGAGAATAATATGTTTTATCATCAGACCAGCTTTAAAGAAAAACACTCTTTAACTCACGTTAAGCTAAATAAAGTTTAAACTATAAACTAGACGCACATTGAGAATTTGACTTTTATCCAACTTTGACACCATCAAAGTCAAAATGCTTCCAAACGGTCGCTCTGGAAGGTCAGCCATGTTTGCGTGCTCTTCAAAAACATCAGACTGAAATATATTTCACATTTAGTTCCGCTTGTTACATTTACTTTAAATCATTTACATTTTTCATTTATCGATTACTCAAAATTCATAGAATCGATTCAGAATCAAATCACTTTCAGATCACTTTTTCCTCTCACAGTCTAAAGCAGGGGTGTCAAACTCAATCACACAAGGGGCCAAAATCCAAAACACACATTAGGTCGCGGGCCGAACAGGATAAACATTTATTGAACAAATTAGCCGAAAAAACTAAAAGAAAAAAAACTTAAGTCAATCAAAACAGTTAGCATGTAGCTGAAATATTAGCTAAACTCCAAAAATAGCCTAAAAATTCTTAGTAAATGCCAAAATAGTCCAAAAAACTAGGATTCCAATTTTTAGAATTGTAACTTTTTAACATAATTATGAATAATAAAAGGCAGCAATATTATTCCAGAATAAATTAAGTTAAGCCTTAAATAACTTTAAATATTTTACTCTCCAGAAAATACATTTTGTTGAAATTAAACAAGAAAAAAATAGGCGAAAGATAACATCGAGCCATTAATAACAATGAAATAAAATGATCTGGAGGGCCGGATAGAATTACCCGGAGGGCCGGATCCGGCCCCCGGGCCTTGACTTTGACACATGTGGTCTAAAGCATGATTCATGGGTTCATTGATGGCTCTAAATTGTCCATAAATGTAATCCTACATCTGGTGACTCATTACCCTGCCTTCACCCAGTAGGTGGGATAGGCTCCAGCAACAAAGGAGATTTATTGGGTTAAGAAAATGGATGGATGGAAGTTACAACATTTTTCCATTGTTTAAAACTTTATAAAAGCTTAAACGTGTCTTTTAATGGTTTTGTTTGTTACTGTTCTTCTTACTCTGAAGATCAGTGACCAGATGAAGCTTCTGCATCACTGCTGGAGTGAACTGTTGGCCCTGGACATTATCTCTGGACAGGTTCTGTATGACAGACAGGCCTGTCTCCTTCTTGTTGAGGGTTGTGAGGTCTGTCACTCACCATAACAACATTCACACTTGTGCTTTGTTCTGTTTCTTCTAACAAATCAGAATTTTCTAAGTAGAAGTTGTAAATTTTGGGCGGAAACCAAATTTGAATGATATTTGTTTGTTTTAGGTTGAGCTTTCCTGCACAGAGTACCCCCCTGCTCCATCTTTGTTGGATCTGACTCAGACAGGACAGGCGCTGGTTGAAAAGCTTCACACCCTAAAGGTGGACCATCAAGAGCTGGCCTCCATCAAGTATCTGATCCTTTTCAATCCAGGTTTGTCTCGAGTTTTCCAACCAATCTTTTAATAAAACTTTGATCTGGGTTGATCATTCTTTTCTCCTGGTGCTTCATGAAAATGTTTGGAAAATGTAAATTTCATGTAAGTAGAAATAATTCCTATTTCATGTTTCATGCATTAGGGAAAGACTCTCCTCTTCAGTTCTGTCCAAAAATCTACATGTTCAACATTTATTTCCTTCAATTCTGCCTCTCTTGTTGGCCGTGTGTTGCTGAACCCAGACGGACAAAAAGTTTCAGTAAACTTGTTTCTGTAAAACTCAAACTTGAACTGGTTTCTTCCATGTTTTCTACTGAGAGAATAATATTTTACTTCTACTGGTACATTAAATGAAACCAATACAGACCAAAAAGTGTTTTTTTTTTTTTATTTAAAAGTCTCTGAATGCAAACTTTATTGTTCCGTTAATTTAAGGAGCCACTCCGATCATCTCTTGATCTGTTGTAAAAGTGTTTCCAGTGGTCTTTTAATTATGATTATAGCCAAAAAAAAACAAAAGTGGTTTTCTAGGACATAGAATTCACTAGAAATTAATCTTTGAGTTGTGAGGAGGATCGCTGGTGTGGAGCAACCTTAACCCCCTTCCTCTTCCTGCTGCTGAGAGCTCTCTGTTTACATTCTCTCCCGCTACCTCACGACCTTAGCATTAGGGGCGCAAAAAATATGGTGAACAGTATCAGAGCTATTCAGCCGTTCAGTTTTGATCCAGATTCCATGAAAAACAAGACGTTCATGGATCTGTTTGTCTACAAACAAATGCATTAGAATGGAGCAGAGCAGGGAGCTTGAAGCCCTCGCAGCTTATTTTCTACATCACAAATTCAATCTTTCTCAAACAGCATTGTCTGTCTGTAAAATGTTGAATAATCGTTGTAACTTTCCCGCTCACACAGCTGTAAAGGAGCTGGAAGACGTTGGGTTCGTCGAGACGGTGAAGCTGCAGGTGGGTGGAGCCCTGCTGGAGCACACCAGGACCACCTCCCCTCGGCTCCCGGACCGGTTCGCTCATCTGCTGGACTTCCTGTCAGAGTTGCGTCCTCTCGGCCGTCTGGCCGAGGAGTACCTGTTCTGCAGACACCTGAGGGGGGAGGTGCCCCGCGACAGCCTGCTGGATGAGATGCTGCACGCCAAACACAGCTGCCCGTGAAAACTCAACGCCGCATTCAACAGCAGTTCAGGACTCTTCTGCACGTCCGTACTGGAACCAACTGACTAAAAATGTGTCTGAAATCATTTACAAGTGAAAAAATGTTTGAGGGATTTATTTATAGTTTAAGACTGAATACATTTGACCTCCAGAGAAAACATGTTTGGTGCGTTTGACATGTGGAAATGTGGTTAGCACTCTTGCCTCACAAGAAGGTTCTGATTCTAACTAGTTGTTGGGTGTGAATGTGATGCGCTGCCCTGCGATAGATTGGCGACTTCGTCAGAGGCTGGGACAGGCTCCAGCAACACTGTGACCCCCAAACAGGATCAAGCAAATTCAGAAAATGGGCAAATGGAAATTCTAATTGTGTGATCTTCAGCACCACTACAGATACACAAAGGTTTACATTTTATGATCTAAACTTTACATAGAACATTTTATCCTTTAGGACAAACAAATCATCAACAACAACAACAACAACAAATCATTTGTTCTATCGTTCCGTTTAATTCGACGTGAGTAAAATCAGTTTTCTGACCTTTATTTTTAGTTGTCATCATGAGTGTTGTTTACATGCATAGAATAAAGAGCAGTGATTGTTTGTGCTAAACATGATTGTTTCTTGTGTTCTTCTTTGCATCCAATGAACAACAATATCACATAAAAAGCATGAAAGTGTTATTGATCTTTGCCATTTTTTAAAAGCATCGTTGGGAAATCAATGACAAGAATATTAGATACATCTCAACCCAGTCAAACACATGCTCCTGTTTAGGAACCACAAACCCAAATGAAGGAAAAAATATTTCTCACATAATAAATATTTTCTAAGACTTCTGGTTAAAATAAAATTAAAAAAATCTTAATTTCTGTAATTGAGATAAATAAAGCCTTCACCATCCAAAAAGTGGGTCAGAAGGCTGAGCGATAATGAGCATTGAGGTATCAACCCGATACAGCTCAATATCAGCGATATTGATTCCAATTTCTATATTTTTTGTATATTCTGTTGATATGACATGAACCTCAAAATCTCAATTGCTTTTAATCAACATAAATGTTTTTTTTTTTGGATTTTTCCTTTTTTTAAATACTTAAAAAACATAAAAACGGAAGTTGGACAATACTTTCAATTAAATGGAAAATAGTTTAGTAAAATAAAAAAGAAGAGAATGCAAAACAGTCAACAAACCAAAAAAAAACAAGTAACTATGATACAAAAATAAATCCAAAATGTTCAGAAAAGTTTCAAACAAGAGTGGAAATATTGATATTTGCGGGACAACTTGAGATTGATACTATCAACATTTTGGATCAATCCACCCGTGCTGTTAAGCGCTGCCTTATACATACATTAGTTTAAGAATCCTTTTTTAAATCAAAATTGATTCAATCCCTTGATGCTTTAATTCATGCTTTAACTATGAAAAAACTTATATGTAGAGTCTAAATTAAAGTAAATTTGGAGGTGAAGTTGTTTAAAGCATATTAGCATCTATAAAAATGCTCATTCTTAAAGGACCAATGGTTTTTGCACATATTTACATGCAACTAAGCACAAAAACTGATGGAAATTCATGTTGGTTGGATGAACTATGTGCTGCCAAAATGAACCCCTTAATTATACACGAATAATCACTTCTTTCTTAAAGAATTAGCATACATAGACCTTTCCTAATTGAAAAAGGCTTACACTCAAAAAGTTATGCTTCATACGTTTTAGAGTGCTACAAGATCATTATTTTAAAATAACATATTTTCATTCAATAAATAACCTTTACAATGTCAAAATCAAAGTTTTAAGTTGAATGTCATAAGTTTTCTTCAGATGCCATCACACGTGAAACAAGGAGAATTTGTTCTCTTTTATTCAGCTTTTTTTGTTTTGATCAATAAAGATTTGGAACAATCTGCTTTGTAAATTCTAAGCAGCAGCTGATGAGGCTGCTTTCAGATTATTTTTAGAGGAACTTTGTAAAAAAGTGTTTTTATATATTTGTTTGGTGTTCCTAAAGATCTACTTCCATGATACGATCATCCATCCTAGATGTTTTTGATTTAAAGCTGTTGGTACTGATTAAACCTTCAGCCGTCTGGTTTGTTGGCTCTGCCTCTACTAAAGGCTTAATCAGCATAATGCACTCCTCCATTTTTGGGTTCTCCATTATCTAATCTCCTCCACCTGACTGGAACACATCAGCTGACCTTGACATCCAGCTCTGCTGGCGGATGCACCTGTGCTGTTCAAGGACACGGGCTGCTGGCAGATTAAGGATGAAAACAACAAAAATCAAGACAGACACACTGTTTTCTGTGGAGAAAATATTTGAATCTTAATTTGAAAGTAGTTTTTCAATTACAAAAATTACAAAAGTAATTTAGGGTTTTTTTTTTTTTTTTTTAAAGAAATACCTTTCCTGCATAAAGCAAAAGATTGACCTAATTCTGATAAATGCTACCTTGGTTTAATCAAAAATATCTTTAGAATGCTTTTCATAGTTTTTTAGGTGTTAAATGGTTGTCTAAAACAAGGATTTGAAATCTAAAATGCTAAGAGCCAATTAGTCCAGTTTCTTACAAACCAAAACTCGGCAAGAGTCGATGAGTTCCACTTTAATGTATGAAAAATTAACTTAATTTATGTTTTTGTGACTAAACATTTTAGAATGTATTTTTTCTTAATATTTACAATAAATGAATTATACCAGTGTTGTATTTATATATACATATAACAATTATATTTGTTTTTTTGTTATTGACAGCACTATGTGGAAGTTTCCTTTCAAAATAAAATACACTGTGTCAAATAAGCTTCTTCTGCAGCAGAAGAAGTATTTTCTATGAATATGACTATCTTTTTTTATTCTTTTGATACTGAATGTTAACAAAACATTTTTTTAAAGCTACACAGATAAATAAATTATATAATTGAAGAACTTTGCCTCTAAACAGCAACTAGTTGCTATTGCGTAGCAAAAGATAAGAATATCAACTTAGCTAACCTGTTATTTATTCGAAGCATTTTTCTTTGAAGCCAAACAGCCACAACACAAGAATAAAAAAGCCTCAGGTTGCAGACCCCTGGTCTAAAATATGACTGTGAACGCTTGCCATGGGAGCCCAAGGGTCATCACCTGGAGACTAGAATAAGTTTGATCCTCATGTTATTAGCTTTAAAAAATCCTGTTTATCCTCTATTTTTTTAATGTTTGCTTCTTTGAACCTTAAACATGTCATCTCTGTCGTTTTCAAGTTAATGTCAGTTCTCTGAACAGAATGACATTTTTAGTTTATGTGGCCTTCTGTCAAACCCTAAATTCTATTCCCACATTGGAAGAAATCACTGATTGATGAAGCAATTACAGAGTTTAAACTTTATGGTAACTTTGTGGTAAAAGATAGATTCTCTTGTAGTTTAAATCCATGATACAAATGAACTCTCTCCAGTTTCAAGTAAAAAGAAATCTTACCTATGGGTCATGGTTATTGCTCTCTAGTAATACTCTATAAATAGTTTGAGATTAGCATGAATAGCTTAACATGTCCTTTGCATATAGATATACACCCACGATGTTCCGCAGGGGCGTGAACTTTTACAAAAATAATAAATAAATAAATAAATAAATAAATAAATAATAGTTTCAAAATAGTTAATTTACATTAGACTTAAAAAATAATCCTATGCAAGATAGCTGAAGTACTTGTAGATTATTTTAGTATTTGGATCCTGCTTTTGCAAAAGGGTGCATTTGGATGCATCCGGGGTTTTTTTTTATGCTCTAACAGAGGTCTATGTCTGCGTGCTTTTTACTCAGACACAGCATTGCTCACAGCTAACACCTCTAACTGATTTAATACGGACTAGCTTCATAATAATATTCACTAATCGTACTTATATTGTTTCCTATGGTTTTCCAGCTTTAAAGATCCAAGCTTGACCTGTACTATCTTGTGAAAAGATATTTGAAAAACGCAATTTTTTTTTTTTTGCAATTTGTTGTTTCACTTTAATTTAAATTTGTTTATATATATATTAAGAGAGAGAACGAAATATATTTTGAAAAATATTTAACAAATCAGTGATTTAAAGCTAAAAAGGCCATACACTTTATCGCTGAGTATTTTTTTTTTTTTAAGTTAGGAATCCTGTTTTCCGTGGGGTCTTTAAACGCAGCATCTCTACCGCCCTGCTCCATTCGTTTCCGGGAAACGAGGCTCTTCATCCACAAAGATGGCGACGCTGGCAGTGAGACGGGTTCCTCTCGGCGGTTTCAGTTTCGAAAACTGCAAAAGGTAAAGGCTATTATTAAACTTAACTGGGACAGTTTTGTAGACAACGTTAAACTGGACAGAGTTCTGCTATTTAGTCCGGGTTAGTGTGTGTTATTGGCCCGTTTCTGGCCTCGTTAGCTTCTCTGTCGTTCACACAATGCAATGACTCAGGAGTTCGTGTTTGCCGGCATCACCGGAAGGTGTTTGCCTCGTTTCAAAGCGACCGTAATTTGAGTTTCTTTTATTTTTTATTTTGTAATTAAGAAGCGTCTAAATGTTACCTTTAGTTGTAGGTTATTTGGACTGAAACTAGAGTCATAAATATTTCGTTTCGGCGCGCTAGTCCATGTTTTCTTATAATAAAACGAGGGTTTTTGGAGTTTGGGCCTTTTGGGTCAAAAAACTAAGAAATGTTTATAAGAAAAAGCTACGAAAGTAACCATTAATTACTGAGGTGATAAAACTACTAACGAATTAAAATATCCTATTTTTAACTGATGAACGTCGAGGCGATTTGACTAATAAATAATACGGTTTTCTAGCTTTTAGAATCAATGTATCTTTTAGCTTATTAAAAATTATAATTGTTTTCTAAGAAAACAAACTCATTAAATTTTAATTTAGGACCTCGAAATACTTGCAATTTAAAAATGGATCAAATTAAAAAATAGTCGTCATATTAACTTTAAAGAACTTAATCTTTGGTTATGACAGAGGTAACAATATATAAATCTATTTAAGTCTCACTAACACATAATTAATTAATTAATTAAAATAAAAAAAACGTTTTATGTCATTTGTTTTTGTCTCTCTATATCTTTAACCGTTTTAAGATTTTTGTTTAATTTTGTAATTTCTTTTAACTTTTCATTTGTTTGACTGAGATTATTTTAAGGCACAACATAAATTAATTAACTCTACTTTTGCGGTTTTTCTGTTTATGGGTAATAATAAAGTAATCCAACTTTATGAATCACTTAAACTGTTGAAGTTTGCGTAAAAGTTCAATCATTTTTACTGGTTTTGATTTTTAAATATGCAAAAATCCTTTGCATTCCAAATGATTTTCTATGGGATTTTAAAGTTGAAAACTGTTTCCTGGTTTTACAAAGACATGACTCTTTGAGAAATGTGAAGAAAAAGAAATTAAAACACAAAACTGTTTGACTTGAGTGTTTTAACAGGAAAATAGAAGGCTGTTTTTAAGGCATTTTGTGCGATTTTATGTCAAAAATCAAATGTTTCTGTTATTCCTCAAATAGTCTTAAAATAATACTCTTTAAAAATATTTTCTAAGTCTTTATATTCCCTCGTGATAAAGTACAGTTTTGCTCTAAAAGAACAAACAGGTTTTCAGTCTAGAAAGAGACATTACCACAGTCCTGTTTTAATCAGCTCAGATGTAGTCCTGTAAAGTGATGGGCAGATGAAGCTACATGTAACATTGACTGTGTTTACATGGATAAAAGTAATCAGAATAAATGCCTGATCAGAATAAAAATGCCTGTAAACACATTCATTACTCTCAATCCTCTGGGCCAATCAGACTCATTCGGATCCAAATTTCCTTCTAGTCGAGATAGTTGGGTTATGTCGATTTTTGATCCAATTGTGATTTATTTATTCTGATTTTGTGTCATTACTGCGCTGGATTTTATGTCATGCATAGAGGCTGTGGCTCGACTTTGGAGCGTGAACAGGACAGATCGACTGCTCTCTGTGAGCGAACCGTTTCTTTAAACCATAATAAACGTCAGTGCTCATAACAGACCAGCCAGGCTCATAGCTTTCTGTTTGTGAAAAGGGGAGGCCGCACTGTCACGGTGTGAGCTTCAGAACGCACTCCGTCCGGCTGCCGCAGTCAGGAAAACATCGCCTCCTGGGAGAACTGTGTCTCTGAGCGGCTTTGGGATGGTGTACGCTGGTGGGAGAGGCTTTTGAATGTGGAAATGTCATGCCGCACTCACGTGAACTCGTGTTTCCAATTATGTCCAGACAAAATAAAGTCTGATGTTATTCCCACATATT
The DNA here is from genome assembly GCA_003999625.1 of Oryzias javanicus. Classification (NCBI taxonomy): domain Eukaryota; kingdom Metazoa; phylum Chordata; class Actinopteri; order Beloniformes; family Adrianichthyidae; genus Oryzias; species Oryzias javanicus. The sequence continues at coordinate 6,028,400 of CM012448.1, forward strand.
TACATGCGGCCAGGATGTACGGATCTTAAGTTAATCTAAGGCTAAATATCTAACTCCAAGAATAAGATACTGACCACACAGATTTAGAAATGATGTGCAAACAGTCATAAAAAAACAAATATTATTAAAGAAAGCATGCTCAGAAGATCATCTCGCTCAAAGCTGCAGCTTTGTTTGTTTTCTTCTTCTGCGACTATTTCCTGTATTTTAGATATTTCTGTGAACGTCAAAATGATTTATTCCAATCAAACGTGTGGGATATGTAAAGGTTCCTTACAATCAGATAAATATCCAATTGATCGAGGACATTCTGCTCATGTAACCACTGCTAATGAAGTCTTTGATCAAAGTGGTTCACTACAGTGCAAAGCTTCATTTGCTTTGGCCAGACATCTGCAGGACGCCAAAAATATGGGCTGGTTTGAATTTAAAAAGGTGGCATTCAATGGCTGCCACAAACGATTATCTTAATAGTTGAATAATCACTGATTAATTTTTCAGAGTGGTCGACTAGTCGGATCATGCATAAAGTGAATGTAAAACACACATCATCATTAGATTTGAACCAACTATAATTCCTGTGATAATGCTAGTGTGAGTGCTGTAAGCTGAATTTGGTCGCTGGAGATGCTGAAATTGATAGCTGAAATCACTGAAGTTTATAGCTGAAATTGCTGGAGCTGATAGTCAGCTAAAATATTAGTTAAATGCCAAATTAGCACAAAAAACTGAAAAGCCTCAGTTAGCCAAAACAGTTAGCAAGTAGCTGAAATATTAGTTTAACACCAAAATAGTCTAAAAAAACCTTAATAAATGCCAAAATAGTCCAAAAAGCTAGCAGAATACCATTATACTTTGAACTTTACTACACTCTGACGCTGTATAATATGAAGTAACGACTATTAAATTAGTTTTCAACTATTTTAATTGTCGATTAGTCGACTAATCGTGACAGCACTTGTGGCATTTATTGAAAACTTGTGAATAAAACTGTCAGGATATTAAGAAGTTTAAAAAACATGGTTGCTGTAGCGATGACAGTATACTGTGTGTACATTTTCTGATACTGGCTCTATAGAAAACGATCATTTTGGAAGTGAGAAATGATCATTTACATTGATGTCTGGACAATGATTGAGCAAGTTTAGGAGAGACATGATTGATTTAGTTTTTCTCCTAAATCTCCAAACTCTCACTGACTGTAACTCTATTAAACACTCACATTATTAATGAAGCCTGAGGGATTTATTACAGTCAAAAGCCAAACTACTTCCTGTCATGTGGTACAGTGGTCATCGACACATCTGAAGTCATTGTTTTCAGCTCCTCCCATAAATGAAGCCTTGATACGTGCATTGCTGAATCGCCCCCTCCTATACCTAGTACACACCTCAAAGCCTTGCTCCAGAATGTCCCGTCACATTTGTGTACAAAATAGTAAATCAAGAGGAGAATAAGTTCTTGTAATTGTTAGAAAAGCCTCAAAATGCATATTCACCAGAACACATCTGGATGTTCTTTTGGTTATCTTCAGACCTCCTCCTATACAAAGAGTGATTTTATCTCATGAGATTCCGCTCAGAGGGAAAATGGGATGTTTTTCATTTTATTACACATATTCAAAGTAAATTCATGTTAGTCGTTTGGGTGAAAGGCCGTTTTGTTGCTGTTTTTCTGTTTGCATTGTGGTTTTAATATTTACTCTTCATTCTGGTGTTCATATGTTTTTTTTTTGGTTTTTTTTCTTCTGTTTTTTTCAGAAATTCTGTGTTGGAAAGTGAAGCAAACAAAGCTGGCTTTAGCGTGCCAGCGGCGAGAAAAACAGGAACGACCATTTGTGGAGTTGTGTTCAAGGTGAGTGAGTGAAAGTTACCCAGTAGAGCTCATCATAATGTTTTATCAGTTTGTGTCATGACTCTGCACATACTGGCTGACCAGTCGACATCAAACACCTATAAAATATAATCCTCATCATCTTTAGTTGTTTTATTAAAAGCAACGGGAAAAAAAATCAGTGTTTATCAGTTTCAGTCAGTGTGCTCTGTCGCCATCTGCTGGTAGTTTCCTGTTACTGCTAGTGGATGCTGCAAAAAATGACTAAATGGATTTCAGAACTTTTCTGTTCTACTATTCTTTCAGTGTGTTCTGCATTATTATGCCTTGCCAGTATTAAATGGTCCCACAGCAGTCCTGTACTGCCGGGACCAGATTGTTGCTGGAATTCTTCTTTTTTACTGCGTCTTTCAGCAAAATGCCTTTTCTACCACAAACTCAAACACTTAACAGGATCAACGACCCTCAAAACAACAGTGACATCACAACAGAAGACACTGCCAAAAAAATGAATGAGGCCAAAATTTCTAATGTAGCTAAAAAAACATTTTAGATTCCATTAATACAACAGAAACATGCATGCTGTGGATATTCAAAGGAAGTTTTCAAATTAGGGGACGATCTGTATGAGTTTTTGTGGCAGGGTGAGAAATTTGGATAATTTTCTCTCAATATGGGAAAAGAAAACTTTTGTCTGAGCTAAATTTCTCACGCGTACCACCAGGCTAAGTCTACAACCACATCCAAAGTTTCATTGACCTTTAACCTCGGGAATAGGCTGCCTTCGTGAATTTATTTTTAGAATAGCTTCTACAAATTTAAACTCCTCCCAGGGATTTTAATAATCACATCCAAACTCCTCGAGCAGTATTGGTAAAAAATGTTAGAAATAAAGTTTGTAGATTTTGAACTTTAATACAATTTCCTGGCTCAAGCGGAACAAAATGATATGGCTTATGATGTGAATATATTAAGATTGTGGGTGTGGTTTTCAAAAAAGGTTGCCAAGGAAATCCAAAAGTTTTCTTTGGCAGATTTTTCTTAAAATCACATCGACCTGTACGTCACCCCCAGGTGACCAAATAATAAAATGGTTGCTAGGGAGATAGAACCAACAGAAAAAAACATTATTTTAATTGAGTGTTTTTTTCATCAGTTTGTAACATGCAGCTCTGATCAGGGTGGTAGATGGGGAATAATGTGCATGTAGTGGCTGCGTAACTCTCGCTGGGAGATTCCCTCCCAAGCAAAAATATTCACATGATGTTCAATGAGTTGCATTTTTCTGAATGTCAGGGTCCCTGATTAAAGTCCCACAAGTCTCAGGAATGGTTGGACCAAAGACCAAGTCTTTATTATTATTTTTTATTTATTTTCTTCTCAAATTCCTAATTTTTCAGCTATTTTCAGGCCTGTTTTTAGTATCTTCCCATGTATTTATTTTCCATTTTGTTACATAAACCACTGTTAAAAAACAAAAGAAACTACTCTAATTTATCGTGTTTTTAATAATTTTTTGTAAGAAAAACTTTTTATTGGGTAAAAATTACCCAGCAAAATAATGGTGTAACTTTTTATAGTGAAAGTGTTCTGGGGTTAACCAGGGAGGCTGGGGCAAAGTGGGTGGCAGAGGGGGGGTAGTCCTGCAGACCATGCAAATTAAATTTAACAACTTAAAGTTTTTGTAATTCTTCAAACAGACAATTTAATTCATTATATTGCTTAAACTGATGATCCTTAGTTTTTGGTAGTTTGTAAAATCACCTGACTTTGATACAGGTGATCCTTCTTCAGTTATCTGTGCATCTGAAAGTGATGTTGTGGGTCTGTGTGTAGGATGGCGTTGTCCTCGGAGCTGACACTCGAGCCACGGAGGGCATGGTTGTAGCTGACAAGAACTGCTCTAAAATCCACTACATCTCCCCCAACATTTAGTAAGTACAGGAGGCTGCAGGCCTCTCCGACAGACCACACACAGTAAAGCTGAGGTGAACCTTTCTGCCTGTCCCAGTTGCTGTGGGGCGGGAACAGCCGCCGACACCGAGATGACCACGCAAATCATCTCCTCCAACCTGGAGCTGCACTCCCTGTCTACTGGGCGGCTGCCTCGCGTGGCCACGGCCAACCGCATGCTCAAGCAGATGCTCTTCAGGTGAACTCTGAGATACAAGCCTTTACTTCTGTCATTTAAAGTGAGAAAAACCTGCAGGTGTGTGTGACTTCATGGTGTTTTCTGCAGGTATCAGGGTTACATCGGTGCTGCTCTGGTCCTGGGTGGAGTGGACTGTAACGGACCTCATCTCTACAGCATCTACCCTCACGGCTCCACTGACAAGCTCCCTTATGTCACCATGGGTCAGTCCTTCATTAGAACTTTAAACTCTCCTCAGCAGCAGCGTTTTGTCTGAATTATTCATCTACCATCTGCTTTTGTTTTCTTTGATCCAGGTTCTGGCTCTCTGGCTGCCATGGCTGTGTTTGAAGATCGTTACAAGCCAGACATGGAGGTGAGTCATCGACCTTCTCCACTTTAACTGTTCAAATACGCTGAGATCGCTGCCTTTAGAAATCTAATGGAGTATAGTAAAATACACTAATGACAATGTACCGTCAAGAAGCAACTTTGACACGTGTTAAAACAAAGACGATGTACATTACATTCCATTCAGTTGATTTAAATAATGCGCTCGTGAAGTGTGTTGCACCGTTACAAACCCTGTCAGTTTAGATGGAAGGACTGTGAGTGTGCTCTAGTTGTTCCATTCTTACAGAGGTGTTGCTGTGTCTTCATTTATGATCTTCTGGTCATCGATTTACTGGAACTGTAGTCAGAAAAACTTTGAAAGATGGAAATCTATGGAGAGCGTGCTCACTGGTGTTAATGAAGTTAACGACAGAAAAACCTTTGAGTTTAACATTGTGTGTTTTCTGATTTGTTTTGATTCTGATCTCTAAATAAAGATATAAATTACGTTTAAATTGATATTTTCATACATCCAGTACAAAGTTAAGTTGAGAGAAACTAGTATTTGAATCGACTGTAACGATGTTGACTGTGATGATGATTGTAGGAGGAGGACGCCAAGCGGCTGGTCCGGGACGCCATAGCTGCTGGGATCTTCAACGACCTGGGCTCCGGCAGCAACATCGACCTGTGCGTCATCATCAAGGGCAACGTGGACTACATCCGGCCCCACGACGAGGCCAACAAGAAGGGTGTCAGGTAGAAGCAGAATCTTGAGCGCACAGCAGGCGTGCTGGGACTGAAGCTCCCCTGCATGCTGCTGCACGTCACTTTAACAGCGTATGACATCACACTGCGCTTCAGAGTCATGAAACAGGCTGGTCATGTGTGGCTGCACGATGCAGAAGAGCCCTCTTTGAGGGTCCCAAACCCCCGAGGAAGATTATTTAATGTAAACTTGTGTGTGAGCAGCAGCTGACTTTGTCTTGTTGCTGTTCTGCTTGAAGGCGTGGCGAGCTTGAAGGCGTGCGGCTGTGAGTACTCCTGGGGTGTGATCTGATAGACTCTGCAGTTCTTACTAACCAGCTCAGTAGCTTTAACCCTTGCATCACGTTGGTTTTGACCTCACATGCCGACAGTGCATGTCCGTGTGCAGTGATGCTGCTCTCTACTTTTAATTTGGGTTTGAACTCATGGTTGGTTTATTTCTTGCAGAACCGGTGACTACAAATACAAAAGAGGAACCACGGCGGTGCTGAGCAAGGCAGTGAACCCTCTCGACCTGGAGCTCCTAGAAGAGACGGTCCAGACCATGGACACCTCCTGAACCCTCGGTCTCTGATCCACTGACACTCTTGTATTTCCATGGTTTGCAATAAAGCTTTGAGATGGTGATGTTTCTGTCTGAAGGCGTTTTTACTGAAGGACCTCTGTAGGTCACATGTCTCAAAGTCGAGGCCCGGGGGCCGGATCCGGCCCTCCAGGTAGTTATGTCCGGCCCTCAAGATCGTTTTATTTTATTGCAATTAATGGCCCAATGTTATCTAGCACTCATTTCTGACTTTTATAATTTTGACTAAATATTTTTTTATATTCTTCAGAATTTTCAGCTTCAGCATTTTCAGCTATCATGTTCAGTGTTCTCAGCTATTAACTTCTGCATTTTCAGCCATCAGTTTTAAGTGGTTTCAGCCATCAATTTCAGCATCTTCAGCCATGAGCTTCAGCATTTTCAACTTCAGCGTCTTCAGCCATGAGCTTGTGTGTTTTCAGCCATTGGCTTCAGAATTTTCAGGTATAAGCTTCAGCATTTTCAGTTATTGGCTCCAGTGATTTCAGCTATTAGCTTTAGTGATTTTAGCTATTAGCCTCAGCATTTTAAGCTTCAGTGATTTCAGCTATCAGCATTAGCATCTTCAGCGACCAAACTCCGCTAAAGTTTTTCTGAAATAAGGACTTTGTTCAAAATCAAGACGCTGTTTGGAAACATTTTAAGACAATATTTAAAGCAGACATTACATTACAGTTTTTACGTGTTGAATACAATTATTTTCATTCAAAGAGTTAGAAAAACGGTTCCTCACACCAGGGTTTAAACCAACCCAGGATCCATGAATCTCTGTAACAGTAGTGTCCTCAGACTGATGAAACGGGTCTCCATAGTTCCAGTTTGTACCGAGAGGTCCAGAACCCTGTGGGTAACTAACTGCTGGAGGTTTTCAGGTGCATTTGGTTGGCAATCTGCAGCACAAAGATGATGTCCGGCCTCTGGTCGGGTTCAGAGTTGATGCACATGCTGATCAGCTCCCGCAGCTGTCAAAGAAACCAGAACTACAGTTATTAGGCGTGTTTTTCTATGTTGGTGTGAGTGCTTCCTTCTAAGAAACATAAGCAACCATTCTGTCTCAAACTACATAAACATTGGCCATAAGACACGTTTAAGAAAGCACTAAAGTTCTCAAACACGCATTCAGCTCACAGTGTTCAACCGGACAAGATCAGTAATCCATCCATAAAAGTAGAGATTGATCTAAGGCATAATGCTAAAGTCCGCTAGCTTGATGCTAACGTTCAATGGAATTTCCCATAGGACGGCTAATGCTAATGCTAAGTCGACCTAAACATAGATTGCTGAGTAAATGGACATATTTATAAACTCACAGGTATACATTTTCCAAACTCTTTAAATGAACTGTTTTTATAAAGTTACTATTTCTTCTGGAATAAAGTGTACTACTAGCGCGATCGCCGCCTAGTGGCTAAACTGAAACGCCCTCCGGGAGAAGCAGAACAATGGAACATTTTTGTCAGAACTTCTTATTTTGAGAACCCATGTAACACTGCATGATATTAACAATCTTATTAATACTTCACTAAAAAAAAATGACAGTATGTGAACTGGATCAGATTAATATGAAAATTTCACATATAGTAGATTATTAATGTATTTCTAAACAAATGTGTCTAAAACTCAAAATTGAATCGAATTGAGAAGATTGAAGGAATCGGGGGAAAAAAATACAATTAAAAAATTGGAACTGAACCGATCCAGGCTCTGGTGAATCGAATCAAACAGATTCTGGAAATTATTGGCGATACCCCCAGCCCTAACTGGCAATAATGTGCAGTTAACGACATCCCTCGGTTCTCCAGGTAGCTTCAAATCCAAAATTTCCGCCTTATATGAAATTCAAAATAGTTTTGCTTACCAAAATGTTCTAATTTTTTATCAGAACTCACAAAATAGTACTTGGATACTAGGTAATACACATCAAATACTCTGGAAATCTGATTAAACAGAGCTGTCAATCAGAATGATTTTGGATAAACATAGAAAATATCTGAACACAGTTTAAGATCTGACCCAATAAAAACATTCCACAGAACCTTTTCAGGGATTAAAATAACAGCAGAATTCAGTTAAAGTTACTAATTTATATATATATATTGTAGAAATAGTTGACCTTGTCAGAGTAATGGTCAGGCGGGAGTGGAGGGTAATCACACTGCTCAATCTTTTTGCAGAGAGACAGCAGGTTCATCTTGTCTCCATAGAAGGGGCTCTGGAGTGCTGCCATCTGTAGATGAAGAGGAAACCAAAAGTTTATGAGGTTCTGTTGAAGAGAACTGCTGAAGAGGCATCAAACTTCTCCGTTTCTACACAGATTTCAAATGAAAAAGGATCACTACCAAGTTTCATGTCTGAACGCTTCAGTTAAAAAACTTTATTGACAAGAGGATTTGAAGACAATGAAGACATTTCCCCTTTCTTAAGATCCAGTTTTTGCAGGGTTCTCCTTTGCAGCTCCAACCTTTGAGGTGAATTAAAGCTCCACAACAGCAGTTTAATAAATACCTTTTTCTGACAAAGATTTTCACATTTCTTCTGTCTTTTCCCTTCCTTTTTCAAGCCTTTGAGGCATTTTCAAATCCAGTTAATTTATTAGCTAATAAAAATCACTCACTAAAATGTGAAGAATGTGAACCACTGCAGAGAAGATTAAAATTTCTGAATCCATCAGGAGGCGTGGTGCTGGTTCACATCTCACTGGTTTACTTTAGGATGTCAGACTTAATCAGAACTGAATGTTACATTAGGGATTGGAAATTTTTTTTAAATTCTTTTTATTATGATCAGCACCAAATATTTCAGGCTTATTATTACAGATAAATCCTCTAGTAGAAGTCTGCATATCATGAACTGATTGTGACATGTTATTGTCATAAAGCGCAGCAGAATACGGCAGCAGAGCAGACTGAGCAGGAGGCACTTTAGTAAAGTTAGCGAGACGTTCAGGCTCAGTAACTCTTTAAAAAACACTTAAAAGTGACAGCAAGTTTCTCTTTTTGTGTCATAACTTAAACAACAACCTACAAAAGGTATTAAAAAAAAAGTGTTTTTGTTTCTTTTTATGAAGAATGACTCTCCAGCTGCTGACAAACAACCAAAACTGTCAAATAATTACATTAACATGAGCTAGTCATGAAAATTTATCATCATTTTCATACTACAACAATGAGTTTTTTTATTTTTAAGTGAAATATGAATCAAATCTATTCAAAAACGATCAATAGTTCTGAAGATCCTACAGTTACAGTTTCCAAACTTTCTCATACGAATAATTATCTCTTATTATTACATGCTAATAGTTAATTAATATTTCTAGTTGATAGTTGCACTATTTTTACTTGATTTTTTAGGTTTCTTCACAGAAGTGTCCTGTTTAGGGTTAAATGATAAAAAAATGTTAATAAAACAAAAATAGGGACAATATCCATCTGTTTGGTTCTATTTTTTTTAAGTTTTACAAAAGTATCGGGTCTGGACTTGGTACTGGAGGAAAATCAAATGACTCGGAATCAGCCAGAAGAACACAGATTGGGACATCCCAGGTTTACTTTCTCTTTTATTTTTAGGTTTCAATACTTGTTGATTGTTATAAATAACCCCAAAAAAAACAAATTCCTCTTGAAATTGCTTCTTGTATGTAAACAAAAAGTGTTTTCTAGATTGTATGTTGGACCTAACCCTTTAATGATGGCTATATTTGAAATATAAAGATGGTAAACATGAATCCAAAATGAATCTTTCTGAAGTTTCCATCCTGTCATGTAATATTCTTGGTTCTTTTCTCTTTTTTATACTCTGATTTCATAATAACTGTTTGCAGCTGCAGATGGAATTAAATGAGACCAAAACATGATGAATTTTTAGACTTTACAGTCAGTTCAGATGACACAAAGCAAAAAAGAAAGAAAAAAACTTCTATTTGTTAAAGGTCAAGCTTTATAAAACCAGATTTGTGTGAGTGACCTTGAGCTGACCTCGTACAGAAGACATCCCAGCGACCAGATATCTGACTTAAAGTTGTAACCGTTCTCATGGATCCTTTCGGGTGACATGTAGTATGGCGTCCCCACTACAGAGACATAAAACAATTGGAGTTTTAAACCACGATTAACACTGTTTTCTATTATCCTGCAGTTCATCAGAGTTTGCAGAACAAACTCCTGGGATGTTGTGTGCTACATTCTTACCTAAAGAATGTGCTGCTGTGGTTTTGGAGCTGAAGAAGCGTCCCAGCCCGAGGTCGCCCAGCTTCACCTCCCCTGTGGCTGTGATGAACACGTTTGCCGGCTTGATGTCTGAGTCACACACAAACACGTGACAGATGCATGAGACGACCTTGGCAGAGAGGACATGGAATATTCCAGCAGAATTCTTACAGATTGTGCAGCTGATTTACTGCAATCCCTAATAAATAGTGCAGAGTTGTGTGCACATGCTAACATGTTGTGTGCGTGTGATTTATTTAGACACATACTGCAGTATTTCATTTAGTATATGGAGAGAAAATATCCGATTTGTGTGTAATTCTTGATTTTTAACTCATTTTGTGCATAAATTGTACAAAAATTACAAAATAAATTCACACGCGCACAACTTTAAATTACAGCTGTTTTTTTGTATACGTGCAAAACATGTACACGTACAAACTGATATTTGTACATGGGAAAACACAATTGCAAATACACACTAAATGTTTTGTCTGAGCTACAAATCAAGCATTACACACGCACAAATCTTCATATTAGTAAGACCTGAGATCTGCTCATGTTAGCTCAATGCAACAGAGGGCAGAAAATGAATCGAGGTAATGTAATGCTTCAGGAACTCGTGAAATGAAAATGCTCTGACATCAGCGTTACACAAAATGCAGGCTGTTTTCTGTGACGCAGACGCCGAGGTCATCGCATCACGCTCTGCACTTGATCGGCCTGCAGCCATTATTTCCTCACAGGAAGGATTGATGAAGGGCTCCGGCTGGCTGAGAGCGCAGCTCGGATCTGGCCACAGAGATCAAATACGGCGCTCAAAAATGAATTGACATACTGTAACTGATTCCCAGAGAAAAAGTGTCTTTTTTCTCCGGATGTGAACGACTACAGCATTCATATACATTACGGGATTGGCCCTCCGTTATCTCATTAGCCGCTTTTCTCCTTCAGAATCTACTAGAATTATCGTGTTAACGTTTGAAAAGTTACAGTTTGTTAAAAAGATTTTGTGTTAAAGCGTTACCACAAACTGCACTACAGTAAAACAATGAAACGCATGTTTCCCACCACACTGACACTAGACCAACACACTAAGAGACAATAAAAGCATTGTAGCAAAATGAGAATGTAATTCACATGGATACATGACACTTTCTTGCCTACAGGTGACACAGGATAACATCCAGTCAGCAAACTGATACTTAGACTCTCACTGCAAACACAAATTAAAGTATAAAGTTATCTCCTCCTCGAGGCTCTTTTCACTAAATCAACACAAAGTTTCCCAACTGAAAAACATTTAGAAAAGCTTAAGCAAACCTCAGCTGTGACTAAAGACAGTTTAGAGATAGTCACTCAATAAAATACGACGACAGACTGACCTTTAGGTTTACGACATCACAAATATCACATATTTACGTCAAAAACCAAACACAGTGGAACTCACAGAAAGGAGTTCAAGAAACAGTATAGAAAGGATGAATTGTGCATTAAGAGGAGTGAGTTCACCTCGATGCATTACTCTGCGTGAATGCATGTGTTCCAGAGCGCTGCACAGCTGCACAAAGTATTTCCAGATCGTCCTCTCAGGGATGAGTCTCCTCTTCTTCTTGAAATACTGTCCACACAGAAAGGAGAGAACGTTCTGAAAGATCAGCATCAGCATCATTACATTTATTGTAAATTGATTCTGAAGTCCATAAACTGGTTTATGGTTGATTTCTGGGATGTCTTCTTTCTGTGTTCAGAGATCTTTAACATGAGCTCGACTGACCTTTATCATCTGGGACAGATCTCCAGCATCTGCCAGCTCCAAGACGATGTTGAGCTCATTGTCTTCAATGAAGGAGTCCAGGTACTTGATGATGTTGGGATGATTCAGCTGCTGCACAGGATGAAACAGAGATGGAAACTTTCAGTCTGACGCTTGCATTACTGCATCTGTGAGGACCGAGAGCTGCAGCGGAAGGTCGAGTTTCAATTTAGGCTCAAAAAATGAAAAAGGATTCATCCAGTCGCGTAACAACGTGAACCAACATTGAGACAGAGAAAAATAACAACTCAAAACTTTAGCAGAAGATTTCTGAAATATGAATCAACTTAAACTTTGAAATATTTGGCTTTATTTCAAGACCCACTTCAAAGAAAATGAATGTTTTTAACATGTTTATTCGGCCTTTTCTAATGATGGAGGACATAGATATAATAAAATGAAGCTCTTAATTAGATTTCTGAGTATTTCTTTATTTTAATCATAGTGAATTTAGAACAGATGAAAAAATCCTGTTGGAAAAAGCTTCCTGCTCCCCTCCATTCTGATCATTGACTCTATAAGAGAACTGGACTTAGTGGCCTCTCCCCCCTCTTGTTCCAGACAGGAAGTAACAAAAATACTGAAATCCCATAGATTTCTACAGAGAAACATATAGTTATTACTCAGTCATTCTATTAGTCAGAATAACCATTCTTGCTCTGAACAATTCTTTTAACGTTTTTTCTAATCCTAATTTTCTGTCATATTTGTTCTTTAGAGCAGTGTTTTTCAACCAGTGTGCCGCGGCACACTAGTGTGCCATGGGAGATGGTCAGGTGTACCGTGGCAAATAACCAATTTTCACACATGTAAAACATTTACCATCACTAGGAATCCGCTCTGCGTTCATCCAAACGGGCCGCCTGATTTAACTCTGGTAGATAGTTTAGAATATGCAAGATTGTAAATATTTTTTCAATGTTTCTATAAATAACTTTTAATCAGAATAATGTTACCGCAGGCCGCAAAACCAGCTGCAAACTCGTTTGAAAAGTTCCGCCCCTTCAAAGTCTCCACCAATCATTGTTGGAGGCTTGATCACATGTCATAAATCTGACCACTCAGAAGTGGTTAACGTCCTCACTTCCTTGTTCCTTTTCGGCTCATAAAATCTCTCGGTTCTAACAAAAACAGCCGCTACAGCTCGTGTTTAGCGGTGTAACTTCCTGCAGGATCCGGTGTCAGACAGTTTAAGAAGTGAACAAAAGAATGAAGCTCAGAAACGTGAGTATATCCGGAATACGCGCGAGTTTATGCACTACATCCCCCAGGGATGCATTGGGGTAAATCAGACTTTCTCAAATGGTGGGGGGCGCGGTGCGACCCAGGGATCATACCATTTATTTTAGTTACTAACAGTTGATCGGAGGACAGACAGTGACCGGGATTTCCACACAGAGAGGAGAATATTGAATTAAACCTCAAGAAATTGTGATGGAAAAATATTTAACGGAGATTAAAAGAAACAACGGAGAGAAATAGAGTGCGCGTGCTGGGGGGAGGTGGGGTGTACAGGAGCGCAAGAGCTGAGGAGAGAGAGAGAGAGAGAGAGAGACATCAACACAAAACCTTCAAGAAACTCGAGACATTAGAAAAGAATAAAAAAAACTGGAACCATTTGACTTTTTTGACAGTATGAAGGAACAGAGTTTGCAGGAAATCCTTCTATATATGTATCTGTAATAATTCTATATTATTATATACATATATATATATATAGAGAGAGAGAGAGAGAAGACCGAGAGAAGAAACCAGATTTCAAAGCTGAGACTCTTTTGTCTTTCTTAATTGTATTGTGAATAAAAGCCCTTATTTATTAGTTTTTCACAATTTAAATTGTACTTTTGGTTGTGGTTGCAGAGTTTTGTGGTCACTTCAAATGTGTTTAAAAGGAAAAAACTTAAAATGTATCGAGTTAAAAATTGAATAGTTAATAGTTCTTTTTTTCATTGATTTTGTACATTCTGTCTGGAAGGGATAAATAACAACATAAACATAATAGACACTTTAAATGAATGAAAACATGTTTACATTATGGACTTTGTGCATAATCTTATATAATAATTTATGATAAATTAAATAAAGCAAAAAACAACATAAAAAGTCATTTTGCAGCTGAAAAAGCCGCTGTTTTCAGAGAGCTAATGCAAAAGAACAGAATTTTTGAGAAAAGCCAGAATTCCCATCACGACTGTGGAGGGAAACAAGGAAAGATTGTTGTTTTTACTTTGAAAGTTTTGGAAGTATTCTTAAAAAAAGAAAAACTTATAAATAATCAGTTTTTTAAAATATATTTTTTTTAATCATTCTTTAATGATAATAAATGTAGACTGTTTTGAAGAGGTAAAAGTTTAACTTGAGAAAATTGACTAATGGTACCAATGATATTCGCAGCAGAAAGTTGTGTTTGTGTGTGTGGAGGGGGGTACGAGAATTGACATTGAGAAACACTGGGTTAAAATGACAGCGCCTCTGTGCTGCAATGACGCTTCCCACTTATTTAAAAAATGTAAATTAGATTGTACATCAATACCGATTAAATTTTTTTACCTTTTGGATACTAGTGTGCCGCGGGATTTTTTTTATTGAAAAAGTGTGCCTTGGCTCAAAAAAGGTTGAAAAACACTGCTTTAGAGCAACTTATTCTATTTATAAATTGATCAATCAGAAGCCTCAACAAACGTAGGTGAACAGTCGAATCGTCTGATTGACAGATTCTCCTGAGTCTGCCTTCAGTGAAAGGGGTGTGGCTTTCTAACATCATCGATACTGATTGGAGAGAGTGGTTGCCATAGAAACCTAGACTAAGATTGACGAGGATCAATCACTGCTTTCTGACATATTGCAACGGCGACTGAGCTCACTTCATTTTGGTTGGAACCAGAAGTCAGTCATATCTATGGGTGACTGTCCAGTTCTCTATGTACAGTCAACAATTCGGATGCATCCACTTGTAGTAAATCATCTTCGTTTTTGTTGTCAGAGCTCGAAACTGTACGGTTGGATAGCTACAATATTGCTCCCATATTTTTTTTTTTGTATCAATAATGTTAGTTTTGAGGGGCTGTAAGCTAGCAGGAGAGTGTGTAAACACTAGGATGTTGGCGAGTTAGAGCAACCCAGAAGTGAATTTTTATGAACTTTTGCCGCTCTGCAGAAACTATGTCCTAGAAAAAGACACAGGGTCTTAGATTTGGTCTAAAAACAGCATCATCATAATTAAAAGACCGCTGAGAACGATTTTGCTAAAAGTTTGAAAGAAGATCAGAGTGGGACTTTAAAAAAAGAGAACTAAGCAGCTTTGAATAATACTTTTTAATTTAATTTTTTTAATTCTATGTCTCTTTTAATAATTTGAACCATTTTGAACACATGCATTTATATGTAGCATCTATGTGTAGAGTTACTCAAGTAGTAGTACTTTTTTATGAGTTTTTAACAAGCTTACAACTGTAAGAAATATTTGTCTGAGTTGTAGAATTTAAAAAAGTTGCTCAGTACTTTCAGCAGCTTTTCTGGGATTTTTTTTTTATTATTATTTTGGTACTTCTACTTGTAATTTAGTTTTTTAAAACATTACAATTGTACATTAAATTAAGTAAATTTTCTTTAAATCTGTCTCAATTCAAGGGGGGGGGGTAATTTTAGGGCATGATTCACTGTTTTCCAAAGGGATTGAAACAAATATATATTTTTTACAAGGTTATGTAGAAAGCCTTATTTACCTTTAGGAGGTCGATCTCTTTGATGCAGTCCTGGCGAGCCTTTGCATCCATCATCTCAAAGATCTGAAACGACAAACACCTTAACAAATATATAAAAGATATACTTTGAAAATGTAAAACTGGTCAAGAGAAAATGTGTGTTGTGTAGAAACAGTAAAGAAACATTAAATGAATGCTTGCATCACCTTTAAGGAAAGCCTTAAGATTCATTTCACACTTTTCTGCTTCCTGTCTGAGTTACTTGGGCTTTAAATCATGCTGGAGCTCTGAATAATCTTTAAGGAAACTACCTGGACTTTTTTCAGGGCAACAGACTGTCTGTCCAGCAGGCGCACGGCTCTGTAGACTTCACTGAACTGACCGCGACCGATCTTCCTCTCGATGCGGAAATTTGCCATGGTGCAGCGGAACTCGCAGCTCGTCCGCTTTTTCTGTGCAGGAAAAAACAAAACGTTCTTTAACTAAATTACATTCCAATGTCTTGACATTTAGCCTGTCTAACCTTTGAGCTTTGAAGCCACATGATTTGTCTATTGTCAGAACGTCCTGATCGAAGTGTAGAACTTCTTAAATTTTGTTAAAACCTCCTGTCCATATCAGATATGCCACTTATATCCCTATCTTAAGTTCCGATTAAAGTTTGTTTGTGGGACTTTATAAACTTAATCATCCTTCCTCACAGGGAGAGAGACCTGCAGACCTCCTCATGCTTGCTAACCGTGCATCTTTTTTCTGCTCTGTTAAATAAACAATGAATGATTGCGGTTTGAGTCCTGCTGTAAATCTACGACACAGAGTCTTTCATTTATCGGAGTAGAGCTGTGAAAGATTTGCACCACTTCTAAATTCCCCGATGAGTCAGTATCAGGCAGTGACAGTCCAGTCACAGTGAACGCAGCTTGAGACGGAACATCTGAGAATGTTATAAATGCTTGATGAGGAAACTCTAAATGAATAATGAAGCAAGTTGAAGGTATTCAAGGCAGAACGTATTAAAAAAAAAGTCTCAAATTGGAATGGAGTGTATCGTTTTGACACAGTTTCACTCAAAATACAGAAAAACTTCTGTCCAGAGTTACTGTATTATTTAAGGTCACATGACATGTTCCACCTGATCCTCCTGCGTGAGGTGACCATGGTCCTTCTGTGGCTCCATTATATAAAGCAGCTGAAACAGACAGAGAGAACATAATTATGAGGATGCAGGCAGAGATGAATGTGTAGACAACCGGCACAGACAGCAGCTCTTATATCATTATTTTGAGTGTATAAATTAAAAATTAATAATGCAGTTTTTAGCCCAAATCAAGAAACCTGTGTTCTAGAACATCGTTTCAGCTACTCTTCTGCTCATTCTGAACCAACCACCCCAAAAACTCTGCTGCCTCAGCTGATTGCGCGCAGTCAGAGCTGCTCAGTGCTGCCCCCTTCTGTGTGGAGGATCTGGATCCACGTTCGCCTGTGGGATTTTCAGAAAAGACCTTTGTTCTTCCAGCTATCTGGCATTTCAGAGACTTACATTTTCCTTAGCTGCTAACATATTGAGTTTTTTATGTGCTAAAGGTTAGGGTTGCGCATTCCTTGTCGATGAGTTGAAGGCTTGAGTAACAGAATTGACGGAGAGAACAGAATGTCCCCAGAGTGAAAGAGTCACACAAGAGATGTCATATCTTCCTCTGAGCTTTATTTCAACGTTTCTGGAGGAATGACTCATTTGATCAAAACTTGCTTCTGTTTTTACAAAACAGGCCCAAAAAGAGTGGCTTCTTCCCATCAAATAGTCTCTATTGAAGATATTTGAGCTGCCTCAATTTCACAAACCGACATGACGGGGGGAAAGGCGTTAAACACAACCAGCATTGTTCCCTAATTCCTGTTACATGAGTCAGTGTGAAGTACTCTACTCAGTGGGCATTTTCTGACTCGAATCCACTTTATAATATTCTGACCTGTGAAAAATGTATTTATTTTGGCCTCGAGAGGCGTTAAACCTGCCGAGCTGTAATAAATAAAGGATTGTACTCAGTACAGCAGAAGGGACCTGTAGGGTAGTGTTTAATATCATTAGCCTACACTGTTCTGACAAAAAGAAACAAAAAAATCAACCAAAAATAAAACCCTCCATTGTTACAGCTGTTTTCAATGTCAGATTTCTGATGGTTCATGGTTTTTTTTTATAATTCAGTGAACAACACTTAAGAAGACACAGATTATGAACAAATCTGTGAGTTATTTATTGATAAGTCTAGAATATTTAAAATACACCTTTTTCTTTAGTTACAAAGTCACATTTATTTAAAGACCCACTGATGAAAACTGGGTTTTTGACGTGTTCTTGTGTAATTTTTCTGATGATGGAGGACATATATAACAAAAAAAAGCTTAAAATTGCATTTCTGAGTATTTCTTTATTGAATTCAGGAGCAGGGGCTGTAAGGTAGAAGAGGAGTGTGTAAACGGATACAGAAGCGCAAAAAAGTGTTTAGTCAGCCACCAGTTCCCTACACGTTTCTCCTACACGTTGTGAAGTTCTAACAAATATTGATAGTATTTTGTTCTGATGTATCCAATCCTATTACTGTTAGTATGACACACTACAAACGCAGTACTTTTGATTTCAAACAAACAAAGTTGCAATACTATTTCAACTGTTTTCTTTGTGCAATATTATTAAGAAAGCACAATTTTGAGCTAATATGTTAATAAAAAAAGGTATTTGACCTGCTGTTTGTCAACTACAATTTCAAAATGTTTTTGTATTTCTTTGTATTAATGTTCACATTATAGTTGACTCAGTTGGCTGGGTGTACGATATTCAGTTCCCAAAATCCACTGTGGGTCCTAAGACTCTTCATGCTGCTGCATAACTTGATCTTTCTGTGCCTTAACAATACAGGATTATTTCAGGAAGAGCATCCGGCAGAAAACTCTCTGTATTACCACCTGTGTGAATCAGTAAAAGCTGATTTACTGTGGTGATTCCTGACAGGATGAGCCGCAAATGAACGACAAGAGAAATCGTACTATAGTTGGTGATGACACCGTTGTTGAGGAGAAATTTTGAATTGGCACTTCATGTCACAAACGTTGCTGACCCCTGCTCTGGAGAATCCTACACCTTGTAATGGTATTTTAGCACCTGCTCTGTATTTGTCTGCAGAAACCAAAAATGATGCCTATTTTTTGTGAAATACCAAAGGTTTTCCTACTTTCTCCAAGTCATTCCACTATTTCTTGCTTTTTGGCAGAGAGATCTTTTTTTTTCCCATATTTCTTGAAAATTTTGGTCCACTAAATAATATGGAACGTCTTTCTTTATTAGTTTTTCCTTTGATTGAACTCACCTGTCAAGCTAGTTATCATAGCTGTCTGAGATTGATTTCAATGATCCAAAGAAACACAATATCATCCACGAGTTTAACTGAATAACAAAGAATTTTATCCTTTTGACACTTAAAAACAATTAGCATAATAATTTGGAACATATCATATTCAATACAGAGACTCAGAATAGACACATGTGGATCTTAGAAATATTTAGTGAGCTATTGTTTGTTTGGAGTTCTCAGAAAAGCTAAAGTCTATGTCAAATAAACACAGAACCGTGATAATTTTCTTCTTATCTTTGTTTGTTGACACATCAAAACTCTGAGACTCAAAGTGTCTTTCTTCCTGCATTGTGGCTCTCTGCTACGATCAGGTTTTCTCAGCTTTGCAGAAGAATGCTGGGACAAACCACAGGCTTTGACACACCATCACACACCACCGCACTTCCTGGATTCCTCCCATGTCTCCATGACCCGATTTCATTACTCCAAAGTCACTCTGTAATCTTGGAAGCAGAATCTCCCACAGTCAACGCAGCAAGAAAATAACAAGTAACAAAAGGAGACACTGTGCTTCTGAGCCTGGGAGCATATATATATATTATATATATTATATATATATATATATATATATATACATATATATAAAATTCAACATGGCCCGCTCTGTGTTTGGATGATCTCTTCTTGATTTAGAAAAATCAATCATTACATTTTAATGTAGAGCTGCATTGATCTGTTACATCACTGGTCCAAACCACAGCAGATATATCTGATACTTATTTAGTTCTTCAAGAGTTTGAGACAAGAAGACAAACTTTTTAGCTTTATTTACAGATAGTTTTTATTAGAAGTTATTAACCTCTACTTAAGGAGAACTCAGAGGTCAAAACTCATCTCCTTTTAGGTCAGAACTTCCCATGACTTTTCATAGTATGTATTTAGAGCTAAATGTTTCATCTGTTAACTGTAAAAGAAAGTATGTTAAAAGAAAAAAAGATTGTGACCTCTCCACCAAAACCAAAGAGATATAAGAGGACACCAGGAACAAGATTGTAGACCTGAATAAGACTGGAATGAATGAATCTACAATAAGCAGCAGCTTGATGAAAAAAAATGTCAACTGTTGGAGCAACTATTAGGAAATGACAGAAACAACTAGATCAACTGCAATCTTCCTCCACCTGAAGCTCCTTGAAAGATGGAAATGCAATTTATGCCATTTCTACCAAGGG
Organism: Oryzias javanicus; assembly: GCA_003999625.1. NCBI lineage: Eukaryota > Metazoa > Chordata > Actinopteri > Beloniformes > Adrianichthyidae > Oryzias > Oryzias javanicus. The sequence goes on from CM012448.1 coordinate 6,048,355, forward strand.
ATGACAGTCTGTGACATTTTGCTTAAACGCTTTGCTTAAATTAAACTTTTCCGTATGGACTTGTAGTGTAGGCGTCATATGCTTCTGCCTATTCTCTTTTTTATTCGTTGTTTGCTGTATATTTTCATAAAATAATGCAAATGACAAACTAAACTAATACACCTATCAACTAATCACTTTTGAGGAAAGTGGGTTCAAGTATTTAAAAGCAACAAACATTGTCAAGATCAATCATATAGTCTTAAGATAGAACTTCCTGTCTCTTTTAAGAATTGATTTCAAGTAGTATTTTCTCCCAGACCTTCTCATTCTCTTTGTGCTTTTAGAGTCAAACAATTGTTTTTAAATGTATTTATTTTTTGGGTTTAAATGAAAAATAGTCTAAAGACCTGCTATCTGACCCATAAATGAAAGCAGAAAATGTATTTTTAGGAACAGAAGCTCCAATTGGTCCAGCATCTCTTCAGACTGTACACGCTCTACTTGCTGCCTGATTTCCCTGTGTTTTATGATTTTTCTGCATCGGTTTCATCGGGCATTACCGGTAACACCCTTGCGCATGCCTCATAGACAGAGGGCATTCTTTTTGTCTTACTATTGTTTGCTCAAGAGAAAAAAAGGAAAGGGCTTCACTTCCTCTAATTCATCACAAGCCCTGAACTTTACATTTCCATCGCCAAGCCACAGCTGTGTGCTTGCTTTTTCAAGTTGAATACTTTGGTACATCTTTGAGTATCTTCTTCTGGAAAATTGAAAAATCCTAAAGCTGTTCTATAGAAGAAGAAGGAGAGGACGCTTGATCATAACGCATCCAACATCCTGACTCTGGATGACCAGGTGATGATGAAGCTTCTTCATATCCACAAGAACTTATTTTTTGTAGTATTGAGGTTTAGATGGTTGTCATTACTCCATATCACCAGTGTCTGGACTACTCAGTATAATACCTAATTATTCTTACTGATCAGTTCCACCCCGGTTGTATCTTTGGTGACTTTAATGACAGACTTGGTAGAATTTTGGGTGACATAGTCCTCTGTGTACAGAGTAGGGCTGTGAATCACTGGGGAGCTCACAATACGATCCGATACGCAGATCACAAATCGTCAAGCTTTGTGATTATGGTGGTTTGGAAAGATGAAAAAGGCAGGGAAAAAAATTTAATTTATTAGGAACAAAAATCAAATTGTCTTTATTCAGTGAACACCAAAACCAACAATTACACCACTGAACTCTACAGCTTATGCTACTAGATAGACATCGGACATGTGATCAAGAACGCAGTGAATGCGAGCTCATTGACGTGCTTTTAGCCAGGGATGTCCTGATCTGATCACAATGATTGATTGATTGGATCAGGACATCCCTGCTTTCAGCATACCCTGTTCACACTGACAGGACTGTGGGTAACTGATAGAGCACATGTCCACCGCCTACAGTTAGAAGAGGCTTTGTGCGAAAGGTCAAAGCGGTGCAAATCTCACAAATCTTGCTCCAGGCTTTTCCTTTTACTGATCTTTTCCAATATTTGAAAGATTCAAATTGGCCAGACACAAACAGAAGTTACTAATTTCTCCTTCATGATCACTTTTCAAACATTGGCACTTGCGCGAATCAAGAAGAACGCCATCGATATATCACTACTAAATCCATGTCCCTAACTGCTCAAAGTTTAATTTTTAGAGCAAGTTCAATGGATGGATGTTTTGTAAGCAAAGCCTGAAAAAAGCCCGAACGTGCGTTCACATAGTCACTGAAAGTACGGTAGTGGCTTGAATGTGCGTTACTGCAGACGGTATGAACCTAGCTTTTTATATAAAACATTACACTACTTTTGACAGTAATACACAAATCTCACATTTAACTTGAAAGCATAAAATAAAACATTTCAACACAGAGCTTGCTTTGCTGTTTGTTGATAGTTTCATGAAACCTTCTCAAAGCTATCAGATAATTCATCAGTAGATGGATGTACAGTGCAACTGAATGTGACTCCTACAGGGTGTACACTAAACCTCGTTTGCACTGAGCAGTCCGATACAGTACAGTCCAGTTCAGTTCGATTCGGCATTTTGAGTATTTCCATTGTTAAATCAACCCATTAAACAGTTTTGAACCATTCCTCGAGGGACCTCCACCAATTGTAGGTCCCTAGAAAAATAGAACGGTCGCTGTTGCCACACGTTGATTGGCAGAAAGTGATGACGACATTAGAAATATTCTTCCAAACAACATTAAATTCCTGTTATACACGAGGTACAAAAAATAAAGCAAGAAGAAGGTGAGCTGCTGGATGACCCCCGTTGTTGTTGCTTTCCTATTCGTCTATGCATGTGCTGTTAAAATAAGACGCTCAGTGGAAGTGAGGCTTAAGGGTAAACATTCCAAGTCTGGACAACATAACTTCTCTAAACAGCAATCTAATTCATATTCTAAACCTAATTAGGTCATGGGTTGCTGGAGCCTATCCCAGCCACTAATGAGAGAGAGCGAGGTGCATCGATGCTTCATCAGTCCATAACGCTCCACACAGAGACAGACATTCACATCTATAGGATGACTATGATTTAAAACAATTCAACCAGTGAAGCATGTTTTTGGACTGCGGGAGGAAACCGGAATGCCCAGAGGAAACCCGCACAAGCAAAAGGAGAACATGAAAACCACACAGAAAGATCCCTGCTGGGAATTGAACCACAAACTTCTCCCCCATGCACCCATTGCTTTGTGCATGACGTGCATCACACTATCTGCCTGCAAACATGGATAAGACGCTGCTGCAGATTGCGCAGGCCTGTTTACTGTACATTCCAACAGGATCCTGTCACTTTTTACACCGCTGGGTACACACGCACCTTATTAAATAAACAAAATACAACTCTTTCAAAGTCATATTGCAATACATGTTCAAGTATAAACATGAAGCCGGTATAATGCTTGGCTCAAAAAGTGACAAAGCTAAAGACAGAAGTGTTGCCAAAGCTTCCTGTGATGACAAAACGATCAACGATAAGAAAGGAAGCTCTAAAATCACTCAGCTATGTTGAAATCCATGCCTGAAACTCCTCAGTAATTTAACTTTAGTTAAAATGTCACATGGTAATAAGTTGACATGACAATACAGCAAAATAAATATATATGTTAAACGTCGAATTTCACTATTTGTAGCTTATGTTTGATACGATAAACAAGTTGTTTAAATAGCTGTTTAAAAAAAAAGACAGTTTTTAATCTTTTGATTTTCAGGTACGTGAAGTTTAGCACCTTTACCTCACAGTAGCACGTTAATGGTTCAATTCCAGGCTAGGCCTTCTGGAAGTAAGTATGTTGTTTTAAGATGTCACACACATGCAACAAAGTCATAAATGCAGAAGGACACGCAAAACCTTTTGCAACAACTGCTGCCTCAAGCATTTCTGAACCTAGACATGTGAACTATGCACAGATAATTTCCAACATCTGAAAATGAAGCCTGAAGTGGTCAACCTCAACCACAAGAATGGCTGGTTAGGCCAAAGTAAAGAGAAAGCGCTCCACCCAATGGGTCACCCACCTGTCATTTAATTAAAGAAAGCCTTCATTTTTTTCCAAGAACAACAGCTCACTTTATAATTAAGGGTGCCCTTTAACCCTTGTGCTCTCTTATGGGGTCCAGATGACCCAATCCTGACATTGACGCGTTATCCATCCTGTGACAAATGTGGATGAAGGTGGACAGGATTTCATGTCTAACACGTACACCAATGAAAATCAAAAATCATGGAAGAAAAAAGTTTGGCGTACTGTCTTGTGGGGTCTAGATGACCCCCACTCCCAACGTCAACATAACTAGTATAGAACAAGGGATATGGATATATATATTGTTTACTGATGTTGAAGTGATTTTGAGACGTACTCGGAACTCTACCAAAATGTCTGATTTATGTCTGCAAGTTACAAGAAAAGTTTGCTTTTATTGCAAATACGCTAAAGCGGCTAATATGTAGCTGTAAGTTAGCATAGTCACATTAACATTTATATTAGCTGAATCAGTCTGTTTGTTTACGTGTTGCAAACAAGGCTGGGAGTTACAGGTACTGAGAATACACTACAGTAGCTAACATGTAACATGTTAAAAACAAGTTCTAAAGTTACTTATCTTTTTTATCTTGCTGTATGCGCATTCTAGTTCAATGCGCTAAAACAAAAGTTTGAAAATACACCACTCATTAATAATGCATCTCATAATCCGGTGCCCCCAATAGTGCAAAAATAACTGCGTTTTGTATGTTGAGCCTGAAAATTACCATAGAAACTTGCGTAGCTCTGTATGAACGCCAGAGTTTTGAACATGGAAGCCGGAAATATGTTTACATAGACTTTTTATTTAAGTGTCAGCAAAGGGTGGTGTGAGCTTCACAGGCAGATCTTTGGAAATGTTTGGCTTAAACCAACACTTTGGCCTTCACAGTCCTGGGCTTTAGGCCTTACAGTTTGAACAATCTCCATATGGATGCTTGAGGTTTTTATGTCTTCTTCCTACGTCCAAAAACCATGCCCATTACAAAAATTATAGATTCTAAGTTGTCGCTTTAGGTGGGAAAGTTGTCTGAGAGTGTCCAGGTATGTAAATGTAACTGTAATGAATGGTGACTTGTCCTGTTTTCTTCTAAAGAAAACTGGGATTGGCGCCAACAACCTCCGGGAATTATGAATGGAAATTTCCTCAGAAATGAGTGAGAAACTATTTTTGACCTAATTTATTACTCATAAAAAACCACATTTTTCTTAAAAACCTATCTGTAAATTAAGCTTTAAAAATGCTCCACGTCTTTCATCTTTACACATAGCTCAGCTAAACAGTAAACTTTGGTGTTTTCTTCTTGTTTATTTGTGCCTTTTTTCTATAAATATATTACTTTTTTCTGTACATTTTTGTTTTAATTTCCTAAATTTACAAAAGTTATAGTAATAAATTTTTCACTTTAAAATGTGAATTTACACGGAAAAAAATAATAAATGTAGCTTGTAACTTTTAATGTCATAAATACTTTATTCTGGTAATTTAATAGTTATTGGTTTTTTTCTTGTAAATTTACAACTTTAAATTTGTAATTTTAAAGGAAAAAAACGTTTGTTTGTAAAATGACCCGTAGCTCCAAATTGAATTCAAAATATTTGATTGTCTTTACTGCTTTTGACACATTCAGTCTTCCATACTTTAGAGAAGATGGTGAAACTTCTTGCGGGTCTCTCCTTCCCCGGTCCTGTCTCAAACATCGTTTCTACATGATGTTTCACACCATGCCGCTTATCACGAACCGAACCGAGACTTATGGGTCTCCAGAACGTGCATTAGAGCGCGAGGCGTCTCAGAACCTCACAAGTATAGACTCTCGGCCAGCTCGCTGTCCAACAAACAGTAGCAGTACCGTAAACACATCACGGACGAGGCCGTCTGAAGACCTACCTCAGAGAGAGTCAGAACCTGCGGCCACTCTCACTGCGTGTTCCGTTGCTCCATGTTGTGTAACGGGTCTGGTTCGGTTCATTTCCCAGAACCTCCTCCTGCTCTGCCGTCCTGCTGTGTTGTTCAGGCGTTGCAGCCACGCGGGCTCCTGCGCGCGCGGGACTCTCTCTCTCTCTCTCTCGATTCAGAACATGTGACAACTGTTTTCTCAGAACGAGGGCAGATGTCGCCGCTCGCGGGTTCTTGTCTTGCGGGCGCGCGGCGTGACAGCATTGGTGTAAAACATACCTGAGCAGGTACAGCAGATTAAACGGGTTTAGGACGGATTCCTCTCACGTGAGGATTTCTGTATGAATTGAGCAAAAGTAGTTTGTGTGTTTTAGTGGTTGTGTTTTGGTTTGTGTTCGTTTGTGTGCTTGTGTATGGAGAGAAAATAGTCTCACTCTGATTTGTGCGTGCGTAATTCTTGATCTCGATTGAGCATGCGTAATTCTTGATTTGTGCATAACTTTGGATTTGTGCGTGCGTAATTCTTGATTTGTAACTCATATAATACATTTTGTGCAAAAGTAAGAAAATTGTAAAAAAAAAAAAAAATGCAAAATACAATTTATACATGCACAAATTAAAATCAAAACAGCTTGGAACTAATTAGACACAAATATCTTTAAAAAAAAATACGCACGGATCACCTCTTCAAACACCCAGTTACGCACAAATCTATCGTGAGACTCTTTTCATGTTTCACAAATTTGTCCGTTAGGGATGCGTTCAAGTACTACTAGAATGCTTGTTCACCATAGTTCCCTTGTCAGCCGTTTTAAACTTCAATTGTGAAAAAGTGTGGCAGAAACGTGCAGTCTCTAATGTGAATGTTCTCAAAATGTTAATGAGGAAGTCCTATTTATACATCCTTCACTTTAAGATGGGACGAGACCGCAGTGAACTCTGAGTTTCCTGAAGGAAACCTACTCCAGACCAGGTTACGTTCACAGACTCAGTTGCCATAGTGATTGATTCTGAGTTCAGCTTAGCTTGCTTCTCGAATCGGATTTGGTTTCACTCACTTTCACTGGTTTAAATGAACTCTTTCAGTTTTCCTTAACTCAGAGTTCACAAACTCAGAGTTTCAACAAAACCCACAACTTGAAACAGCCCCAGGATGTTTTCATAAGCCTGACGTGTTTGTGTGTGTGTGTGTGTGTGTGTGTGGGGGGGGGGGGGGGTGGGGTGATATGATCACTACATGGAGGAGTGTCTGAGATATAGTTTATAATTTATGGATGACACTGATAATGTTCAGAGATTAGGTTTATTTATTTCAAACAAAAGCATCAGTAATAGGGGTGTAACGACTAATTGACTTAATCGATTTCTGTTCCTATGATCCAACAGATTGTTAATTGAATCTAAATGAATCGACCCAAATCATTTTAACCCTTCCGCTCTCCTTGGGGTCCAGATGGCTCCAACCACATATTGTTATGCGATTTCTTCCATGACAAATGTGGACGAAGTGGGACAGGTTTTTACGTATGTCATGGACATTAGTGAAACTCGAAAATCAGTGAAAAAAAAAAGTTCAGCGCACTGTCCTGTGGTGTCCAGATGACCCCACTTTTAATGTAAACAAGCTAAGGAGAGCGGAAGGGTTAAAGTCAATTCAAAATTTTAAAAAATCAGTAATCGATCTTGGGAAAGACTATCTGGATTGAGGTATGGTAGATTTAATTGACTATAATGTAGAACATTACCAAGTGCCATCACAGCAGATAACACTTGTGTGATGCAGTAAAAGCTGTTCAACCATCATTCCAGTCCAATGTGTGGAAACCTTTTGAATTTATCAAAGTCATGTGACCCTTTGGATTATTGGGCTTTACTTTATCAAACTAAAATGTGAATAGATTTGAAATGTATTCTTGTTTCCTTTTTTTATTTGTTCACATATTTGATTTACACTTGATTATCTTGAAGAGATACGATGAATCTGTAAAACTTCACCTGTACTGTTCAGTACCAGGTATTTATCTCTGAGTCACACTGGTGGAAGTTTTGGCTGAAGACATCCTGAAACTTGAGTTTGTTTGGGTTCTTTTCCGCATCGTTCAGGGAGGTGTTGGTTGGAGCGAGGAGGATGCAGAGGATTGGTACTGATGGAGGCAGACGTGTCGCCGTGGTGACCCCTAAAGGCAGCACCATTAAGGCAAAGAGGAAGGAGTGTTTGTGTCATTATTAACCGAACAGTAAGCAAATGAAGCCACATCACAGATTTCAAGAAGCTCCAGCAGCGCAATTGAAAAACGTGTTATTTCGTGTCTTCCAGGTCCCTGTATGCTGTGTGTGCTTCATGTCAGTAGAGTGAGTATATTTTCTGCAGCTCCTTCAACCCCTCAGCCATTGTTTTCTTGTCTTTCTTACCATATAAATGGTCTATGTTTTCTGCTGTCAATAAAAATTAGACTTTTTATTTCTGACCTGAGTTAGTGTCTTTTTGTCCGGTGGAACATTGTCCTCTTAATAAGAAAAGAAGCAGAATATTTCTTCTCTTTAACAAGTGATGGAACTGGCTGCGTGATAGAAAAGCTTTTTGAAATGATGTAAAAGGTTGTGGAAAGTGAAAATCAGTTCCGTCAGCGTGGTTGCATTGTGGCTTTTATAGCTCTAAAGAGCCTTATTTGATGCATTTCAAAACTACTTCAGATAGAAAGACAGATACTGATGCTCTAAATTATGTTTAAGACATATATATATATATATATATATATATATATATATTATATATATATATATATGTATATTGTCCTTTGTGGACTGGACAAATGGACAAATTCATTCTAGAAATCAGGATCAGATACAGGGGTAACTGATTTTAAACATATCAAGCAACAAAGCAAAAAAAAATAATAATAATAATGTCAGAAATTCTGGAGAAATTTTCTTTAAATTTCTGTTTTCTATTTATAGTTAGTTAAATAAAATACTCCAAATGTATTTTAAATTGACTTAAAATAATCTTAGAATAATTTTAATCTGATCTTGCGTGTTTTCAATAAAAAACACAAAAACTTTTACAGTATACACATTTGTATAAGTATATCCATTTGTATTCAATTCAATTTTGATTTTTTTTTTTCATTTCCACAAAATATGTTGCGCAATATACATGGGAAATGAAAGTGAACCGAAGGAACAAAAGTTATTTTTATGCCCCCTTTACATTTTTAGGGTAAGACAAACAAACTCTAGAGTAATTTACAGCTGGATGTCTGTATATTTTATAACTTAAAAAAAGAATAAATAAAGTCAATCAAAATTGTAATATTATTAATATTAAACATCCATTGTACGTATTAATGAAAAAGTAAAAATGCCTTATTGATATATGTCAAAACTAAATTAATAAATAATTTAATTAATTAGTTTTTAATCATTCTATCAGTATCCCCATTAAAGTAACGGTAATTTCCTCTATCATACAGACCGCTACATCTTCACGTGACCGGATAGTAGTTCATCGCCGCCATGTATGGTGGAACATGTAGTTTTTGTAGTTTTATGGCTATAAATCGTGTATATGTATGTCTCACACCAGAACTACAACTACCAGCGTCCCGCGCGCGCCGGAGCGTGACGTTGCCGTGTGCGCACCATGGTATCGTTGGGCTCTGTTTGACAGGCGGCTAGCATCAACAGAACCTCCCTGGACGGACTGGTGAGCGCTCGGGGGTCCACTTCCGCCTCGCGGGCCGCCTGTAATCATGGGGTCCCGGATAAGGTAAGCCCGGCAGTGACCCGCTGAGATTCAGGACAGCCGGACAGCCGTCGCGTTCTATTTGTTCCGGTGGGTCATGGGGCAGAGCCAGGAAAGGAGAGGCCCGGACTTGTTGCGATTTTAAATATAACTGGTTCTGTATTTAGGGGACCAAACAATCTCAAACCCGAACCTACTGTGACTTCCGGAGCTGACATTCATTCAAAAATGGTTGAAGAGCCTTTGAGCGGGACCGGCACAGTCTGAATGTTTACATGAGCCTGTTTACATGTACACAACAAACCGACCTGTGTCTGATTCGCTGTAGCATCTGATTTTGCCGGTGACATGCAGACCGAATAATTCTATTCCATTATCAGATTAACGGGAGTTATCCGTTAATTGGATGTCGGATTAAGACATGTTAATTTCTTCCCGAAAAGCCGATCCTTCCCACCATGTATCCACCTATTCGATTAATTTAACATTTTTCCATCTGCGCATGTGTGAACGAAACGCGGGGACGGAAGTCGCGCAAAACCCCCTAGAGTAGCATCGCGTTTCCAAGGCAACCACAGTAGCAGTCAACCAGCAGGAGTTGTCGCAGAGTAGCTCCCGAACCTACAAACCTAGGATACAATGTTGTGTTTTTAACATGTTCTTTTTTTACTTTTTTGTGATGGAGGACATATATAAACAACATCAAAGTTAAAGCATTATATAGAAATTGAGGTGAATCAGGAACAGACAATAAATTGTTTGAGAAAAGTAAAACTACATTCGTCAGACGGCAAGCTCCCTGCTCTGCTCCATTCTGATACATCCACTTGCAGACAAATACATCCATGAACGTCTTTGTTTTCCTCGTCTGAGCTGGAATCGGGATCAAAACTGGACAGCTGGAAAGCTCTAATATTATTGGTCATCTTTCTTGCACCAGTAATGTTAGGCTGAGGGTCTTTAAACCAGTGGGAGAGCATGTAAACAAAGGGATGATGGGAAATTAGCACAGGGTTACTCGGCGTCTACAGTAGGGCTGCCACGATTAATCGTTACTTTATATTATTTGGATTCGGAGTGTAGTAAAGTTGAAAGTTATAATGACATTATTCTAGCTTTTTGACTATTTTGACATTTTTTAAGGTTTGTAGGCTAATTTTGAGTTTAGCTAATATGTCAGCTGCATGCTATCTATTTTGGCTATTTTTTAAATTTCAAGTGGAGGGGTGTGGCCTTCCAACAAGCTCACTCCTGATTGGTGAGAGTGATGCCACAGAAATGTTGACTCAGATCGACTCGACCAATCACTGTGTCTTGAAGCTGTCTGGTTCCAACAAGGTGATGTCCATATCACAAAAATAAATGTTTTATTTTTTTAAATGTTGAAAGTAATGGAAAGTTTGAAAATGACGCCATCATGTACGCAATTCTCCCAAAACCAGGATATATTATTCATATTCTAGAACTCATTTTATTTTTACCATAACTTTCTAATAGTTTAATTCCTATAGTTAGTTAGCGTATATTTAATTACTTCATTTTGTGTTCATGTGAACGAGAAACTTTAATTAAATCAAATTTGGTTATTTGGTTTATTCAAACCAGTTTTCTCTGCTGCTGATTATGAACAGTTTTACAAGTTGATTGGTTATTGAAACCTAAACCAGTTCAATGTCCTCATGCTTCTGTTTTTCCTGGTTTGTCTCTGTAGAAAAGTGTTCAGACGGTTTAATAAAAATAAAACAGTTTGACCTTAGAAACCTTGTAAATTGAAGCAAGAAGAAGACGTCACCAGCTGGTTCAAAGTATGGGTTCTTGTTTTGGGTGCTTATGATGTTGATGCAAGGAATTTAAAAATTGACTCTGGGAAAAGATAAAAATGTGATCATGCTTTCAAATAATTAAAGACAATCAAGGCAGAGCTCACATGTTTCTTTACTTTACTTCAATTAAGTTAATGAATAATAGAGGAAAAAAGCCATAAAGAGCGATCTGTCAGTTATGCCTTTTGTGGTGACAGTGATTCATTTTATCGTTTAGATTTTGTAACTGATTCTCAGACATCCTCTCAGTTACAGCTTTCCTTCATGGGAGCATCTTCAGTAGGTTAATTATTTTCTGTGAATGTCTCTGTTCCAGGGAGAATCCGGAGTTTACTTTTGAGGTGTACATGGAAATAACCGTCCAAGGCAAACACAGCTCTGGTGAGTTCATGCAAGATGGAACAATCACAGCAACTAATGGGGAAAAAGAGACTTTTCTTTTGTTTCTGGTTTTCTTTTTAGAAAAATTGTTTTTAAATCAAATGTATCCATCTAAAAAAATATGTGATTAATTTTGTCTTTGCCCAGCCCCACTCTTAATTGTCAAATTGAATTCAATCACAGCTTTTTCAATTCTTTCTTTTATATATAAATATATTTTTCTCCTTATTTTCCTTCTCAGATTTGATTTCAAAATGTACCGAGTCAGAGGAGATGTTAGCCACACCTCTTTTCCAATAATTAATGAAGCAAATTCCAAAGGAGGACATGATTTGTGTTCTGTCTGGATTCTGTTAGGAAGTGAGAGCTCTATAGTGAGTCAGAGTTAAGATGTGTCCATTCTAACAGTCCAATTTATGATAACATTTGTTATCATAACGCACCATTAAAGTTTTTGGTGTTTTTAACGTTCTTGAGTCATTTTCCTCAAGATTTATAAAGAAAATTAGGATAAAAATGCATTTATGAGTATTTCTTTACTTAAGTCATTGTGAATCAGGAGCAGACGAAGAAATTACATTTGAAAAAGTTTGTAGATGCTACAATGGACAGACCCAAGCTCCCTGCTCCGCTCTATTCTGATGCATCCACTTGCAGACAAATGGATCCATGAACGTCTTTGTTTTTTCTCATCTGAGCTGGAATCTGGACCTAAACTCCAATATTGTTCACCGGTTTTGCTGGCCGGGAAAAAGTATAAACAAAGGGATGTTGGGAAGCAAGGGCGGGGTTGTTCTGCGCCAGTGGCCCCGCCCACAATGCAAATGTGACTTTCTAATGAACTGTTGCTGCTCTGCAGAAACTTTGGAGCCGCATGCAGCTCTTTTATTCCTCCATTGTGGTTCTTTGGCTTTGAAGAAAACTTCAGACTTAACTGATTAACTATTTATGTTTAGATTTTTGATATATCAGATAGGCCTAACTGATTAAAATGATTGTGAAAGGTTTAATTTACTGTTAGAGTGGTTTATAATCAGACACATTATCTTATTTGATTTACATTTATAGATTTCAAAATAATTTGGATTTTACACTAATATTATCATGTTTTTATTCACTAATAAAAGAAGAAAAGAAATGAAGGAACACAAAAGTCATAATAATAGAATCATGTTTCTTGCATTGTTAATTAAAGTAAATCTGCTGCAGCTGGAGGACCTGATTAAACACAGGATGTGTTTTATTTTGAAAGGAACTTGAATGTGATATTGTCAAAAGTGAAAGAAGTTAAATTTGTTTTATGTAGAAAAACTCAATTGTAGAAAAGATTCCAAAGCTATGTTTTATAAATGAATTGGTTAATGGCCACAAAAACATAAATATAAAGTGCATTTTTCTAACTTTGAGGTGAAACTTTGCAGCTCTCACTGAGTTTCAGTCTATACCGGCGGCTATAAGACTCTGGATCAAATGGCTCTTTCAATGTTAAAGGTCGCAGACCCCTGTTCTAGAAAATGACACAGATTTTTGGCCATTTAGTTTAATTATAACCTTTTGATTTTTTTTTAGAACGTCAAGGATCATAACAGATCCACGATAAACAAGCTCATTTCATATAATTTTGTAATAAAACATTAAAGTTGTTTTCTAGTCAGGCAACACTGTCAGTTGACGCTGGAGGGAAGGTGAGAATCATCTGAACTGGAGATGTTTTTCACAGATACATTTAGCCTCGGCTTTTATGGACATGAAAGTTTGTCCTCTCTTCCATCTTCTGTTTTGTGTGAATAATTTCCTCTATTCCAAAGAACGCTTATGAGTTCTACTAACGTCTTCCCTTTCCGTCATTTCCTATGCACTCTCCAACCACTGTCTCTGTCTCTCCTCTCTTTCATCCTTCACCACTGTTAAAGCACACATGCAGCATTATTTCCAGATCCGGCCCCCCGGGCCTTGACTTTGACACGTCTCTTAAATTTAACGGTGTGAAGAACTTCTGGTTTACCACTGATTGTATAAGAAAACTGGACTGAGCAAGTATGAAAATAAAAAATTATTTAGTTGTAGCTCCAACAAAATTAAGTCAATAGAGTTGCCATTTTTCACAATACAGATGCCACCATGTTGGAGCCAGACTTTGTCAGAAAACGGTGATTGGTCGGAGTTGATCTGAGTCGACGTTTCTATGGCAACCACTCTCACCAATCAGGAGTGCGCTTGTGGAAAGGCCACACCCCTACTACTTGAAAGCAGGCTTGGCAGAATCTGTCAATCGTTTGACCAAAATACTTTCATTGAGCAATTAAACTGGTCAGTTTATAAATTGATTAAATTGTGATGAGGAGAAAAATACCATAAAAAATGTATTAGATCAAGAATGGTTATTTTGACCAATAGAATGACTGACCGGTTTATTTCTCAAAGAGTACTTACGGTTTAGAACATCAAGGAGGAGGAGTCACTCCGTCTACTTTTCTTATACAGTCAATGTTTTTTACTGGGGGAAAAAAGTGTTAATGGACGAGTCAATCAACCTTTGAAAGACCTTTTGACCAAAACACGTCATTGTTCACAGTATGTGTTGTTTTTGTGCGTCTTCAAACAGGACCAGAGGTACTGAAGCAGTTCCCAGAGGACTACACAGACCAGGTTCTTTTTTCCCTACTTCTCATCCCTCCTGAATGCTTTAGTGTTCTCCTGAGCTCCTGTCTTGATGAATGATCCTTTTGCTGCTCTGATTTTGAAGGAAACAGATTTCTGTGAGATGTGTGACATGACTGAGATGGGGATGATTAAGCAGTAATAAAAAACAAATCTGATTTATTTATTTGCAACTCAGAAATCTGATAATTAGTGATAAATGATTTAATAGTTAACTCAGTGTCCCTAACCACTAAGCCACCACTTCCCTGCATGGATCAATGAATCTTCTAACCAGTAAAAATATTCTTTATAGAGTTTATGGTTTGGATTGTAAGGAGAGTCCGAGCTGAGCTTCAGAAAAGAGGAAATCTGACAGAAAAAAAAAATGTTGAGCAAGCGATCTACTAAAAACAACCATAAACTGAAGAGGGCTGCTATCAGCTGTTCATGAGAACGGACGCTTTACAAGTGTTTTACTAATAATCCAGAGCAGAGGTGTCAAACTCAATGGCACAAGGGGCCAAAATCCAAAACACACCTTAGGTCGCAGGCTGAACAGGATAGACATATGTTGAACAAATTTTAAAACTTTAAAACCGTAAGTTTTGAACATAATTATGAACTTAATATGTAGCATTACCTGCGATTCGGGCTAGGTTAAAAAAATGGATTAATCGATTTGAATTGATTTAAGCTTAATAAATCAATAATCGTTTCACAAAAGACATAAATAGATTTAGCACATAAAGCTAAAGTCTGATAGCTCGATGCTAACACTCAATAGAATTCCCCAAAGGACGGCTAATGCTAACGCTCGATTGACCAAAAGCATACATTCCTGACTAAATGAACATCTTTATTTACTTACAGGCATTCATTTTCCAAACTTTTTTAAGGAAATAATTTTAAAGTAACTATTTGTGGTCTAAAAATTAGTTTTTTTTCCCGTCTTACTGTCGCCCTTTTCTTGAATAAAGTGTACTTTTGTATCGCGATCGCCACCTAGTGGCCAAACTGAAACATCCTCCAGGAGAAGAAGAACAATGTTTACAATGATAATGATCTGAACATTTTTGTTAGAACTTTTCCTTTAGAGAATCCATGTAACACTGTATGATATTAACAATCTCAGTATTTCACTGATCCATTTTACTGTATGAGAACTGTATCAGATTAAAATAAAATATATTTAAATTAAAGAATAGATTTTTAATGTATTTCTAAACAAATGTGTATAAATTTGTAAACCTAAAACTGAAGTGAATTGAAAGAATTGGGAAAAAATCGGAATCGAATCGTTTCTGGAAATTATAACCGATACTCAGCCCTACCTGCGATAATGCTAATATGAATGCTATAAAGCTGAATTTGGTTGCTGAAGATGACAGCTGAAATCACTGAAGCTAATAGGTGAAAAGGCTGAAGCTGATAGCCAAGTAAAATATTAGCTAAATGCCAAATTAGCCAAATAAATGAAACTGGGGAAAAAAAAGAAAAGCCTAGGTTTGTCAAAACAGCTAGTACGAAACTGAAATATTAGCTAAACTCAAAAATAGCTAAAAAAAAATCTTGGTAAAACTTAAAACTTTAAAACGTTACCTCTTAACAGAATTATGAATAATAAAAAGGCAGAAATATTATTCCAGAATAAATCAACCTAAAAACCTTAAATAACTTTCAATATTTTACTCTCCATTAAATTATATTTTGTCACAATTTTACAAGTTACAAATAAGGCAAGATAACATTTTTATTGATAACAATAAAAAAAAGGATCTTGAGGGCCGGATATAATTACCTGTTGGGCCGGATCCGGCCCCCGGGCCTTGACTTTGACACGTGATCCAGAGGATTACAGAACATAAATGGTAGTATCTTCTGAGACGCTTAAACACAAAATATGTAACAACTTTTCAACCATTAACACGATAACTACTATGTTACCGGTTGAAAAGTTACAGTAAACCAAAGAACATAAATGATTTTGGAGGTTCGGTGTTGAAGGGTAAAAAAAAATGATCTTCATCTTACAGGAGACTCTACAAACGGTGCCCAAATTCTGCTTCCCGTTCAGCATGGAAAGGTACTGGCACACAAACACTCTTTGTTTTCCTTTGCTTTCATTCATCATTACATGTCAGTTTCTAAATTTACGTTCCAAACATAGAGATTGCAGGTAGATTCAGATTGTGTTTGCTAATAAGTTCAAATGTCTCTTTGAACCTTTCTGTCTTCCTCCTTTTTGCTCTCCGACTTTTCAGTCCCACAGTCAGCCAAGTCGGCCAGAACTTCACGTTTGTGTTGACCGATATTGAGAGCAAGCAGAGGTTTGGCTTCTGTCGTCTGTCCTCAGGTGCGCACACCTGTTACTGCATTCTAAGGTGAGGTTCTGTTTGACTTTCTGTCCTCAAACACGATTATAGCTTGGTTCTCGATGTTCACAGTCATCAAGCCAATTCCCTTTATTTATTAATCAGTGTTGTTGTAGAGTAGGCAGTTTTGTGATTTCAATAATGTCACATCAATTGTTTGCATAATGAAAACCAGTTCTTTATAATGTATTTGTCTCGTTTTCATTCATTTGCATGATTGTTGTTTGTATTTTTTTCTCTGCACTCAAACATTTGGAGTGCAGTAAGCTGTTGTTTTGTTTCTCGTCAGTTACCTGCCTTGGTTTGAAGTCTTCTACAAACTGCTCAACATCCTTGCAGATTACTCTGTCAAAGGCCAGGTCAGTCTGAGTCGTATCTTTGTTTCATTCAGACGTGCCTGGTCCATGTTGCCTCGTTTCCACTGAGCTGTGCGGACCAGACCAGTCCCCTCTTGGCCGGTTTAGAATGGACAGAAGATTTCAAGTCAGGGTGTAGACCAGGGGTGTCAAACTCAATCACACAGGGGGCCAAAATCCAAAACACACCTTAAGTCGTGGGCCGAACAGGAACGCCATTTATTGAAAACACTAAAAGTAAATTTACAAAACCATAACTTTTTAACTTACTATGAACTACATATATAGTATTACCTATGATAATGCTAGTATGAATGCTGTAAGGTGAATTTAGCCGTTGAAGATGCTAGTGCTGATAGCTGAAGATGTTGAAATTGATATCTGAAAACGCTGAAGCTGATAACTGAAAATGCTGAAGCTAAAAGTCAAAATATTAGCTAAATGCCAAATTAGCCAAAAAAAAAAAAAAGAAAAACTTAGGTTAGCCAAAACAGCTAGCATGTAGCTAAAAAAAAGCTAGACTTCAAAATAGCCTTAAAAGATAAAAAAAAAGGCCCAAATTAGCCAAAACAGATAACATGTAGCTGAAATATTGGTTAATCTCCCAAACGGATTAAAAAAATCTTAGTGAATGTAAAAATAGTCCAGACAGCTTGCAGAATGCCCTCTTTTAAAGCTTTAAAACTGTAAGTTTTAAGCATACTGGACTATAAGCCGCTACTTTTTCCTTAAGTCTTGATCCATGCGGCTTATACAAAGGTGCGGCTTTAGTGTGGATTTTTTTTCCACCACTAGGGGAGCTTTAATCTGAATTAGAATAAAAAAAAAAAAAAATAGACAAAAAAAAAATCAATGCTAATAAGAATATCCTAGCCTACTTTTTCTTTAGCAGATAAAACACGCACAATAAATTACTGACTGGTAATTATTTTCAAATCCTCACCCCTTCATCATGGAAACCACACGAAGACGTTCGTATGATGCAAGTCTTAATACGTACAGATACGTACGTTTATGTCGATTTTTTTTTTGGAAGTGTTTGCTTAATGTGGGTTTCCATACCTGGTGTGAACATAACATAAGTTTGTTTTTTTGTTATTTTGTTGAACTTTTGTTAGTGGATGAAGGGGGTTTGTGAAGATTTTGACTTTTTAACGACGAAGATGTTGCCGGTGACGGCAAATAACACATTCATGGAACTGGTGTAACTTTTTGATTGTTTATGCACTTCAGAAACCCTTGGAATTATAGTCAAAGACTTGTGATAACTCAAAGATCTAAAGCTCTATGGACTTTTCTATATTAACATCTTCAGACCTTTGTTAACGTTTCAGGAAAGCCAGTGGCAGGAGCTTCTGGTTTTACTGCACACACTTCCCGTCCCTGAACCCGGAGATCCCATCCATCTCGGAATGGTGCGTCCCAATACCAACACTAAGTCTGGACACAAAGACGACTTTTGTCTTCAGAGTACATTGAAAGCAGACTGGATCCTTTAATTTTAACTTCCATGTTAACCTCTGACTTTCTCGTACTTCCAGCATTCTTTCTTCACCGTGCCTGACAACAGAGAGCTCCCCAGCATCCCTGAGAACGTGAGTGTTCTGACCGTCATGGAGAGAGAAGCTAATGGTTTCACAGCCACTGAGAAAAACCTCAAGATTGATTCACTAAAACAAGCAACAAACAAAAGATGAGCTTTTGTCAAATCTATAGAGAGGATGTCTTTCTCCAAGAAAAACTGATATACTTTTAGAAAGTACTCCCATACAGATGTTATGATTTTGTAATAAATGCAACAAATGTTCAATTTTTACTGACTGATGACTTTTTTTATTACTTTCATTGCTGGATTTATACTTTTGAGTGTAAGGAGTTCATTCAAATTGCCTGTATTTTTATAAACTAACTATCTCGTTTTTGTTTTTAATCTGCAGAGAAACCTAACAGAGTATTTCGTAGCTGTAGATGTCAACAACATGCTTCACCTGTATGCTAGTATGCTGTATGAACGCCGAATCCTCATCTGCTGTAGCAAACTAAGCACTGTGAGTACATTAAGTTTTCATTTCCTTATAAATTCATTAACTAACATTTAAAATATCTGCTTAGCATTTTTGAAAAGTCCCATTGTTAAAAGTTCAAATACTTTTTTCCATCGAAAGATGACTTTAACTTGTTATTCTATTGTTAAGAATGATACAAAAGATCAACAAACTCCCTTTTATTTATACGATATAAAAAAAATCTGTCCACATTTGTCATGAGAGGGATATAAGGGTGGGGTCATCTGGACCCCATAAGAGAGCACGATGGTTAACAGGATTTTTAACCATCAATTTTTAGGATCGTGCTCGAGTATCTCAACCAGATTTAAATCAAAACCTCTTCATTTTATTATTCCAAAGGTCTTCTGAGTTGGATTTGCTGCTGTGTTTCAAATCTCTGTCCTGCTGCTGAACCCAAGTGTGCATCTAGTTAACCTTATGGGGTCCAGATGACCCCACCCTTCTATTAATGTGATTCCTGCCATGACAGAGGTGGACAGGATTTTATGTCTGCTACAGACACCAGTGAAGATCAAAAGTCATATAAATGAATCAGTTTCCTTTTGCAGAAATATATTTGTGAATATCACCATTTGAGACTGAAAAAGCAGTAAGATGACCTCTGTGTTCTGTACTTACCCAAAGTTAACAGCTTGCATCCACGGCTCTGCAGCCATGCTGCAGCCAATGCACTGGCAGCATGTTTACATTCCTGTTCTTCCTCAACACCTACTGGACTACTGCTGGTGAGTGTGCTGGAACCGTAGTGACTCCATAGACTTCTGTAACCGTAGCAACCCCATAGACTGCTGTAACCAGGAGTAATAGCTCAGCTTTTTTTAAGATTGTGATTTTTTTTTTTTTTTCTAGTGCTCCGATGCCGTACCTCATTGGAGTACACTCCAGCCTCATGGAGGTAAGTCAGTGCAACTTCACACCAATTATTAGCGACCTCATTCAAATGTACTATTCTGCGTGGCAGCACGTATTTTAAGGTCTTACTCACAACTTCCCATATGAGAGGCTATTTGGGGGTTAAAATTGGGTTGCTGTACATTCTATGCAAGGAGCCCGTTAGTGCTGTTGAAGCGATAAGTGCACACTCTTTGCATGTAGTGCTGCCACAAACGATTATTTTAATAGTCGAATAATCACCAAATATTTTCTCCCATTAGTCGACTAATCGGGTCATGGGCAAAGTGGATGTAAAACACACATCATTAGCTTTAAACTAACTACAAACTACATATATAGCATTACCTGTGATACCGCTACGGTGAATGCTGGTAGCTGAATTCGACCGCTAAGATGCTAGTGTTGATAGCTGAGGATGCTGAAATTGATTGCTAAAAATGCTGAATCTGATATCTGAAATCACTGAAGCTTGTAGCTGAAAGCCCTAAAGCTAGTAGCTAGCTATAATATTAGTTAAATGCAAAATTAGTCTAAAAACTGGGAAATAAAAAAACTTCAGTTAGCTAAAACAGCTAGCGTGTAGCTAAAAAACTAGCTAAACTTTAAAATATCCCTCCCAAAAAAAACTTATAAAAACCCTAAATAAAAAAAAACAAAACAAAACAGCCTAAAAAAAAAAGCCTAAATGAGCTAAAGCAGCTAGCATGGAGCTGAAATATTATCTAAACTCCAAAATAGTCTAAAAATCTTAATAAATGCCAAAGAAAAATCCAAAGAGCTAGCTGAACGCCTTTACAACTTTGAACTTTATTACAGTCTAACTCCATATAATATAAAGTAATGACTAATCGACTATTAAATTAATCGTCCACTATTTTAATAGTCGATTAGTCGACTAATTGTGGCAGCTATATTTGCATGCAGCCATAGTTTGTGTGGGCGTCCTACAGGCTCTTACATATCACCGCACACTCCCTGCTGCTAGCATTTGTGACTAATGAGCTTTTACTCACACCTTACTAATGACTAGAGTGTGGGATGAGAACAACGTACAGCAGCATCACATTATAAATGCATGTGTGGCATTATGGGTTGTATGCCAAGTGAGCCACTAGAAAACTAAAACAACAAATCAGCGCAAGACTCTCCGACCAGGAAACAGGTATTTTAGATAAAATAGACAAATCATTATGAATACAGAAATAGTTCTTAAAAGGGCAATAGTAAAACAGTTGTATTTAAAAGAGCAGCGTTGTCCTAACCGCCTCTCTGCTGTGTGTTTGCCTTTGTTCTTGTAGAAAGTTCGAGGGATGGCTCTGGATGACGTGGTGGTCTTAAACGTGGACACAAATACACTAGAAAGCCCGTATGATGACCTCCAAAGCCTGCCCAATGATGTGGTGAGGAACAGCTGCAGTTTCACACGGAGGATCGCAGCACTGAACTGTCAAACGATCCCTAGAAATGACCGCCAGGTCTCGCCCTGCAGGTTTCCTCTTTGAAAAGTCGTCTCAAGAAGGTTTCTACAACAACAGGCGACGGCGTGGCGCGCGCTTTTCTGCGAAGCCAGGCGGCTCTGTTTGGGAGCTACAGGAACGCTCTGCAGATTGAGCCGGTGCGTCAGTTCATTCGATCGTCTATAGAGGTGGACAGAAGCAGAAAAAGGGGGAATTCCATTCCATGATTAAAACTCACTAAAAACAGAAAATAAAACCAATCTGGTCGTGCTTTTTTTTGTGACTGTACATGGAGGACTGGATTGAATGACCTCTCCCCCCTGATGTTCCAAACAGGAAGTACATGCTGATTTCAAGAAGCCAAAATCCCAAAGATAAACAGCTATTATTTGTCAAAATGAACCATTCTTGCTCTGATGCATTTTTTCTTTATGAGTACTTTTCTTTATAATGAGGTATTCAAGTTATAAACTGACCAATCAGAAGCCTAAATAAAAGCATGACGTCTTACGTCCAATGTTTGAAAGATTTCGGACCAATAATTGTTTATCAATGACCTCTAGCTTCAACATGCTGGCAACAGTTTTGCAAAAAAAAAAGGCGACTGATTTGACATCCTTTTGTTGGAGCCAGAAGTCGGTTATCTTCTATGAGTGACATCACACTCAGTCCAGTTCTCAATGGATTAGACATAATAAAACTCGATATGTCCTTAAAACAGACATGTTATAGGTAAGTCATTCAATATATGTGATGACCAATCTGTGGCATGTTGTGTCGTAAACATTCTTCCATTAAAGAAATCAAGATTTAAACTAAGATTTTTGGGCAAAATGAAAAAAATTAGGAGAACAATCCACTAATTAAAAAAAAAAATTGAGTGACAAAAAGTTTATTTATTTTCATTTTGTAACTATGATTATAGTTTTTTGATAATAATAATAATAATAATATTCTCCCTCGTGTTAGGGGGAACCAATAACATTTAATGAAGAAACCTTCATCAACCATCGCTCCAGCGCCATGAGACAGTTCCTTCTGAACGCCATTCAGCTGCAGCTCTTTAAACAGGTAACCCCGCCCCCAACACACATACACACGTCTATAAGAATAAGCAGAATAAATATGACATTTCTGTTAAATCTGCTCTCGAATCCAGTTCATTGATGGCCGCTTGGACATGCTAAACTCTGGAGAGGGATTCAATGATATCTTTGAGGAGGAGATCAGTATGGGTGAATATGCAGGTGAGGCCAGAAGGAAAAGAGTATTTTGTCCTTCTGCACGCTAAACCAACAACAAATAGAAAAAGAAAAACACTTGGTTGTCTTACTAGTGCTGTAATTGTTTAAGTGAGTTCACATTTAAAACTACAATCTGCAGAACAAGAGAAAAAATGTTTTGAAAAAGTAGAAATACTGTAAGTCTAAAACTTTTCTATAGATTCAAGCTGAACAAGTTACAACATTCAAGTTAAAATCCAGTAAATGTGCTATTGTGGAATAGAGGATTTAATAACTATGTATAGGTATAACAAAAGCTGATATTTGTATTGTATTGACCTAATGACAGAGCTTTGTTAAGTATTGTTACCTCTGCTCTTCCCTGTCTTTGTCCCACAGCCAGTGACAAGACCTACCATCAGTGGCTCTTCACTGTGAGGGTGAGATCTTCTGAAACACAGTTTTTGTTGTCATAAATCATATAAATTATGATTAAGAATAAATATTAGGAAAAAATAACAAGTGAACCTCTGTATTTTTTGATTAATTTAGTGTTTCATTTCTCTAATAATATGGTAATTTCTTCATTTGGATGTTTTTATGGACTTTATGAAGCTCCAGGTCAAAGTCATTGTTGTTTTCGAGAACTAATACAAAGAAGCCAAGCAAGAAAATGATCATAACCAAAAAAAACAATCCAACCAATTTTATTTTAGTCCCGTTGAGGCTAAACTGGAATTAGTCTTTTAAGAATCTGATCTTCTCAGACAGTTTTTAGCACTGTTATTCTGCAGCTCTGAAGAACAGAAAGAAACTTTACTCAGTTAGGTTGTAGTTTTTCTGTGAGACGACAGAACAGAACAATCCCCAACACTCTCAGCAGCAAAACTAAAGACCAGGGTCGCCCAATCCTACAAGTAAAAGCTTTTATCATAGCATTTTATATCTCTTTTGATGTATTTGTTTATAAAGATATGCACACGTGTGTAGTTTCTACCCTGTTCAGTCTGACTTTAAACATGTGAGTTTTAAACAAACAGATCAGTCTGAAGAAGGGAGCCGTTTTCCACACATTTAGTTACATTTTTGCATATTTATTTAAATAGGAGACTATGGTAGCCTCTAGTGCAGGGGTCACCAACACGGCGCCCGCGGGCGCCAGGTCGCCCTCGAGCACCTCATGAGTCGCCCGCGGGTCTCTTCTAAAAATAGCACAACTCGTGAGCTGCTCAAAATTTTAATTTTATTGTGATGTATTTTTTTGAACTCACACTTGCCTTCACAAAGAATTAAAACATCTTAACATATATGTTTATTATTGCTGAAGCCAAAAACGGCCTATCCCACTTTTAATTTAATCGTTTTCTCGTTAAAACGAGATAATCAATAACGCCGCGTCCCCTTCTCGTTTTCCCGCATGGAGACACTGAGATTTTACCTGTGTTGAGATTCTTGATTTTGTGGTTAACGACATAAACAATAGAAGAAGACACTCCACTAAAGTTGTTTTTGGTCAGTTCTTTTACTTATTAGTGGAGCTGCGCTCTTCAAATGCCCGAGTGAACCAGCCCCCTCCGCTTATTTCCTCCAAACCCCGGCTGCTTTCACATTAACGCTGACATTTCGCGAATTGGGTTTTTGATTATTAATTTTCTTTAATGGAAACACAGTTTATTAAAAAAATTAAGAAAAATGTTCCAGCTGCTTACTTGTTATGGACATTCTTTTAAATACCACTGAACAGACTTCTGACACCTGCACCTGGGACTGAGCGAGTCACCACACTCCTGTGACATCACCCAAATGCTCCCTTTGTTAGTGAATCAAATAAAAAAAAGCACACACGTCGCCGTGTTTTAATGACTTATCGCTTGAATTGGTTTGTGTTTTGTCGCATTTTTATGAAACCGTGTCGTTGCGACACCGTGTTTTTTCGAAATTCATAGAATTTGGTTAAAGTTTCACGCTTAACGGCGACAGAACCCAGGGCTGCTGATGGTGCGTTCACGGAGCCTCGGATATCGGCAGCAAAACGAAGCAGTGTATCAGAGAAAACGTGGAACACCGGCACGGATCCGTATATAATCGACTAATGAAACAGTGTCGACGTTTTCTCTGAAGAACGGATTTGTTTAGGTGTGGATTGTATAAAATTTACAAAGTTTATAGCGGACTGAGTTGAGCGGCTGCTTGGGTTGGTTTATTTCTAGAGCTCAGTGAACGCCCCATGCGCTGATTCTTGTCTGCCGTCAATCAATCTGTGCGGAGGTTTAAGGAGAATAAATGGACGGGTGCATGAGACTAAATTAAAGCATTTGAGGAGCGTAGATCCACTAATTAAAAAAAAACAGTTAAAGAACAACTTGTTTAAAGTGTTCTAATGCTGTTTTTGTTGTTAACGACTAAAAAAAGAAACAGTTTTCTCGCTTTTTTTAAATATCTCGTTTTCTCTCAAGAAAAAGATTAAAAAAAGAAGTAGGGCAGGGCGTTTTTGGCTTCCTTACATTATACATGAACTGAACATGACCTCGAACCTAGTGGATATTCAGAGAAAAAAGTGCTGCACTTTCCCTCCATGCAGTCGGTGCTGAAAGACAATGATTCTGCATCCCAGGCATTTGACAGAGTGGCAGAAAAATACTGTGATGACATCAACAGACTTGAGCAAGAGTTTGAGAATAGGTTTTGTGACATTGATCAGCTCGAGCCATGTGTGGCATTCATATCCAACCCTTTCATGAATGTGGACACGACATGCTTTTCTGAGCAACTAAGTTCAACGTTTGACTTGGATGCTGGACAGGTGGAGATTGAAATCATAACACTGCAAAATGACCTCCACCTTAAAGCCCACCGGGGTGCACCAAACTTTTGGTGCCTTGTTGACTCAGAGAAGTACAGAGGAGTATGCACAGCAGCTATGAAGACTGCCAGCCTGTTTGGTTCAACCTATCTCTGTGAATCAGCATTTTCTGACATGAACTTCATCAAGTGCAAACACAGAACACGCCTCACTGATGCACATCTGAAAGACTCGCTCACAGTTGCAGTATCAAGCTACACACCAGATTTCACTAAACTGGTGAACAGCATGCAATGTCAGTCTTCCCACTAACAAAGAAACAGATACAGACGTATGTGGTAACATGGCAAAGTTAAATTATACTATTGAAATTTGTTCAATTCAAAAGTGTGTTCATAACACGTAGCAGTTGTAATTTTGTTAAAAACATTACATTTGGTCATTACCTCAAAATGTGACAAGATTTGTTGAGATTAATCAAGTTTTGAATATTCATATTTGTTTCCTGGCTTGTTGTTGTTATTGATAATTACGATGAGAAATCAGTGTCTTCACATAGAGGAGTATCATTATTCATTATTAATATTGTATAACTAAAGGCAAACTAAGCAAATTTATTATTTAAATTCGGTAGCCCTTCGTATGACTCAGTACCCATGAAGTAGCCCTCGGTTACAAAAAGGTTGGTGACCCCTGCTCTAGTGGAATACATGCTGGGACGTCCAGTAAGTTACTACAGACCATCTGGTGCGCTGAGGTCTGTGGATCAGAACCTGTTGATGGTTCCTCACACTCTTTTGGACCAGAGGAGGCCGATCTTTATCTGATTTTTATTTGGTCTTAGGGTGATTGTTTTATGTGGAACATGTTCTCGTCTTTTATGTTTTTTAGTTTGTGAGGTTTTAGTCTTTTTTTAAACGCTGAAATTTTTGTCTTCTGTTTTTAACCTCTGAAGTTTTAGTTTTTTATGTTTTTAACCTCTAAAACTTTTGTCTTTTATGTTTTTCATTTTCTAAAGTTTTTATCTTTGATGTTTTTAACCTCTGAATTTTTTGTCTTTTTAAGTTTTTAATTTCTAAGTTTTACCTTTTATGTTTTTAAACTCTGAAATTTTTGTCTTTGATGTTGTTGACCTTTGATGTTTTTGGCTTTTATGTTTTTAATTTCTTAAGTTTTTATTTTTTATGTTTTTAACCGCTGACATTTTTGTCATTTATGTTTTTCATCTCTAAAGTTTTTGTCTTTTGGTTTTAACCTCTGAAGTTTAAGATTTTTATGTTTTTAACCTCTGAAACTTTTGTCTTTTTGTTTTTAATTTATACATTTTTTATCTTTTATGTTCATGACCTCTGAATTTTTTGTCTTTTATGTTTTTGACCTACAACATTTTTGTTATTTATTTTTTTAACCCCAGAAGTTTTTTGTCTTTTATGTTTTTGGCCTCTGAAGTTTTAGTTTCTTATCTTTTTAACCTCTGAATTTTTTACCTTGATGTTTTAAACATCTGAGGTTTTTGTCATTTATGTTTTTATCTTATGCAGTTTTTTGTCTTTTAACTTGTGAAGCACCTTGTGATGTCTGTCTGTGAATGGCGCTATATAAATAAAACTTACTTACTTATTTACTAAGTTGAGGAAAATGTCAACTTCTTCAGGTCTTTAGCTGTTACACTACAACAAACAAAGCAGTTCTGCTGACATGATTTAGAGCTGCAGTCTCCTCAGCATAAGGATGTCGTCACCATCACCATCAATTTGTTTGCAAAAACACACAGAAACAAATAGATTCTAGTGGCTAGCAGTTTCCTTTCTCTATATTTTCTAAACTTTAG
This sequence comes from Oryzias javanicus, assembly GCA_003999625.1. NCBI lineage: Eukaryota > Metazoa > Chordata > Actinopteri > Beloniformes > Adrianichthyidae > Oryzias > Oryzias javanicus. The sequence continues at coordinate 6,075,410 of CM012448.1, forward strand.
GAACTTTGAAAGCTCCCTTTGACTAAGTCTACTATGTCATGTATTGTGTCTTTGGACCTGAGACTGACCCGGGTTTTCTTGAACGATGTTTCTTGCAGAAAGGTGGTGGGGCCATCTTCCAAACAGTAAAGACGAAGGCGAACCCAGCCATGAAATCCGTTTATAAGCTGGTAAGTGAGGCTCTCATAGTTTAATGTTGATTCTTTAAATTTAATTGTATATTTTTTTATACCTGTAGAAATCCTTTGTATTATCTTTAGAAGTTTTAAACAAATAAAACCCATGGTTTATACAGACCTGCATTATATTCTCCATTATCAACCGGTTTCCCAGCACGATGAAATGTATTCATTCCTTTCTGGATTGATTGATTGATTGATTCATTTCCCATTAGAAAAAAAACCTTGTACAAAGTGAGACATTTCTTCCCCTTTTCTGTGTTTGAGTTTTGACTGTTGATCCTCAGACATAGAGAGGTGTAGCACTCATTTCTTTTGTTTGTCTACCAGGCCAAAGACCACGCCAAAATGCGAATTAAAGAGGTCAAAAGTCGACTGAAACAGAAGGTATGGAACTTTTTCTGACTAAATTTGCTCATTTATGATTTTCTTACCCAACACCAGAGATAATTCAGGATGCAAGAAAAGACCACACAGCTTGTTCAGTTTGTGACCGCTCTGACTTTATATTTTTAATAAATACATTAAAAAATGTTTCAAGCACCACCTTAAAGCATCAGAGTTTGTCCGTTTGTGGCTTCTCAACCACTCTCATTCATTCTGGGTCTTCCTCCTGCAGGAGCAGGCGGAGAACGGCTTCTCCTCCTCTGGATCGGGGGTCAGTGATGATTACAGCACAGCAGGGTTTACCTCCCTCTCTGGGGCCGTCCCACACGAAGCTTTGACGTCCTGGGACAACCACGGACCAATCACCTTGCACTTCGGACAGGTGAGATTGCTCTATAGTGACAGATGTGATTCCTCTGATGATTAAAGTAGACTTTTTTAATTGAATTGTAACTGTGGTAAATAAACAATGTGTGCTTATGTCATTTCCTGGCTTTTCTTTGTGTTCTGGTTTTCTGGCGTGCTCTTTGCACCTGAAAATCCTCTCAAAACTGTCCTCATTCCCTGTATTTATCCCACATGTTTTTCTTTGCCATCACTCGTGAGTAAAACGACCCTCATTTTAGTCACTGACCTCCTTTTCCATCTTTCTACAGGAGCTAACAGGTTGTTTTTTTTGCACAACTTTTAACCCATTTTGGCTTCTTTGTGTGTTTGATCATCAGCTTTTAACGAAGCATTCTAATATTTCAAAATGCTGGTTATTATATAAAATAACATTTATGTAGTCTAAACTGCTTAATTTGTGTCTATATTTTTGTACAGTTTTCATTTTATGACAAACATTTTATCTTTTTTTTTTATCATACAGTGGTGGGAAAATGTTTAACGTCTTATTGATTTTCATGTCTTTTATTGAGAGATCCAACTACAATTCATGTTCAATATGTGTGAAAAATAACACGAGTTAGTAAAAATGCTCTTTAAATGAAAACAGTTTTCATTAAGGAGAGCAGCACCGATTCATTGAAGAAGTGACACAAGACCTCACAATATTCATGAAACAGATGCAGACCCTGGTGGCACAAAATACTGCAGAGCAGAAGGAGCCTAAAGGTGTTCTGTAAACACCTTGATCCCTAAGATTTCTGGGAAAAATACTCTCTGGACCATCTCCTTCTTGTTTTCTTTTCCGCATTTCCCTTCAGGGGTCGCTACGGCGAATCAGCTTCTTCCATCTAACCCTGTCTTCTTTATCCTCTATACCAGGGGTCGGCAACCTTCAACAGTAAAAGAGCCATTTGGGCTTGTTTTCTATGGATCAAAACCTAGAGGGAGCCGCATTGTCTTACTTTAGCCTTTAGGGAATTTGAATTTGCATTCAAGACTTTCTGTTTTTTATTAATACATATGAATTGTGTCTTTTTTCTTTTTGGCATAAACAAAAACCAAAAATATAAAAAGAACCTAGCATCTCTCAAAATGTGATTTTTGTTTTTATAAACTTATTTTCAAAATAAAAGATAATCTGTGCCAAACAGGATTATCTCTGTGCAGCTCTGGACAGCTAGTAACCAATGTTGTGCACCATAAAATAATATATGCTTTTAACTAATTAAAGATCAAACTTTTTAACCAAAGTTTTGCTTTGCATATAAAATCTGTCAATTCTGTAGGTAATGTTAAGCAAACAAGACGTCTTCAGGTCATCATGGATATAAAAACCTGCGTAGTTTATCATCTATGTGCATCTCAGTCATCATTTATGAATTTAACTAATCAAAATTAAATAAATGCTGATTAAGTAATCCTTCCTTTTTCTTTTATTTAATCTTTTTTGTGTATTTTCCCCTCTTTGTCCTCAGCAGTCTTACACTGCTGGGTTTTGTTATTTTAGTTTGTGTTTTGACCTTGGTAGTCTTAATTTGCTGGCTTTGTTTATTTGTTTTGTTTAGGTAGTTTTGGTTAGGCAACCATTAGCAGGAGCTGCTGACTCAGATGGTCGACATGGCTGAGTCAGCAGTCTTCATGACTTATTTTATGTTTGGTCAAGGAGCCACAATGGAGAGATAATAGAGACACATGTGGATCTGGAGCTGCAGGTTACAGACCTCTGATCTAGTCTAACTGCAGCGACCTTCATGTCTTCATTCACTGCTTCCATTAACCTCCTCTTTAGTTGTCCTCTAAACCTCTCACCTGGTATCCTCCTTACCAATATATTCACCATCTCGCCATTTCACAACATCAGCTTGTACAATACATGTATAAAGAGGAGCAGTAAACTGGGATAAAAGATAAACCGTTGCACTTAAAAAAAGAAATAGAAAAACAAAAAACACTACCTATATTGCTCTGAATTGTTGTCCATATTCGTTTTTGCCAGTTTTTTTTACTGTTTGTTTATGTGTCTCAAGTCATACCAAGAACCACTAAAAATGGGGTTGGTGGTGATAGTGTCATAGTCTGGGGCTGTTCCTGGAAGGCTCACAGAGCCCGCCTAAACGTTCTGAAAACCAATGTTCCACCAACTCTTCCTGAGGTGATTCCAAACACAAGTCCTCCTAGGGTTAGCCTGTGAATAAGAAGACTATTTTGTAGTGGTCAAAGTCCTGACCAGAATCCAGTAAAGATATTTCAGCATGTCTGGACCTTATACTATTCTAAAAACAAAAACCTCTAATATGGTTAAAATAAAAGAATTTTGCAACGATGAGGGAACGATCAAACAAAAAAGCTCATTGATATTATCTCAAACTAGTGACTGCAGTTGTTTAACCTGTTATGAGCATCAGAGGCTTTTTATTCTTCTGTATCATAAACACCAAACTGGATTGTTTGTTAGTTATTACTGTATAATACTCAGAGATTATCTGAGACTTTTAGGCAAAGCAAAGATGGATGATGGGATAGTTTTTTACACCACTGCATATGTAGAGTGCCTGATCACAGTAGAGGATAAAGAGAGGAGGTCGCCTCTCTGATGATTCATCGTCGTTTGTCTCTGCAGGCTCGACCTCCGACGCTTTTGAAGAGGCCAAGCAGCAACGTGTGTCTGGAAAGCAGTTCGGACCAGTAAGTTAAGACGGTACCGATACCAGAACATCGTCATCTATGTCTGAGAGAACAAAGCAGAGTTTGTTATATTGGCTAAAACAGCATTTGGAACTCTTATACAATACATCTTTATCTCATTACAACTATTACTAATAGAGCTAATCTGCTGTAACACATAAATACTAATACTTAGACTCTGAAGGCAGGCATTCTTGAGCTGTCAGATCTCTCTTTTGTCCTGTTTCTGCTTTTTTTGTTGCTTTTTTAATAACCAGCTTTGACTCATTTGTCCTCTTCTCGCTGTAGCTCTGTCCATCCTACTCGTCACTACACAGTCTTTCTATCGGAGGATTCGTCTGGAGACGAGCTGCACTATGACAACGAGGCAGTCTCCGGCTTTCCCGACACTTTCCTCTTCTCGGTCCCGTTTGATTGGTCACCCCTGTATGCATCTCTGATCGCTTTTGCATTATTGGGTCAATCAAATCTTTTTTTTTTTCTTTTTTCATTTCTTTCAAAAGCAAGGTGTGCATGTTCAGGGAGGGGTGTTGATCAGAAGTTTGCTGTAAGATCGTCGTGGAGACGTTAAGACGTTCATCTGGAGTAAAAATCAGCACACATGTTGTTCTGTGATGCTGCAAAGAGCAGAAATGTTTAACTATGAGTATGTAATCTATAGAAAAGAGGCATCCATTCAGCTACTTCAAGTAACTTCCTCCATGTAAATGAATCTCATGCAATAATCTCCTCCGGATGTTTTTGGTTCCTGAAGATTTTACAGCATTTTGCTGATCTTTTTTGTCTGTTAAGGTGTGTTTGTTCGTTTCTTTGAGCAGAAAAATTCATATTTGCTACTTAAAGTCTTCACTGACTTTATGCTGTGTTTTCCTTTTCGTTTTTCATGCATGACTGTGAGCTAAATATGATCGCTAATGAGGCAAAAAGGCCTAAAAAATGTCTAACTGTACAAAAAAGTTGATACTCACATAGATTTTAACATTTATTAGTCATAAAATGCAAAACGGATTAATGCCAAATGAGGACAATAATTTCCTTACTCACACAAATTAAAACTGAGAAAAAAATCTTCTATAGCTAAATTTTCACTTAGCTATAGAATATTTACTGAAAATGGGATAATCTAATTGCTTTTGAAATCACATATTTAAAATAATTAAAAGCAGCCAATTAATTAAAAAGTATAACTTAACGGAAAAGGTCATAGTTTAAAAGGTTGACCGGTTTAATAAGTTAAATTTTTAAAATTCATGACATACTGGAGAGCAAATCCGAGCTGGTTGAAATTGAAGCAGCAAAGCTAATGCTTTCAAATATAAACTTTTTTTTTTTACTTTAATTAGACTTTAAATTAATGATTTGATGCTCCAACTGACCAGGAGGAGATTGGAATTGTAAGTTATTGTTGAGTTAGTCCCTGCTTAAATACAATTGTTTGGTATTTAAATTATTATATAATAATTGGCTCCTGATGAAATAAATATTTTTAAATAAATTATTTGCTCCTCATTAAACGCCACTCAGGACCATAGAAATGTGTATTTTTTAAATGTGCACAATATTTATGTTTACATAATTTATTTATTTTTACACATTGTTTTACTAAAATATTGAAATAAATTAAATTAACATATTTGTTTTAACACTTGTTTGTTTTGAATGTCACTTCTGGTGGTGTTTGGTGCCACATTTGGAGTGAAAGCTGGCTGACATGCTAATATAGTTTCTGGTTGTGTGTCTGAAGTCTTCATTTGACCTGAAAACCACCAGTGATTCGGCAAAAGCTCACGCACACATCCAGACTATGATGTCAGCATTGTTCTACATTCTGGACGTTGGGATCTCTGACATTCTGAACTCCTTCTGAACCCACAGACCACAGCCATACCGCTCCCTGAAGGAGGTGGACTTGATCGACGGGGACGAACCTGGTTTTGGGGCAGAAAGCCACACTGCCCCCCCAAGTCCCGTGACCGAAAAGTTCTCCAACATGAATCTGCTCGGGGACATTTTTGGCTGCCAGGAAGAACCCGACAGTCAGACAATTTCTTTGGCCAAAAGCCTGGAAGACCTTAGAACTCCTAAAGAATCCAAGGAGCTCCAAGCCAAGTTTGGCCACCAGGTCAGAGGTCCACATACCGAGGGGGACCTGGTTGCAGACAAGATGGGGTCCAAACACATCATTAAGCTCATCATTAGCCGGAAGATGAATTTTTCGTATCTATGCAAGAAGATTCCTAACCCTAACCAGGGATTTTCTAGGGTCAGAGTGTGAACTTTGGTCAAGTACTTCCAGCTAACTTCTGGCGCCATTTTGGGGCAATATTGTTGTCTGCAGCCAGGTCCCTTTAGCACATACCTGAAATTTCATAGGATTTTAACTTTATTTTTGGCATGCATTAGAGCAGGAAATGTTCTTTCAAACCTTTAATCTGAGATGTACTAAAAACTACAGTGAAGGAAACAAGATTCTGTCAGTCACCAGTTTTCCAAGTTGCCCAATTTAGTTTGTGATGTTGATCTTATATGAACTTCAACTGTGAAAGACAGAATTAAACAAAAAAGTAATCCAGGGAATCACATTGTTTGACTTTTGAACTATTTTGTAAAAAAAAATTAGTATTTGATCAATAACTAAAGTTCATCTCAATACTTTGTAATGGAACTCTGGTTGTTAATGATAGAATCCAAAGGTTTCCTGTAGGTCTTCACAAGACTTGCACTGTTCTTGCAGATCTTCTCAAGAGCTGTGATGTTTTAGACACTGCGCTGAACTTTTTTTTCAATGATTGTCGATCTTTACTGGTGTCCAATGACAGACATGAAGTCTTGTCCACCTTTGTCATGGAAGGGGTAATGCCTCAGTATAAGGGTGGGGTCATCTGGACCCCATAAGAGAGCACGAGGGTTAAACCATACATGGCCCGATTGGATCAGTTGCAGAAAGTAGTCCCTGCTCTTTTTTAGATACTTGATGAGTTTCTGGGTTGTTTCCTCATCATTCTCCAGAGATTTTCCATGGAGCTCCTGGTGGAGGAAGATTGTCAGTGATCTTGAAATTCTTGTGTTTGTTCCATCAGTTGATCTTTTCTCACCAAGCTGCTGCTTACTGTAGATTGTTTAATCCCAGTCTTGTTAATGTCTGCAAGTTTGTTCCTGGTGTACTTCGACAGCTCTTCTATCTTGATGGTGATGGAAAGGTTACAGTCTGACTGTTTCAGGGTGTGAAAAGGTGTCTTTTATACAGATAAAATAAGTCTGTGAAGGACTGAATTCTTGTTTGTTGGAGGTAAATGTTTATTTTCTGCATCGTTATACAAACTAATTCTTTTAAAATCAAACAATGTGAATTCCTGGATTCTATTTTTGCGTTCTGCTCTCAGAGCTAAAGTTTATCTTTGTTAGTTCCAGAGTTTCCTTGGTTAGCCAAGTGTTGACTTGTATGTTCCTTTTGGATTTTTGCAGCGGATGGACCTGGGTGAAAACTCCCAAACCTTCCCGGGCCTCAGACTCTTCAGCCCCAACAACAGGCTCAGTGCAAGGCAGGACAAACCTGTCCTACCTGTCCGAGTGCCTTCTACCTGCAGTGAGATTCTGTCCATCCAGGGCGACGTGCAGTCAGAGGTACCTTCACTGAGCTGTGACGGCCCTGCAGGACCCAGTGCCTTGGACCCCTCTGCCTCTGGAAATATCACAATCCCTCGTCCTCATGGAAGAAAGACGCCGGAGCTGGGAGCCGTTCTCGCTCCCCCTTCAGCTCAGTGCCGATCTAAGGTGACGGGCTTTGGGGAAGGAAGGACTACATCGGGGGCACAAGAGTTCAGGCAAGCTCTGAGCATGACCAAAGATGGAGATCTTCTGATGCCCGCTCGGCCTACTGACGACAATGAGGATCTGATCAGCCTCTTAGATCCCCTGAACAGCTCGTCTCAGTCCAATTTCACTACAGTAGCAGACAGGGCGGATGCTACACCGTCTTCTGCTAACACATCAGGACTACAACCCAGGCCCTACTCGCACGGCTTGCCTCCCTTTAGTTTTCATCCTCACTTGATGCTGAACCCGTTTGCCTCGTCGGTGCAGCACTGTTCTCCGACGGTGAGCGGGAATCCCTTCAGTGCTGTCTACAGACCTCCACCGGGTACTTACATGCACCGCTCACCTCAGCCGCTGCCCGTGTCCACACTACCAGGCCTTTTCCGACAGCGCTCACCCAGCAGCTCTACTCTACCCACTGCTTATGGACCCCCCCAGTCTGCTGCTGCCGCCTCCTCAGGTACCCCCCTGCCCCGCTCCTTCGACAGCAGTCATGCTCTCTACAGCCCGGTGGACTCCTCATCCGTCTTCAGCTCAACCGTAAACACACCGGAGAGGCCGGCACAGCCGCAGGCAGACAGCCAGAAATCCCAGGATCCTTTTGGAGACCTGCTTAACATGGCTAGACCAGTGACTCCACAGAAAATTAAGGTGGAGGACCTTCGAAGGAAGTGGGAAACGTTTGAGTGAAGCGTCTGCCTTGAGCCTTGCTAAAGGCTAATACTCACATGAATACTTTTGTTGTTGTTTTTATAAAACTGTAACAACACGGGCAACCACTGGACAGTAGATGGTAGTGCAAGCTCTTTGATGGATCTGATTCACATTTATCAGTGCAGTGAGCTTTAAATCTAGCAAGCCATTGAGATCCATTGTGATGGTTTGCATCAGTAACGTCAGTATATTAACCATAGATGCCAAAACGGTCATTATTGATCATAATTTTCAAACAGCTGATTGGAATCTAAGAAGGGACTAAAACAAAGCAGTTGATCAGCTGAGAACACTACCTGATGACTTGAACAAATCATGTCTTTTAGTCCAAAAGGTGATATCAGATTATCTCAATGAACCGAAGGGTCGAATAAATGTAGACGCCAGTTTACCTTCAGTTCCACCAATTACACTGGAAGAACTCACTCTACCATCTGATGTTTTGGGGCGTGCTCACAAATCCATCGCAAAAGTAGGAATCTCCACACCAGCAGGGTCCGTCCTCGAGAGCTTTGAACGACCACAACCTTGGCTTTAAGTTTCTGAAGAGTTGGTTCCTTTCAGAGCAAGACACTGTGTGACAGACAGCTGGGCTCCTTGATTTGACCCAGAACCGTACAGATAAATGCTTCACCTGTCACATTTTAGTGTCACCTTTGAAGATCCACCTCACAGTCCTAGAAGAATTTTACCAAACACTGAAATAAGAGTTACGACTGACTCACTGGAGTTTCACCAAATGCTTTATCTATTATAAAATTCTAATTTCATTTTATGTCAACTTTAAAGTATATGTGAATAAAGTAAACCTGTGGATGAAGCTGCTTCTCTCTCTTAGAGCATTTAGATCAGTCGCTTACTGAAATGCTGTTTGTAATTAAATCAATGATGGGGAAGAGTTTTGATGTCAATTTTCTGTGGAATAGTGCATTAGCTCTGAACAATCACCACTACAGACGTTGGGTCACCTGCAGAACCAGGTGCGAGAGCAACAACGCTCTGCTACATTTGCAGCTGTTTGCAAGAATGGACGTTTTTGCACCTGAACATCTCTGCACCTGGACATCTCTGCACCTGAACATCTCTACACCTGGACATCTCTGCACCTGGACGTTTCTACATCTGGATATCACTACACCTGGACATCTCTATACCTGGACATCTCTATACCTGGACATCTCAATACCTGGACATCTCTACACCTGGACATTTCTGCACCTGGACATCACTACACCTGGACATCTCTACACCTGGACATCACTATACCTGGACATCTCTACACCTGGACATCACTATACCTGGACTTTTCTACACCTGGATATCACTACACCTGGACATCTCTGCACCTGGACATCTCTGCACCTGGACTTTTCTACACCTGGATATCACAACACCTGGACATCTCTGCACCTGGACATCACTATACCTGGACATCTCTACACCTGGACGTTTCTGCACCTGGACTTTTCTACACCTGGATATCACAACACCTGGACATCTCTACACCTGGACATCTCTGCACCTGGACATCACTATACCTGGACATCTCTGCACCTGGACGTTTCTACACCTGGATATCACTACACCTGGACATCTCTGCACCTGGACGTTTCTGCACCTGGACATCACTATACCTGGACTTTTCTACACCTGGATATCACAACACCTGGACATCTCTACACCTGGACATCTCTGCACCTATAGATTTCTACACCTGGACTTCTCTACACCTGGACATTTCTACACTTGGCCATCTCTTCACCTTTACATTTCTACACGCGGCCATCTCGGCACCTGGACTTCTCTAGACCTGGACGTTTCTGCACCCCGACATTTATGTACCTGGACGTTTCTGTACCTGGATGTCTCTACACCTGGACGTCTTTGCACCTGGACCTTTTACCTGGACGTCTCTGTACCTGGACATTTCTGTACCTGGACGTTTCTGTACTTCGACATCTCTGTACCTGGTTGTTTCTGCACCTGGACGTTTTTTCCTGGACATCTCTACCCCTAGACGTTTCTGTACCTTGACATCTCTGCGGCTGGATTCACCTGCGACCTCTGGGTCGCAGAGTAATCTGTAACTAACTACGATCCTGACAGCATTACAGTGTCTTGTAGCTTCACAAAGTGACGCGCATTAGTTCTGCAGTTCATTTACCAATGCATCTGCAGGAATTCTACTTTGATGTTGGCCTTCTCTCCTTGACCTGTAAGTATTTGCTGCCTTTCATGGTTATTTAAGAAAACAGCTTGCAACGTCACCACAGACTATCCTCTGAAATGATTTTAACGTCCCTGTAAAATAAAAACATATGTGTAATTTGGAGTTCTCTGTTGTCCAAATGAATGAAGGGAAGTGAAACAGGAAGAAACCCTCTAAGATCCTGTGGTATCTTTGACATAAACAAAAAGAAGGAAGCATCCTTTACACAAGACCTTATCTATTTGTGATCACTGATAAAGTCCCAAAGTCAGTGTGGGAATGAACCCCAAGGTGGTGGAAAACAGTCATACCAAGTTACTAAGACTTCTTTCATCATAATTTGTCAGATAAATATGACTTAAAGCAGCTTAATTTTCTTGTAATACACAGGAGATCTTCTAATCTGAGATAAAATGTTTTAAACAAATGTGTCCAATGCTACCACGAGTCTGTACAGGAACAAGTACAGACACTGAGGCTACAGGGAGACCTACATTAGAACGGTTTTAGTGTGTGACCCAAAATCTGACTAATCCTCCTGTAACCCAATCTGTCTTAAAATGGTCACAAGGTTTTGGGAAACCGCTTGAAATAAAAGTCAGATTAGAAATGGGTCTGTAATTAGCTGAAACTTGTGAATCAAACGTGGACTTTTGAAGTAAAGGTTTAGCATCACCAACCGTGAAATCCAGTGGTTGCACGGTGGCCTAGTGGTTAGATTGGGTCTTTGTGTGTGGAGTTTGCATGTTCTCCTTGCACATGTGTGGGTTTTCTCTGGGCACTCTGGTTAGAGATTGGATTTATTTATTTGAACCCTTTAACACCAGAGCTCCAGTGTTAATGTTCTTTGATTTACTATAACTTTTCACGCCACTTTTCTCGAGAATGCTCGCATCGATCAGCCATATTGGATTTGTATTCTATATTTAACTTTTTGGGTACTTATTAGAGATAAACTTTACAAATTCACAAGTTCATGTTAAGTATACTTGGATTATACTTAAAAAAATATACCACACGTCTAAATACTGTATGTTTGGCCTACATTTGTCTGTCCTTAAACAATTTCTTACACAGCATTAACAGTGGAGTTGATGTATTCATGGGAGATTTCCAGTATATTAAAATGTATTTAATACTCTAATCAGTCTAAAAGCAAACCTTAAAAGCTCCATTAGATATACTTCAAAGTTTACTTTCATATACTTCAAGTTTATTGCCAATGAACTAATATTATACCAGAAAGGTTGCTTTAAGTAAATTTCTAAGTATACATTTTAAACTAAATGTGGGCTAATATAGTCCCACGAAGTACACTTCTTAGTAAACTGCCAGTATACTTTTAAGTGTACTTGGTACACTTTGTGAAATATACTTTTCTATATTTAAGAATATCTTTCCGTCTGAGAGCAATTTGCTTTTAGGTTCTCAAGGCAGAGAGTCTCATCCCCATTTTATCAATCAATATCTTTCCAATCATCAGTCACTTCTTCATTAGGAAAAAAGTCAAATGTATTAATTTGGCCCCGTTTTTGGAGCTGGTTTGTTGGTTGCTGAGATTTTCTTTTTTTCCTTCATACTGAAGGGTTCACTGATCAACGAATAACTTCCATGTTTATCTGCTTCCACTTTAACACGTCTTTGCTTAAGTCAGAGAGGAACACAAGTTCATTCACGCCGCCAGCAGCTACGCTAATGCTGTTAGCCTTAAAGAAGGAGCGAGTATGTCTCTTTAAACAGCTGATAGCATTTATTTTTTTAGTCTTTGTTACAGAAATTGCTTTCATGACTTCAATAATCTGGATTTCATCAGTTGAAATAATGGAACAAAATCAACATTTCATGAAGAATTTGTTCAGATTTGTTTGGTCAACTATAGTCTCTTAGTTTTATTGAACAACAGTCCAAATGGATTCATCAGGAGTCATCGGTGATGTTCTGACTTTATGGATGGATAGGCTCCAATACTACATTATCTGTGCAACATCTGCTGGAAGACACTTCAAAAACTCCACCGTCTGTCACAGAGGTGGCGACAGAAACAGAAGAACTCTGACTGATAAATGCATGACGGTTTCCTTAAAAAAACACTTTGGATTCTTTAATTATTTTTTCTTCTGGTTCTCCCTTATCTTTGGGGCTGTTTTCACCTGGTGGTCTCTACAGGTTGTTGAGCTCCAGCAGGGTTTGGTCCAACACCTGATGCATCTCCAGGTTTTCTTCTTTGGCTTGAGCCAAATTCTCTGCAGGTGAAAAAAAAAGCCCAGATTCAGTTCCAGAGACAGGACACAAGACTGTAAAAGGTAGATCAAATACTAACTTATGCAGTTCCATGAGTTTTCCTCTTTGTTGATTTTCCTAATAACATATGATTATTGTTAAAGCTCAGTCTAAAGCACAGAGGTTGTCATGTATATTAGGGGCAATTCCTAGTAGTCCACAGTAACATTATAGTAATGAAATGGCAAATCCATAACTTCCTTTGCTGTAGTTGGAGTTTTTAGGATGCAGTGTTTTAACCTGGTTATCACTTTAATAATTATTTTTGACTTCTTATACTTGTTATTTAATATTTATTTAACAAAAAGCGTTATAAACATTAAAGAAAAACAATCTTTGCAGGTGTCAAATATAATTTAAAGGGTAACCAAACAGGGAGGTTGATGTGGGACATAAATGGTTTGAGCAATCACAAAATTCAAATGTAATACCTCAATTCAGCCTGTAGGAGGCACACGGACACGGAAGAATGAAACAAGTTTATTTTAATTTGTTAAAAATTGGCAATGACCAACAGACCAAAGCCCCATTTATAGAGTTCAACAGCCAAAAAAATTTGATTTAGAGTTCGGTGACCCTTTAAAGAGAAGGAGAGCCTATGGATGTATCTGGACACAGGTCTGGACAGAGTCTACTTAATTTGGTCTGGACTAAGACTTGAAATGTTTTTAGACTGTGATCAAGTGGACATTTCTGTTTGAACTAAAGCTTGTACTTAAAATGGGACTAAAGATCTCCTCAGTAGCTGCTATTACGTGTGCGAAATGTCTTTAATTGTATCAAAGATCGGATTAGAATTGATCTGTGTACATGGGTCCTGAAAAACTTTACATACGTCACACATTCAATCAGAATAAATCCTTCCAAGATGATCAGAACTGTCTAAAGAACTGGAAAAGGCCGTAGAAGAAGAAGTAGCGAGTTCTGTTGTAAACAAACACATTTTGTGGAATAGCGCAAAATGATCATCTAACTAAGCGGGCTATTATTATTATTATTTTTACATGATTGTTTGCACATGTTTTTCTAAGGGTTAGGTGTTTGGTTAGTCCGTACCAACGTACCTGGTAAGAACATCAGTCTTTATTTTGTCTGGTCATAATCGGCAACACGAATTCACATGATTGTTTGCACGGTTTCTCAGGACTGTGCGGAGCAGTATTTTTGTGTTCAAAAATCCGCCTCTGCCACCTAATACGTCATCCCGAAGTCGCTTGGAGGCACTTTTCTCCACCCTGCCCGACATCTGGGAGGGTGGGAACTAAACCTCCAATCAGAGGTCGACCGCTCTACCTCTGCACTACTTCTGTAACAAACCCCCATTGTGTGACTAACTTGACAAGATTCGTGGAGTGAGGCAGTGGTTTGTACACAGTAGAGACCCAGCAGGTGTGTAGATGAGATTTCATTAAATTAGGATATGGAAGCTCCAGAACACCAAGCAGAACGTTTTAAAACAGAAGATCTTCAGATTCAAAAAGATTTTGATACATTTGTAATTTTCCTGAAAGGTGCGACACAAAAAGCTTCCATGATTGATAGTTTCATGTTCTATTGCATTGCAAAGTTCTAGTTCCCTTGCATAGACTTCAATGTGAATTCAACTGAACCAAAAGAGAAGAGCAAAAAAGTCTGCATCAGATCTAAACGGATCACAGACTTTCCCATCGTACCTGGAAGACCTCACTCTGACATCTTAGCTGTTCTCAAATCTTTGCATCCAAAAGAATAAAACCACTATATATGTTTTTTTTTTTTTACATTTATGAAGGGGCAGATTGTTAAGTTTTAATGTTTAAAGACCAACTCTAATGAAAGTTCTGCTTTTAACATGTTCTTATTGCGTTTTTTTTATAATGGAAGTCATTTATGTGCCATCATATTATGACCAAAAAGTCATAAGTTTGAGATTAAATCTGTCTAAATTGCAAAAAAAAAAATGTAGTTTTAAGAATAAAACGTCCTTAGTTGCAAAAATGTTATATTTTAGCTTTTTTCTCATCTCGCTTTTTCTGCTGCAGACATTTTAAACACGCTGGTTGCTACACTCAAAATACAGAACCCTGTTGTATTTTGTGGCTCTGCTGCTCCTTCTGGGTTCTTCTCAAAGAAAAACGGGCCAGAATAGTTGAAGACAGCAGAATTCTGGTCGAACAGCACAGATACAAAGTCTAAAATCTGGATCTGCCTCCAATCCCCGTTGATGCGAGGCAGAGACACCTGATTGGATAGAATCTAGAGCAGGGGTCTGCAACCTCTTCTATCCCTTTATTGTGGCTCTTCAGCTCTAATAAAACATGCTAACGATTAATAGTCTAGTCATTTCTGTTTTGATTTTTAACATGTCAAGCAACTAAGCAAAAAAAAATGTAATTTACTGTCAAAAATTCTGTAGAAATGTTCTTTAAATTTCTATTTTTAACTTATAGTTAGTTAAATAAAAGTCTCTGAAAGTATTTTTAATTTTGATAAATTACATTTAAGTGGTTAAAGTTTTGAACAAATGTGGTTTAAAATGATTGAAAATGATTTAGAGTTGTTGTGTGTCTTGAATAAAAGCTCAGGTTATTCAACATGTTTCTTTAAATAGATTCAACTAAAATGTTGTGTATTTTTTACATTAAAAGGAAAACAGCACATCAAAACCCTTATGAAAAATAATATCATGCTCGACTGCCTTGCTTTTTTAATTAAGTAAAGCTGCTGCAGCAGGACGACCTTTTTTGACACAGGGTGGGTTTTATTTTGAAAGGAACTAGTGTTTCCTGCTGTCAAAAGTAAAATGCGTTACAACTGTCATATAAGGAAACAAATAGACACTGTTGCAATTCAATTGTTGTAATATTTAAAAACTAAATGTATAAATAAATGCTTCTTTGTAAAAAATAAATAATTCATTCATTCATTCATTTTCCATGCCGCTTTATCCCTTTCGGGGTCGCGGGGATGCCGGAGCCTATCCCGGCGGCTAATGGGCGAAGGCAGGGTTTACCCTGGACAGTTCGCCAGTTTGTCGCAGGGCCAAAAAAAAAAAAAATATATATATGATTTATTTATTTATTTTGAGAAAAAAATTAAATAAATAAATCATAAATATTGTGCATTTTCAAATGATATAATGGATCTTTGTGGATCTTGTTGGGTTCTGGTCTGTAAGAAACTAGTCCAAATAGCTATTTTGGTGTTGAAGGTCGCAGATCTCTGATTTAGACCAATCAGCATAAACCTTGTTGTCTGCTAGTGACTGTTTAGTGTGGCACATATGTTATGCTGAAACTGAAACTCATTCACCCAATATCAAAGATAGGGAGAAAGCGAGATGAGACACAACGTATCTGAAAACATTTGTGTTGTAAATGAAAAAATATTTTTTTATAGGAAAAAACAAAGATTTTGAAAGCAAACATTTAATATTTTCATTTGCAAATTATGACGTTTTACTGATTGAACCTTACATTTTGTTTACAATTTAGGACATTTTGATCTGAAAACTGTGACTTTTGGTTGCAATGTGGTGGCCTTGGCTTTTGTTTGAATAATTATTACAAAAACTTAACAGGTCTGACCTCACAGGCTTCCATAGAAACTTTCAAGATATATTAAGATCAATTCCTGTGTCAATCTCTCAATGTTCTGCATTTAGGATTTTGCCTTCAGATCAAACGGTTTATGAAAACGACACAAATGATCCGTTTTCATCCAATCGGTGTGAAACCCTTTAGCACAAAGTGTGCTAGCACTGCTGTGGCACCATACAAGGAGGATGTTGGCATAAAGAATCTTCAGTTTCTTCTTCATTCCTATAAAAGTAAATGTACTCATAAAACAACAAAAAAGCCCAAATGTCCAATGAAACAAATGAAAGACAGAAAGTTTAAAGCAAAAGAAGATTCTGGAAAGGACAGGAAGTCAGCAGGATTTGAGATCTTTATTACAGAAAGGACAGGCGTAAGGATCGTCAGTTCAAATCAGAAAAACATTGCAGGCAGAAATGTGGAAGCAATGCTTCACCTTCAGGCAAAAAGAAACATGTAACATAGAGGTGTGTCCTGTGTTTAGAAGTCTGTCAGACAGAGAGAAACGGTGAGAAGCAGCAGAGGAGAGTGGAGGTGGACAGGAGGGAAACATCTACAGTGTTGTCATGTCGTTGAGGGCCAAGTCCAGCTCCTCGCTCAGGGCCTTGCCCTTCAGCTTCTGAGCGTACACTTCATCTGGAAGAGCACACAGACAAATCATGATCGCAAAGGAAAACGTGCAAAGTGGAAAGCGACAGGAAAAGAGGATTGAAATCCAGACGCTGAGAAACTTCCCAAAGAAATGCTAACTGGACATCAGGAACAGAACAAAGGAGCTCAAGCTATTTCTGTTTACTTCATTCACTGAAATCGTTTTTATATGTGCAATAAAAAATAGCTAATTGATTAAAATTAGACTAAAATTAAAGTTAATCTCTTTTGGAAATGTTGGTTTTGAAAATCTCCTTCAGAATCTACTGGAATTACGTTGATCGTGTTAACAATTGAATACTAACAGTAAATCAAAGAACATACAGACTGGAGCTCCAGTGTTAAGGTGGACGTGCAGAGATTTTTATCAGTATTGTTGATTATCTTCCTCTTTAATTGATAAAGGTTTTTCTGTCTGTGCTGGAACTTTAACACAGTTTGCCGACGAGCAGCAAAAATGTGAGAGTAGAACCGGCAGTGAGTGTGGAATACCTTCCAGATCATCAATGGTCTTTTCCAACTTGGCCACAGATCGTTCTGCAAACTCGGCACGGGTCTCCGCCTGCAGCACCAGGCAGAGAGTTAGTCAAGAAAGACTGAGCATGAGATGGAAAATGATCCTGAAATGAAAAACTTTAACAAGATGCAAAAATTATAAATGAGACTAAAAGTGATAACAACATTAGAACCATTAGAAACAAATGACTCTGCTTTATCGTGTTTGGTTCTTCATGAGTCCAGTATTTTGTGCTTAATTTGGGCAGCTAATGCTGTGTGACAGAATATGGTTCTTAGCTTAAATTAGACACACATGTCAAAATAAGGCTTATTTCTAACTTGTATAGTTTTGACAAAATATTTTTATGAAGGGGAAAATATTGAAAGTTATTAAAGGTTTAAGTTGATTTATTCTGGGGTAATATTCCTTCCTTTTTATTATGCGTAATTATGTTAAATACTTTTAGTTTTAAGTTAAAAAAATTGGGATTCTGCTAGCTTGTTGGACTATTTTGTCTTTACGAAGATTTTTTTTATGCTTTGAGATTATTTTAGCTACGTGCTAGCTGTTTTGGCTAATTCAGGCTTTTCTTTGTAAGTTTTTTAGGCCATTTTGAAATTTAGCCATTTTTTCAGCTACATGTTAGCAGTTTTGGCTAACCTCATTTTTTTTTTTTTTTGTTCTTAGGCAAATTTGACATTTAGTTCATATTTTATCTGGCTCTACATCAGCGTTTTAAGCTTTTAGCTTCAGCATTTTCAGCTATCAATGTCAGCATCTTCAGCTGTCAGCACTAGCATTTTCAGCAGCCAAATTCATCTTACAGAATTCAAACTAGCATTGTCGCAAGTAATGCTCTATATCTAGTTCATAATTATGATAAAAGTTACAGTTTTAAAAATGTAGTTTTAGTTGTTTAATAAATGTTTATCCTGTTCAGACCGCGACCCAAGGTGTGTTTTGGACTTAGGCCCCTAATGCAATTGAGTTTATCATCCTTACTTTAAGAAATAACAAGGAAAACACAAACAGTCATGGAAAAAGTCTTACCTCCTTCAATTTTTCAGTGAGAACTTTAATTTCCTCCTCAAATTTGTCCTCCTTTTGAGAATACTGAAATTCAGACAAAAGTTGTTAAAATGTAATTTTGTTTTCCAGTTTTCTTTTGTTTTAATTATTCTAACATGTTGATTTATACACATAGTTATACATTACAGTCACATCTGTATTAACACAATTGACGATGAATATACTATATCTTACATTCATGTTTGAGAGGTGACAGGCAGAAGCATTAAAGCCTGCCCTTTAATTCATTATAAATTGACCATTACATTACTGGGAACTTTAATTAATAATCATAAGCTAAAGTTCATTACTATATTCTTTATCAACAGAATGCACAATATACATAGAAAAATAACCATAATATTTATATGCACACATACACACTTTTTTTCATTAAACACAGTATTTTGTCTACTATTGCATACATTCAATGCATGCAGTTTAAGTTAAATGAGCAAAACAGGAGAGAAAGAGAACATCAAATCTGGAAAATTGGAGAACATTATAAGCATGGAAGGTCACTTTTTTAGGCCATGATTGGATTACAGTGAAGACAAACTGGCCTTATTGGAATGATTTGGAACTTGATCATAAAAAGCTCAATTACTAAAGCTCAACATTTAAGTTTTTTTTTTGTTCGTAAAGCTCTTTGAGTCCACCACATTCATGCCGTCGTTCTCCTTCATCCATGAACCTCCTCCTTGTCTTCCTCTTCTTTCCTGGTAGCTCCAACCTCAGCATCCTTTCACCAACATCCGCTTCTCAACATGTCCACCATCTCCATCTGCTTCCATGCATTTATCGCCAGAACATCTACATTGATCTGTTCCTCTGATGGACTCATTTTTGATCCATTCTGCTCTCTCCCAAAAAGAACCTCAACATCTTCATCTCTGCTGCCTCCAGTTCTGCCTCCTGTCTCTGCATCAGAAACATAACTAAACATTTTTCCAAATGCCTCTCCTTCTCCTTCTTCACCTGTGCTCCGTGTAATCTCCCCGTTCCGCTTAACTTCCTCTCATAGACACACAGATACTCTCCACCTCTCTAGATGTTCCTCCACCTGCTCCCTGTTCTCCCTGTAGATCACAGTATCATCTGCGAACATCACGATCCACAGAGATTCTTGTCTAAACTCATCTGTCCGTCTATCCATCACCATGGCAAAAGAAGGGGCTCAGAGCTGATCTGTGGTGCAGTCCTACCTCCACCTTCAACTCCTCTGTCACTGCATCTGAGCTCTCATCCATGTCCTGAACAACTCCAACGTTCTTCTGTCACTTCCTTATAAATCACAGCTCTTCTTTCTAGATCCTGTCATGGACTTTCTCTAGATCTACAAAAACATAAAACAGCTCCTTCTGACTTTCTCTGTTCTTCTCCAGAATAGGAATATACTTTCCATCAAACTCCCTTTTGACAGGTGACAGATGGCTTTTTAAACATTTTATATACAATTTAAAAAAAAAGTAATCTTTAACCGATTAGTTTGATTGATGGTGTAGGGTCAAAGGTCACCTGTCAAAGTGACTTTGATGGAAAGCATATTCCTATTCTCTCTGTGGTACTCTTTACATACTTGTGAACAGACTCTTTATACATTGCATCAGAGAATTTTGGTTGTGAAAAATCCAATTTCCTTTCCCTGCATCTTCATAAACCGTGAATCTATGTGCTCTTGAATTTACCAGTTACTCCTACAGATTATAATTATAACCAAATGTAGACATTTAGGAACACACCGTGACCGTCAGCGCAGCTCTGTCGCCGCTATCACCGTACCTTCTCTGCCTGGGCTTCCAGAGACTTCAAGTTGTTGGTGACATTTTTCAATTCTTCTTCAAGGTCACCTGATTTACTGAGCAATGCGAGAAAGAGGAAAAGCAGAAGAAAAAGGGAGTAATTTGAAAGGCAGGAAAGTAAAGGATGTCCAACCCCTTAACATTGTTTAAAAAGTCCCTTGAAACTGTTCACAGTACTGAGAGTCATGCTGATAAAAAGAAAACAGGAATCAGGAGTGTCTGATGGCAATAAGTTCAGTAGAAAGATGCTTTTAAGAAAACATGCAGATAGGGAATCATTCATCAAGTTCACATGCATTAAAATGGAATCATTGTTAAAAAATATATATTGTTTCTTTAAAAAAATAAGAAAAAAGCTATAAAGGATTCATGATTAATTCCTAAAAAATGTTTTCTGAGTGCCTTTGACATAAAAACAATCATGTTGGGTTTTGAAGAAGACTTAAAAACACAGACCACCAAAAAATGACTTAATATCTTTGAAAAGTTAACATTAACACATCTAAAATACTGTTTAACAGATGGACTTCACTGAATGTGTTAAACTAAATCATTTTTCCTGTAATTCAGCTTTAACAAGTGCTCAAGAGACTGGCACAAATCATCTGAGGAAAATTATTTTTCAGATCAAATTTAAAATATATCAAAACTTGAAATGTTAAAGTTTAAAAAAATAGTGAATAAAATATAGATTAATTACTTTTAGGCTTCTCCCTTTCATAAAAAAATGTTTTTCAAATGTAAAAGTGAATAAAATCTGATATGTCTCCAGCACAATTGAAATAATTATAGAGAATAACGTTAAGACGTTCAGCAGAAACATCCGTGAGAGCCGAGGGGCTGAAGATCAGAGCTGACACGTGGACGTTCAGTACCTCTTCCTCGCCGCACATCATCAACTTCAAATTCTGGTCCATTAGCCTGAGCTCCTCTTCGAGCTCTCTGCCCCGCCTGAAGGGGTTAGTCCGGCATAGAGGGGAAGGGGGTGGGGGGCAAAAAAAAAAGAAGCACAATTGCCACACAGTGCATTCATGCATTGAAGATGAAAAACACACAGCAGATTTCACACATGCCTTTGTGATTAGTATGCAGGCACATCAAATACACAATTACAGAGATGAAGTCAACACTTTCTTTTGCTCCAGAGCTGAGACTGATTGATTATTTTATAGTAACGTTGAAAAACATTTCTAACTAGCTAACATGCTTTTAAGGACAGAAATATTAAACCTCGTTTCCACAGAGCGTTTCCATTTTAAAATGGACCCATTAAATTCAATGTGTTAAAGTCAAGGTCCGTGGGGCATTATTGTTTTTAATGCCCCTATGTTATCTTGTGCTTATTTTTAACTTGTATAATTTTGACAAAATATATTTCTATGGAGAGGAAAATATTAAAAGTTTTTCAAGGCTTAAGTTGATTTATGGTGAAATAATATTCCTGACCGTTTATTATTCATAATTATGTTTAAAAGTTACATTTTTAAAAAATAGCATTCTGCTAGCTCTTTGGACTATATTGACAAAGATTTTTGAGGCTATTTAGGAGTTGAGCTTAAATTTCAGCTACATGCTAGCTGTTTTAGCTGATGACGACATTAGAAAGTGCCAATATAGCGCTAAACTAGCATTTCTGTTTTCCTCTTTACAGAATAATTCTTCTTGGCCGACCACAATTAAATTCCTGTTCAACACGATGTTCAAAGAGTGAAACACTAAAACGACGAGCAGCTGGATGACCTCCATTGTTGTTGCTTTTCAAGTCATCGCACCAAAATGACATGCTAGCGGTCTACAGCACGCATGCGTCGTAAAAACAAACCACTCAGTGGAAACGCTCGCCAGTATTAACTAGTCCGTCCTGTCCTACTCCTTACCAGACCGGACCGTACTGGACTGCTCAGTGGAAACGAGGCTTTAAACAACAATATCAGACTGCATTACATTATAAATAAGACATTTTTTGTTTGTGTTGTATTTTTTTTTATGCCTGTTCTTTTGTTCAGATTTGGAGATTTAAAAAAAAAAAACACTTAATATTGATCCAACAAATGTCAGTTAAAATAGACGTCATATATATTAGACAGATCCATGTATTTTGAAAAGAAAACGTCACATATGCAGAAGTAATGGTTGACAAACAATTACCATTCTTAAAGTATAAGAACTTAAAGCTGTTATTTCCTGTTGATTTTTGGAACATTAATTACTTTTTCTTCATATTCTCATTTCAATTAATTGATTTAAAAAATGAATTTATTTTCATTGTAGAGTCACTCCAATGAAAATTGTATTTCTAGTGTTTTTAACATGTTCTTGTAGCATTTTTCTTATGATGGAGGACATATGTATGAAGAAAATTAGGATTAAAATTGAATTTCTGATTATTTATTTGTTCAAATTGTTGTAAATCAAGAGCAGACAGAAAAAATTTTGTAAAAAGCTTGTAGCTGTGACGTAGGACTTAAAACGGTAAGCCACAAGCTCCCTGCTCTGCTCCATTTCCAACATTGCTCATCATTGCTGCTAATATTAGCTTGGGGCTGTGGGCGTCTTTAAGTTAGCAGGAGAGCAAAAAACAAGGGGTTGATGGGAATTAAGCAAATTATTACTCTGCACCAACACTTCTACCTTTAAGGTTAAATTTCTAATGAACTCCTGCTGCTCTGCAGAAACTATGTCTCACATTTTTTTAATTTTGGCGAAAAACTGCATAATTATAATTAAAATACCCCTAGGAATGATTTGAAAAATAAATGATTGAATAAAGTTCTTTATAGATTAAAGAGATAAAAAATAATAACGTTTAAAAAGCAATTGTTTGTGTGTCAATGAAACGGGATTAATATTTATGCCACAAAAAATTCCCATTAGTCCATATGTGAAAGTTTTGAAATTAAGTCAAACATTATCTGGGAAATAAATTAAGGTTTTATATATTTCTGCTCAACGATAACGGCACAAACATCCAATCCCTCCGGTGTTGTGACTTACGCCTCGGCCACCTCTGCCCTCTCCTCTGAGCGCTCCAGATCTCCCTCCAGAATCACCAGTTTGCGTGCGACCTGCAAACATTCAGCCGCTGCATCAAATCCAAGCAGGGGTTACGTTGCTTAAATTAATCACAATAAATCTCAATAAAGACAGTCACGGAGAGCTCTTAGACGGGCTGCATCATAAATTCAGTCCATCCCGTGGATATTGGGAAATGTTTAACCCACTTTTAAACTAAATGGGCCAGTTTGAGACAAAAGGTTGATTTTGGATTGAGATCAGGATGTCACTGTGAGCTCTGACTGTCATGTCTGGTTCTGTCATTCGTGAGGAGCAGCGGTCGTCCTCACCTCCTCATATTTGCGGTCAGCTTCCTCTGCGATGTGTTTGGCCTCCTTCAGCTGCATCTCCTGGATCTCCATCTTCTCCTCATCTTTTGTTGCTCTGTTTTCTATCACCTTCATCCCTCTGCAAGGAACACAACGACTTTAATGCAGAAGGAGTGGAGTACTTTTATGTAGGTAAAAGTACATCTTTGTGGTTTTCTAATATAATCTTATGAAGTTTATAGAAGAAAAAGGAATTGGCTTTGTTTTTTTATAATGTGTTTGGACAATTTAGTAAATCTGAAGTGGGAATAGTTACAGGTTTTTATGTTGTTTTATTTTTGGTGAGAAGCAGTTTTTATTCTAATCAGCTCTAATGTCATCTGTCTTTGAGTGGGACAGCACCTCTCGCTTTCATCAGCAGCTTTTTCCGCCTCCTCCAGCTTCTGCAGAGCAGTGGCCAGTCTCTCCTGGGCTCGGTCCAGCTCCTCCTCTACCAGCTGGATGCGCCTGTTCAGGGACGCCACCTCAGCCTCAGCCTGGACACAAAGACATGTGGACGAGTTTGAAACAGAACACCAGCAGTACACAGAGTGCAGAAACACAGAGTAATTTTATACAAAAACAGATCAATTGATTGATAGGTCAAATACTCTATACTGATATTTACAGAGTGCCTTTAGGCAAACTGATGTTTTTGGAGCCATGTGCTGGACTGGGGAGCTTATACAACAATAGCTGAGAGATCTCCAGCAACCTGGTGATTCTGAATCGAACTTATCGGTTAGCGAGACTCTGATGTTACGATATATATCATTATACTTGTCTCACAATACAATACATATCGTGATGTATCCCAAGACTGTATTAGAACAAATGTTCACTTTTTTTAAGAGTATTATAAATTGTACCTGAATCTTTCATTATAGTAAAATTGTATGAAGTTCCTGCGCAAGACTTGTTTTGTTTTGGTGCGGTTATTTTAATGAATCATTAAATAAATATCAGCATTTTAGGTCAATACGAGTATTGACAAATGATATATCACAATACATTGCCAAATCAATTTTTCCTAACACCCCTACTAAGGGGATTTACCAAATGATGGAATTGGAAAATTTTGGATAATCAATATTGCGAAAATCAGTTTTAAGCAGCATTAGAAATGTGTACACATTTATCTAAAATTAGAATTGTATATTTAAAAAAAAAGCTGTGAAAATTGTTCTATACATTTACAATCATTTTATATTTTCTGTAAATGCGCTAAGCTTTAAAGGCATAATAATAATAATAATAATAATAATAACAATAATAATACAATAATACTATTTATTAAATAATAATTATTATTATTATTTTCAATGTTATTATAAATAATACATTATTATTATTATTATTATTATTATTATTATTATTATTATTATTATTATTATTATTATTATTATTTGACATGGTCCGGACCAGGTCTCGCGCTCGTCTCGCTTCCGGTTTGCGTTGCTATGGCAGCGCAGCGACATTCGTCCTCCTTTTTTCCCCCGCGGGACTTTCGCTCGTTTCCTGCCTGTGAGCGGCTTTTACCCGCTCCCGGGCCTGCCTCTCCGAGTCCGCCTCCCGCTCCCACATCTCGGCCCGCTCCTCCGCGTCGTACGCGGCCTGCTGCAGCGTCAGGATCTTCCTTCGGACCGCTTCGACTGACATCAACGTCGCCATTTCCCCCCCGAGTCTCCTCACCTTTACGTCAGGAGGAAGGCGTCACGGCGTTTCCAAGGTAACAGATTTCAATTTCCCCCGAGTGGGATTTCAAACAAGCGAGCAGCCAATTAACCAATTAAATGTAGCATATTAGCCAAACGACTTGGGCTCCCTTTGTAGCTACATAGTTAGGCAATCGCAATATAGCTGAAAGACATTATTATTTTTTTATATGCCTAGTTTACTTTTTACACCATATATAAGTCCCTTTCAAAATAAAGTACATCCTGTTTCATATAAGAGCCTCATGCTGCAACAGATGTACTTCAATAAAAATTAAATGAAACATGGTGTTTTCTATCATTATGACTTTGGTGGACCCTCAATTGTTTTCATTTTTTACTATTCAATATAAACAATATTGGTGCAAAATCCTTTTTTTTTTTTTAAATCTGCATATTTAAATCCAATAAGATCATTTTATTCAGATACTAAACCCCTCTCACAGTAGATTAAACCTTTTACCATAATTATACTCATTAATCTGGCATGTGAAAAGTCTAACTGAAAACTAATTTCCCCAAACTATTAATCCTTAATATCTATTCAACTTGTCAGCATTTAATTTAGAGCCAAAGAGGCAGAAAGGATGGATAAAGGAACCATATGAGGCTGTGAAGCCTCAGGTTGCAGACCAGTGTGTCTTAAATGTTTGGAACTGTGTTGTGTTGCATCTCTCTTCACAGTATCGCTTCAACAGTTTCTCACTTACGTCTGTTGCTTTTTTCTCCGCTTGCTCCAGCTTCTCCTGGGCATCCTTCAGAGACTCGGAGTATTTGTCCAGCTCATCTTCAACTCCTTTGAGCTTCTTCTGCAGGCCCAGTAGCTCCTCCTCTAGCTACATCAAAAAAGGGAAAGATGTGAGGAAAAAAATAAACTTTTTATACACATGCACATAAATATGTACATTAAAAAACATATATGCAAAGACATATATATAAACAGTGTTTGGTTGTAGCAGACTATAAAAAAGAAAAAAAATTAGATGAGGTAGCATTTTATATGAAATTTGTTTGAAAAATAAATAAGTAAAATAAATATTTTACCACTTTTGTGAAAAAGAAAAAAACTCAGAAACTTCAGGCAAAATGTCTGTAATATAGATATGATAATTTGCAATCAAAGCTGAGTGATGTTTTGACTATTCATTTAAATGTGACGCACCACCAAATTATTTTTTAAATAATTTTTCAAATTATTTAAACTTATGGTTTTGAGCCATCCACCAAATATAGGGCAATTACAAAACAACACGCAAGATTCAACAAAAGTATATAAAATGTATTACATTACACACTTAAAGAGCAGTAGAACAACAAATAGAAAAAACAAAATAAATCTACAAACCAACAATACCCTTAATGAAAAAAAAAGTACTTTGGTATGTAAACCCTTTTTAACTTTTTTAATCACCCATCAACAAAAATGATAGAATGACCTTTTTTCTGTGTTGTTGTTGCTTTTTTTATTTTCTTTGCTGGTCATTTATTTACTGTATCCTGACATTTTTTCTACTTCATAACAATGCACAGCCAGCTGGTCCATTATTCAACACAGGGATTTGCTATGGCCTCTAGGGGGCAGCACAAAATTGTAGGGAAAAAAGTCAAATCAGCAATAGGTTTCTTCCATTAATAATTTCTCCTAAAATGATAACATAATGAATTTCTTAATTAATCCTTTTCTAAAAATTTAAAAATGTGCTAAAGTTGCAAATTAAGGTGCAGATTGGGAGCAAAATGAGGTTTGTGTACAAACAAACAGAAATCCTGACAGATATAAAACTGAATCTGCAATCCTTCACTGATGTTTGGAGCATTAAAATGTATTTATTTTCTGGAGATTAAAAGTGGTGCTCTGCAGACAAAAGAAATATTACAAGACATAAAGTTTGTATATAAAGATTTTCAAAAAAAAAATCATTGAGGAAGAATATCACTAAACCGGAGAGATCGGCTCCATTTTTACACCAAAATGTATGAGAAATGAGAGAAGTTGACTTCTTGAGGTTGGAAAGTCAGTCAAATACACAATCCAAACAGGACTTTTTAAAAATTCCTTTAGGAAAAACTTTCTGTTTCTGTAGAGTGAGGAACTTAAAAGTAGAGATTTTTAGTTTTTATGTGAAGTTAGGATTAATTATGTCCAACTAAGCTCAATAAAAACAAGGTACTCTCCACAAACAGAAAAATCCACAAATCTACGTCTGAATGTAGGTTCAGCTCTCACATTCATATTTACAGTAAATTCAAATCTGTCACTAAAAGATTCATCGAGGTCTTAAAGAAATAAAATGTGAACTTTTTAAAACTCTATAGATGCTCAGATCCAGATACTTAAAGCAGAGATATAATGGATGCCTCTGAGCTTAAATTGACATATTTAAACATCAACTCAGATAAAAATTGTGTTTTTAACATGTTTTTGTGGCCTTTTTCTCATGACGAAAGGCGTGTATTAAACCTTTAACACCAGAGCTCCTGTGTTTATATTCTTTGATTTACTGTAGCTACTTCAGAATCTGATGGAATTATCGTGTTAACAGTTGACAAGTTACAGGATGTGAGAGATTTAGTGTTTCAGCGTTGCTGGCAACGCCTCAGGTGTTAAAGGGTTAAGAAAATTAAACTTCCTGAGTATTTCTCCTTTCAAATCATAAATCAGTAGCAGATGAAAAAAATCAGTCAAAGAAAGCTTGTAGGTGTGGCGTAGAAGCTATTACGGCAAGCCACAAGCTCCTTGACATGTTCTAATTTAGGGGCTAATTGAAGGGCTGTAAGCTAGTGGGAGAGCATGTAAACAAATGGATAATGGGAAATGGGGACATGCTTACTCAGTGCCACAACTCAGAGGTGAATTTCCAATGCTGCTCTGCAGAAACTATGTCCCAGAACATGTGCCAAAGTCCAGGCCCGAGGGCCAGATCCGGCTGTCTGGGTAATTATATCCGGCCCTTCAGATCATTTTATTTTCTTTTATTGTTATTAATGGACCGATGTTATCTTGCGCTTATTTCTAGCCTGTATAATTTTGACAAAATATTTATTTTATAGAGAGTAAAATATTGAAAGTTATTTAAGGTTCAGGTTGATTTATTGTGGAATAATATTCCTGCCTTTTTTATTATTTATAATTATGTTAAAAACTCACAGTTTTAAACTTTAAAAAGTTGGCATTCTGCTACTTTTATGACTATTTTGGCCTTTATTGAGATTTTTAGGCTATTTTTTCAGCTACATATTAGCTGTTGTGGCTTATCTGAGTTTTATTTAGGCTAATTTGGCCTTAAGCTAACATTTTAGCTGGCTATCAGCTTCAGAGATTTCAGCTATCAGCTTCAGCTATTTAGCTATCAATTTCAGCTTCTTCAGTGATTTCAGCACTAGCATTAAGGAGCCAAATTCAGCTTACAGCATTATCTAGCACTATCACAGGTAATGCTATTTATCTATTTCATAAATATGTTAAAAAATTATGGTTTAAATTTTTTTAAAATTTAGTTATACTGTTTTCAATAAATGTTTACCCTGTTCGGCCCGTGACATAAGGTGGTTTTTTTGGATTTTAACTCCTTGTTTGACACCCCTGTCCCAGAGAATGACAGGATCAAAATTAAATATTTCTCTGGGAAAGATATTTAAAAAGATCAAAACATGATCATCACAATTCCATATTTCTGACACTACACTCTGACAAAAAGTTTCTTTTTTTTAAGAAAACGAAATAATTCTGAAACAAGTAATTCTTATCAGTCCATCTCCATCAATCAGAAACACATATAAGGTCATCTTGTTCTTTTGTTAGCTTGTGACTCATCTCCAAAGATTGTTCCAGCCTTAGGAACTATAAACAGTCAGTTATAAATGAGAGCGAGCGGCCTGATGACAATGTTCCCAAAACAAATCAGTCAAAAAGGCCTCTCCCAGTCTGCTGCCATGTAAGGCTGCTCGCTCACACACAGCTTTGCCTTCCTAATCCTTTGGTGACTTCTAAAACAGCAGCTTTCAGCCCCTCTAAAAGCAGCAGCAGTTCAAAGGAACTGGGGGTTTATGGGGGATAACACAGAAATAGACGTGCTGGTAGACGTAATCGTACCAGCATTGTATTGGCTTCACACTGGAATCTCCAGGGGACAATGGTATTTTGAATGCAAGCTATTTATTACCAGACAGACATCTGAACTGTTCTAAGCAGAGGGCAGATGCACGGGGAAAACCTCGGAATATTTTTAGAAAAAACAAATGTATTTATTATTATTTTGGTTTGTCTTAGATACCAAGTTGAAAAATAAGAAGAAGAATCGTAGCAGTCTGTGATGTGTTGGAGGAGCAGTGATGAGGTGAAACTCTTTCCAGGAGAGAACACAATATGTACGACTACAGGCCTTATTAATAATGTACGGTGGCCCTGATGGACAAATCACATATACAAATTACTCCACACTAAAACGTTTTAAATTTCACCTCAATTAAAAAAGCAAAACTCATTTTAAAACACAGCATTATATTTCAGAAACAAACCAAAATTCCAGACATTAAAACATAAAGAAAAAAAACTTTTCAGAGAACAAAATGAAATGCTAGAAAAATTAAAAACAATGAAAAACTACTATGGGACATCACTGATTGGATGATGATATCCAGCATCACTTCATGTCAAATAAGTTTCAGTTGAAATGGACAAACGTCATCGTCCAATCAGAGATGTCCCATACAACCTATCTTTTCCAGTCTATGCAAAAAGAAAAGAAAAAAAAAACATTTCAGAAAGCAAAAGTCATTTACATAAATCAAAGCAAGATGTTAAAAACCAAAAATCAATAAGAAACTTGTACAATGTTTTTGTGTCGAGTGCTTTTCTTGATGTGTTTGCACGCCAGTGCCACAGACCGCACATATACTGTATGTGCAAGTTGAAGTCAGAATGCATCACTTAAAGATCCACTTCAAGCTCCCTGCTCTGCTCCATTCTGATGCATCCTCTTACAGACACATAGATCCATGAATGTCTTTGTTTTCCTCACCTGAGCTGGAATCTGGATCAAAACTGTACAGCAGGAAAGCTCTGATAAAGCTCACCATTTTTGTTGCACTGCTACTGTTAGGTTGGGCTGTGAGGGGCTGTAAGATAGCAATAAAAAGTAAAGGGGGGGATGGAAAATGACTCTATGCCAACGGTCCCGCCCACAACTCAGAGGAGAATTTCTGCTCAACTGCTTCCGCTCTGCAGAAACTTTGATTTCGCTCCTTTGATTTCCTTTAATAATTTCAACCATTAAAATAACTGAATACTGATATACAAAAAATTGCAAAGCAACTAGATTAGAACATGAAGAAAAATTAAACATAACTTTATTTTAGCATTTTAATTAATAAAAACAGGCAGGAATATTATAATATTTTTCCTGAATAAATCAACTTAAATAACTTTTAATATTTTACTCTCCATAAAAATATATTTTGTCAAAATTATACAAGTTAGAAATAAGAGAAAGATAACATTGGGCCATTACTAACAATAAAATAAAATGATCTGGAGGGCCGGATCCGGCCCCCGGGCCTTGACTTTGACACGTGTTCTAGAATATTCTGAAATAACACGTCCACTATCAGTTTATAAATTCATGTTATGGAAAGAGTACTTCAGGTTTGCAGAAAATGATGTTCCAAACTCATCATCATGTCCACCTCTGGAAGGTTTAAAAAACTGCAAATGTTCTAAAATAGTCTGAGCCTAAATCTGATTAAGAAGCTATGTTTGCAAACAAATCTTTCATAAAAAGGCCATTTCTATATCACTTAGGATCAGGCAGGATTGTATCACTTTTTTAAATAAAGGAATCACATCATAAACATGCTATTTGCTGTTAAAAATGGCTGACTTCTTCATAATGAAGGACTTGTTTCATCCAATGATGTTCAGTTCTATGCCAAAGATTTTAGAATAGAGCCATATAATAAAGTGTTGAGCGTTTTAAAGTAATATATTAATAGAAAAAAATGTGCTTTGGGTTACACGATTTTCTCCAAACTTTACAATAATTCACCCACCAATACAACCAATCAATGCCCACATGAGTTTGAGACTTTGATGCTAATCACATGAATGAATAAAGTCCTTAAACTAAACCTTTTTCAGAAGTGAAATGAAGAGAGAGTGGTAAACCGCGGAACATGGAAAGAATCTCCTGGTGTACGTATGACTGGTGGCATCAGTATGTTGGCTGTCTGACAGCAGCAGTGTAAACAGGTGTTGGGCAGGACAGCTTTGAGGCTCTGCAGAAACTCCACTGCTATGAGAAACGCAGGGAAAAGAGGAATCTTTAATTTTCTGTCTGATTTTATCCTCTCATGAACTCCTGCTTGAAATACGTCTTGGTTGTGTTAAGCTAGCCACCAAAAGTCACAGAGCCAACAAGGTCATCTTTAGCCATCCAGCTGGTTGAAGGTGAAACTCCTCTTTAAGCTGCTCGGCGTTCCTGTGGCTTTTAGATTAAAGTTCTTTTCAAAATAAAACCAACTCAGCTATCGTAAGACATGGAGTAACCACTAAAGCATGCTGTGTGATCCAATAGTACATGGTTCAACTTAACCACAAAATATATCTATTATTATTACACTATCAGTATTTTTGTTTCCATAACAAAAATCCCAAATGTTGAATGTAGTTTGGTTTTTATCAAGAGCTGACAGATGTTTGTCCAAAATATACTGAAAAGTACAGGTTAACCCTTTAACACTGGAGCTCCAGTGTTTATGTTCTTTGATTTACTGTATGTCTTCAACCGTTAACATGACAATTCCAGTAGATTCTGATGGAGAAAAGCGGCTGTAAGAGATTTTTTGTTTCAGCAACACCTCAGACTTTAAAGGTTTAAGACATTTTAAATTAGTTTAAAAAACGTTTTCTAGCTTCCTTTCTTGAACCACTTTCAACTGCAGGCCCTTCCTGGTAGAACAGGACTGTGACCATAACAAAGGTTTAGTCTCCAATCTGATCAACATGAGCTCAGCAAAGTGTCCACAGCACCACAGAGCACGGAGCAAAAACAACCTATGTTAAAAGTGGCCATACTGTGCTTTTCTTTAATTTTTCAAAGTAAACTATATCCATATAAATGATCATATACTATATTTTTGCATTTTCTTTTCATATTCTGAAGTAAATCAACTCGGCTCCGCCTTTGGCTCCCATTTTATGATGTCATCCTGGAGCCGTCGTCGTCAGTGAAAAAATTAAAATATATACATATATTTATATATATATATGGATGTAGGCGTAAAAACTGTGCTGCCTGAAGTTAGCTGATCAATTCTAGCTTGAGGTGTTAGCTTTGCGGAGAAAGTGTTAGCATCAGCCTGGGGGGGGGACCAGCCTCTTCCTAGAGGGGGCGGTTCTCACCTTGTGATGTCAGGGGGGGGCTGCTGCTGAGAAGGCAGGTTTTTAGAGATTATATTCAGAAATGTATCAAAATACCACTTTTAGGTTGTTTATAGCAGGGGTCCCCAGAATTTTTCTTGAGAGGGCCAAATAAGTGCTTTCTTCTCTGATGTGGGGCTGGGCTCAGATTATAGGCTAACATAAAAAAATGTAAAAATCCTTGCCTAAATGTAAACATTTCCAGAAAACCACGCATAACCAAATTTTAAATAATTAATGTACCGTATATCATCTTCATAGAAAAATAATAATACTGAAGCATTTTAAAAACTAGATATATAGCATCACCTGTAATGATGCTAGTGTGAACGCTGTAAGCTGAATGTGGCCGCTGAAGATGCTCGTGCTGATAGCTAAAGATGCTGAAATTGATACCTAAAAAGCCAATAGCTGAAAACGCTGAAGCTAATAGCTGAAATGCCTGACGTTGATAGCTGGCCAAAATATTATCAAAATGCCAAATTGGCTTAAAAAACGGAAAAAAGCCTAAATTAGCCAAAGCAGTTAGCAGGTTGCTGAAATATTACCTAAACTCCAAAAGAGCCTAAAAAAACAGAGAAAACGACAATATTAACAAAAACAGTTAGCTTGTAGCTGAAATATTAGGTAAAAGTAAAATTAGCCTAAAAACCGATACAATGTATATTATAATATAGCCAAAATGATAGCATAGGGCTAAAATTTTAGCTGAACTCAAAATTAGGCAAAAAGACTGCAAAAAAGTCTAAATTAGCCAAAAAAAATCTAGCATTTAGCTGAAATATAAGCTAAATGCCAAATTATCTTACAGAAATGGTCAAATGTGAATCATTATTATACCGCTAAATAGTCTATATAAATAAATAGTTATAGTTCAGACTGCAGAAAGGTGGAATAAAAAGTCACATCCTACGCGGGTCAGAGTTTCTGTGTGGGGGCCGGGCCAAATGGGGAGGTGGGCCTGATCCGGCCCACGGGCCATAGTTTGGGGACCCCTGGTTTACAGTGAGGAATAAACAGTATAATGCACTTAAAAGCTCAAAAAGTAGATTTTTCATGGTATGGCCACTTTGAAGTTTGTGCCCCAATGGTTTAAGACCTTCACCAGTAACTTTGGTCACACTTTGCTTGTTCATATCAGTTAGCAATGAATGACAACTAATAAAAAACAGAATGGGATTATTTGTAATAGGAAAAACACAGAACATAAATTTTAGTGGCAGATTTTTTCTCTTAAAGCATTTTAATGATGTACTTCTCTGACTGCCCACCACAGAAGGAATGAATGACTGATCTAATAGACATAAATATAAACTCTAATGTGTTTCAGTAAATGCAAAGACACGAGGACGACTCGCTAGAATTTGTTGGGAGTTCACATCAACATTGTAAGAATTGTCTGGAACACTTCAGCCCCAGAACTGTCAATGCACTGTCCAGAGTAGGGGTCACCAACCTGGTGAGCTGCGTCTAAAATTATTATTTTTTTTCAATTATACTTGCATTTACATAGATACAGGTAGCATGATGGTTACATTGAAAATTAAAATATTTCACAAATATGTTCATTAGATACATTTAGGTGACCTACTCCAGTTCAAAGACCATTGATTTAGTTAAAAATGCTACAGATTAGGTCATTAGATCAAAATGTGACAAGAGTTGTTTAAAAATGTGTAAATTGATATTTCAACTATACACATGTAGAGAAGTGCATTGAACAGAACTTCTGCTGGTTCTGACTCACTCACATGCTTACATATCTCGACTTATTTATATGTCTGTGTGTTCCCTGAAAAGTAGAGGATTTGCTTTCACAAAAACAAAGTGATGCAAACTTTAGTTGAAACAAACAGAAGTGTCATTCCCTCCACTGTTGATGGAAGTGCTGTTTGTCACAGTTATTGTTCTCTGTTGCTTTCCTTCAACTGTGAGTAGATGCCTGCACCACTCACCTGCAGCTGCTATGTTTGTAACAGGCTGATGAAAAGCAACTTTTCTAGATCTGCACTTGTTGCCATCTGGGATAGATTTGATTCTACAGAACTCCAACCAATTAATCTTAAAGGAGCTAAAAAAAAAAAAAACACCCTGACAGTTTCAGTATTTTAGGGAAAAATTTGAATCCCTATTTGTATAATATTCAATACACACACTTCTGAGACCCCTAACTCATTAATATGATTAAAAACTTCCCTAAAAAATCCCATTGAATGTAACTTAGTTCATGTTTTCTGCCCTGTAGTTCATCATCACTCCACTAGGGGCAGTAGAAGGGCTTTTCCTGCTCATTTTCAAAATGGCTGCCTCCATGAAAACTATTAAATGTTTAGCTAATTTTAGGAACTTTTTAGCAAGAATAACTCATCTATTGTTATTCTTTTTTGTAATTATTATATGTTGAATTGAAATAATGCAACATTTGCTGACAAGTGATTCTTTATTGTAGTTGCAACATGTTAAAATGTGTGGATCAGACTTGAGACAGTGGGTTTTTTATTCTTGAACACACATGTCAATATTTTTGCATCTTAAACTAGACACTGAGCATCAAGGTGTTGGATTGGGGAGTTAATACACCAAATTCTTCAGTGTTTTTCTCTTGATGCCAAATTAAACAGTTCTGGATGAAATGGTATGTTAGCAACATGTGGCGTGAAGGGGTTAAAGTTGTTAAATCTACAGCAAAACAAAACAAAAAGCTGTTTTCTGCTGCAGTAATTCTAGTTTTTTTTAGAAGCATGTTACGCCTGATTCCAAACCTCACCTTTACACTGATGTAATCCTTGAGCTGCATGACAATTAAACAGCCCAAAACAGACATTACTGTGTC
This sequence comes from Oryzias javanicus, assembly GCA_003999625.1. Taxonomy (NCBI): domain Eukaryota; kingdom Metazoa; phylum Chordata; class Actinopteri; order Beloniformes; family Adrianichthyidae; genus Oryzias; species Oryzias javanicus. The sequence goes on from CM012448.1 coordinate 6,110,992, forward strand.
TCGATGTTGATTTCTTCCATTTATGACTACATATTACGTTGTGTTAGTAAAAATTGTTATTCATCCACATCATGTTGTCTCAGGATGATTGAGAGCAGCTGAACCTTGAAGAACAAGCTTCTCATCTGAGTAGCCTCTTTAGTTCTTCCTCATACAGTATGTTTCCTATGAACATTTGAGGTCCAGTTTCTCTGAAGAACAGACATCATGTGCAGCACTGTGTTCACTCAGGTAAAAGTTTACTACAGCATGCCACAATAGAAAGATAAAACTGCTAAAATGATCTACGATGAATAAAGTATTCCGCAGAAATAGAGTCTGAATCATTTTGTCATTTTCTGTTTTCCTATAGACTGTCAACCACCTTATTGTCCAACCATCAGCCTGATTGATGAAACAAAAAAAGCAAAAGTTAAATATCCCCACCACAGACTTATAAACACTAGATCAGTAACCTCCTACACCACCATAGACATACATTATCACTGGACGAAGCAGGGTGTGACGTCACCATAAACCGTAAAAACAATGGACAGTTCAACCACTCATGTTCCAAACAGGAAGTTCCTGCTGGCTCCAAGAAGCCAAAATCCCATAGACTTATAGAGAAAGAAACAGCTGTTTTTAAGTCATTCTATTTGTCAGAATAATCATTCTTGTTCTCATACATCTTTGTTTTAATCCTAAATCAAGAATGTTTGTTCTGACAAATAAAATGACTGAATAATAACTGTATTTCTCAACGAAAGTCTATTTAACTTCTTAGAACCCGTGGTTACTTCCTGTGTGGAACACAAGGGGGGAGAGGTCGCACTGTCCAGTGACTATACAGTCTATGGATGGGCACTTTGACCAGAGTTGACTCCGCCCAGCTCAACATTCTGACAAAAGGCAACGCTTTGATGAGTCCATCCACTTGTTGAAACAACCACTAATAACACAAATTTTAACTTCCATGAACAACAAACATCAAATGCAATTTTGAAATCGCACCCTGTTTAATTATCAATTTAAATTTGAACTTTTTAACATGGGAGTTAATGTGAAGTTGATTTCTTTTGAGACCCTCCCCCAATGGTCATTTAAGGAACTGCAACAGTTTGAACTTCCTGGTTGACTGTAAATCCCAGAATGAAGGAGGCGGGACTTCAGCCCACAAACACACCCACATAGAAACAGAAACATCCAATAATAATCGATAAAATCCTTCAAGAAGAAATGCCTTTTCAGATTGATCGAATTTAGTTACTGAATTCTGAATTTTCTGCTAATTTTCGACTCATCTGGGTCAACAGTGGCTCCATGCTTCATCATTAATGGATTGAACTAAAACTTTTCATGTAATCTATTAATCACGTTCAGGTCATTCAATAATTTGATCTGAACTTATCTTTCTCAGATCTCCGTCATTATTTTCACCTTGATCCAGAACTAAATCCCTTCTTTAAAGGATCCCAGTGATCTAACAACCTCTCCCTCACAATCTGCACAACAAACCAACCATGCAAACTGGAGCTGCAGCCAAAAATGTGCTTCTCTCATTCTGAGATCACAGTTTATCTTGTCAAATTCCAGCAAGAGCACCACAGCAAAAATATCTCCGCAGGAATCTGGTCTGATCTTGTGCACAATCCTCCAACAAGACCCTGATTATCTGCAGTTAGCCATTTATGGAAGGTTCTGCAAAGCTCTTTGGATTTGTTCTCAGTCCATAAAACAACTATAAAAGTGTAACATGCTGCTTTGAATTGGGAGCAGGAATAATTTCACCAATAAGTCAATTATTTCTCATCACAAAATGAGTTGATTTAAGATCCCACATGAAGTCTCTAGTAAATGACATGCAGATTCATCAGTTGAATTTCACACTTTCACAGAAGTTTATGAGGATTTGTGTGTTTTAAATATCTCCAGTATGTAGTAGATATCGAAGTACATATTAAAATTAGGTTTGCCAACTCTATTATAAAAAAGAAACCTGAATATCATCATGCAGGAACAAAAGCAGCTTTATTAAATATAACAAAGTTTCACCTTTAGTGATATAAGACAGAACCTCTATCTAAGAGGAGCTGTTTCCGGTTCTGATCGTACCTGCTTGCACTTGTCCTCTGCTCCCTTCTTGTCCACCTCCGCCTGCTCCGCGCGGTCGATGGCGTTCTCCTTATCCAGCTTCAGCATCTGCATCTTCTTCTTGATGGCCTCCATGGTTCCTTGTGGGCGCTCTCAGCAGCACTAGCAGCGGGTTCTGTGCGGGTCTCGTTCTGAAGCAGACGGGGCTTGCGCTATGGACTGGACTGGACCGCACGGCTCCGCAGGCGCTCGTGGACAGGACAGGAATAAGGGGAGCAGCTGCAGGAGCGCGCGCCTCAGTCTGCGTTCAGCGCGGATTCGGGCGGATCGTTGTCCATATTTAGGCTGCTGGAGCTGTCCAAGCGCGCGGGTGGCGCGCGCGCGTTCAGGATGAGGGGAGAAGCTCCACCTGTCCACCATCAGGGGGGCTCCAGATGAAGATCAGAGCGGAAATAAAGAGGAAGGATGGAGCAGGTCTGGATCTTGAAGAGTTCAGTGATGAGTCAGAAGAATCTAACTGAGGTCTGCAACCTGAGGCGTTTTGGCTTTGAAAAAAAATGTCAAACTTAACTAATTCATTCATTGTATGAAATAACTGCGTGTGAATCTTTTTTATTGCTAATTTTGAGTTTAGCTAACATTTTAGCATTATGCTTGAGTTTTTAAATAATTTAGCTTCTAATTAGTTTTTTGGGGGGTTATTCTTGAGTTTGGCTAATATTTTAAAAACATGAAGATTTTTGTGACAAATTTTGAGTTAAGCTAGCATTTTAGCAACATGCCATCTTTTATAGTTATGTTGGCCTTTACTGTGGTTTTCACGGCTAATTATGAGCTAAGCTAATATTTTAACAACGTGCTAGCTTTTTTATGGATAATTTGGCATCTACTGAGGTTTTTCGGGTAAATTTGGAGTTATAGTATTTTAGCAACGTGTTAGCTTTTCTGAATGAGTTTTTGGGGGGCTAATTTTGAGTAAAGCTAGTATTTTAGGAACGTGTTTGCTTTTTTAAGGCTAATTTGGGATCTAAATATGTTTTTAGTGTTGTTTTTTTTTTTTAACTAACTGAGTTTAGCTAATATTTTAGCAACGTGTAAGCTTTTTTGAATAATTTGGCATTTAATTAGGTTTTTGGGGTAATTTTGAGTTAAGCTAGTATTTTAGCAACATGTTAGCTTTTTTTATATATATATATTGCCTCTCCTGTGGTTTTCAAGGGATAATTCACATTTCTGTGGTTACATCAGGAAGCTCTGTTGAGTCTTTTACCAGCATTCTCTCAGTCCTGCTAAAGTAAGTATTGTATGAAACTCACACAAAAAAAATCCAGTAATGGCTGAGTTGAACATGGAAATGTGAACGGCGGCTCATTTGACTGCAGTCAACAAGAAGATTATCTTCTCTTCTGAGAAACCTGAGCTCGGCAGGTAGCTGGGACAGACGAGGAGGTTTGCACATGTGCAGTAGAGCGATCGTGACGTTTTAACTACTTATTAAGTCAAACAGAGATTTTTTAAGACAGCTTGACAGACAGAGATTTTAAAATAATCAGAAATGCAAAAACAAAATAATTTCTAATACATTTGATCTCTTTCATAAGAAAAATCCCATACATACACGTTAAAAACTCAAAAACACGATTTTCATCAGAGGGGAGTTTAAAGTCGGAGGGGGACTAAAGCTAGTATTTTAGCAACATGTTAGCTTTGTGGCTAATTTGGCATCTACTAAGGTTTTTCGGGTTAATTTGGAGTTAAGATAGTATTTTAGCGATGTGTTAGCTTTTTTGACTAATCTGACATATACCTAGGTTTCTTCGGTTGATTCTTAGTTAAGCTAGTATTGACATCTATTGAGTTTTTGAGCAAAGTCTAATTTCATACTTTTTATGCATTTTTAAATTTTTTGGGGATTTTTAAAGAAATCATTCAACTTCTTTTGTGCTAATTGTTGATTAAAATGATGGCAAAAAGTTTAATCTACTGTCAGAGAGGTTTATAATGAGTAACACTATATTATTGTATTCATATGTATAGATTTTAAAATAGTTCGGATTCTACACCAATGTTGTCATGTTTTTATTCACTAGTAAAGAACAAAAAGGAGGAAGAATCACAAACACCATAATAATAAAAAATCTCATGTTTCTAGCATTTTTAATTAAAATATATCTATTGCAGCTGGATGATCTGATTAAACACAGGAGGTGTTTTATTTTGAAAGGAACTTGTATGTGCTATTGTTAAAAGACAAATAATATTAAATTGGTGTAAAGAATATTTTATCAATGAATGGTTTAATGGCCACAAAAACATAAATCAAGTGTATTCTAACTTTGAGGTGAAACGTTGCAGCTCATCGCAAAAAGTTTTTTTTAAAGAACATCTCCATTATTTTGGCATACAATTCCTTCACAACTCTCACAGTCTCCAATAGGATTGTAGAGTTTTCAGTTGATTAATTTTGATTTGGGGGGTTATAAAATACCATAAAGGTTTTCCATGGAAATTCCTTCCATGTTTGAGAGTACTGTGTGAGACACTTTTAAAACCAGTCTTCTGTAATTTTTTTAGATTTACCCCAGATTCTCGTTTACTGTGAACTGATGTGATCAAGCAGCTTTTTTCAGAAGATATATTTGGTGCAATAGAAGCCTATACTTATTTAAAAACTATAAATATTTACACTAACAGACTAAAATGCAGAAGATATTTCCTAAACTGTTTGAACTGAATTTAGAGTCTGAATTTAAGCTACAGTAATGCGGAAAGTAGTTGAGGCATGTCATTAAACTTTATTCAAAAATGTACCAAAGTTCCATCAAAGTTCTTTATAGCTTCTTTAAATTATTGTTTTAGAAAACTACTATTCAAAGTGAATCCCGAGTCACCCATTTTTCACTTCATGCCAGCTTAAGTGATTCTTTGCTACATTCAATATAAAACTCCGGCATATAAGTCCTGACATTAACCCTTTAACAGCGGAGCTCCAGTGTGTCTTTGATTTACTGTAACTTTTGAACCATTAACATGATCCATCCATCCATCCATCCATCCATCCATCCATCCATCCATCCATCAATAAATCCTAAATCTCTTTAAGGATCACTTGAGCCAAATATTGACTGTATTTTAGAACTGGACTGAGTTTGGCCCCTTGAGCTCCAAACAGGAAGTGGTCTCAACGAGCCAAAATCCCGTAGACTTCTATAGAGAAACAATAGTCAGAATAACCATTCTTGTTCTGATACTTTTTTTAAACATATTCTTGATAATCTTTTTTTTTTAAATATAAGTTGCGTACTGGCCAATCAGATGCCTCAATAATAGTATGTGGTGCCCCTGTTCAAATTGTTTGACAGATTCTCTAAAGGCTGCTTAAAAATGGTAGGGGTGTGGCCTACCAACAAGCTCACTCCTGATTGGCGAGAATTGTTGTTAAGAAAATGCAGACTCAGACTAACTCGGACCAATCGCTACTTACTGATGTCGTCTGGCTCCAAATGACGGCGTCTGTATCATGAAAAAATTGGCGACTGATCTGACTTCATGTCATTGGAGCAGGAAGGGAACGTATTCTATGAGTCACGTCACACTGGCTCAGTCCAGTTCTCTTATACAGTCAAAGGAGCTAACCCAGCCACTGTTGGGGAACACCCTGAACAGGCCACCAGGCTGTCACAGGGTAATACAATCACATTCATACCTAGAGATAATTTAGAATCATCTATTAACCTGTGACCCGTTATTGGACTATGGGAGAGAAACTGGACAACATGCAAACTCCACACGGAAAGAAATTAACTGAGGATTGAACAGGGGCTTTCTCACAGTGGACGAGAGTGCTAACCACTGCACCACCATGACACGTTATTGCAAGATGTCACCTGGAGAAATGAGAACCTTCACCGTCACAGATAATAATGTTTTGTTTTAAATTCCTACAATTGTAATATTGTCAAATCTCCATCCATCCATCCTCTATGCAGGGTCTTTAGGGCTTATAGGAGTCCAGCTATCTGGGTGAAGGTGGAGTTCACAGCATGGCCACACACAACACACATTTTGTCTTCAGGGACAATGTTTAGTCATAGGTTTGAATCCACCCTCTAAGCATGTTTCTGCACAATAGGAGGACGAAGGCCAGTAGAAACACCACACAAGCAGGCTAGCTAGCAATCTAGCTAGATAAATAGATAGTTTTCATAAGCAACTATGCAGCAATTCACTTAAAACTCCACACAGAAAGGCAAAATGGAAAACAAGAAGAAAACCAAACCAAATGTTTCTGTGAAATCTGGCTTTATTGAATATATAAATCTCTATTACAGTGAACAGCAGAAGATCAGGGCGTTCTGCTGTGCACCTGTATGGTAAAGTGATTTAAAGAAGAAAACAAAGGGATCTGGAGTGATTGTGGTCATATAATGGTTCAGTTTGTTTAACAACTGAGTGAAGAAAGCAAAGCTACTTGTGCTGTTACAGTTCTGAGGGAGGAAACTGCTGCACTTCTGGACAAAAGGACAACACTTATATCCATAGATTCATAATAAAGGCACTTTATAAGCACAATCGCAGGTGCTCATGTACTTTAGAGGCATGCAGAATGTAGGCACACCTCCGAGGAAGTCTGTCTGTGGAATTCTCATTGATTTAGAGGCAGTTCTGCATCGCACACACACAGTTTGGCACATTTCCTGCTGAAGCAAACACTGACCAATGTCAAAACAATTTTTAAAACTTTAAATATATGGCTTGATAATCTTTAAACAATAGTTTTGTAAAAAAAAAAAAAGGCAGATCTAAACACTAACACAAAGGAAGACCCCTGTTTCATATATTCTGTAGCTCATTCCTCAAAGAAAAAATACTGATGTTTGTTTCAGTTCATCATTTCTGATCTTAACTCTGAACGCGTTCTTGTATGTCTACAGTCATGAGGAGCATGACCTCTGAAACCTTCAGACGAAACCACCTCCTGGAAATGTGCTTAGTAAAAACAAAAGTTGCATTGACGATCTAACATTTTTGCTGAGGCATGAAGAGTCTTCACACATGAGATGTAACAGTCTGACGGTGAAGGCGTTTGCTGGAATATCTGTTACTTTATGAAGCCTCACAACACAAACCTAAAAACAAAAGACGACGCCCAGACATACCAAAAGCTCTGATAACTTAAGAAGCACTCAAAGGCACATACTGTATCTTGTTATTAGCAAATTTCAACATCAATAATGTCATATCTGGTATTAAAAAGGAAGTTAATGAAGAATGTAAGGCCGCAGCTGTGTTTTTGATGCCGCTGGTTGGCTTTAGGCTCCTCGAGCTCTCACTGGTCCTGGCTGTCCTCTCGCAGCTCAGACGGCAGGAACTTGTACTGCTGCTGTCTGATCATGGCCAGCTTCTTCCTGGCTTCTTCCAGCTCCTTCTCTTTCCGCAACATCTCCTCCTGAGCGGCGATAATCTGCAGCACCACACAACTGATCAGTGTACTGAACCCAAGGACGATTAAAAGCCAAAAATCAGACCAGATATGGGATTTTGGTTGTTTGTTGTCTCACTCTCAAACCTTGTGGTTCCCTCTTTGTACCTTTAAGTTGTTTCTAGTCTTACTCTGTAGTTTTTCCAAACCCTTTTGTCTCTTTGTTGTGTCCCTCTGTTGATCATCTATCTGTGTTTTTTGTTGTTTTACTGTCTTCTCTTTGTCCTCTGTGTTATCTGGTGTCATTTGTTCTCCTTTTCAGTGTTATTTTTTTTGCATCTTGATGTTGTTTCTTATCTTTGTGTCATTTGTTATTGTTGTGTTGTTTGTGTAGTTGAGTCTTTGGGCTCTGTGACTGACCTGAGCTATGCCTCCCACCATCTTGCTCTTCACCACCACGGCCTGGTCATCTTCAGCATCAAACGCTGCCTTCTGGGCTGCCTTCACCAGGTTGTCCGACGCTCTCTTCACAGCGTTTCCTGCAGCCTGCAGAACAAACAGGAAACCAGGATGTTTGACATCAACCAACAAACCAACAGCCTTCCTAAAATGACTCCAGTAGTTTTTCACTCTAACGGCTTAATCTAGTGGAAGAACAAATGTGAATCATGAGGAGCATTCACAGATGAGCAGTTTGATGAAAGACAAAGACTTCTGGGAGTTTTAGAGAAAGCCAAACAAACTCCCAGAGAGCTCTGCAGAGATACTAAATAGGGAATTATCACTTCCAGTCATGTCTACTCATAGTTCTGCAGCAGTGTTTAGAACAGCTGTAAAAGGCAAAGACGAACAAGCAGCCGAGCAAAACAACTCAAAAGCCAAACAGTTCTTCTTATTGGAGGCCTCAGCCAGTCGAGTTCTCCTTATAAGGCTGTGTGGACTCCAGCAGCAGAGAGCTGGAAGGAGGCAGAACACACAGGGATGTCAGCTTCTTCCATTTGTTTATCTTCGCCTGTGGTTCACTCAGCTCTGTCAGGCAGCGCAGCTCGCTTTAACTGCTTTGATACAACCAGGAAATTAACCTTAAGGATCAAGCAGGTTTTGGTTGATCTCTTCAAAAAAATGTAGTCCAGTGTTAAAAACAGCAAAACCTATGAACTCCTTGAGCGTCCAGTCATTCAACAGAAGGACTGGTGCATCACAGAACAGTCCATCAGGATGGCCACAGAGAAAAAATTAAAAGCCGGAAGTCCCTCCCCCCGGCCGCAAAAAAACATCATTTGTGCCCAAAATCATTGTCCTCAACCAGAACCCTGTTATAAGCTTTCCGCCTTTTTTCCCTTTAACATACTGTAACTGAATACATGATTGACTGATTCACAGAGAAAAAGCGACATTTCACTGGCTTTTTCTCCAGAGGTAAACAGGTGTAGTTCTACATATTTGAACACTTGTTAATATTGACTTGAAAGAAATAAAATGATGAACGATCTCTGTCTCATTTGAAGCTCATCTTGCAAACTAAACTCCAAGACAGTTACAGTTTATTCACATTTAAAAGCTTAAAAGGTGATAGTTCGGAAAAGTTTCTAAAAAATATCATTTTTAAAGGGTTTTCTAAAGTTCAGGAAATTTCCTCTTAAGCAACCGGCTAAAGTTTCAAAATTTCCACTTTTCCCAGTGGTCTTTCAATTATGATTAGGCTGTTTTTAGCTACATTTAAAGAAACTGTTGTTTTGTAGGACATAGCTTCTGCAGAAGAGCAGTAGCTTATTAGAAAGACACTCTGGAATTGTAAGCCTTCCCCCACTTCCCATCATCCATCTGTTTATCTGTTTATCAATATTGGAGCCAGCCTGAAGTCAATATCTGCTTCAGCACATATTAAACGAGTTGGGCATCCCCTTTAAACCCTAGTCATCAACCTGAGTCTCAGATTGAATCGGTGTCTGTGATCCGTTCTGAAGCTCCACCCCTAAACCAGAGGCTGCCGCACAATCAAAGGAGACTTCACATTTAGGGCTGAGCAATTACAGCCTTAAAAAGCTTCATGGCACGGAGGCAGAGCAAATGCTTGGGTGTAATCATAGATCCAGACTAATGTTTCCAGTTCTTGATGCCATGAGTGGACTGGGCGGATTGTTTCCAGAGCCCCTGCAGACATAAATGTATGGGAATTACTGAGGCGGCAGCTGCAGGCCCAGAAGAGGAGGAGATAAGCCGGCGCTGATTGGATCAGAGAATATGAGATGACCCGGACAGGCCCAAGCACTTGCTGCGAGCATCCACTTGGCCTTAAAGATAGTATTTTTGGGTGGAAGAGGGGACGGGAGACGTTTGTGCTTTCTGATATGGCTCACAAGTGACTGCATCAGTTACACAGAAAGGTCACAAGCGCCTGAATGGATGACATCAGTTTGAATGGTTCACCCCAAGTCAGGGCTTTTGGAGTAAATAGATAATGTGAAAATCCCATTTTTATTTCATTTTTTGCTGTATAATGTCATTTTTATAAAAGAAAAAAAACATTAATATACATTTTACATCCATCAAAGACACAGGAATAGTCAATCGTGACTTGTTTAAGCTGTAAAAATGATAAAAACTATTATTTTTATCCAACATTTATCTAGAAATGGCCTTTAAATTCTAGAGCTGCCCAGCAGAACCGCTGAAAAAGGGGAGCACCTAAGTCCCAGAGCTAAATATAGAGGATGCTAATCCTCACAGAGCAGCATGATGTGTTCCTGCAGCTCCAAATGTTTAAGTCCAGATAGCTTACACACTTTTGGTATGCTCTGGATTTCTAACAAGCTCAGCTGCTGCAGCACTTTCAATGTTAACCAGCAGATAACTCTACATCAGTATCATCAGCATAGATATCAAAGATATGCCTCACACGTGTATTGTAAAAAATAACAGCTAAGGACAATTTTTAGGAAAATCCAAACAACTGTTACTTGTAGTTTTTTATCAAAGGAGTATAAAAGAAAAATAAGAATAAAGATATTTGTATTACATTGATGTTTTAAAGAAATGCTTCAAAGTAGAACTATTTTTAGGGATTTATTCTCACTGCAATATTATACCAAAATAAATTCTGATTGTGGCATTTTTAATATGTTCTCAGAGTATTTTTCTGACAATTGAGAGCTTACTTTAAGAAAATTAAGCTCAAAATTACATTTCTGAGTATTTATTTATTCAAAATGTGGCTGGAAAAATACTTTATTTGTAATGTAAAAAATCCACAAGCTGCCTGATTTATCTACCCCACATTGCAACAGGAAGGGGAAGAGGGGGCGGGGTTGCTCCACACCAACAGTTAGAGGTGAATTTCTATTGAACTCCTGAAGAAAATATGTCAGAAAACAGCACAAGCTTTTTTTGATTGTGACTAAAATGGCAAAAACTTGACTAAAAGACAGCTGCTTTGAAAATAGATGATCAGAGTGGGTCAAAATTATTTACACGAGTGTCCCTGGGTAAAGTCTCACATGGTTTAGGAATGGGTGGACCAAAGACCAAGTCTCTAGTATCATTATTTATTTAAAAATTTTTTAAGGAATTTCTTTAAAATCTCAAATTCTGAATTTTTCATCTATTTTCAAGCATGTTTTTAGGATTTTCTTATGTTTATATTTTCCACTTTGTTAAATAAACCAGAGTTAAAAACAAAAGAAAACTACTCTAATTTTTCATCTGTTGTCACATTTTGATATATTTTTTACAAGAAATACTTTTTATTGGGTATGTTATATCAAGCTAAAATCATCCTGCAAAAGGGATGGTGAAACTTTTCAACCGTTCAGCAGATCCTTCAAAATCTACTGGAATTACAATGATCGTGTTAACAATAAACAAATTACAGTAAATCAGAGAACATAAACACTGGAGCTCTGGTGATAAAGGGTTAAAATTCTTAGATCAAATAATTTTAAAATGATTTAATATGTTAATTTATGCCAATTTGCTTTGTGCTTTTGATGGAGAATATTCTATTCTTAGCCGTCAATGCTGTTATATTTAGTGTTGAGATCAGACTCCAGCTCTGCACGATGCTGCATGAGCTCAGCTGTCTTACAACAGGTGACCTCAGTGACACAAAGAGTTCTTCTCATAACAAAAGCTTTAATGTTGCAATGATTCTGCTTTTCACTTAGATTTAGCTTCTTTTATTATTCTGATCATACAATCTGCTCTTAGTCCAGCCTTTTTGTCAAATTATAGAACCCTTTGTGGCCCACAAGTAAAAAAAAAATTAAAAAAAAATGCCCATCCCTGATTTACTGATTTTTAAACATAAAGCAGAACAAAAATTAGAGATAAAGAAAGAGACAACTTTAACTTTAATATGTATTTACAAAATGACTGATTTTTGGACGGACGCGCAAACATAAATTGGTGCACGGGTTGGCAGACACCTGTACTCAGGTGAGTGTCAGTTACTAAGATGTCCATTGATGCTATAGGACATGTGTTCAAGTCAAGGGACGGGGGCCGGATCCGGATCTCGGAATAATTATATCCGGGCCTTCAGATCATTTTTTTTTTTAATTGTTATTAATGGCCCGGTGTTATCATGCTCTTATTTCTACCTTGTTTAATTTTAACAAAATATATTTTTATGGTGAGTAAAATATTCAAAGTTAAAAAGGATTTATTCTGAAAAAAAACCATAAAAAGTTATGGTTTTAAAGTTTTAAAAATTGTCATTCCGTTAACTTTTTGGACTATTTTGGCATTTACTAAGATTTTTTAGGCTACTGGAGTTAGGCTAATATTTTTGGCTAATTTAGGCTTTTTTATGTTTTTTAGGATATTTTGAAGTTTAGCTATTTTGAATTTCTGCTACATGCTAGCATTTTTGGCTAACTTAAGTTTTTTTTTTTTTTTTTTTTAGGCTAATTTAGCATTTAGCTGATACTTTAGCTTCAGTGTCTTCAGCTATCATTTTCAGTGTTTTTAGCTATCAATTTCAACATCTTCAGCGGCCAAATTCAGCTTACAGCATTCACACTAGTATTATCGCAGGCAATACTCTGTATCTAGTTCATAGTTATGTTAAAAAGTTACAGTTTAAAGTTTAAAAAATTGAGTTTTAGACTGTTCCACAAATGTTTATCCTGTTCAGCCCGCGACCAAAGGTACGTTTTGGATTTTGGCCCCCCTGTGCGATTGAGTTTGACACCCCTCTATAGGATGTGGAAATGTGCGAACCCTGCATATGCAGCTGCAGAAAAACCTAACAGACAACCCCATACCAAAGGCTCCGTGGCAGGAAGCAAGAAGTGCACTGATGGCTGATGGCGCCCTTCAAAACTGACCCCAAGCCAGAAACAAGTTGTTTGAAAAGTCCACCTTCCACCCTGGGAGGAGGGCGCCACTGAGAGGTGGAGAATGAATGATAAGCCAGGACAGACTCCAGCCACCAAGTCGATGATGGAAATCAGAGCAGCCCGGGACCCAAAGGCTGAGACCAGGACAACCCCCTTCCTCCAGATGTCATGTGATCCCTGATTGGTGGCCAAAGAGTTCCCTCAGACCTGCTCTTAGAATCAATTACATGTGTTGATACAGCACTTTTTAGAACATTCCTCTGCCCCCTAACTCTAAACCAGGAGTCTGCAATCTTTAACATCAAAAGAACCATTGGGTCCAGTTTCTGACAGACCAGAACCCAGCAAGAGACACCAAATCCTACTTAATCTTTAGAAAATAAACATGATTTTTTATGTACCCATTTAGCAATTTTCTTTAGACAATGTAGCTATTAAATAGTCACAATAAATGAATTTCAAAAAGTGTGATATTTTTCTATAAATAACAACTTTAACGTCTTTAATTTTGACTGCATAAAATGCAAGTTCCTTTCAAAATAAAATACACTGTGTCAAATAAGATCCTTCTGCTGCAGCAGATTTGGAATTAAAAATTCAAGAAAACAAAATCAAATATGATATTTTTTTAATTCTGACAAGAACTAGATGCTAGAGTGCAGCATATATTAGAATGTGCTAAACTCAACTAACTAATTTAATATCTATTGAAATTGTTAGCACAGTGTTGTAAGACAAAAAGCCACAATGGCAGGGTAAAAGATAAAGACAACCAACAACAGGAGTGTTTGACAGAGTAGAACCTCTTCACTTAGATACAATCTTTGTTCTGGTGAAGGAACAGCTTTGATTCAATAAATAATCAAAAATAAGAACATCGCAACCCTGGTGACCCCTACAAATATTCTACACAATAAAAAAGAGGTGATTTTAATGATATTAAGTAAATCTTTATGTTCATTTTTTAACTCAAGTATAAGAAATGCACTTAAAAACTAACCAATGATGAGAGATAATTTCATTTGTTACCACATCCTCTATAATTCATCATATTTGCAGAAATAACTGACCTGGAGCCTCTTCATGGTCTGGGAGTCTTGGTCGGCCTTGACCTTGCAGGCCACCAAGAGCTGAGCCGTGGAGGCCGCCACCTGTTTGGCAGACGAGATGAGCTTCTCCTCGCTGGCGTGTCCCTGCACCGCTGAGTTAGCTGCCTCGCACAGGTTGTTGGTTGCTGCAGCAACCATCCGTGCCTGGGACGGGGGGGGGGGGGGGGGGGGGGGAGGTCATCAGCACCAATACATTCAGACGAAACCAAAAAGATTAATCAAATTCCTCTTTTTAAAGGGTAACCAAACCCTAAATCAACTTTTTTTTTATGTTGACCTCTATAAATGGGGCTTTAAAAGTGCTGTCTGTTTGGAATTTGTCATTTTATGACAGATTAAAATAAACTTGTTTAATTCTTGAAAAAATAGTCTATAACTGTGTGTGCTCCCCCCTACAGGTTGAATCGAGGTATTACAGTTGAATTATGTTAAATTATGTTGAACTACTTAAACCATTTAAGTCTGCAGCTCCAGTAACGAGAACAGTCCTGTTCCCCGCCCCCACCCATCAGACTGGATTTTAAAATTTCAGCAGTGGGTGGAGTCAGCCTCCAACCTCCCTGTTTGGTTACCCTTTAAGGATCAGACTTACAGCTGAAATCAGGCCCTGAGACCACTGACCATCATCCACCGCATTGGCTGGGATTGCTCCAACCTGGAAACACAGACACTTGGACTGATATCTGGTCTTTGCATGAATGGTGCAGTAAAGGGGTTAAAAGTGTCAATAACATTAATGTGAAACTGAGATTTAAAGAAAATATGAGGAAAGCTTTCTAAAGTTTCTCTGCTGCGACTGAAGCAGTTTAAGACTCTCCCCAGCAGCAGAACTTCACACCATCAGTGGATTTGTTGTCTTTGGCCGGCTCCACAGCTCTGCAGGAACTTCCTGCTACCATCAGCAGGTGTGGATGCTGCATTTAGGCGTACCTTCCCTTGAGCCACCAGCTCCCGCTGTGCAGCTGAAGCAGCTTTGACCAGAGCGCTTGTGGCAGCTGCGATGGACTTGGCTGCCTCCAGAATTTGCTCCTCAAAGTTCAGGCTCTCGTCTGCTTCCTGTTGATGAGGAGAAAGCGAACAGAAGCAGCTTCAGACAACAAACGTCCACTTATTGTTATGAGGAACATTGAAAACTCTAAATGTCAGCAGGGTCAGTGGATGTTGGACACACATGCTTCATGTAACCCCACGCTGAGGTGAACAAACCGAGCACGAATGCCTGCGCTCTGTAAAAAGCTCCCTAACCTTGGGTTTGGTCCTCGGCCTCAGCTGCTCCAGTTTCTTGGCAGCTGCCTCGATAGCTGCCGCTGCCCCCAGCAGCTCGTTCTCTGCGATGACAGTAGGATCCTCGGGATCCACCCATTCTGTTCCTGCACAACACCAAAATAACGCTGGCTCAGTCCAGGCCCAAAGGCAATGACGTTCAGGCTCCAACCTAACATGTGCAAACCTTTAACGAAAGATCAGTCTCCTTTGATTAAATCTACAGAATTTAAAGATAATTTATAAGATTACAGCTCCAGCTTTTTGTGCTAATCTAAGAAATGTCTCAGCTTTTTCCCCTTAATTTATTAATAGTTAAATCTCCAGCCATTTTCCTGATGTATTTGAATATTAGGGGTGTCAAATTAATGTGTTAGTTGCATTTTTTTCTCCACATTAAATCTTCTGCTTCAGTGACGTCCGTTCATGTCTGATAATGCACACCTGGAAGGGCATTATCCCGCTCACACCACAGTCATTTACGAAGAAAATAAATATGAAATCAATTATTAGTTCTGTTATATTTTTAAATATTTTTTAAAAAACGGACTATTTAAAATGCGGTACATCGCGTTGTCATGGTAACAGCGCTCTGCTCTCACTCGTTCCTCTCTGAGGAAAGCGATCGTCGAGAGGGAATAAACGTTCACCTCTTCCTACATGTTTTTGTCCAGAATTTGAGGCAAAAGTTTTTTTCATAGAAACAAAATCTGAATATTTTAATTCAATTCCTTGGCTGTGACGTCCTCGTGTTTTATTTCCTCCTTCTTAGATTTTCTTCTTTCATTCTCTTCAGCCTCAAGTCTTCAAATTGTTCAAATTCATCAAACAGATTAAAAGAAACTATAAAATCACTCGTCTTTTCTTGCTGTTGTGAGAAACTGTGGAATAAAGTATGTCAATACATGTATTATAATACTTGGTAAAGTAGAGCTCTCCAGACCTGAAAGCATTTTTGTTTTCTTAATTGTTTTAGATTGAAATAAAAATCTCCCTTGGTGGTGTTAAAGCAAAGTTGGAAGTCTGTTATAATAATATAAAGCCACTTTTTAGTCGTCTTTTGATCTTTGAATGTGACACGATGTCACAAATTTAATGAAAATACCTCTAATGAGGCTTTTTCACAGCAAATATTTGGTTAAAAATATCTGCAATTAAAATAGATCAATTACATTAATTAATTACATGTCATGATTAATTAATCGCACAAATTAATCACATGACAGCACTAACTAATTACTCTAAGTGTTCTAATCTATTATGAAAAAGTTTTAAATAAATCAGCTGACATTTTTCACTATAGAAAATTGGAAACACAAGAGCTTAAACCATTGACTGTATTTGAGACCTGGACTGAGTGAGTGACATTACCAAAGGAAAATGGTTTCTTCCGGCTCCAACTAAATCAAGTACATTTTTTTGGCATATTTTTGCTGCCATGTTGGAGCCAGATGATATCAGTAAACAGGGATTCACCGATGAGTTACAGTTTCTATGGCAACCACTGTCACCAATCAGGAGTGAGCTTGTTAGAAGTCCGCACCCCCACCATTTGAAAGAGAGAGCTCAGGAGAATCTGTCAATGAAAAGTTTTTAAGCATTTGACATGAGACCACATGCTTTTATTTAGGAACCTAATTGTTCAGTTTTAACTAGAATAACATGAAGAAAAAATATAAAAAGAAGGATTATCAAAAACATGTTAATAAACGGTATCAGAGCAAGAATGGTTATTCTGACTAATAGAATAATTGAGTAATAGATGTTTATTTCTCTATAGAAGTCTTTGGGATTTCATATTTTTGGAGCCAGCAGGTACTTCCTGTTTTGGAACGCCAGGGGAGAAGGGTTAATCAGTCCAGTTCTCATGTACAGTAAATGGCTTTACAATATTTGATTTGAATTCATGTCAGAAGATTTCAAACGAAATATGTCACAGTAAGCAATAATAGATGCTCTTTACAGTCAGTTCAGTCAGGATCAGACACTTCTGTCAACCCGCAGAACGACGCTGTTCGTTACCTTTCATGGCCTCAGCAGCTTGGATGAGTTCAGTGACGCTTCCCGCCACCCGCTTAGAGTAGTTCGCCAACTGTTGCTTTAAATCGTGGGATGGTTTCTGGATGATCTGTGGATAAAAGACAAAAAAAAAGGATTGGGAGTTCAGAAGAGAAGTCAATCCAATGCTTTGCTGTTTTCAAGCTGCAGGCGTATCAGTAGAGATTCTACTTTTCAGAAAATACACACAAATAAGGTCAAGGAAAATATAAGTCACAAGGCTTTTCAATCAAAACTAGCTTTTTAGGCCAAACAACACAGATTCTATCCTTCTATAAAGAGAGCAAGAATTAGAGGAAATTTCAGTTAAAAGGCTTCACTTCAACATTTTTTTAAATGTTTTGTTAAACTGGATTGTGGTGAAGGTTTTAGTCAATATCAGTTTCTATTGAATGAATTCTCAAAGGAAGACATGACATCTTAAAGTTTCTAATTAAAAAAAAACAAAACTCTCAATTTAAACACCCTACTTCGTCAGATCAAGCTTATTAAATAACCCTGACAATCATTTTCCAGCCCACTTTGTTCAGCAGTAATCTGAGATTCCACCATGCAGCCTTGTTAGGATCAGATCTGTTTCCTTCCCAGAATTCTCAGGTTCTGTCTACCCTGCTGAGTTTACATTCATATAGGAAAACTGGAGTCAGACTTCTACTCCAGCTTATGACGACTAATACATCAGTGGAGTGTTACGAATCCGTATGTATCATGTTCAAAATGATTTAAGGCTCTGATGTAGCACATAAACACTAAATCCCAAACAGCCAGACTTTCAGACATTTACTATGTAGTTGATTATTTTCTACGATCAAAGAAACTTGAGGCTCGCCCCCTGACTTAATGACCCAAGAGCAGAACGGCGTGCCGCCGGTCCGGTGTGAACTGCTGTCCTCCCGCTGTCCTACATGCACAGGAAATATTCCGGTTGGAGCAGAGAGTGACAGGTGCAGGGAATTAACAGGGCTCAGGCCACACGCCACTCACATTGGTTTGATGTGAGGTCGTCAGGGGGTGGACATTACACCACCGAAACGTATGCCAAGAAGCACGCTCTCATTCCACAGGCAAACAAAAACACCAACAATCTGTATGTGCTGATGCTCCGGTGCATCAGAACCAACACGGAGCTCTGATGTTGGGGTTCTGAGGCTAGATTAATAGATCCACTTCAGGTTAGTGGAGAGCAAGCAGGCTGGTTTTCTTCTTCATACACAGTGTCAGTCATGGTGTGCCACATGGATCTGTCCTTCATCCCAGTGATTGTACCTGATATAACCTTTAAAGTGACTTTAAAATGTGTTTCAATTTTCTTCAAAATATTTAAAGGTTGTTTGAGTGACCCTGAGTCATCCTTCATGCATAGCCTTGTTTCCACTGGGCGCTCCGGTCCAGTACAGTAAGGAGTGGTGTGGTTCGGTCCACTTCATTCTTATGAGCGTTTCCACTCAGTTAAACTTCGCTTCCATTGAGTGGTTTGTTTGTTTTTTTTGGTGGTGTAAACCGCTAGTATGTCATTGCATCATTGTAGAGCGAGAACTAGAAAAGCAACAACAACAGCAGCTCGTCTTTTCTTGCCTTACTTTTGGTACATCGTGCATAACACAACTTTAATGTTGTTTGAAAGAAGATTGTGAGCGCTATATTGGCGCTTTCTGATGCCAGTCAACGGGTGGCTACAGCGGATCCGCTCCTTTCCATTCCACTTTTCAATGGACCTGCAACCAATGGGGCCCGGAGGAACAGTTCAGTACTGTTTAATGGGCCCATTTTACAATGTAAATACTCAAAATATCAGACTATATCGGGCCATACCGCACCACACCGTACCAGAACGGACCGTAACGGATTGCATCATACCAGACCACACAGGACCACACAGTACCGCACCGTAACAGAAAGGACCGTACAGACTTGGACCGTACCGGACCACACCGTACCGGATCACACAGTACCGCACTATACCGGACAATACCACACTTTACCAGACTATACTGCACCGCACCATACCACACTGTACCGGACCACACCATACTGGACCATACCACACATTACTGGACCATACCGGACCATACAGCACTGACCATACCACACTATACCGGACCATACTGGACCATACCACACAGTACCACACCATACCAGACCGTACCACACCATACCGGACCATACAGCACTGACCATACCACACCATACTGAATCATACTGTACTGGACCACACCATAGCAGTCTGCACCATACAAGGCCATACCGCACCATACTGGACTGTACCGGACCGCTCAGTGGAACCGGGGCTTATGTTCCTATAGATCTTAATAGATTTAAGATCTATAGATTTAATGAGGTGAAAAGGTTTGCAAGCCAACCAATTGGCCTGCATTATTTGAATCATTATATTAACATGAAATGTAAAATAACTATTCAATACACATTTTATTGGAATGGCAAATGTCACAAAGAAAACCAATATATCCAACTACGTATTCTACCAAAATATTGTCAGTTTGTTTCTTTTTTGCACCGTTCATTCCCAGTTAGATTGTTGTATACAGCAGTTCTTGTCTAGTAGTCCCTCTTGGTATTGAACTTCTTGAAAAGACCCAGTTGTTTCATATTGCACTGAAACAATATGCTACTTTCCTCTTGACCTGTTAAGCTGTGGTCCTCACTGTCAACTTTTCTTTTTTCATTTACAGTCAACATTTTAGCCAGGGTCACAGAATGATTATGCAACAGTTTTGCCACAACAGCTTATAACACAATTTAGCCAATCACAATTAAGAAATCCTACACATAGTTTTCACACATTATTGATTTTATGAAAGGAGGCTGAGGGCCGGTGGAAAGTCGAACGCGGCCTGCTTTTGGGCAATGGACCATACTTTGGACGTGCTGCTGGGAGGGTTACTGTGATGTACCGATCACTGTACAAAACATGCTTTCATTTTGGTTCCATTGGGTTCTATTCCATAACAGGTTTTTATGCTTAAATTATTTTGGACCAAAATGTGAAAATGAAGGATCAGAGCACTTGAACAGAGGGACAAAACCAGCCACACGCCATCCATCATGCTGAATACTTACCGGCTAGCACCAACATCAACAAGTTCAAATAAAATGTGGAAAAACAGAAAGAAAAGAAGTGACGGTAAGGTTTAGACACAGAGAGAAAGAGTTAGTAAGCATTTGGCAAAACATGCTGCACCAACTCATGTGGAGAGTCTAAAACTCTGATCCAGCAGCTGGTAAAGTGGATTTATAACGGGCACACTGTCTCTTTACAAAAGCATCTGTATCTTGCTGCAAGGACAGCTGCAGAGTCGCCTTAAGTAGGTGAGGAGAACTTAAAGAGGTTTTTCCAGTTCCTAATATAACTTAGAGATTGCCAAAGGAAACTAATCAACAACAAACAAATGTTTACAAGATAGTTTCAGTTAGACATTCTGTACAATAATATTAACTGAACATATCTCTGACAGCACAACTGAAAGTTTTCCTTTGGGTTTGTACAGTAAATTAATGATTGTTTTTTGAATATTTCTTTTTATCTTTATGATATTCTTTATGTTTGTCAACAAAGCTTTTACCACAAAGGAACTGTTTTAGGATGTTTAGATACTTACAGAGTCCACAAACGGGAATTGTTTCACACACGTGTTGAACATTTGTAGGCTGTATTTTTAAGTTACTATTGAGAATTAATAGGCTTAAGACAGCTGAGATTCTATCTGATGTAAGGTGTGTGAGGAGCTCAAAGGCTTGGTTTATTATAAATATGAGCTTTCCTTAACTAAAGAAAATAAAACCGGTCGATGTAGTGAGAGATGAAGATTTAGCGGCATATAATAAAGATTTCATCACATAAAACAGAATAAAATGGCTCCTAAAAGTCACAAAAGGATCTTTATTGAAGAATGTGACCGCTGGTAAGTTGTAGAAGGAAAACTTATTAGTATTATATAGACCAGCTGCCACGTGTCACCTTGTTTATATTGGAGCTATTGTTGGAGCCATTCATGCTGTCGAGCTGGGATTCCTGCCATAACTGTTCAGAAACGAGTGAAGGTAACAATGTCTTACCACCAGCACGTGTTCTAGCAAACCCAGGTATCCCGTAGCACACTCGTTTCCAAAACGCAGAGCTCTCCTCCGGACGTCCGCGTTGACTTCTGGGTGGTAGGCAGCCTCCTGTAAACCAAAACATATTAAGATTAGAGCTGCAATGTGATTAATTAATTGTGACCTGAAATTGATTCATCGATTTTAATCGCAATTTTTAGCATAATCATTGTTGCTAAAAGCTTCATTTTGAGGTATATTATTTAAGTTTGTGACATTGTAGCACGGTAAAAGATCAAAATTTTTGAGTTTTCGTTGCTGAGCTGATCTTAATTTTACATAGGGGCGGGGTTTTGAGCTCATTTGCTACCGGGACATGTTTCCCATAAAATGAATGAATAAGGAAAGACAAAAAAAAAGAAAGTTGAAAGTACAAATAAACATTATTTTTTTTTAATTGGTAACAGTTTTGGATTTTTAAAAGTATTTTTCAAGTTTCAAATTTACAATTTTTCAAATTATTTTTTAAATATTAATTTTTTTTTGCCACATTCTTTTTATTGAATTTTCAATAGAACTAAACCACAAAAACAGAATTTACATTTCTCTCTAGTCAGCATATACAATTATTACAAATTTAAAATGATGCTTTCTCTTATTCACAGTCTAATTTTAACAACCCCCCCCCACCCCCCACCCCAAGAACAAAGAGTGCCTCTCCTTAAACCTTGACAAAACTATAATTATATGTTGAACAAGCTTGGAGGTAAACCCTTGGTCTGATATGCCATCCAAAAAGTCATCTACTGTCCATTCCCCTAGAGCAGGGGTCTCAAACTCAATTCAGCCGGGGGCCGCTGGAGGCAGAGTCTGGGTGAGGCCGGGCCGCATCAGGATTTCCACAAGAAAATCGCTGATAAAACATTCCAATGTTCTCAAATATCTTTATTTTTAACACTAAATAATGAATTAATTAAATTAATTATAAAAAATGAATCAGAAAATCAATCGTTAAAAATTAAAATAATAACAATGACCATACAGCAGACACAGACGACTGCAGAAACCACATATTGACTGACAGTGTTTCTCAAATGATGGGGGGCGCTCCCCTGGAGGGAATGCAAATAAAACATGTTTACATTAGTGATGAATATTGTGCAAAATCCTACATAGTAGTTGATAATAAATTAAATATAGCAAAAACAACCTAAAAATCCATTTGGTAGCAGAAAGAGCCGGTGTTTACAGTGAACCAATGCAAAAGAACTGAATCTCTGAGAAAAGACAGAATTCCATCACTACTGTGGAGAGAAACAAGGAAAGATTGTTTTTACTTTGTCTGAAAGTTTTGGAAGTATTCTAAAAAAAGAAAGAGAACAATTAATAAAACAGATTATTATTATGTTATATTTATTATTCTTTAATGATAACAAAAGTACAATATTTTGAGGAGATATACGTTTGACTTGAGCAAATTAACTGATACTGATGATGCTTGGAGCTGGAAGTTGTGTGTGTGTGGGGGGGTGTGTGTGTGGGGGGGAGTCTAAGAGAAAATACCTGAGAAACACTGGACAAGAGAAAACTATTTTTATTCAGTTTCAAACGTCTGTATTTACAGAACCTCCTTCATCTCTGAGCTGAGAGCAGCGCGCTCACTGAAAGCTCAATGCGTTGATAAGTAAGTTTTTAAATCTGGTCTCAAGCTCTACGCACAAAATCGTGCGCGCGCTGTGTCTTCAACCCGGTTCAATATTTCACGCACAGTCGCAGCAGCGCCAATGAACGGTAAAAACACCATAGAAGAAGAATCTCCTCTCTACTGCTGCATGCGTGACCGCGCTGCTCCGGTGTTGATACCACCAGCTGAGCGTGCGTTCATAAACCCGCGCAGACATGCGGCCGGTGTGGAAGCACCTTTGAAGGTTCTGCTCGCTCGCGGGCATCACTCACGCACGCGGAAGTAGTCAGTCTCTCTCGCGAGGACTTTTTCTGATCGTGGAGGAGGAAAAAGCGCTCGCGAGGGTCAGATTTGTCCGCGCGGAATGTTTAATGCGTGCGCAGATTGTCGCGCGGCGTCAGGAACACGCTTTTTGACAAGCTGCAGGCTGTGTATCACGTGTTGTCACGTGGCGAAAGAGGAGCGGGGCCCGCGAATCACGTTCAGTGAGAAAGCACTTCACATCTTCATGGCTCCTCCTTCGCCCAGCTGATTGGAGGAATGAATTAAAGAGTGAGGAGGCTCGGACAGCCCGCCGATGTCCCGCCCTCCAGAGCCATATACCTTATCGTGATTGGTTCGTTCAGCTCCGCACACAACAACTGTCATTCATATCAGTCTTGCGGGCCGCATTAACAGTAATCTTTCATATGAAGGCGGGGGCCGCAAATTATCATCCCGCGGGCCGCAGATTGCCCGCGGGCCGCGAGTTTGAGACCCCTGCCCTAGAGGGTCCATATTTTTTGCAAAACAAATGAAAGGTTGCCAAGTATTTTGAAATTCTTCTTCTTTTTCTTTTAAAATATACGTAATTCTTTCTAAAGGGACACCTGATAGCATTTGTTAATCGACACCTTTTAAAGCTGCAGCACAAGCGACCTCCCATTCCTCATTTGTAATTTCTTCTTTCCAGGAATTTAGTTTATATTGTGAATTTTCATCTGAATTTGACAAAAACATATAATAAAACTCAGAAATTGCACCTTTTTAGGAATTGTCTTTTACCATAGCTTTTTCGAAAGTTTAAATATTCCATTTTATTTTTTTTAATTTTCAAGAATTCCTTCAAGTTTTCTATATGTATTTTCAAGTTTATTTAAAACTGCTTTCAATTTTTTTTAATTTTCAGTGTGTTTTTTCGTTTACTTTAAGCGGATCCTGATTTGACCCATAACAGCATATTTTACTTCAGTGTTTTCAGTGATGTGTGGTTCTTCCTTGTTTCCTTTGCCTCAGGTCTCTCTCTTTCAGGCACCCATACCTTGCAGGATCGCAGCATGTCAGCGATGGCCCTCCGGCTGAGGTTGGCCGTGGCGATGATATCCTCCTGACGACAAGAGTTCCCTGCAGCCACTGCTTTTGCTGTTGCCATAGTGATTCCTTTAGTCATGCGAATGAAGTCCTCCGGCGAGGTGGTTTTGGCTGGTGGGTCAGTACTGCAGAACACCTGTGTGGAAGGAAGAGCAGGTGCTGTACTATGATGCTCCCTAAAGCCTGGAGGAGGCCCCGTGTCCAGTCATAGAATCAGACACGCTAGCACTCACCGTCAGCTCCTGTTTGATGTGTTCAATTGTGGCTTCTAGAGCTCTGGTTCCCTTTGTGGCCTCGTCCTCCACTGCCTTCACAGTCTTCAGTAGAGATGTCACGTTGGTCACCATCACCTGCAGGTAAATGCAGATTCAGTTACAACACTTCTGCTGAGAAAGACCCTCTTTAAGGGTCTGTAACCCTTTAACATTAGAGCTCCAGTGTTTATGTTCTTTGATTTACTGTAACCTTTCATCCGTTAACACGATCAACGTAATTCCAGTAGATTCTGAAGGAGAAAAGCGGCTCAACGAGAGGAATACACACACTTAATTGGTGCTTTCTTTTGTTGTAATGACCTTCCATCAATCAATGGGTTTCAACAGTTGCTCCGCCCTAACCGGATCGTTCCATTTTTCTATGAACCTAGAACCAACGGATGCTCCAAAATGGTACAGTTCAGTCTAGGTTAAATGACCAATTTAAAATAGAAACACTAAAAAAGCTGCCAGATTCTTGAATTTACTTCCCACTGGTTTGAAGTCTGTGACCAGTTTTAGTCTTTAAAAAAAATAAAGAATTTGCAGCAACAGCAATGTTCCAGATGTTTTACTTTGGGTTGATCTAATGCATGTTCTTAAGCCTTCTGATTTCAATTTTATTTATTTCTCAGGGACAGTGCACATTTGAAAGCATTGTATGTAATAAGCCAGAATTAGCTAGAAAGATAGTAAAATTGTCAACCTAAAAAGGTAAAAACAATGAATAAAAACAAAATGTTAAATATCAAGTTTGACGTGTCTTTTTTTAATTCAATTTAATTAATTTCAACATTAACTATTTATTTTCTGTTTTTTATTTTCACTTCTGGAATTCTAATTGTAGTAAAAAAGACCCTCTAGGAACAAATGCTGCTAAATATAGCCTCAAAAAATAGCCTCAAAAAATAGGCCTGGGGGATAAAACGATAATTATTGTGAAATAACTTTTTTCAGTAGGTAATTAGTCTATAATCACAGACTTCAGTGCATCTGTTGTCTTTAATGTGTGATAGGAAATAAATATTTAAATCTAAATAACCTGCTGATGATTACCATCAACTGGTTTTTCACAGAGACTTCTGGGAGATTTCGAGGGTACTGGATTTTGGAGTTATAGATTTGGACACCCGGACAAAATGAAAACCATAGTGGACTCAACCATGGTGTGGGTCTTTGGCAGCTTTTGACGGTGGTTCTGGTTTCTCACCTTAGCAGAGTTCTTGAGCTGGAGCATGCTGGGATCATCGTGAGGTTTGCCTGCTGCTGCTTTGGTCGCGCTGATCAGATTACTCAGAGCTTTAGCGACATCCTTCACTGCATTGATCAACACCACCTATGGGAAGATTTTAGCCAAGTCAAACCATGTTGTCACTATGACCTCATTTTTGAAATAAATCCAGATGTTTCTACACCTTTAATCATTTGTAAATATATAAGTATCTGTAAGCTAAATGTGATTTGATTATTATTTTGGAACGGGAGAAAGAGAACCGTATCCTTCATTGACAAAACATTTCAGCACGAAATTCTTACCAATTACGTTAGTCAAATTACCTTCTGTTTTGTGATCCTGGGATCATTTATTAAAACATGTTTATCTGTCTCGTTTTATTTTAAAGTCTGAACCTTTGGCTTGTTTTTTAAAAATTGGATGTTACTTCAGTTTTAGTAGAACCACTATCTTTGTCTCCCAGAGAAAACATCAAACTAATAACTAAAATCGACAACATTCTGACATAAGTTGGACTTCTCACCTGTGTCTCCGGGTCTTCAGAACCCAGACTGGCCGCTCCCAGCTTGACCACCTCAGCCAGTTTGGTGATGGTGGTCACTGACGACTGTGCAGCCTGAGCTAACTTCTCCTGACTGGCTCCAGCACCAGAAACCAACAGCTTGGTGTCCTCCACCAGAGCCTTTGCCGTCTTCAGAATACATTCTCTGAAAAACAGACGAGAAGTCACGTGGTAAATAGGATAACTCGGGTCATACTCACACCCAGATACAGGAAGTAATAAGTTACATTTAAGTAACTGCGTTAAGAATTTTATTCATTTTAGTAGTTTTTCTGCAGGATATTTTTTACTTTGCCTAAAGCAGATTTTTAATGATTAGACTTTTTTATGCAATGAAGGAAAGCAAATGATTCATTAATAACAGTTTAAAGGCAACATGTGTTTTTTTTTTCATTATAAATATCGGAACAAAAAGACTGTGAACAAGAGAAAGTTCTTTCTTTATCAGTTAATTTAAAATTTTACTTCAGCTTATGTAAATAAACACAATATATATTCAACATGTTACTCAATACTTGATTACTTTTTTCCATTTGTTACTTTTCTAATCAAACTTTGGATGGCAATTATTTTCTTTTACTCAAGTATTATTTTCATTTTAGTCACTTCAGTTTCACTACTGTCTTCAATAACTCGAAGCAATGTTCCTGTAGCTCCTGCTAAAACAAAAAAGGAGGTGTTACCAAGTATTTACTTGCAGTACAACTACTTTTAGCAACATTTTAGAATTTCTCTTAATTCCTTCAATAAATCTTGTCTTGTTTTGGGAACGTCACAGACTGTGTAAGCGAGAATTTTAAGTCCCCATCTTAACACGCGAGGAGTGAAGTTCTTTCCCTCCACAGTAAATGCCCTCACTAGAAGGTTTTTTGTGCTACACTCTTGTTACTTGAGATGCGTGTGGTGGTCGACACCTGTGGTCAGCGAAGGTCTCTGCATTCTCGCGGTTCAGAGTACCAGCTGTGGCAAACATGATGGTGGTGTCCAGATCAGCAATGATCCCGGAGACGGCGCTGGCAGCGGTGATGCAAGCTTGGGTACCGCGGTTACCGGCCTGCAGGGACGCCAACACGTGGGAGACCTGCAAACAGGACACCGACACACTCAGAACATGCTGGTCATCCTGCACAGGACCAAGTAAAACACACATTTCCAAAAAGTATATGTTTAAAAAGCATTGGAGAAAAAAAACAGTTTTTGATCTAACCTTCTCTGAGACTTTACGAGCACTCTCAATCAGCTCCTTTTTAGTAAAGGTGTCATTGGGGCTGCACTGCAGAGCTCCAGCTTTGGTCACCAAACCTGTGCAGGTGAAACCCAGCTCTCCCACCTGCTTCTTAATGTGAGAACCAATCTGGAAAGCAATAATAACAGATACAATTTAATCGTCTTAAGCATAAAACTCCTGGAAAATTATGGAGACAAATGTTTACATAAAAATCAAGTCAGTTTATTATTATTTTTTTTTTACTTCATCGTTCTCTGCTGTTAGAGCTGCATATTTAGCCTCGTTGGCCAGATTTCCAAAATTATTGGTCAGCTGGTTGGCCAGTCCTCCGAGGTCATCTGGGTTGGTGTTTGACTTGGTTACCTGAAGGAGACAAAGTTTAGGAAATGAGCTGATCTATGCAGTTAAACGTCTTCAGCACAGAGGTTTATCTATCCTTACTTTTAAAAGTAAAGAAGCGCAAGGAAACTCAATTTATAGCAAGTTGTGATTAGAATTTAGACACCAAAAACTGGCTTAAAAGACCATTTAAGTAGTAAAATCCTTAGTTTGTCGACTAATCGGGTCATGCGCAAACTGGATGTAGAGCACACATCTTAACCATCATTAGCTTTAAACTAACTAAAAACTAGATATATTGCATTACCTGCGATGATCTTAGTGTGAATGATGGCTGCTGCAGATGCTAGTGCTGATAGCTAAAACCACTGAAGTTGATAGCAGAAAACGCTGTAGCTAATAGCCAGCAAAAATATTAGTTAAATGCCCAAAGTGAATAAAGCCCAAGTTAGCCAAAACAGCTAGCATGCAGCTGAAACATTAGCTGAAAACCAAAGTAGCCTAAAAAACAAAAAAAAGCCTAAATGATCCAAAATAGCTAGCATGTAGCTGAAATATGAGCTAAATTCTCAAATAGCCTAAAAAAAACCTTAATAAATGCCAAAATAGAACAAAAAGCTATCATAATGCTGTAACTTTCAACTTTCTTACACTCTATAAAGCATTTACTAATTGAATATTAAATTAGTCGTCGACTATTTTAATTGTCGATAAGTTGACTAATTGTGTCAGCTTTAATGGACAAACAAATCCAATGTAAATTTGAGTATATTTCTCCGGTTTCTCACCATCTCCTGCACAGTGACTGCAATGGCCTTGGCCGTCTTCACCATGGTAGTCTGGTAGTCCACAAATGTGCCCTCAGGCTCCAAGGTGTGCGTGTTTTCCATTTTGTTAATAGCGTCATTGATGGTGTCCACCATGCCACCAACGGCACCAGCTGCACCGGCGGCGTCAGCCAGAGTGGCGCCCAAGTCGTCCACCGCTTCCTTCATCATCTGCACAGACTCTTCCACGGCCTCCTGCATATGAGCCGCCTGCGGACAGAGGAGACGCTGCAGTGAAACATCCTCCAACACTCTTTAAAATGCATGCATGTGAGAACACGGAAGAGCTCAACTGAACCAAGCATGAGTGTTCCTCTCTGTTCAGTCACGCTCCAGAGGTTTGGAATAACCTTGTTTGATTTTAAGTGAACCATCAAATAGAATAAATGGATCAGCTCAGATCCAGAAAAAATATGTTTGGAAAACACATTCTGGATTTCAGCTCCTCTTTCAGATTATTCTTTGGCTTGAATAGTAACACTAAGTGTGCCTTTTAACAGCAGGGTTAAGCAGATAAAATAAAGCATGTTACAGAAATTTCTGGAAGTTTTGATTCAGATATATGACAGAGTATTAGGGTCTACCAAAAAAAGTAATATTACAAGATTTTTTTCTCAAAAAATTATACATTTAAAGTTATAATTAAAAAAAATGTTTTTGCTTGTAAATTGGCCCTAATACTCCGTTGTACAGATTCCAGCTCAGACGAGAAAAACAAAGGCGTTCATGGATCTGTTAGTCTGCACTAATAAGCTTTTGTTCAAACAACATTTTTGCTGGTCCTCATTCACGATTTGAGTAATACACAGAAATGAAGTTTGAATTCTCATTTTATTTATATTCTAAAATATCAAAAACACTATTTTTTTTTCTAATCAGAGTGGTCTTTAAATGTATTTATGTTGAGATATGTCACAAATTACCAACACAGGCTCAAAAAGAGCAACAGTTAGAGTTTCTCTAACAGCTGCAGGAAAAGTGGCAGCTTCTTTACCTTGGGGTTTCCTCCAGCCTCCTTGGCAGTGTAGAGCATCTGCAGCGCAGACTCTGCCAGAGTCTTGGTCTGGTCTAAGACAGCCATCTGCTGTTGGCTGCTGAGGATCTTGGATGCGGTGCCAATGGCTGCCATGATCAGGGGTTCAAAGTAGCTGGCCATCTGAGAAACCTGAAGCAAAGCGTTCAATATTTTTGCATTACTTCAAATAAAAACATTTATGCAACTCTAATCAACCTTCATGTGAGTTTCACAAAGTTTTACCTTGTGTCCGAGCTGGGAGGCTTCAGATCGAGCAGCCACGGCCACCGGATCAATCAGGTTACTGATCTCATGAACTGAAGCGGCCATTTGCTCATGAAGAGTCTGAAACATGCAGACCTCACTGTCAGGCTTTAAACACTCTGATACCTAAGACCGACGTCTATGTGGACAACGGACAGGAGTAGGGCTGTGGATCATTGCTCAGGTGACAATCCGATTCGATTCACGAATCGAACCACGATTCTTACTTTTTAAGATAATGTTTATTGCTATGTGAATGTCTATTAACTGGATGGATGAACATTTAAATTATTTGCTTTTAATCACTGTTTATACATTTATTTAGAACAGGAGATCAGAATCAACAAAACTGATAAAAAAACACAAAGATTCAGATAGAAAGAAATGCCATTTGTCATTTTAATCTTTTTATTTCTGTCGTCAATCTTCTGGTGAAGTAAGATAAAAAGTAAAATAAAAAGGATAAAAATCACTGCTGTTTTGGATCATTTAAAAGTAAAACCTGAAGACTCTCCACAGTTTTCTATTATCAAAGTTCTTCAATATTTTACATTCTAAGCATTACATATTGGTGCAGAGCCCATATGAAAAAAGACGTTATTTCCGCGGCAGAATCAGCTGGTTCACGTTGATTACATCTGCCTTTCCGCAGCACGAGGCTGCGTTTCTTCAGAATAAACTGGAGTTTAGTTAATTGCGTCAACTGTTGAAGACTTACCATGACCAAAAGAATGTAAACACTGGAGATAAGGCTCCGGTGTTAAAGCTAATTATTTTCTCTGTAGTTTTTTCAGAGAACCGAACTCAAGTCTCAGTTTCTGAACGGAAAAAAGTTCTCACTAGTTTTACTTTGAAAACCGGAAGTTCACCGTCACGAAGTTGTTTACTTTCGGCTGCCGTACCGCTTCCCTTTCGGCTTTGTTTTAGTTCGTACCGGTAAGCTTAAAGTACAACATTAATCTGCATTTTCAGAGCACAGATACATTGTCATATTTTGATAATATTTCACTACAATTAACTATATTTATGAAGATTGCGAATCAGCGATCTTTGACGTCGCAAATATTCGTACTCGTAATTTCGGGAGCAGATCACGAATACCCGAGCACCCGGATACTCGTTACAGCCCTAGACAGGAGGGAGGAGCAGAGAATCCACACAATTCTGAAGCAACATTAGTAGATCACGTTACCCAGAACATCAAAACTACTGAAGTCCTACTGTTACAATGCATAAATAAAGTTACCGACATTTAGAAAGACATCTCTCACCTCCATGGAGATGTCTTCTCGTGGGGTTAAGTGCTGGCTGATGGCAGCAAGCGAGGCCTGGTCAACTTCCCGGATGCAGCCGTTTAGCACCTCGATAGCATCGTCACATTCTCTCTGACCAGGAGCTTTCTCCCTGCATCAATGGGAGCATCAGAGAGTGAACCTCCAACCTGGAGATCGAGTGTGCTTCCAGATGGCTAAATAATTCAATAGCTCATTTCTATAAATATTTGACCCAAAACACACAAAAAGTGTCTAGACTAGGAGACATACAATGACTTTATGCACTAGAAACTATCTAAAAAAGATAAAATGTGCTTACGTTTTTTTTTTGCCTTCAGTTCTGGTCGAAGCAGACGAATCATACCGTTCAGCTTCATTCAAACTTTCGGCTTGTGAATTCTCATCGCACCCAAAAACTTCCCAAATTTTAATTATTTATTTAAATATATCTTTATTAAGATATTTGCTTTTTCTATGTAACATTTTGACATAAAGTTGTTTGTAGATGAACATTTTATAAATAAAAGTAAACTGAAAGAAATGACAAAACGTATATTTTCAAAGCATCAACGGCAAATAAAGATAGATGTAGTTGTAGTAGAACTGACCTCATGTTGGTGATGAGCTTCTTGATGGAGTCAGAAACGGTTCTGGAGTGTCCGGCCAGCACTGACCATGTGGGCGGGTCTTTGGGGTTGACAGCCAAAGAGCGGGCCGTCTGAATCAGGCCGGTTGAGCTCTCCAGCATCGTCTTTGCTGCTGCCACGATCGGCTCCATGGCTGCGTGGCCCTGCAGAGTCAAATGTAGAATCAGTTTACTTCTGTTGTCTTTTGCTCTATGTGTCTGTGGTTTTAGTGGGTGTCGGCCGTCTTTAGGGTTTATATGTTAGGTGAAAACCCTGTTTTCAGAAAACCAAACTCAGTCTTCAGGAGTGTGTTTATGTGATCTAATTCAGCAAAAAAGTATTCCAAGAAATGAACAAAGATGATTTGTTTTTATCTGTAAGTCAGACTGTGACTTGACAGGACGGGTTGGGGGATTTGGCGATGAGCACAGACCTCTGGGCTGATATGAGCGGGGATGCTTGCAAACTCTGGGTTGGAAGCGAAAGCCGTCAGGTTATCCACAGCTTCAATCAGAGGTCCAGTCGCTGCCTTGCACTTCTCTCTGTTCTCCTGAGTAAAGGCTCCATCCAAGGCCTATAGGAAGACAGGACAGTCAGCACTGTGTGCAGGGCTGATGCTCCAAATGAGCAAATCATGGTCAGCAAGCACAATCCAGGTCAACTAACCTTTATAGACTTGACCAGGTTGGCAGTAGTATTGGCCACTTCTTTGGCGGACTGGACAAACTGTCGCTTGGCAACAGCATTGGAAGTCTGTGAGGAGGCCAGGCGGCAGGCGTTGCACAGAGCAGATGTGTGTTTGGCTACAATGGTGGCTGCAGAAAGAACCTGCAAAAAGATCAGCAGCAGGAGTGAACACCAGAGAGCAGAGGCTCACAGGACTGCAGGGACAACCCTGAATACCTGAGACTGGGTGCAGGCTGGGTCCACCAGGTTCTGGCAGGCCATCTGAATGGACTGATTGGCCCGGGCGAACTGAGTGGGGTCCACCAGACCCTTCTGACCCGCTGTGCTGTTCGGGTCTGAGACACCAACCAGATAAGCAGCCTGGAGACAGCAAGAGTTTGAAGGTTAGCTAATAAAGGCTAACATATTAAGCTAACAATCCTGAGTGAAACATTCATTACTAATCCATCACCAGGATGGAGTTCGCTGAATTTAATGCCAATTGCCTAACTTGACAAAACACCAACGAGCTATGCTAAAGCTAACACGGTAACGACTGAACGTTACAGAATCAAAACTGTCACTCTGTTTTTTAACATGTTACAGACAAAGTTGGGTGTTATTGTGAATACGCTAAAGTAGCTAACGGCTAGCAGTGTAGGACTGTGTCTCTTACGAGTCACTAACAGGGTTGGGAGTTAGCGCAGTCACAGAAACGTTTATTTTAGCGGTATCTGGCTGTTTTTACATGTTGTAAACAAAGTTGGGAGTTACAAGTATACTGACTATGTTAATGCAGCTAACACCCAGCAATCATTGTGTTTTCTTAATGTGTTACTAACAAGGTGGAAAGCTAGCCTGGCCACAGTAAAGTTAGTTTGAGCTGTATCAGGCTGTTCATTTTTGGGATGCAAATTATTATAAATATGCTAATGCGGCTAACACTTTTAATATGTGTAAAATTTAGGGCAAGGGGTGGGCAGACTGCGGCCGGGGGCCATATGTGGCCCATTTACTATTTAATTTGACCCGTCAAATAAATCATATTGATAATCCTAATTTTGTATTTATTTATTTATAATAATAATAATAATACATTTTATTTATATGGCGCCTTTCTGGGCACCCAAGGTCGCCTTACAGATAAAAACAAAACACAGCTTAAAATATGACAGTCATAAAACTTATAAAATGTATTAAAAATTCAATTAGCTAGGGTGGATATGCCAGTCTGAAGAGGTGAGTTTTGAGGTTTTTGGCAAACTGAGGGAGTGAGTCCATGTTCCGTAGATAAGGGGGAAGGGAAGTCAGAGATTTCTTTCTAAATGTACTGTTTCCCTATATTTCAGTATAGTGTATATTTCTGAGTTGGACAGGCATTTTTCTAATTATTCCAACAACATTTCTTGTGCTAAAATGAGGACAAAAAGTCACATTTATGAAGTAAAAACTCCAAAATACTCTGTTTCAAAATATATAATTTTCAATCAAAATTGTGTCCAGATTCCATGTTATTACTTTCTCTTATGTGACAGATTACTAAAACCCGCCACGCATCTACTCCTGGTCCTGAATTGATGGACACCATACAATGAGCTGTCGTGAGTCTTACCTGAGCAGCTCCTTCAGTCAGACCACACAGGGCTTTGGAGGCAGCGCTGACTGAATCCCCAAATTCTGGCAGATTGGAGTTCTTGGCATTGTGGGAAATTCCAGCCATGGACTCTCCAAGAACCTGTTGACAGGAAACACAAGGCGAGGCGGTTAGGTTAGTACTTCAGACAATTCCTGCATTTTGTGGTATAAGCACAAAATTTGCCATAGATGAACTTTAGGATCCAGTCTTTCAGAAAAGCACAAGAAAATCCAAAATCCATTTTTAAAGATGGCAGCAACACACTCAATTATTTGATTTCCATTCAGTCTAAAAACGTGCTGTTAAAGTATAAAATTCAGACTTTAAGCCTATTTTAAAATCTTTAAACTTTCTTGGATTATTTAATAACCGATTCCATTCATAGGGTCAGTTTGAAAAGCAGTCAGACATACGGAAACAACCAACAGTTTTTTATATCCGTTTTTAGAATAGTACATGTTTTCACTAAAAAGGGTTCATTTTCGTAAATATTCTGACATAGAGTGTTGCATAGACCTCAATATATTAAAAATGAAAATTTCTGATTTTCATTTTTTTCATTCTTATAAAGGCCGACAGATGCTTGAAGTGGGTGGAGGTGGTGTCTATTCTACCTTGGAGTTCTCCATGACGCTGTCGATGCACTCAAAGAACGACAGGTCATTTACGGCTTCTGTTGGATTCTCCAGCATCCCCTTGACAGACTACAGACACAGACAGCAGATACAGAGTGAAGACGCGGTCACATCACGACTGCAGGGAGAAAGCTCATCTCTCCTCGTCCTCACCTCCAGCTCTCTCAGAGCGTTGTCACACTCCTTCTGACCTGGAGCCTGCTGCGTGCACATGGTGATGAGCTGATTGATGCTGTCTGTGACGGCCCTGAAGACAGATCCAAATATGTTCAAAAATCTGACCGGATGAGGGAAAGAACGGTTAACCCTGATGAAGAAGGGTTGGTTACCGAGCGGCTGCAGCCAGCTGGTTCTTCAGGTTGGGTGAGCTGGGGTCAGTGGACAGGGCCTTGGCTGCTAGCAGCAGCTTGCTGGACGACATGGAGATGGTCTTCAGGTTGGACACCACCTGCGTTTGGTCCTCTTTAGACTGAAAAAGACGAGAAACTTTTTAGCTACATTACTCGACAAAGCAGAACTGTAACCGTCGAATCAAAACACCTCTGATCCCAAACTGACCTGAGAGGTTCCCGCCATGTCCACACCGGCATCCAGGAAGTTGCTGAAGTCCTGTCCAAACTTGCTGGTGGCCTTGGCCAGGTCTTGGGTGGTCCCTCTGGAGGCCTGCACCACCTCGTTGGCGGACTGGTTGAGACCCGCTGCCACCTCATTGAGCTGAGCCTGAAGCTCCTGGAAGCTCCTCCCACTGGAGGGGAACTGCCATAAGAGAACAGGAGCATTGAGGATTACAGCCTGAGCCTGAGGCTCCAACAGGTCGTTAAAACATGATGCAAAACATACATTTGATAGAGTCAGAAACGGACTGACTTTATTGCATGGATCCTCAACAATGAAGAATAATTTTGAGTCATCGAACATGACACAAAATAACTTGTAGTCTCATAGAGCATCCTCTTTAGTAGAGTCTTTTGCTTCAACATTACCAAATCTTTTCTCAAACATCATCTGGTTGAGATTTGAGCTTCACCGCTCGTCTCTGTACTCACAGAGTCAGCCAGGAGAGTCTTGCTGGCTTCACCCACAGTGCGGATGGCGTTGTCCACATCCCTCTGACCAGGGAGGCAGTTAACACACCTGTTCAAGGCCTGAGACACGGCCTTAGCCACCTGCACACACATACACACACATGAAGTCATTCTGTCTTATTCTAAGCAATCACTGAGTCACAAAACGTTCAGAAGTAGTTATTTTTTTAACTACAGTCTGGGTGTATCAACAGATCTGGTGCTGCCTGTGATCCATGTCTTTATTATTGACTCTACATAAGAACTGGACTGACTCCTGCCCATCGTTCCGAACAGGAAGTACCTGCCGGCTCCAAGAAGCCAAAACCCCATAAACTTCTACAGAGAAATAAACAGCTGTAACCCAACTATTCTTTTTACCATTTTTTAAAAATTTTCTTAAAACTTCTTTTTTATTCCACAATATTTTTCATATAGTGGAAATTAATTAAGTTATTAACTGGCCAATCAGATGTCTCCTAGATTGAACCTTTTAAACATTTGATTGACAGATTCTCCTTTCAAGTGGCAGGTTACCATAGAAACAATGACTTAGACAGACTGGGACCAATCATTGCTCACATCACAATGTCCTTATTGCAAAAAAAAAAAAAAAAAAAAAAAAAAAAAGAGATGGAAGTAAACAATTTTCTATGAATAATGTCTCACTCACCCAGTCCAGTTCTGATATACAGTCAATGCTAGTGACCCACAGATTTGATCTTTTTACAGTCAAACTTTGAGAGAAATATCTAATAGTTCTCAACTTAGATTTAAATTAAATAAACAGAGCTTCATTTCTGCTCTCTGCAGACTCGACCCCTCCCTGCTCCCCTCTTGGCTTCTGACCTGAGCCAGTCTCTGTTGGCTCTCTGCGTCTCCTGGTTTAGCGATGGCCCTCTTGGCCTCTTCAATTAGGTTGGCTGACTTATCCAGAACGTCCCCGGCACAGTCCAGCACGGCGCTGCGGGCCGCCGGGTCGTCCGTGGTGGCGGCCACTCCCCTGGCAGCTGAAGCCAGGGATTTGAGAGTTTGAGCCATGTCTCTGGCGGATATACCTGGATACACAGACACAGCACAGAAATGTCAGTCTGCAGGAAGACTTCAGCTCACACTTTACCTTTCCCGTGCGTCAGTCAGTCACAGTGTTTACAGACAAACGCATTTTTATGATGTCTGCATGGGAGCGTAATATGTAACATTGTTAATGTCAATTTATAAATACAACAAGTAAAGCCACAAATTGCAAAAACTGTGCACAACCGTGTAAGATGCAATTGTGTATAAACTATGTAAAATATGCGTAATTCTTAACCAGACTAAAATTTGGAACAGCTCAAAACCAAATTCCTGTAAAGTCCCATCGTACGAAACCCCAGACGAATGACGAACGCAAGGAATACTCATGAATTATGCATACAGCATCGTGTCTGTTTTATAAAAAACCAAACTGTTACCTGTAGAAAATGTGCAAAATGTACAGTACGTAGAGGCTCTGTGATGCGGCCTTTAACAACAGGCAACATTACAGGGAGAACTGTTGAAATGTAACCAATGGGATGAAAAATGTCAGTAATTTCATGTTGGAAAAGCCCTTTAACCAGTTTTCCTGTTCTGTATCAAACTGAATTTTGAGAGTATTGACAGGAAGAACAATTTCTAAAGCTTGAATCCATAGTGGTGTGCCTCAAAGACAGCAGAAGAACTGAATTAGTTCACCTGGTTCTGTTGGACTCACCTGCGTAGTTCTCGTCTCCCTGTGTGGCTTCACTCAGCAGCTGCGCGATCGCCGAGGTCACCGCCTTGGTGTTGGTGCCCAGATCCTGGGAGCATTTCCCCAGCTGGACAGAAACAACACACGGGAGTTACAGTGCTGCTCTGCACCGCTTCCTCTGACGTTCTGTCCTCTGGTACCTTTGAGCTTCCGCTGATGGAAGACTCAATCAAATCTACAGGTTAGGCTGATGATAAGAAAGGGTAGCTTCAGTTTTACCGTCTCTCCTGGCAGCGGCTTCAGCTTGCCTTCGCGGGCAGAAGCTTTAGCCTCTTGGATGTCTTTCTCCAGATCTCTGACCATCACCAGAGCGTTGTCGATCTCCAGCTGACCACAAGCATCCTGAGCCTGCAACAACAAACACCTCGAAGTTCAGTCAAAACTGTAAAAAACAAAGTATTCACATTTCAGTCGTAGGAAATTGTTAAATTATTTGGGTTTACAGATTTCATTCTTTGCTTTTTTTTATTTAAAGCTTATAAAGTTACATATCAATAATAATAATTTCAAAGTTAAATTTAAACTTTAATAATGCAGCTGATAATGGAGGTTGGAGTTCTTTCTAAACACAGTTCTAGAAGACACTGGAAAGCCAGAGAGAGCTTTACCTTCTGCGAGGCGGTGCGCAGCTCTGCCAGGGCGCTGGCCAGGTTCTTGGCACACTGACTGAGCTGCATGGCTGAGGCCTGGTCACTGATGGTGGGAACCGTGGCTTTGGCGGCCGTCACCATCTTCGCTCCTGGCTGAAAGGAGAGGAACGCACACACGCTGGCTTTCAACGATACGGCATAAAGAAAACTACTTGAGAAGCTGGATTCAAAACACTTGAGGATGTGCAACTCCGGCTCAGGTGGAGGAACTGTACCTGCAGGAAGTTCTGGCTGGCATTGATGAGGGCGAGCTGAGCGCTGGGACTGTCAGGCTGAGACTGGCTGCCGCGAACGCCTTGAACCAGCTGAGGGATCTGCTCGGCCACGACCTGCTCACAAACAGTGTCGAGAGTTAAAAAAGACAAACTCCAGGCGCACAAACGCTCATCTGTTTATCAAATTCTACTCACTTTAATTTTACTTGTAAGTTACAACCAACGGTTCAAGCCACGAAACAAAAGGTAAGAACCCTCAAACTTATCTAAATTCATTATAATTGGTACAGTTTATCTATATTATCAGTCCTTGAATGAAATCTAAAAATATCCCACACAGGTGACCAATCTGTTTTAGGCAATGATTTTCAGTGCTCCATCGCTACGTGTCCTGGTTCACCTTTTGTGGTCTTGCTGTTTAGCTGATTTTTTTTCCTTAAGTTCTAAAACTTATTTTCTATCTTTAAACAGCTCATTGTGTTTTGATTGACTGGAGACCTGATCACTCAACTCCTCTGTGCTGCATATCCTGGCACAGATAATGAATCTCCAAAAATCTACATAAACCTTCAATCATGAAATCTTTGTTTTTATTCTATAATCCTGGATATATTTCTATATGAAGTAGAGAGTTTTTTTTTAGAGTTGAGAGTATTTGAACTTTGAGAGTTTAAACACGAGATAAAAGTGTGAAAATGTTTGAGAAAAGTGGTTAAAATATGTGGTGAGGAGTTAAAACAAGGAGTTAAAACAATCCCCATTAAAAATGAGGGAACTGCGTCACTCTTGAGCAAAGACTGACTGGAGAGAAAAACTCCCTTTGACAGCAGAAACGGTGAGAAGAAAACAAGGATGTCGTTCTAT
Organism: Oryzias javanicus; assembly: GCA_003999625.1. Lineage (NCBI taxonomy): Eukaryota > Metazoa > Chordata > Actinopteri > Beloniformes > Adrianichthyidae > Oryzias > Oryzias javanicus. The sequence goes on from CM012448.1 coordinate 6,150,470, forward strand.
CCTAGTGGAAAAATGCTCTACAGAGTGAACACTATCAATCAAAACACAATAAAAGAGGAGCATACAACCAGAAATCCTCACTCCACTGTATTTCACATGATAGATTCAAGTTGGATTAAACGATAACGACATATATCGTGATCGAACTTCAATGCATCTGTTGTGTTCAAAACAGGATAAGAAATGAACATTTATGTCTAAACAATCTACAAATGATTACAAATTTCTATTTTGGGTCACAGATTTGACAAATAATGTTATTTGGTTTGTTTGGTGATATATGTCGTTATCGGCTGATATGGATATTGTGATTAAAAAAAATTCCTTGTTGCCCAGCCCTAATTTAAGCAAACAAAAACTAACAGGAATCCTTAATGGATTTGCCACTGACGAACTTATCAGAGATTAGCAGAAGCTGAGAAGATAGGAGGAGATGCTGCAGACTCACCTTGCAGCTCTGGACCAGCTGTTGCTGGGCTGCCTGGTTTTTGTTGGTGGAGGCCGCGTGCTGTGCTGCAGCGATGGTCTGAGTGGCCGCCGCCGCCGCCTGCTTGGCCGCATTCTGTCAGAAAACGGGACAGAAAGTCATCAGATACCAGAACGTTTGAAAATAACTCTGAGTGGTCATCCCACCAGCAGCTAACATCAACAAACATCTAGTATGAGTAATTCAAAGAAAGCTTTTTGCACCACATGTCCTGCAGGTCTCAGAATTGTTACATTTGTTTTAAAGGAATTGAACTTTTACCATTCTTTTCCGAATAAAAGTGTTGGAGCAAAAATAGAAAAAATATGAGAAAAACATTGTTTTTGGGGAATAAAACGATAACAATATATATATCGCATTAAAACTTTTTCTTGATAGAGGAATGAGTCTATCGCTATAGCCTTTATTTTGAAGGGTCAGAAAACACTTGCTATCTGCAGGTTTCAGAAATTTGTTTTAAAAGAATTTAACTTGTATCATTCTTCTCGGAATAACATTGTTGGAGCAAAAACAGAAAAATATAAGAAGAAAAACACTTTCTGGGCGATAAAACTATAATTTATGTCATTATTGCTAGAGAAAAACATTTTCTTCAGTTTTCGACCGTAAAGTAACTTTTTCCAACTGGATTCATCACTGCAGACTGGAAGTCGTTGATGGAGGTGTGCTGAATGGACTGATGAGGTGAGTAAAGCTCAGACTGATCTTCATCTGAGTGTTCAGCTGCTGTACCTCCAGCTTGTTGACCAGTCGTTTCTTGATGGCGTTCTGGGCTGCGGCGTTGGTAGCCATGCGGAGCCCTTCAGCGGCCTCTCGCAGCTTCTGCTGCTGCTCTTCACTGTCTGGGTTTGCAGCTGCACCCTGGAGGGAAACAACAACATCTGCTTTGACACAGCTGGAAGATATAAACTCCATGGTCATGTGATCTCCAGAAAGGCTGACCTTAGCGGCTTCCACCATCTTGGCAGTAGCATCAGCTAGCAGTTTGGCGGCAGAGAGAAGTTTGCGAGAGTTCTCCAGATCCGACTCGCCTTCTGCGTCCATCTTGATGGCATTGACCAGATCGGAGGTGGCCTGGGCAAGGATCCGGGCCTGACGGACCATCTCACCTGGAGTTAGACAGGACAGCAAGGTAAAGGAGAGCTGTGGAAAACTGCCATAAGATCCACCAATCCATAGTGATGATCAGAGTAATCCTTTTGGAAACAAGATTAAATATCCTTTGATTCCTGTTCTCAATCATGTCAGATTCATCTGATCATGTGGATTAAATGTAGTTCTTCAGGGAGGATATATTTAGTTACAAAATAACACATATATATAAATATTTTTTAAAACCACTCTAATAAAAAAATGTTTTTTTTTATGTTTTTTACATGTTCTTGTAGCATTTTTCTGATGACGATGTATAGAGAAAATTAAGCTTAAAATTGCATTGATGAGTATTTCTTAACCCTTTAACTGTCTGTTGGCACCAATTATATTTTTTAGGTCACAAATCATTATTTTGTGGGGACAAGTTAAATGTTTTGTATGAATACATTTGTATTTTGTGGGCAAAAAATAACATTTTGTGACACAAATTACTGTTGGCAATTTTTTTTGGCATAAATTGGTATTTTCTATCCAGAAATTAGTGTTTTATGGGCATAAATTAGTATTAAGTGGACACAAATGAATGTTCTGTGGGCAAAATTTAGTACTTTGTAGATAAAAAGTTAGTGTTTTAGAGAAAAAAATAGCATTTTACAAGCAAAAATTATTATTTTGGGGAAAAAGGCTATTTCATCTTTGTGTTCATGTTTCATTTCTGCCAAAAAAAGAAAAAGAAAGAAAAAAAGAACTGTTTAGTTATAATAATCATAATCGTAAAAGGGGAAGTAAGATTTTGTGGCTCCTACTGGGTCTTGGTCTGTAATAATTGACCTCTTAATTGTTGAAGGTTGCAGATCTATGCAATAAGAAGCAGAAAAAAAACATTTTTTTAATTGAGTTTGTCTTGATGGGGAGTTAAAGGGTTAATTCAAATCATTGTGAATCAGATGAAAAAAACACTTGGAAAAATATCGTATTTGTGACGTAGAGAAGGCATTCGGCGGGGCATAAGCTCCATGGCATTAGCTTGGGGCTAGAGCTTTCAATAACGGGGAATGCTAGGGGGCGGTGCTTCCTCAATACCTACAGTCCCGCCCACAACTCAGAGGGGAATTTCTAATGAACTGCTGTCGCTCTACAGAAACTATGTCCAAAAATCGACAGGTTTTAAAGATTTTGGCAAAAACCGACATAATCATAATTAAAAGACCACAGGGAATGCTTTACCTGCTTTTTGAAGCCACCATTAGCTGCCAGATTTATAAATCTTTTGGCCTGTTTTTAAACATTGTCAAAGATTTTCTTGTTTAGGTTTTACTAAATGATTTATTTAAGGGTTTAGGTAAATTCCACTGTTTATGTACCAGCGTCTCCCATCGAACTGAAGATGTTCTCTGTGACGTTCAGGATGCGGTCGGTGGCTTCCCCGTGCCGACCGATGGGATGGCCTCCGCTGGCGTACTGCTTGATGTGCTGGAGCAGCTCGTTGAGGGCCTGAGTGACGCCTGTGGCGGCCACGCCCACTTGCTTCAGCAGGCCTTCATCGTTGGTGGCCGACTGGGACGCATCCACGCAGCCCTCGACGGACTTGGCCACCAGCTTGCCGGCTTCTATCAGCTGCTCCTGGCACACCGGAGAGCTGATGGTTGGAGCCACCACCTAAAAGAAATCAGAAGAAATTCTGAATTTCAGTGATGAAGTGAGAGAAACACCATCATCACACTAATAGAAGTGAGCAGAAGTGATGGCGGCGGTTCTAAGACTCACCCTGGTGCAGGCGACCAGCTGAGATGTGGACAGAGCACACTGAGTGGCTGCCGCGATCACTCGGTTCTGCTGGGCCGAATCCTCCGTCTTCTGGGCCACATTCTTGGCTTTGAGCACCAGAGCTGCGGCGGCGTTGGCCACGGCTTTCGCCAGCTGCATCAGCATATCCTGACCGCAACAAACACAGACCAGATCACTTTTACCACCCGGGGAGAACTCTGATCTTCAGACAATCGGCTACAAATCATATCCAGACTCTAAAAATCTGGAGAAATGATTCTCTTCATGATTTTCAGGTCTTTTTTAATCACTGAATGGTAGAAACAGCCTTCACCTTCAGATGAATGATTCAAGGAAAAACAACAAAGATTACCCAAACTAGAAAGTAATTAAACTTTAAGACAAAGGTGCATCTAAAAAATGTGAAGATTGTGGAATTTATTTTATAAAATGAAAACTGCAGACATGTGTCATGAAGAAAAAACAATTTTATTTAAAATAATTATCTGTTAATATTTATTAATAACGCTCAGGCGTCCTGCCGTGCAGCTGTGAAATCTGGGTAACAAAACTCTTAGAGAAACCTAAACTGTTTTTACATTTTATTAAATTCGATTTTATTAAACTAAAGAGATAATATAGGATTTATTTGTATTTTTTTTTAACAAAAGCAATCTTCTACTTTAATAAATAAGGCGGAGAATTAACATCTCTATGAGGGGGGAAGTGGGGGGGACAGAGCTGTCTGCTATGACAAATCCAAAGAGGAAACCATCCACTATTTTATTTTGAGATGGGGACCGGCGTGAATGAAAAAATAAAAATTTATGTTGATTAATCCCGATTATTTTTTCCAGATTTGCGATTAATTAGTTAATTTTTTTAATCGATTCCCAGCGCTAAAAACTAGATTTAATATTTGTAGAAATAAAAATACGTCTTAAAGCTATTTTCCAGAGTATAAGTCTCTGTTTTTTTATAGTTTAGCCAGGAGAGTAACTTATACTCTAGAGTGACTTATTTGTGTTTGTGTGTGTGTTTCTTTTCTTTTTTGACATGAATAGGCACATATATTTGTTATTTTCCCAGTAAACAGTTCCTCTAACAACCACTAGAGTACGCTGCTTCTGAGTATAAGTATTTGCGACTGTCAGTGGCAGAAGAAGTTTCGTCCAAAACAAACACGGAAGAGAATCTAATTGTTTTCCTCTTAAACTTTGATATATTTCTTATACGGATCAAACATTTGTATTCTTGTATTTATTTATTCATTTGCAACACTGGGGTCAGCAGATTTATTCTGGAAAGTCAGACTTTTCTCCCAAAAGTGCGACTCATACTCCATATATGGTTTTCTTCTTCTTGATTAGACATTTTTTGCTATTGCGACTTATACTCCGGAAAATAAAGTATATGTGTTTTTTTGTAAACTTTGCTAGCTTGACGGTTTCAATTTAGTGGTTTGAGTAGCCGATGAAAGTAGCAGATGGATTTAAGACTCGTGACCGAGCGGCTCAACAATAAGTCGGATGTGATGCAGATAATCTGTTAGCTCTTTCAAATTAAACTTCCTTCTGAATCAAATTACAAATAAAACATGAAAATGTAGTTGTTGTTTTTTTTTTAAAACTCTGGTACTGACTGTACTGGTCTGCAACGCTCGGGTTGGCATCCACTGATTTAAGAACTCCTTTTAATTATTTAAAACTTATCCATCAAAAAAAAAAAAAAAAGTATTTCTGTGTGATGGATTTCATTTACACAAGTCTCATCCTGTGATTGGATTAATAGGAAGTGAAGGAATCTCATTTTTGAGATGCACCAGAGGTTTGTGATTGACCCCATCGAAGCGTCACGAGGACACGCTTGTTACCGGCATTTGGTAATTAGAGGACATTCTCCTGGAAGCTGCCCTGAAACTTCCTCTAAGTCCAAGCTGTTAAACACATCATTACACAGGAAATTATTACACAAAAAGGTCATAAATGCAGCAAAACGTTTGATTCCTCTTGTTGTTCCTGTCCTTAACAGGTTGAGCCTCGCTGTCATAGAAATGCAGAGACATCCCAGGGAGAACACACACCTGGAACTGTGGATCAGTGTCCGTCTCTCCGATGTGGGACAGCAGCTCTCCGCTGGTCTGGCCCACGTTCCCGGCAGCTTGCAGCAGGTTCTGCCGAGGCTAAAACCAAAGAGATCCTGGATTTAGATCCATTGACGGTAACACTGCAGCTTCCTCACAGACTCGCTCACGTCTACCTCTGTGTTCGCAGGCTGTGCGGTCTTCAGCATTTCAGAGACGGCGCAGGCCAGGTTCTTGGCTGCACCCAGGAGCAGCTGCCCGTTGCCCCCCTCGTCCTCCATGAGGGCTGCCAGCAGTTTGACGCCCTTTGACATCTCCGTCAGGTTGGAGGAGATGGTGGTGACGGCGCAGCCCACCGCCGTGTAGTCCGTCTCTGCCGGGTCACCTGAACGAAACGGCAGATTTAGAGTTTGGAACTTTGTCTCCTTGGAAATCGCATTAATTGTCAGTGTCCGCAACAAGAAGTAGCTTTCTGGAGTGACAAAAAGAAGGAGATGACTAAGTTTAACCCCTTGAGGCCTGAATTTATTCTAATAATAACAAATTAAAAAATTAGGGATGTGGATGTTGACGCATTTTTCCAGATTCCAGTCGAGCTGACCTGAAATCCAGCAGGAACAATATTCCTCCCCCAAAAATTGTTTTATTATTTTTTACAAACACATTAAAGAAAATTTATGAGAAAAAGGAAAAAGCTGACAAAAAAAACAGAATTCCAGGAAAAATGTAAGCAGCAGTGAAAAATTCTTATTTTTTTGGGCTGCCTGCTGGGACTGTAGCTGGATTTTTTTTAAATTTCCATTAAAAAAAATTTGGATTAGTTTGTTGACAAATTTTATTCTTGTCATTTTTATAAAATTACACCTAAAACTTTAATTCAATGTTGTAAAAAACGTTTGTTAAACATTTTTGGGGTTTCCAAAGCACAATGAATCCCATTTTTCCCATTCAAGAAAAAAAAAGCGATTATTCGCAATTATTTTTTTCCAGATTTGCGATAAATGAGTTTTTTTAATTGATTCCTGGCCATAAAAAAAAATTGACATACATGCTGAAGCTAAATTGAGGTAATTTTGAAGCAGAAGTGGTTTGATGCTTATTTCCATCGATGGGAATCATGGGGTTAAAGCTGCCATGCTGATAATAAGCACTCCCAACTAACAGAGCAAAAACTGAAAATGAAACCGGGTCGTCGTAGCAGCAGATTCCTATCTCCGTCTGAGTAAAAACAGTACAGAATGGCTTTCCCCTCCGAGATTTCTGGTCTTGCTCTGACTACAAACTTCAGGACACACAGCTCCTTATCAAGAAAACAGCCTCCTAAAACTGCCACAAGGCGTAACGCTCCAGAGGAGTAGATAGAAGCCCATTGGCTCCCAGTACCTGCAGTCAGGTTGACCATGGAGGCCGTGCCCGCCGTGATGGCGTCGACTTGAGAGTGGATCTCATGTTTGGACTCGTCCATTTTGTTTTTGCGCCAGGCTTGCGATGCCTAAAACAGAAACAGCACTTCAGTTTCAGAGTTTTCTACAGCTAATCATGAGGGTTCCTTTAATTAAATCTTTAACACAGAAGCTCCAGTGTTTATGTTCTTTGATTTATTTTAACTTTTCAACCATTAACACAATAATTCCAGCAGATTCTGAAGGAGAGACGCTTTTCTCCGACAGAATCTACTGGAATGGTTGTCTTAACGCTAGAAAAGTTACAGTAAGTAAAAAGTGTTGTGTTTTAGCAGCGACGCCTCAGGTGTTAACAAAAAAGTCAATTTGTGCAATGTTTCAGACGGAAAACATTTTCCAACCAGCGACACTGATCAGTATCACGTTGGGGAGTTATCAAATCTTTGTTTTTCTTTTTTAGCTTTGTTTTTTACAGAGTTGTATAAAGTGATCCCTGCAGTCCTGATACAGGAAAACCTACCATCCACATGCAGTCTGCAAGAAAGGGAAGTCTCCCCTTAATTTTGAACAACATGCTGATCCCTGAATAGGATTTTGTTTCCAAAAATGTCTGAAAACATTTAGAATAAACCTCGTTTTCAACACAGAACTTGCACAATTGATTGCTTAATAATTTTTTGCTCCATTGTTCATCATTCAGATAAAAGCTTAAAGAGATATGTTAAGTCAAAGATGTTTATTAGGTGCCACTGGTGACATCTCTGGCGTTAAAGGGTTAAAAAAAAGGGTGCCAACATTGTGTATGTCCATAATCTGGTCGTGTAGAGGACTTTAAAGGGTAACCAAACCCTAAATCAACTTTTTTTGGCTGTTGAGACGAGGTATTACCGCTGAATTTCGTGATTGGTCAAACCATGTATGTTTCAGAAGTTTGACGTCATGATCTGCAGCTCCAGTAATGAGAACAGTCCCGTTTCACAGCTCCACCCCTCTGACTGGATTTTCACATTTCGGTTGTGGGAGGAGTCATCTTCCAACTTCCCTGTTTGGTTACCCTTTAAGTTAAAGTTTCTATGTTTTCTATCAGCTTTTTATCCTGAAATGAACATGCTTGTGGACCACCGTGCTCTCTCACCGCATCTGTTCCTAGCGGGGGCAGCGTGTCAAAGTCCTCCAGCGATGCCTGCGCAGCCTGGACCGCCTGCATGCTGGAGTTGATGGTTCCAGTGAGGGCTTGCTGCGCTGACGTCTGCGGACACAAATCCATCAATCATGTGTTATATCTCACTGCTGTCATACTAGGATTTCTGATGTGTTTTATTTTAAAATACTAGTTATGTTTTCATTTTTAGATCACCCTTTGAGCAGCTTTGTTCGGTCCATTCATACAGTTATCTGTTTTGAAGCATCATCTGGGAAAAGCCAGCACAGACTAACAGCTCTGATCTCCATAGATTAAAAAATGTTGTGTGTTCTGAAGGAAAGACTCTAACATGAACATGGAGCACAGAGAGAGAATGAGCAGTGTGTCAGGATGGAGGATCGTGGTGCGGTACCAGTGGAGGCATGTGTCCTCGGTGCATCTGTCCACTTGTGATGTGCTGCTTGGCTTGAGGCATGGAGCCCATCTGAAAGCTCTCTGGCCCTCCGGCTCCGGAGCGCATGATGGCGGGCAGAGCCACCGAGCCCGTCTCCACCTTACCCATCTTGTTGAACTGCTGCTGCATAACAGTAGACCTGGAAAACAACGAGTTTTAGGGTGAGAATTTCACAACAAAGTGGAAGACGATCTTTCTTTTCCTTTTTTCTATCATTTATTTACTCTTTTGTTTGAATGAGTTCCCTTATAAACACTTTGAAATGTGTTTTAGAGTTGTGCACCATAAAAATGATTATTTTAGACTATTAAATTTAGTCATTTAGCAAACGCTTTCGTCCAAACTGATGTTAGTCACACATTCTAAGTAAGTCGAAGTTTCTGCTGACAGAAATGTCCCGTGTTGGTGTTTAGAAAGTGCTCAGAAGAGTTTAGTTTTCAGCATTTTCTTTTGAATATGAAGTGAAATGAGGACTTCCTTCCACCGTTGGGACATCACAGAGTAGTCGACTAATCAGCGATTATTTTTTCCGATTAGTCGACTAATCAGGTCATGAGGAAAGTGGATCTAAAGCACTTACCTAAACTATCATTAGCTTTAAACTAATTTTTGACCCCTGTGCGATTGAGTTAGACGTCCCTGCCGCAAGCGATAAAGCCCGCCGAGGTGTTCATTAACATAAATTAAGGGGATACCTGAAGCACTGATCAAAAGTAAACTGTGGAGTAAAGTATGACACATGGTATTAATACGTAGTTTGTGGATAAAAATGTTTGGATTAAACAAAAAAATAATTTTATTTGTGTTAAATGTTTTTGTGTTAGGGGTTGGAAGTAGGAAAACTTCATGAAGCCACTTTTATTTATTGTATTTTGATCTTTAAATCCGCCACAATGTCACAAATTTAAATCAAAATACCTCAAAATGAGACTTTTTATTAGGGGGTGTAGAGAAAAATCAATTCAGTGAAATGAAATGCTGACGAGACAATATTTATTGATTATTATTGTGTCCTTCAACGTCTTACTTTTGTTTTCTACCTAAACTCCCGGCCGGTACAGCACACTTTGAGCAGCTCTAAACCACATCGGAACCCCGAGATATCACAAGAACCAGCTTGTGTTAAATGTTTTGTCTCGTTGGTTTCAAAGGAAGAAACAAGAAGCTCTCTGTTTGGTAGAAGTTTGAAGCTGAGGAAAGTACGGTTCATTGGGGTCGTGTCCTCTATTGTGATTTATTTCTCTTCTCCTCTATTCTTTATTTTATTTAGCTATCTTTGCTTCTGTTTTGGTGCAATTCACGTGTTGTTCCTCTTTCAGATTCAGATTTCATATTCCAGGGGGATGGTCTGTGCTCCTGTTCTTCACCGTGGACCACGCCTCTGGCTCGTCTTGGCTGTGGACCTCACCCCCACCTGTCTATATATTTAGCTGAACTCTATTCAAATACGTAGTTGTAGAGTTAGATAAGCTAATTCTTCTTTAATAGTCCAGGTACATCGCCTGTCCGTCCTTTGGGAGGATCCCTCCATCATGTAAACATTTTTTTCCCCTGGAATCTGTTTTTCTTTTTCTAGGAGTTTCTCCTTACTGAGAAGGAGGGTCTTTGGTTTAGTCTGTTTAGTTTAGCAATAAGCTATTGTTCATATTTTAGGACCGACTTTCTGCTTTTGTACAATTACCGATATGAAGCCCAATGAGACAACTGTTTGTAATATTAGGCTATATAAATAAAACTCAATTATTGCTGTTATGATACATGCACTAATTAGTTTTTTTTCTAAGTCGTGCTCTTTTAAAAAAAAGTGAAAAATTGGTCTAATATAGTTGGCATCGCAGATTTTTGCCAATACACACCACAATATTTTAATTACAATTATAAGGTTTGATTAAAGATGGATTAAATAATTACACTTCATGATTGGTTAATTGCACAAGAAAATTCATCATGACTAGTTTTGCAGTTTTTTTTAAGACTCGTGGCGTGAAAATGGAACGTACCATTCTGGTTCATGTGTTAAGCGTATCGTGAAACACTTTTTTATAGAGTACGTCACACGCACTTATGATGTACGTGGTCTTTTGCTGCGTGAACCATCAGTCTCCACGGTTAGAAGAATTCAGAGAGAGAGGTTGTGGTGGGCTGTGGATCTGATGCATGAAGCCAAAGGAAGTCAGTGTGGAGAACTTCAATGCACATGTAAATCTAACAAACAGATCTTCCCTTCTGACTGATCGAAAGCACTGATCACTTTTCTTCTTCTCAAAAACACTTTTAAAACTTCTAAAATAAAAAAATAATTCTATTTAAAGACAAAAGACCTAAAGGAACATGACTGTCACTTTCAACTTCCTATACTCTGGTTGAAAAGGGCAAAATATTTTGGTCGTTTCCGGAGGGCTAAGCCTCGGTCATTAAACCCTTGTGGAGTGCCCACATGAGAATTGAATTATGCGTGTGAAGGAAGTTACATGTTTTGCATTTTATCAGGCAAAGCAAAACAAAATGCTGCTATGAGGAAACCTCAGGCCTGAAGAATGACTCAAGGTTGCAGAGATCCTCTTACTTTTTGGGCGACACAGAGTCCTCCAGCATGGTTGACTCTTCATCTCCCTCCATGCCAAAGTGGTCTTTGCTCTTTTTCTGGGTTAAAAACAGCAGATGGGATTCACCGCACAGAAGAAAATGCAGTTGAAGAAGAATATGGCTTTGAGATTTTTTTTATTTTTTGAAACCTCAGTTTTGATACAAAAACTGACCTTTTTAAGGATGATGTCAATGTAACCGGCAATAAGCTGAGCAATCTGCTCTCCCTCAGTGGTCTGCACAGAGTAGTAACCATCCTGGTAGTCTCCAAAGTCCTGACAGCAAATCAAACACAAAAAAGACAGTTAAGAAAGTGAGATGATAGCTGCTCTGCAACAAACAAGAAGCTCTCTGTTTCAGAAACACATCTAAATGGCTCTTTATTTCAACTTTTATTTGCACTGGTGGTTACCATGACAATGTCAACATGAAAAAGGATCTTAACCTGCACCTCAACATCTTCAATGTGAAGTTACATTTAAGGAAATAACCTAAAAATGTAAACAATCAAGAAATAAAATGAGAGATAACAATTTCCTCTGTTTGCTGCTTTGCCAGTGAAGCAGCGCCTCATTGTTGGAGACGTTTTGACGCACGGCGTGCTGCTACGCTTAGATCCGTCTGGTTTTCGGGTATGTTTAATCCATTGGAAGTGGAACAAATACAGGAGCTTATGTTGTTTGATGGAAAAAACGTGTCAGAATGAGTAAAAATAGACAATTTCACAGTGTCTGTAACAGCTCCAAACAAGAAATATCTCATCAAAGGCCAAATCTGAATTCTTGCCCGACCCTCACAGCTTGACCCCAACCTTCCAATCGTTGGGGCTTTAGTGGTGTCACAAATTCGTTTTTTTTAAGGGGAAGGGACGTAAGGCTCTGTATCCCTACATGTAAATGTAAGTATTGTCTTTTTGTTTTGGTAGGACTTTTTAAAGTTCTAAGATTGATGTGTATTTTCCGAGCATTGACAGCTACTTGTAAAAGTAGATGACCAGTGACTGTTGATGACCTCATCGAGAGTTAGAATTTAAAGACACTATTTCTTCATATGGAGGGCTAAAACAGGGGTAGGGAGAAGTCGTAGGGGTTGGGGAAGAATTCAAATTCGGCCATACTTTCTTCTCCTTCTTTATTTTACAGGTGAGGAGGTGCTTACCTAAGATCCCGTCAATCTGGCTGACGCACCGTAACAATATGTGCAACCATGACAACGCTTTTGATTACCATAGAAGACAGTAAATGGATTCTATAGCTGGGCTTTAGTCATTTTAGTTAGTTTCGTCATTAAAAGGTGAAACGACCCTCTGTAGCATCATCGTACCATGACACAGCACTTTGTCCAGGTCTCACTGTAGCTTTAGATCTCAAGCTTTAAAAAAGGGTTTATTTAACTTTTTTTTGTTTTGCTGTTGTTGTTTTGTAATACACAAATCATATCTAAAACCAAAACAAAACTGACTCAAAAAAATAGAGGTATGACCCCAATCGTGGGGAAAGTGAATCTGTGAGGATCAAGGACTTTGGTTTGGATTTTGTCAGTTATGTTAAGGGTTTTTGTCGTGTTCTGTTTTGAATTGTCCCTCAGTCAGATCAGTTTCAGGTCTGTCATGATTCCTAGCTGTCTTCATTTCAGTAAATCACCTTCAGTCTGTTTAAGTGTCTGTTTTTAGTTCCTTCTAGTCAGATAATCTGTTCTATTCAGTCATCATTTTTGGTTCTCCATGGGTTCCGGTCATGTTTTGGTTAATTTATTAAATCCTTTACTTTTCTGCCACCTTGCCTGGTCTCCTGCATTTTGGGTTCAGCACCAGTTCCTGACAGAATCATTGGATCCCAAGTTCCAGATGAAGGTGATGTTCTGTTGACATGATGTTGTGTTTTCAAACTTTGTTTGATTTTTCAACAGAATTTTAATTGGTTGATTTCTTCTCTGCTGGTCAATTAACCAAATACAAATGAACAAGTTAATGTTGAATTAAGCGTGAACTGAATGCTCCAGAACAGCAAGCTGACAGGACTTCAGCTTTCATTAGAGTTTAAACATTTACTGGCATTGATCCATTAATTAAGCTGCTTCTTACACTCTTATGTAATAGAAATTGAAGATGTATTAAATGAAAAAATTGACCCATCAAGGTGTTCTAATGCATGTGGTTTGTTATGGTCCACTAAACCAAGAAATAAACTAAGCCGTTTAAATTCAAACCTTTTTGTTCCATTAACAGCATTACAGAGGCTCAGAGGTGCTGATGATGATGAACTTACCAGAGTGAAGCTCTTGGGCGATGCTGCCCAGCGCTTGATGTTGGTCAAGTTCCACTCCTGAATCACCTCCTTGGTCTTTTCATCGACTCTCATCACGCTCTCCTTGGTGATTCCCAGCAGACGTGGCACCAGCTTGTTCTTACCCTTCATCTTTTCCTAAAGGAATGAAGAAGAGGGAAAGTTTTAACACTGAAATTAAACTCTGTAACAGCTCTGTGTTGACCGTTAGATGGATTTTCTGGGGCTCGTTTCAAGAAGCAGGTTTTGTTGAAACTCTCTCTTTGGAGTTCGTGAACTCCAAATTCAGGGAAAAAAACAAATTTTCAGTTTGTCAAATAATCTACCGTCCTACGAGAGATGTGTCATATGTTGGTACGGTTTTCAGCGGGGCTGACCGTCAATGCAGGGAGCGCGGTTCTAGAGTTAAAGGAGCATTCAATTCAAATTCAAAATGTTTGTCTAACCTGAAATGATTTTTCGTTTTGAAAGCCTCCATTCCTCAGAAAGCTCTGAGTTTCTATGATATTCATTCATACTAAACCCTAATCCTTTACATTAAAAGATGATGGTCTGTTTCTAAAAGATTGACAGCTGATCGTTTATGTTTTTTTTAATCTAACATATGAAGGTTTCATAGTTGCTTCCTCGCCGCTAAAGTTTTGCAGGAAACTGCACTAACTGGCCTCTGTTTTGTGTCCTACAGCACAGTTTTGACAGTTATTGTGAGTTTGTTCAAGTATTTATTAAAAATTAGTACTGTATGTAAAATTTACAATTTTATAACAAAATGGCTTGGATTTTGCAGAATGACAATAAAGTTTGACATCATAACTACCCAGGAATCTGTGTTCTTTTCAATTGGTCTAACATAAATATCTCACTTTAGACTGAGCGGAAATTTAAAGATAACTGCAGAAAACCTAATAAAAATTCAATTAAAAAACGTTTTTCTCAATCTGTTTTACACTCTGAGGTTTCCATCTACAAACCGTCAAACCACAGTAGTTTCAAAGTGAAAGCTTTTCTTAAATTCACATTCATTCCCCTCAATTTTGAATCTCTTAGCTGTCAAACGGAGTCACATTTGACGTAATTTGAAGTAAGATGAACCAGAAAAATGTTTTGTTTGCCCCAACACTATTTTTGAAAGTGTAGTTGTGACTTTGAGCACTCTAAAAGGAACTTTCTCAGCTCTAGATCCATTAATTTGAATCATGTTATACTCAAATAGAGGAAATAAAAAGACTGTTACTCTCTCAGACTCAAAAAGAGGAAGCAGAGACTCCTTATCTCCAGCTCCACACAGCACATTGTAACAGAAAGATTAATTTTGACAACAGAGATGACAAAAGTTTAACAGCAGACTTTCTCGATAAAGAGGAAACAGTGTCTGCACTGCATTTGGTATTAAAATACATTAAAACCAAAAAAAAAAGTTGGTGGAAATGGGTGTGTTTGTCTGGAAGGAACTAGATAACGGAAAAGCCTCTGTGTGCGACAGCAAAATGCAGTTTACTGTCACCACATCAGCAGTTTCTGTTGCAGAAATCACATTAAAAGGAGCTCAAAACACATCTTTAATGACTACGGGTTTAACAGTTCATGAGGTAAAAAATAGAGATTGAGAGGAAAAAAAAAATACAGGAGGCTTGATCAAAATGACGATGGAAAATGTTTTATTTTTAAAAATGAATTACAGTTAGAAACTATTGTTCTTCCCTAAAAGACTTTCAGACTTTCACAAAACAAAATATGTTTTATACACACTGCAGTTAAAAAGTTTGAGATCTGGAGAGTCTAATATACTTATCACCAGGAACTCCCACTTCTGTTTCTACTCTGGTTTAGGGCCTGTTTGTGCTGTTCTCTAAAGAGAGTATTACACACCGCTGAAGGAAACCTTCTGTTTCTTGGCAATTGCCCTCATGGAATTGCCTTCATTTTGAAGAACAACAACATACTGTTGTGTTTCACAGAAAACTTCTCTTTTTCTGGCCATTTTGAGAGTTTAATCGACCCCACAGATGTGATGCTCCAAAAACTCAACCCACTCAAAAGAAGGTCAGTTTTGCAGCTTCTCTGGACACGATTGCACCAGAGTTTTCTGATCATATTTTAGTCTTCTGACACAATGTATTGTTAGAACACTGGAGTAATGGACCTGAAGTTACCTATGTAGATAACAAGGCATTTGCAGCAAGAAAAGTCATTTTTTTTTAAAATCATTTAGCATATTAATATTGTATAGAGGGAATTTCTGGTTAGTTTAAGGTTATCTTCATTGAAATTAAAACTGAGGTGGCACTCAGCTGGGAGACAGAAAGTGTGATGTTTGATCACAGATAATGAAACATGTTAAAATCCCATCAATCAAAGAGAAAATTCTCTCTCCTCTTCGTTTTATTAGTAGTGTAATGATGAAGGCCCTCTTACCTTCACCAGGAAAAACGACACACCGTAGGTTTTCAGGGAGCGGGCCAGCTTCACGTAGCTGACTTTGGCCTCAATCTCTGTCATATTCTGACAGTTTTTATGTGCCTGGAGGACAGAAAAATCAGAGACAATATGTGTTTGTGTTTGAAAACTAAAAAAACAAAGAATAAAATGGAACCAATGAGACGTGACTGAATCTGTTACCTGGAAGATCCTTTTCTCTCCTTTGTTCTTGATGTACTCTTTGGGAAGAAACTCTTTCAAACTGAAAAGACAAATGTTGCTTAATCCAGAGTGACGGGCAGGACCAAAAACAGAGAATATGAAGCTGAAGCTTACTCCAAAAATCCAGGCTTATGTTTGGACTCATTGTGGTCACCAAACTGGATTTGACACTGATAGCCTGCAAACTCACAGGCTTTGTCAAAAGAGACCGGATGAGAGCCGTTCAGAATGTCGTCCCGAGCCTGGAGAAGCAGCAGGAAGGATTGAAAGCTCAGACGATCATATGAATTGTTACTGAACCAGTAAATGTTTTAGGATTTTCTTCTGCAAGAACAACCTGAACATAAAGCAGGTTCAGCTGGACCGGATCTCTTGAGTCCACGTTCTGGTCTGAGTAGAAGAACTTTCTCCTGAGTAACAACATCTCCGTCTCCTCCACGCCCTGCTCCCGCAGCGTCCTGCCATGGTCCAACCAGTTCACTGCAAGCAGCAGCAGCAGGCAGTGAGAAGAGCTAACCGAAGACGATCACATGCAGGTCGCAAATCAAACTGTGTTTATGCAAGTCCAAATACACACACGGTGAAGGAAATAAATATTTTCTTGTCGTTGGTGATCAGGTTTCTATCAGGAAATTCTGATCCACTCTTCATGGTCACCAGGGGATCAAATACTCGTTTCCCTCGATGAACCAAATTTATATAAATTCTTTCAATAAATTTCTTGATTTTCTTTGTGATTTTCTATCTCACTGTTCAAATGAACAACTACTATTAAGATTAAAGACTATCAATTTCTTTTTAAGGGAGATAACCAATAAAATCAACAACAGATCAATTACTTATTTCCTTTACTTTGAGTGTAAATCTGATAAAATAGGATGGAAATGTCAATAAACTGCAACACTATAGTTTGTGCTGCTACAACTGCTGAACATTACAAAGCAGAATGTTGACAATATTTTCTAAATTCTGCATTGAAATGTATTTCTGTGTTGTTTCTAATTTAATAAGAATACTATGTCTGCATAACTGCTGCTTCTATTTTATGTCATCAGCATAAAGTCTCGCACTATGGAGAGCAAAGGTGAGTAACCAAAATCAGACATGTCAAGCAGAGGAGGAGGCCGGACTCTGACTGGTCACTCACGCTCGTCATCTGTGTGGAGCTTCTGCTTCAGCTTCTCCATCTTCTTGTCGTCCCTCAGCAGAGTCTTGTCCCTCTTCAGCGTTCCCGTGGTTTCTTCTTTCTTCTCCTCACCAATGTCGTGCACCAGCGAGTACTCATCGTAGTTTGTGATGCCTGTCGTGCACAGATCATCGTGAGTGCAGGTCACACTTTACATTTACATCACAAACAAGCTCAAAGTAAAAATTAAATTAAACAACAACAAAAAAAAAACACAGTTTGGAAATGATTAGCAGACATTCAGGAAAGGACTGACCGATCCTGGCACAGATGGTCATGAGCATGTCACTGACGATCTTGGAGTCATCCACCATGACGGTCTTCACCGTGCCATCCAGCATCCGGATCTTCAGAGGCCTCTGCTTCTTCTTGTACTCCAAAGTGTCCTGTCAGAGGAGAGTGAATCAAACTCACACTCAAAAGCTCCCTTAGAAAAAGGTAGTACACTTGAAGTATATTTTAGTGAGTATAAGTATAAAGACGGGTGTCAGAATTTGGACCTCGAGGGCCGCTGTCCAACCACCTTATAACCAGCAGCAGATGAGACAGGGGTTATGTCCAAATTCCCACCCTAACTACTAAAAAACTATGTAGAGCAGGAGTGTCTGGATTTTAAAAGCAATTCGGACACGATTCTCACTACTTTATGTTCATTTTCTAAACACTGGATATGACGTCATCAATTTCACAAAGTGATAATTGAATCAATACGAACATTTCACAACATTTATTTATTAACTAAATGAAAACACTGATAGTTCATTTAAAAATTACATTTAAATACATTTTTTTTCTGCAAAAAGTGGTTTAAATGCAATGTATCGTGGTCTATATTCACTAATGCATTGAGCATAGAGGCATGAAGGAGTTTCGCAAAGAATTTTTGCAGTCATTTCCAATTTTGGAATTGAAGATTTGGACAGCCGTTCAAAATGGGGAACGCGGAATATAGTGAGCAGTGATGGAATTCTGAAAAACCAGCAGGAGGCTGGCCCTCAAGGCCCGGAGTTTGACACCCCTGCCTTAGATCATGTATGTGGAGTGTAGGAAGTATAATAAATGAATACTTTTTCTAACAAAATTGGAACGTTTTAATTTTACAATATTTAGATTTTAAGCACAAAGTAAACTTCCAGGTTTGCTGCCTCACTTTTAGTAAGTCACTGGTTCTGAAGCCTGGATTTGGAGACCCCCGTTACCTACAGTATACTTCCAGTGCATTTAAAGAGACTATTTTTTGATAGGAGCTGAACTGATTTTTTAGCTCTTACATGTCAGCAGGGACATTTCTGATACCAACAATCGCACGTTTACCAGTAAAAAATGTCTATTAATACAAAAAATGTTACAATTTATTTTAAAAATTCTTTCATTTTATTTTCTTGTCCTGTCCAGCATCTGTGCGAAAAGAAATTGAGCCCAGGGCCTCTTGTGTTAGGCAGAATTTACAGTTAAAAAAATTTTTGGACACAAATGTAATTGTGGTTCTTAGAAATTGTCAAAATGCTAGAATTTCTGACAACCATGATTACATTTGAACATCCAGGAAGTAAACTTTCCTGTTGAAACTATGAATGGCATGTTTCTGGACTGTGGGAGGAAGCTGCAGTGCCCAGGGGAAACCAACACACACAAACTCCAAACAGAAAAGACCCAGCCGGCATTTGAACCGGGAACTCCTGAAGTTTCTAATGTCTCCACTATTGCTCAGCCCTGAATCAGTATGCACAAATACGTACAGTCTAAACCAGGGGGTCAAACTCAATTGTACAGGGGGCCAAAATCCAAAAAACACCCTAGGTTACGGGTCGAACAGGAAAAACATTTACTAAACACTAAAAGTAAAATTTCAAAACTTTAAAACTGTAACTTTTTAACATAATTAAGAACTAGATATAACGCATTACCTGCAATAATTCTAGTGAGAATGTTGTAAGCTGAATTTGACCGCTGAAGATGCTAGTGCTGATAGCTGAAGATGCTGAAATTGATAGCTAGAAACGCTGAAGCTGATAGCCAGCTAAAATGTTAGCTAAATACCTAACTTAGGTTAGTCAAAACAGCTAGCATGTGGCTTAAAAAGTAGCTTAACTTCAAAATAGCCTAAAAAAACTGGAAAAAGCCTAAATTAGCCAAAACAGTTAGCATGTAGCTGAAATATTAGCTAAACTCCAAAATAGCCTAAAAAATCTTAGTAAATGCCAAAATAGTCCAAAAAGCTAGCAGAATGGCTATTTTTTTTTTTACTTTTAAACTGTAACTTTTGAACATAATTATAAATAATAAAAAGGCAGAAATATTATTCTCAAATAAATCAACTTAAACATTAAATAACTTTCAATAATTTACTCTTCATATAAATGTGTTTTGCCAAAATTATACAAGCTAAAAATGAGTGCAAGATAACATCAGGCCAGTAGGAGCAATAAAATAAAATAATCTGGATGCACTTTATTTATTACATTTTATTTTAATTCATCAAGTGAATGTGGGGAAAAATACAGTTTGGTTAGATTAATCTGCTATATTGGTAAATTCATATTTAAGGGAATTTTAAGTTTCAAAGATATAAAAAAAAAATGTAAATCCAATTGTGAGGAGTACACATATCAAGAGGCACTGGTTGGCTTCTAAAGAATCAGTCAGCTCTGTTCTTTAACCACATCCTGGTGAGCGCTGCTGTGACCGGACTTGTAATCACCTGAAGTCATCTAAAGAAGTTGGGTTTTTTTGTTTTTTTTTTCCCTTTTCCCAGGATGCGTTACTCATTTTCCTGCTCCAACACCTGATTTAAACGTGTGTGACTTATCAGATATCTGCAGAGCCGATGAGCATGAACATGCAAAGCAGGGGCTCCTGGAAGTTCAGCCCTTTTTCCTGACTGGTGCCTTAGGGATATGAAGTTTTGTTTGTGCCAAATCTAAAAGCGTTTAAACATTTATGCTTTGCGCCACGGGAAATGATTCTCTTGCATCTTCTTTCTGCTCTACGAAGCTTAAAATGCTTAATTTATTTTTTTAAAAATGGCAGTACACCTTATAATCTCCTTATATATGGATTGATTCTGGTTATGCTTACTGAATGTTGAAGTGATTTCCAGGGCGCGCTGGGAGTAATGTTTGGTAGGGTGTTTATACCGTCTCACTTGGAGCCAGTCTGAATGTATCCGAGTGCGACTCACCCCGTTCCTTAACATGTAGTAGTCCAGAGCCTTTCCTGCTTCCAACCAGATGCCTTTCTTTGGGTCTTCATCCGACAGAAACAGTCCATAGTCATTGGCTACAAGAAGAAGCAGAAGCCCCGAGAGTTACTGTGCAGCCAAAGACACAAACATTCAGCCACTAAATCAAGATTTTTGCAGGTTTGACTGCAAAATACTTTAAAGTTTTAGAAAATTATTATTTTTTGTTTTCATCTATTGCTGAAAACTCTAAATTGAAACTAAAAAAAGGAGAGAATGTGTTTATTTGAACAATAGAAAACGAGTGGTTCCCACAAATTAAGACAAAGAGTTTGTGCTTCACGTATGAGACGAGGAGCGTGCTGGAACAGGTAAAGCATACTTTTTGTGTTGAAACAGCAGCTGTTAAAAGTCAGGACATATAGAGCCAGGAGCAAAAGAAAATGAAATATTCAGGCCTCCCTTGAAAAAGAGATGTAGTCTCAATGAGATTTCCTGGTTAAATGAAAAAAAAAAAAAACAAACAGTGATTTCTGAAATCACATTCTAGGAAGCAAGATAGAGATCAAAATCTAGTGTTTGATAGCACCAACTCCACATGTACGGTTTCTAGGCTCACAAGCTATTGAGCGGTCACTCCAGCTGAGTACCAAGAACTGGAATTGAGCAACAGATTACATGAAATGAGATGCCATAATAAGTGAGGCATTACAACATGGTGGGTTCAGGTGAGGCTTTAACCACTCCTTGATCTACAGAACATTCACTCTCTGAGGAAAAGGAGGTCAGAAAGTGACAAAAGAAATAAGTCTTCTCAGAAACAAACCACACCTAAAAATAAAAGAAAGAAAGATTTTTGACAGCTTTATGGAAAACAGAGAGAAGATGGAGGAAGAATGGAGGCCATGAACTACCAACCATGACTCCAATATATCTACTAAAGGTTCAACATGTTTACTTTCAAGCCCTTAATGTTAAGAATACTTGTCTTAGGCTCATTTTAAATGAACTATAACTACTTTCAATTAACTTTCCATATATAAAAGTATGAAATTATACTCACTTCTGAAATCTTGTAGGAAAACAAAACATCAGACTGGTTTAGGTCACTGGTTAAAGATCCACTCTAATGGAAATGGTGTTTTTAACAGGTTTTTGTAGCATTTTTGTCATGATGGAAGACATTTATAAAATAATTTCATCTTAAAACTGCTTTTTTGAATGTTTCTGTAATCAAATCACTGTGAATTATGAGCAGATGAAAAAGCACAAAAAGCTCTGGATTTTTGATGAAGCAACTAGATCCATGTACGTCTTTGTTTTCCTCTTCTCACTCGGGATCTGGATCACAACTGTACAGCTGAAAAGCTCTGATATTGCTCGCCATTTTTTGTCACACCGTTTTGTAAGCTAGCTGGAGAGAGTAGAACAAAAGGGATGATGGGATATCAGTGGGGACTAACTTCTGCCCACAACTTAGAGGTGAATTTCTGATGAATTCCTGCAGAAACTCAGTCCTAGAAAGGTTTTTTGATTTTGGTTAAAAGCTGCATAATCATTATTAAAAGACTACTGGGAGGGTTTTTACAACAGAATAAAATATAGTTGGAGTGGGACTTTAAGAACACATTTTAAACTCAGAAGTGCAGTTTGAATTATGATTATAGTTTTAAAGTACTTTAAATTACTTCATCCAGCAGACAGTGATAAAAAGCTTTCCTCCAAAACTGTAAAAAGTGAAAAGTTGGATCAGTTCACAAAAATTCTGCAATTTGTTACATTTCAAAATATTTTTATCAAATTAAAATGTTGAGTTAAGTAGACCATCAGTGCAATTTTACATTCTTTTTTTTACAGCACACACACTCTCCTCCGTGTTCAATTTGTCAGAGTTGCATAAATCTTCCATAGTGAGCAGGTCTTTCTTTTAAATCTATAACACTTGACTTATTTTCCAGCACAGGTTTGAAAATTGAGAGTTTCAATAGGAGAGAGAAGTGTGAAAATGTTTGTCTGAGAAGAGTAGATAAAGTCCTGAACTTTACATCCTTAAAACAATCCAACTTCATGGATTTCATTTATCGTGAGATATTTTTTGCACGTTACTCCTGCGATAAACAAGGGAACACAGTATTAATAATTTCCATGTACTCTTTTAACTGTATTTCTGCCAGTTTATTAGTTCAGACAGGAACCAAGCACAGCTAGAAGTCCACAAAGCTAAACCAGAGTCAGACAGGCAGAGGTCAATCAATAACAAACAAACAACATTTTGCACAGACTGAGGCTCTATGCAGCGCTTATGTGTCATGTGGGTGACTGTCAACAAGTGTCAGCTGAGTGGCATCCGGGGAGTGTGTGCAAGGGTTGCTGGGAGATGTAGTGTGTTTAGTAATCCCACCGGTGACCAGAGGGGGAGACAGAACTCAGACTCCTGACACTGCATTATTGTTAATTTAAAAATAGAAGTTTCTATTACCAAAAAAAACCCTGGATATTTTAAGGGAACATCACAATTTTAATGCAACTGTTTCTTTGATCATATGTGTAGGTGCGCATGAACAGAAAACTCACGCTGTCCGAGCTGGGCCTCAGGAACCCTCTCCCTGATGATGCGACAGGCGTCGTAGACCATGGTGGAGGGCTCGAACTGCATGGTCTTCACTACATTTCCCACGCCGATCTTTAGCGACAGGGCAACCATGATTGCTGCTCTGCACCGCCGCCCGACTCACACCTGCACAAAAGCAGAAGAGTTCACTTAGAAATGAGGACACACAGTTTTGTCAAAACCAAGAGACTTGAGAACGACATCTGGATGAGTGTGACTGCTCTGATATTCTTCTGACTGATTCCATTTTCTGCTGATCAGTCAGAAAAACAGAACAGAATAGATTACTACAACTATAGATTATCCATCCATTATACATCTAATAGAGATAGTCACTTCATCTGTTTAAGCAGCAATGATTCTCAGCTAAAGACTGACATCAACATAGAATTGATAAGTTTAATCAAAGAAGCATAGAAATATTTGTATGTAATTTTCATTTCAGAAGATGTTTTAAACAAGTTCTTTTTGGATTTTTCTGATGATGGAGGATATATTCAAATTGCATTTCAAAGTATTTCTTTATTCAAATCTTTGTAAATCAGGATAAAAAAATTCAGTTTGAAAAAGTTTGTATTTGTGACACAAAATATGCTCAGCAATGGGGAGGTGAAAGGGGGCGGGGTTGCTGTGCGTCAACAAGCTAGAGGTGAATTTCGAACTGCTGATCTGCAGAAACTATGTCATAGAAAATGACAGATTTTTTTATCATAATCCGAATTAAGGACTTTTACAATAGATCAAACAATGACTGGAATAGGACTTTAATGTGCTTCAATTATGAGCTGCTATCTATTGTTACTATTATAAGATCTAAACTTTTTTTATGTTTATACTACAGTTATGTGATCCTATTGTGACTATCCCAAAGGCTGCTTCCATGTCTGACTTTTATTTTGGTTGTTGCATGTGAACACATCACGGATGTCGTACGTCAAAACACACACAGCTTAGTGCTGAGATCCAGGACTCTCCTCAGAGCGTCAGCTGGACTACAGACACCCTCGTCCGGGTAACAGTCAGGCTAGCTCAGCAAACTAGATTATTATGATAAAGTTTTCATTTGTGTGTCTACTTTGTGCTTTATATTCTAAAAGGACAAAGTTTAAGATTGACTAAAGAATAATTTAAACTAAATTTAGAAAAACTGTTCAGTGAAAGCAGTCTGAGAAAACCCACTAAGATTACATTCTGGTCTGTTTTCAAAGCGTTTCCAGGGTTTGTTTTAATTATGAATTTCTTGTTTTTGCTAAAATAAAAAATCGATGTAGTTTTTCTAGAACATATTTTCTGCGGAGTGGCAGAACTATTAGAAATTCACCTCTAAGTTGAGGGTACAGTTTCCACTTTTTTCCCATAATCCACTTGTTAAATTCTTTACCTCTAGCTGACAGCCTCTGACAAACCCAACCTAACATTAGTGCTGCAGCATAAATCTAGACCAATATTGGAGCTTTCCAGCCGTAAAGATTAGATCCAGATTCCAGTTCAGACGAGGAAAACAAAGACATTCATGGATCTATTTGTCTGTAAGTGGATGCATAGGAATGGAGTGGAGCAAGGAGACTGTGTAACAACTAGATTTTCTGAACAGCATTTTTTCCATCTGCTCCCTGATTTGAATAAAGAAAAACTGATAAAAGCAACTTTCAATCTTAATTTTAGAAAAATGCTACAAAAACAAGAAGAAGTTTTATTGGAGTGGCTCTATACGTCACCTGCTTGTTTTCTGTTTTCTTCAGTTTAGCTTACAATAGGTTACATTATTAGTAAATTATTTTACCTTTCTGCTTTAAGATATTGGGTAATCATCATCATCAACTTTATTTATAAAGCGCTTTAATAAAATATAAAATTGAACAAACTGCTGAATATTAAAAGCTAAACATAAAAAACAAATGTAATAAATAAGTAAATAAAAATATAAAAGCAAAACATGATAAAAGAAAACATTGGTAAAAACATTTCACAATAAAACTTGAATGTAAAATCAGAGCAAATTTCATGTGTGAGTCAAAGCTTTACTATAAAAATTAGTCTTGAAGTTTTTAAAATGGACAGGGGAGGCTCTTGTTTAACATTTAGCGGCAAAGCATTGCAAAGCTTCGGAGCACAAACAAAAAATCTAAAGATGATTTATTCGTTTTGGAAGACTGGGGAGTAGATCTTGTGTTGTTGCACCTATCGGTTGTAGTATTTTACACTTTGTATTTCTGAACAGTAGTGTTTTCTTTCAAGTGAAAGTGAATAAAAAATAAGTAGTATTGTGGTGAACCTGTATCCAGTGACTGCAGGTTTGTCCAAAGAAGTTAAACTGTCTTTATACACTGTGCATAAATATTAGGTAACTTTTATTTATTATTTAAGACCAATTAGACTTCATTATTTCAAAAGATTATTACAGATGTGACGGTGTTATCTTGGTGTGATCATCAAGTTTTTGTAGCCCCAAACCTACACTACTTTTAGAAGATGCCAACATTGGGTATTGATGTAGGAAAAATTATCATTTTTAAAGGAGAACAGGATTTCTATGCTCCACCTCATGCATCAAAGTACTCCAATAACCAGGAAATTTCCTAATATTCAAAGATTATAACTTTCTCACTCCACATTAACTGTATGTATGCAGTAAAGGAGTGTGTTTATGCAGTAAAAGTGTACACCGTCTGGCTGTGTTACTGAAAATAATTGTCGTGACAATATTTGCTCATTTTTATTCTACAGATTTCTTTTTTTTGTATTTACTGTTTTTTTCTTGCTTCAAAAGAGTTAAAAATAAAACTAAAACGAGAAAATGTTACTTTGAGGTGCATTCTGCTCACTAAAATTGTGTACACACTTAGTTAATCGCCTTAAAAGGACTAGTTTATTCCAGATTTAGTCAACCTAATAATGTTGTCACCGTGAGACGTTTCTTTGATCACAGAAGGCTCATTACAGCTGAAAACCTCCAATCTGCATTTGGACCTACAAAAAAGCTTTGAAACTCTCACTAATGAAAGAAATACACATCACCTTTAATGTTGTTCACCCTTCGACATATCCCTTAAGGGGTCGCCACGGTGAATCAGCTTTCTCTGATCCAAACATTTGGTTTGGAAGAGAGTTTTACATCGAAACCCTTTCTGTAATTTATCAAATACGGTTCATAAATTCAATTCATGAACCACCTTAAGATATTTTGACAAGGTTTGTTTTTTCAGCCCATTACCTGCAGCTGAAATGTCTTTTGTTTTGAAAATTTCAAAAGTATTTTCTTATTTGTTTATGGGATTGCATTGGGTTGTTCTTCCTATGGTCCACCACTATGAAGCATATTTTGTTGCCCGTCAGCAACAGTTTTCTGTCTTTGGCTTTTTTAAGACTTTTTAACATTCGTGTTGTTTCCTCTTTCAGGGTTTTACTGTCATTTCTTTGTCAGCCTGGTTTATAAAAAGAATTCCTGCCAAACGTCCAGACGTGTGACCACCAAACTGAAATAGACACTTAAAAAGTAAATAATTTATGGTTTTTAGAGCAAATTTTACAGAAGACAATGTCATCTTTTGTCTAAAAACAGCAACAAGGCGAACACTGATAAAAAAAAAAAATTAAAAATAAAAGCAATAAAAGAAAAACCAACTAAGAGCTAATTTAAACAGTCGGCATGACAGGAGAGTGTTTCAGACATGAAGGCCGCTACAAACAATTTGTGGATTGTCTACGTATTTAATGTCCGTCTTTTGTGATCCATCCGTAATATATGTAAATCTTAGGTCTTGCATTTGTCATTCGTGTGCAGATGTTCGTAAAGGGTTTCAGCTTATAGGTCTTCACGTGAATTTGGTTGTGAACTGTTTAAAGATTATTGTCAGTTGAGAATCACCTAGTTCAAGCATATTTTATATGGGTTATCTGCAGTCTGGCGGGCTGCCTTAGAACTGGTGTTTTAGCTGAAACAAAACATCGTAAAGGCCTGTGGCGGACGCCGACCGTGGAGCTGATGATGCGATGTGATGTCTGACCAGTCCTCTGATGTCAAAGTAAAGAAATTCAATGTAGTGTGGATTTATGTGTTCTTTCTATGGTTTATTTGTACTTCTTTGGTGGTTTTGACGTTGTTCATTCATGATATATATGTGAAAATTTCACGTAAAAACTCTCCACGTATATTTACATGGTTTTATCCATTCAATATGCGCATATTGTATGACACAATCCTTAGGAGCTGTAGCCTGAAAGAACAGAAGAATTGAGGTTCTGGTCAAATCAACCCAGTGTCTATCATAAAGACAGGACGGTCCTTTTTCATTCACTCTTCCTGGAAAAGCTTGAGGAGAAGCAGGTACCTGATGGAAAGTGGTGTTCTCCTGTCAGCCTCCTCTTCCGTCAGAGGAGCAAGTCTGCCTCAAAGATGTCCTGGTTGAAGAAAATGACAAAAAAAGTAATTACAGTGATGTCCTCTAACAACACTCAAGCTCTTGTGCTTTTGAAGACACGGTTATTTGTTAATACAAAAATGAACTGAAAACTAGGTTACGTTTTTGTAATTCTCGTCTGAGCTGGAATCTGGATCAAAACTGTACGACTGGATAACTCCAATACTGCTCACATTTTTTGTTTCACCACTAATGTTAGGTAGGGGTTGTGAGGGGCTGTAAGCTAGCAGGAGAGTGTAAACAGAGAGTTATGGGTGATGGGAAGTGTGGGAGGGATGCTCTGGGCTAAACGTCCTTAGAGGTGAGTTTATAATAAACTGCTGCCATTCTGCAGAAACTAGAAAACATTTTATAATCATAATCCACAAGGAACTTTTTAAAACAGTTTAAATAGTCAGTGATTAATCATCATCCTGTCCACAACTTTCAATGCCTTCATCCATTAAACTATTATGTTTGAGAATAAGATTATTCAGTATCAAAGTTTTAAAGAATTTTAGCTCAGAGGCACCAAAAACTCATCATTCAATCATTTCCAAGGACTTCCAGGACCTTTCTCAATGTTTTCAAATAAGCAAAATGACTATTTTATTACGCCATTCTGGCACTTGGATCAAGAAAAAGGTTAGATGAGCAGAGATGTGTGCCTGGAGAACATCATAAATGAACGTTCAACACATGAGGATACAAACAAGGACACGTCCTTTCATCTGCTGTACAGAAACCCTTCAGAGCCTAATTTTGTATATAAATACACAACTGGGGTAATTCTAGGTTACTTTTGAGTCAGTCCATCTCAGAAAAATGTGAGCGGCTAAGTTGATATGCTTAATTTGAAGTGTAAAAATGGTATTTTAATTAGACACGTGGCTGGACGTCACTGCCAGAACGCTGAACTGATTCAATTTCAAATCACAAGTTTTTTGGGTTTTTTTCATCCAAAACTCAATTAAATTGGAAACTCTTCAGCTTCCAGATTTGTTGAAAAAAGTAAATGGAACTAATATAATCATAAACTAAAAAAAATATATGGAGCCAAGCACAACTCTTCAATATAAACAATAAAAGCATACATAAAATCTGGTTTCAGAAATCTTTTATGCTATCTGTAGATGGAAGACTACTTTAAATAAATTTTGTATTCAACACAAAATTCACTAAGGCAGGCAGATTTTGAATTGGCAGGTCGATAACAAACCCTCAGCTGTGCAGCAACAGCTGTCAGGCTCGTTTGCCCCGCCTCCTGTCAGGAAGGCCACAGTTCATGGTCGTCATATCCGCCACACCACAGCTGGCTTTACAACAGCTCAGTGCAAACCAACGGATCACATGATCACATCCAGTGTCCAGCTTTTATACAGCCATTAAGGCTTTTTAAGAAAGTAGGGGAGAGTCCATTGATTGTATAAGAGGACTGGATCGAATTAGTGTAACATCACCCACAGAAAATGTTGTTAATTCAAGTCGCAGATGTCATGTTGGAACTAGTTAACGTCTCTAAGCGGTGATTAGTCAGAGTTGGTCTAAGTCAACATTTCTATGGCAACCACTCTCACCAATCAGGAGTAGGCTTGTTGAAAGATCACCCCTACCAAATGATTTAAAATATATTGAACGACTACCTACTTTTGTTGAGGCATCTGATTGGTCATACTTGAATAACTTGATACACTAGTAAAAAGAATTACAGTATTTTTTTTGCACTATAAGTTGAATTTTATTTTTGAAAAAAGTACAGACATTTCATCATGCAATGCAGATCATAATAGACTGAATATCTACATCACACATGTCAAAGTCAAGGCCCTGGGGCCGAATCCGGCCCGCCGAATAATTATATCAGACCCTCCAGATCATTTTATTTTATTGTTATTAATGCCCCAATGTTATCTTGCTCTTATTTCTAACTTGCATAATTTTGACAAAATATATTTTTATGGAGAGTAAAATATTGTACGTTGTTTGGTGCTTAAGTTGATTTATTCTGGAATAATATTCCTGCCTTTTTATTATTCATAATTATGTTAAAAAGTTACGGTTATAAAGTTTTAAAAATTGCCGTTCTTTTAGCTTTTTGGACTGTTCGGGGATTTTCTAAGATTTTTTAGGCTGTTATGGAGTTTACCTATAAGATTTCAGCGACATGCTAGCTGTTTTGAGTAATTAAGGCTTTTAAAAAAATTTTTTAAGATGTTTTGGAGTTGAGCTATTTTTTCAGCGACATGCTACATTCTAGCTGTTGTGGCAAATTTAAGCTATTCTTTTTAAGTATTTTTAGGCAGTTTCGGAGTTAGGCTAACATTTACACGCTAGCTGTTTTGGCTAATTTAGGCTTTTTCCGTTAATTAAGATATTTTAAAGTTTAGCATTTTTTTCAGCAACATGCTAACTGTTTTGGGTAACCTAAGTTTTTTTTTTTTTTTAGCTTTTTAGGATAATTTGCCATTTAGCTTATATTTTAGCTGACTATCAGCTTCAGCGTTTTTAGCTATTAGCTTCAGTGATTTCAGCTATCAGTTCTAGCATCTTCAGATATCAGAATTAGCATCTTCAGCAACCAAATTTAGCTTACAGCATTCACACTAGTATTATTGCAGGTAATGCTATAGCTCTAGTTCATAATTATGTTAAAAAGTTACGATTTTAAAGTTTTAAAAATTTCGTTTTAGTGTTCAATAAATGTTTATCCTGTTTGCCCCGCGACCTAAGGCGTGTTTTGGATTTTGGCCCCTTGTGCGATTGAGTTTGACAACCCTGATCTAGATCATGGGTGCCCAAAGTGGGGCAGATTTGCCCATTAAAAGTTATCTTTTGGTCCACCAAGTCGTGGCTGCAGAAGCCACAGAATGTCTTGTTAAAACCTCTTTTCCCGTTTCCCATTGATTCTCTATGATGTTCCAAAACTCTTCGGCTGTAATATACTTTCGGCCTCCAGGTGGTGCTGTTAGCACTTTCTTAGCCAGCGGTTATTGGTAAAACAAAGTGAGTCAGACCTGGGATTTTTTTTGTTTTAGACATTCTCAACAATTCTCACTTCTGATGCTTTTAGTGGCCTTTTTCAGCTAGCCAAGATAGAGCGAAGACGGCAAACGGAGCAGCCGCACGTCTCTCATTAAGATCCCTCTTCTCCTTTTATTTCATGACACGCAAAATAATATTGGATTTGGCCCACAGACCGGGATCCTATTTAGATTTTGGCCCTTTGACCGAAAAAGTTTGCATGCCCCCGGTCTGGATGCTTCACTACCTTAACACATTGATGATTATTTAGCTTTAGGAAACATAGGAGGAATCTAGTACATTAATGCAACAAATGAACAATTAATCAATTAATTAAAAAACATGCTAACAATTAGACTAAACTCTTTATTTTAAGTCACTAAATCTATTGAATTCTTCATCCCTTGAATGGGATCAGAATGGTTATTCTGACAAATAGAATGACTAAGTAATAGCTGTTTATTTCTCTATAGAAGTCTATGGGATTTTGACATCTTGGAGCCAGTGAATACTTCCTGTTTGGAACAAGATGGGGGGGGTGTCACTCAGTCCAGTTTTTATATGCAGTCAGATATAATGTCTTTAGAGCTAGTTTGACTCTGTTCACACACAAACAAATGTGAGTAATAAAAAATGACAACATTTGAATGAATAAACCACATGAAGGCCTCTGAATGTTCTAGAAACTCAGTAATGCTTCACACATGTCTATAAAAGTCTGCCATGAAGAGAAACTCCACAACATAGTTGTGAATGTGTCTCAAATGTGTCCATCCACCCATGTTTCCTCCACAACATCAAGCTGCTGCACATTGTGTTTGCTGCTGTCTGCTCAATACTTATTGTTTTCCCTTCAAGTTTGACCATTTTCTTCAAGCAGAAGTTGGCCCAAGAGTCACAGCTTCTCCTCCAGACAAACTCGGATCTTCCACTTCTCTAAAATGACAGGGTTCTCATGAGATCACATGTCCTGATACCTATTTCCTGTTTTTTCAAAGCCCTCCGCTTCCATAAAAGGGCATTTGAGACGTGAGCGTGCTCCAGCTATGATTAAGCCAGGAGCAAGGAGTCGTGTCTGCGCTGAGCAGAGCGGGAGCTCCACCAAAGCAGCAGGCTCAGTCACGCCTCTGATGTCCAACACAAAGCTTTCCTTTATCAAATCCGTCCTCATTAATGATGCCACATTATAGCTGGCTAGGGGTTGGAGGGGCTGTGAATCCAGAGCGGCTTGACCCGACTTCCTGTTCCCTTCATGTCAACTCTCATTTCTAAACCTAGTTTGCAAACTTCTGACACTGTTGTGTTTCTCAGTCCGCCCAGAGGAAGTGCCGAGTCACAACAGTAATTACTGCAGCTGCTCAGGAATGAGGAAGAGGGCGCCGAAAGAGCTGAGTGCGCCTGAACCCAGCGAGCGGAACCAGAGGGACCGCCAGTCATAAAAGGGGGACCAGAAAGGAGTAGAAGCTGGAGTTGGACCGCCTCCCAACGCTGACTTGACTTCCTGTCCATCAACTCCAAACTTCCGGAGTAATGATGGCAGATGCAGTCATCAAACCACACACCCAACCAGCTCATCCAACCTCTACCTCATGTTGTCCAGAACTGACCGCTCTGCAGATGTTCTCTGCAGTTTCCAGCTGAGTTTTAGATTTTTTAAAATTAAATCAAATATTTTTTTAATTATTCTTCATTACTTTTTAACAGTTGTAAAGACTTAATGCAACCGCAGCTTTGTAAAAACCGTGTGGTTATTTCATTCTTAGTCATTTATTTAAATGCCTTCTGTTGAAAAAAATGACAGATAATCGCAGTGAACAACAAGACTTTAGTTTTTGACAATAATATGTAGAACTGCAAACACATTCTGCAGGACTGTAGCCAGATCAGAGCAAAGGGGCCAAAACTATGAAGGACTCATCAGACATGAATTAAAAGCTCAGACATCTGACTCCCTCAGGGTCAGGCGCTATACTTCTGTTCACATTCAGGTCAAACCAAGGACCCCAAAAATGGTCCCAAATACCTCCTTGTTTGACAATCTAACGAGAACGGCCATCGCAGGAAAAAAAAATTAACAGCAAAAGAGAAAGAAACTGTTTTTATCAAATTGTTGTGAATCAGGAGCAGACAAAAAAATGTCGCTTGCAGTTATGATGTAGAAGCCCAACTCCACTCCATTCTGATGCATCCACTTGAAGACAACTAGACCCGTGTACGTCCAATAACGCTTGCCATTTTTGTTGCACTGCTAATGTTAGGTTGCGGTTGTGAGGGGCTGTAATCTAGCCGGAGAGCTTGTGAATGTGTTATGGGTGACAGGAAGTGGGGTTGGGGTTTATATTGCATCAGTGGTACTCAGAGGTGAATTTCTAATGAACTCCTGCCACTCTGCAGGAAGGATGTCCAAGGAAATGACACATTTTTTGATTTTGGCTAAAAAATGAATGATTATAATTAAAAGATCACTGGTAACATTTTTACAATAGAATAAAAAGTGATTGGAGTGGGATATTAGTTTGATAGCTGCACATCAATCACATTTAAGGGTCATATATTAAACTAAACAACAAAGATGACCTAAAAACCCATCATTTATGCAGAAGAGAGAGTATGCAACCTGTTTACAATCACAGTTTTACATAGAATCCCCAAAACAACCAAAGATCAGCTTTTATTCTGGTAAAAAAATATGTCTTGCCAAAGTGATGAATTATTCACCCTGTTTCCAGGTGGAACAAAACATCCTAAATGATCCAAAGAACATTAACGTATTCTACCAGTTCTTTTACTAATATTTCCTGATAAGATTTTTGTTTTTTACTGTTCTCTGCAAGCAATTTTATAAAAAAAACTTTTCATCTAGTCACAGATTTCACTTTTCCCCAGCCATGTTGTACCTCTGAGAAGCCAGAATGTCTAACCCCTGACAGTAAACCAATCAAAGGAGAACCAGAACTAAAGGAGAAGTTTGTTTTCAGTCTCATATTTAGCTGGACCAATCAGAAGAAACCTGACCCCAACTACTTCCTTGAACAGAAGAAGTTTCTTCACCCTGCCCTGACTTTGTCCTTCCACCTATTTAAATTAAGTCAATTCAAACTAAAATTCATGCTTCCTTTACACACTTACACACATAACAGTGAGAGGGTTCCAAACACTTTCTGGCTTTAGTTCTTGCATTTCCACAAAAAATAAATGCATGGAAAGGATTAAGTGTTGATAAAACATAAAATAAATTGTAATAATCACAGGATTTGAGTGGGTGGAAGTTAGACAAAAGTTTGTTAATTTCAGGGTGCAGAGCTGAAGCTGATCTGTGAAAAAGTAAACATTTAATGCTAAAGCACGGGTCAAATAAAGTCCTGCAGATAGTCAAAAAACGGACTTCTCTTCACAGAACTCTGCAGACATGCGCAAAAGCATGAGGCTGTTTGCTTCGCACAACCATCCTGTGAAAGTTTGCGGCCTTCTGCAGCCGCGCCGACTCTGCCTCTGCACTGCTGCGCAGCCACAACCAAAGGAACCCGCCCGGCAGCAGCGTACGGCACCGCCATTAACATGTGCAGATGCAGAGAACCGTTCGCTTGTGGGTGACATCAGGGCAAAGGTCATGGGAAACTTCCTCCTCGCTGAACGCATATATGCATGTCTTCCAGACAAACTAAAAATGAAACTCAAAAGTTTGTTTGATGAGCTCCTCCAACGTAAAATAGAAGAAATAACACTTTCACATAATCAGGTATGCAAAGAGAATAAACTCAAAGCAGTAAAACTTCAAGTATTTGACTGGTAATATGTTACCAGAGTCCATTTTTTTTTTAAATAATAATAATAAAAAGAATGTAGAATAACTGCTCAAGATGATAAACTAGAGAGTATTACATGTATTTTGAGAACCTTCATAGATAATTTAATTTGTTTGCATACATTTTACTAATTTAACATGAAATCAAATTATTTTTATAAGTCACAAAAAGCTATGATCTCAATATGTGTGTCTAAAACCTTTTTTTTTTCCATTTTAAGAATTATTGAGATCTTATTTTTTCCAAACTTACCATCCTGATACAATGGTACTGTTTTGTTTCTTTACATAGTTAAAACATAAAAAGTGTAATTAATATAAATAGATATTTTACATCAGATGCAACTTCTTAATCCTACATATTCAATCATATCATATCTAATACAGGTATTTTTGATATCCCGATCTCATTAACATGATCCAAACTTTCCCATTCTATACAATGCTCCATGTAGTTCATCATCATTCCACTGGGGGCAGTAGAAGGGCTGTTCCTGCTCATTTCAAAATAGCTTCTTCCATGAAATCTCAAAAACACTTTTGGAGGGAAAAAAGTTTTTCAAATTTTTAAAACTAGATTAAGAATTACTCATTTATTGTTATTCGTGTCTTAAAATGACCATTTAGGGTATTTAATTAATGCATTTTTTTTATAATTAATTCTTTATAACTCAGTTACAACATATAAAAAAATGTGTGAATCAATTATGAGACAGTGGGTGAATAAAGTGCTTTTCCCTGAAAACTCATGTCAACATTTTAACATCTTAAACTAACATATTTTTAGGCAAAAAATCCCTAAATCACCCAAAGTATCATACATGATATTACCTGTTTCATAAAAAGGATATTGTACAATTAATTTTGCGGATTTCATCAATAGGTTTCAAAATCATTACATTTTCTGTCAATTCTTCGATATAATGACTTTTAAAGGGTAAGTTAAAGGAGCAAAAAAAGGAGCAGAGTTTAGTTTTAAAAGTTATCATTCAATTTTTTTCATTCTAAACAACAAAATGGAATCAAGACTCACTTAACTGTTGTGAAAAATCCTAATGAGTGAAAAATGAGTAACATAGTGACTACTTGTGTTGAGAAGGACGTAACACCCTCATGGAATAACATCATAGCACATTTCCCGCCCCAGCTGTGACCGAACTATCCAGACATCTGACACAGTCTGAAGGCATCAGTCTGTGCGCAGCAGCAGGACCATGTGCCATTATGGCCAAATATGGCTGAGCCCAAACGCTGCACCTCATTCTGAGCAGGAGCCTGGAATGAAAAGCAGGTTTTCCTAACTCAACTGGTGATAAACACCTCAAAAATAAATACATGATAACCATGATTTTTGAATTGAAAATGTAGCAACTTCATAGAAATGTTTCTAGATAAATTATTGGTACACAAGTCTAATTTTAAGCATGTTGATTTAGACGATATGGGGTTCAAAATTAGAAGTCACCAGGTGACCAAGAACCAGAATCAAGATGGAATGTGGGTTATATAATACCACAACTAACTGCACTTTAAAATCACACTCCGATCAGATTTTGAT
The DNA here is from genome assembly GCA_003999625.1 of Oryzias javanicus. Taxonomy (NCBI): domain Eukaryota; kingdom Metazoa; phylum Chordata; class Actinopteri; order Beloniformes; family Adrianichthyidae; genus Oryzias; species Oryzias javanicus. The sequence continues at coordinate 6,186,176 of CM012448.1, forward strand.
CTGTTTTCAAAGTGTTCTCTGAAGTTTTTTATTATGATTATGCCATTTTTAGCCAAAATCAAAAAACATTTAACGTTTTAGCGTATAGTTCCTGCAGAGCAGCAGGAGGTCATTAGAAATTCCCCTCTGAGCTGTCACCCTTTCCCGCCGCTCATAATCGAGAGCTCTCTGTTTACACACTCTCATGCTAGCTTACAGCCCCTCAAACCCGCAACCTAACATTAGCGGTGCAACAAACATGATGAGCAATATTGAAGCTATCCAGTCGCACAATTGTAATCCAGATTCCAGAAAACAAAGACGTTCATGAATCTATTTGTCTGCCAGTAGATGCATCAGAATGGAGTTGATTCTGCATATCTTCTACGTAACAAATAAGCTCTTTTTCAAACTGCAATTTTCTAATTTCTCCCGATTCACAACAATTTGAATAAAGAAAAAGATCAAATTTTGATGTATATGTCCTCTATTGACAGAAAAATACCACAAGAGCATATTAAAGCATGATTTTTATCAGAGAGGGTCTTTAGAGCAGGTATCCACCTCGGTTTTATGCAATGAAAACTATTTACAAGCATTAAACTATAACTTAAAAGTGTTTTTTAGATCAGCTTTCTACAATTGCATTTAAATTTTCATAACAATAAGCCCAAAATATAATTATTTTAATGACTTTTAGTTTGTGTCATAATAGTCCACCATGATTTTCTCCACACAACTAAAGAAAAAGTCACTGCAGAGCCTTTGAAAAAACTCCCTTCCACATTACAAGGAATGGAAAATAACATGGAATTGGCATTTTACCATTTTTTATTGACTTCAGGTATCAATTATTTGGTAAAACTGAGCAGACACAGCAGAAGACAATGAGACCTTTGTGACAGAACATTTTGTTCCAGGTCTTTTTTTAAAGCCTCTGAGATTCCTGCTGTTTGCTGGTGGTGTGGGTATGTATGTTCATGTGTTTCCTAAAGGTTTGCGGCACCTTTTGCTCTGCGGTAAGATTATTTTCAATTGTAAAATACATCGTATTAGCAAACTTTCAAGTGATGGAAATCAGGAAACAGATTTTCTGCAGTTTTTCCTGAACTCAAGTCCATCTGGAGTGACTCCACAGCATCTCGAGCAGTTAATTTTTTCAGCATATTGTGTATAAAATTGAATGCAAACAAAAGTGCTCATAGCGGAGCATGTAAAGCATGCTGCTCTGCACACCTACACTGCTGTCACCCTTCTATTTCTGTCACGCCACAGTGCTATTTAGGAGCGCACACAGCTAAGGTGTTAAGCTGGCTTGTTTGCAATGTGGGTTTTCAGCCGACGCGCAGCAGAGAGATCTGTGACATTGACTTTTCTGAACAAGCACCACCCAGGTGTTACTTCATCGACTCTTTCTGGGGAAACGGGGAGTGAGGCGTTTTGATTACGGCAGCTCCTCCATCCTCCCTCTGCCAGCCCCTCTTCTGTCCAACTGGAGGACGATGGAATTCCAGCAATTCCTAACATATTCCTTCATGTTTCTGCTCTCCATAATCTTTAACAAATGTTTGTATTTCAACAAAACGGGATTTCTAAGAACTTTTTGTTTTACCAAAACTGCAGGCATCAGCATTTTTTGCTTTATGTAGTATTTTTCCGGAGTCACAACAAGAAGAAAACAATATATGAGAGAAAAGTATTACATTTCAGAACAAATAAGCGAAGCTAAAAATAAATAAAATAAATAAATAAATACAATGATGTTAATCTTTTGATCAGTATAAGAAAAATATCAGAGTTTAAAAGAAAAACAATAAGATTCTCTTCCACGTTTGTTTTGGACGACACTTCTTCTGCCATTGTCAGAAGCAAATACTTCTTAGATGTAGCGCCCTCTAGCGGTTATTAGAAGAAACAACCGCCTTAACCGGTGTTAACTGGGAAAGTAACAAATATATAAGCCTATTTCTGTCTAAAAAAAAACATACAAATAAGTCACTCATGAGTATAAGTCGCACCCCTGGCTAAACTATGAATAAAACTGCGACTTATACACCAGAAAATATGGTAAGTAGCTTCAAAATTGCTCCAAAATTGAGCTGAAGTGTTTTGATTGACAGGTGAAAGTCATCCCCATTGTTTTAATGTTCTCATTGCAACAGTAAAGGGGTCCATGTTCAGGAAAAAAACGGAAAAACGTATTTGACCTATCCTCTGAGGAGGAGGGAACCACTGAACCGGACCTGGCTGCAGACATCAGCGGTCAGAACCAGAACCGGATATTCCCCCATATCTATTTGAATCTGTGACCCTAACAGTTACAGTTTTTCCTGTTTTAGCCTTTAATTACAGTTTTTCTTTTTGAGTAAGGGTTACGCTTAAGGGTAAATTGTAGAATTTCCACCGATGATGTGAGGCGTAATCTCGTCTGCACCACGGTCCCTCCTGAACCATCCCATTTTACCAACGATTTGAACTTGTGACCTTCTAACAATCTTAGTATTTAATAGTTTCATTGTGTCATGAAACTATATCAAAGAAAAGAGCAAACTATGCATTAGTAGTTAAAGGAGTAATAATTGAACTATTGACTCGTGCACATGTGTCAAAGAAGTCAAGGCCCATGGGCCACATCCGGCCCATGTGGTAATTATAACCGGCCATCCAGATCATTTTATATTATTATTATTAATGGCTCAATGTCCTCTTGTGTAATTGGGATAGGATATATTTTATGGAAAGCTAAATCTTTTGGGATGTTTATATGTTTATTTTTTTCTTTAAAATGAGATACAAGAAAAGAAACTTGAAGGATTTCTCTTTTAAGTTTATTTCTAACTTGTATAATTTTGACAGAATATTTTATTATGGAGAGCGAAACATTAAAAATTATTAAGTAGATTTATCCTGGAATATAATTCATGTCTCTTTCTATTCATATATATGTTTTAAAAAGTTAAATGTTTAAAGTCTAAAAGTTTTAACAATTTCGTTTTTTTATGTGTTCAATAAATGTTTGACGTATCTTCGTGTAGATTCCAATTTCTGTTGTCTTATTTGTGTACAATTCTTGATTCGATTGCTTTAAATAAACCACTTTCAATCCAATGAGCCTCCAGTCTCAGGGTAGACCTTTCAACATGCTGCTTCCTTTCGCCCTATGAGGTTTTTTTGACTGTCTCAAGGTGCATCTTGAAACAGGTAAGTCAGAACAGCATAACATCTCCATGAAGCTGCAGACAAACAATACTGGAACTATGATGCATTATAAAAAAAGTGTTTATCAGCAAAAATACTGACTTTAAACATCTATATTGACTCTAAATATGCAAAAAATACCAAGAGAAATTACACTGTTGGGCCACATTTCTACAAACAACCAGAAGAACACAGATAAACAGAAAAAACAGTCATATTTCTCTCCTAGTTAGTGGTCAATCATTATAATTAACACCAGCACAGGTGATTACATGACAACCGACACCTCTGTAAAGCTGAGAAAGCAATGATCAAGCATTAAAACTTCCTCCTATTTTCTAAAGTGTTCTTTTTAAACATGCTTATAGATCTAAAGATCTTTAAGAGAAGAAGTTAAAACAATTGATGCTCACTTACAAAAAAAATGAAACAACACTTTAAGTGCAAAAAAAAATGCTAATATGAACCTTAATTTAGTTATATTTTTATGAGTCCCACTCTGATAATCTTTTGATCCATTGTTAAAAGGTTCCCAGTGATCTTTTAATTATGATTATGCTACTTTTAACGATGTCATTTTCCAGGACAGATTCTGCAGAGCGACAGGCGTTCATTAGAAATGAATCTAATAATTAAATTTTCTTATTACAGTGACTACTTTTGACAGTTCAAACTGGACAAAGGTAATATATCTTCTGTGTTTTGAGCAGATATAACTAGAGTTTTATATAATTTCTGTAAAATGAGAACTTACACTTCTATCTCTTCTAGTTTTACCTGAATTAATTTATTTGGTGATATTCATTCATGATTACTACTCATCCATCTCTGATATAAAGTCAGCAAAGTTTCCATCAGCACAATTAGGTCCTAAGAATAAAAAATGCATCTCCACACTATTTTTGAAACACCATACTGAGATACTTTTCTGTAAATCCAAAAACTGATCAACCATCATTCCAGTCCAATGTTTGGAAATACTTTGAATTCAATAAAGACGTGTTTGTATTATTTTAATGTGGAAAAACAACAGTGGGGGGAATTTTATCAAACTAAAATGTGAATAGATTTGACATTCATTCTTGTTTACTTGTTTGTTTGTACACATATTTAATTTACATTTGATTATCTTGAAGAAATACAAAGAATCTGGAAAACTTTCCTTGCTCTGTTCAGAACCAGGTATTTATCTCGAGTCTCAGTGGTTGAAATTTTGGATAAAAATGCTCAGGATATATTTTAGGTCAGTAAGTCAGATCAAATTAAATCATCAACAACAAATTATGATAAATTAAAAGAAACGATATGGATGGAATCGATGATAAAATGAATCATTATATTGCAACTACTTTGTAATTACAGGATTATACCTTTAAAAATGTAAGCAGAAACAGGAGAATCACAAAAGTTTGTCCCTTTTCGCTTCATGTACTTTTTCATGCCCAGGAATTTGCTTTTATTTTAAACCTTTTTTTTAATGTCCTGTACATCAAATTTAAATGTTATTAACTGAAATGTATAAACACTAACATTTTATTTGTTCTTATTTACTTGTAAACTCGGTTTTTTGGGTTGACACTTGAACAAATCCTAAACTCATAAACTAAAAGAAGAGTTTTCTTTCTTCTGTGAACTTTTAAAAACTCCGAATAAGTGTTTAAGGCACCTACTGAGAGGTAAATAAAGAAAAGGTGAGTCCAAAACGGAAGAGTGTGATTGGTATTCGTGTTTTAAATGGAGGTTATTTTGGTCTGCATTCCCATCTCACTTTTGGGTCCGCAAGAATTCCTCCGAAGCTCCGTTAAACTGAAATAGAAAGTGGCGTCACATTCAGACCCAGTGGCAGTGGTGCGTAGCGGTGAATGTAAACGTGAATGACTAGAAAGCGTCGCCGCGCGGCGGCTTGTCCGCGTGCAGGAAGAATGTGCAGCCCGGGGCTACAGGTTGAGAGCGCGGAGGAACACGCCCAGGAGCGGCGCGAGCGGCCTGCGGGGCCTCCCGATGGGAGCCCGTCCCGAAACGAGAACCGCGCGCGAGCCGGCGGGCTTTCGTGTGATCTCCAGCGCACGCGGGCTGACTGACGAGACACTGGAACGGTGTTTGCCCCACTGACACGGTGGTTCGGCTCAGAGGAGGAGGAGGGGAGGGGGGGTGTCAATGTCTATGTGGCGCGTGCAACTTCAGACTCGTTTCCTCTTCGTGTAATCCTAACTGTGTCCTCGCGCCCAGCCGTTAGCGGTAAACACGTCACTTGCTCGGGTTCTTCTGGTCGTTCTGGTGACGTCACAGAGTTCTAGCCACAAGCTGAAAACTTTTCGAAGTTAGTAAAAACTCTGAAGGTCTGACCTGCGCGCGTGAATCCGTTCCCGTCGACGGCGGCGCTCTCCATTCGCAGAGCTAAAGCCGTTTTTTTTCTTCTTTTTTTATGACGGAAGAGGCCAAACGCTGCTTTTCCTTCGCTCCCCTCCCTGTCTGCTTGGAGTTGTGGTGCTGCTCAAACTCCACCCTGACGAGGCGCGCGAGGGTGGAGTTTGCGCGGCACCCTGTGAGCCCAGCTGCAGCGCAGCGATCCGGTGTGTGTGCATGTCAACAGCGGCGGTCCCCGCAGCTGCTCGGCTTCAGGTGATGCCCGGCACGCGCTCGAAAACTGGCGGTCTTTAAAGACCCACGTAAATGAGAATCGTGTTTTTAACATTTAGCACTTCCTCATGATGGAGGACATTCATAAAGAATATTTAGATTATAACTTAACTTCATACTAAAGATCATATTTGTGACGTAGGTGCTACAGTTCCTTGCTCCGCTCCATTCTGATGCATTCATTTTCACTTAAATTGATCTTTATATGTCTTCGTTGGCATCTGGATCCAAACTATTTTTGTTACACCAGTAATGTTAAATTGGGGGAGTGAGGGGCTGTAAGCTGGTGGGAGAAAGGGTAAATAAAGGAATTATGGGGAAAAAAAGACCAGGCATATCTGTGTCTTTAACAGTAAGAGCCATTTAGGCTTGTTTTATACTGATCAGAAGAGGGTTGGAGTGGGACTTTAACCATCACAGGTACTAGGCAGTGTGCTGGAGTAGAACCAGTCCTGATCTCACGATCTATGCTAGGCATGTCCAAAGTCTGTCCCCTGGGCAAAATTCACCCCGCTGTCTACTCAGGTAGAGCTTGATGCTGTAATCATGATCAGCTGGTACTAAAGGGTCCAAGAAAATATCCCCCACACCATGACACCACCACCACCTACCTGAACTGTTGAAACAAGCAGGATGGATCCATGCTTTCATGTTGTTGATACTAAATTCTGACCCTTCCATCTGAATGTTACAGCAGAAATAGAGACTCATCAACCAGATAACATTTTTCCATCTTCTATTGTCCAGTTTTGGTGAGTCTGTGTGAATTTTAGCCTCAGTTTCTTGTTCTCAGCTGACAGGAGAGATAGCCGGTGTGTTCTTCTGCTGCTGTAGTCCATCTACCTTAAGGTTGGACGTGTTGTGCGTTCAGAGATCCTCTTCTGCAGACCTCGTTGTAACCAGTGGCTATTGAGTTACTGTCTTTCTCTCAGCTGGAACCGGTCTGGTCATTCTCCTCTGACCTCTGGCTTGAAGAAACACCACTCACTGGGTATTTTCTCTTTTTCTGACCATTCTCTGTAAACCTTAGAGATGGTTGTGGGTGAAAATCCCAGCAGATCAGCAATTTTCTGAAATACTCAGACCAAGTGGCCGGTAAGAGTACAAAACAACTGTTTCTGCCTAATATGCCTAAGAGGAACTACCAGATAAGACATGCTAACTGAGAATTAATATTGTGAAAATTGACAAATTTAGTATTTTTGGTAAAACTGAGTAATTTTAACATATTTATTTTAAACATATTTGTTTTCTATATGAAAAAATGAAAACTATTTCATTGTAATTAAATGTTAATTAAATAGTTTATTTAATATTAAAATAATCAACGGAATCAAACATCTTCACGACACCAAATCTGGTCCTTTCCAAAATGTTTGGACACTTGATCTATGTACAGCAGTTATTGATGATGATGGTTGTCATCATTTTGTCAATTTGTGGGATGGATCTTACCTCTCAAACTAACATTTATAGTGGCACTCTCTTTTTAAATTAATATCTTATGATTTACAGCATTTATTAGATTTTACAAACCCCCAACATTAAGCCTTTCTTCATTTTTATTTAGAAAGAAAATCAAAGTTTTATTGTCTGAAGGATTTGGATTCCAGATGCTCATACAAACACGTGTTGACTCAAACAGCTTGTTGTTAACAGCAGGGGGGTGTGAAGTCTGCATTCCTAGTCTTCCTTCAGCTTTTAACCCTTTATGGGACTGACTGCACGGCTGCTTTGCAGACTTATGGAAGGCATTTACAGCTTTTCTCTTATTCTTGGCCTTTTTTGCCCCGTTGCTTTGATTATTGTAAATGATTTAATTAATTGTATAGTTTATTGTTAGTTGTTTGTGTTTATAGATACAATTTTAACCGGGGGGGGGGGGGGGGTGTCTCTATAGATCAAGGATTAATGTTTATAGACCAACTATGATAAAAATTGTTTTTGACGTGTTTTTCAAATCTCATTTTATTCATCTTCTCCTGATTCCCCACATTTTGAATAAAGATAAATTCAATTTTAAGCTTAATTTTCTTTGTATATATGAATATGTCCTCCATCATCAGAAAAAGGTCACAAGAACATGTTAAAAACACACTACTGTCATTGGAAATCAGTAGTTTGGTCTAAATGAAACGATTTCACTCATGTTGAGTTTCTATCGAACTTTATTTGTCCAAAGTTTGCCTCAGAGAGGACTGATGTGAATCCTGATTTTTAGCTGTTTTGGTAAAAACGTCACTTTCCTCTGGTGGCTGGTGGGGCAAACAATATTTACACGCAACAATCCCACTGCACTTCTTTAATGGTACTCTAGGTGGCAGTGTTGGCCCTCATTAAGAAACATGGCTCCTTTTCAGGATTTTTTTTATAATAGTTACAGTTTTTTTTGTTCTGCTCACTAGTTCTAGTCAAAGTTGAACTATTCGTTGTAGAAAGAGACTCAACTGTTCTGTTGGATCCACTCCTGAAGTCTAACATGTGAAGAACACATCATAACACCTTCCATGTTCAGAATCCATTTATTCATGCTTTTGCAAACCCATGACTGAGTGGACCTGAACACACTCCTGTATCTACATCACATAAATAATCTGACTTTGTTCTGTACATGATCACTGATGCTAGAAAAGGTCATTTTGAGCTCTGAGGCCAGCTGCACTCAGACACACCGGCGACACTGAAGCCGGCGTGACGACCGCGGCCCAGCATCACAGCAACCGGGTGACTGTACAATTTAAAAGAATAGATCTGTACATTATCTGACGCTTTATCTACAGTCTTCACTTCACACTCTGTAAGGCTTCTCCTCAGCTTTACACTAACCGTTCCAGCTCCCCAGAGCCAACGCCGCCGTCAGCAGGAAGTCACAGTGCTGCAAAGGCTGATGGTTTCTGCCAGAGAGCTTCCAAACCTTTGAGGGTCTTTGTAGTTCCAGCTTCTGAATCAAAAAATAAATGCTTATTCTCATACAACGGGCTACTAGTTATGGCTCAAACCCCCTTTTGACATGACACGATACCCATTGATAATTAGTGTTTTAGAGAGGTACCACTCTGAAATGTATTCCGGTTCCACTGTCACACTGAGGGTGATGAAGAACCTGATCCGTTCGTGAGTGATGAATGGATAAAACCCGGCAGCTCTGGAATTCTGGCTGACAGAACTTGATGCACTCTTGTGATTGTTTGGCAAATGAAATGTGGACAAAGTGATTGAAGAAAGAGCAACATGATGAGGAGCAGCCGTCTGTAAGCAGGGGAGCACAGGGGGATTCTAATCATGCTTCCTTTCTTCCTATGAGTCTTCAGCTGCCCAGATTAAAATGAAAAAATCTAAAAAAAAAAGGTCAGTACTTTGAATGCATGCTGCATTTCGGACAGGCTTCTGCTGAATCATTCTAGTTGATGTGAGGGGGGGCGGTCACAGGCAGGGATGAATACTTTTGGGTCTCGCTGCTGCTGGGGAGGGGCTCGTCTCTTCTGGACCTTTACTCTGCTGGACCAAGATGACTCAGAGGAACTCCGGACGCTCTCCTAGCTGCTGGCCTCAGGAGCTGTGGTGGTGGCGGGGATGCGAGGCATTTTCTTGACTGGACTTGGGATGTGCTGCAAGACAAAAGCAAGACGTGTTGAACATGAGCTGCAGGTTTCCTGTTTGGCAGTGAAAAACATCCGATGGAACCAATGATTGACAGCTAACCCTTCAACACCAGAGCTGAAGCTCCAATCGTTCTTTCCACGACTGTAACGCTTCAACCGTTTACGCAAATTAATGTACTATTACCACTAGCATTACCTGAAATAATGCTAGTGTGAATGCTGTAAGCATTGAGCAAGCCCATAGCTGAAATATTAAATAGACAGCTTTATTAATTTATTATTATTAGCTAAAATCCCAAAAAGCCTAAAAGCTGAAAAAAAACCTAAATAACAAAAACAGCTAGCATACAGTTGAAAAAAAATAGGCAAACTTCAAAATAGCCTAAAAAGTCTGAGTAAATGCCAAAATAGTCCAAAAAGCTAATAGAATACCAATTTTTATCATTTTAAAACCGTAACTTTTTAACATAAAAATGAATAATAAAAAGGCAGGAATATTATTCCAGAATAAATCAACCTAAACCTTAAATAACTCAATATTTTACTCTCCATAAAAATATTTTTATAAAGATGATAAAAGTTAGAAATGAGCGCAAGATAATATTGTGCCTTAATCTAGAGGGCCGGATATAATCACCTGGAGGGCCAGATCCGGCCCCCGGGCCTTGGTTTTGACACCTGATCTACGGTATAATTCATCTAAAATGAAAGTTTTCTGTTGATCACTGCTAGCTCCGTGGAGAAATTGAGGGTTGGTGTTCGACTGGGGGTGGTGCTGTCAGAGCAGACTCTTCCTGAAGGGGGCCGTCTCACTCTGTTACGTCAGATCGTGAGAACTGCAGGTTTTTAGAGGATTACTCAGAAATGCGTGAACGGATCAAGAAACAGCTTTGGGGTTCTTTATAGTGAGGAATGAACAGTTTAACACACTTAAACACACTTTTCATGGTATGGCCTCTTTAAGATCCCACCCTCTAAGCGGAGGGATGCACGGTCGCAAGGGTAAACCGTGCTTTTCATCACATGGGTGCGCTCTGAAGCACAGAAGTTTAGATTTAACTGTAAGTAATGACTTTTTGTTGTAGTATGACCTTTAAAAAATGATAAAACTGTAGTTTTTATGTATATTCAAGAACTGGAGGCTCCACGCTAATGCTGGCTAACTGGTAACCACTGATGACATCATCAAGTGGAAGTGACGTCCAAACTCTGAGACACTATTTTTCCATCACTCTCCATTTAGAGAGCTAAAAGTTGGGGTGGGTCATAGTCTTTCATATATTGGAATAAAGCTGTGATTTGCGCCGCTTCTAAATTTCTCACCAGCCTCTTCCAGCTGCAGGTGGCGAGCATGCGCGAGTAGTTTGGGTAACAACAGCCCAGTGTGGTCATCATGTGCTAAACACATGCCCGGTGTGAACGCACAACACTCTGTCACAGGACAGTAATCACTTCCTTTATTCATAATACCAGCCTGGACTCAGTTAACTTCTTACCTGAGCTGCAGCACCCAAGCAAACCAGCTCCGGCTCTGCAGGAAGGTCGTCATCCAGAGGTCTGCGGGAATATTCCCTGCGATGCTTTTCATCCACTCTGGTCAAGTACCACGTCCCTGGGAACAGATCCTCCACAGAGCCTCGAGGGACATAGCTGGCTGTGAAAACAAAACAACAAAAAAACAAGAGTTCAGCTGTAATGCATACAGAGACAAGCGAGTCCAACATCCAAACCAGCTTCTGCAAGCAGCTGGTGACAGCTGCAGCGAAAACCCTGGGCCCTCCAGACAGGAAGTCTGTGCAGAATGCTGTCATTGTCCTGAGAGTCTGAGAGTGTTAACCCTTTAACACCTGAGGCGCTGCCAGTGACACTTAAACATAAAATCTTACGTTGATTGTGTTAAGCTAATCTTTAGCCTTTGTCATTGAATCATTCATCGAGAAGTGGTGGGTGACCAAACAAAGATAGTCCAGAGAAAAGGAGTGAAAACAAAAATGTCTGAGATGCTCCAATCAGTGAGATGATGAAAGAAATCAACTGCCTCTGTTCCAGCTCAGATGTTGGTACATATTTATCACCTCCAGTCGGATGCTTAAAGCACGGGTCAAAGTCAAGGCCCGGGGGCCGGATCCGGCCCTCCAGGGTAATTCTATCCGGCCCTCAAGATCCTTTTACTTTATTGTTATTAATGGCCCAATGTTATCTTGCGCTTATTTCTAATTTGTATAATTATGACAAAATATATTTTTAAAATATTGAAAGGTATTTAAGGTTTGAGTTGATTTATTTGGGAATAATATTCCTCCCTTTTCATTATTCACAGTTATGTTAAAGTTACATTTTCAGAGTTTTAAAAATTGGCATTCTGTTAGTTTTTTGGACTATTTTGGCTTTTACTAAGATTTTTTTGGGGCTATTTTGCAGTTTTGCTGATATTTCAGTTACTGTCAGGGATGGTGGTGGAGGACCCAAATGCAGGAGACCAGACTTGGTGGCAGAAACATAAAAGTTTACTAAATCAACTTAACAGGACAAACCCAGGAGAACAAACCAGTGACATGACAAAACATAGATGAGCAGATGACCTGACAATGAGAACTGAAAACCAGACACTTAAATACACTGAGGATGATTAACTAAATGAAGACAGCTGTGGATGATTAACCTGCATGTGGTGAGACTGACGGGGAAAACAGAACATGACAAAACCTAAGCACTGAAACATGACAGTTACATGTTAGCTGTTTTGGCTAATTCAGGCTTTTTTCAGTTTTTAGGTAATTGTGAAGTTCAGCTATTTTTTCAGCTACATGAATATTGATGAATATTCAAGACGGTGGTCTCTTCCCGATCTCAAAGGTCAACAAAACTTCAGTTGTGTTTGTAGAACTAACCTGGCAGTGTATGAGAGACACTTTGTGTTGCTCGCTTATACAAAAGGTTTTTTTTTCTTCATTTTGTACAAAATTAGAAAGCCATAAGCCCTGTGGCAATCCCATATCAATTTCAATTTTTTTTTTTTTAAATATCTTTATCACACGTGTTCAAGTTTTTTTTAAATGGATTTAACATCATTTTTTTTCCCCATTAGACCAAATTTTTTTGGCCATTTTGTCATCTGTGATGTCATCTTTTTATTTGGTGGGTGCCTTCACTACGCCCCGAATTCATTTCTACTAAGTACTAGGTATGTGGAAATTTTGGTGAGTTTTTGAGTGTGTGGTGAGGTCATTTTCAGCGCAGTAAAAAGGAAGAATCCCAAAAACAATCTGTTCCTTCAGTCCAGGACAGCTGTGGGACCCTTGACTTTATATGAGAATTGGACTGAGTGACCCCTCCCTCTCTTACAAACAGGAAGTTCCTGCTGCTTCCAGAAAGCCTATGCTCCATCAATAGCTATTACTCAGTCATTCTATTTGTCAGAGTAACCATTCTTGCTCTGATACCTTTTTAACAATGTTTTTGATGATGTTCATTTTTTTCCTCCATATTTTTTTCTTTGAGAGGATTTCAAGTTATAAATCGATCAATCAGATGCTTCAATTAAAGTAGGTGATCTGATGTTAAACGTTTGACACATTTGAATCACAAATTCTCACGAGTCCATTTTCAAGTGAAAGGGGTGTGGCCTTCTAAAAAGCTCACTCCTAATTGGAGAGAGTGGTTGCCATATAAATGTAGGCTTGGACCAACACAGACCAATCACTGTTTACTGAGGACGTCTGGTCCCAACAAGCCGACGGACATACCATGGAAAAATGGCAACCGAATTGACTTTGTTTGGTTGGAACTGTAAGTAAGTAATTTTCTATGGATTATGTCACACTTGCTCTGTCCAGTTCTTTATATACAATCATAATGAGTATTCATGCGGTCTTCATTGGAAGTGTTTCTTTATACAGATCAGGGTGTTGTCTTTTGTTAGCATTACTTCAGTTTCTTTGTTGTGTTTTAGTCAGTAACCTGATTTCAGAAAACATTTATAGTTTATTAGGATTTATAAAGCAGAGAATCATTTTTGGCTTTGTGCTTGATAAAACCTAAAAAAATGTGATGTGAAGTGGCAGTACCTAAGTGGTGAGTGTCTTCCCTCAGCTTCATGCTGTCAGAGAAGACTGCAGGAGCAACCTTCATCCGGGAGTCCAGTCTGACTCTCAGATCATTTAAGCTGGAAACCAGTTTATCCAAAGCGGATCCTGTAACCGGAACACATCAAGCAACAGTTATCTTCTGGCTTTCAGACTCCAGCGTCCTGCACAGCAGCATCCCTGTAGACTCACCCGGGGTGTGGTCCTGTGTGACTCTGACCGAATACAGAGAGGCGGCAAACCCGGAGCCGTAGGAGAAGACTCCGATCCTCTGTCCTGCCAGCTGTGAGGGGCTGTGTCTGCAACAGAGCAAAGACACAAAATGTTGAAACGCAACACAAAAACCTACAGGCCAACATAGAAAAGCTTTGCAGCTTCACATTCTCTGCAAACACAATGTGACACAGCCGGCTACAATCCTAAAGTCTGGAATCGATTCCAAGCCTTACAGCCCAAATGTCTATGATAAGACCCTCATCTTGGATCAAACAGACAACTAGAGGAGCACTGTTTAAGTCTTCTCCATCTGCTGCTATGTATTATTTAGATCTGAGGGCTAAAAGCTGCTCATTCTGAGATCAGGTTTCAGGAAACTGCAGGAGAAGTACGTACTCTGCAATGACGGAGGCCAGGCAGCCGTAAACGGAGGGCGTGTACATGTTTCCGTTCTGGTTGGACACCAAAAGCGACGTCTTCGTCTTCCTCTCAAACAGATCGGCGCTGGCCTTCATGAAGGCCTTCTCCACGTCCCTGTCGAAGTAGGTCTCCTCTGGCTTCACGTCTCTTTAAGACACAGACAGGAAACCGTGAGGGGACCTGCATTCATCGAAGGATTTCCCGCGAGGTTTGTTAGCTGCTTACCTGAAGGCGTCCAGGCCGGTGAAGGGCCCGGTCTCTGTGTTGGGGTTGGGATGGTTCAGGAAGTCGTTGAGCATCAGCCGAGCCACCGACTTCTGCACCAGCTTGCAGTACGGAGAGTGGAAGACCAAAAAGCCGAAATCTTCCAGACTGAAGCGCTTATCTGAACCCTCTGTGATATGAACACAACAAAAACACAGATTGCGGTCACAAGATGAAGGTGTTCAACTTCACATAAGACAGAGCAAAGAGCGGATAGCACACTGAACAATCCCAGCATGCTCTTGCAGGGTGCCTACAGATCTAAGGAAGTTAAACTTAAGGAATTTCAAGACCTTTTTAGGAACACTTTAACACCAAAGTAATCACGATTTTCAAACAATCTCTCCATTAATTTTTTTTTTTCCATTTTCTCACACAGATAAGCTCAAGCTTACCGTATATTTTCCAATAGGGAGCGGTCTCTAATAAACGCCGGGCCAGCTGTCAAATTTTTGGCATAAATAATAACAACAGTAATACAGTAAGGTAATATTTTGACACAACGGATCCTGGAAATTGTTTTTTTTTTTAGTAATATGAAGTCAAAACTCTCCAAAAAAATGTTTAAGACCCATTCACCAAATTTAAGCCAATTTAATGCTTTTTAAGGCCTTATTTTCTAAATATATTTTAAAAATATTCCTAGTGGTCTTTTAATCATAATAGTGTCCTATTTTTGGCCTAATCAAAACAGCTGTGTCGTTTTCTAGGCCATGGTTTCTGCAGAGCGGCAGGAGTTCATTAGAAATTCTCCTGAGTTGTGGGTGGGACCGTTGGTGTGGTATCCCATCATCCCTTTGCTTAAATGCTCTCCCACTATCTTACAAACCCTCATAACCCCAACATAACACTACGGTGCAACAAAAATCGGTTATCAATGTTGGAGTTTTCCAGAAGTACAGTTTGATGAGGAAAACAAAGAAGTTCATGGATTTATTTGTCTGTGAGTGGATGCATCGGAATTGAGCGGAGCAGAGAGCTCTTGACCTACAAGCCTTTTCATCTTTATTCAACAATTTGAGTAAAGAAATACAATTTTAAGCCTAATTTTGTTAATAAATATCATCCATTGTGACAAAAATGCAACAAGAATATGGTAGAAACACCATTTGTTTTGTTGTCTTGTTGTTGTTTTGAGTCTTTAAGGATCCACCCTAAGTTTCTGCGTCTGCATGAAACCACACCTTCAGTTCAGACAAGTTATACCGGCTGCGTTTCCATTAACTATGAAATTGTGCAGATTGGATTTGTGACAATAAGTTTGTTTAGTGAAAAACACCACAATTTTGAAAAAAACTGTCATTTATCGAAAAAAAAAAAAAAAAAAGTTTTTGCGTTTAGAGGCGGTGGTTTTTGGGGTGTATCGAAACGGACATTTTTCGCATTTTTTAGAATTAAATGTGCTTCTTGGTAGGAAGTGGCTGCTCAGCGGGCGCCAGGAGAGGTCCAACAACGTCATTATAGGAGATTTCCTCATCCCTCCATCGCGTACTTAATGAATAAGACGCAGACATCTCCTTTGACAGATGAGGGGGAGTGCTAGTGGCGTGACAGAAACTTGAATGGATCTTGTTGTGTTTTTAAACAGAAAAAATGGTCCAGCTGTTTTTTTTAATACCGCAGAACAGGCTTCTCATCTGCGACTGGCGTCAACCAAATGTTCCCTTTTAGTGAATCAAATTAAATCAATACTTGTTCTCATTCATCGCCTTGTTATTAATGACTTATCACGTGAGTTGGATTGAGTTTACTAGCGTAATAATGATTTAATGAAAAATGTTGTGTTTTTTTTCGACTTTTCTAGAATTTTGATAAAGTTTTGCTCATATGTGTGTTGAAAACGCAGCTAGGGAGTCAAGTTGTTTTTTCTCCTATAACTGTAGATCCAGCTGAGTGTCACATCTGTGAATTACGTGTCCGTGTGAACCCACCTCTCTGCCACTGCGTGTGGATCTTGTTGCGGTACACCGAGTAGCAGCGATCCAAGGCACTGAGGTAGCATTCAATGGACAGCTTGCCGTCCACCACAGGGTACTCGGACATCAGGTCTGGTTTGTAGAAGTCGTAGGCATGTTGCATGTGTGTTCCCCGCAGACCTGAAAAGGTTCAGACATCTTTCATTTTCTACATTTCTGATGTCTTTTGTTCAGACTGGTTCGGTTTTTTTATACTGATGGAGTGCTGCATTCCTTTGACTAAACTTAGTTTAACTTGTGGGTTTAACGCGGTTTTGCAATCTTGATATTCATGAAAGATTGATTTTTTTTCTCTGTTCTAGCTCACCTGATCCTAAAGACAGCATTTCACAATCAGGGCTCAGCTGAGCCGTGTTACCTAAAGCTCCACTGCAGCTCTACACTTCATGTATGAGAGCTGAAGCTCTGAGGGCCTTCAGTAAAAACTCACCTCGTTCAAAGGCTAATGGAGCATTCGGCCCCACCAGCATGGCCACTGCACCAGCGCCCCCTGTAGGCCGGGCACTCCCTGTGGCGTAGACGGCGATGTCGCCTGCGACTACCAGGGCGTAGCGTCCTGCACAGAGGATGTTCAGGAGGGGACTGAGGAAAAGCACCAAAACTATGACATCAGCATCTCTGCTAAGTGCAGAAATCATTCAAACATATTTCACAAAGTCTTGAAAAGAGCGCCTTCGCTCTGCTGGAAACTAAATGCAGGTTTATTTGTTCTCCAAATAAAAATCTGAGTCTCTTTCTAGGACAGTTTCTGCAGGAGATTCATTAGAAATTCACCTTTGAAGTGAGTGAGCCTGCCTTCATTTCCCATCAACCCTTTGTTTACACTCTTGATAGAGTTATACATAAATTTCTCTCATATTTGCTTTGTATGATCTTAACCTTTTCTCTTTTCCTGTTTGTTTGAGGTCGAGCTCAGCTCTTATCTGGAAGGTTGCAGTCATCCTAAGCTGAAGGCTATCTGGAGGCTGACATAATAAAGATATTTGAAGAGACTGACGCCGACCTATTGCATTGAACAGATATGACATGAATTGATAGTAATAGTATTGAACATTAATGTTAGAAGAACCGCCCCCAAAAGATTATAAAAATGGAAAGCCTGGACCAAGATCTTCAGAGCGGAGTGGAGACTGGTTTGAACATTCTCTGTCTCCTCCTTGTGCAAGTACAATCTGATTCAAGAACTGATCCTTCTCTTGTCTTCCTTTCAGAGAAATGTTTCAGGTTGTTTAAACCTAACAACTCTCCTACTAGCTTACAGCCCCTCACACCCCCAACCTAACATTAAATGATGAGCAATATCAGAGCCATCCAGCTGTACAGTTTGGATCCAGATTCCAGCTCAGAGAATGAAAACAAAGACGTTCAAGGATCTTTTTGCCTGTAAGTGGATGCATCGGAATGGAGCGGAGCAGGGAGCTTGTGACCGGAATCCTTCGTCTGCTTCTGATTTACAACTATTTGAATAAAGAAATACTCAAAAATGTAGGTTAAAGCTTAAATTTCCTTAAATATTACCTCAGTTGTGAGAAAAACGCCACAAGAACAAGTTAAAAACACAATTTTCATCAGAGTGGGTCTTTAATGGTCCAAATCACATCTGTTCCTTCTGAAAAAACCAGACCAGCAATAGAAAGGGGAACGCACCACTGATCTACAGCGTTACCATCTTCATTCGTAAAAGCAGCACAGTGCAGATTAAAGATGGCTTGATTACAGAACATGTTCCCGACCCACGACCACCTACTCATATGTGACACACAGCTGTTACAGTGTAAATGGATGGGAATTTCCTGAAGCATATCCCACCTATATGAGAATAAACAGGGTTTGAGAATAGAAACAAAATTTGTTGGATTACATCAATAAACGTCAATCCCAAACCAGATTAATACTTAGATAGCAGTTAAGAAAGTCTCAGTTTTAAGTGAGACCTAAAAACTAAAGCACATCTACAATTTGTTACTAAAACATTAAAATCCTCCTATGACAGTTTTGTAATAAAAAAAAAACACTCCCAATAGTGTTTTAATTATTATTGTGAAGTCTTTAACCAAAATCTCACAACCTACAAGTCTTAAAAAGTCATTTTTCATGTTGATCTGATCAGTAGTGTTCTACTAAAAACCTGCTGAATGCCCCTCTCGTTCTTTTATTTTTCTACATTCCGTCTGTCCTGAAATGAACTGAGGATTCCTCTATATGTCATCTCACTCACCGTCCCACGAGCTGGACTCCACCCAGTTTACGGCGTTGAAGAGCGCGGCCGTTCCACCATAGCAGGCGTTCGTGGTGTCGATGCCCTCCACGTCAGTGTTCCCACAGTCCTCAAACAGCTGCATGATCACCGTCTTGACAGACTTGGACTTGTCGATGATGGTCTCGGTGCCGACCTCTAGGCGGCCGATGCTGTCGTAGGACAAGCCGTTCCTCTCCATGAGCCGCTGGACGACGGTCAGGCACAGAGAGTTGATGTCCTCGCGGTCTGAACAGAACCCCATGCGGGCCTGGCCCAAGCCCACGGTGTATTTCCCCGCAGCCACACCATCGTACTGCTCCAGCTCGGCTTGGTCCACAAACTGGGAAGGGAAGTACAGCTCCAAGGCAATGATACCCACATCTTTGGGCCACGGTCCCATGTAGCTAATCTGGGCTGAACCAGGCATCCTGGAAAGTTGACAAAACATATTATGGTTAAAACCCCTTATCCGATCCCAATTGATTCTTTATGGCACATGTGTAAAGGATCTGGCCCTCAGGGTAATTATATCTGGCCTTCCAGATCATTTTCATTCATTGTTATTAATGGGATGAAATTATTTGGCAAATTTAGGCATTTAGAAAATTTTTTTAGGCCAATTTGGCATTTAGCTACTATTTTTGCTGGCTTTAAGCTTCAGCGTTTTTAGCTATTAGCTTCAGTGATCTCAGCTATCAATTTCAGCATCTTGAGCTATCAGCACAAGCATCTTCAACGGCATTCACGCTAGCATTATCGCATTATCGAAGGTAATGCTATATATCTAGTTCATAAGTATGTTAAACAGTTACGGTTTAAAAGTTTTTTAAATTAAGTTTTAGACTGTTCATCCTACAACCTAAGATGTGTTTTGTATTTTGGCCCCTTGTACGACTGAGCTTGACACCCCTACTCCATGATGTTCCAATTCTACGGTTGTAGTATACTTTTGGCCTCCAGGTGGCACTGTTCGCACTTTCTTTGCCTGCAGCTATGGGTAAAACAACCCACAAGTGAGTCAGACCTGGGATATTTTTTTGTGTTAGAAATTCCCAAGAGCCTTCATGGTCACTTCTGATGCTTTTAGCGACATTTTTCAGCTAGCCAAGATGTAGCGACAACGGCAAACGGATAAAGTCAAAAGACCAGCTTCACGTCTCTCATTAGGATCCCAGTTTAATGCTTTCATTAGAAGAAAGCCTTTATCTTGTTTTTAGATTAAAGCTGGCCGGTCCGGCCTTGCTGTTAAAGGTTTCAAAGACAGACATTATTTACTTTTTAATCTTACTAATGTGTGTTACCTTCATGAATACAGAATCAAATAAATAAAACATTTTTTTAAAAATGTTCTCCTTTTTTTGCATATGGAAAAAAATATTGGGTTTGGCCTTGCAGACTGGGATTCTATTTAGATTTTGGCTCTTTGAATGAAAAAGTGTGGGCGTCCCTGACCTGGAGGCCCAGATATGATTACCCAGAGGGCCAGATCCGGCCCCTGGGCCTTGACTTTGACAAATGTGGCTTATGTGGTCTCCCGCTAGCTTGCAGCATCAACAAACCTCCATCCTAACATTAGCGGTGCAGCAAAAATGGTGTACAATATTGGAACCATCTGGATATGGATCGATCATAGTGGAAAAATTTGATTATTTGTCTTTATAAATGTCCTCCATCATCAGGAAAATGCAACAATTCACACTGAAAACCCAATTTTCATCAGAGTGGATCTATAAGTCCAGCATGACACAGCTCCAGACAGAAAGAATGTCAAGATTTACTAGAAACGCAATGGATGATGGGTAAAAACAAAGGTGACAGTTATCCAGGAGCTCCACAAGAACGAGGGTTGTTATTAGCGCCGTCATGTAGCTCCAACAAACAGCAGGAAAGATGACCGGTTAGCTTCAGTGGCAACAACAGCTACTTACCCGCTTTCTGCGCTCACGGGTGGTCAAGCTGAGTAATCAAACTGACGGTCACCGCTCACGAGCTGGACGTAGCCGCTCATTAAGGACGTGTTAGCAGATTATTAGCGAGGCTAGCAGATGGATGTGATGTCTAACCACGCTACTGTCTGACTCGGACAGCAGGCGTAAACTATCTTTTCTTGTTTTGTTTTTATTTACCCGACCCGGCCCGGGTGGGAATGGCTCGTTCCGTCAGAAGGGGACCCAGATGTGCACAGAGGAGAACCCACTACTAGGTGAAAGGTCAACGGGATTTTCTGAGACTTAAGCAGGTTACGGCCGCCGGGCTGCACAAGGTCACACTGATGGATCGGTACAAAATAAAAGCTGCATTGTAGCCTAATAATAAATGTAAATGCAGTTAGAAAAACGTCCCGTTAGAGACGATATTTTAGATATAAAGAATGTAGGGTAGATTTGTTTTTGGACTTTTGTTTTACACGGAAGAAAATAGGTGACGGACCATCTCATGCTTATACCTCAAGCGGAAGAAAGTCATTTATATCACATTAGTAGTCGTAAACGGACAAATAAAACGTTTAATACCTATATTAGATTACGGTTATTACACATTAATACATCAAATTAAATTAAAGCGATGTTTTTCTCTTATGTCGGGCTCCTTAAAACTTTTCAAGCGAAATAAAAAGAAGATGAAATCCTCAAAAATCCTCCTTACCTGTCTGTGGCGTCAGTGACAGTTAAGCGTGAGGTTTCAATGTTGTTAATTCTCTGCTTAAATCTCTTCTACCTGCAAAGTATTTTATATGTGGACTTGACAGCTCAGCGGTCCCTCTTTGCTCACGTACCCGCCCACGTGGCCAATCGCGGCTCACGCGCACCATGCGGCGCCGTCTGCCCCATGAACTGCTGGCCAATAGCAGAGCAGGAAACACAGCCACGGACCGGCTGACCAATGACAGCAAATGTACGATGTCTGGTGAGAGAACGGGAACCAATAGGATTGCGGCAGTAGTTGGTTTCGTCGCAGACGTGCGCAGTGGCCAGCGGTGTGTATCAAAGCGTAACCAAGGTAACAGACATCTCAAACTTCCTCCTGGTCCGGACCACGACTACCTTTCAGCCCGAAAATAAAGTAAATCTTGAAAGATTCAGCAGAAAGCCGTGCCTTTTTTTTTTTTTTTGCTTCTGCTATTTGCCAGCAGTTAACTTTAAAAACTTTATTTCATCCTCGACCAAATCACTGTTTGTTTTTCTTTTTTATTGCAACTTTTATACCATTTTTTTGTGTTTTTGCATGACTTTACTTGTTAATAATGTTACTAGTTAACTGCTGCTCTTAAAAAGGAACTTAATCTAATACACAGATAACTCACAATAAAATAATGCATAAAGAAGGGATAACTTGTTCTTGCTTCTATAGCAGAACACAGATTTTTCATTTCACTTTTTTGAGGAGAAAAATTAGTTTTACTTCCTGACAGTAAACCCTCCAACAAATTCTTGTTATCAAAGAAGCCACTAAAATCTCAGTGTTCTTCACTACTTCACTGGAGTCACAAAATTGGATCATCTGCCATGTTTGTTTTTAGATCAATATGTGCTAATGGGTTAAAAGCTTTAAAGCAGGTTTAGTAATCATCTTGTTAGATTGGGGTTGTGAGGGGAACAACACAGTTTTTTTGTTCATTTTGGCTAAAAAACACAAGTATCTTAAAAAAAAAAAAACCCTAAGAATGATTTTAAAATAGGTCAAAACATGATAGGAGTACTTTAAATAATAGTAAGAAATAGCAAAGCAAGTAAAATGAAAGGAAGCCACAGTTTTAGACAGTAAAACTGTTCCAACGCTCAACACATTTAAGGATGTTCTGAGGAAACTCTTCCTGAAACACTCAGACATCAATATTTGTTAGATAAACCACTGATTTTCTCTGAAAACTGAAACAGAACATTCAGTCATGGCAGAAGAACAGATCATGAGGCAAGAGTTTAAAAAACAGATCTTTTTAGATACTTCGTTTCTGACGTTTTTCAGATATCAAATAGGAAGGAAAAAAAACTTTTGAATTAGTTAATTTATCCTTCAAAAGGTTGAAAAGGTGAAATGAAATCCATGTCGCACAAATTGCTAATTTTCTTCTATTTAGAGAGGCTGATTTTTCAAACTGATCCCCTCTTGAATCACTGGGATCAAATTGAGTTTAGCCATTTTTCACATGTCAAACCTTAATAAATAATTTATGCCAATGAACCCTGCAACAGGCTGGTGACCTGTTCAGAGTGTACTCAACCTTTCCCCAACAGTAGCTGGGATAGGCTCCAGCAACCCCGTGACCCCAAAACGAATTCAGCTGGTTCTGAGAATGAATGGATGAATATAAATCAAAACATAAGGGTGTCGTTACGCTTGCTCTACATTTTTCTTAAAAATTCAATCTTTAGATGGGAAATATGTGCACTGATCCTACAGATTACTATTTTTTATTCTAACATTTAAAGCAGACAAAGCTCCATCACATCCAGAACATTTTATTTTGTATTTTTCTGTCTCTCAAAGAATGCTATGCTTCACTGAGGAAACAGGAGCGGACTACTCTTGTTTACTTACACTGAAAGAAAAACATCAGATTAACCCTTTAACTATCCATCGAAATAAAATCAATTTAAAAAAGATGCTTTTTTTCTGCTACTTATTGCATAGTTCTGCAAATAAAAATTTAAGAGGTCAATTATTACAGACCATAACCCAGTAGGAGCCACAAAACCTTATGTCACCTTTTATTATCATGATTAATATAATAAAGCAGTTGTTTCTTTATTTTCTTGGCAGAAATGAAACATAAACACAAAGATAAAATAACATTTTCCTCCAAAATACTAATTTTTTTCACATATATTACCATTTAAAAAAAAAAAAAAAAAACTAATTTTTGTCTAAATTTGGCCCAAAAACACTAATTTGTGGATACAAAAATACAATTTTGTGCATGGAAAATGCCAGTTTGCGTTGACAAAATACTTTTTTTTCCCATAAAAACACTCATTTTCTTCTACAAGATATACATTTTTACCCACAAAATACTTACTTGTGTCCACATAATACAAATTTATGCCCACAAAACACTAATTTGTAGATAGAAAACACCAATTTGTGCCACACAATTGCCAACTTGTGCCCATAAAATACTTATTTTTGTCTACAAAATACAAATATATTCATACAAAACATTTAATTTGTCCCCACAAAATAATAATTTGTGCCCTAAAATATGTAACTGGTTCCCACAAAATATGACAAGGCTTTCAACCTTTGACAGAGGTTTATATGACGTCCTTTCAAAATAAAAGACACTCAGTGTCACATAAAATAGTCTCAGTGAAGCAAATGTACTGGTAGGTAGTGTGATGTCAGTAGTGATCGATTGCCAATTAGTCGATTATTAAAATCATCATTTGTAGCAGCCCTACTTACAATCAATGTTTTTAAAAGTAAGTTTTCTGAAAGTGTTCCACTGTTTGAGCAGGAAGTCAAAAGGTTAAAATAAATATAATTAAATTTTTTGCAAGGATTATGAAGGAAAAAAAAACTATCAGCACAAAGACATATTTCTTCATCATTCGAGTGAGACTGTCTCCAATCATCTGTGGGACTGCCCACTCTAAAGGAAGATCAGCAGGTTCTTACCGCTTGAATAAATTAACGTGTCACATTTGTCATCCAATCAGGTTGAAGGGAGGCGGGCCCATCTTTGTTCATCAGATCTGCACACAGTCACCCCACTGCTCCACTGTACTCTGACCAAACTCTGCTGCTCTTCTGCAGGACGAGTGAAGACACTCCTGAGTATCCATGTGACTGAAAAAACAAAAGAAACATCTCAATGGTTTCTGATTTAAACCTTAAAATGAGGGAACTCTTGTCCTGGTGGTTTTCACAGTTTACCTGAATCAGATTTTTTTTCTAATTATTTTTTTTCTTTGAAATTGTCATTTTTTTAATTTTTACAAAGTTTAATAGAATTCAAAATAAAAGTTGATGTTCAGTAAAGCCAGATTGAAACATAGTGGAACAGCCTCACTGAGGGGACAGAGAAATGAGCTTCCTTTTCCTATTGCACACAATAATATCATTTATTATCAGTTACGTCTTGGGTTTTAATTCACTTATTTAAAAATATATATCATTTATGTGCTTTGAATCAATCATAATATAGTACTATCCATGTTGTTCATTTTAATATCTGCTGTAATAAGTGGAATTGTGTCTCGTTTTTCTTCCCTGCGCTGTTTTCTGAAGGACAAACACAGTTATCTGTAGACGGAATCACACTAACCTGTGTGTGTTTAGCACTGAGGAAGCAGCTTTTCTGGAGCCAGTGGAACATTACCATTCAGTCTTATTTACTCTTGAGATTATCACGGTGCCTAAATTTAACAACTTCATAGACCTTTTTTTTTTTTTTTCTTTTTTTTTAACATAGTGGAACTTTATAAAAGCTCCAATATAATCAAACACATACAGTATGCATTCTTTAAGTTCAGACACACTGGATCTTCTTCCTTGATCTGTGAATTCGTCTTGCTTGACCTTTTGACCTCTTTGTGTGGACCTCGAGGTCCTCCCGCCTACTTCCAAACAGGAAGTACACGCTCGTTCCAAGAAGCCAAAATCCCACAGACTTCTATTGCATAATGAACAGCTATCACTCAGTCAGGAAGGACGTCAAACTCTCTGCCAGACCAAACGTGAGGATCAGTGAGAGCGGATTGGTGGGATGTGCTGAAAGATGAACATTTTTTGTTTTTTATAGTATTGTAGTCCCAGTGTTTCCTGTGGAAATCACCTGTTCCAGCGCTTTCTCCTAGTATGACTAGATTCCTAATATACATTTAGGGTGGGTTAGGTTTTTATTTAAATTTTTTATTGTGAAGCTCTTCGAGCTGCGGAAAATATAAGAAGTGCTTTTTGTAAATAAGGCTTGATTGATTATAAACCAATCAAGTTTGATTATCTCTGTAGCTCCTTTACAAAGTCTTCATTCTCAGAACTCAAGATCTGATTTTCTCTTTAGTAACGTTGACCTGAGAATCTCAGTTACCTCAGATCAAGGGGGGATAGCTGCAACAGTCACACTATCAGCTGATAAGGATTTTATCTTGAACAAATTGATCAGCAGAAATTGATTTTTTAATCAATTTGCGTGACTCATCCTGTCCTCTTCTGCTTGTGTTCAGTAAATCTTCAATTTATAAAATGTTTTAAAAAAATGTGTGGTTTTCACGGGAAAAAAATGAATATAGTCACCAGAATAAACATGTAAAAAGAGGTTGATTATGTAAACAAATTTAGAGGTACGTTGTAAATAATGCATCATTTCCTGATTTACAAATGATTTCTTTTTTGTTACGGATACATTTTGTACATTTTTACTTCTGTTGTAGCGGTAATATATATAAAATTTAAGGCTAATATTAACATTTTTGGTAAAAACAACAATTTCACGTAAAATTAAGACTAAATTACATCAACACAATGGTGGCATTAGATTGCATTGTTTTTTTAAATGACGGATCAACTGTTTTCTTGTGGATTTCTCAAACATTTACATTTTTGACAAGTTTTATAATTAAATTAACTGAGATATTTAGTTAGATTTGATACTAAATGTACATGTAAAAACACTTTTTTTCATTTTTGTATTTCTCAGTGTCGTATTATAAATTTTACGGATTATTTTTTTAACAGTGATAATAAATTTATCTAAATTGTGAATTTGAATCAGTGCAGCAGGACTGCTGACTCAGCAGAAATTTGTGGTCGTTTGTTGATTAGGAGAGGAGGTTCTCCTCTGTTCGGTGAATCATCTAAAATTCTCCAGAACTAAAAAAAATTTAACTATTCCTTAATTTCAGAAAGAAAAATTCTCCAAACATCTGAATTTGAGACCATGCTGGAGACAAATGAGCAGAAGCATGAAGCGGCAGTTCGTTTTGTGGTATAAAGACGTTGTGCAGGACACATTCGTAAAGAGATGATGAGAAACCTGCACCTGAAAGTAAAAGTTCTAGCTAGGGTTTGAATCAAGTTTTTAAGAGAGAAGCAGAGTGTGAAAAGTTTGATTAAACCTGAAAAACAGTTATTTTTTAAAGTTCTTAAGTTGAAAATGTAAGAATAAATGAGCTATGCCATGCTTTTTTTCCAAATAATGATAAAAAAAATTGTACTTTCTGAAAAAAAAACAGGCAGATTTTAATAAACACAAAGACAAATGTGGATCTGATACTGGAAAATATTTTATTTGTTTGATAGCATGTTGATAACAGCACATTCTGTCTGCCAGAACAACAGCTCAGCAGCAAATAACTAAAACACAAATTAGATCTTTAGATGAAAATGTTTCTCAAAGCTTTAAAGAAATGTTTGCACTCAGCTTTCCTTACTGGATGACTTATTAAAAAACAAACATGTTGATTTAATTATGAAGCTGAAAGCATTAAGTGATCGTAGGTTTCTTTGATATGAAATTAAAAGGCAACGCATTCAGCACTCCAAAATACTACAAATTCACCACACAGTGTTGTTTTTTTCTCTTTGCAATAAATAAATACAACAATAAAGAAAATAGGAACCGTTTCAAAGCAAACCTCAGAAAAAGTGTTTATTTTAGCTCTCAAAGATTAGATATCATTCTATAAAACCAGGATAGCATTGTAATGTGGTCAATATGGTCAAACTCCCTTATCCTGCAATGTAAAACACAAACCCTTTAAGAAATGCCTCTAAAATTCTTCACTTATTGGCTGATTTGCTTTAAAAAAGCAAAAAAAAAAGGTCTGACTATGAATTCTTAGTTAAGAAAAATATTCTAATCACTAAGACATGTTTGCTCAAACAAAGATTATTTTTCTATTAAAAAAACTTTCTTAAGAAGATCAAATTTCTATTGAAGAACGTTTTTAATAAAATTATTTTTCTATTGAAAAACTTTCTTAATGAGATTATTTTATATTGAAAAATGTTCTTAAGAATATTTTTATGGAAGATTGTTCTTAATAAGAATATTTTTCCATTGAAAAGAATTCTTACTGGGATGATGTCTATTGAAAAACGTTCTAAATGATAATTTTACTATAGAAAAACTTTCTCAATAAGATCAAGTTTCTATTGAAACATTTTCTTTATTAGAATATTTTTCTATGTAAAACTTTCTTAATAATATTATTATTCTATTGAAAGATTCCCTTAATAAGATTATTTTTCTTGCAAGAAAGAAATTAAGACATTTTTTCTAGAAAGTCTTTTTACTACCTTTAGATTCTGTTTTTATCATTTGTTATCAAAAGCTGATTAATTTCTCAGTTTTTGTCTCAGCCTGAACATGTTTGTTAAAAAATAGGATAAACTAGTCTACAAATATGAAAAAGAAGAGTTATCGGCACTTATGTTGTTCCAGACGTGTTGGTGCCTTGCTTAAAGGCAAAGTCAAACAGATTTGGATAGGCCATTAGGAGAAAACCTGCTCTGTAAAAACAGGCTCCTTGTCAAAAATTCTTACTCTATTGGCAAATTTTCTTTAAATAAGCACAAAAAAAACAAGAATTATTATTTTAGGAAAACAATTCAAGTAACTGGTAAAATGTTTTTTAAAACTTAGATTATTTGTTATAGAAAAACTTTATTGATAAGGCATAATAAATTAGGCAATTTTCTTGGAACAGTCTTTTTTTTTAGTTTCTTGAAGTGTTTGGACTTTCAAACTTTTTGAATCTTTCATATGCAGTCCTATTTTGATGTGGATTTTAGTTTGTTTGTCGTTCTCACTGTTTCCAAAAGAGTAAATGAAAGAACGCCTCTGATGGAGAGCTTCTTCAAAACATTTCATGAGTTTTTGACCCAAACTTCATATACCTGCAGACAGTTACCTCAACAACCACAGCGTGTGTCTGAATAAATGTCAAGCCAAAGTGAAGAAGGAAGAAGGACGTCCCACTTTAAAACATGCTGCAAATCCACAGAAAATTGGATTTTCAAATCCATATGTAACCACTTGACCTCCAAATTGACCTTCATTTAGCATCAACTTGAAAGTAAAACCTGGAAATAAATTCTCTGAAAAATGAATCGATATCCATCAGAACATTTGTGTGCAGTGAACCTCTTTATCCTGCAGAAGCTAAAAAATGTTTTTAAATCCTTATTTATTGATTTTTTTAATGCTTTTTTATTGGTAAATATCCTTTTATTGACAAACAAGTTCCATTACATTTTGCTTCTATGTTTTTATTCATTAAACCAGAATCAACTTTAGAAATCTAAATATGTTTTTTTTAAACAAGTCGCCTAGCAAACGCAGGGAGGAACCTCAGTCAGCAAAATATACACATGTTAAACATACACACTACAGAAGTGATAAAACATAACTTAAAATACTTCAAAAAGTACAAACAAAAATAAAAAATGGAATATTAGTTTGTGTTACCTCCTGATCTTTGATCAGGCCGAGTCCAGCATGCATTTCTTCCCAATCTAATGGTCATTATGGCTCATTCTCTGGCTGCCGCGGGAAGCAGATGAGGTTAACGTCTGATGACGCGGGGCCAGGAAGGATCGACAGCGGCGCAGGAGCGGGATCAAGATCAGGATCAGGATCAGGATCTCAGACACGAAAAAACCCCACAGCATCCAGGATCAAAAACTCAAGTAACAAACCCGCTGTGGGCGGGACGACAGACGGAGTGACGGACGGAAATGACCATCAAATCCAGAGATCTTTGAGTGGTGGGAGGAGCTATGAGAAAAACGCCAAACGCTCTTTAAAGCTTTGGCATCAAAACACATGAAAAAGTCGTCCGATCTTTTTCAG
Organism: Oryzias javanicus; assembly: GCA_003999625.1. NCBI lineage: Eukaryota > Metazoa > Chordata > Actinopteri > Beloniformes > Adrianichthyidae > Oryzias > Oryzias javanicus. The sequence continues at coordinate 6,215,590 of CM012448.1, forward strand.
GGTTTTAGGCAGCATCAACACAGAATATGAAACTAGTATTACTTAAGAAATCCTAAGAAAAAAATGGGGGGGCACATCAAGGACCCCCCTTTACTGATGACCAAGCATTGTCAAACTGCTGGAATTCTCTGTGAAAAGAGGAAAACATTCAGGCCTTCCCAGCAAATCCAGGAGCTCCAGCTCAGCAGGAGGACCTGAAGATCAGGATGGATGAACCCAAAGGGGCGTTTACTTGACCATCAGTCAAACCGTTCAGCTGAGAGGAGTTTCCTCTTTGGTTCTGCTCAGCAAATTTGAAACCTTTTTTTAAAGCATTAGTGTGTCAAATCTTAGAGTTTTTTAAAAAAGGGAACATTCCTTTTCTGTCTGAGCAGCTCTGTCCTGCTGCCTTCAAGTCTTCAGGAGGAGTCAGTGTTCCGCTGAGATGCTGCCGGAGCGTCAGTGGACCCCGACACAGCACCCCAGCCCTTCTAGCTGCCCGTTTCCGTTTGATTGAAAGCCACAGTTACAAAAAGCGATGGAGTGAAACACGATCACACATTTCACCTACAGGTTGCTCCGATCCAGTTTGGGATTAAGCATTCAAGACCTGCGAGCTGGACGTTCCAAATCACCAACCACTGCGGTGGGAGGAGCTAATGTAAACTGGATCATGCTGGAATAAGACTCAGGGGGCACTACTGAAATGCTTCAAGTAAGAGAACAAACAGACACTTTGCTTTTAGTCCTGCGCTTCCCTCTATCCTCGTCCTTTTTCCGAACCGTCGATCGGTTAAATCAGCCTGTTCAGTCCTGCTTCTGTTCTCACTTTGACTGCACTCCCAGCGCAATCTTGAGGTACTCGTACACCACGTAGCTGATGCTCACAGACGGAATGACCTTCATGAAGTTGGGGGCCAGGCCTCGGTAAAGTCCCAGCGCCCCCTCGGTCCGAACGATGTGCCGGAACAGCCCCGTCATGCTCATCTGAGGACCTCCCTCCAGGGAAGCTGAGGAGACAGGAAATGCAGATCTGCAGGTGAGCACCTCCAACAAACGCCTGATGAAGCTCCTCTGTGCAAGCTGCAACATGATCCAGAATCCGGATGTTAACAATCATGAATAATAATGGGCCAATCTTATCTTGTGCGCATTTCTAACTAGTATACATTGGACAAAATATATTTTTATGTAGAGTAAAATATTGAAAATGAGTTAAGGTTTAAGTTAATTTACTTTTAATTCTTTAATAATTTTCCTGCCTTTTTTAAATATTCATAATTATCTTTAAAAAGTTATAGTTTTTTATGTTTTAAACATTGGTGTTCTGCAGGCTTTTTGGACTATTTGAGAACTTAAGATTTTTTTTGGCTGCTTTGGAGTTTAGCTAATATTTCAGCTACATGCTAGCTGTTTTGGCTAGATTAGGCTTTTTTTGTTTTTTTTAGAAAGTTTTTTTTGGGCTATTTTGGCATTTAGCTAAAATTTTAGCTACATCCTAGCTGTTTTGGCTAATAAAGGCTTTTTTTATTTCAGGCTATTTTGGACTTAGGCTAACATTTACATGCCAGGTTTTTAGGCTAATTTTGACGTATTTTTCTGTTTTTTTTATGCTTTTCTGAAGTTTAGTCATTTTTTCATTTACATGCTAGCTGTTTTGGGTAACCTAAGTATTGTTTTTTTAGGGTAATTTTGCATTTAGCTAATATTTTAGCTGGCTATCAGCTTCAGCATTTTTAGGTTTCAATTTTAGCATCCTCAGCATTCATACTAGTACGACGGAGTATTAGGGTCACCTAAAAAAAAAAAAAAAGTAATATTACAAGTTTTTTTCTCGTAGATACACGACTTTAAATCTCGTAAATTTACGAGTTTAGTAATATTACAAGTTTTTTCTCGTAGATATACGACTTTATATCTCGTAAATGTATGAGTTTTAATCTCGTAGATTTACGACTTTTTTCTCGTAATGTATTAAAATCGAGGGGAGTCTACATTCCAGCGAATTTATGCCGTGAACTGAAGCAGACCAACCAAACTGTGAAAAGCGTCTTGGATTTCATCAGGTAAACTGAATGTTTAAAATATTTCAAATATTTGGAAGTTCCTTTATTTGATTTACAGTTTAATAATGTTTTATTCGTTGATGCTGCTTACAGGATCTCTGCAGATCCCGTTTATGAAGCGGTCCATATCCTCCAGCTGTCCACTTCAGTCACTTCTTCCTCTGACAGACCAGATCTCCTCCAACTCTGTGATGCTTCCGTCTGAAGAGGACTAGTCTTTGGAATTTTCAATGTTCTTGTGACTATTGTCATTTCTCAATGTTGTTTTGTGTCGAGACGGGACGTTTCATCTGGAGGAGGGGGCGTCCGGAGCTCTGTTTACATTCTCTTTTGGTTTCTGAGCATGACAGAGACATGACGTAAGGTGGAGAAAGGAAATGAAAGACGTAATAAAGTGACGATCCTGATGAACATGTATCTCTAAACTCTTTATTTTACATATGAAACTCCGCACTGTTGTGTATTGAAGTTAGCTGTTTAAGAACTGCATTACCCAGAAGGCCAAGCGACTGGTCACATGTTCGGTGCACGGCAAGTGGTAAGCAGCAGATGAGCGCTAGTCATGCACAGTGTAGCAGTAAGAAGAGACTGTTAATAAAAAGTCTGTTTAACACAATAATAGCGCCTCTTTTGCTTACTTGAAGATACGCAAGACAACACACGCACTACCGAACCCGGAAATAATTTGATTTTGAATCGCCAAAAGGTTCAGAATTTATTTGCTTTTAACACCGATCTGGACATAATCTACACCAGATTCTCCACGTCTTTCATCTTCAAGCACGGCTCTGATAAACAGACAACTTTGGTTCTTTTCTCATTAAATTACGACTTTTAATCTTGTAGATTTACGACTTTAAATCCCGTAGATTTACATGTTTTTTTCTCATAAATTTACGACTTTAAAAGTTGTAAATTTAGCCTATGACTTTTAAAGTCATAAATATACGACTTTATTCTCATAATTTAGCAGTTACGACTTTTTTCTCGTAAATTTACGAGATTTAAAGTCGTATATCTACGAGGTTAAAAGTTGTAATATTACTTTTTTTTTTTTTTCGGTGACCCTAATACTCCGTCGTACACTAGCATTATTGCAGGTAATGCTATATATCTTGTTCACAATTATGTTAAAAAGTTACGTTTTAAAAATGTAGTTTTGGAGTGTTCAATAAATGTTTATCCTGTTCGGCCCGTGACCTAAGGCATGTTTTAGATTTTGGCCCTCTGTGCGATTGAGTTTGACAACCTTGATCTAAACGAAACTAAACAGTGTGTACAAACAAAGGCTTTCACTGCAAAACACAAAATATCACCAAGTATTTTTGTCTAGTTTCTAGTTTAGGTAACTTGTAACACCTGATATCAGACAAAACTACAAGTCACATGTTTATACAATAAAAATCATTAGATCTTGAAAACATCTTATTTTAAGAAAAATCTCCAATCAAACTACTGTTTTTATTCATAGCTTACTTAAATATTTGACAATTGTATCTTAAAATTATAGTCTTGTTTTGAATAGACAAGAAATAAGGTTAGCTAGACTGTTGTATTAGACTTAAGATATTTTTGGGAAAAAAGGAAAAGGATTTACGTACCGGTATATACATTAATGTACATATTTTTAATCAAATCAAATCAAACTTTATCTGTAAAGCCCTTTTCCAATTTGTGTTAGTAGTGTTTAGTGCCTTACATAAATATAATCGAATTTTAAAAAACGAAAAGCAAGACGTTGCACAAAATGTGCAATATGTATAAAAGCCATACAAAGCCCACAATTTTTTTGTACAGTTTCCAGCTCAGATGAGGAAAACAAAGACGTTCATGGATCTATTTGTCTACAAGATGCATCAGAATGGAGCGGAGCAAGGAGCTGGATTGTAGATTTTACGTAACAACTAAAATCTTTCCAAACAGATTTTTTTAAATTTCAATAAAGAAATACTCAGAAATGCAATTTTAATTTTAAAATGTCTGTATACGTGTCCTCTATCATGACAAAAATGAACATGTTAAAAACACAATTTTTGTCCGAGTTGATCTTTAAAGAACCAGGACATTCCAACTCATTTTAAGAAATCTTACAGATAAATTCTATTGCTTCTATAGGAAGATATTTTTACCTGTAACAAGGAAAAACATCTTGTATTCTATATTTTTCCAGTGAAGCTCTGCAGTGACCCACCTTGTGCCTGCATGCGGGTCCTGACCAGGGCCAGAGGGTAGCTGGAGAGCTGCCCACAGGTGCTGGAGGTGGTGCCGCAAGCCAAGAGCACAAAGACTCCAGGATCAGCGCTGTCCGTGGCGAACCGCTGCAGCCACGAGTTCTTCAGGGTCTGAGAGGGAAAAGAGGGTTTTATACATGGAAACGATGGTATGTGAACATGTAGATGTTCATTTTAGGATGAAACGTCTTTTTTTTTAAAGCGAATAGTCATTTCCTATCCTTAAAAAAGAGGTAAAAGCCATGTAATAACTTCAAGATGATGTAATTAAAACAGTCAGCCTCTAACTTCCCTGTTTGGTTACCCTTTAAGAAGTTGGCCAGTTGAGAAGAGATAACCCTTCAGGAAAAAGAAAACCTTTCAAGGGGTCTCAATAGCTTGTAGTTCCATCTACTGGGAAAAATCCACCATTTTTTTTTCTATCTTTCGGGTCACAATGTTGCTGGGGCCTATCCCAGAACACGTGTCCAGTTTGTCGTCAAGGGTGCATTCAGACTGGGAAAGTCAGTTGGTTCGGACCAAGTCTGAGTGGCGTCTATTGGAGATTTCTGTTTATAAACAAAACCACGTGACTAAAGATCTCTTCAGTCATTGGCCAGGAATTACAAGGGCGGGGCAAAGCAACCAGGGAAAGTCGGAAGTGCAAGGCTTTCAAATCCTTGCCGGGATAGCTAAGCTATTAAAACTTTACATTTCAATTAGCAGTTTTGAGCGTCAGGAACAACAATTTTTACTAGTTATTTGGTACAGTGGAGGCACACTGAAAGAAGACAAACCGTGTGCTCTATTTCAGAGCATGTTAGCAACTGTAATTGTGAGGAGATACCTGGTATGACGGTGTTTATGACATATAGATTGTTGGAAAAACAGTGAGAAGCAATGTGTGTTGTGTTAAAGGGTATTTTTATGCACCTGTATTAACCCGACCCATTTCAATGAGTTACTGTGCCTCATCGTTGAACCATAAGCTAGCTTTTAGAATGATGTCACACCAGCTTATTTTTCATAGTTTATTTCCTGGTTTTGACCTCAGCTTCAACATCATCTCATCTGAAAAACACAAGTTAAGTCTTGGTTTCTTTGAGTCTTATATTTCCAGGAAGCTTTTTTCTTCCATCTAATTTAGATTGACAGCGAATGATACATTCTAGACACCCCTTCAAAAAAACAATTTTTTCTTTCTGCAAACTAAACTGCATTGGAGCGGTCGCATGGTTTTTGAACATGTGTTTTTCCCTGAGAATTCCCACTCGTCTGAATCTGGAGTATGGCTTTTTCCGGGTTTGCTTGGCTGCTACAGAACGACAAAATAGCAGCGCCACCAACCTCATAGACGGCCAGGTCGATGCCGGCGTATGGGATGATGCCCAGCATGTTGGGGACGTAACCTTTGTAGAAGGCAGCCACGCCCTCCTTCTGGATGATGTGTTTGGCACAATCCATGATCCCAGAAAACTGGCCGGTCCTTCTGAGGGCTAACCGGGTCTTCAGAACCTGTCAGAACAGGAAACGATGAGCCTCCACAAACTGCCTCCAGCAAGATTCTGAGGATCTTTCATTTGGTGCTTCTGCTGCTCAATCATCTCCTGCCCTGGAGAGCTGACCTGTTCTCATTTCTGGTATAGCTTAACATTACAGTGGAGATGATTTACAGCAGAGGTCCTCAAAGTATACAGCCGGATTAGACCGGCCTCCACATTTGGCCCCGCCCTCCACACACTATAAGATAAGTTCGAGAACCACATAGAACGTGACTTTTTATTCCAACTTTCTGCAGTCTGAACTATAACGAGAGAATATTTATTGATTTAATAGTGATTCACTTTTTCTTTATTTCTTTTTTTTTTCTGTACATTTTTTCAGACTTCTACAACTCTTTAGCTCATTCAGCTATTAAAATATTCAGCTCTTTTTATGCTAGCTTTTTTAACTGTTTAGGCAGTTACTAAGCATTTCTTGGCTATTTTGGAGTTTCGCGGATAATTTAGCCTTATGCTAGCTGTTTTGGCTAAATTACACATTTTACCTTTTTTTTGGCTAACTTGGCATTTAGCTAATATTTCAGCTACATGATCGCTATTTTGGCTTTTTTGCAATTTTTTAGTCTTGTTTGGCATTTCGCAAATATTTTAGCAAGCTATCAGCTTCAGCTTTTTCAGCTATCAACTTCAGCGTTTTTAGCTATTAGCTTTAGCATTTTTAGTTATCAATTTCAGCATCTTAAACTATCAGCACTAGCATCTTCAACGGCCACATTCAGCTTACAGCATTCACACTAGCATTATCACCGGTAATGCTATATCTAGTTTTGAAAAATGTTTTGGTATTACAGAAATGAATTATTGTAAATTTGGCTATGTGTTGCTTTCTAGAAAACCGTAAATGTTTACGTTTCGGCTGTGATTGCTGCACTTTTTCTGTTAGCCTACAAACCGACCCCGGCACCACATCAAAGATGAAAACAGTTACGTTGCCTGCACAAGAAACAGTTTAGGGACCCCCGATTTATAGGACTTGCAGGAGCTTCATTCTTCTAGCGCCTGGCCGTATCTCACCTCCATGGGATAGATGCTGCTCTGAGCGATGGCGCCTGCCAGCGAGCCCGCCACGAATCTTTCCATTATGCCTAAAGTCTCCTGGTTACTTCCAATGAGCCTTTTAATCTGCAACAAACCAAACGATTTGAGTTCAAAGTGAATGTGAGAGCAACGAGACAGGGACGGCATCAGCACACCTGTTCGTAGGCCATGAACTTGATAGCAGACTCAGGAGCGATTTTGATGACATTGATGCCGTTTCCTCGCCAAAGCGACCTCACGCCGCCCTCTCGGATCATCTGACCAAAGCCTCCGACAATCTGCATGCTGTTGCTCCTCGAGGCGTGGACCTGGGTGACAGAGAAACGTTGCTGAGTGTAACAAGTCGGAAGTTCACTTCCTTCTCCTGAAAAAAAAGTCCAATTGTGGTTATTTCTGGTCTCACCTGCATCAGCACCTTCAGCCTGTCTAGCGGTGCAGTGCAGGTTCGGGATGCGGCGCCGGCTCCTCCTCCAGCCACGAGGTGTCTCCACCACATGCCGGTTTTCTTCTCCTCGGCTGTGAACTCGTCAGGAACGATGATGCTCTCTCCAACATCCAGGATCTGTGGAGGAAGCAGACCGCTTTTAGTCAGAGTCTTCAGTCTCCGATCTGAAGCCCAAGCAGCCGTCTCAGCTGCCGCCAGTCTGAGAAGGAGTGCTGTGGTGCAGTGGACCTCCACAGAAAAGCACATGATCACTTTACAGACCCACAAAATGAAAAAAAAAAAAAAAAAAAAAAAAAAAAAAAACTACTGAGAACATTGAAACAAAACCAATGAGGGATAGGCACACATACAAGTATAATCCTGTCATTATCTTTTAGCATCTAATAAGTCCACAAGGATTGGAGAAGTGCTGCTAAAGTGATCACATCAGTTGTTTTTGAACACTTTGTACTCAACAGCTGCTTGTTATTCTGTGAAGGGTGAGAAACGTGGATCTCTGTTCTACTCTGTGTTGGTCTCAGTGCTGTAATTGCATTAGGAGCATTAAAAGCTGAGACTGAGATGGAGAAGAAGTTTGATCCAATTAACAAAACCAACTCTGCAGGGCCAAGTGTCTGTCGCGTGACACGCAGGCGAGTCCTCTTTAGTCTGAAAAACTAGGAGCAGTGCTACAATAACATGTGGATATGGAAGGATCTAAACCATTGACTGGAAATGAGAACTGGACTGAGTGACTCCTACCCCTTGCATTCCAAACAGGAAGTACCTGCTGGTTCCAAGAAACCAAAATCCCATAAACTTCTATAGAGAAATGAACAGCAATTACTCAGTCAGTCTATTTTCCTAATCCTAATTACTTTTCATATGTTTTGATATTCAAGTTATAAACTGACCAAGCAGATGCCTCAATAAAATTATGTGATAAAATAAGATTTAATGTTGGTGGGTTCACTCTTGATATATTTAAAGTGTAAAAGTAAGGTTGTGTTCTGGGAGATCTGAGCTCTGTATGCAGATGAAGGGAGCGAGGCTGTCTGTAGATTAAGTTTATTTAGTTACAAATCTGCAGAAAATTAACAATTTAAATTTAATTTTTTGAAATTGTTTCATTTTTGTTCCACATTACTTTCTGGTTTGTTTTTCTTTTAGGTGGAACAAATGCCTTTTTAATCCTACTTTCCAGATTCCCAGGAATTCTCTTTTTTTTTGGTGGAATTTTAACCCATAAGAATCCATTTTTAACTTAAAGATTAAAATGATGTGGACTAAACCACAAACCCAGTGGACCACGGAACCCTTGTTTCTGTTCCACTGATGCCAGCATGACATGACTGGTTGTGTTTCAGAGCAGCGTGGAGCGGGTGGCCGTACCGTGGAGTGCCTCCAGTACAGGATGATCTCAGGGATGTTGTCTGCTGGATGCAGGAGGTGGTAATCCCGCCACTCGTCCCAGTCAATGGTCATGGTTCCGTTTTTGTCCATGCTGCAAACATCAGAACAGAGCGGAGGCTCATCAGGACAGAAACACTAGAAAAGAACAAGACGCCGCTCACATGCAGACATAAGTATTTTCAAGGCCTCCTCCTGTATGTGAGGTGCAGTCGGATGAAGCGGGACACTTCTTTATGTCCTACAATCCAAACACAGGATTTCTTTCTTTTTTTATTTTGACTTTCAAAAGCAGCCAACAAAAGAAATCTTAGCAAGCAGAGGGCTTCAGGCGCGGAATCGGACAGCGGCAATAAGCAGCTACTTACGACAGAACAGGGGCCCAGATTTGGCCCTTCCTGATTCTGAGACCAGACAGTGAAAAGGGGGACAGACAGACAGAAATTAGGGACAACAATGACACCAATCTGTGAACACGAGTCAGGAAATCCTAACATGGGAATCCTGAGACAAAACAGCAGTAAACAGACATCACATTAAAATGAGGATGAGTTCAGATCCTGGAGGATCTGGAGAGAAATGATGGAGCTAAATCCCAAGAGAGCTTTAAAATGGCTTTGATTGTAAATGTTCAGAAATGTCTGGTAATGAAACACTAAAGATGATGGAAGCTAAACACTAGTGCTGCCACAAGCAATTTTCTTTTTGTAGTCGACTAATCACCGATTATTTTGTCTGATTAATCGACTAATCGGGTCATGGGCAAACTGGATGTAAAGCACACATCTTAACCATCATTAGCTTTAATCTACTAAAAACTAGATATATAGCATTAGCTATGATAATGCTGGTGTGAATGCTGTAATATGAATTTGGCTGCTGAAGATGCTAGTGCTGATATCTGAAGATGGTGGTGTTGATTGCTGAAGACGCTAAAATGAATGGCTAAGAAGACTGAAGCTAATAGCTGAAAATGCAGAAGCTGATAGCTAGCTAAAATATAAGTTAAATGCCAAATTAGCCTAAAAAACTGAAAAAATGCCTAAATTAGCCAAAATAGCTAGCATGTTACTGAAATATTGGCTAGACTCCAAATTAGCCTAAAACACATAAATTAGCCAAAACAGCTAGCATGCAGCTAAAATATTAGCTAAACTCCAAAATAGCCTTAAAAACCTTAATAAATGCCAAAATCGTCCAAAAAAGCTGGCAGAATGCCTTTAAAACTTTCAACTATACTACACTCTGACTCCAATTGATATAAAGCAATGACTAATCGACTGTTAAATTAGTCGTCGACTATTTTAAAAGTTGATTAGTTGTCGATTAGTCGACTACTCATGGCAGCCCCACTAAACACACATAAAACAAACCAATAAATGTTTGTGATTACTTCCTAATCAGATAAAAAAAAAAATAGATTACATTTACCAGAAAATGCTAAAAATTGAACTCAAACATTTATTAAATGATTTCAAACTTTTAGATTTTTCCTTTTTGCTTAAAAAGAGAACCACACACACTATCAACTTTTCTACATTTTTTAATGCATCAATCCCCTATTTACTTAGAGCCAAGAGCATTGTGTTAGTGCGCCCCCTAGAGTGAAGTCTGAACACTGCAGAATAAGCAGTTATGATAAAACAGAAATGTGTCTCAGTGTGCTGCAGAAAGTCTCCAAATGTGAAAAACAAATGTAACCACAGCTGGGGTTTTTCTGTTCCCAATATCAGAAACTTAGAACTAAAATAAACAATGACTCGGGAATTTACAAACCACTGAAGAAAAACGCAAATGTGCAAAAGCAAACCGAGGCTCTGCTTCAAGCGCATAATGTGCACGAAACTCAAAATCTAGACTCACTTTGAACTCTGCAGAATCTATGCCCAGTCACTCATATCATCCTTTGATCTATTTTCAAAGTGTTCTCAGGGGCTGTTTAATCCTAATTATGCAGTTTTAGACTAAATCTAAAAACATGTCGTTTTCTGGACATAGTTTCTGCAGAAATTCACCTCTGAGCTGTAGGAAGGAACATTGGGGCAAAGCAACCTCTTCTCCCCTTTCTGTTGCTGAGAGCTTTCTGTTCACACTCTCTCCCTCTAGCTTACAGCCTCTCATAACTCCAACCTAACATTAGCGGTGCAACAAAAATAGTAATATCAGAGGTATCCAGACATACAATTCTGATCCAGATTTCAGCTCAGACGAGGAAAACAAAGACGTTCATGGATCTGTTTGTCTGCAAGTGGATGCATCAGAATGGAGCAGAGCAGGGAGCTTGTAGCTTGTCACAATTACAATCTTCTTCAAACAACATCTGACTCATCTGATCCTGATTCACAACAATTTGAATGAAGAAATCCTCAGAAATGCAACTTTACGCTTAATTTCCTTCATATAAATCCTCTATTATCAGAAAAATTCCAGAAGAACATGTCAAAAACACAAAAAACACAATTTCCAGTGGATAAAACTTGGAATCAGCTGAAGCCTTTCAGGGAAAAGCTGCAAGCAAAGAGTCAAATGTTTCACCTTAAGATCTAACATAAATTTGAATTTTTGCCGCTAATATCCGTGCACATTGAAGCTTTACTTTTGTTAAAAAGCTGCACTGCAAAATCCTGACAATCATGAGCGTTTTATATTTAAATTCTAGACCTAACAGATGTTTAATTTCAACTGATGGAATTTTGCAACTTCAGCTTACAAGCTTTTTGTAAGGATTGCTGTGACAGTATCAGAAAATGTCATATGATACAGCATCTTATTTTTACAAGGAAAATGTAACTATTATTAATTAAGTTGATCTGTTCTCATGACTCATTCTTTAATTTAAAAAAAAAATGTAGGAGAAAAAATGATGTTTGGTGTTTAGAAACAGAAACAAATATGTTAGGGGATGATTTGTTCTAATGGTGCTTGTCACACAACCTTTTTTGGGATTTTTTGGTGCATTTTCACTCATTTGCGACATTCCTGTCCACCTTTAAACTGATACAACAAATTAAAATTAAAAGGAATGCTACATTTTCAACAAAGGATTAGAAAACACTGAAATCCTGAAGCAAAGGTCTGTTAAAAAGCATTACCCAAACCAAAGTTAATAAAGCACAAAGAAAAAAGTTTTTTTTCATTTTGATGAAAAATTTGGTGAATTGTGCAAATGATGAGCTGCAATCAGTAAAACCGGAAAAGAAAAGGAAAATACAGATTTCTAGAACACAGCAGATGCATGTGAGCAATCTGAAAATAAAGTGCAGATAAATCTGAGGACGTCTGGAAGTTTTCAAAAACGATCTAAAACAAATATATTCGGCCCCTCGCCTCAAAAAAGTGGTTAGATTTTTTTCAATTTGACATTATAAATTGTGTTTGGACAAACCAAAACTCCGTACAAACGTGATGAGCTTTTATTTTGAAAAGAAGAAAATACCTCACCTCCTGAGGATCTGCTCGGCCTGCTCCTCAGAAATATTCACTCCCAGGTCACGCAGCGACTGCATGATCTCTTGTGAGTCGATCTGACCTGCGGTAGATAGATTGATTAGTTATTTCATCAGGTAAAAAAATGTTTATTGCCAATAAAAGACTTGCAGAAAAGGGGATTTTTATCACACCTGCGCTGCTGCAGAAAGAGCAAAGTCCAGGGACAAAAAAATCCACAAAACAGGCAGAAATCCATGAACATCACATGAGGAAACAGGTAGAAATAGAAGAAAACAGCAACAAGAGACAAGGGCTGCCACGATTGGTTGATTAATCGAAAACTAATCGACTATTAAAATAGTCAACGACGAATTTAATAGTTGATTATTCGTTTCTTTATATATGGAGTCAGATTGTAGTAAAGTTAAAAGTTATAATGGCATTATTCTAGCTTTTTAGACTAGTTTGGCATTTATTTAAGATTTGTAGGCTATTTTGGAGTTTAGCAAGTATTTCAGCTGCATACTAACTATTTTGGGTAATTTAGGTTTTTTTTTCATTTTATTGGCTAACTGGGAGTTTAGCTAATATTTTAGCAGCAAGTTGTTTTGGCTAATTTAGGCTTTTTTCAGTTTTTTAGGCTAATTTGGAGCTTAGCTAATATTTTAACCTTATGCTAACTGTTTTTGGCTAAATTACACATTTGACCAGTTTTTTTTTTAGGCTATTTTGGCATTCAGCTAATATTTCAGCTACAAGTAAGCTTTTTGGCTAATTTAGGATTTTTTCATGTTTTAGGCTAATTTGGAATTTAACTAATATTACATCTGCATGCTACCTGTTTTTTTTTTTTAAAGCTAACTTGAGCTTTTTTTTTGTTTTTTTCAGCTATTATGGCATTTAACTAATATTTTAGCTGGCTATCAGCTTCTGCGTTTTAAGCTATCAACTTTAGCGTTTTTAGCTATTAATTTAATCAACATCAGCTATCAGCACTATCATCTTCAGCGGCCAAATTCATCGTACAGCATTCACACTAGCTTTATTGCAGGTAATGTTATATAAGTAGTTTTTAATTAGTTTAAATGATGGTTAAGATGTGTGCTTTACATCCACTTTACACATGACTAAAATAATAGGCGATTAGTCGACTATTAAAATAATAGTTTGTGGCAGCCCTACATCCATCCTTATTCTAAACCCATTGGATCCCTTTTGTGGTCATTGGGTTGCTGGAGCCTATCCATGTGATACATCTTGGAGAGGTCACCATTTTGTTGTAGGGTCACACACTCACGCGGCGAATTTTAGAGTAACAGATTAACCTCTATGTTTATGGGATGTGGGAGGAAGCTGGAGTGCTGCACAGGAAGAGCATGAACACTCCAAACAGAAAGGTCCCAGCTGGGATTTAAACCAGGGTCTTATCACTGTGAGGTGAAGAGTGCTAACCACTGCACCACAGCGCAGTTTAACAAGTGATTAATCCATGCTAAACACATCAGCGGCTACTTTTGAAGAACGAGCTATGAAGAAATCCTGAAGCTGAAAGTGTGAGGAAGATTCAGGACAGATTCTCGTCTGGGTTTGTTGGTGTTCAGATCTGAGCAGGAGGGCTCAGGATCATTTGTGTAGCACATTTTATGAACAAAGACAATTTAAAGTACTTAACAAAAAACATGAAAAGAAACATTTAAAATAAGTATTGAATGAGTGTTAGTAAAAAAAAGAGTTGAAGTCACTCTCCAACTATATTTTTTATTAGTAAAATCGTTCCCACTGATGTTATTGTTATAATTATGGAGTTTTTGAAAATCAAAAAATCTGTGTCATTTTCTAGTGACAAAGTTTATGCAGCATAGCAGGAGTTCATCAGAAATTCTCATCTAAGTTGAGACTGTTGGTGTGGATGCTAGCTCCACTAATTTTCCCATCAGTCTTACTGTTGACAGAAGACATAAAGAAACCCTGAGTAAGGTCAAAGGTCCCTACCATCGTTCTTTTTGTCCAGACTCATGAAGACCAGGCGGAGCTTCTTCTCGTGGTCTCGGAGGTAATGGACAAACTCCTCAAAGTCCAGCTGTCCGTCCAGGTCCTTGTCTCCCGCTTTCACTATTTTCTGAGAAAAATCAACACATAAGAAGAAGTATTTAAGCGAGAGGCTGGAAACCAGCTTTTTGAGAGAATTCAAACCAAAAGTTTTCATAAATGTCTACCGTTTGAAAGGGAGGTGCAGCACACTGAAAGACAAAAGAAGGTTTGGGCTGTTCTTATTTCTTTGATGGGATCAATAGATCTTTAAAAAATAGAACGAGTGGGTTTGAAATTCTGATGAAGATATCAGTTTTTATGGGACATTGTTACAAGAGGATGAGTTCAATTCCAAGTCTCTATCTGGTTGTAAGAATAAAAGACAAATGACAAGAAAAGAGAAACTGGTGTCTTTAGGTTACAGGCCCAAGATTCATCTACCAGAGGAAACTGGGTCTGTGTCATCCCTAAGGCGGACTTTATTCATCAAAAAACTAATATTAAATCAAGATCTACTTAGAAAATAAGTATCATAACATCAAATTCATGATGCACTTTTATTAATCTGATACAGTTCACATACTGTAAAATGTATTAGTAGAATAATAATGAAATTGTTAATACCATACGGTGTTACATGGACTCTCAAACAGAGAAGCTCCAATAATTGTTCTGCTTCTCCTGGAGGGAGTTTCAGTTTGAACACTAGGTGGCGGAAGAAGAAGATTATTAAGAATATGGGCAAAAAACTGTGCTTTAGACCACGAATTGTTACTTTAAAATATATTTCCTTAAAATAGTTTGGGAAAATTAATTTCTGTGAGTAAATAAAACTGTTCATTTAGTCAGCAATGTATGTTTAGGTCGCCCAAATGTTAGCATTAGCCGTCCTATGGGAAAATCCATTATACATTAGCATCAAGCTAGCGGACTTTAGCTTTATGCGATGGATTGATCTCTATTTTTATGGATTGATTAGTGATCTATTAAGCTTAGATCAATTTTATTGACCCAGTCATAATATTTTTATATGCTTTTCCCAAATACTCAATGCAAATTACTGTCAGTTGTTTTTTCCTACTTGCTGTTGATTTCTTCTTGTTTTCATATAAACTTTACAATAGAGTTCTTGGATATTTGCTGCTTTTTTCATGATATTCAGTTCAGTAATTGTACTTGAGCAGCTTTGAGGAGTTCTAAAACCCTTTTATTTTTCTTTCACAGGTCAGTCTTTCCAGAAGAACAAAATGTTTCTGAAGTAAAACTAAGTTGTCAACACAGGATGTTCCCATCCTCCTGCTGGTCCGTAGCATCATATCCTACCTGCTGTAGATCAGTAGGTGCTGCCACCATGATTACAACTGTGGACTTCTTTGGCAGAACATTCTGACTGTCCGTTTCCTCACTTCCAGGAGAGCATGACGGTTTTTCCGGGAGACCAGCCTTTTCAGTTGGTTTCTCCTCGGCGGGCTCAGATTGAGCTCTGCCAAAAAGTCTGTGAAAGAGGGCAGCCGGGAAGTCCTGCAGCCTCATTATGCTCGCTGCGCTCGCGTCTGCTGACGATAAAAGGCTGCACCGCTGTTTCAAGTCAGCAGATAGAAAGTCAGCGCTACTTTCTGGATAAATGACATTCTCTTTCTGCAACTTTTTCAAAGATGTCCAGATCAACAGAGATCAACCATGCAAAAAAGTAAAAAGATACATTTAGAGGAGTCCCTGCATGTCCATTTACAAAATAAAAATGTGGATAAATAAGACAGGATTCCACCGTCTCCTGCTTTCAGCATCAGCAGGCAGGAAAGTGCAGCACAGACATCCTCCAGAAAGCTGCATCCTCACTGCAGCCCGGACCAGCCAATCCCAACAGCCCACACTGGCAGGTCTGACTGCTGAGCGAGGGACGATCGCCAATAGGAGCAGCGTGGAAAAGGACTGATGCCCAAATCTGTCCGTTAGAAATGTGGACTTTGGGGGAAATTCTGCACCTCCTCTTCCTCCTTCTCAGGAGAAAATCTGCTGAGTGTTGCCTCTCTTGCTAAACTCCTACTTGTTTGTTCACTCTGCCAGCCGACTGCCTCCCTCCTGCAGTTCACCGTCATACCAGCAGTGACACAGCAAAATACTCCGACTGGCTTTTTCCAGACAAATCAGCTGAAACTCAGCTGTGTACCACAAAAGTCTGAGTCACAGCAGACAAAACACCACTGCTCATCCTCACTGTGCTTCTAAACCCACACTTAGAATGAACAGAAAAAAAAAACACACGTTTTAAAGCAGAAATGAATAATGGTTTTTGATTTTCTGTCACTGTCAACAATAAAAAAAATTAATATAAATCCTAGTTGTAAATAGATGTTCTGGAACTCCATCGAGCTGAAAAAAATAGCTTTTCACAAAACATTTTAATGTATTTTTATAATTGCTAAAAATGTCCAAATATATTATACATTTCACACACCTAGGTCTGTGACAGCTACTAGAACTTTAAGTTTAAGTTTAACTTTAAATACATGCAACCAACAACAACACTTAGCCTTGGATGCACTTAAAATAGGTGCGGGCACTTCAGCAATACATCAGTGTGTGTGGCAGACATGAATTTCTATCTGTTTCTGTGCAGTTCACGAGCATTTAAAAAGACCTGTATAGTTTTCTAGGACATAGTTTCTGCAGCGTGGCAATAATTCATTAGAAATTCACCTATGAGATGTGGGCGGGACAGTTAGTCAGGAGCAATCCAACCCCTCTTTCATCCCAATGCTGAGAGCTCTCTGTTTACACGCTCTCCCGCTAGCTCAAAGCCCCTCGCACCCCAGCCAGTGCCACAAAAAGGGTGCGCAAAATTGGATCCAGCTCAAAAGAAGAAAAGATATATACAGAGATATACATAGATGCATCAGAATAGGCTGCCTACATCACAAATACAATATTTTTCAAACGTCATTTCTCTTTATCGGCTCCTAATTAAACTACTTGAATAAGAAAATAAGCTACAAATCTGTTTCCTTGTCTTAGCTAACGAAAATCATGCTAAAAATGTTGTTTTGTTTGCCTTAAAGCATATTTGTCCTTCATGGCTGTTGGTTAAATGCTGTAAAGCATCCACTCAACAATGATTATCCGCCTCTCTTCCTCAAGTTTTTTGGCACGCAAAAGAAAATATCAGTAATTTTGGTTTCAAAATCTTCCGCTTGTTCAGAAAATTTCTGCTTGTACTTTGGTATTTATAAACTTTAGAGTTTTTGAAATATTGAGCAAAATGTACCTAATGACAAATGAATAAGGAATTGCTCAAATCCTTCAAAAACTTTGTACATTTTGAAACTTGTGAACTTCTGCATATACTTTCAGCTAGAGACACATTCAAACTTTAAAATGTTCAGCAACTACTTGGTTTCTTTAGGGTAATTTGGAATTTAGTTTATATTTTAGCAACATGCTAGCTGTTTTTTGGCTAATTTAGACAAAATGCAGAAATATTGGCAAAATTTGACTTTTTTTCAGTTTTTTAGGCTAATTTGGAGTTTAGCTAACATTTTAACATTAGGTTAACTGTTTTGGCGAAATTATATATATATTTTTTACTTTTTTTTTAAGCTAGGGGCTCATAGATATATAAATAAACATTAATTAGATAGGCACGCCAAGCGCCCTGCCCGCCACAAGAACTGCCAGGACGGATCCAGAACTGAACCTTCCAGGTAAACCCGGGTCGGCAGTTGTTTTTTTTTTTTTAATAAATGTTAGTAATGTAAAATAAATAAATAAATAAAAATAAAACAAACATTTTTGTATTTGGCAGCGACTACCACACTGATGCTGAGGACTTCTTCGTGGTACGTGTAGATGTGCACGGAGCCGCTGCCCTGTGATTGGCTGACAGGATGCCTACGTCACCTCGCACGCGAGCGGTGGCAGCAGATAAAGGTGGTCAGAGAGCTGGGGAGGGTGAAGTGATGCCGCGGGACAAAAGCAGTGGAATGAGTGGGAAGGTGCAGCAGAGTGTCGGCTCACCATGAGGTCGTGCTCGCTGCGGTGCACGCCCAGCTTCTTCAGCCCGATGGTCAGGTCGTTCACGCAGATCCCTCCGTCACCGTTCACGTCCAGGATCTGGAACAGGACCTTCATCCTGTGCTCCTGTTCCGACCCGCCACACGAGGCACACGGCTGCGGAGAGTGGCTGCCGGAGGGGTGACAGTCTGCGGCTGACCGGGGAGCGGCGGAGGTGTCCTCGGCATGGCCGCTGCCCCCGCCCGGGTCCACGCCCGGGTGCTTCTCCGCCGCCCGGCAATGGCAGAACACGTCGCTGTGGAAGCGGGGCATCAGGGAGCCCTGCTGACGCATCCCCGGTGCTCAGCAACACCGGCTGGACCGAAACACACGACCCGCAACGAGGAAAACCGAAATCCACGTCACTCCCGAGCCAGAAAAAAGGCGCCGAGCAGGACGGTTTGCTCCTAAAGCATCGCTGGTGGACTCCGGGCAGTCCTCAGCAACCCAAGTCAGTCTGGATTGTTGGCATTTTTGGAATCACGCAGGTAGCGATCAAACAAGCCGCCGGTGACGAGTTTCCCCTCGTGACAGAACAAATATCTTTCCACAAAACTGAACTCCTCTCAAAACAACATCCGCACAGAGGTTCGACCGGGTTGGCGACGAAATCTCCAGGGTTTATTCTCCTCTTCTGCCGGCTGTTTATTCTGATGCCGACATGCCGTTAAATTTCTTTCGGAATTCTCATAGGGTATCGCGAGACTTGAGAAATGACAGCCGCGAGCCGGTCACGTGCTGTGGCAGGTTGCACGCGCCTCACGTCCTCGAGTTCACTCAGTTTCAGTGTTTTTCCTTCTCACAAAAAACGACAGTAAAACATTTTTCAAGGAAAATTACAAAGTAAAAGTACTAATATATTTATTTATTTTTTAAAAATTTACTTATTGTAATTTTTTTTTAAAGAAAAGTAACGTTGGGCATTAACCAATAAAAAAGGCCAAACTGTTAAACATATTTTAATACAGATATTTATTTAAAACATGCATATTTTACATGCGAAACAGTGTTTTTGTAAAAATATGATGATTTTCTTTTAAAAGACAATATCTGTACTGTGAATTCAGGTTATTTTCCACGTTGTGTAATCTTAAACCAGACAAAGGGTCATCTGTGGGGTAAAATGGTCAATTTTCCCTTCAGCCATCGACTCCATCAGTTTGCTTATCTGGCTTCTTTTATCACACAGACATAAGGAGAGAAGTTTCTGTTTTTGTTCTCTTTTTTTAAGTTTGTTTCCTAAGAAGTAAGATGTATTCAACTAAAATGAAAACAAAACTAACAGTTTTTAAAGTAAAAAAATCCTGAACTGCAAAAAAAAAAGTTAACTTATTTACCTAATTTTGCAAAAGTGACTATCATAAAACAGATTACTATGAATATAAGTAGCAATTCAAATACAGTTTTTAGTAATATAAACTTAGTACCAGTGCTATGCAATGGAATTACTTAAAAATCAAAAGTATATTGTTTAAAAGTAATCCCGCACTGTCCTATATTACGAATTGTAATAGACTACATGATTATTTGGTAACATTCAGCTTAGTTTTTTTTTAAATAAAACCTGCAACAGAAAATTGACAAATGTACACCAGAGGTAGTGATATGGCATAACAGTGACTACTATAATTATACATACACACACTCACTGGCCAGTTCATTAGGTCCACCTTGCTGGTACTGGGTTGGACCGTGTTTTTGCCTTCAGAATTGCATTAGTGGCATATATTCAACAAGGAAACATTCCTCAGAGAGTTTCCATATTGACATGATAGCATCACACAGTTGCTGCAGATTTGTCAACTGAAAATCTATGATCCAAATCTCCCGTTCAATCACATCTCAAAGGTTCTGGCGACTGTGGAAGTCATTAGAGTCCAATGAACTCATTGTCTTGTTCTAGAAACCAGTCTGAGATGATTCCAGTTTCATGGCATGGAGATCCTGCTGGAAGTATCATCAGAAGATGATACACTGTGGTCATAAAGGGGTGGACATAGTCAGCAACAATATTCAGGTAGACTGTGGTGTTGTAACCATGATCAGTTGGTACTAAGGGGTCCAAAGTGTGCCAAGAAATACCGTGGCATGATACCACCACCACCAGCTTGATAAGTTGATACAAAGCAGGATGGATCCATGCTTTCATGTTGACACAAAATTCTGACCATATTATCTAAATGTTGCAGCAGAAATAGACGCATGAGACCAGACAATGTTTTTCCATCTTCTATTGTCCAGTTTTGATGAGTCTGTGTGAATTGTATCCTCAGTTTCTTGTTCTTAGCTGCCAGCAGAGATACCTGGTGTGGTCTTCTGCTGCCGTAGTCCAGGGTCCCCAAACTATGGCCCAAGGGCCTCATCCGGCCCTCCTCTGCATTTGGCCCGGCCCCCCAAACTTTTGGCTAAATTTGACATTTTTCGGCTAATTTGGTATTTAGCTAATATAGCTACATGCTAGCTGTTTTGGCTAGTTTAGAATTTTTTCAGCTAACTTGGCACTTCGCAAATATTTTAGCTAGCTATCAGCTTCGGCATTATCAGCTATCAACTTCAGTGTTTTAACCTAACGATTTAAGCATCTTCAGCTATATATCTGTCACAGGTAATGCTATATATATATATATATATATATATATATATAGTTTTTAAAATGTTTTAATTTTTTTTTTTTAAGACGACAAATTAATTATTTAAAATTTGGCTGCGTGTAGCTTTCTGGAAAACCATATATCTTTACGTTTAGGCTGTGATTGTTACACTTTTTCTGTTAGCCTACAAACCGACCCCCCATCAGAGAAGAAAAGAGTTATGTGCCCCCCACAAGAAAAAGTTTGGGGACCTCTGCTATAGTCCATCTGCCTCAAGGTTGGACATGTTGTGCGTTCAGAGATGTTGTTCTGCAGACCTCAGGTGTAACCAGTGGGTATTTGAGTTACTGTTGCCTTTCTATCAGCTGGAACCAGTCTGGACATTCACCTCTGACCTCTGGCATCAACAAAGCATTTCCACCCACTGAACAGCTGCTCACTGGATATTTTCTCTTTTTCTGACCATTCTCTGTAAATCCTAGATATGGTTGTGCGTGAAAATCCCAGTAGATCAACAGTTTCCGAAATATTCAGACCAGCCCGTCTGAAAACAAAAACCATTCCACCTTCAGAGTGACTTCAGTCACTTTTCTTCTCCATTCTGATGGCCGGTTTGAACAATAAATAAATAAAAATGAAAACATCAGACAAACAGCTAGAAGACCAAGACTGGGCTTTAGTCTGTTTATTCTAGAGAAAAAATTTTAGGAATCTACTTTGACAAAAGAGAAACGGAGGAAATGGAGAACCAATCCAGAAGAAGGACAGAAACCTAACGACTGTGGGAAGAACATTTGACTAAAAAACATTTATTAGGAAAAAAAAATCAAAATGAGGACTTTCGATCTGAAGCCCAACAAAAAGTTTAAGACTTGAATCTAAGTTGAAATAAACCCTAAAGTGAGTTCTAATAAACAAGTTAATGAACATGCAAAGAGAAAACATTACTAAAAAATAGATAATTTTGTTTTATACTGCTAAGTTATCGCAAATACATTACAATAGATTACTTTACTGATGAGTTACTTCCCCACGCATCACACATTAAATAATTTTTTCATAACAGATCCTCCAAAATGCAGCTGTCTGAAGTCTTTTGATGATAAAAGATTAAAAATTAGTTTCTGCAAATGTATAACAGTTTTTAATTTTCTGTTCAAAGACCCAAACACAGTTATTTTTGCTGGAGTTTTCCAGAAAGGACAGCTATCCTTCCTGTTGTTGCAGTAAGCAGGTGGAGGAAGTTCAGCCTGCTTTAATCAGGTATTTCAACTTTAGTCACCGCACAGGTCTCTGGTTATCTTCTAAAGTAATCAGCCCGTTCTCCAGAATAGACTAGTTTGACTGAAGTCGTGTCGGTCTCTAACTGGGCTAAACCAGCAGTTCTTATCAGTACTCCATATGACCCTCATCTAAATGTGAAATACTTGGCAGTACATGCAATACTTTATTATTTTTTCCACTTCTGCAATAATGTTTACTGAAATGATGTAAAATAGTTTTCAACACCACATTTAGAAAAAATATTAAAAACCTTGATTTTGTGTTTTATTCTCCCAAGGAAATAAGCAGCAGAAAAGAATACTGATTTGATCTTAGTGAAAGTGTTACATGATCAGCAATATATAACTATAATTACTAGTTCAACATGATAACGTATTCTGATGATAATCAGTGGGTGTTTTATAAGTGTTACATGAAGTGTGAATCCTATTTACGTTTACTAAACTCTGTTTTGTTATGCGATAACCTGAACTCGATCTGATAAAAATCAGACTATGTAGCTTGAAATTGATCATTATATTTAATAAACTTAATGTGACTTGTGTGGGTCTTGCATGTATAAATGTAAAAACATTTATGATTGAGTCGTTACATTGTGAAGAAGATGGCATCATCTTCTAAACATCTTCATTAATTTTTCTTTATATTCTAAGCAATGTTTTACTTGATATCTGAAACAGGTTTGATATATCAGTGTTTTGTTATTTTTAACTGTACTTTTAAACCCTTGAAATAAATTAAATATTCAATCATTATAGTTATGACTTTGAACCTGTAAAGTAATCTGTAATGGATTACACAGACCAAAATGCTCCATCACTTTCGTTACTGTCTTTCTCTTAAAACGGTTTAACATCTACAATTAGTTTCTAGATCAGATGGATCGGTTGTTAATAGCGACTCCACAGCTGTGAAGAAAATAACTTTTTTTTTTTGTGAATGTGAGCAAAAATATAGTTTTCGGATGACCATTTTATTCTAATAAACGTAGCCGTGACTTCAAAGATTTTGCGTTTATTCAGGTTTTCCATGTATAACACTGACATGTCTTTTTCAAAAACATAATGGAGTAACAAGTGTAAAAAAAAAAAAAGGAAAATGAAAACACTGCTAGGCCAGATTTGGTCCAGATCTTTACATGGAAATCAAACTTCATGTGTGAATGATGTCGAGTGGGAACAGCATGTGTTTGCTCCTAACAGGAGTAACAGATTTTCTCTGCTAAACAGTGATGATAGCGTGAAATGTTCATCTGCAGGAAGATCATGGAGGAGCTTTAACTTGTGACCAGAGTCGCATTGACACGACGTTCTTGCAGTGTGACGGATCGTGGAGATGAGCCGGTACAGAAACAACCACATCGCTCTGACCTGCAGTCACATGCTACCCAGAAAGGCACTGAGCTCCGTGTTGTCTTGTGTCGTGGCTTGTATTATTACAGTACTTCAGACGACTGAAGTGCTATAAAAGACAAGAACACTCAAGCAGATTCATTACCCTACTAGGAAAGATTGTGACGGTCTTTAAGATACTTTTAATTTCTAATAGGATGAAAACTTTCAAAGTAAACAATCTTTGCTGTTTAGAGGATAATTGATTTAATCGGACGTTGCGCTGGTAATCTGTGCTCCAATCCTCATTAATAATAACTACAATATAAACAGCATTGTTACAACTAAAATAATGTGTACCAAAATAGTCCTGGAATGAACAAGGGTAATGTGTATTTTGTGTACATGATATGACAATACAAGCTGCTGCAGTGGCTGCTGAGCTACAAACACGTCCCTGTGTGCAGAGGAATGTCAGGTGTTTCCAGCAGAAGAAGATGGAAACTGCTGCCGTGTATGTCCAGGAAGATAAGAGTGGAATTTACTAAAAACATCTTGATGGTTTCAGAGGCTGAGGAGACTCTAGGGCTGCTGGGATCCTGAAGCATCCTCCAGTTTCCTGCTACCAGGAGGGGGCAGTGTTGGCCAGCCGCCTCATGCGTCTACAGATAAATGAAAAAAAACACAAATTATTCACTTTCATGCAATAACTGCAAAAATAGTCTATTATTAGTAATATTAAGAATCTAGAGAGGATAAAAATGATTGGAAAATGAAGATTTTTGATAATGGAGGACATATAGTAAAATTAAGATTTAAATAACATTTTTGAGTATTTCTAGGAATGCTTTTTAAAATAAATCAAAAGATGATTGAGTGACTTTAAGCATAGCTCATCCATGTCATAGTAACTCAATGACGTACATTTAATGTTGACCGTAAGTAACAAAAATAACCAAACTACTTTAGAATAATAATGAGAAGAATCTCATTACCTGAGAGGTTTGTGTCTCAAGTATTAGAATATGACTTTCTATGCTATTTATGTGTAACTGCAGGGTTTTGAATACACTTTTTTTTAAGTTTTTTTGTGATGAACCTGTCCCACAATCTGCCATTTTCAGCTGCAGAAACTTCAAATTAAACACATGAAACTCTCCCGGCTGCAGTGTGTTTTTGTCTCCACAGATGTGTTTTATGTTATTTGCTGTCAGTGTGCTGTCTTCATCAGGTAGGATAGAAAAGTTCAGAGTTTGAACTGCGTTAGTGAGATACATCCACACTTTTTCAGACCTGAGGGAACCAGAACTCTTAAAGACCCTCTAGGATTTAAATGGTGTTTTTAAAATGTTCTTTGGATTTTTTCTATAGAAGAGTAAATATATAAAAGAAAATTAAGCTTAAAATTGCTTTTCTGAGGTCTGAAAGTGAAGGAACAGAAAACAAAATTTAGGTGTGTTGTTGAACTATTGTTAACTCTAGATCAATGGGTCTCATATCTGCTGTGCAAATGTTACAGCAATTTAACAGATTTATACTTTAAATAAAGCTATGATGTTTGGTAGATAAATTACTGAGTCAAAACTATGTGGAAAACTAAAGCTCTACATTCAAGTTTATTCTTGATTGTGTGATTTTTGGACCTGGTGTTCCTGTCTTGATCTCGGATCTTCTTCTCCATTTCGGCGTCTGTGAGGGTCTCCAGCAGGGGGCACCACTGGTCTGCATCTCCGGTGTTACGGATGGCGATTTCTACAGTAGGAAGTGGGTTCTCACTGGAATGAAAAGAAAAGAGAAAGAAATTCATGGACGAAGATCCAAACAGAGTTTATTTTTTAAATATGACATATAAAATACAACAAAAACACAAGAGGTCCTAAAATAAAGAATGATGAAAGAATAAAAAACTAGTTGAACCGTTACCTGAAAGCATATGTCCTCTGGTGCCAGCTGAGCTGACCACGAATGCTGTAGGCAATGGTGGTGACGAACTCTCCACCGAGACCCAGCTCAGAGCACAGCTTCAGGGCGAAGGACTCTGGAGAGTTCTCCCTTTCAGACATGTCCCACTCAAACTGGTCCACCAGAGAAATGTTTCCCACATGGATGTTCAGCTGAAACAAAAAATCATTCCATGAGGTTTTTACATGTCCATTGGGAACATTTGCATCTAAGTAGTGCAGCTACAAACGATTATTTTAGTAGTCGACGAATCACTGATTATTTTTTCTGATTAGTCGACTAATCGGGTCATGTGCAAACTGGATGTAAAGCACACATCTAAAGCATCACTAGCTTTAAAATAACTAAAAACTAGATATATAGCATTGCATGCAAAATGCTATAAATGCTGTAAGATGAATTTGGCTGCTGAAAATGCTAGTACTGATAGCTATAGATGCTGAAATTGATTGCTAAAAACTCTGAAGTTAATAGCTAAAGTCGCTAAAGCTGATAGCCAGCTAAATGCCAAATTACCCTAAAAAACTGAAAAAAAAAAATCCTAAATTAGCCAAAAAAAGCTAGCATGTAGCTGATATATTAGCTAAAATAAAAAAAGAATAAAAAAACCCAAAGAGGTCTTAATTAGCCAAAACTGCTAGCATGTAGCAGGAATATTAGTTCAACTCCAAATTAGCCTAAAAAACAAAAAGAATTTAAATTAGCCAAAATAGCTAGCATGTAGCTGAAATATTATTCAAACTAAAATAGGTTAAAAAACCTTAATAACTGCCAAAATAGTCCAAAAAGCTAGCAGAAAACCATAGTAACTTTTAACTTTACTACACTTTGACTCCATATAATATAAAGAAACAACTAATCGTCATCTACTATTTTAATAGTCAATTAGTCATCAATTAGTCGACTAATCGTAGCGGCCCTACATATAAGCCTTTTTTTTTGTGGTTTCACCAAGTTTGTCCATACAGCTGTTTTCTGAAAAAGATCTAAACCAGGAGCGTCCAGTCAGTCCTTGAGGGCTGGCCTCCTGCTTGTTTTCCAGAAACCGTTCCTCATCTCCTGCTGATTACCTGGATCAGGTGTGTTTGGCCAATGAGGAGCTTCAATGGCATGCTGGTTGGAGAACGCAGGACACCGGCCCTCGAGGCCTGGATTTAGACATCCCTGATCTAAACCCTTCCAGTCCTTCAGAGATCTTCTCAGCACAGAAGATCTGTTTTAGTGAGTTTGGTGTTTTGCAGGGCTTCACCTTGATGATGACTCTCTGATCTGCTTGCTCCTCAAACATGCCCTCCGTGGGGTAAGACTCGATCTGCTGACGGATAGCTGAGGCGATGGCGGGGACGAACGCCAGCGGATTGAGGTCCAAGTCATCGCACAGTATTTCTGCAAACATCTCTGGGGTCATCAGCTTCTCTGAGGAGGACACGGGACGTTTGTGAGAAGCTGCAGATGCCGTCAAGCCCGTGGGTACATTTCCTTACCGTTCATGTTCCATGTGAAGGCGTCTCGGAGCTTCTGTCCGTCGATCTCCATGTCCAGACGAATGGGGACCAGCGCCTCCAACTGGGCTGCGTTTTCGTGGATGACTGCAGGGTCGTGATCGTCAAAACTGAGGGAAATAAAATGGATTCTTTTGTTTTCACACACTTCAAGGAGGATTCATAAAATGTCATAGATCTTCAAACTCAAACTGTTTTTTTACACACCAGCCAACATAAATTCAGCCTCCATGAAGCTTCTAGAAACGTCATCATAGTTGAGTTTTAAAGGTTAAATCTCCATGTACGACTTAGCTTCAAGGGAGATTTTATAAACAGAGGATTCAGATCAACATGAAAATTGCTTTTTAAGACATTTAGGCATAGACATAAACTTCATAATCATAATTAAAAAACTACTGAGAACGTTTTCTTTTTTAATTTAAAAAATTGTCCCTCAAGGACTTTAATGAGTGGGGCAGCAGCTTTTTAGGACGGTCATACACAAGACCTAGGTTCTCTTTGAGAAACTGAGAAATCAGTTAGAAAAAAAAATACAGTAGAACACAGTCTTCCAACCATAGAGGGAAAGTTCTCTTCTTGTCGCGGCCCATCCTGTTTCGGTTGATGGCGGTGGATGAAGGAACAGCATCCAGATGGTGCGAGCTGCTGGGCAACGTGGGAACCCACTGACTGCTTCTCTTTACTTTCTGCTCCCTTAAAAAAAATAATTTATCATTTTAAAAAAAAAATTATATGTGTAAGAACATAGAATGGAAGGCAGCATTGACACCAAACCAATGACTGTGGAAAACCTTGAAGGTTTAAGTCAATTCCTGTGCAGAAGAAAACAATCCGTGACAAACAACTGGTGCTGCAGCAGTTTTAGGGAGGTTTGGGGTTCAACAGACCTTTCCAAAAATTTAATAGAAATGTGCATTAATTTCCATAATTCCATAAAAAAAAAAAAAAAATTTTTAGAATATAGACTCTTATTTAGGGAGGGATTATCTCAGCAAAGGAAAAGTGTTCCCTATCGCAGATTTCCAAGCAATATTTGAGAGAAATCGATGTTTTATGTTTATAGAAAATGTTTTGACGCATGAAAAATGGGAGCAAAAACAATTAATGGGGTTGTAACGAATCATAAACTCACGGTTTGGATCATGTCACGGTTTTAAGGTCACGGTTCGGATCATTTTTCGGGTCAGGAAAAAGTAAAAATAACAACAAAAAAAAATCCTTAAATTACTTTTTGAAAATCTTTAAAACATCTATTTGAGAAAACATATATAAAATACTTCAAAGCATAAATATACACTCACACATCTATGAACTTTGAACATAAACAAAAAATTAAAAAACATGTAGTTTCTGATTACATGTACATGTCTGGAAACCAAATGTACAAAAAGAATGGTTAATATGCCATTTTTCCCTTGCTCCCATCCTCCAATGTCCAAATTATCATATTTTTCGAACTGTAAGTCCTGGTTTTTATTGCAGATTGGCCAGGGGCGTGACTTATTTCTGATATTTAAAAAAAATTAACATAGATAGGCTCGTATAATTGTTATTTTCTCCACTAACAACCGGTTGCCTTTTAGCAGTTGTTTTCCACTAACAACCACTAGAGGGCGGTGTAGGTTTGTGTATCAGTATTTGCTGCTGACCAAAACGGAGAAGAAGTGCCGTCCAAAACAACCATTGCTCAGAATCTCTCAAGAACATTATGCTTTTGTTGTTTGCATCAAGACATTATTATTATATTTTTCTCCTTGGACTAACGCAGGACAGCAAGCCATCAAACTGGGTTATAAACAGACAGACGAACTGCTAAAGAACTATAAAACCCAGAATGGAGACGTGAATATAGATGCTTCTGTGGAGCTCTTCAAAATAAATAACTTCACTTTTCAACATCATCCGTATCTTCCTCGCATTTAAAAGAGATAAACAGCCAAAGCCTCCATCATGTAGCGATGAGGCTAAACGATAGCTGCTCCACACGCAATGGGAGCATCTAGTTTATGAACACATTTTTGGACAAACATTGAGCATTAAATTTGACCCGTCAAAAGAGGCAGTGGACTACAACGTTACATCGGGTTTGTTGAATTTGTTCATATATGTTGGACTTTTCTCTTAAAAGTGTGACTTATAATCTGGAGCGACTTATAGTCTGTAAAATACAGAAAATCTTAAATGAAAAAGTTAAAATTAAACTGTATTTTTTAATATTAACTGTAGTATTGAAACTAATGTTAGAAACATTTCAAATAATCATTATCTCAAGTAATATATGTGCAGGTGAGGTAAGGTGAGGTATTGTTCGATAAATGAACAATGTGTCACTGTATGTGCTTCCTGATAAAAAAAAAGACATCAGGTCAATTTGTGAGCAAAAAAACCCAAATTGCCAAAGACTGTTTAACAAATACTGTGAGTAAAGATGCAATAGTAAAATCACAAAGAATCTACAGAGGGACAACACCAGAGAAGTGAAAGTTACCTGAGGTACGCCGGGGGCTCTGTGTTGATAGAAACTGCTTTGTATTTCTCATCGTTTCCTTCAAAGATTTCCTCACATTCTGATGCCTTCAGCAGAGTCACGCTGGTGGCTAAACGAGAAGAGTTAAAAAAAAAAAAAAACATTTTTAATGAATGGATGATTTGATTTTTCCTTATTGAAATAAAATATGGGAAAATTGTTTTACTTATTTCTAAGGGGCTTATTTTTGGAGTATAATTAAGTCTTTAGCTTGATTGATGCAGAAAATCACTAAATATATTATCTTTGAATTAAAATTCCCCAAATTTAAAGAGAAAAACTTCACATTTACCCCCATTTATCTTTCTTTGGAAAATTCATTTAGGATATTTATTTGTCTTTAGACAAATATCGATAAAACGAACCCGAAAACATCATGACTTCACCTAACATGCAACTTGTCCACTGTTTTCTCTTCAAAAATGAAAAACTTGATAGAAATCAGAACATTAAAGCTAAAAACTACTAACTCTAAAGATTTCTTCTCCTGTATTTTAGCCAGACATGCACACAAACATTAGTATAACTTCATGGTGCTAAAGAACTCCTGCTCTGTAAGCGAGTCAGTCTCAGGGTTAATGTTCACATGAAAGAAAAGAGCACCCACCGTGTGAGGAGGCCATGATTTTCTTCCTCTCCTCCACAGAAGCCAGCCTCCTCCATAGGGATGGATATCGTTTATACAGGGAGCCTCTGAACATCCGGAGGTAGTTCCCAACCTGAACAACAAGAGGAACATCTGCTGGTTCTCAAAGGTTTTCAAGCTAATAAAGACCAGTAAAACAGTTACAGAAGTTATGTAATTAAGTTCTTTAATACTAATTGTTTTACAATAAAATAAATGCTTATTTTTGTATTTGTACACAATGAGTCAGGGGTGTAATGTTATGTGATGGTACTTGGTTGTTTTACGTATAGTAAAATAAACCTACCATTTCTCAATCCAAATGGTTTTTCCAATATCGATCCATTGATCTAATTTTGAAACAATTTTATAATGGTACAGATCGATTCAATATGATTTGATTACTAAGTTGCCTCAAACAGATCTGGATAGAAATCGATTCATTGATTAATTATAACCCCTACTAAATTGCTTTATAATCCGTTATAATCGTGTGGCTATTTGACCTTCAGAGCCTTAAGGGCCAACCTAGAAGAACAGATTTTTTTTTTTAGTTTCTTCTGGAATCAAAACCACAGTACTTCTGAATAAAATAACCATTTGTGCTATTTTCCTGTTCATATTATATAAATATAGAGGTTTACAATGAGCATTAGAAGTAAAAAACATGAAACAATTGAAATAAACACAAGTTTAATGTTGATCAAAGTTGTTTTTCTATGTCTAGAAGAATAGACGACAAACATGAGAAATTGTCTTTCACTTCTTGTTGCAGACACATTACTGTTATAACTTTTTCCCCTTAAAATAAAAATATTTGCTCAAGCCAGAAACACAGCGAACACAAACTAATCAACTTTGACTAAGCTTTAACACACAGCTGAGATGTTGATCTGAATGAGTCTTTATCTTACTGTAACTCTCCAGTAGGGCTGCCATGATTAGTCGACTAATCGACTATTTAAAAAGTCTACTAATTTAATTGTCGATTAATCGTTGCTTAATATTATATGCAGTCATTAAAATTTATAATGGCATTATGCTATCTTTTTGGACTATTTTGGCATTTATTAAGGTTTTTAGGCTATTTTGCAGTTTAGCTAATATTTCGGCTACATCCTAGTTGTTTTGGCTAATTTAGGCTTTTTTCCATTTTTTAGGCAAATTTTGCATTTGACAAATATTTTAGCTAGCCATCAGCTTCAGTGTTTTCAGCAATTTCAGCATCTTCAGTGACCAAATTCAGCTAATAGCATTTACACTATCGTTATCACAGGTAATGCTATTTATCTCATTTTTAGTTAGTTTAAGCCAATTATGATTAAGATGTGTGCTTCGCATATAGTTAGCCCATGACCCAATTAGTCGACTAATCGAGGAAAAAAAAGATTAATAATAATCGGTGATCAGTCGACTATTATAATAATCGTTTGTGGCAGAACCACCTTACACATTGAAACTTCATCAGTACAGAAATCGAATGGAAACGTGTCAAACAACCCCTTTTGATAAATTAAACCTTCTAATCACAAGTAATCGACGTTTTTCGCGTTTGTTTATGTTTTCAAATGGTCATACTGTTGAATGAAATGCTGCTTAATGACTGTGACGTGGACTAATGTCAATTAACAAACCAGTTAAGACTAACTTTGATGAACAAAAGTTTGAAGTTGAAAATAGAAGTTTATTTGAACGGTTTTGGAGCAACCAAACTCAGATTTATCTTTCCTGTCAGTGGGCGCGTGCTCCAAAGCCTCCTTATGAAGCTGGTCACGGCTCTCACTTTTTTTCTTTGTTGTTTAAACCCACGCGCGCACCCGTTAGCATGCTAGCGCGGACTAGCCCGCAGGATGGTCGCTGTGAGGGGAGACTCGGAGAACGCAGCGTACCTCGGATCCCACCATGTAGAAATCTCCATCGTCTTCCAGCTGGAACTTGACCGGCTTCTGGCCGAACGTCTTACTGAGCGCTAGCTGCATGTTTGGGCTTTGGTTCTGCAGCTAACAACAGGCTACTGCTTCCTGCTGCATTTGAGAGCGCACGAAGACGGTGGGAAATCAGCCCTTCCGCTTTAAAACATCCAAACAACAGCTATAAAAGCACATTTATTTAAGTTTCAAACCACTAACAAAAATACAAAAGAATATAAGTAACACTATAACTGTTTTACAAGTTTACGTTTAGTAGTTAGTGCTGAAAATTATTTTTCCGCTTATAATACTCGAAATTCCGACGGTGTGGAACGCCGCATTAGACAAAGCTCCTTGACGTCAAAAGGGAGACATTTTTCCCTCAAAGCTCTTTAGCGATCCCCAAAATAATAATAATAAAAAAATAACAGTGTCATAGACCTTAAACATTTTTTTCTTTTGTTTTAGCAATCTCCACTTCTCTAATTCAAATAATCAGTAATACTTTATTATACTATGTAAATGTCAATGTTATAAAGTCTGGCTGCAGTTTTACAGGTTTATATCAGTATTTATATTTGTAACAGTTTCACCCTCTCCTCTCATGTTCATCACTCATACTCTGGCTCAGATGATCAGCAACTCCTCCATGAAGGATGTTAGATGTTCAGGTACATCCAATAGTTAGCAGTGATGATGCACCAGTTTCCATTACTATATCTAAGAACTTATGTAATTTATCTTTCAAAAGCTGCTTAAAGAGGAAGATTTCTTTTATTATTTTACCTTTTTTTTATTAGCTTTGTCACGTTGGACTCTAATAAAAATAGTGTCTTTAATGTGAATTGTGGCATTTTCCTGATGATGGAGGATGTTTATAAAGACAAATAATCACATTTTTCTTCTGTTATCCATCCATTTGTAGAAAAATAGATCCATGAATGTTCTTATTTTATTATCCGAGCTGGTATCTGGATATCATGCGATCCAACTAT
Organism: Oryzias javanicus; assembly: GCA_003999625.1. Classification (NCBI taxonomy): domain Eukaryota; kingdom Metazoa; phylum Chordata; class Actinopteri; order Beloniformes; family Adrianichthyidae; genus Oryzias; species Oryzias javanicus. Next base: position 6,248,519 of record CM012448.1, read on the forward strand.
TAAAACGTTTCCTATACTCACTTCAGCGTCACAAGGTTGCTGGAGCCTATCCCAGCAACTGCTGGGAATAGGTAGGTACAAATAGATATTTGTGTATTTTGTCCTGATTTCATTAGAACTCACAGTTTTTTTTTCAGAGTCAAGTTGGTCTTTTCAGCTAATTTCTATACTTTTCTCTTCTTTGGGGGGTGGATGGATTTGCTCCGTATGGAAAGGAGCTGGGCCAACTTTTTATTTGTCCTCCTCCCCCAATAAAATTACATTCATCAGTGATTTTTTTTTCACAGATATTATAGATTTAGTTTGCCTCAAAGTACTCTGTGTTTTTGGTAATCAATAAAAGAGTGTTTCATGTTTTTTGTAGTCATTTGCAGCCCCATGTTGTCTTAAGTTATAAGTTGCTCCTATTTTAATTTTGATGATAGAAAATAATGTTCATTTATTACTTATTCAAACCAAATTTTATATACATAAATGCAAAGTAAGAAAGATTTCTCCTCTGTCTCTTTTTATTTACTACTGAATTTTATCAAATTTATAACATTCTTAAAAATTTTCATCGGCCCAAAGTGTACCAAACAACAGAACTTTGTATTTCCTTGGTTGATGGCCGTTATTTTCTGTCAACCCTTTTTTTTTTCTTCTTTGCTTTATTTTGGATGCACTGTTCTGTAAATGTGTTCATATTCAATATTTTTTTTTAAACTCTTTACCGCCCCCTGGTGATGGAAAGTAGTCACAATCACATGACCAAATTCATGTATTTTGACTCAATTTAAAAAAGGGATGCAATTTAAAAACATCACAAAACAAGAGAACAAATAGGTGAGATGATATGATAAAATGAAACCCATGTTAAATGAAGAATCTTTGGATCCAATTCAATAACGGAAACCAATTAAATAAACAAGCACAAATATGTTTTAATTTATGAAACAAATATAAAGCAAACTCAAAGTTGTCTATAATTCTAAAAGCCATGTGTAACTGCACTTATGTGAAGTAAGTAACTAAAAATAACTTTTATTATTTGCTGCTGGGATATATCACCAACTCCTGGTATCAGCAGGTAAAAACCCTATTTATCCAAACTTTATAATATTCGGTTCAAAAATAATAATTTCCAGAGCAGGTGAGGTGCAGCTTGGTAATGATGGCTCTGCTTTTTCTGGTTTACTGAACACATTTCTCAAAAAAAGAGAAAAAGACGCAGATGAGTAAAATATGAGTTTCTGTCATTTAAATTTCTTAACAGTAAAGTGAGGAGGGTCAAACCCGGGTGAACGAACCCGGTTTAAGAAGTTAAGAACAGCCAGCAAACTTTTCTCAACATTTCACAAGAGTAATTCAAACGTTCATTCTTTGAAATATAGTGCAAAGATGAAAATAAAGCAACATTTGCAACACACATTTATTCTCTTAAAAAGTAAAAATAAAAAATGCACTTGCCATCAGAACAAGTTCCTTTTTTATATTTGGAGGCTGTTTTTTTTTTTTTTTTTCTTTTTCTTTTATACATATTTGTATGTGCACATCTTGTAAGGATCTGAAGACAAACATCACCTGAGCCCAGCAGCTCATTGTCCACAGTTTGTTCATGGTCCAAAGCTTGTGTTCTTGTAGAACCAAACTCAGAGCGATGATCTGGTACCAAGAAGGGCTTCATTTCCATTCACACAAAGATCAGACCACTAACTTTTGGCTGTTCAGCATTCTTCATCCAGAACTGAAACACATAGCAGAAAAGACCACATTCGCCTCCCTTCATTTCTGTGAAAGTCCTATGAAGGTTTCAGGAATTGGGCGCCATTTCAAAAGGGTTATCCTCCGAGGCGCTGTCCTTCTCCCCAGGCAAAACCTCCAGGCCGCTCCTCAGGCAGGGGGTTGTAGTTGGCATCTTCCTCTGGAGTGTCGAAGAGCATTTTTCTACACAAAAAGTGACAAATTATCGCACAAATGATAGCATGAGTGTGACTGCAAAGACATACAAATATAAAACTCACATGATGGATGGGGTCCGGAGCCACCTCCCACCACCTGGCTGGTTGGGAAAAACATCTTCTAGGAAAAAGTACACGTGGCCCACCGCAATCCCTGAAAGATTTTTTCTTATTTAATTAACAAAAAGATCAAAATGTTCTGTTTTAAATACAGATTAATGACAGTATCTACCTAAAAGATCCACGATGATGGAGTTTCCGAGCAGAAGGGAGAATCCCATCAGCACCCAGGGCAAGAACGGAGCCTGAAAGTTGAGCAGGCCGAAGAAGTTCATGCGAACGTTGGGATTCCTTCGACTCCACACGTAAACTAGCATTATGGTGAAGGCTTGTCCCAGGAAGACCAGATTCACAAATGTGCCAAAAATCTAAAAGCTTGTCAAGGAAACCTGGTGGTCCTGATGCTGGCATGAACGACACAGAACCGACCTGCAAGGAAGTGCAGCTCTCAACATGATTACACATAAACTAAATAAAACAAATAAAACACTGATTGGGAATATTAGTTCAGGGGTCTGCAACCGGAGGCTACGGAGCTACATGTTCTCTTCTACTAGTGCTGTCACAAACAATTATTTTAGTAGTCGACTAATGTCCGATCATTTTTTCCGATTAGTCGACTAATCGGGTCATGCACAAAGTGTGTGTAAAGCGCACATTTAAACCATTGTTAGCTTTAAACTAAATAAAAACTAGATTCATTCACACTAGCATAATGCTAGTGTGAAGGCTGTAAGCTGAATTTGGCTGATGAAGATGCTGAAATTGATAGCTGAAAACGCTAAAGCTAATAGGCAGCGAAAATATTCTTTAAATGCCAAACTAGCAAAAAAAAAGCCTACGTTAGCCAAAATAGTTAGCATGTAGCTGAAATATTAGCTAAACTCTAAACCAGCCTAAGAACTAAAAAAAAGCTCAAGTCACAAATATTATTTACATTTCCAAGTGATTTGTCATTGCTTGTGTCTCCGTGGTCGCACGGCCATCAGAGCTGATTGGGCTCGAGTCGTGACGTCACCGGCGACTGGAATGTTACGCTCAGAGTGCAATCGCATGTGCATTGTGTCAGTTTCTTTCAGCGACTAGAGTACGGGACTATGGAGGAAACTGTTCAAATTTCTTTCCAAACACAGAAAGGTGGACAGAGCGGACAACTAGATAGAAAAAAGAGCAAGTTCCTGAAAAACATGTCTTATTTGTCATATCTGGGAGAACTAAGAAATGCTATTTGCTCATTTTAAAAATGTAATTAATTTATTTTGCTTTAGTATTTTCTGCTCCATATTAGTGGATGAACACATCTCACCCCCCCCCCCTTTTCTTTAATGTACCGGTAAAATACAACTAAAATCAACACAACGTAAAAAATAAAAAATATATAAATACAACTTCCGAATATTTCAGTTTTTAGTTTGTAGACTTCCGATTTGTGCATTATGACAGCTTCTTGTTGGATGTCCATCGGCCATGTTACGTCTATCCACCATGTCTCATCTATCCGCCATGACACCCGCAGCTGGGTACTTTGGAAAATATTTAGTGTTGGTTAAATATGAGCTAAACTCCAAATTAGCCCCAAAAACCTCAGTAGATACCAAATTAGCCAAAAAAGCTATCTCATTTCTTATATAGTAGCTAAAGTCCAAAATAGCCTAAAATTGCTCAATGAACTAAATTAGTCAAAAACGTTAGCATAATGCTAAAATAGAAGCTAAACTCTAAATTAGCCTAAAAAACCTGCAGTAGATAACAAAATAGCCAAAAACGTTAGCATGTTATTAAAACATTAGGTGAACTCCAAATTTTTTGAAAATTACTTTAAAATGATAAAATCACATGAAGGCTTGTTGCTTTAATGAAATTACCTCCTCATTTGTTTTCTATGGGGAATATTTAGCTCAATATTTTAAAAACTATAAAGTTTATGAATACCAAAAATACAAGCAGTACTGCTCCGAGTGTGCTGAATGTGCTGCTGAAATTTAAGTGTGATTGAGTTTTACGTGCCGAAAAATGTATGGAAAGGAGCAGGAGAATCACTACAGTGTGAATGCTTAGTAAGCATTCACATAATTAAAACACTGACATATTTATGAGAGCCATGTTTCACAGAAAATCAATTGGAGGTCACTAAGCACAAAAAAAAAAAAAATCCATATTTATAGTGCAACAGATTAAACAGCTTTTTGAACAAATTCAAAGATTTTGAGTTACGGTTAAATAAAATACTGTAAAGTTTTTTAAGAAAATTACTTCTGATTTCATTTTGGTAGGTTAGTTGTACAAATTTCTGGCTTAGTTTCACCACAAAAATAAACTTTGTTATTTGTTTATTTTTTAAGTCACTGATGACATCAAACTACCAACCACTACATTTTTTTACACTTAGATGATCCTATGTGACACTGGGTGTCTTTTATTTTGAAAGGACGTCATGTAACCTCAGTAAAAACATTTTTTTATATTTAACAATTTTATTTTTGTGTTCATATTTTCTGCCAAAAGAAGATGGAATCACTGTTTATATATTTTTTTCAATTATAACAGCAAAAGGTGAAGTAAGGTTGCAGAGCCCTGATCTATGTAAAAAGGAGCAGAAAAAAACTTTTTTTTTAAACTTGAATTTATCCTAAATGTTAAAGGGTTGCTCTTAACAAACATGGTGGATGGTTTAGGTATTCTTTTTGGCATCAAACTTTTTTGGCTCCAGGGAGGATACAGTCATCAGAAGGCCGCCAAAGAGGAACATGAAGACAAAGTCAGCCGTTCGTCCCCTGAAGGAACCCTCCTCCAGCATCCGACAGTATCTGTAGCTGACGGCAGGCTGTTAAGGAAGCCTGCACACACAGTCTTCTGCATTTAGCATCTGTTTAGAATGAATGCAAGCAGCAGCATGCCCAGAAAAAAAGCTGAAGCTGACATCAAGAAGTCATTACATCATTGACTGTAACAGGAGTGAATGACTGCTACTTGATCGAAATAAGTAAAAAGTATAAAACACTTCAGTTTAGTTACCTCTGATGATCTCTCTGTTAAAGTGAGTCATTAAACTGTCTGAAACTGAAACATGCAAAATGCTTCTGTTCAACCAAAAAGGATACAGAAAAATCATATTAAACAGGAAATTGAAGCCAACTGGACCAAAAAACAGGAAGTTCGTTATTAGTCGCCATACCTAGAACAAAAAAAAAGAAAAAAAAAAGAAAAAGAAAAGGACATCCGTCTGTAAACTGCATGGAACAGAAGGAGCAGACGGCGTGCAGAGGGAGATCCTGAGCGTCAGCCGGCTCACCTGGTAATTCCTCAGAATCAAATCGGGATTGAAGTAGAGCTGAAAAGGTGTGATGATCTCCAGTTGCTGCAGCAGGAACAAAACAAACAACAACACCACGTCAGATAGGTTTACAAAACAGCTCAACTCTTGAATGTTGTTCTCTATATCTCCTGGGATTAAACGATTCACTTTCACCATGATTCAGTTCGAAATCTGGAGAGTTACATTACAATACAAAAAATCTTTTTATTTTCTTTTAATTTTATTTTAAAAATCACATCTTTACTATCTATTTTGATTGTTTCTTTTAATGTTTTATGAAGGCACTTTGAATTTTCTCTGTACATGAAATGTGCTATAAAAAAAAAAAAAAAAAGCAGGGATGCAAAATTTCCCTTTCCCAATGATTCGATTTAGAGTTTGTGTAGTTGTTTGGTTAGCTGAAGTGTGTAGCAGTTATTAAGTAAGTAACTCTTTATTTACAGTATATAGCACTTTTCACAAAGGGCAACTCACAAAGTGCTTCACAAGACAAATCTATAAAAACTTTACATATTAGATAAATACAGGAAAATAATAAAATATTAGTGGCCAGATAGCAACTAAAAGGTGGGGGAAGGTAAAATAAAATTAATTTTGTGTTTGGCATTATTTCCAGACTGATTGTGTAAAAGATCAGTTTTAGAAGATTTTTTTTGTTTGACATAAAATCATTATAACAGTAGTGCTGGTAAATATTTAGAACACATTTTTTAGACATTTGTTTAAACTTAGTTGCAATGAAACAAAGAAAATCCCAATGGGAGAAAAAGTTCACATTCATTAATTTCAACTGCACTTTTGCTCATTTTCTTAAACATTTCATTTCAACACAGTGTTTCTGGCATGTGAAGTGTGCAGAAAAGTCAGATTAAGTCATTGTCATGGCTGTTTCGGTGAAAGTGTTGTTGCACAAATGTGTCTAAAGTTTATCGCGGTTATAAACTTCTTTCAGATAAACTCATGTGTCTGTCAAACACTATCTTTGATTAAAATACAACAAGAACTAGTATATTTCAGTGATTTAAAATAAGATTTATCCAAATCGTTCCATGGGTGCTGGCGGCTGTATCCGCTGGTGTCAAACCCAGAAGAGCGGTTCACCTGGAGGGATGCCAGTCCATCACAGGACCTCTGACAGAAAGCGTTCCCATCATGCAGTCCTTCTCCAGGGAAACTGAAATTATTCAATCTGAAGTGGATTGAAAAATGGGGCCCGACTCTGCCTGCAGTCCAAAGCTGAACATCACAGCTGGAAGGAGATGGGATGAAGTCTTTTCAGGAAAAGTCAGGTTGCTCTGTGTTGCATCACCTGATCCTGACTGAAATGTTCACTTTGTATTTTAATAAGTGGGACAGGTTTTTCTCCACACCCTCTGTATGGGTGCTTAACTGTTTAGAGATCAGCATCAATGTGTCCTAAGGATGCTGAAACACAAACCTCTCCTCAGACACCAACGTGAAGCTGACATGAACACAAGTTTCTAAAAAAGAGGAGGGTACGCATCATCCCAGCCTTTATTTTGAAGTTTCGCGTTGGCTTCCTGTCATCCCAGCAGGACACTAAAAAGGGATCCAGTAAGTTCTAACTGTTTGTCAACTGTTTTGAACTGGACTGAAACCAGGGGAAGATGGGAAATAACCCGGGTTTTAGGAGGCACGCCTCTTCCCCCAGTCTGCACGTTAACCCCCCAGAATACGAACAGCCGAGCTAAGGCTACACGATTGACAAGAATGATCCTAAAACGACCGTATGACACCTAAACCACCACCGCAGGATGGCCCCGTTTCCATGTTTCTATGACGGGAGCAGAGCTGGGTATCATGACAGCAGGGCTCCCTGACAGAGCGGCTGGACCCGAACGGGTACCGCAGCCCCCGGTACCGAGCCACGGGGATCCCCGAAAGGGTCTTACCACTGCAGCAGTCGTGAGGACGCAGGCCGTGGTGTAAGCTCTGGTGACGACGGGAATCTGTAAATACTCCTGCTGCAGGGTCTGGTAAGCCATCTTGGACAGACTGAGCGCTTCCGGCACGGCGCTGACACGTCATTCTACACCGTGAGGCGTTCAAGAACGTAGGACAAAAAAATAAAAACGTAACATTTGGTTATCAACACAAACATGGTGACGCTTTCTTTTTTATTCATATATTTTTTTATTCATGGCTAAATTTTATATACACAAAATTAAATGTTCTAATAAAATAAAAGCAAAACAAAATTGTTGTTGCTAAAAATGCTCAAAAATACAAAAGCTAAAAAAACCCCGATAAACATCTGTACGTCCTTAGGAGTAGTTATTTTTATTTATTAGTGATCATTTTTATTTTCTTTATTTTTTTCTTTATCTGAGAATTTTTGATTCGGTCTAATGCTGTATGCAGATGCTGCTTTGCGGTCACACAGGTTCTTTAGAACTAAACCCTGCAAAGTTTCAGTCTTTTTGTCTAATATATTAACTCAAGGGAAGAAAATATTTATTTATTGAATTATCCATTGAACATTCTTATTAGGAAGATTTTTACAATTTCTCTGTTATTATTTCTCTATTTAAAAAAACCCAAAACAATTATCTCTGCTGATTGTAAATTCCAAACTATTTATTGATTTGTTTTTTGAGACATTTTTATAAGGAAGATTTTATAATTATTATTTTTGTTTTGAAAGCTAAAGATCTTTGTCATGTTTAAATTATAAACTATTTTATTGATTTTTTGTTTATTTTTATTTATTTAACAATTTGTTTTAACATTTTTATAAGAGGACATTTTTTGTAATTGAGCTTTTTTTTTTTTAAACAAAATAAGATCTCTTTTGGATTTAAATAATATATTAAAGTATTATATATTTTGCAAAGTGATATAAGCATACTGTTATCAGAAAAATGGCCAATATACATGATAGTACAGTAAATAAGAATAAAAATGTGTGAATAGATCTGACTATTATTGAGTGTAAAACTCAAATTATTATTAATTACAAAGCCTAATTAAAAAAAAAAATTAACCCAGGTTAGCCAAAACAGCTAACATAGCTGAAATATTAGTTAAACTCCAAAATAGCCTAAAAAATCTTAGTAAGTGCCAAAATAGTCCAAAAAGCTAGCAGAATGCTAATTTTAAAAACTTTAAAACCGTAATTTTTAACATAATTATGAAAAAAAAAGGCAGGAATATTATTCCAGAATAAACCAATTTAAACCTTGAATAACTTTCAATATTTTACTCTCCATAAAAATATATTTTGTCAAAATTATACAAGTTAGAAATTAGCGCAAGATCGGGCCATTAAAAATTATAAAATAAAATGATCTGGAGGGCCGGATCCGGCCCCCGGGCCTTGACTTTGACACGTGATCTAATGAATTGTTGCAATCACACATGATCCTTTGTTGGATCATGGAACATGAATAATCCAAACACTTTTCCTCACATTTCGTTCAGCCAGCTTGGAAATCAGTGACCCTTGGGTATCCTGCCTTTCCCAATAGTGGCTGGTATAGGCTCCAGCAACCCTGTTACCTTGAGCTGGAATCAGTGGTAAATGGACAAATAGATGGACACCAAAAAATTCAGATGTATTTGAACTCAACTATCCAATTATTTTACAGCTGAGGCTCATCTGATGACTCTAAGAACACAATGAGACTGCAGTTACGCTTGCAGCCAGGAGGCAGATATTGTCTCGCTAAAAATAACACATGAACTTTGTTGATGAGTCCCAAACCTCAGGTTTCCAGACAAGACTCAAGTCTTTAAGACTTAAATTCTAAAAGCGTTCCCAGTGGCTTTTTAAGTATAATTAGGCTGTTTTTAACCAATAAATATGTTTTTCCTAGGACATAGTTTCTGCAGATCAGCAGGAGTTTATAGTTCATTTGTTTCTGAGCTTTGGCATGGAGTTGGGATGGAGTTCCCATCATTCCTTTGTTTCCGCGCTCTCCCCCTAGTTTACAGCCCCTCAAAACGCCAACCTAACATCACTGGTGCAACAAAGATGGTGAGCTATATTGGAGCTGTCCAGCAGTACAGTTTAGATGCAGATTCCAGCTCAGATGAGGAAAAAAAAGACGTTCATGGATCTATTTGTCTGCAAGTGGATGCATCAGAATAAAGAGAGTTTGTTTTTTTTAATGCAACAAATACAATCTTTATCAAACTGCATTTTTTCGTCTGCTCTTAATTTACAACGGTTTAAATAAAGAGATAGTCAGAATTGCTTAAGAGAGGCACAAGAACATGATTAAAACACCAAAAAACACACATTTTATTGGAGTGTGTATTTAAAGGACAAAGTAAGCAACACAAATAACACTAAAAAAGCGTTAAAACCTTCACTAAGTCGAATTTAAAAAAAAAACTCAGGCAGAGCTTTGTGTCTTTTTTATCATTGGTTATCTATTTCAACAGTCAGTGCTGGTAAACATTAAGAACACTTTTAACTATAGAGTAGCTGCTTCATGAACCCAGCCAAAACAACATTTTTATGAGGCCAATTGGAGAGAAGGCAAAAACCATTTATTTGATATCAAATACCCTTTTTCTTGTTTCCTTAAACATTTTTTAAATAGTTTCAATATAATTTTCATTAGAGTGGGTCTGTGTGCATCTACAAACTAATCACAGGGGAGAGAACGTGGAATTTCAGTCACTCATTTAGTGCAGATGATGGTATTTATGTGGCTTCTTCCTCCATTTCTTCTGAATACTCCTCCATAAAAGATAAGGTTCAAAAGACTGTGGTTTGAACCTTAAAAAAACTTCTCCTCCTGAGCCACTTTTGGCTCTTTTAACTCTCCAAAGTGAATCTTTGGCTAAAGGAAAAAAATAATATTTTTTTTTTCAATTAAGGATTACTAAACTAGCTTTTATTTAATTTAGATTAGTTACGTTTATAAATTTATACTTCCTCCAGAATACAACAATTTCAAAATGCTGTCCAGAGCTGCACTTGAATGATCTGGTCTAGCACAAGGCTATTTTATTTTGAAAGGAATACATACAAATTTCTGTTAAACGTAAAAACTAATTTCACTTTTTGAGAAAATGCCTGTTTCTTTTTATATTTCTATTTTTATTCATGCCACAAAAGAAGCATAATGCAGATTTAATGTGAAAAAATACATTAAAAGGAGTACACAGCAGTATCAAAATAAGACTTTGTGGCTCCTACCAAGTTTCGATCATCAGAAAACAAGCCTAAATGGTTCTTTTACTGTTAAAGGTTACAGGACCCTGGTCTGATGGGGGTTACAAAAGCAAAAATAAAATAACTTTTATGTCAATCTATAAAGCTGAGAAAATAGCTTTTTTATTAAAGGAAAAAGTGTGTAAATTTTGAGTTTAATTTAGTTTAATAACTAAAACATTGTTAAAATAAATCATGAGATTTATCAGATAGAATTGTGAAGATAGATTATTATCATAATCAATAAAACCAAACAGAATGTTTTTCTATGGAAGAACTGATGATAAAGTTGAGTCAATATATGAGTCAATAATTTCACCTGTCAGCATTTTCCTTCGGGGGGGGGGCACAGACACAGTTTCACTGATTTGCTCATTAGGTTAGTCTGAGATTTTTTCTGATCCATATCCTTGTATTTTATCAGGGTTAGGGACGTGATTGTTCACGAAATGTAAAGTTTTTTTGTTTTTCTCCTCGATCTTTTGGCTCGGACCTTCTGCGACTCCTACTATCTTCGGGTGCACCTGCGTCTGAACCAAAGCCCTCCTCTGATTGGCTCTCCTCTATTGGGGGCGGGATCTCCCTGAGGAGCTGGCCCGGTGATTGGACCCCACGACTGTCCTTCCAAACGGATGCGTCTACCTGCCACTTCCTGCTGGTCGTTGTTATTCAATTTCACTTTTGTTTTCTGGAGGCGTCGCGGAGCTTGTTGACGCGTCGGTGTCGCTGGGCTCGGTGGTTCGGTCGCCATGGCCCGGCTGGAGTCCAGATGAGGAACCAGCTCGGGTAGACGCCGCTTCGGCCGCGTGAGCTTCTCCGTTGTTCTGGCGCCGTCCCCCCTCCAGCCGCGATGCTGTCCTCTGGATAAGCGGGACAACGGCGGCCGGGAAGGACTGACCGCAGGAACGGTAAGCAGCCCCGCGGGAGGATGCGGGCCCGGCTCCATCGCGGAGGGGGGGAAGAATGTCACGAGCGCGTGTCTGCTGTTGACGCGGTGTGTGTGCGCACGGACGTGCGTGACACTGGCGTTCTGTTGGGTGTTGTTGCGGGGTTCTGCAGGGCTGCTGCGGCTGCGCCCATCTATCCATCCATCCTCTCATCCATCCAGCCTCGCGGGGCCTTCCAGAAATCCAGCTTCAGACTAGAACTGTCGGTGCTGCTACAGATCGTGGCCATTAAGATGCAACCATTAGTTTCAATGTTATGGATATGCGCCTTAATCGTTGAGGTTCAAGGGGGTCTGGGTCTCCCTGTGCCAGCCCCCAGCCCGGATATATATAATATTGTGTCAGGAAGGGCATCTCTCTGTCAAACAGTGAACACTGAACATCACAGTTAGAAGGAGATTCATGTAGTTCATTGCTTCTGAATTTGTTTTTCATGCTAATCTTTGGGAATTGGACGTGGATGAAAGGTTGGATACAACTTAGCATAAAGTCAAATGTATTCCAGCACCTGAATGCAGTGACTGAACAATTGTTGGCCCCATCAAAACATTCATCCAAGTGCATTCATCTACTATGCAGAATTATGAAACAAAGTATCATCGAACAGTACATATTAAGCTTATTTATTACAATTTGAACCAGTTCTGTACACATCACATTCCATCCCATAATGTGTTCACTTCCTGTGTAAACGATAAGAAGTTGGATCAAAGACCTATGGAAATTGAGTTTTTAAAATGTATCTTATGGCATTTTTCTTGATAATGGTTGACAAATGTGAAGAAAATTAAGCTTAAAACTGCATTTCTGAGTATTTGTTTTATGGAAATCGTTGTGAATTACAAGCAGGAGAAAAAAATGCCATTTGAAATAACTTGTAGGTGTGACAATGAAGCTACGGCAAACTGTAAGCTCCCTGCTCTGCTTTATTCTGATGCATCTACTTGCAGACAAATAGATCCATGAACGTCTTTGTTTTCCTCCTCTGTACGGCTGGATGGTTCTGGTATTACTAGCATTTTTGTTGCACTGCTATTGTTAGATTGGGGGTAAAGTTCTGCTAACAAAGGGAAGATGGGAAGTGCGGGTAGGTTTACACTGCGCCCACAGTCCCAACCACAACTCAGAGGTGAATTTCTGATGAACTACTGCCGCTCTGCAGAAACCATGTCCTAGTAAACAACAGATTTTTTTTATTTAGGCTAAAAACAATAAAATTATAATTCAAAGACCGCTGGGATCGCTTTATAATAGATAGAAAGATTATCAGAGAGACAAAATTCACAGTAACATAAATTTAGCTCCAACTGACCCACGTCTGCATAAGAGATGGGGGCGGCCGTGGGTCAGTGGTTGACCTCCGATCGGAGGATTGAAGGTTCGATTCCCGTCTTGCCTGCCCATGGGTGAAAGTGACCTTGGGAAAGACACTGAACCCCACGTTGCCTCTCTGATGGAAGGTTGGTGCCAGAGGCACTACCAGTGTGTGAATGTGTGACTGTAATAATAATAATAATAATAATACATTTTGTTTATATAGTGCTTTTAAAAGATACTCAAAGACGCTTTGAAACCTTCAAAGAAGGAGGATTGCTCTATGACATGAAGGTTTGATCTGATTGATCAAGAAATCTAAATTTATTGCCATCTTGTGATATCCCACAGGCTGATTTCAAGATGATTATATTTTTTTAATTCATGGTGAGGGGCTACTATGAAGCATGTTTTTGGTACAGGGATTAAAGGGTTCTTAGGTTTTCTTAGTGAGGGAGAGATTTTTTGAAGATAAACTTTTTTTTTTTTGTTCTAACAGCAGCTTCTGCATTAAAATCCCAATAGAGATGCAATCTTTTGTTATTTTATCAAGAGTTTAGATTAAAACTACTTAATTGATAAAAAAGAATTAACGAATTAATCGCAAACCTGAAAAAAATATATCACGATTAATCGCAATCATTTTTTTTTTAATTTACAGTTTTGCCGACCACTTATTATCTGTGAAAAATCACAATATGAAATCCCACACAAAACTCTACATTTAGAAAATTTGTAATTAATTTAACTGTAAATTGATTGAAAACAATAACTATCAATCACAATGTTTTACCAGGTAAAATTTATTTGTACAATATGGCACTGGACCATGGATCAAATAGTCTGCTTTTTGTGGAAAAAGTGATCTAAACCAAAAAAAATAGCAAGAATAAAGTACTAAAAACTGATTTAATTTGTATTTCTTTTGTAAGTAACCATGGTATAAGTGGAAACGAAAAGTTTAAACGTACGCCGTGGAAGCCTGAACTGCAGGGTTAAAGCAAAAGACTGTTTCTTTGATTAATTTGCATTAATAAATCTTACTGCGTCAATTCTTTTTGATTAATCTTGTGTGCTAATGTTCACAGCCCTAATTAAAACAAATATTGAATAAAAAAATTGTGCCGTGATTGCGATGTTGAGTTGAAAAATACCCCAAACAATATTTTCAGCTAAAACAGTGGGTGCAGAAGAGGATCACTCCAGAAGCATCACCTGTGTGAAGAATGCACACACACAACGTTAGTGTGTCCATACTGTGAACACCATGGCTGTTACGGATCAGAAATAGTGATTATTTTCACAGGAAACCACTGTACAGCTGCCAGTAAAACTGGGATGATGTTTCTTATTTTTTATTTGGTTAATCTTTAACATTTTTGTAACCAACTGTTCATTGTTGTAAAAAAGCACTTGTAATGTTTTTTTTTTTTTTGATCAGAAAAGTTCAAATCAAATGAATTGAACAGGACTGCATGGTGGTGGTGTAGTTAAAACAGGAAGAAGGCCGTGGTTGGAAAACTTCTTCTCACGGTCCACAAACATACTTTGTAGGTTACATTATGATTCTGAACTGTTTCTAGGCGTGAATATGATTGTGTGGTTGTATTATACTGTGATGGACTGGTGAAACATCTGAAGTTTACCTCGCCTTTACCCATCACTGGCTGGGATAGGCTCCAGCAACCTCGTTACAAGATTTAACAGGTTTAGAGAATGGATGAATTGAACAATTTTTAGTTTGGGGAAGTTGATTTTAGTACCACTCTACTATATTTTGGATGTCAACACATTCAAAGATTTTATATCATGCATATGTAAATGGTTTAAAACCCCAGATTTCTATGTTTTTGGATGGTAGAGATACTATTACCATCATCTAGAAAACACTGGTTGAAGCATTTAACATTTCACTTACATTCAATTTTTTTTTTCACACTATTGTCTCAGAGTGCTACCAAAAAAAAGTAAAACCTCACACAAAGCTTTATTAATTATGATCCAGATAATTACAGTAAAACCGGATTATTTTAGCTGTAGTAATGGCTTCTCAATGACAGATTACATCAAAAGGTTTTTGGTGTAATCCTTGTTCTGAACAAGCTACAGTAGGGAGAAAAACTCTCAAAATGGAATCAGAATCCGCCTCACTCAGGAGGATGGTCTGCTGGGACTTTGATCTGAGAAGACCAGAAAGAGACAAACAAAAACCAACACATTTTTTTTTCTTTTTCAGCCATTTTACTTAGAAAATGGTGGTCTTGTTGAAGAGGATCGATGGTGTGTTCTCTGTTTAAGTGACAGATTGGGTTTAAGGACGAATTCCTTTAGAATAATGACGCCCTTGTGATGCCTGAAGGTGACACTGAGATGTTCTAAAGCTGCAGCAGCTATGGCTGAGACTGGAAGAGTCCAGGGATGTGTTCAGAGAGTGGGAGGCTACTTAAACCTGTATAAAACACAGCCTCAATAAGATGCTGCACTGTAAAGGAAATTTCAATATGAGGTCTTCATAGGATTTCAGCATCACAGGTTATTTTTCTCTCTTTAAACAGTGTCAATTCTATTAAATGCCTATGATCTCTTAGATTAAAAGAAATATTAGATTTTGATGGATATTAAAAACATTGTAACAGTTATTTTTTAGATTATTTAAAGCAAATTGATCAATAAATACCTGGGCCTCCCCTTTACGTGTTTCACTGCAAACATGCAGTGTAGGATGGAAGCACTGTGTCTGTGTGAATGGCTCTAAAGCCTCCTGACAGGAGGTCCTGACCTCGATCCAGCCTCTGGGTTTGTCCTGATGTTCTGGCTCCAGTGACACAATTCAAAATCCCCCTCAGAGCTGTTTATTGTGCTCCTTTTTTTTTTTTTTTCCTTCAACCACATTGTAGTCTATCGTATCACTTTCCACAAATGTGTTTGGATACAGCCGTCTGTGCACAAACCGCCACTTGAGCCGTGACTTTTGTGTCGCGCTCCGCTCGTGTGGGCCGCCACGGATCGCTTTGTGAACAACTGTCAAGCTCGCTCTTCGCCCATTGTTGTATGGATGCTAAACCAGACTGACTCAGTTCAGAAATAATCTGCTGATTAGAGCGTGACACTGAACTTTCTCACTTAAATGATGCTGTAAATTACAATTATTAATGGAGTCAAAACAATTGACATCAGTCAGTGTGTAATGAACCTATTTACTGCGTATTTTTAAAATAAATATTGAATATAGTAGAGATGTGCATCCAAACATGCATGAAATACTTCACTATTCTAGTTTAAAAAAGAAAACATTCAATCAATCTATTGTTCATCTATATATTTATAATAGTTCAAATTGACAGACATTTTGCAGCTTTATAGCTAAAAACGGATAAAACTCTAAATCTACAAGCTGTGTTAGAGCCCAGCAGTGATATATAGCCATATTTTTACCCATAATGCCTCTGTGTCCAGCTCATGTCACTTCATGTCAAACTCAAATCATTCTCTCGACTTAAAATATCAGTGCACTAAATGGATAAATGTAGTGCTGGGCGATATGTAAAAATTGTAAATGATGATATTGATTATTTTCAGTTCTCTTAAAAAAAAAAGTCATTACTTACTTTTCTCTGACTTTATTTTTTCAAGCAACATTTAACTTAATAAGTATAAATGACAAAACTTTATTTTTCTTCTGGTTCCCATGAAAACCAAAAAAAAAAAAAAAGTTTCTTAAAAGATATTAAAAAAAACGCATAAAATATATTTCTATTTAAAAAATGTACTGTAAGCAGCTGGAATACTAGAACTAAAGAACCCAGTTTGTGATCCAAGTGAGCTCCAAGATATTTGAAATCAACCTACAGCAGTACTCCAACGTTTACCCACGTGTTTCCTCTGTCTGTAGGCATGGAGTGGAAGTCATTTGTGCCCCAAGCTGAAGGCCTCTGTAGCCCCGACCTGTGCAGTCCACCAGTGCCTTTGTGAGCATGTATCGCAGAAACGGGCTCTTGGATGGCACCAGCATCAACTCAGTCACCTCAGAGGTAAGAGCTCCACTCCACATCTTAACCGGACGAATATTGTTCTGACTGAAACACAACTGCAGGGGAGGAGCTGGCAGATCAAGTTTTAACAACATCCTTTATATGTTTTAGCAGCATTGTGTTGATGTCTGTTATTATTTTTCCAACAGTCAGCACCACACAATGCTGTCATCATTGCGAGCATGGCGCTGCAGCACTCTGTAGGGATGAACGCCACATCTGCTTTTTAATCACTTTTCTTAATCATTCTGATGCTCGGTCTGCTTTTTTTCTTCTGCTCCTAAATCACAAAAATTTGAATAAAGAAATACTCAGTAACGCAATTTTTTAGCTTCATTTTCTTAATTTCTGTCCTCCGTCATCAGAGAAATTCCACAAGAACATATTAAAAACACAAAAGAAAGGATTTCATCAGAGTGAGTCTGCTTCTGCACCTTCTCAGAAAGCATGTGGGCCATTTTGATGTTGGCGTTACATCCAGGGCAGCAGTGTGAGGTCACACCTTCATCATACTCGGGGAAAAATAGTTCTCAATTTCTCCTGGTGAAGTCTGCTCACGGGTCAAACCATGACTCCACAAGAACATTGAGCATTCTTTAATACATTTAATGGATTGGATTGAATTCACTGACAGTTGCTGTTTTCTTTATGAAGACAAACATTGAATGACAAAGGAAGGAATTTGAGACTGCATCCTGACCTAACACGGTAGTTATTACTAAGTTTGATGTTTACTTTGCGTCTGTCAGGCAAGCAGCAGTTCATGCTCCTTGGATGGACCTTATGTGGACTGTGCCAAGAGCTATGATGCAGTCGTCTTTGACGTGCTTAAGGTGACACCTGAGGAGTTTGCAGTGAGTATAAAATGTCATTTGTTCTGCTATGTAAATGTACATCAGTTAGATATTTTCAGTCATTATTTATGTCCCTTTTTTTTCTATTTTTATGGTCCTTTTTTATTTATTTTGTTCGTTTTTTTTAACCCACATTTCTATTGAGGCAATGATCAGTCGTCATTTTATCATTTTAAAGTTGCTTAGTTTTGTTTTTTTCTTTTCATTTCCAGGTGTTTAAAGATATTTACAATCTATGCTTGTTTTTTTATTTCAGAGCCAAATTACTCTGATGGATGCTCCAGTTTTTAAAGCTATTCAACCAGAGGTAAGACAGACTATTTAAGTTGGAAATATTATGTGCCGTTATGGCAACTCTACTTTTAGTCACTGTAAAAACATTCCCTGTGGTCTCTTATTTATGATTTTTTAGCAAACATTAAGACACCTGTGTCACCTTTAGAAGCATAGTTTCTGCAGAGCAGCAGGAAGTCCTCAGAACCTCCATCTGATTACATGCTCTCCTGCTAGCTTACAGCCCTCACAACCCCAACCTAACATTAGCTGTGCAACAAAGATATCGAGCAGTTTTGGGCCAGCTCAGATGAGAAACCCAAGACGTTCATGGATCAATTCGTCTGCTCGAGGATGCATCAGATTGGAGCGGATTCTACATCACAACTGAAAGCTTTTTTAATTTGATCTGTTTCTAATTCACCACAATTTGAATAAATAAATACTCAGAAATGCAGTTTTAAGCCTCAAGAATGTGTTAAAAAACAAACTAAAACACTATTTTCATCATAGTGAGTCCTCGATTTAAAGTTTTTCTAAATATTTGTTGCAATTTTACAAATATTAAGACTAAATAAATAAGAAATCACAGTCCGCACAAACAGTTGTGAAGTATCAGATCAGATTGCAGTGTGTTGCAGGACTGACTGATGTGTGTGTTTTTCTGATGTGTGTTTTTGTACCTTGGCAGGAGCTTGCAAGCTGTGGATGGAATGGAAAGGAGAAGCACAGTTTGGCTCCAAATGTGGTTGCATTTACACGCCGCTTCAATCAGGTACAGTGCACGGGGTTTCTGTAGCAAGCATTTGATGTTTCAATTATTTTCTTACGCTTCAAAATCATTAACTTTAGAGGGAAGTGGTAGATGCTGCTTTTGATATGTGTGTTTTGGGATTTTTCAAACTTAGTAAATGGGTTTCTTCTAGCAGTTGCTGTTTTTGAACTAAAATCAAGGAGTTTATTCTGAGTTGTTCAACAGTGTAAATAATAAAAAAAAGGACAGGTATGGGAGCAGTGACCCTGACATGTTATTTTCTGTCTGTGCTGAGCTGAAAGAGATTTTTTTTAAGTAAAAGTTTGGTCTATTCCTGCATGAGGATTCAAGGAAACATCCCAGAGAACAGTGGAAGCTGTTGCTCACATTTGTTGTCTAATATGCTGCAGGTGGAGCTACCGTGAATGCAGTCTATGAGGGTGCAGCTATTTGTTCAAATGGAAAGTCTGCTCCTCCTCTGCAGCAGGAGAGACGTGAGGCTTGGGAGAACGAGTAGATTATGCAGAGGGCTGCCAAAGCTGCTGCATTTTCAGGCTTAATCTGGGTTTGAGTAAAAGCTTGTCACTCAAGAAACTGATGGTTAGCTTTGGCACATTCTTTTTTTAAAACTCGGCTGTCTTCCTGCAGCTCAAAAGCCCAGCAGAGAAAGAGGCAGCAGCGGATGTGGTTGCTGTCAGAGTGGGGAGCTTGACCTTGTTTCTTTTTCGGTTTGCAAAGAGCTGCGTTCGCCATCTGTGTTAGGAATCTAAACAAAGAGGAGGGTTGAGAGGCAGAAAGCGATGAAAATGTCCTGACTTTAAAACCTGACTCATTTTGTGATCTGATTAGAGCTTTCTAGAAGCTCTTGACACGTGAACGGACTTTTAGAAGACTTTGATCACAGCGACAGTTGTTATTAGTCATCTACTCAGCACTAAACTCTGAGCATTTCATTAATCTAAATATCATTTTGTCATATAGTGTTTTACTTATTAGTGGTAAAGAAGGCCAAAAAAGTCCAACTACAGTCATCTTTTGATCTATTTTCAAAGCGTTCACAGTGATCTATATCAGGGGTCTGCAACCTCCGGCTCCTTCATCCCTTCATTGCGGCTCTTTCGCTTTTAATAAAAATGCTAACAATTTCATGAAATATAAAAAGTTTAAGGTAATTTCTGTTAGTTAATCCTGTTTTGATGTTTATATTTTGAATTTAATGTGTCAGATAACTGAGAAAAATAATGGTATGAGTGGTTTATTATTAGAATGACAATGAAGCACATATAGATTAATTTAAAAAATAAGATTCTACACAAATCTTTTCATGTTTTTATTTGTTGCTAAAAAGGAGAAAAATTATAAAGATCATTAAAGTCCTAAAAATGGAAAAAAAAAAAATATTTCAAGTATATCTGCTGCAGCAGGAGAAGCTTATTCGACACCGGGTGTATTTTATTTTGAAAGGAAACGTATGTATTGTGGTCAAATGTAAAATAAATGAAAATGGGTTGTACAAAGAAAATTATATTAATTATAAATATTTAAAACATACTTAAAATAAATAAATAAATGGCTACAAAAACATAGATGAAGTGTGTTTTTTTTAAACTGTGACTTTGCGGCTCTTGCTCGGTTTTGGTAGGTAAAAAACTGAACCAAATGGCTCTTTCAGCACCAAAGGTTGCAGACCCCTGCCCTATATCTTCCAATAGTGGCCGATATCTCATAGACGCTGGTCTCCTACAAACTCCGGATCTAACAGGAGTCCGTTGCTAGTGGCCGGGATCTTGCAGTCTTGCAGATGCCGGCAATGTTGCCAGATAGGGTGAAAAACTGCCCCAATCTGAGCCTAAACTCACCAGATCGAGGCGAAAAGCTGCACTATCTGGCAACATTGGATGCCGGGTGTCGGTGGTATAGCGATGGCCAGGAAACACTCATTTGATTTAGCGTTTAAATTTCGTGTAGTGACGTACGCCAAAGAACATTCTAGTGAGGAATCTGCACGACATTCTGGGATGGATCCCAAACGTATCCGAGAATGGTGCAAGCAGATGGGGGTGATATGGAGAGGATGGCTGCAGAAGCAAGCAAACGACAAATTAGAGGAACTGGTTTGAACTAGAGGCTGACATTTTTTCGGGATTCCCGCGGGTCACGGGATTCCCGCGGGATGGGAGCCATTTCTTCCGTTAATCACGGGACCGGGACGGGACGGGACTAAATTCTGACGGGAGTGGGCGGGAGCGGGAGCTCAACAAAAGCGGACAACAACTCAAGAAACTTGAATGAAATTTTTGCGTCTGACGGTGTTGGATAATTTCAAACGGGAGGAGAGGAGAGGAGGAGCACGCCATCCCAAATACCGCTGGCTGCAGCACGCAGACGGGGCGTGGCTCAGCATTAAGTTTGTTTCTCCCCCTGCACGTCCGCGAGTCGAGTCGCTCACACACAGGCGCGCGCGCTCACAGCGAGTCAGAAGTGTTTTTAATCAATGGATCGCGGGGGCCGTAGTTGTCCATATTCGCGAGAGTCTCCTTTCTGGGAGCATGTTTTATTATTATTATTCTTTAATATTTCTTTAAGCATCTCTCTTTTTTTCTCTTCAAGCTGTGTTTGCGCTGCGCGTGCACGCGCTGAGTCGAACATGAGAGAAAGACAGCTCCAAGTGAAACAGCAGTGGTTTTTTATAAAAAATAAAATAAAATAAATACTTTTGAAATGAATAAAGAGATTCTGGAGGAAATATGGATTGTGGATTAATCTGCTAATGCTTTTTTTTATTTTTTTATTTAATTTACAACTTTTCCCTGCAGAATGTCATTCATCTTTTTTTTTTTTTTTTTTTTTTTTTTTTTTTTTTTTCCTTTGGGCTTTCCACGTCAGGGGTCTCCACAGTTTTCCTCCATCTAAGCCTGTCTTCATCATCCTCTACTCTAACACCAGCCACCTTCATGTCTTCATCTCTGCATCCAGAAACCTCCTCTTTGGTCTTCCTCTAGACTTCTTTCCTGCAGCTCTAGACTCAGCATCCTTCTACCAATATCTTCACTGTCTCTCCTCTGAACATGTCCAAACCATCTCAGTCTGGCCTCTCTGACTTTATCTCCAAAACCTCTAACATGTGCTGTCCCTCTGATGGATTCATTCCTGATCCTATCCATCCTGGTCACTCCCAAAGAGAACCTCAGCATCTTCATCTCTGCTACCTCCAGCTCTGCTTCCTGTCTTTTCTTCACTGTTTCTATTCCGAACAACATGGCTGCTCTCACCACAGTCTTGTACATCTTTCCTTTCATTTGTGCTGAAACTCTTCTATCACACATCACACCTTTTCTCCACCCATTCCAACCTGCTTGCACTCGCCTCTTCACTTCTTTTCCACACTCTCCATGACTCTGTACTGTTGACCCTAAATACTTAAACTCCTCAACTTTCTTTATCTCTTCTCCCTGTAACCTCACTCTTCCACTTGTGTTTCTCTCATTCACTCACATGTACTCTGTCTTACTGCAGCTAACCTTCATACTCCACCTGTTCTATAAACCACAATATCTTCTGCAAACATCGTAGTCCAGCCACCCCCATGAAAGATTTCTGAAGGCACCACTGCATCTTTGAACTGTGAGAAAAACCAAACTGCCTCCTGCCAAGTTAACCTATGCATGGACGGGAGATGATGAACTTCATGTAGGAAGTTTATTGGGGGGAATCAAAGCGATGACCTTGAGGCTGACTGAACACTGCACTACAGTAATTAAAAATGTAGAAATCTGGACTCAGCTACTGCTTTGAAACATGCTGGGAGAAGATACAATAAAATTTAATGTTTTACATTATGAATAAATAAAAATAAAAACATAAAGGAGCGGGACAGGAGCGGGATCAATTTTGAACGGGAGCGGGCAGGAGTGGGAGTCAGGTTACCGGGAGCGGGATGGGACAGGATTATTTTTTAAACTTTGGTCCAGGAGCGGGACGGGACGGGATTATTCCCTGTGGGAGCGGGATGGGACAGGAGTGAAAATCCACTCCCGTGTCATCCTCTAGTTTGAACATGAGTTTTAGTGCCGTTTTTGCCAAAATAAAAAAAAACTTGTGTCGCTTTTTTAGGACATAGTTTCTGCAGAGCAGCAGAAGTTCATTTGAGATTTCCCTCTGAGTTGTGGTTGGAACAGTTAGAGCAGAATAGGCCAACCCCCACTTCCCGTCACCTATCTGTTTTTGTGCTCCCCTGCTAATTTAAAGCCCCAACCTAACATTACCCGTGCAACAAAAATGGCGTGCAATTTGGAGCTATCAAGTTTTGATCCAGATTAGGGCTGTCACGATCAGTCGACTAATGGACTATTAAGATAGTTTGCGACAAATTTAATAGTCGATTAGTTGTTACTTCATATTATATGAAGTCAGAGTCTAGTAAATTGGAAAGTTAAATTGGCATTATTCTAGATTTTTGGACTATTTTGGCATTTAATAAGGTTTTCCAGGCTATTTTGGAGTATAGCTAATATTTCAGCTACATGCTAGCTGTTTTGGCTAATTTAAGATTTTTTTTCACTTTTGTAGGCTAGTTTGGAGTTGAGATAATATTTTAGCTACACTCTAGCTGTTTTTGGCTAGTTAAGGATTTTTTCCATTTTTTTTGGCTATTTTAAAGTTTAGCAAATATTTCAGCTGCATGCGAGCTATTTTGGCTAATTTAGGGTTTTTTCATTTTTTAGGCTAATTTGGCATTTAACTAATATTACAGCTTCGACGATTTTAGTTATCAATTTCAGCATCTTCAGCTATCAGCACTAGCATCTTCAGCAGCCAAATTCAGCTTACAGCATTCACACTAGCATTATTGCAGGTAATGCTATATATCTAGTTTTTAGTTAGTATAAAGCTAATGATGGCTTAGATGTGTGCTTTACATCCAGTTTGTGAATGACCCGATTATTCGACTAATCGGAAAAAATAATTGGTAATCAGTCGACTAATAAAATAATCAGTTGTGGCAGCACTGATCTAGATACCAGCTCAGACAAGGAAAGCAAAGATGTTCATGGATCAATTTGTCTATAAGTGGATGGATCAGAGCAGGGAGCTTGTGACCTACTTATTGTAGCTTCTACATCACAGCTACAAGATTTGTCGAACTGCATTTTTTCATCTCTCCTCATTCACAACGATTTGAGTAAAGAAATACTCAGGAATGCAATTTTAACTTTAATTTTCTTAATATATTTCTTAATATCAGGAGAAAAATTCCACAAGAACATGTTAAAAAAACACCTAAAACACAAATTTAATCTGAGTGGGCCCTTAAGCTAGAGTCATTTTTCTAGATTCAGACCAAATGCTCTAACATTTCACAACATTGTGCCTTTTCTGATCAAATAGGTTAAATAGAAAAGGAGTAGAAGTGCACTTCAGATTTATGTTGTTTGTCTTTTTCTCCTCCCTGATCCAGGTGAGCTTTTGGCTGGTGAGAGAAATCTTAACGGTCCAAACGCTGAAAATCCGAGCGGAAATCCTGAGCCATTTTATCAAAATCGCTAAGGTGAGTTAAAGAAACATAACCCCCCACACTGTACACACAGCATGCTTTATTTTTGTCGTTCTTGCTAAAGTGTGGGCAGATTTGTTCTTCCTTAAGGAGGGAGAACATGTTACATCATCTGGGTCATCAGGTTAGTGCGACAAAACAACAATTTAGTGACGCTGAGACACAAACCTGACTGAGGCAGAGCTGTTATTCAGCCTTTACTAAGCATCTAAATGGAAGTGTGGAATGAATTATCAGGCTTTTTGATAATTACAGGACAAATTAAATTAAGAGCTGGTGTTGTTTGTTTACTATGATCCTAGTTTGGTTAGAAATGCTTAATTTCGATCTAGCTTGGGGAAACGCAGAATCCAGTCCGCCCTTTACTCTGTCAGGTGTCATAGCAACAGCTGATCTATTTTCTTCCAGGACTCCCAGATTTCCCTTTTTATTCTACCCTTGCCATGAGTGATTATAAAAGCTTTAATACTTTTCTTATTTCCAAAGCTTTTCAAATGCGTGCCGGTGCTGCTGTCCAACAAGTATGTGAAATGAGGAAATTAATCTCCTGAAACAAACAAGTATCATGAAACGGAAGCAAAATGCTGCTGAATCCTACAGCCAACAAAGCCAGAAACCACAAGCGGGATGGAAAAAGTGCTTCAAGATATCCCTACATGATTTAAAGTTGATTTTATTTACAGACTGAATCATTATTTGAACCCCTTGATACCTGTTTATGACCCAATCCTCGAACGAGTTCCAGGCATTGACTGTATAAGGTAACTGGACTGAGCGGGTGTGATGTCATCCATAAAAAATGCCTTACTTCAAACTCCAGCGAAATTAAACCAATTCAATCGTCATTTTTATGCTATGCATATGACGCCATGTTGGAGCCAGACAACAGTGATTGGTCCGAGTCGATCTCAGTTACATCTCTATGGCAACTTCTGTCGCCAATCAGGAGTGAGCTTGTTGGAAGTCCACACCCCTTCCACTGAAAGCAGGAATCTGTCAATTAAACGTTCAAGCCACATGCTTTAATTGAAGCCAGTTTATATCCTAAAATAATTTGCGATTAATAAAAAATAAAATGAAAAAATAATTAGGATTATCAATAACATTCTCAAAAAATAAGTATTAGAGCAAGAATGGTTATTCTGACAAATGGAATGATTGAGTAATAGCCGTTTATTTCTCTATAGAAGTCAATGGGATTTTGGGTTCTTGGAACCAGCATGTACTTCCTGTTCGGAATGCCGGGGGGCATGTCACCCAGTCGAGATCACTTTTGCCTTGGTATAGTCCAATATGGTCCAGTTTGGTATTTTGAGTGTTTCCATTAAAAAATTGACCAATTAAGCCAGAATGAATCATACCATTTTTGGACCCCCATTGGTTAAAAAAATGGAACGGTCCAGTTAGCGTGGGGCTAACGTTGAAATTAGGCATTGCGACAAAAAAGTGCCAAGAAAGCGTCTATATTCCTCTTCATTGCAATCTTCTCTCAAAGAACATTAAATGATTTGTTTATAAGAAGAACTTAAAGCCAAGTGGAAAAAAGGGGCTGCTGGATGACCTCCATTGTTGTTTTGGTTGTTAGCTTCACCCTGCATTTGCTCTGGCGGTCAAAATTTGAGTAGAAACGAGGTTTTATACGGTCAATGACTGCAGATAAGCTCAAGGACATGTCTGTCCAGCTGTGGAGACAAAAGCTTTTGCAAAGTTGGCAAACACCACCACCAGTGGGGCACCGCAGCTCCTTGAGAACCCCATGATTCCGCTAATAATCATGAGGTTACCAACCCAGGCCCTGGAAGCCATGAGAAAAACCCTTCTGCCTAATGTTAAAAGAATTGACTCAAGATCAAAATCCTAGAAAACAGGCGCAAAATCAGAAAACTAAAAGTGACGGGGCGCCAAGTGTTGACATCCCGCAGCTCTCCTGCATCTTAGCAGCATACTCCTTGAAGGTCGGGGGTATGACTCCAGTGAACTAGCCACACCAGTACACCTTTCCTTTCACTTGAGTGAAAGTCTTCTATCAAAAATCACACTTTTCTCCACCTCCCCGCACTCTCTTCTTCACTTCTTTTCCTCGCTCTCCATTACTCTGGACGGTTGACCCTAAATACTTAAAATCCTCCACATTCTTCACTTCTGCCCCCTATAATCTCACCAATTCTCTCGAGTTCCTCTCATGGACACACAGATACTCTCCACCTCTCCAGCATCACTTCCACCTGTTCTCTGCTCTTGCTACAAATCACAATATCGTCTGCAAACATTATACTTCATCCTTTCTAACCTCATCTGTCAGCCTGTCCATCATCACTGCAAACAGGAAGGGGCTCAGAGCTGACCCCTGATGCACTCCTGCCAGCATGGGGACACAGAATTCAGTGTTGTTGGTCTCACCTCTCGAGCAGAACCCACCGACACGATGGATCAAACCACTTCTGTGTATCTTAATTTAGCATCTACTTAAAAGTGAAAGCATGAGTGATTTTTCTTTTTTTTTAATTTTATTTTCCATTGCTGGAAATAATTTCAAGCTTTCAATGAACAGGTGTTTTGAATGACTGTGATACAGCAGCATCAATGGTTGTTTTTGCTGTTGTTTACTAAGAGACTTGTGTTTGTTTGCAGAAACTGTTGGAGTTGAACAATCTTCATTCTCTGGTGTCCATAGTTTCTGCTCTGCAGAGTGCACCCATCTTCAGACTGGACAAAACCTGGGCGGTAAGACAGCAGCTTTCTTCACGGTTTGAACATTTAGAACATTAAAAAAAAAAAAACAACAGATTCTTCAACTTTTAAATGCTTAAGAGCCATTTGAACCAAAATCCAGCCAAAGCCGTATAGTCCCACCACTGACTGCTTAGAAAAATACACTTTATGTTTTTGTGGCCATTAAGCTTTTCACACATAAAATGTAGCTACTAAATATTCTCAGTCATTTAATTATAATGATGGTTTAGCATTTTTGAACATCTTTTACTTTTGAAAGCAGCAGATACAAGTTCCTTTAAAAAATACACTGTGCAAAATAATTTCCTCCTGCTGGAACAGATTTAATTAAATTAAAAAAGTCAAACAAAACATTTTCTATTATTAAGACTTTAGTGCACCATCATCCTCTTACTGTTGAATATAAACATGACAACATTGGTGTAGAATCAATTAAACATCTTTACTTGTAGGCCTAAGAAGTTTGCCACATTTTTGTGCAACACAAGTTAAAAGTATGTGCTTTAAGTTGATTCCATGAACCACTCTGGCAGTAGATTCAACATTTTACCATCATTTGATCAGTTATCTGATAAAATCAAAACCTAAACCAAAAAATAAACAAACAACTTAGCCAAAAATAAATTAATTGGATCTACAAACCTGTTATTTATTGAAATTGTTGGCATTTTTCTTCATAGCTGAAGAGCCAAATATGGCTCAGGAGCCTCAGGTTGTTGACCCTTGATTTAGATAAATCTTTGAATAAATATGAATTAATTTCTTATAAAAATAAGGTTTGAAAGCAAAGAAAATCTTGTTATATCAGAATTTGTTTAGTGACATCTGCATACTCTCTTTTTTTTTGTTTAAAGCATTTCGATATAATATACATAAAATAAAATACATATAGGTATATATAGATAAATACTGTAGTTTTTTTTTATGTTTTTGCATTGAGGATTTTATTCACTACATAAGAAAGACTCCTGCAGAAAGTTTCCGTCTCTGTTCGTCTCCCTAAAATTTGTGTCATTTGATGCTTTATTATCCTCTCTGCACATTCAGGTTCTCATAGAGAAGCCAGATCCAGATTTAAAATGTCATGACACATTTATGTGCACAAGCGCTGCTACAGGAAAAAGGCACAAACAGGGAATAAATGATCTGAACTGGAGCAGGAACGTCAGCGGTGACATTTATGTCTGTTCTGAGATTTTCCTCCAAATGTATTTTTAGTAGCATTAAAATGTTTAATATTGATTTATTCTTTTAGTGTAATCTCTTTATTCATAAATTCAGTTTCATATCACATAATCTTCATAATTGAACGATCAGAAAACATAAAAATCTTCTATTTCTGCAGCCATAAATGAAGGGATTTGTATGTTCCTCTGCTCAGTTGATTTATTTTTTTGAGTGTTTGCATATTTAAAAAATGGGGCAAAAATTTGCCAAACACAGGACAAACAAATTTTTAAAAATGTTTACCACTTTTTATTTAAAAGTTCCAAGTATCTTTTAATGTGAAAAACTTCTTTTTATTCCATAGATCATCTCTAGATATCTGTAGTAGGACTTTGATGTAACCTGGGAATAATTTCATACAGAACTTCCTTGTTTTTAAATTTTATGTAAACTTCATGTAAATGCTACAGTCCTATAATGTCTGTTGTAGTGCAGTGTAGTTTGCACAAAAGGCAAATTAATACTTTTTGCAGATACACACCATTTAATTTGACTCTTAGCTCTTTGAGAATGATGGGTAATTTATTTCATATATTTTGCTGCAGTTGATCAGTCGGAAAGACAAAGCCACATATGAGAAGCTGAATTACTTGACCTCTAAGGAGGAGAACTACATCCGCATGCGAGAATACATCTGCTCCCTGAAGATGGTGCCCTGCATACCTTACCTTGGTAAGCTTTTTCTTTTGGTTTATCAGGTATACTCCAAAAAAAGCCTTGTTTTTCCATTTTTTTTTTATTTTTAAGCAAAAACTTACAGCTGCATCCATCAAGCAGAAGCTCTCCAAAGAGGTTCAAGAGAAGCTCTGAAGGACGTGTAAAGGAAGAGTAAAAATAAATAAATTAAATCAAACAAACTATTATTATCAAATGGGATTAATTGGATAAATAAACCAAAATAATTTGGAGGTTCTGACCATTCAGCTGGATGTTTGGAAGAGCAATTGGGAATCAATAAGGGTTAGAGTTACAGCAGATGTGTGGAAGAAGACAATTTGACAAAACTGAACATTTAGGACATTTGCTAAAAAAAAAAAAAAAAGGGGGCAACTACATTTTAAAAACAAATATTTATTAAGCATTTTCATATTAAAAATATGTTTTAAAGAGCTTCACATCTATCCTAAAGCTGACTGGGAGTTGGGTATCATCTGCATGACTATGAAAACTTATGTTGTGTCTCCTGATGATGTCATCAAGTGGATATTCTAATTTTTAACACATTTTGTTAAAATTACAACCATTTAGTTATGGCAGCTCTTCAATAATTCTGTAGGATAAAGTTGATACTATGAGGGATTGCTTTGGTGTTTTTTCATACAGGGATCTACCTGTTGGATATGATCTACATTGACTCCGCCTACCCTGCGTCAGGCAGCATGATGGAGACAGAGCAGCGGACCAATCAGATGAACAACCTCCTCAGAGTCATCTCCGACCTGCAGATGTCATGTAACTACGGTGAGATATGATGATGAGGCCCCTCACTCATTGAAAGAAAGAATGAACTGGTCTGTGTGTTGTCAAAAATCCAGTATTAAAAAAAAAAAAATCATGTTTACAGTCTCCAGTAACTCCCTCAAGACACAAGTAAATAAAAACAATAAAAGAGTTTCTTAATTTCTGGTGAAGCTCAGGTAAATTATCTGACCTGAAAATGAGAGAACATAAACTTTTTGAAGGAAGATATAGCGCACTATCAACTTAATTAATGAAAATTTAAATACACACAGTCACATGTTTGTCATTGACGCCGATTACATTTTTTATTCATGATCAATTGCATCGATTTCCTGATTAATCGCATTGCTGACTGCATATTTTTACTATGTATTGAAACCTCTTTGATTACAAAATTCTAATTTGTAAAATTGTTTGCTTGAAAAAAAGAGGATAATATTTTTAGCTTCAGTATCCAAACATTTAGAACTTAACAGTTATTATCTCAGCAAGGAGATATTTAACATAAAATAATCACAGTTATAGGTTGGTTGAGTCATTTATAATTGTGTTAATTATTGGTCTTTTCGGAAATAATTCCATTTAAGTTTGATATTTTGTGTTTTGTCTACCAAATAAAAAAAAACAAATGTCTTTAATTAAAAGAAATTGCTGAAGTTAGTATTTGAATTTAACTGATTTCCTTTAAATCCAGTTTTCCAAACGTATTGGTGTTAATAGTGTTTTTTTTTAAATTATGATTATGAATTTTTCAGTCAAAATAAAAAAAAAAAAACCTCTGGTGTTTTTTTTCAAAGCCAGTTTCTGCAGAACGGCAGGAGCCAATTAGAAATTCAAATTGGAAATATGAGCGGATGTTGATGCAGAAATAGCCCAGTGTTGATATACCAGCATTCCTTTGTTTACATTCTTTCTCGCTAGCCTACAGCCACTCACAAACCCCAACATAACTTTAGTGACGCCAAAAAAAAAAAAAAAAAAACGTTAAGCAATATCAGAGCTATCAAGCTGTACAGTTTTGACCCAGATTCCAGCTCAGACGAGGAAAACAAAGACGTTCATGAATCTATTAGTTGTAGACTGTGGGCCTTGATCTATCATGATTTAACCCTTCCGCTCTCCTTGGGGTCCAGATGGCTCCAACCACATATTGTTATGCCATTTCTTCCATGACAAATGTGGACGAAGGGGGACAGGATTTTACGTCTGTCATGGACATCAGTGAAACTCAAAAATCAGTGAAAAAAAAAAGTTCAGCGCACTGTCCTGTGGTGTCCAGATGACCCCACTTTTAATGTAAACAAGCTAAGGAGAGCGGAAGGGTTACACAAACACTCATAAATGCAGTTTAAATCTTAAATTCTTTTGTACTTGTCCTCCATCATCAGAAAAGTGGTACTGGAAGGTGTTAAAAACACAATTCTCTTTGGAGTGGGTCGGTCTTTAATGACTGTGAATAAAAAGTCTGTCAAAATGTGAGAAAAACCTTCAGTTTCTTTCCTCAGTTTCAGCTTTCTGAACAAACACTTTCACATTCAATTTAAAGGTTAAAACCAGAATACAAAAAAAGTGCCTCAAAATAATAATTTTGCTATTAATTATTTTATAAATATATATATTGTGTGTGATTGTGTGGCTCTGCAACCTGTGCAGCGTGTACCCCATCTTTACCAAACGGTTGTTCTCTGGCAGCCCCGTGACCCTAAAAGGGAGACAGCAGATTCAGAAAATGTGAACTAACATGTTTAAGAAACTGTTTCCTCTCATCCTCCTGCAGATCACCTGATAACCTTGCCTCATGTTCAGAAGTATCTGATGTCGGTTCGCTACATCGAGGAACTTCAGAAGTTTGTAGAGGACGACAACTTCAAGTTAGTAAAACTATTTGAACAATTTTTAAAAATTCATTTTACATAAGGTTGACCTTAAAATATCACTTTGATTTAGAAAAGTTTAACTGAGAGATGTGGTCAGGTAATTCCAAGACTGTTTTAGAACACAAACCTCCACAGTGATGATTAGTTTAGACACTTTAAGTTAAGGAGGTTAAACCTCCAGACTAAACAAATAACAGAACTCTCAACTCTTGGTCTTCTTTTCTTCTAAAAATTCTAAATATTAACCTTTGTGTTGTAATATTTCAATTTTTTGTATTTTATTGCAGCTTACAGCAACTTCATTTTGCAAGAATTTACCTAAAAACACACAAAAAACAGACGATTATGTCTTCTTAAAAAAATCTTTTTATTTATTTTTTTTAATTCACAGATTATCCCTAAAGATTGAACCGGGTAAAAGGTCCCCACGCATTGCATCCTCCAAAGAAGACCTGGCAGGTAAGTCAGTGGTATATATTAGAGTTGTACTGACATTATGGTTTCACACCTGGATTCTTGTCTAAGCTTTAACTCATCTGAGCCATCCCTCGGGGGGGCAGTGAGCTGGACTAACAGCTGAGCTCAGGATCCATTTAGTGGTTTATAATCATTAATTATTCATTCAGCTCTTGGCATAAGGAGGAAATGCAAGATTAACTGAGCATTAAATAAAGGAAACAAGTATGGGAAAAATATTTTGTTTTCTCTTAACTTGGAAAAAAAAATGTAAGATCAAAATTGCATTTATAATGGGACTTAAAACTAAAAACTGTCCCTAAATAAACTCATAGATACATGCACCTGCAGTGGGGTTGACCCACATGGGTGCTTTTGGGGTTGTCTGGACATGTGGCAGGTGCAGCTCCATCTTAAAGGATCCACAGGTGTGCCCTTCAGTTTCCTTGAGGCTTGAGCGACCGACTTAAGGGACAGCGTGAAAATGGAACGTACCATTGTTGTGTGTGTGATTTAAGTATTGTGAAGTACTTTTAATAACGTAAGAAACACAGTTGGGCTGTGAGAGGCAGATTTAAGTACATTTTGATTAATTTAATTCACAATATTATTATCAATAAAATACCTGAGATTTTATATAGTAATTGGTGTTTCTTCACTGATGTAGATCAACACGCTACATGACAGTCAAGGGAGAATCCATTTCTCTAGTCATGGTCAGGGATTGTTCCGGTATAGATCAATGGTATAGAGCGGGGAATTCATTACCACAGTATTTAACCACACAAATGTATACAGATAATTTTTTTAAAAGACAAAGACTTTTTATTTTCAGACAAGAAGGATGAAGAAGTAGCATTTGACTGGAACTGGATGTTTTGCTGGTTTTAAAGTGTTGTTGCATGTTGTTGTCATGCCCTGAATCCAGAGTTTTGAACCAGGGTTTCTTTTCTGTTTTCTGTTTGTGTATTTTGTTTTAGTTGTATAATTTTTATTTACATTGTTGTAGAGAATGTATACATGTACCCGGGTATCTGTTTACAAATTGCATTTGCAGATTTAACCCTTCCGCTATCTTTGGGGTCCAGATGACTCCAACCATATATTGATGTGTGATTCTATCGCATTGTGCCCTTATGCCACACTGTTATTGAGGTGTAAATACTGCAGGTGCATGAACATTTTCCCTCTACGGGCTCACCCAGTGGTCTGCGACCTTTTTATATTTCCTGCATTCCACACACAGGTTTGCCCCTTATTTTTTGTGCAGACAGCCCGAAAAATTTGTGAGGGCAGTTATGAGTAAGACTAAAAAAAAAGTCAACTGTTTTCTGACCAGTTCATTTTCACAGCAGCATGTATTTAACTCTGATTAGGCTGTAATGATGTCACTTCCTGCGTTTCAGACCTCTCCGAGGTCTCTGCTACTTTAAGGTACAACCGACGACCTACTTGTCCGGAGGCGTCCATGGAGCTGCACATCCCCACGCCTCCGCCGGCTCATCACAGGAAGAGTCACAGTTTGGGAAACAAGTGAGTCCAAATGTTTGGATTTCTTTTGAAGGACGTGTGTAGTCAGTTGACAGAGACTTAAATAACCAATAGGAGTTAAAGTCAAAAGTCACATTAACTACATTTGGAGTGGAGCTCAAATGGTGAGGAGTCAAAAACTGATGAAGGATCTAACAGTGATGAGTGGAAACACTGAAGTAATGAGTAACTTGATTCTCCTGACGACGACGATGATGATGATGAAGGGGCAAAGTAGAAGAATCCAAAGAAAGCTTAAGTGTAAAATTAATTGAAAATGATACAAAAAAAACCGTCTTTTCTCAGAGACTGACCAGAATCTTCTTTGTCCGTTTTTTTCTACATAATCGCTGATATTTTTAAAAAGGAGATCTCCTCTAAAACTTTACATGTTGGCAAATTATTCTCACAATAACATGCAGGCAGCTGAAAAATCATTTAAAAACCTAAAGAGAATTAAAAACCCAAATGTATGAATAAAACGACTAACATCCTGAAATTGAGATTAAGATTTTTGTCCAGCAGGGTTTGTTTTCTTCAGATGACCCGATACATATTCTATTTTTAAATCATTTTGAACAAATTATTCCAAAAATGTAAACTAAGCTAAAAATCTGACATTCTTGTCTCTTTGACAGAAAACCATGGTGCTCTTTTACTTGAATTCTAAAATGAGTAGTTCTTTGTAAACAAACACGAGAAGACGAAACAGCTTTCAAATAAGAACCCAGAAAAGAAATAAAATATAGAATTCATTTTCTAGATCAGGAGGAACAAGAGCCAGATTTTCATATTTAAAGACCCACTCCAATGAAAATGATGTTTTGGGAGTTTTTAACACGTTCTTGTAGTATTTCTCTCATGATGGAAGACATGTATGAACTAGTATTTCTAATTACATTTTGATTCTAATTGTGTATGGTCAAGAAAACCTGCCGATTGTAAAACCTCTCAGTTGTGATTTTTCATCTGCGGTGGGGGGGTCAGAAGTCTCCTTGCTCTGCTCCAGTTCTAATCCTCCACTTGCAGACAAATAGATCCATTTCAGACTTCGTTTTCCTCGTCTAAGCTGGAACAGCTGGATAGCTCCGATATTCTTCATCATTTTTGTTGCAGCTTGTGGTTGTGAGGAGCTGTAAGCTAGAGGGAGAGAGATGATGGGACATCAGCAGAAGCTTACTTCCAGTCCTGCCTACAGCTCAGAGGCAAATTTCTTATAAACGTTTTCGACTCTGCAGAAACGATGTCTTAACAATGACGCACGTTTTTTAAAATTTGGCTAAAAACTGCATAATAATAATTAAAAAACACTTTTAAAAAAATGCTGAAAATATAGTTGGAATGGGACTTTAAGGGAAGAAAGTAAACTTTAGAATCAAAATAGATGCTGGAATGTTGCTGTGTGTGCTGCTGGCGACTACATTCACACTCATAAAATCACACATAGTGATGAGGACGATGTGAAAACTTCCCCCACATATCCTAAACCAAACTTATAACACGGTTACAGAGACGTCCGCTGATGCTCCACCTTGGATACATCATCAGTGTTCTTTCCTGGAGTCCTGGACCGGATCCAGGCCAATGAGGCTGATCCGGCTCCGGCCTGGATCCAAACACCCCCCCACCCCCCACCCCCAGCCAGAGCCATCTGGACTTTTCTCTGGTGCTTTCATGTTGTTGCTAATGGCTCTTTTTTGGTTGGCACCCGTTATGCCCAGTGTGTGCCACAAGCCTTACTTAAGGAGTAGCTGAAACATCCCTGTCTAACCCATCCCTAGCTCCTCCTCCTTTCTTCTTCTGTCTGCGTCCATCCTTCCCTCCAGGGAAAGATGTCTTCCCACGTTTGCTTCTCCTCCCTTCTCTGGTCGACCTCTCTTATAGTCATCCCACCCCCTCCTGATGGGCTGATATATCACCAGCCCTCACGTCTCGCTTCCAGATACCCTTGTAGTGTAGAACAGGTCTTCCTGCAGGTCTGGAACCGATGGCGAGCTCACCACCAACTGCTTTTTGGCCTCAGATATCTGAATGATGTCCGGTCTCAGTTTGGACTGTATCGTGTAATTTGGCTCAAACTAAAACAAGAAATTACACCTATTTACAAATCAAAAGAAATGTAATATGATATGCAAAAAAGTGTTCATGAAAAAAGTACAAAATTGTCAGAGAACTGAGTCATCTCCTGATCCAAAGACTGTTGTCTGGTGAGATGCACATATACAGCCCCTTTCTAGTCTGTTTAACCCTTTGGATCCGACGGACGCCTGAGGGCATCCTGCAGAGCGGCCAATAAAACTAAATTAAAAGTAAACTTCAACTTATTTGAATATTTTGTGACTGAGAAGTTGTTGAACGTAAGATAGAATAAAACAATTAATTATAGTTTCTGGATGAAAGCGATCCAGTGAATGAGGCTAAAGATGAATGATGACCCGCTGTGGGGGGCGGAGTTACCTGTCAGCTATCAAAAAATCCAATAACGTAGAACACAATCATTATTTTATTTTGAATGGGGAGCACCAGGAATTTTCTAGAACTAGTTATTGTCTAAAAATTGTGGAAACTGCATACAGAGGAGGAGGCAGACACGCCTCCACCTGTGAGCAGATTCCAGCCGAAGAGAACACCTGGATCCAACTAGTCTTCAGTAGATTTTTTATTCTTTTTTACCGATATAATAGAGAAAATCTTAGAAAAATTATGCCCAAAAAATCTGGGGAAAAAAACAGAATTCCAGGACAAAATTTCTGATAATTTGAGCTGTCTGGAAGATGAAGTAGCTCTATGCTAGCATGTCCCTCTATGAGCAGAAACTGCTAATATACTGAATGTGGTACAAAAAAATCTGACAGTTTTTTTTTTAATAATTTTATTCAAAAAAATTGTAAGCTAGTTTGTTGAAAACATTTTTTGTTGTTTGTTTTTTTTTTTTTTAATTACACTTCAAATTATCGTTCTGTGTTTTTTAAAATTAGTTTGTTGAAAATTTTTGGGAGCCCCATAGCAAAATGAATCACTTTTTTCCCGCCAAAATTTTAAATTTTTGTATGATTTTATGTATGGTATCTGAATTAATCATGAAAATATGACAAAATAAAGTCAGTGCCACATAGGAGAGGTTGTGCTGATTAACAAGATACGAAGTAAGCAAGCAGGTAGATAAAATATGGAGGTAAATGAAAAATTCAAAACCAAAGATATAGGTTCCAAATGGTTAATTACTTATTTTTAAAGTAACTCACAGCTTTTAGTCATTTCCACTGTCTGCATCTGAAATATCTGCTGCATCACACACATAAAAACCGGTTTGCATTGTTTTGACACACCCTTGTGCTGGAGAAATAAAACCTTAACAAAGATTTGTTTTTGTGCGTCTGCAGCATGATGTGTCAGTATGGCATGTCACAAAGCAGAAGTGCCACGTTCACCATAGACAAGGAGCGCCACCTGCTGGACGGCAGCTTCCTGGAGTCTCAGAGTCCAGCCAGACGGGATCCGCACACCACCTCAGTGTCCAACGGCCTGTCATTGAGTGAGTGTGGCTTTGAACGCAGAAAGGCTCTTTATCATTTGAAGAGTTAATATGTGTGTTATTCTAACATTTGTTTCTGCTTTTCGCCAAATCACTTTTGGAAGTTGATCATTAATCTTGACCAAATAAAGTCCAAAAGAAACGCATCGAAACTGTGAAATATGTATTATATTGAATGAAACTGTGGAATTCCTTTAGAGCACATGTTTCAAAGTGCAGGCCCGAGGGCCGGATCCGGCCCTGCTGATAATTCTATCCGGCCCTCCAAATCATTTTACTTTATTGTTATTATTGGACTGATGTTATTTTGTGCTTATTTCTAACTTGTATAATTTTGAAAAAATATATTTTTATGGAGAGTAAAATGTTTTTTAAGGTTTAAGTTGGTTTATTCTATAATAATATTCCTGTCTTTTTATTATTCATAATTATGTAAAGAATTAACAGTTTTAACATTTTAAAAATTGGCATTATGCTAGCTTTTTTGACCATTTTGGCATTTACTAAGATCTCTTAGGTGATTTTGGAGTTTAGCTAATACTTCAGCTTCATGCTAGCTGTTTTGGCTAACCTAGGATAATTTGGGTTTTTTTTTTTTAGTTTTTTTGGCTATTTGAAGTTTTGCTATTTTATCAACTATGTGCTAGCTGTTTTGGCTAACCAAGATTTTTTTTCTTTTTTTTTTTTTTTTTGAAGTTTTTTAAGCTAAGTTGGCATTTAGCTCTTTTTTTTAGCCAGCTATCAGCTTCTGTGTTTTCAGCTATTAGCTTAAGTGATTTCATCTTCAATTTTTTTTGCTATTAATTTCAGCATCTTCAGCTATCAGCACTAGCATCTTAAGCAACAACATTCAGCTTACAGCATTCACACTAGCATTATCACAGATAATGCAATATATCTAGTTAAAATTTTTCAAAACTAAACTTTTTATAAGATTTGAACAAAACACAATTTTTGTCTAAGAACTGTTTGGTTTTAACCAATTAGCGTTAAGTTTTTATATATTGTTATAATTTTAGATTAATAAAAATAAACACTTTTAATCAAATAAGTGTGAAATTGTTAATTGTTATCTTAATCACACAGTTTGTTTTCTCTTAATAGGCAGCAGTGCCAGCTCGTTTGGGGAGGAGCTTTCACCTACAATCCAGAGGTCAGTTCAAGCTCATGACTTTTCATTTTCAATAAATCATCATCCTGCAGCCTCACATTACACAGTAATTTCCAAATAGGTCTTATTTTAGCTTTTTAAAAAAGTATCAAGTGTTTAAGGTACTTTACCTTTAAAAAAAATCTAAGACTACGTCTGAATTTCCTCCATACTCCCTAACTACTAAAAAAATATAAAGCGTGGACTATCAAGTGCCCTGGATATTAAAAGCAATTTGTACGCAATGATCTCTGCTTTTTTTTTCTTTTTAACAACAAATATGACTTCAGCAATTTTCCAAAGTAAAACCTAATAAATATGAACATTTTACAAAGGCTATTTATGAATCCACTGAAGATAAAAACTTAGATTGTTTATTTAAAATAGTTTTCAAATACATTTTACATTAGAAAAAATCGTTCAAATGCAATGCATTGTGGTCTGGATACACACTGGTTTTTTGCAGAGACTTCTGGGACGTTTTGTAGGGCACTGGATTTTGGAATTGTGGATTTTGACAGATTTCCAAATTAACGAACGCACTATATCGTGCAGTAGAAGGTAGTGAAAGAATTCAGACACAACCTCAATCACCTTAAGTGTGATGCTAACAAAAATCCATTTAAAAACCTCAAATTCTACAAGCATTGCAATTTTTAATGTGAATAAATATGATTTTAATATGATTAAGATAAAAAAAAATACTATGGCTGCTTCCTAAGGACTTACCTAGGACCCCAAATATTTGAAAATTAGCGTTAAGTTTCTATATAGGTGTTTTAATTTTAGATTAATAAAAATAAACACTTTTAATTAATTAAATTAATTAAATTAGTGTTAAACTTTATTTTTTTTGCAAAAATTGTTCAAACCAATGCATTGTGGTCTATATTTCCAGTGAACATCGATGCACACTGTTTTTTTTTTCTTCTGAGAATTCTGGGAAATTTCTGAGGCACATGATTCAGGAATTGTAGATTTGGACAGTTCAACAAAACTGGTACACTATGTAGAGAGAAGCGAAGGAATTCAGACATTTCTTTTTTAATTTTTTAAATGAATCTATGTTTTTCTCTATATATTGATATAAATAAGATTGACTTTTTGACAGCTTGAAATCAATTTAACTACAACAAGATGTTAGAGTTGTTCGGAGGAAATAACTGTGAATTAAACTGTTTTACTGGTAAACCAAACATACTGCAGGTGCTTTTAGTCCATCTGATATTTACAGAAGGTTTCCTTTCTATCTGGTCAAGAAATATCAGTCTATAATATATCAATATTCAACAAATAATGATAGATCAGCTGTAGAGGAGACGAGTAATTGTTGCCTGTCGGTAAACAGACTCTAAATCTGCCTCATTTTGTGTGAAAACTGCTTCAGGTAGCAGTCTGAGTTGCTGCCATCCTGAAAAAAACCTCAGGCTGAAAACATCTCGTTTAATCATTCAGAAGGTTACTTATGGCGCAGCATCAGTTCCAGAGGCTCCAGACAGTAGAATAGACTCCGCCCTCTTTGTCTGCTCACAGTGTCTGATTCTGCCGCCTCCACAGATGATTAGGCTGCAGATCTACTTCTGAATGACAACATTTGAAGTCAACAAACTCTCCTCTCTTTATCCATGTAGTCTGGAAACAGGAGCAGCGTAACTGTTCTAGTAGCTATATTTCAGTGAAACAAAATCCTTCATTCTTAATATTACTAATGTAAGTGGGTCAGGCTCCCCGCCATTATCTTTTTACCTGTGAGAGATCCCATATTCCTCTGGAACACGGTCAAGTACTAGAAAACTGAGCAACCCTGATCTGTTCTCTAATCGTTTTTTTCTGCGCTGCATTTGTCATTTCTTCTTTTTATTTCTCTGGAAAAAAAAATCCACTTTGCAGATGCTTACTCTGTAAAAATGGTGATGTGCTGCAGAGAACAGCTGCCATTACATCCTTTAAATGTACAAACTCAGCCGAGCAAAAACCCAAAGAAGAAAAAGAACAAAACAATGTGACTAGAGAGGGGAGAACAGCTAACTAAAGTTTGAAATGTTTGTGTTTATTGACCTCTAAACATGCCCTTTAATGGAAGTTTTACATAAATAAATTCCTGAAAAATAAAGAAGTTCATGATCGACAGGTCTGTTCCATTTAGCCAACTTTAAACTTTGCATTCTCATGATACCTTTCTACATTTTTTTTCTGTTACATTTTTTTTTCTCATTGACTGCATATGAGAACTGGATTTAGTACCCCCTCTGCCCTGATGTTCCAAACAGGAAGTACCTGTGGCTCCAAAGAGCCAAAATTCCATGGAATTTGTCAGATGTTTGTCAGAAAACCCATTCTTGCTCTGATACCTTTTCTAACATTTTTCTTGATAATTATTATCATTTTTTTAGTGAATAAAATAAATAAAAGTGGGTGATTGACAGGTTATCCAGAGCCAGCTTTCGAGTGTGGCTTTCCAACAAGCTCACTCCTAATTGGTGAAAGTGGTTGCCATGGAAATGGTGACTCAGACTGGCCAATTACTGATTACTGACTTGTTCCAACATGGCGGCGTCAATATCATCAAAAAAGGTGGTTAATTTGACTTCATTTGGTTGGAACCAAAACTAAACAATTTTCCATGGGTGGAGTCATTCAGTCCAGTTCTCATTTGGTTAATATGTTACACCTCCATTTTTATGAAATATTCCATGTTCTGATTTTCTAAATTACACTCTGCATTATTGTGTCCTCATGGAATATAATAGAAATGTTGTATTTACCACAACACTGACCATGTTGACGTGTGTGTAACAGGGGCCGTATGTATGCCACTCTGGGCCCGAACTGGAAGGTTCCACTTCGCCCGTCCCCCCGAAACCGAAGCTACTTTTACAGGTAAGAAAACAGCTCATTTTCTCTCCTATCAGCAGCTTAAAGAGACCATCAGAAAATGTTTTATTGGAACGTTGAAATTATTTCAAGTCATGAAATAGAATACTGCCGATCAGAAACTTTTAAAATCTGCTTAGGAGTAGCTTTACTAAAGAAATATTCCACAAGTTGGAGGAAAAGTTAGTCATTTAAATGAGAACCAATTAAAAAGTTAATGTTTGTTTGGAAACCACAAAGCTTTCATTGAAGTTTGGTGAGAAACGAACAGACCAGGATTATAGCTGGCATCTGCAAAAATAATTTTAAGAGATCGTCCCAGTGCATTGTGGGATACCCATTGATACATCTTAAACCTCTACTGACTGTGTTTGTTGGTACAGTTACTGTCATGAAATTACTTGTGGTATTTTTTGCAACAAAATCAAAGCGTTTTGTTGACTTCCTGTTTGGGTTTTGACAGTCTCACTGAACAATCGTGTCGTGATAATATCGATGGATTTCCTCCTCAGCGCCACTGCTGCAGTGTCCTGCCACAGATGCTGCGAGGCCAAAAGCGTGACCTTTGAGGGACCCGTACGACGGAAAACGCTGCTCAAGGAGGGACGAAAGCCCAAGGTGTGCAGCCTTCTTTGTGCTATAAGACACGGTTTTCCATGTGAAAAGATTTGAATGGACTCTTGGTGTCTGGCAGCTCTCGTCGTGGACCAGGTTTTGGATCAGCCTGTCTGGATCTACACTCATATTCTATAGTGCCAAAGCACTGAGGGCCTCTGAGAGGAAACATGTAAGTTTGATGCCCCAGAGAAACACTTTGATGTTCATCAAACATATTCAAAGATGCTTCAGAATTGCATGAAATCTTAAAATTGTGTATTTATATAAAATTTCCATAAGTCCAGTTCCATAAAACCGTTCACGAACTGCCAACATTTACAACAATTTGTGGTGTCTGAAGCTTAAAAAACTGAGATAAAAAGTTAATAATTTCCCACACTACTTTTCCTTTGTTCCTTACAGTACAAGTCCACGCCCTGTAAGAAGGTTTGTGTGACTGGGTGGATGGTCGTGCTGCCAGATGACCCCGACAGACCCAACATCTTCCAGCTAAATGACCCAGATAGAGGTCAGATGAAGAAAAGCACAAAACCAGAACTTCTGCTTCTATTTCAGCCTGTTCAGATGGTTTCACGTGGACTTTCTGTGTCACAGGAAATGTTTACAAGTTCCAGACGGGATCCCGGTTCTCCGCGATCGTCTGGCACAAAAACCTGGAGGAGGCTTGTAGGAGTTATAAGTCCCAGGTACGCTCAGCCATCACAGGAAATAGATTATTTTCTGTTCTTTAGGACATGGAGTTTTGATTTTGTATTTTAGTTTTTAGCTATTTTTCAGGCAAGGTACACTTTTGCTTCGACAAAAATCACAACCAGAAACTGAAAATATAAAATAGAGAAACTATTTTCGGGGGGGGAAAACTAAAGTCTTCCCCTTTCTTTCGACTTTTCAACTAAATTTCGACTTTTAATCGGATATTATTCACAATCTAATTTTAAAATGGCTGACATTTTAAAGGTCACAACAAAAATTAAAAAAGGAAAGCAAATATTAAAGAAACAGCTTTACTTTCGCGGTTTCTGTAACAAAAAAAAAGGAAAAAAAAATCTGAAAACAAACGTAATTCAAATGTT
This sequence comes from Oryzias javanicus, assembly GCA_003999625.1. Classification (NCBI taxonomy): domain Eukaryota; kingdom Metazoa; phylum Chordata; class Actinopteri; order Beloniformes; family Adrianichthyidae; genus Oryzias; species Oryzias javanicus. Next base: position 6,291,281 of record CM012448.1, read on the forward strand.
GGAAAATGAAAAAAAGAAGAAACAGGAAAAGTTTGGTACTGTTGGACATCGTTGATTGGATAATGACGTTTTTTCATTATTTGAACTGAAAGTCATTTGACTGGATATCCTCCTCCAATCAGCGATCTCCCAGAGTACCAAACGTTTTCTGTTTCTTCTTATGTTTTGTTTTGTAACATTTCAATTACTTTTGTTTACCTAATTTTTTTTTTTTTCCATTTTCTAGAATTTTGTTTTATTTTTCTAAAATGTAACACTGGTTTTTAAATATTTGTTTTGCTTTTTTAACTGTCGATGTGATCTTTAAAAGGTTTTTTGCACCTCAGGGACACCGTAGACACCTGACCACGCTGTTTATTGAACCACATTAGACAGCTCTTTGCCCTTAAAGAAGTATTAATATTATATTAACATTTGGTGTGATTTTTTTTTTTCTTTTGTTTTATTTATGATATTTAATTTGTGTTTATTTTATTATGGTTGCTTTTCTTCTTTTTTTAAGGAACAGAATCCCTTTTAAACGTTTCTATTATTATTATTACTATTAATATCCACTATAAGTTCATGTACTTTACTATAAACATGTTTGAAATAAATTTTAATTAAAAAAATGCTCATGTATATTCTTATTTTTTTCTGTTTTTTTAATTGTTTCTCATTTTTCCAACAGATACCAGCAAACCTCATGTCATTTGAATGAAGGCAGGCTTTGCCCATCAGGACACTCTAATGCCAACTCCAATCATTGGGAAGATTTCTCTAGTGAACCTCCAGACTTGGATGGTGTCCGCCTGTGCGGGACAGCCCAGAACCTGGACGCTGAACGGCTCTGTGACACTGGCTTTGTGACTGTAACGTTAGCATATTTTGTCCGTTGTTGCTTTTTTTTTTTATAAGACGTGTAAAAAATCCTATCATCTGAAGACTTTGATAAGGTGCTTTCTATTTATGGCACTCCTCTATCATTTTATTAACCTGCTGTGAACATGTGAGCAAGCACAAGGAGTTCCTTCCTGTGTGGAGTTTCTGATCTGACGGAGGTTTTTTTGTGCATTTGAACACAAATGTGGAGAACAGTTTGAGCACTTTAGGGCGGATCTTTGGTTCCATCACAGTATTCCACAGCCTTTACCCACAGCTCGAGCTTTAGACACTGAAGACGTAGAAATAATGGGACTGCTTTTGCAAGAGGAAAAAGGTTCATTTCAACATCATGTCAGGAAACTCGTCTGGCGATCATCTCTTCATTTATGTAAATGGTAATGAGTATCATAGCTTCCCAAAAGTAGAACGTGCCAAATCGTCACTGCTGGATCTTTGAGAGCCTGAGAAGGCTGGGATGAGGCGTGCAGAGCTCCACATCCACTTTCTCATTTCACACCTTGTTGGAAATCTCCACCATCGGACTAGAAGATCTGAGATTTTTCCTCACTCAGTGATAAGTTGCTGTCTGTGCATTGATCCTGTCGACAAGTGTCTTATTGTTGTCACTGGGGTTTAAGTTGCCTCTTAAAGTCCAACTCCGATCATCAAATGTTTTTAGCTGAAACCTAAAAACTTGTGTCGTTTTCTAGAACGTAGTTTCTGCAGAGCAGCATAGAAATTCACCTCTGAGTTTTGAGCGGGGCTGTTAAGCAACGCCGCCCCCCTTCCCATCCCTATTGCTGTGCGGTTAGAGCAGGGCGCTTATAGCCCCACCCAGTGAATTTTCTACGTCACAAATAAGCTCTTCTTCCAACTTTTTATTTTGCCCCTGATTCACAATTTGAATAAAAAAAAAAAACTATTTTGAGCTTAATGTTCATCAGAAAATCATCAGGGAGGGTCTTCAAGATGAAGGAGGATCGACACACTCTTCTCCTAAACAGAGAATACTGTTTTAGTGTGCTTATTTCAGAGACTATTTGCAACATTTTTTGTAAAGAAACAGCAAAAAACAAATAAGTATGGTGGAAATATACTTATTTAAGTGTTTTTGCTATTCAGCCTACAGATAAGCTGTCTGAAATGAGCCCCCCTTGTGCTGGTCTGTCCAGATGCTCAGCAGGCGTGTGAAGGCCCACAGAACGGGTCATGATAAAGTTCTGAGACCAAGAAGATCTCAAAGCTGTTTGTAGACATGAGAGTCGATGCCAAGGGAGAGGAAGAGGACAATCCAATTCTGACAAACCTGGTCAGCCTGCTTCCACTGGCCCTGTTGGAGCAGGTGCCAAAAGTGGTAAACCTCTTGTTGGGGCACCTTGCCGTGGGTTTGTGAACAGCTATGTAAAAAATGGTAAAAGACAGTATTAAAGAAGGGATCGATAAGTTTCTCACTGGGTGGACACGTCTTTGTGTCGTCTCTGCACTGATGAAAATGGTTGCTTAAATGTTAAAATGAAGGAACACATTTTTAGAAAGGAATTATGTGTAAATAATATTTTATTTTTTGTTACTTTTGAAAGGCAAAAAAACAGACTCTGTGATATTAAACCCTAAAACAGGTTGACTTGTTTTGTGTTGAAAGGATATGAAAGCAAGATATGTCCTTAGCTTTGATCATTGACTGTACATGAGAACTGGAGTGAGTGACCCCTCCCATCCTGTACACAACAGGAAGTACCTGCTGGTTCCAAGAAGCCAAAATCCCATCAGTCATTCTAATTGTCAGAATAGCCATTCATGATCTGATGCTTGTTTTCTTTACATGTTGTTGATAATACTATTTTTTTTCAAGATTTTTTTTGGCTAAATTTCAAGTTATAAACTGACCAATTAGATGCCTCAATAAAAGTAGGAGGTGCCCACTGGTCAAACGTTTAAGAAGTTTAAGAGATTCTCCTGAGCCCGCTTTCAAGTGATAGGGCTGCGGCTTTCTAATAAGCTCACTCCTGATTGGTCAGAGTGGTTGCCAAAGAGATGTTGACTCAGACCGACTTGGACCAATCACTGCTTATTGATAATTCCTGGTTCCAACATGGCGGCATCTGTGTCTGAAAAAAATGGCGACTAAATTGACTTCATTTCAAGCCATTCTCAATAGGTGACATCATACTCACTCGTTCCAGTTCTATTATACAATCAATGATCCTGAGATTCTTCATCCCCTTAAACTTCACAGAACTAGATTTTTAAAATTGTTTGCCAATGTGAAACCAAACGAGGGCAAAAGGAATGAAAGCTTTCCTCAGGGCTTATTTCACCGATAGACCCACTCCAGTCCACATTTTGTAAGATGAGCAGCTTCACTAAGACTAAACCCTGGAGTCATTACCTCACCTGGTCAACTGGGAACCCCCGTGAGGACAAATGTTATGACCACAGATACAAGAGTCCCACAGAACAGAGCGCCGTGGGGCAAAGCTGGACAAAACGAGGACACATGTTTACACCTTTTCACTCTTCCACCCTACATAATCCCACTATACCAAGCCAACTATACTTGCTTATTTTGTGTGAACAAAGTTAGTGTAAACAAGTGTATGTTCAATAAAAATGATTGTTGAAAGTGTTGTCATGCTGGTTTTACACCCCCCCACCGATCTTCTCAGAATAGTTCTAAGCTGGTTTCAGTGTCTTTTCCTTTTGAAACACGTGTAGCCATGAACAGTCTGTGATTTGCTATATTATCCTGTTTACTTTTTATTTTTCTGTATATGCCCTAAGATTAATTTTATTGTGCTATGTAAATAAACAAATACAAATGGACTCTTGTACATTTGAGTTTGTTTCAAGTTTAGCTAACATTTAAAACAATGTTATGGTGATCAGAGGTTTCCAAATTATACTAAGCTTTCTTATTAAAATGCTACTCAAGTGGGAGTAAAAACTAGTCATTTAAATGAGCAAAAAATAAAAATCTTTGAAATTGTGCTCTTTATGGCTTTTATTTAACCCTTGTGCTATAAACATGCCTAGGATAGCACAAGTGTTAAGAATGGAACAGTAGTATTTTATTGTTTCCAGTCTATTTAGTAACAACTTGGCCTGTCATGATGTTTGGAAAACCATCCGAGACACTCCCACTTCCTGAAGTCCGACTGAGATCATTCTGGCACCATGAGGTGAAGCATTAGAATGCATGAACCGAAGGTTGTTCTGTTGGAATTGTGATGGGTGACACCTGTGGGGTGTGGCTCTGCAGTGGGCAGTTACGGAAAAATTTCGGGAGTACTTATTGGGCAATAAGTGTACAGTGTTCACTGACAATAACCCATTAAGTCACTTGGCCACTGCAAAACTTGGCGCTACAGAGCAAAGATGGGTGTCAGAACTGGCTGTATTTGACTTGACAGTAAAATATCGCCCGGGTTCGCAGAACGCTAATGCAGATGCGCTATCCCGCCAACATACCCCGTTTGGAGAGTCTACACTTAGCTCTGCTGTAATAGAGGTTAGTGGGATGCAGGAGGAGATTGCTGTCTTACCTGGTTTACTGACCTCTGTACTCTCCAGCATCAGGACCCTGTTATTGGCCCAATTTTGGGATATTGGGAGATGGGTAAGATGCCTGATGCAAAAGAGAGAAATGAGCTAACTAGAGGCAGTAGAGAGCTGGTTCGACAGTGGGGTCGCCTGAAAAAGCGAGAGTCTGTCTTCTATCGCTGTGCGCGTACTCCAGACGGACAGGCTGAAGTAGAACAGTTGATTTTACCCCAGTGTTTGCAGAATAAGATTCTCTGCTCTCTGCTGTTGGAATTATAGGATGATTATGTCTCTGAGGTAAGAATGTGAAGTGACTGTAGCATCTAATCAAATGGGGTTTCCCAAGTAGTGAATGGTTAGTCTGGAAACCCTCACATCTGGTAAATGGGCCTGCAGCTGTAAGTGCAGAGATCCTCAGGTTCTTGTCTGTCACCGATAGTGACCGATGTCACAAACTCTGACAGTGGAGCGGTGTCTCGATGCAAGTCTGCTGACGACACTTTAAGACACTGACGCTGCTCGTCCGTTATGCGACATCGTGGCTGTTTGAATGATGACACCACTTACTGACAAATTCAGCTTTTTATACCCAACCACAGGTCATAAGTGACAAGCCAGACGAAGAGCAGTTCAGAACCCACTTTATGAGAAGTAGAAAACAAGTTTCCCTTAGATTGGCATCACTGGGGTCCCATCCTGGAGCAAGGCCTGAGGTTGGGGCTCCTCCCACAGCCCAAAGTAGCAGGAAGGTGAAGGCAGGTGTCTCGGCGGCCCAAACCTCGCCACACTGAAAACTTTTTTTTTTTGTTATGGCCCCAATAAGTAATACAATAGTACACAGTGAGACCTTTGAGTGCAAACTGAGATGAGTCTGTCACCACAAAACTATTTCCTCTATTCTGAAAATCTGAGACGTGAAATAAACTGTGTACGACAATTTTTCACAATATCTTTAACTTATTTCTTGCATTGCGTTTAAAGTTACACAATTAGTAAAAAATATGTTTCTTAAACATGAATAAAATCCTGTTTTTAGTATTACCTTTTTTCATTAAACCATTAAAAAAAGACAATTAATTAAGAAAAGTTGGTCTTCTTTGAGGTTTCTGTCATTTTATTGAATCCATGTATTCATAAATCACCTGATCAGTGCGACTGGAAAAAAGGACAAAGGTCAACTTTAACCAGAATCCAATATATTGATTATAGTTTAATTAAAGTTGAAAATAAACTACAATCCACGATACATCTGCTGTTCAGGTGTCCCTGCAAAAGAAAAAGGTTGTCTGTACAAAGCGGACTCATCAAACACAAAGGAGTCTACAGAACGTGAAGCAGTTGGGATGGAAAGACTTTTGAGCCGACCAATGCAAACAAATCCAGGGGTTTGCTCCGACAGCTCAAAGTCTCAGAGCTGCTAGAGACCAAAACAGACATTTTGTTGGTAATGAGGCACATTTCACATTCTCCTACGGTGGTAGGAAAACTATAATCTCAAAATCAAATTGTAAGGTTGCACAGAAGTGCAGTCCCCTTGGCCATGCATTGTGCAACAACTTTACACAAGAACCCTGAAGGTAATGGATATTCAAATATGCAAGTCATAAAAAGTGGCATGGCAGAATTAAAATAAAAAATATGCACATCCCCAATGTTTACAGCGCGGTTACTACTGCAGTAAAATGAAGCTTCTTTTGTTCTGTTCTTTTTTAATAATTATCCTACGAGGTTTTGAAAAATAAGAGTAAACAGCGAATAATTGCTCTTGGTAGATCATTTCATTTTGCAGAAAAGAAAATTATAAAGCAGCTTAAGAACTCATGTGATAGTTTAATGTCTATAGTTTTGAGAATTTCAGCAAACTTTTAATAAAGCAGGGAAAGTTTATGTCTGAAAGAAAGTTAAAGTAGTTTTTTCTGATTTTAAAAAGTAAATGTCCTGAAAGTAAAACCTATGTTTGCCTTTGTAGTCAGAGACGATGTTGAAGTTGGGCAAAAAAAAGTCTTAAAAGTAAAAAAAAAAAAAAAAAATCACAAAAGTTGAACAAACACAAGTAAATTTCGATGTTTTTAGATAATTGGTAAAAATCTTCTTTTAAAAAATTAAATTTTGACCAAGAAACAGAAGAAAACGAATAAAGGGAGTTAAATGTAAAGCAGTTCTGCATGTGGATGACAAGAGGAAACAAATCAGCACAAAGAAAGACACTCCAATGAAAATGATTTTAACGTGTTCTTGTGTTGTTTCTGAGTTCTCTGTTCAAATCGTGTTGATGAGGATTAAAAAAAGCTCTCTTTTGCAACATCTTCACAGTTTGAGCTGGTATCTGGCTCAAAACTGTACAGCTGGATAACTCAGAAAATGCTAGCCACTTTTTTTTGCTAAGCTAATGTTAGATGCTGTAAGCTAGTGGGAGAAAGTGTAAACAAAGAGTTGATGGGAAATTAGTGGAGGCTAACTTCCGGCCCAACAATCCTGCCCACAACTCAGAGGCAAATTTCTAATGAGCTCCAGCTGCTCTGCAGAAACTATGTCTTCAAAAAGCAACACGAGGTTTTGATTTTGGATAAAAACGGCATCGTCGTAACTAAAAGACCACTGGGAACGACTTTAGAATAAAGACAGATAGATAGTTGGAGTGGGATTTTAAATTTAGATGGATACAGGTCCAACAAAACAGAGATGCATGGAGGAAGAAAGTGATCAGTCATTGATAATCACAGGATAAATGTCAGTAAGCATGAAAGAGGATAGACAGTACTTCCAATTCTATAAGGACAAAATTAATAACAATAATGGTTTGAATTATTATTATTTTTATGTTGGGAAATCTGTGTCAACTTAGAAAATTAAGTTTAAAGTCTAAAACATAAGTTGCTCCACATTTTAAAGGATAACCAAACACTAAATATTTTTTTGTTGTATGTTGACCTCTATAAATTGAGTTTTAAAAGTGCTTTCTGTTGGTCATTACCACATTTTTTGATAAATTAAAATAAAATTGTTTAATATGTAGTCAAAAACTGTCTGTGTGCTGCCCCCGACATGATGAATCGAGGTATTACAGTTGAATTTCGTGATTGGTCAACCCATGTAAGTTTCAGAAGTCTCACGTCATGATCTGCAGCTTCAGTAATGAGAACAGTCCTGCCCCCAAGCTCCACCCCTCTGACTGGATTTTCACATTTCAATTGTGGGTGGAGTCAGTCTCCAATTTCCCTGTTTGGTTACCCTTGAAGGGTTGCAGCAGCACTCCTGTCTCATGGATGCAATGACTGAAATACATGTTGGTGGCAGCAGGAAGAAATTAATTATTTTTATAGTCAAAATTCCAGTAAATTAAATAAAAAATTATGGATTTCATTCTTATTTTCACTGAAAATATTCCACTGCTTTGCAAAAAGAGAGCTCTGTCTGCTGGAAATCGTCTAAGCCACGTGTCAAAGTTAAGGCCCGGGGGCCTGATCCGGCCCTCCAGATCATTTTATTGTTATTAATGGCCCGATGTTATCTTGCTCTTATTTCTAAAATATTGAAAATATTGAAGGTTAAGTTTATTTTTTATAGGAATAATATTCCTGCCTTTTTATCGTTCATAGAACGGTTAAAAAGTTATGTTTTTAAAGTTTTAAAAATTTAGTTTTAGTGTGTTCAATAAATGTTTTAACCTGTTCGGCCTGCGTCATAAAGTGTGTTTTTTTGATTTTGGCCCCCCGTTTGATCGAGTTTGTCACCCCGGATCTAAGCTAACAGTTGGAGCTTTGGCTTAGTGCTTCCATAACTTTCCTTCTTGTTTTTGAATCAGATGTGTTCTAGATAAATGTGAAGTAAAGGGGTATGGGACGGATCCATGTGCTGGTAGACGCTTGTAATGCAAAAAGAGGTGAACAAGGCGGCTGTCAAACAGAAACAGCAACGCATTATGGGTAGCGTTAGTATATACCCAGCATGCACAGTGGATTCCAGCTGCCTCCATAGAGTACAAGGATGAGACCTCTAAAGCTTCTTAAAATAAAATGCTTTTCTATAGATTTTATCATTTCATATGTTTGATACTTCAAAAACTGGAATTGGGGAAAAAAAAAAGCAACTTGATAAGAAAAAGAGGAAAATGGTGGATTTTTTCCAATCTATAAATCTCTAATTTGAACAGAAGGAGAAGGTTTTTAACCCTTTAACACCTGAGGCGTCGCCAGTTACGCTAAAACACAAAATCTTTAACATACTGTAACTTTTCAACCATTAACTAGATCAATAAAATTCCAGTAGACTGGAATTATGTTGATCGTGATAACAATTAATCATAAATAGAATATAAGAACTGGAGCTCTGGTGTTAAAGGGTGAATCCTACGTTTTTGGCCGTCTGTTATTAACTCAGAGGAAGTGTAAGGAACATAAGCAGGAGCAAATGAAGGAGGTGTTTGGACCAAACTGTTTAAGGCAACCCTTTCTTGAATCAAAGACATCAAAGCTTCAGCGGGACGGCTCGTGCGACGCTACTATCATCCCACCAAACAGTTTCTTATGGAGATGGCACGTTTATTGGAACATTGAGGTCAGAAAATTTACTTTTTTTTTTTCACTTTACACTGCCAGACTGACGATCAAGCAAAAAGGTACTCCTCCCGACAGACATCCTTTACGAGAGATGGTTGTGTTTGCTCGTTTTTGGCTGAGAGAAACGTGGTTAATCCAGTAATGAAGTTGGTAATCTGGCCTTCCATTTCCATCGCTACTGTACATGTTAATGTCTGGAGGAGATCTGCAGCCGAGAAGGAAGCGGGTCAAAGGAAATGCTTTGGTCCGAGTGTGATATATGTTGGCAGTTAAATGTTCCACAGCACTCATGGCGGCGGCATTACGGCTTTAATGGACGTCCTCGCCATCTACCCGTTCTCTTTCCACAAGACTAAGTGAATGCTATGGTCGGGCATGCTGGTAGCAAATACCAGTCCAGAGTCGTTGCCCCCATCCAGGCCGTTGAGCCAGGACGTCACACCTGCCAGGAAGCTGGAGCCTCGTTTAGATTTCCTGTAGGGCGGCAGAGGGTAGCGGCCTGAGATGACCTCTGTCCTCAGGTCCATGACATACAGGAAGTGGTTGTCGAAAAGGAGTGCAAACACCTTTCCAAAGCTGAGCAGGGAAAGGTTGGCTGGATCCTGCAGCTTTATTACCCTGGAAACACAAAGAAAGCACTCGATCATCTGTATGAGGGAGAAGATGAAATATTTATGCTGAGCTTTAGATTCCACCTGCCATGTTTAGAAATGACCTTTCAAAATAAAACACGCAGGCGACCAAAACATAAAATATTTGCTATGGAGATAGAATCAACAAAAAAATAGTGGTTTTTGCCTCAATTGACCAGACTGACAGAAGAAGAAGGAAGGAGTCCGTGGTGTGTAGCGGCTGCCAAGCAAGAGAGGTCTGGTTAAAGTGGGCGGGGAGGGAGGTTAACGCCTGCAGGCCTGCTTGCGCCTTTAATTGTGTATTTTTCTTTAACACAGAGGAGTATTTTCTGTGCTAAAGTTTCTTAACACAACTGTCTCAATAAATCCATATTTGGTTGAAAAAAATTTTTTTAGGTAAACAGCGGCACAGGTTATTTTATCCCCCAAGAAACATTCCAAATGTTTTTGTTTTTATTAACTTTTCCTTTTTTATTAACATTTAAGAGAATGCATTTTCGACATGTGAATAGGGCTGCCACGATTAGTCGACTAATCGACTATTAAAATAGTCAACGACTAATTTAAAATTAAATTAGTCGTTGACTAGTCTTTACTTTACATTATATGGAGTCAGCGTGTAGTAAAGTTGAAAGTTATAATGGCATTATGCTAGCTTTTTTAACTATTTTGGCATTTATTAAAGTTTTTTAGGCTAATTTGGAGTTTAGCCATTTCAGCTACATGCTAGCTGTTTTGGCCAATTTAGGAATTTTTCTGTTTTCAAGGATAATTTGGTGCTCAGCTAATATTTCAGCTGCATTTAAAGTGTTTTGCTAACCTAGTCTTATTTTCAGTTATTTATGAATTTAGCTCAGATTTCAGATGCACACTAGCTGTTTCAGCTAACAGGCTTTTTCTCAGTTTTTAGGGTATTTTGGAGTTAGCTAATATTTTAGCTGCGCGGTAGATGTTTTGGCTAATTTAGGCATTTTTTTTGTTTGTTTTTCAGGCTAATTTCACATTGAACTAATATTTTAGCTGGCTATCAGCCTCAATGATTTCCTCCATCAATTTCAGCATCTTAAGCTATCAGCACTAGCATATTCAGCTGCCAAATTCTGCTTACAGTATTCACACTAGCGTCATCACAGGTAATGCTATATATCTAATTTTTAGTTAGTTTAAATGACGGTTTAGATGTGCATTTTACATCCAATTTGGGAATGACCCAAATCTGCATAACACTGGAAGCTCAGTTGCTAACGATACTGTACATAAATCCAAGAACAGAGTACAACTACAGAACATGGTTAGGGGCTGTGGTACGTCCCAGAAGCATCTGTTCACCCTAACTCTCTTTTCTGATAATAATCCGTCTCAGTCTGCACACTCATCCATTCAAACAAATAGAACCATTTCCTTGGAAAAATGATGTTCATGCATGATGCTGTACCTGAGAATCTCAAAACTAGCAAAGTCCCACTGATAAACTCCAAGGTCCGAGCTGCAGACGATGTAACGTCCATCGAACTGCAAGCGGGGCTGGAGGCTGATGCTGCGGTCTTCTGAAACTGAGAGCGTCTTCAAACACTTACAGTTGATCTCTCTGCCTAAAGGCCAAACCTGCAAAAGGAGCATTTGGGTTTTTTTTTTTTTTTTTATAGGTTTTATGGCACAAAAATGAAACCCCCCTCACTTTCATCCCTGCACAAGCAATGAAGGGGGATTCCTTCAGCAGAGTTCGTTAGCTTACCTTGATTTCATACTTGTCAGCACTGAGGAGGATGTAATCACCAGGACTGTGAACCACCGACTCAACTTCACTTTTCTGCAGGATCACCTGGGAAACAACATTATTTCCATCAAAGCCTGAAAGTGTCAGAAGAACGTTCTGATGGGCTGGACTTGCCTTGGTGACCCATTCTGTGTGTCCAGTCAGAGTGTTGAGACAGGAACCAGCAGACAAAGACCAGATCTTAACTGAGAAGTCTGCAGACCCACTGACCAGCAAATCCAGTTCATCATTGTAGTCCACACTGAAGACTGAACAGACACAACAATTCAATAAAATACATTTGTAGCAACAAGAAAACAAAAACACTGGAAAATAGCTCTTTAATGAATCTGACTGCAGAATAGAATCAAAGAACAGAACTGACTTGTGTTATCTAGTAAAGTATGACAGCACTAAAATGTGAACCATCATCACCTCTGCCTTTTTAAAGAGTAAGAATTCAGTTTTCAATCTCACATTTCCTTAAGTTTTCAGAAAAAAAACCTGCCATATATTTTAAAAAGTACGGTTTTCTCTAATTTATCCCAGGAGTTACGTTCTAGATGTTTTACAGCTTTAAAAGTCCTCACTACGCACTTTTCTCAGACAGATGGGAACATTTCAATATTATACTCTTGGTTAAACTCTCAAGCCTTCATAGAAAAATAAGCTTAGTATTACAAAATAAAAAAATATGTGATTGCAATCAAAGATTTGTGTAAATATGGCTAACTGAAAGTAGTTTGTAGAGGAGGAGAATGATTGGTAAGATCTACAGCCAACCAGGATGCAGAACACAATTTGCAAAAAAAAAAAAAAAAAAAAAAAAAGCATGAAAACTTTAATTCAAAGAAATATAAAAAAACATTGTCCCTGCAACTTACTTCAATAATACAGGGTTAACAAAGATTTTAATAATTGACATCCGTATGTTGCTGATAAAAAGTAGGAACAGGCTCCTCTGTTTCTGTCCATATCAGTCTTAATTTGTTTTGAATATTAAACCTTTGTTTTTTTTATGTTGTTACAGTGGATCCAGACTTTCCTTTAGATTTGAAAAAAATGTTCTAAGGAGTTTTACTCAGAAATGTGGATTTCTATCATAACAAAAAGGGAGAAAATGATTAGTTGGAAGATTTCCTCTCAAATCCAAAATCAGAAGCAGTTTGGCTTTTGTCAAACTGAACTGGAGACGGACCCTGTCGTGCAAACAGAGCTGCTGGGGATGGAGTCACAGACCTTTGAATAACACAAAATACTCATTTGGGAGGTGTTAGTTCACAAATAATGAAACCTTGTTAGTGTTTAACATATTTTTATTTTAAATGCTTGCTAAAACTCCAAAATGTCTCTCCGACTATCTGTGTTTTCAAGAGAATGTTTAAGGTTTTGTTTACACAATGTCTAAAGGAAAAGCAGCAATCGGCTTCCAGAGCTCAGCTGAAGTCTTCTGATGATGGTTCAAGGGTGAATTAATAAATTGGGTGGATTGTTACTTCCTCTGTAGTTGGGATGCTGGGGGTTTTCTGAAACAACTCGATAACAACTAAATCACACACCAGCACATAACATTTCACTCACTTAACAGGGATTCAATTGTGAATATCTAAAGTAGATTGGATAGGGTTATTGTGAGTTCCGTGCACTTAAACGTTCAAAAACATGTTTAAACTGGAACACAACCAAACATTCGGACAGCAAGAGATTATCAACCACAGATCCTGAAGGTTACTACAGCTTTGTTTATTCATTTAACCTTTATTTTACCAGGAAATCCCATTGAGATTAGATGAATTTTTCAAGGCCTTGATATCCACCTTGAATCTATACGTGGAGAGACTGATCCCTTCAGTTCATCTTTGATCGTACACTTCATATCAAATGTTGCAGCACGTGGAGAATAAACTGGTTCTGATGGAGGGTATACCCTCAGTATCTGGCCTTACTCCACAAATTCTTCATAATAATGTCATATGCTGTCATTAAAATTAAATTATTACAACTTGTCAGTATTGGGATGATCAGGATTTTAAATAAAGGTACTTTCTGCGCTGGTTTAATGTGTGTCTAATATTCACTTGGTTGTGAACTGATGCTTTACGATTCAACTGGAGGAAAACAAACAAACAAACAAACCAGATCATTTCACAACCCTCTGAGCCCACAGAACCCCTTTTGGGGTAACGAGGTTGCTGGAGCCTAGGGCTGGGCGATAAAACGATAATTATTGATATCGCGATAGAACATTTTTTCAATAGAAGAATGAGACTATCGCGATAGACTTTTATTTTGAAGGGTCCGCAAATAACACTTGCTAGCGATTTCTCCTATTTGACGAGTAAAAGTTAGAGCGTTAATCACCACAGGGCGAGTAAGTGTTTGTATCTAATTATTGAGTTTATTAGCTCTCATTTCGGTCATTTCTTGGACTCCACTCCGCGTTCTTCGTCTGCTTGAAAGGTAAACAAACGCGCACGAGCCGCAACCCCCGCTGCCGCTGCGCACCTCGCGCCCCGCGCGCTTTATTACAATCAACTGTCTGTCTGGCGTCAAATTAATTTACTGTACACTGTATTCGTTTTAACAAGCGTCAGATTTGATGCTTGTCAGTCATCGGAGAGTCTGTTGCTCTGAAGCCCTGCGGAGTGTGGAAGAAGCTGCCGTCAAAACTTTTCTGGAACTCTTCATGAAGAACGCAGATACCGAGAGATTGATTTATTTTGAAGAGCTGAATAAAAACATCGGTACACATCTCCGTGTGGGAGTTCAGGAGACCTTCCATGGAGGAGCGGCCGCTGTCGCGCTCCTGCACCCAGCTGGCAAGAGCCGACAGGGGAATATTGAGCTATGGCAAGCCGTTAGGGTCAAAATTAACCAGAAAAACACGGGTATGGCAGTGCTTTACCTGGACATGCGCTATGGTTAATAATACTTATTTGACATATTTAAATGTGGCCACAGTTAGTTTCAATACAACAATTAATAACAAAAATAATAAAAGTTTAATTTAAAAATTGCAATTTAATTTGGTGGGATAGCATATGAAGCATTCCTTTCTCTCTCCAAACATGTACATGTAATCAGAAAATACATGTTTCGTTTATGTTCAAAGTTCAAAATGTGTGAGTTAATGCTTTTAAGTACTTTTTTTTTAAACATATATTTTTAACTTTTTAAAAAAGTAATTTTAGGCTTTATCTTCTTTTTTCTTGTTGTTTTTTTTACTTGTTACTGATCCAAAAAATGATCTAAAACTGTGACCTTAAAGCCGTGATCTGTGATCTTGTGATCTGTTACACCTCTACTAAATACAACAAAAATAATTTGTTGTGAATACATTTTTGTTATGTGAACCCTGAAAACATTAGAATTTATTTGTAGACTTAATGCTTTGTTTTTTAATGGAACTGAAGAAACAGTTTAGTATCTATTTCATAAACTTTTGAAACTTGAAAGCTTTTGCTTTACTTTTCAGCTTAGTTCATTTATATATATTTATATTCTTGGTTATTAAAAAACTAGTTGCATAATTTTCATTGTATCTGTTATGCTTAGTGTGATAGGAAATACATATTTAAATTTAAACAACCTGGTGATGAGTTTACATTTCATTTTTGAGCCACAAAGTGTTCAAATATAGCTATTTGGTTTATATCGTGATCAATATCGTTATCGTGCAATATGTAAAAAGCTATATCGTGATATAAAAAATCCCATATCGCCCAGCCCTACTGGAGCCTATCCCTGCTACTGTTGGGCTAAGGCAGAGAGCACTACACATAGTTACATTCACACCTAGAAACAATTTAGAACCATCAGTTAAGCCATGAAGCAGGTTTTTGGACTGTGGCAGAGAGCCTGGAGAAAACCCACAAATGTACGAGGAGAAAAAACAAACTCCACACAGGAAAAACACAGCTGGGACTCTCTCCATGAACCAAGAGTGCTAACCACTACACCACGGTGCAACCCCTTTCACAACCAAAGCTCTCTTTTCTTAAAAATCTTCAGGACAAATCCTGTCTGAGGCACAAACTGACCTGCTCCTGTGTGTCCACGAAACTGCTGGATTTTGGCGCCTGTGCTCCACTCCCAGCATGCAATAGTGTTGTCGAAGGACCCGGTCACCAGCTTCTGCTCATCAAACTTCACTGTGGCACAGGTGTGTGTCTGAATTCCATAAATGCACTGTCCAGTGCGCACATCCCATAGCTTAGCAGAAAGGTCATCAGATCCTAGAAAGCAGAGATGAATACGTTTCAGCCCTGCGGAGTCCCCCCCCCCAAATCTTTTCCAGACCCCGGAGTTCAGATGTACCTGTGCAGAGGAGGCCATCCTTATAGTAGAGAGCATAAACGCGAGCGCTGTGCCCGATGAGCGATGACGTCTCAAAGGCCTCCTGGTCCTTCAGCTGCGTCATGCGCAGCCTCGCCTTCAGATAAACAACCTTCCAATGCGATGCGTCCTGGATAGACTCATCAATCTTCCAGCCCAGCTCCTGACACACAGTCTGCCACACCTCTGTGCAGGAGTTTATAACCTACAGGGAATACACATGAAAACTGACAATTCAACCAGTTCACCTTTTTATCATGTTAAAAAACTGATTTTTGAAGAAACAAAGCATCAATGTGTCTTTTTTTATATATATCAGCCCATAGTAATCGTATGTCTAAGGAAACAGTCCCACTCCTTACTAGAGCTGCCACAAATAATTATTTTATTAGTCGACTAATCACCTATTATTTTTACGGATTAGTCAACTAATCGAGTCATGCACAAAGTGGATGTAAAACACACATCTTAACCATCATTAGTTTTAAACCAAATAAAAATAAAGACAATTAAGATGATAGTTTATTAAGCTTTTAATGAATTGTGCAGCCTCTGTCCTTCATTGGTTTCTGGGATTCAAACAAGATTAAATCAAAGGAAAGAGAGATAGGGAATATACTTTCCATCAAACTCATTTTAACAGGTTCCCCGCCCCTCAAGATGATGTAACATTTTAATATCACTTTTCAATTCTTGCACTATTTACAAATCATATTTATAGATAATATTTATATATACCACAAGATCAATCATTTTTCAAGCTTTTATTCGAGCCATATTTTATAAAAATTAGTTAAGAAATGAGGGAGCTATCCCGATTTTTGTGGTTGATGTCTGCCTGTCCTCCATTGAAACAGCAGCGTTCTGCTCCCATGACTGCGCGCGCACGTCTCTGTCTATAGCAGCAAATAGGCAAGGGCCAATAACGTTTTTTATACAATCTAGATAGTAAACATTCCAGAACTGTTTCATATTCAACACTTCGCCATGTTTGCTGGTTTTCAGATCTAGGTTTAAGACGCTAATTTTTCCCTACGTCAAAAGCCAAAATGTTCACCTTGTTCCACTGTTTGCAGACCAAACAGCAGGTGAGCAGGCTCTGAGGATCCAGCCATCGCAGCAGGTAGAAAGCAAGTTCCAGAGGAAGCAGACGCAGGAAGTCCCGCTTCAGCAGAGTCTCCAGGCCATTGGACAAATGGCGGAGCTGGGCGGCGCCACTTAAGGATATGAGGTGGTCCAGACACTGGTTCCGTTGCTGGTCGTTCAAAGAAAGGAAAGTGGTGGAGACGGACTCCAGCCACCCCTCAAAGGAAGTTTTGTCCATGGGCACATGGGAGCAACCTGCAACACCTGCAACAGCAATGGAAAAGCAAACGATTTGATTTCTTAATTTGGCACAAAAACAGTTTGTAAGATCTGCATGTCAGCTGGATAAACAATGTTTAAAAAAATCATTTAAAGAAAGAATTAGACAAAATTAATTTAAGGACACTTCATTGCTCTTGGAATACTTTTAAAGGAGGCGGCCCATGCTGGCCTCTGTCGTCATTTGTTTTGGTCTCGCGCCCACAATTCAGATATAGATAATAGACAGAAGAACAGCCGGTTTCAAAGCTCCGCTTCACTGTCCATAGAAACGCAGCAGTTCCTCACGCTGGACACTAGAGCGCGTGATCGCTCGTCTGCGGTGAAGACACGATGAGACGCATTTGTGGAAACTAGGCGTGACAATCACGCATCTCGCGGACACCATGAGGCGATATTAAATCCGTGTTACCTGTCTGCAACCCCGCCGGCTCTCAGTCACACGCTGTAGGCTGACGCCCGCAGTCCTGTCAGAGATAGGAAAACATGCTTTGTCATCGCGAACACAAGATTTCCTGATGAAGACCTTGAAAAGAGGAAAAAACGGCTTCTAAGTTTTATTGAGGCGCGCGCTCACACACCCCCAGCCGCGCGTGCGCACAGAAACACGCTCTGCATTGCCGTATCTTTTCAGACTTGTCCCTTAGAGGACACTTACAACGATTTCATAATAAAATAAAGCTTAAAGAAAATGCCAGCAACAACAACAACAAAAAAAAAATTCATATTCAGCAGGGTTTGGTTTGGACCCACCGCATACCCATAGTTACTCGTTCTCATGATTATGCTATCAAAGCATCTTAGCTAGGCTTAGGAACATCGAACCAAGCTAACTGTTGTATATACCGGTCAATAAAAACACAATTATTCAGCTTTAAATCTGCACAAACCAGTAAATTGCAGAGAGATCCTTTCCTCAGCGTCATGGTTATGTAGTATAGATAGCGGAATTAGCCACCGCAAAGCTAACCTGTCGAAACTTATCCCTACCATGTAATATAACTGTGTAGCTCTCGCCAGCAAACCAACATAACAAGTGCACTTAATTTTCCTCCATTTGATTCAAATGCTACAAATATAAAATTCCTCTTTATATTATAGCAGCTAGGAAACGTTGGGCTATAGGAGGTTGTCAGCTTCTGACAGCAATGTCGCTACATTTTCTGTATGCGGAAGCAAATCGGTTGCACCGAACCATACGTCACTTCCGCTCTTCGCTTTTACGATAGGGTCATTTCCACACAGTAAAACTCCTTGATCACAAGAATTTATGTTTTTCTCAATAACCGAGAGAATAACAAACACACAGTTCTGAGTCTTTCTCTCCGTTTGATCATTTTTTTTTATTTTTCATTTGTTGGAAACAGGAAAAGATGACAAGTTTTTTTTTTGCTGTTTTTTTTGTCATGCTTTATTGACAACTGAGATAATTTACATAGAGTTGTGCCATCATCAGCAACATTACAAATCACAACAACCACAATTATCCAACATAACATATTAAACATACATAAAACAACATATATGAGACTTAATATAAAAGTACATATAAACGAAACGAAACAAAACTAAACAAAAAAAAAAAAAAAAAAAAAAAAAAAAAAAAAAAAAACCCATAAATGACCATTTAACTTTTGTTAGGGGTTCTAATTGGCACCCTTTTTCTCACACTTAACCAAACTAAGTAATTTCAAGCTATTTTTCTTTTTCATGTAATTAAGAGACTGAAAATAAAAACAGAGCTCCTTGTGAAACAACCCAGTCTCAGTGAAATGCGTCCCTATTCCACGGCTTTGCACCCTCGGAATACCGTGCATAGTATACGCCAAACACGGTTTTTGCGTGCATATGATACGCAGTTCCAGCCCATTCAAAACAACAGGAGCGGCTTTTAGGTTTCGTTTTGATCACGTGGTCGGATGTTTAGGTTTCTCCGGATCAGGTGACTGATCACGTGACTTTTGAGTTTCTGTCCGGCACCGGAGATCCACTCTTTTTCTGGTGGAAAATCCCTCAGAATAAAATATTTTGTGGACTAATCTATATTTTGGTAATATTTCTAGCGAGAAATGTACCCGTTATTATCACGACATGCATTTATTTTGGACATACAGTTCGTAGTTTGTCTGTTTTGCTTGACTTTTCGGTCTCAAAAATCGTAAAACAGCAACGTCTGGGGTGCACGGAACAATCACGGAACCGGACGATCAGCAGGATTTGGGACACGACCCGCATCGGTGCCGGGTCAACGTTAGGGTTAGGGTAGGTTCGGAGAACCCGCCCGGAACCGAATGACTTCTGTAAAGCTAGAACGTGATCACTGCCTGACTACTTCCGGTCCAGGAGACGGTCCAAACGTGATCCCGAAACGAAGATTATCAAAATAAAATAATGTTTCTTTAATTTCTGCCTCATAAACAAACACAAATGTCGGTTATTTTAAGTGACAATAACGAGGGAGGCTTTCAGACAAAATAAAGAAAGAAAAACACAATTGGGTTATTTTTTACTTTTCATTTGTATTATTATTGTTAATATATTAATATTTTTAATATAATAATAATAATAATTATTATTATTAGTGGCAGTAGAAGTACTAGTATTAATTTATTATTATTGTTGTTATTATTATTATTATCATTATTGTTATTATGTAAAAAAAATAAAATAAAATGAATGACATAAACAAAATCCAATTGATTCATAAATACATTTTTGATCCACAAGATCAACAGACTCCAAGTTTTAATGATTCTTGAACGTTGAAGGGGTCAAGAGAGAATCTCACTATTCAGACAATTCTTTATTCTTTATTAAAATTAATCTATCAGCACTCATCTTCAGCAATCAAACTCAGCTTACAGGATTCACACCAACATTTTCGCTGGTGATGCCATTAATATTTAATTCATAATTCTATTAAAAAGTTACAGTTTTAAAGTTTTAATAATGTAGTTCTAGTGTGTTCAATAAATGTTTATCCCGTTTGGCCCAAAAACTAAGACGTGTTTTGGATTTTGGCCCCCTGTGCGACTGAGTTTGACACCCCTGGTCTACGCCATTCAAAAAAGCTTTAGGATATTTGGAGAATTACCGTCAAGTTTCACTAGAGATTGGGTTGAGGAGCAATTTTTGGTGTGAGATAAACAGGTCGTTTTGGGGCTGACTATGTAATTGTTTTGATTTGTACATTGTACCAAATGTATGTAAATAATATCCCTAATTTATTGTGAATAGTTACTTTTAACTTCTTATCAGACCACAGGTCAAAGAGATGGGAGGCTTAAACTAATTATGTATTAATAAAATAATGATATAAATGAATATGAGCTCTGGTATTGCTAATAAATTGATAAATGAACAGATGTTTTTAGATTTTAAATTGGTAAAGTTAACAGTGCTGTAAAAATTGACAAACTCATTTTTCTGAAACTTAATTATTTAGAACTTCAGCATTTTTGTATGCTTGTGTTTATATAAATCTGTTGGTGACAAGGACTTAGACTCTGCATAGTAACAAGTCCTAGTTTGTACATTTTAAGAAGTTCAGAGGATTGTTCCTAAACAACAATGATCACACATGGGACGTTTGATCAGTCCTCCCTGAAACTTAGACAAGTTTTATGCAATTTACATGAATAGACATTAATTGGAGCTTCATAACTTTGTCGACTTTGCTGCTAACAGTGTAAAATTTCAACCCAGTCTCCTCCTAAAATGTGCAGTACATTCTGGGATGTATCATGACTTCTGCGAAGAAATATAGTCTAACTTTCCAGATTTTGAGTACATACTAAAGCTATTTCACATTTTTTAAATGTATAGAGGAATTTTGAATTTTACAGAGGTCCCACACTTCAACAGTGATGTATGTATCAATTCTAATGAGAGCGACCCATCAGCAGGTTTTACAGGATCCACGAGCTTAAAGCCCCATCGAGGGTTATCCATGCTCTTTAGGGTCAGTGCTGTTTTGTTTTTTCATATATTTTTCAAATGTAATTAAGTTTATTACAAACAGCAGGTGACCTGTCCCACGAACACTCCACTACTACACGATGCATCACTCTGTTCCCTGCGCTGCTTTGAGACTTTCAACTGCCTCATGTCATCCCAACCGACAGAAGAAAGCTGAAATCAGCTAAACCCAAAGTGAAGACTGTTATGGACGGATGAGTCCACGATGCAAAATGCAAAGATTGGAACACCTAGATCAGTTTTTGTGAGGACATGCCTGCAGACCAAAACCTTCTGCAAATTCAACAACATCAAACAATGGTTTACAGCTGCTGCAATGTAAGGACAAGGAAGAGGCCTACAGGAGTGGGGGTCATGACCTTTAGAAATAGGTCAGGAACAAGATGAAAAAGAAGATCAAGGGAGCTAATATGACCAACACTGCAAAGATAACAGAGCAGTTTTCTGCCAACAACTGCAGTTTGTTAAGTTCTGCAGACCCTCATGAAAAGAGATGCCCCCACCCCCACCCTGCAGAGATCTGCCACCATAAACGACTTCTATTCAGGTTCTAAAGGAACATAGCATTCCCTCCCCCATCATCTTAATTTAAAGGATTGACTTGTCTCAACTTCCTTCAGACTGGACACCTAACCTGGACTGAGGATCTGATGTGCATCAACAGTTTCAGAAGCAGAAGATCAGGAGGTTCCAGGACCTGATGGAGTGTCTCCATCCTGTCTGGAAGTTTGCTCTGACCAGCTGCCTCAAAGTTTCACCCGTCTCTTCAACAGATCCACCATCATCCAGTTCCTAAGAAGTCCTCTCTCACGTGATTAAATGACGCAGACGATGTAGTCAACACAGCTCTCCACTACATCTGACACCACCTTGACTCTGCAGGGAACTATGCATGATCCTGTTTGTGGCCTTCAGCTCTGCATTTAATACCATCATCCCAGAGCTCCTCCATCAAAACGTCACTGTGCTTTCCTCCACTTGTTAGAGCGGGAAACGGAGCGTCTTGTCCTTTGGTGCAGCCAAAGCCACCCGGAGGTGATCATACTTAAAACTGTAGAGATGACAGTGGACCTCAGGAGAAGGAACACAACCCCCATCCCCATCCTCTTCACACAATTCTGAACAGAACAGTCCCCTCTATAGACCCATACGCGTTCTTAGGGTCCACTTTTTCGAGAGACTTTAAGTGAACCTCCCAGGTTGACTCACTCTGGAGAAAGGCCCAGCAGAGGTTGGACTTCCCGTGATAGCTTAAGAAGTGACTGAAAAAGCTTGTGTCAGGAGCTGCTGACCATTCTTCTACACTGCCTTAATCCATTCTGTTCTGACCACATTCATGGTGGATCTGCAAGCAGACAGGGACTGACTGAAGAGAATCATAAGATCTACTGAGACCTGTGTTGGTTATTTTTTGTTTATTTAATTGAACCAAAAGCAAAAGAAAATCACTTCAAAATCTTGAATGTTATTTATCCATCTATAAACTTCATAATATTTTAAAAATTGACAAAAATACAGACACTTCTTGCAGCAACGACAAATAAACAGTTTAGCAACTGTTTTTGTTCATTGTTTTTTAAAATGGTAGAAATCTAAATTTTTCTGTTATGATTTTCAGTGCTGGTTAACTTTCAATAGTGTTCCTTTTAAATTTCAAAACGATTAGATTTGGTCTAAAAACAGAAAACCAAAAAGAAAAATGTGGTATTAACACTTTCATAATATTTGAAAAATTTGATAAATAAATGTTGTTTTTTGACAGTGCCATTTGTTCTTGTTGGTTTCAAACATGATTTACTGATGTAACAAGGCTGTCTTATTTGAATTTTTAGAACACATTCTTAAAATAGTTAATAGACTTTAATTTGTACATGTATTTTTATGAGAAACTGCAAGCTTTGAAACATATCCTGTGCCTTTCTTTTAAGAATAATATATTTATATATTTACTCTTGTGCAACATTGTTTAGATGTTGTCTACTGTTATTTTTTCCTTTCTTTCTCCCTCTTATTCTGATTTGAGATCTTGCGTTCTTCTTTCCAGTTTTGTTTTGCGTCCTTTGTTACCGCATACATAGCAACATAAAATTCCATTGCCATTATGTAGTTGAGACACCTGAAAGAATGTACGTTAAAAAGACTACGTCTTGAACACAAGAAGTAAATATGTTGAAAACAACTGTCTAATTGTCACTTGAAAAAGTGATAAAAACACAGCCCAAGTGTTTATACATCCTAAAATATGTTAAATTCCCTCCCAAAACCCAGGTGATGTCCTCCATATTTGTTCTTGCCACTGACTGAGAAGCTTGCCCTGTGAATAAACGTGACTAGTTTATGAGGCAGAAATCACAGGAACATTATTCTGATGGTTTAGAATCTGTGTTTTGAGATCACTTATTTTCATCTGCTAGACCAGAAGAAATCAGACAGCGCAACGTTACATTTATGTTTCATTCCATGGATGATACAGCACCACCCTCTGATATTTTAATAAACCAAGTATACAACAGACACAAACCTGTATCAATAACATTTTAAGAAAGAATAATAATAAAAAATGTTCCCTGAATAGTGAGATTCTCTCTTGACCCCTTCAGCTTTCAAGAATCATAAAAACTTGGAGTCTGTTGATCTTATGGATCAATAATAATAATTATTTATTTATTATTGATATAATAACAACAACAACATTAATTATTATTAAAAAGAATAATAACAATGATATTATTTATTATTAATACATTTTTGAATGTATTAATGAATCTATGAATCAATTGGATTTTGTTTGTCATTCCTTTTATATATATTTTTTACATAACAACAATAATGATGATAATAATAATAATAACAACAATAAATAATAAATTAATACTGCTACTTCTACTACCCCTAATAATAATAATAATAATAATAATAATTATTATTATTATATTAAAAATATTAATATATTAACAATAATAATACAAATGAAAAGTAAAAAATAACCCAATTGTGTTTTTCTTTCTTCATTTTGTCTGAAAGCCTCCCTCGTTATTGTCACTTAAATAACCGACATTTGTGTTTTGTTTATGAGGCAGAAATTAAAGAAACATTATTTTATTTTGATAATCTTCGTTTCGGGATCACGTTTGGACCGTCCCTGGACCGGAAGTAGTCAGGCAGTGATCACGTTCTAGCTTTACAGAAGTCATTCGGGGCCCGATTAAAACGGTTCCGGGCGGGTTCTCCGAACCTACCCTAACCCTAACGTTGACCCGGCACCGATGCGGGTCGGGTCCCAAATCCTGCTGATCGCCCGGTTCCGTGATTGTTCCGTGCACCCCAGACGTTGCTGTTTTACGATTTTTGAGACCGAAAAGTCAAGCAAAACAGACAAACTACGAACTGTATGTCCAAAATAAATGCATGTCGTGATAGTAACGGGTACATTTCTCGCTAGAAATATTATCAAAATAAAGATTAGTCCACAAAATATTTTATTCTGAGGGATTTTCCACCAGAAAAAGAGTGGATCTCCGGTGCCGGACAGAAACTCAAAAGTCACGTGATCAGTCACCTGATCCGGAGAAACCTAAACATCCGACCACGTGATGAAAACGAAACCTAAAAGCCGCTCCTGTTGTTTTGAATGGGCTGCAACTGCGTATCATATGCACGCAAAAACCGTGTTTGGCGTATACTATGCACGGTATTCCGAGGGTGCAAAGCCGTGGAATAGGGACGCATTTCACTGAGACTGGGTTGTGTGAAAAGTACTAAAAAGTGGTTTGGTCTTTAAAAATTAGTTTTTATGAATAAAAAACTTTCCTTGCAATAGTAGGACATTAAGAACAATATTTTCTGGTCTGTTAGAAATCACCACCCCATATAAAACCTTTTTCACATCCAAATGAACTGGAGCTGCAAGAAGAAAACCAAAAACAAAACTCTTCCCAAAATGTATTAATAACTCTACAGTTAAAGAATAAATGATCCACAGTCTCATTGTCATTTAAACAAAAACTACACCTGTTCTCATCAAAGCCAAATCGGTGTGTCAAAAATTCCCTAAATATACAAATATAATTGATTATCTTAAAATGAACCTATTTTATTTTTGGTAAAATAGAAAATTTAAGGAATTTAGATCTCAATTCAATCACCTCTTCTTTAGGAAAGTGTTTAGATATGTTTTTTTTCTGATAAGATGCTTGAAAAAGTTATTTGACAAACAAATTCCGTATAAAAGCATTGGGTAATTCTGTTTTCATAACAGGCTGTCCGTTTAATAGCAGAGAAGGAAGTGTTAATTGAACTTTTTTTAAAAGTACATTTTGAGATAACTGGATCAACGACTTAGGAAGGGCTTTGATCACAGCATCATATTGTTTCCGATCAGACAACTGAAATTTAGAGTAAAAGTCACAAATGTTAAAATATTTCCAAAATTATCTAGTAAATGCAAGACAGACCATATCTCTTTAGCCAGCCAATATTTGTAAAACAAAGAATTGTTTCTTCGTAAGACATGACGGCAGTTCCAAAGAGGCGTGGTGTGTGGACTAAAATTGTGTTTATAGATGAGTTTCAAATACAATAAAACTTGTTGATGAAAGGCAGAAAGTTTGATTGGCAGTTTCTTCAGGTCACAGTCACATTTCAGAAGGAAGTTGATTCCCCCTACATCACTGAATATTTTGGAGGGAAACTGAAACCAGAAACCCTTTTTGTTTTTTAAGAAGGATCACATGTTGCTTTAAATACATATGTACTTTTCAAGACAGCCATCAAAACCAGGAGTTTCTCTCTCCGGTTCTCCAGGAAATAAGGTCTCATTAGAAAATTGTCCTTTGAATTGTAAGCCTCTGTGAGTCCCCTCTGGGGGAATGCACATAAACATTTCTTACCTGTTTTGGACTGGACGGTTTTTCAGGACACAGAATTGGCTAAAAAGTTATTGGAAAAGGTTCTCTTCGAAAAAGGAAGCAAAGAATTAAGTTACAGAACAAATATTTATTTCAAAAAAGTCTTCATGTGGAGCCAGTTAAAATAAACAAACAACCAAACCAAAAATAGAAGTGAACATGAAAAAAAAAAACATGAAATAACCTGCCAATCTAAGAACAACAAGGAGAGCATGTTGCAGCATAAAGACAGCAAAGATAAGCAGTAACAACCAATTATAACATTTAATCATGAACACATGAACAAAGAAGCTAACGAACAAGTAAATAAAGTTATCTGTGCATTACAAGAGGTAGTCAGCTTTTAGCTCTTTGCTTGCTAACCCAGTACAGGGGTGAGAACAGTAATAGAATTTTAAGAAAGCAGTACATGAACAAGTTTTAGTTATAAAATCTAATGCACATCAGATGTTACAACTAATACTTGTTCATCTACGGCTTTCTTAAAATTCTACTAAAGTCCATAAATTCTTAGCAAACAACAAAAAAATAAATTTCACGTGACTGTTTAATTTAAATAGACAAACATTTTATTCATATTAATAAAATATCAAATTGATTGAAATCAAAACATTCCTGTCGGCTTTCATTAGTTTAAAATACTGAACCATTGTCATGATTTGTGTGAAACAGCGGCATCCTGTGGAATATTCCAGTACTGCAGTCAGAATGAGCTGGTGGGTCAGAGGAGAAGATGAAAGTTTTCACTGCACATCTTCATGAATGTGGTATCTTTTAATAGAATTACACTCAAGCTTTCCAATAGTTTAAGATCTGCCTTACTTTTGTGCTAGGGTTATTTTGAAGAGAAACAACTTTTTATTTGTTTTCTGACACAGTTCACTATAAGTGACAGAACAGAACTGCTTTGACAGCTAACCAAAGTAAACCAGTATAAACTGGATGTCAATATATTTTCTTCTTTTAAAAGGCCACCTTAATATAATAATATGTATTGTATGCTGTAAAACAGGGATTGGTAATTTTAAGCGTTTATTTATAGCGTATCATGTCCTTGTGGGGGAAACAAAAATCAGAAGACACTTGCAGATTGCACATGTTCTCAGCAGCTTAACGCAGGTTGGGTCTTAATGCTAAGCTCTGCGACATGAAGCAGCTACGCAAAGCTGCTGAAGCAGCCAGACGCCAAAGCCCGGCCTGGAGTCACTGGAGTGTACAAATATAACGAGCTTAATATTTCTCTGCAAGCACCTCATCAGGGATGATTGGTTGAACATGATTTATTTAAAGTGACTAGAAGAAGTCTGTCAGTGATTCATTTTTAGATGGAATATCTTGAAAAACTAATCTTAAATAGATTTTTTTTAATCTAATGACATATAAATTTAAAATCTTCTCTCAAATAAAGAAAGCAAACAATTTTGGGGTTCTATTTGTGCCAAAAACATGTTTTTGACTATAGGACTTTGGGTAACTACTTAAAACTGCGACAAGAGAACAGTAAAAGAGAAATGCATTTCCTTTTTTCATTTTGAATCTTTTCAAGAGTTTAGAGATGAATTCACACATGAACTTTTGAAAGTAAGAATGTGTTTTATCCGCTGGTTAAAGCTGCACAAAGTAAATGCTTGATCAGCAGAGGTAAGTGATTGCTTTTCTTTAAAAGGTCATTAAATGTCTTGCTAAAGAGCTTGTCTGGGATTAAGCATCTCTCCTGAAAGGTGCAAGTCCAGCTCTTGTTTTCCTATTGTCTCTCACAGCTAATAACAGTCTATTAGAGCAGGGGAAGGCTGTGGTTATGTGTGGCAGCTCCTGAGCAGAGTGCAACAGTTAGTCCACACAGCAGGATCTCAGGACCTCCGCTGTCTCCCTTTCCTTTTTTTTTTTTTTCATTCTTGTTTTTTGTGACTCTTTTCCTGGTCAAGAACATTTTTTTATATCAGAATAATCTCTGGAAGCCATGGAGTTGTGGACTTTTCATTTGAACCTAAAGACGTTGCTTCTCACTATGATGATGTTCAAATGGGGTGAGTCGGACCAACACTTTACATGTTTTTTTTCTTTAAAAGTTGCAGAAAAATCACAGTTAGTTCCAATGTTGGAACCAAAACAACATTAGACTAAAATTCTGAACATTTATTGAACAATTCAAAACCTGAAACCAGTTATTTTCTACACAGAAAATCAGAGTTTTTTTTTTTTATCATTTTTTGTCACTAGAATGCAAGAATATTAAACAAATAGTTTCAAATAAATTATTATAATTATTAATAATAATCACAGCAGTCCCCACAGTTTATTTTAGTGTCTCCATGTTGATGGGGATGGTCCTGTGCAGTTTTTGGGTGTGACATTTCTGGTTTCCAGGCCTTTGTTGGGCTTTTGTCCCATTTGACACATGACTGGTTCCAAATGAAGCAGAGCTCCTCAGTCATGCATGCTTAACGAGGGCTAACGGAGATGAGCAGAGAGCCTCATTCATATTTATTTACGCTTGAAAAGAAGAGCAGAACCAGGTCATAACCAGTCCAGAAGGTTTGGCCTTTTTCTGGGTAAACAGAATCATTTTATCCTTCATTTGTTCCAATTAAAGAGTGTTTGATTTTTAATTTTTTGGTAGGATTTCACATCTGCAATTATATATTTACTGTCTTTGCTAAATGTTTTTGTTTACAGGATGGCTCATTTAGTAAGAACAATTTACCAATTAGATTTTGAAATTTTATTTTTCTTCAACCACTAAATCATCATCAATTTCCTAAAATAGTCCTGTGTAGGTTAAAGAGAAAAAAAATAATATCTGGATGATTTATTCCTAACAACCTGTGCATCAGTTGTGTCAGGAGGAAATTCTTTGTTTGCTTTAAGTGTGTTCTGTTGTGAAAATGTGACTGAAGTCAGAAGGTTTCACAGCTGGAGACGTCTTCAGTGTGAAGGGGGATCCTCTGTCAGAACCAGGTGTTAGTGGACATTGAACAGACTCCTCTGAGGAAACGGAGTTCTGCAGATGGCAAGTCACTTGTTCGTCTCAAACGTTTTTTTGAAACTGAGATTTCCCGATTTGCCACAAACACTAGAACACAACGGGGAGCAGCAATACGGCTGAAATCAGATATGAGAATACTGATCTGTTGCAGCTTGAATTGCAGTTTTACATTAAAATACCTTCAATTCAACATCTTTTACAGCACTTTTCCTGCCAAAGATCTTAACATGAGTGAATAAACTACTAGTTAAAAATAAAAATCTCCCACAAAAATAATCAGTCAATGGAATCAAATCAACCCTAGAGCACTATCGCCGGCTGATTTTCACCTGAGCAAAAGTATTTACATGATTTCCAGTATATTGCGTTTTTTAAGTGTCCCTGGGTAAAGTGTCATGTCTCCGTAAATTATGGACCAAAGACTAAGTCACCAGTGTCATTATTATGTTTTATAGGAATTTTTTCTTTTCAAATTCTTAATTTTTCAGTAATTTTCAAGCAAGTTTATGGAATCTTCTCATGGTTTCATTTTTTCCATTTAGTTTCATAAAACAGTTGAAAAATAAAGTGTTATCATATTTTGATGTTTTTTTTATGAGAAATATTTTTTATTGGGTGTATTGTACTTCATTGACAAAAGTGATGGTGTAACTTTTTAACAGTGAAAGTGTTCTAAGGTTTAAACATGTAAAAAATACTTAAAAGCGATGCTAAAAAAGATGAGTCTTTTTTCTTTCATGATGTGAAGCCGTCACATCCATAAAAAAAAAGAAAAAGGCAGACTGGTGACTTTTCTCATCGCTGATTCATCTCAGTAAACCAAATAAATGTTCATTTCAACTCAGGAACAGTTGATAAATTACTTTTAAGCCACTAAGAACTGTCCAATTTTAGGTGAGTTTTGCACATTTTAACAGCAGGTGTATTTTTTTTTCTTTTTCTTAAAACAAATGAGGTCTATATATCAAAACCCAGAAAAAAAAATATCAGAAGTATCAGTTAGGGATGTAAAAAATAGATGGAGTATCATTTGAAAACCAAAGATTTGAACAAGATCATGTTGGTTAAAATGTATAAAATCAATCAAGAAGAAAATAATCAATTTCTAGCAAACTGCTATTTTTCCTTTCTGTTTTTTTCCACCATCTTTGTCTTTTTATGTTCATGCGATACAAAAAAAACCAAAACGTCCAATCACAAGCTTGCGTCTTCAAAATCAAAATGTGGATATGTTTCTCCAATCGCCATGCATGATTATTTATAGCATTAAATGCCATATAAATCAGAAATCTCTATTTTTTGGTAAAGAATCGGACCGTATCACATTACCAAAAAGTTAGTTGTATCCTTTAGGTATGGATTAGAGGATCGTGTATCAAGAGTGTGTAAGAGGGAAAGATACACTCCCCACGTCTTTTTAAGTCACAGTTGCATGATCTTTAACCAGAATTTCTTTATTGACTTGAACTTTAAAATACAAAAGAGTATTAAACACATTTCAGCTCCATTTCTACTCACTTTTTTGTGCATTTGGGGATTTGTCCTGTTGTTCAGAGTCTTTTCGATCATATTTTTTTCACAAATTAAACTTAATCGCAAGGATTTTTTTAGAGAAAAGTCATTATCGTTTGTTTTATCTAAAACCAGCTCTGGTTCAATTAGGTATCCAGTGTTTATCTTTGATTTTCTGTAATTTTTTACACGATCAACACAAATCCAGGAGATTCTGACGGAGAAAAGCGGCTCATCTTTTATCAGAATCTACTGGAATTGTGTTGATGGTGCTAATAATTGAAAAGTTACAGTACATTTTGTGATTAAGTATCACCAGCAACACCACAGGTGTTAAAGGGTCAAATGAAGAGAATATTGCTCAAATTAAATCAGGATCCTGCAGCAACGCCTGTTCCATTTTTCGATCATCCATCCATTCCCTAAACACACTGAATCCGTTTTGGGATGACCGGGCTGCTGGAGCCTATCCCAGCTGTTGTTGGCCGGGGTGGGGTGCAAAAATGAACAGGTTGTCAGACTGTTGGAGCGCCAAACAACCACACTCACACTAAGGGACAATTTAGAATCATCAATGAAGGATATGTTTGGATTAGAGAAAATCCACAGATGGATGAGGAGAACATACAAACTCCACACAGAATGGAGGCTTTTTTTACTGTGAGGTGAGAGTTTCCAATAAGTTTCCAATGAATACTAAAAAAGTTAAAAAAATACAGTGAGACCAAAATCACCAGAGTAGATGCAGAACTCTGATCTTTCACTGTAAAAGCCAGAATCCCTTTTTATTTATAGGCTGCAGTGAGCAGGAAGTTATCTGTACCTGAGGACAGACTCCAGAAAAAGGGATTCAGCGTCTTCAAAAGACTAAAACATGACAGATTTAAACCTCAATATCAAATTTGCATTGACAGATTTCATCCTGTAGAGCCAAAATACCTTTCAGTAGCACATTCACCTGCACACAGGTGTCTGCTCACCTGTACACCAACATAGACATTATATGTCTGTGTGGATGGAGGCTTGTGCAGTCAATAGCTATATGTGTGAAATGTAAACAGTAATTGGTATGTACTTGTGACAGACCTGAAGCGTTTCACAGTCAGTCCATTCACTCATGCACACACACATGCACACTGATACGCTGTTTAAATGCTTAGATGTGTGAAAGTGTGAGCTTGTTTACAAAAATCTATTTTTTCATAAATAATCATTTTCAACGGTGGAAATGATAACGTACAATGAACTTTCATTCCTAACATCCCATCATATTTTGTCTTTCTGTGAAACTCCCCACACATCTTGCACCTTTGCCGTCTCCCTAAGCGTCCTCGTTCTCTTCCTCTTCTTCCATTTTCCAAAAAACGTAAAAGGAATAAAAAAAAAAAAAAAGATAAATAAAACAAATTTAGCCTCAAATACAAAAGAGGTTTGTACAAACGAAAATCTCGTGTCCCAAAAGATAACAAAACTCCACATGAAATCTTTTCAAAATAAGATGCTATCAGCTTCTGTCCCTATCAGTGGGTGGATAGTTGCAACACAGCAAAAAGATTTGATCTGGAGAACATTAAACCATTAACTTAAGTACAGCTGGGGGGCTGATATCTCAAATCTAGATTAATCAATGAAGGGAGAAAGCAAAAAACAGAATTTAAAAACGTATGAACTAAATTTCTTTATTAAGACTGGGTTAATAAAATTAATTAATTGATTGGAATTAATATAAGTGTACAAGATCAATAATCAATTCATAAAAAATATAAATTAATTTAGCACATAAAGCTAAAGTCCACTAGCTGGATGCTAATGTTTAGTGAAATTTCCCTTTGGACGGGTAGCGCTAACGCTCGGTCGACCTAAACATACATTACTGACTAAACTCTTTTATGTAAAAAGCAATAAAATACATTTAAAAATGCATTTAGTAATGTTAAGTACATTTTTTTTATTTTGTCCCTTGGTTGATACTTTAATCAGATCATTTAATTAGTGATGTGTAAAACACAGAAATAACATCAAGTGCCACAGAGAGAAGCTTCTGCTTCAGGAGAATTATAGAAACTATTGCGTACATACTTTAAAAACCAATTAGGATGCTTTACAATAAACAAAGGCAAACAATTATAATGCATAGAATTCTCATCAAGGATGCAAAACAAATGAAGGTTTAAAACATTGTGTCTTAGCCACAACTGCCCTTGTGGGGGCATACGGGCTGTCTGAGGGCAAAAAAAAGGGTTCCCACTTGTTACTTTATGTAAAATTTAAGACCTTTTAAGAACTTTTTAAGGCCATGCATGCTTAAAATTAAGACTAATTTCTTAGTCTATTTCCCATTGTATTAATTATTTTCCGTTTTATTAATTAATTCCCATTTTTTGACCAAAACTGCAGTTTCTTTTTTACTTCTTTTTAATCAAAACGGTGGAGGGTACATAACTGGTTTTCCTAATGTTTAGTTGCATCATTTGATCAAAATAATCTTGTCTACAAAAAATTAAATTTTTGGCGTGAAATGTGAAACAGAGAAGCAGTACGATTTGACAGTCGGAGTGGGGTTTGTGTGGACATCCTTCTGGCACTAAAATATCACTGACTCAGTCCATAGATGCAGCTTCTGTGTGGCCAGTAAGGGCACATCATGACAGCATCACCTGTACATCATAAGTGCGAGTAACTTCCATTTTTTCTGCAAATACTTTACGATTCAGGAGCTGTACGGTGGCGACTCACACCCAGAAAGTCCTGGTTTTATTCCCGACTGGTGTGGAGTTTGCATGTTCTCCCTGTTGATATGAGGGTTTGTCCCACAGTCCGAAAACATACCTCATAGGACGTGATATCCTCTGAGAGGGTCATACGATCCTGCACCTGTCTACGACCTTACATGGGCCCAGACAGCTCAAAAACCCACCACACCTATACAGGTCAAGCCCCCGTACAGGTGCATGTGACTAAGGCTTAAGAAGTGGAATTGTCACTGTTAATGGGGCATTAAGGGGTCGAGGGAATTGCCCCCTTCACAGGGATTAAACCCCCGGAAGATCCTGAGGTCAGGTCCACCGTCAGACCTGATGGCCTAAGAGGTGACAAGAGCAATGTGGCTCACTGTAACTGAGATTAACACGTAACGGTAAAATCTGGAGTTTGTCTCATTTCAGTGTAAGAGAACTCTGTTACAACAAAACCAGTCAGTAAACCAGGAAAAACACAAACAGAAATGAGAATATATGATGGACACATCAGGACTTTAGCATTATGTCAGCTTGTTTGGTAAAATCAATCATGAAAAATCATGAACAACTTTGATCAATGAAAGGCTTTGACCCTACATTTGAATCATTTCTTCTTCAAGGTTATTTTCTGTGTATTTATTCTGTCTATAGATGCATGAGAGGAGATTTGCTGGATTTTGGTGGAGCAGTCTGAGCTTACATGAAGTGACAAAAGTGTTAAATAATTCAGTTCACAACTACATGCTTAAAATGCAGACTGACATTGGTTAGTTGCAGAATTTTGTGTTAGTGCACGATAGTTGTGATTTTGGATTTTGGATTTTAAAATAAAATTTAGAATTTATCAAAATTAATACACAAAATTTTTAAAATGGAAAAACCGACACACACACTTAAAATCCAAAAGGGAAAATTTTACAAAATTTGGTCCAAATTCATTAACATATCAAAGAGAGGGTTTTGAATGACCATATGGTATCTGTGGTATCTACTTAAGGACTGAAATGTTTTCACACTTTACCCAAATCACAAGCGAAATATTTGTTTGGAAATTATAAGCATATATACCCTTGTTTAGGTTTAACTTTTTTTTTTCCCTTATTTCTGATGTTCTAGCCTCAACTTGGCCTGTTATTTTTTATTTATTTATTTTTGTTGGAACTTATGGACAACAACAAAAAAAAATGCTTGAAAAGGATTACCAGAGAAATCTGTATAATGAATACTGTAAAATTGCTGTACATTGTATCTTTTTCAAATAAAAAATATAATTACAAAAAAAAAAAAGAATTTATCAAAATTATGTATTCAAATTTATTTGATTTTAAAGTTTTACATTTTTACATTTAGATTTTAGAGATCTCCCTATGGGAATCTCAGCTTTCGCAGAATAATATTTCAAGTTGCCTAAAGATCCTTTTTCAGAGAAAACAAATTAACTAAATTTGAGAAAACTGAAGCGTCCCTCTCTTTCCTTTTCCCGCGCTGAGTGTTCAAAACTTCCCTCGTTCTAAGTCTCTTTATTTTGTGGTTGACAACAAAAACAGCAGAAAAAACCCTCCACAGAAGTTGTTTTTAATCTATTCTTTGATTTATTTGTGGATCTACACTTAATTCCATCTCCTAAACTGCTCCCTTAAAGTTATAAAATTGATGTATTTTGTACATATCTTTGTATTTTTGGTGCTTCATGGAAGAAAAATTAATAAAATTAAACTGATTTTGAGCAATAGATGAAATAGCTGGCTCATCTCAATATTGTTAATAAAGAGAAGCTCCTTAGAAAATTCCATGAAAACCATTTGGTCTGTTTCATGTTTCTGTTTCATGATCTTCTTCTGAAATCTTCGACGGCTGCTTGTGTGTTGTGAGCTCCTGAAGCCCACTGTAATCTGTGAAGTTCAAACAAGATTAATGACTCCAACTAAGACTTAATACACAACACACTTAAGGCTGAATTGGAAATGACAACAACCTTCTGCCTTAGCAGAGCAACGGTGGGTCATGGTAGTAAAGGAGCTTATTCCTGTCAGACCTGACAAGAATGACTGAGAAAATCTTCCGCTGATGCTTCAGGTGTTGTGGGAAAAATGTGTCTGAGACTTCGGAGCTCTCACGTGTGGATCTACACCCGCTCGCTCCAGCATTCCTTTAAGTACCTGCTTAAGACCTGCCCAAAGAAAAATAGTAATAATTAAGATGCAAATGGGGAATTTAAGAACAGAAAACATGCATTTGTACCTTCTCTTTAGACTCTGGTGGGAACATTTTGAATAACTTGCAGCTGTTTATCATTTTTTTAAGAAATTTGGGTGAATATTGGAATGTAATGATCTGTTTGGTCAGAAACAAACTTTTATTTTTAAAGTTCTACGTAAAAATCTTAACATTTGACATTTAACTTTTTTGTTTAATCTTAGCAGCTACTCATCAATAAAAAAAAAGTAAATAATTTTTTTAGAATGCTATATTTATATTTAGGTAGTAGGATTCTTCTAAGTAGCTAAATCATAAAAAAGACTTTAGAATATTTATGTATGAATCTGTAGATTTTTGCTCAAAACAGTGAGTCACAGCTCCATTATCCTATCAGGCTGAATTGTCACTGACTTCTCTTACTATCAGATTATTGGTTAGTAAGATACTAACAGTTAGGGTGTAACCATTCATTAACTTAATCCAGGAGTCGTCTTTGATCCCTCCTCATGGTTAAAGAAAAACAAAAATTATTTTCTCTTTCAAATTAAAATTAAAATAGTGGTGCAGCTTCATCACTAAAACACTAGGACAGATTTTTGAAAGCTGTGTACCACCAAAATAAGTTTGTGATTAGTGTACATTCAGAAACCATACTTAAAGCACACCAGATTATAAAAGTAAATGTTCTCACTGGCCTTGTGGTAGAGTGTCCACTGTCCACCATGAGACTGGAAGGTCGTGAGTTCAAATTCCAGCCGATTCACACCAAAGACTAAAATTGGGACCCAGTGCCTCCCTGCTTGACACTCAGCATTAAGAGGTCAGATATGAGGGTTAAACCACCAAATGATTCCTGAATGCAGCTGTGTCTGCAGCTCACCACTCCCCCAGGGGATGGGTTAAATGGGGAGAACACATTTTACAAAGGTGTGAAAACTAATGGGACTTTGATTTTAATTATTGTTGAAAAATTCAAGGATTTTAAGTGTTCCTAAAACATAGAGTATGGGTCACTTATGATTTATGAATTTCTGGCTGAGATGCACCAATGAAGGTGAAAAAAATTTCTCTGCTGATATGACGCCACCTACTATAATTGCTGCATTGAAATGATGTCATATGGAACAGGGTGTCTTATTTGAATGGATATCATTCAAACTTCAGACAGAAGTTATAAACTAGTTCATATTTTTCTTTTTTTAAAAAAAAGGCTAATTTTCTGTATGTTTGTATTTTAGTTATGCAAAAAAAAAGTATATTATCCTATTATTACATATGAAAAAAAAGTAGCATCTTATTTTTCTAAAAGGATGAATTCAGACTTTGTGGCGCTTTCCGGAAACTGACGTGAATGGCTCTTTAATTGCAGACTTAATCAATCAACTAGATTGATCTGTCTGAGGCAACTTGTAAATCGAATCGACCCATAAAATTATTTCAAAATGAAGTAAGTCAATTAGGCGATCTCAGAAAATACC
Source organism: Oryzias javanicus (assembly GCA_003999625.1). NCBI lineage: Eukaryota > Metazoa > Chordata > Actinopteri > Beloniformes > Adrianichthyidae > Oryzias > Oryzias javanicus. Next base: position 6,328,130 of record CM012448.1, read on the forward strand.
ATTTGGATTGAGGCACAGTTGTTTTTTTTTTTTACTTTAGTGTAAAAACGACCAAGTGACATCAGAGCGGATGACAGCAAAAACTGAACAACTTTTGGATTTTGATGTGGAAAAACAAACAGTGGGGTGAATTTTATCAAACTAAAATGTGACTGAATTTGACATTAATTCTCGTTTACTTGTTTGTTTCTACAAATATTCAATTTACACTTGATTATCTTGAAGAAATACAAGGAATCTGGAAAACTCTCCTTGCTCTGATAGTACCAGGTATTTATCTGAGTCCCACTGGTTGAAGTTTTGGATGAAGATGTTAAAAAATGAATGAATATTGACTATAATCGGATCATCAACCACAAGTTATGATATGAATCGAGTCGTTGTTGAAATGAAGAGTTACACCCCGTTGTCTTTGTCTTGCAGGAACTCTCTGCACTGCCACATCTGAAAAATGTTTGTCTGCACCGTGTCAGAACGGAGCGACCTGTGTGGACACCATGAACGATTACGCCTGCATCTGCGCTAAAGGCGGGGTGCAGTACATGGGCAAAAACTGTGATGAACTCTATGACGCCTGCACCTTCGCTCCATGTCTGGACTGCATCAGCACCCCTGGTGAAAAAGAATACCAGTGCATTTGCCCTGAAGGACTTACAGGTGTCAACTGTACGGAGGACGTGGATGAGTGTCAGAGCAGCCCTTGCTCTGAGCCGCCATCTTTGTGTGTAGACCAGTTGAATGGATACTTCTGCAGGTGTCCCCCTGGTTACGGCGGTCCGGACTGCGGGACTCGTGTGACCGACTGCATCGATGAGCCCTGCAGGAACGATGGAGCTTGCGTGTTAAAGCCGAACGGTTTCGAATGCATCTGCGCTCCTGGGTTTGAAGGGAAGACTTGTGAAGAAGATGTGAACGAGTGTTCCTCGGAGCCCTGCCAGAATGGAGCCATCTGCATCGATGGAGTTGCAGAATTCCACTGTTTTTGTGTGCCTGGTTTCCAGGGCCACAACTGTGAAATTGACATCAATGAGTGTGCCTCACAGCCCTGTGAGAACAACGCCACCTGCATCAACGACAAGGACCACTACGAGTGTGAGTGCCTGGTCGGCTTTGCAGGTGAGTCCACAACTAGAAACCCGAAAAGGTGATATGCTGCAACAAAGTTAGAACAAATAATCCCTCTGAAATTAAACCATAAACTCCATTAAATACACAATATTATTTATTGCTAGATGCGACAGAGTGGCAGTCTGTGTACCTTGCCTTCACCTATCAGGCTCCAGCAACCTATGAGGGAAAAAACGGGTTAAGAAGCTCAGTGGCCTTGTGGTAGAGTGTCCGCCCTGAGTTTGGAAGGTTAAGGGTTCAATTCCCAGCCGAGTCATACCAAAGACTCTAAAAATGGGACCCAGTGCCTCCCTGCTTGACACTCAGCACTTAGGAGTTGGACTGGGGGGTTAAACCACCAAATGGTTCCCGAGCGCGGCTGTGTCTGCAGCTCACCGCTCCCCCAGGGGATGGGTCAAATGCGGAGAACAAATTTCACACACCCAGGTGCGTGACAAATAGTGGGACTTTAACTTTAACTTTAAGAAAATTGATGGATGGGAGTCAAAAAACCAAAGGGAGTCAATTCAGTTGTCATTTTTTCACAAAACTGGAGCCAGACAGCGTCAGTAGTGGTTGGTCCAAATTAGTCTGACTCAACGTTTCTATGGCAACCACCCTCACCAATCAGGAGTAAGCTTGTTTTAAAGTCAGTCAGTCAAACTTTTTGAATGTTTGATGTCGAACCAGATATTTTTATTGAGGAATCTGGTTGGTCAGTTTATAACTTAACCACAAAAAAATATCGTGGAAAAAATGGGATTAGCAAGAAGGGTATCAGCGCAACATAGAAACATGACTGAGTAATACTGGGATTTTGGCTTCTTGAAGCCAGCAGGTGCTTCCTCTTTGGAACACCAGGAGGTCCAGTTCTCATATACAACCATTGGTTTTAAAGTAAGAAAAATGTCTCAGTTTTTGAGTATGTTTGGAATGTTTTACAAAGCTGGAATGGAGGATTTGGGCCATTTTATTCAATATTTAATGATATATAGCTAGCCTTTTGTTCTGTGTGTTTGTGGTACATTTAAAGATCCTCCCTGGTCTGATTCACAGCACTCGTATCTGCTGGGAGCGTCAGAACTGATACCTCACCACCTCTTCACAATGAACCGTGTAAAATATTCAGTCACTGTCCTCTGCTTGGCTTTCAGGAGTGAACTGTGAAACTGAAATTGATGAATGTGACTCCCACCCCTGCCAAAACGGTGCCATTTGTCATGACTTGTTTGGAATGTACTCCTGTGAGTGTCTTCCTGGGTTTGATGGCATCGACTGTGAGGTGGACGTTGATGAATGCACCAGTGAGCCCTGCCAGAATGGAGCGGTCTGTCGGGACATGGTGAACAGGTGATCCAGCATGGCTGACGATGTCTAAGCAGTTAAATGTGTCTTTATCCTATATTATCATTTGGCCCAGATGTCTTAGAAAACTCAATTTTACCCAGTAGGACCTCCACAGAGTCATCATGGTGGGAGACAATGAGTCATCCGACAATTTGGGGGCAACAATCAAAATAATCTTCCTGTTGAAACTCATTTTAGTCCAGCTAAAGCTATGCAACACATAATATACAGAAAAGGATCACAATGAAGATGTGAAATTCAAAGATTTTACAAGAAAATATTTTAACACAGCCTCTTTAGTGGAGCGCTCTCAACACTTTAGCAGATTGCTGGTAGCTGATCAACCTTAATTATCTCCTAACTCACGGATGTATTGACCAGTGATCGGTTATTGGCAGTTCAGAGAATATAATTCAATAGTTAATGTTAAGATTTTTATCTTTGAATTTTTTGGTTAAAACAAAAACATAAGAGTTTGACAGTTAATTGTGCTACCTCTTGGAAAAAATCTTTTGAACTTTGTATAAAAATTAATGGACGTTTGCTTGTTACAAAACTACATTTTTGCATAGTTTTGACTTTGTCTTTGATTTTTTTTTAAGTTATACTTTTTAAAAATGTATCTACACTTTTGATTCTTTTTATGAAGCAAAAACAGTTTGATTTCAATAATTATATTCTATATTACTCTCAGTTATTGTGAATTTTGACTGATCAAATTGTGTCAGAATTTCTTACTGTGAATTTTGTTTTTGTATTTTCAGGTTTATTTTTTATTTTTGAGTTGTGTATTGGAAAAAATATTTGCTAATTTTAGAAAAACTGTGTTTTATTAAAAAGATGAAAGCAAGAAACACGTTTAGAGCAAATTGTGAGTAAAGACACTTAAAAAGGCTTCGGACTACTAAAGACTATACAAAAATAAAATTCACCATTCTAAAACAAAAAAGTTATACTTGAATTGATTGTGGGTTTTTTTTGTTTTTTTTACCTAAGAACATTTTAACTCGTCTGATTTATTTCTGTTGGCCAGTTTACTCTCAAATGAGTTGTATTTCCTAAAATTGCCCCTTATATATATAAAAACAAATGTCAAGATTTACGTTTTTAACTTCTGAAAAACTTAAGCAAAACGTAAAGCAAAAAAAAAAGGACCAAAAAACATTAAAATCCAGGTTTTAATGTATTTATTTATATACCACTTTAACATGAACATTAAAATCTCAAAACAATAAAAACAAAAATTAGGACAATTTGAAAATGTAATAGTAAAATCTAGCTTTGAATAAGTAAAACAAGAACACTTATAAAAGCAAGGGCAAAAAGAAAAAAGCAGCAGCAGAGCACAGTCTCATGTCTGAAGCTTTTCCCATAAAAATAAATTTTTACTATTTAAAATGAGGATTTCTGCTGTATGCCCAGCGGTAAAGCGTTCCACAGCTTTGAAAACAGCTTCCTCCTAGACTTCAGCACCTCCAGGAGGAGCTGATCAGATGGGTTGGAGGGGGGAGAGAAGCTCAGAGAGGTACAGGAGTACACAATTATTTAAAAAAAGTAAAAAAAAAGAACTGCGCACACTAAAAATTTTCAAATAAATCCTGACCATTTATAAAGCATAAATTATTCCTTCTTTTATTAAAGACTAGGTGAGCAGAGAAAGTGAAGTTAAAGTAAAAATGTTCACCTATATTTTTGTCCTGATTAAAGCATCTATTTTGTCTTTACAGCTATGAATGTGACTGCAGTAACACAGGCTTTGAGGGAGACCATTGTCAGGTAGACATCCTTGAATGTTCGTCTGATCCCTGTCAGCATGGAGCCACATGTGTTGAGGGGATCAAAGGATACACCTGCATGTGTTGGCCAGGTACTACTGAGCAACATGTTTTCCTCAAAGTCTATTCTAACATCCAGAAGGGAAGTTTTAAGATAGCTCGCTGCACATGAGTGAAGAAGTCAGTGTTTGAATGTTTGAGCTGAATTGATTCTCCTGATTTACATTTAAAGTAAGAACAAAGTAAAAAATATATATTTTTAGGAAAGGAGTTTTCTGGAACTACAATATGGGAGGTGATCATGTTTTTTTGTTGTTTTCTAGGTTATGAGGGTCAAAATTGTGAGGTTGACATGGATGAGTGCGCCGAACATCCGTGTGAAAATGACGGAGAGTGTTTTGAACGCTCAGACCTCTCTCACTGGGAGCTGGACTGGAAGTTCAGCTTTGCAGAGGCAGCTGGGTATATTTGCCACTGTCAGCCAGGGTTTGCAGGTCAGTGAAGCTGCACCCTTTATTTTACAGGATCCAGCATTGAAATTATTTGACCACATTTGAACTGTCTTGACATTACAGGAGAGAACTGTTCCATAAACATTGATGAGTGTGAGTCTGAACCCTGTCAGAACGGAGGTTTTTGTCAGGATAAGGTCAACGGCTACACCTGTGCTTGCCCTGTTGGATTCTTAGGTAAGTTTATTTAGTGATTATTCATCCAACATGTCATAAATGCTAACATTTGCTGCTTAACATTTCTTTGTTTGCTTAAAGTCTCACTTCAATCATCTCTTGATTTATTGTAGAAGCATTCCCCGTGGTCTTTTAATTATGATTACTGTATTTTCTGAACTATAAGGTGCACTTAAAAGTATTTTTTATTTTTAAACAATAGTGCCCCTTGTTGTCTGTAGTACCTTATATGTGGATTAATTCTGGTTGTACTTACTGATGCTAAAGCAGTTTTGAGAGATATATTGAGCTTTATTAAAATGTTAGTTTTTAAATCAGTAAAAAAAAAAAAGTTTTGGTGCTATTGTAAATATGCTAACGCGGCTAACTTGTAGCAGTGTCATTTATTTTTTTTTTTTTTACATGTTATTACCAAGGTTGGGAGTTGACATAGTCACAGTAATATTTGTTTAAGTGGCATCAGAGGCTTTTTTACGTGTTGCTGACAGCGTTGGGCATTATTGTGCATACGCTAACACAGCTAACGTGCAGTGGTATAGCACTGTTTTGGTTGGAGATATTATAAAATTTGGGGTTAGCGTAGTCACAGAAACACTTGTTTTAGTGGCATCAGTCTGTTTTTTAATGAATTGCAAACAAGGTTGTGAATCACAGATATTGTGAACATGCTAATGTGTAGCGTGTTAGAAATGAGTTGAAGAGATACTGTGAATGCAGCTATTAAGGTTCAAACATAGATCATTTCTTCATGGGGCGCCAGATAGCAGCCAAAAGAAAGAAAAACAGGACAAAAATTTAGCAGTACATTGTTGGCAGGTTTGTTGGGATAGTGTAAACTGGCCTCCATTTACCATGACCCATCTGTTTGCACACTCTCCCGCTAGCTTACAGCCCCTCACGATTTACTGGTGCAACAAAATGGTGAACAATATTGGAGATACAGTTTCGAGCCACATTCCAGCTCAGACCAGGAAAACAAACATGTACATGGGTCTATTTGTCTACACGTTGAGTACTGGAGGCTACTTTCCGCGGCACTGGACCGGTTCTGGTACCGACACGGAGGTTGGGAACTCATAATCTAATGGGAATAGCTGACTTGGGGACCCCCAAAACATTAAAAAGTGATGCAGAGGGGCCCTTAACCAAACATCAATTTGTGACGACGTGAGGATAAGAATGTGTTGAATATACCAGTTCATACCTGATACCATCCAACAGCTCACAGACTCACAGAAGCATTGTTGTCTGCTCTACTTCCACCCCCCAAACTGAACTCCATCAATATCTAACAGCATGGTTTTTCCGCAGGTGAACAGTGTGAAATAAACTTTAATGAGTGCGAGAGTCAGCCCTGCCAGAACGGCGGCAGGTGTGAAGACGGCAGAGCCTCCTTCACCTGCCACTGCCCTGAAGGTGATCCGGGGGAATACCCCTGGGGGGGAGATCGCTGCGACGTGAAACTCTACGGCTGTATCAACCACGAGTGTCAGAATGGAGCCACCTGCCTTCCGTGGCTGGAAGACGGAGTGCATGGTCACACCTGCTTGTGTCCTCATGGCTTCTACGACGAAACGTGCTCCACAAAGACAACGTTCTCCTTTTCCTCCTCTGGATTTGTTCACCTCCAGGTTGTTCTGGAAGAACGTACCCGCAGGAGCATCAAGCATGATGTCGGAGTTCAGCTGCGTTTTCAGACAACTTTACCCAACATGCTGCTTTTCTTCAGAGGGAATGTGGAGAACCACCTTCTCCTGGAGATTGTTGATGGCGGCGTTCACGCTAAGGCCTTTTCCCCGGAGGCTGAACTGGATGTAACATATTCTGGAATAGTAAGTGATGGACACTGGAGGGATGTCCACGTGTTTCTGGACCAAGAGGGTCTGGTGTTGATCCTGAAAGGCCCAAACTGTGAAAGAGACGGATGCACTCTGAGAGACGCTGGAACAGAGGAACACATTTTTCACCCTTCTGAAGAATTTACCAATGTTTATGTGGGCGGGGCCGAGGCGGAGCTGATGGAACTCTCTCAAAGTGGAACAGGATTCATAGGATGTATGGAAGACCTAAAGATTGACTCAAAACCCATTCTACCGCAAGCTTTTCCAGAGGATCAAAGCTTTGAGCTTGGATGTAATAAGAACGACTGGTGTGAACATGACCCGTGTGACGGACAAGGACAATGTGTGGATCTGTGGACCAGCTACCAGTGTGACTGCTTCCGTCCTTTCCATGGAGAGAACTGCTCTGAAGGTAAGGCATCCCTAAAAAAAAAAAAAATCCGCTCTCCTGTTAAATGTAAGAGTAGTCTGATTAAACTAGTTTAAACTGCGCTAAAATTACCTTTTTTTTGTAAAATGTGGAATTTGAAAAAATGTAAAGCCAAAGACTAATTCTACAATATGGTTAAATTTCTTTTATGCTATTTTATTCCATATTCAATTTGTTAAATTATGATAATCTCAGTCAAATATGACATGTTTAAAAAGGAATTGTTGTAATGTTTTAAAAAAATGTTAAAAAGGAAATTTCTTTTAGAGTTAAGTACATTTATTTTTGTACCTATTCCAATTGGTTTATTTCAAGGAACAAAAACAAAAATTAAAAAGACAAAATAAATATATTGATATCTTAGGTGTAAATTAACTGCATATACATCTATATATACCTAAATAAGTAGATTTAAATAATCTTAATTACAAATAGACATATTTGCATTCATACATACATGGTATTGGAGAAGTCGACTCTAGATCCCAAAGGCTTTTTCTACTGTTACGAACGACTGTTTCAGTCAAGAGGAACAATTTAAACTCTATTTTATCTCTTGTTGATTTGTTTTGATGCGTGATACAGAACAGACTGGAGCAAGTTCTGCTGAGATAGTTTGGTCAGTTCTTGTAAAAAATTGAATTTTCTAATTATTTTTTTTATTAAATATTCACCTAATATCTTTTAACTCCTAATTTAAAGTCCCACTCACATCACAAGTCATGATGTGATTAGAATAGAATAGAATAGAATAGAATAGCTTTATTAATCCCCTAGGGGCAATTCAGTTAGAACAGCTCTCCAGCAAGACTACATAAAAACATGACAGTAAAAAAGCAAGACAAAACAACACAACAACATAGAACAGTGCATAAAACCGTAAGAAAAGTAGTTTGTAAAATAAATTAGTTAAATTAAAAAGCCATTGGGACAGGTTTATGGTCGAGTGTATTCACTCTGATTTAAAAGCTTTATAGCACTAGGAATAAAAGATGTTGTGTACCTGTTTGTTTTCCTTGCTGGGACAATAAAACGACGGCCTGATGGTAACATTGAGAAACTGGAGGACAGGATGTGTTCATTTGTTTGAATAATGCTTTTTGCTCTCTGTACCACCTGCCTCTCCCACAGGGAGTTCAGACTCTTCTGTTGGACACCTGTGATCTTAGAACAGACGTTAACAATCTTATTTAGTCTGTTTTTGTCTTTGACAGACAGACAACCACCAAAACCAAACAAACAAAAGAAAAACATTAGAAGGCTCTCGATAAAAGACTGATAAAACATGCTTAAGATTTTATTACAAACTTTAAAAGAGGCTAGCCGTCTTAGCAGGTAGGTTCTTTGTTGACATCGTTTCACTAAGGATTCTGTGTTTGTGTCAAATTTTAGGGTTGAGTCAAACACAGTCCCTAAGTATTTATAATTTCCAACAATTTCAACTTCCTGCCCGTGAATGGAGCTCGCTTGTGGTTTCACTTTAGTTCTTCTAAAATTTTAATTTTAATTTTAATTTAATTTTAAAGCATTCCCAGTGGTCTTTTAATCAAGAACTTAAGAAACCTGTGTCGTTTTCCAGAACAAAGTTTCTGACTTGTGGGCGGGACCACTGACTCAAAGCAACCCCGCCACCCTTTACCTCCCCGTTGCTGAGAACTCAAAGCAGAGAGCGCATTTTCCACATGAAAACAATTTTTTTTTCGTTTGATTTACGATTCAGATAAAGAAATACTCAGAAATGCAATTTTGAGCCCAATTCTTTATAAATGTCCATCCCATCATCAGAATATGCTTCAATTACATGTTAAAAACACAATTTTTACTGTAGTGGATCTTTTTGGAAATATAAATGAATGTATTGTTTTACTAAAACCATGGGACCCAAAAACAAGACTAAACATTTTATTGCATTTTTCTGTTTGTTTTCAATCGAACCCTTTCATTTTCCTCTTACAGAATTCCCATCATGGACCTTCAGTCATGAGGACACCAACAGCTTCCTTGCCTTCAATGTCTTAGAGAACCATGGGAGTAACTTCAACGTGTCTTTCTTCCTAAAGTCATTGAAACCAAATGGACTTCTGTTCCAGCTTCGGAGGCCCAGCGTGAAAGACGAGGGAGAGGTTTACTTCTCAGTCTACCTGGGAATGGGCAGAATTTTTGTCAGTTCTTTGCCCGACAGCGCATCTCTGACGGCTCCAATATTTGTGACCACCGGTGAGAAGCAGCTTCTGTTTGTAGAGGTCAAACAGGGACAGGTGATCTTTGGTCATGCGGGTTTTTACTACGGGATTGGAGAAATCCCTGAAGTCATAGTGAACAGAGGGGATCAGGCATATATTGGAGGACTTGTCAGAGACTGGAGCTCGGATGAGTGGGGCGGGTACTTCAAAGGCTGCCTCCAGGATCTACGCATGGACTCTGTGAAAATGGACCAAGATCCCTGGGGTGGCTCAAACGAAGCCATTTATTTACCAAGTGGAGCTGAAAACGTGAAGAAGGGCTGCATAAGTGACGATACATGCAAAGTAAGAATTATAATTATTTTCTGTTTGTTTTTGAACACAAAACACAGGTGGATTTGAAATAAATCTCTAAGGCTGAATCCAAAATAGTCCACTACCCCTACATTTAGCCCTCCAAACGGAGATTTTTGGAAAACCAGTCTTCTAATTGTTGAACTGTTGCATTAACTCAATAAGTTTAAGAATTCATATTGATGGTTTTGTTATATACAATAAGACATCATCAGCGTAAAATGAGATTTTATGTTTATTTCCACCAACATGGATCCCTTGGACGGTAAGGTCCCACCTGATGGATTCTGCCAGAGGATCAAGAGCAGGGGTCTCAAACTCAGTTTACCTGGAGTCTGGGTGGGGCTGGGCCACATCAGGATTTCCACAAGACAAGCGCTGATAAAACATTCCAATGTTCTCAAATGTCTTTACTTTTAATTCAAAATAATGAATTAAATAAATAAATGAATAAAAAAATAAATCAATCAGTAATAAATAAATAATAATAATGACCAGACAGCAGATACAGACGACTAAAGAAACCAAATAATTGTGGCGTGATTTGAGCAACTGCCGCAACGCGAGGTGTGGAGTGGAGATAAAGTCAGAGAAGCCAGACTGAGATGGTTTGGACATGTTCAAAGGAGAGACAGTGAATATATTGGTAGAAGGATGCTGAGTCTAGAGCTACCAGGCAAGAGATGTAGAGGAAGACCAAAGAGGAGGTTTATTGATGCAGTTAATGAAGACATGAAGGTGGCTGGTGTTAGAGGAGAGGATGCTGAAGACAGACTAAGATGGAGGAAGCTGATTCGCTCTGGTGACCCCTGAAAGGAAAAGCAGAAATGAAAAGAAGAAGATTCTGAGTTAAGCCAATATTTTAGCTACGTTCTAGTTTTGGATAATTTGGCTTTTACTTATGTTTTAAGAGATCATTTGGAGATAAGCTACTGAGATTTTTTGGGCTAAATTGGAGTTAAGCTAATGTGTCAACCGTGTTTTTACATGAAATTCTTAAAATTCTTTGTGCACTTTCTACAAATTATGGAAGTTTGGTATCAAAATATTCAACACATCCATGATCTTATTCAGCTATTATAATAAATTTCTTCAGCGACCACATTCAGCAAAAAGCTTTCACATTAGCATCATCGCAGAAAATACAAATGTAAGTTAAGTATAGAGTGCTATTAAATCAAATCCCAATGCTTGTCTCTCCAGGTGAAGCCCTGTCGAAATGGAGGAGAATGCTCTGTTCTCTTCAACGATTTTGCTTGTTCTTGTTTGGAGGAATACACTGGAAAGACCTGTGAAACTCGAGTGTGGTGTGTTAAAAATCCTTGTATGAAAGGCGGTCATTGTGTGGACCTTCCGGCTGGATATGAGTGTAAGAACTTTTTATAACTACTACAGTTATACTTTTGAACCACACTGGTAAGACTTTCTAGAATTGTTTACTTGTGGTGTAAAAGGCTTTTTCAATCAAAAGCAAGTTCTAACCTTACCCTGTCTTTGCTTTTAGGTGTCTATAATGCCACATTTGACAACAACCCCGTCCATTTTAGCTCTGGAGGCTCACTGACAGAACCTGTCTCTAACATCTACATAGAACTACGGACTCGATCACAGAATGCTGTGGTTCTTAAGGCTACCTGGGGCTCTGACCTGCTGATGGTCGGCGTTCTAGATTCTGTGGTTTGGGTGGAGATACATATTGACAACAAGGCTGAGTCACTGACTTTTAAAGGGATCCGCCAAGTGGCCGATGGACTTTGGCATCGAGTGAACGTTTCCATGGTGGAGAGGAAGCGCAGAGTTTCCCCCTGGATCATCACTGTGGATGGAGTCACAGATTCAAGCAGTGTGCCCCAGCGCACAGGAAGTCTTGGCTTTCTCAACAAGGAGGGGGCCAAAGTATCCATCGCAGAGAGCTTCACCGGCTGTTTGGGTGCTGTGAGGTTAGGAGGAGTGTATTTACCATTTAGGGATGACATCAAAGCTCCCCAGCCATCTCAGTTTTATTTACTTGGAAAACCTAAAGTCCAGCTGGGCTGCACCAGTGCCCCAGTATGTGATTCTAACCCCTGTTTAAATGGAGCCACGTGTGAAGACCTCTTCAATAAGTTTGGTTGTGTGTGTGACCTTGGATGGGAGGGGATTCAATGTGAAACAGATGCTGATGACTGTGCATCTCAGCCCTGCATACATGGAAGCTGCAAGGACTATCTGGCAGGCTTTGAGTGTCACTGTGACCCTGGTTACACAGGCGGGATCTGTGAGGAGAATATTGATGAATGTGAAGATCACGCCTGTGAACATGGAGGTACCTGTCAAGATGGAATAAACACGTACTCCTGCCTATGCTCCAAGGACTATAGTGGCCCTCGTTGCCAGTGAGTACTCATTTAGACACCAGCTCTTCAGAATTTAGGTTCAATTATTTTGACAAAAGACAACCAGCTTGTGCTGGTTTCACTTTTTTTGTGTTCCTCTGCTGAACCAGAAAGATGACAAATTTGTTCTAAGTTAGTTAAGGTAGTTTTTTCTTGCATTTCATGTTAATTTAGCATCAAATTCCTTATCTTTAGGTGGACATTTCCTCCCATACAGTGCAACACTGATGTTCAATGCACTAATGGTGGGATCTGCAATGACGGCCTGTGGGGAGCTAACTGCACCTGCAAGCCTGGTTTCACAGGAAGCAGGTAAGTCTTTTTGTTGTGTATATTTGGGTGCAGCAAGTCCAGTATTCACTGATCATTCGGAAAAAAATAAGTCAAGGTGTGGTGTTCTGTGTTGTCCTTAAAGCGAGCTTCAAATCCCAGCTGGACCCTTTCTGACTGTAGTTTGCATGTTCTCCTCGGGCATGCGTGCTTTTTTTTTTACTCCAGCTTCATTCCACTATCCAAAAATGTGTGTTGACCTGTGTGTGTTGTAGGTCATTTGATTATTCTAAATTGTCCCTTTGTTTGAATGGACTCTTGAATGGACTTGACCCTAAAAGGAAGTGAACAGGTTTAGAAAATGGATGGATGGAAATCAATGTGTTGCTTTCCTATTTTTTTTAAAACTCTATTTTTTTATTAGAAAAAGGCAGTAAAACTTACACGAATAGGTTGGAGATTAATATATTTTACAGTCATTAGTTATGTATAGCTCAGTGTCATTAATGTTACAAAAAAAAGCCGGTTCTGGCTTGTTTTGTTACATTATAGAAACTTTGATAAACTAAAATGTGAAGGCTCAAGGAAAGAGCTTTGTGGTACACCATGACTGATTCCAATGGCAAGATATTTTATGAACAAACAGAATAATATCAGTTCCATTTATTTGAGCCATCTAAACTCAGTTTATGAGATACTAATCACTAGTTTAAATGATTTAAGTATTTGTATAAACACTAGAAGTATTTGTCCACAGCTTTTTCATATTTGTTCTATTCCTTTTCGCAGGTGTGAACTAGAGATGGACGAATGTGAATCTAACCCATGTCAAAACGGTGGTTCCTGCTTGGATCGATTCAACATGTTTGTCTGTAAATGTCCCACTGGCTACAGTGGTCCAGTCTGTGATGATCACGTATGTTTCTTATATTTATATATTTCACTGCTTTGTAGATCTTAAGTATTGTGTAGACCAGCAAATATAGCTATTGTTTACCACGACTGGTAATTTAACTTAAGTTGGTTTCAAACATTCTACCATGTAGCACGTGTTCTATGGGAAATTTGGATGATGTCATAACCCCATCAGGAGTGTGTATAATTATATGTTGATGAAAATGCTCCATGAAAACTAATATGGGCTTGCAGTCAGTCCAGAATATTTCCTCGTTCTGTCTAAAGAAAGTTGGAATGTTCTCCAGAAATCCTCATACCTTTACCTGGATAAAGTGGGTATGGACCATTGACTGTATATGATAACTGGACAGAGTGATTATGACATCACAATGGTTTACTTTCGGCTCCAACCATATGAAGTCAATTCAGTTGCCAATTTTTCACGATACAGACGACGAACCAGACTAGGTCAGTAAGTGGTGATTGGTCTGAGTCATTGTTTCTATGGTAACCACTCTCACCAATCAGGAGTGAGCTTGTTGGAAGGGTACTCACTAAGTAATAGGTAATCCCCAGGGGCAGCCATGATGCAGAGGTGGAGTGGTCAACCTCTGATCTGAAGATCACAGGACGGGTTCACACTCTTCGACAAGAGACTGAACCCCAAAATCCTCCTGGTGGTTATAGGTTGGCGCTAGTGTCAGATAGTGGAACCTCCATCAGTGTGTGAATGTGTGTGTGCATGAGTGAATAAGACTGACTGTGAAATGCTTTAGATGTTCTAAGAAGGTAGTAAGTCACAAAAGAAGTATATACATTTACCATTTAATGTCTGTTTGTTTCTCAATAGTAGTCTATGGAATTTAATTATAATTTATTATTAATTTAGACTTCTTGGAGCTTCCAGATACTTCTATTTAGCAATCTGCTGGTGAGAGGTTACTCAGTCCAGTTCTCTTATACAGTCAGTGGTATAGACATTGAATGGATTTGTATAAAATGTTTTATTTTGTAGATTTTCCAAACGATTTGAGCAATTCTAAAATTGAAGAAAAGCGTTTGGCTCACTAACATATTTTGCACAAGCTGAAGCCTTTCCTTCATCAGCCTCTAAAATGAATATACCCTACTTTGTTGTCTGTTCTCTTGCAGAAAGAATCTCATAAACAAGTCATCTCCTGGCTGATGATAATCGTCCCGCTGCTCTGCCTCTGCACTTTGATTCTGATCATTGGATTGACCTTCGTGGTGCTCACAGCAAGGAAAAAACGCCAGTCCGAGGGTGTGTACAGCCCCAGTGCTCAGGAGCTGGCTGGAGCTCGGCTGGAGATGGACAGTATGCTTAAAGTACCACCGGAGGAAAGACTCATCTAGCATCGGCTCATGAAGGAACCAGGATGTGGTCCGGACACTGCAGGCAGATGCAAGGACTCCTTCCTGGCATGATGCACCTCCTGTGCAGGAGCAGCACGGCTGCACCAGTGCAGTCAGCCTCATGCAAGCTGTTTGGGGCATTCATTGTGGCTCCAATGTAGCATAAGGGCATGTACATACACAGACTGTAACATGCTAGTCTCAGACTCAGCATACTGCCACAGAACAATATGTAAATTTTTAACAGCAGCGAAAGCGATTGTAATGACGTTTCTCAGAACTTTTTATGTACAAATGTTTAAGTTCTTAAAAATGATTTTAACATTGTAGTCACAGCAAACAACAGAACAACGTATGGCCTTTCTGACAGGTTATTATTATTATTTTTTTGCACCTTGTCAGTTTTTTATCCAGGAAGTTCAATGAGAAATTAGGTATTTTTCTCATTTTGTCCTTCTTGGCAGATCTCAGTCCTCATATCAGTTTTAGGGTTTTTGTTTATTATTTGTGTTATGAAGATGTATATTTCTTTAACAACTTAACAGACATCAATAAATATTATTTATGCACACATTGTTTTTATTTATGAATACAAATAAAAAATGGGCTTGGAATGGGAAGGGGGGCACTACGAACTCTTTAAAAATATGAGTGCAGTTTTTAGCCAAAATAATTTTTCAAAACTGTTTTTTTTTCTAGTACATATTAGAAGTAATTCATTAGAAATTCACCTCTTAGTTGTGGGGAACCCTGCCCCCTTTTTCCAACACCCAAAACAAAGAACACTGTATTTACACTCTTTCCCGCTATCTTACAGCCCCTCACACTCCAACTTAACATTACCGGTTCAACAAAAATAACAAGCAATATCAGAGCTATCCACCTGTCCAGTTTTGATCCTGAATCCAACTCAGACGAAGAAAACAAAGATGCTCGTGGATCTATTTGCCTGCAAGTGGATATATCAGAATGGAGCAGAGCGGGGAGCTTGTGGTCCACCCGCCATATTTTTTTCATCACAAATTCGCTCTTTTTCAAATTTTTTTCATCTGCTCCTGATTCACAAAGATTTGAATAAAGAAATACTCAGAAATACAAATTTAACCTAAATTTTCTATAAATATGTCCTTTATCATCAGAAAAATGTCACAAGAACATGTTAAAAACATAAAAAAGTAGGTCTTTAAAACTTGTCATGATTATGTAAATCAGCATGATCTTCTTTCATTAGAATGTTCAACATTGTTTTTCTTTTTTCAGTTTATTTTTTAATTGTTAACTGACATCAAACATCACCCCATTGTACAGATCAGACAAATTTACATTGACGTAATAGAAATGTAAAAGAAACTTTCCTAACCAACAAAGCCGGCAGCCACTTAGATCTTGTTCTCATTGGCAAATTCTCCCTGGACTCAGACACTCAGTGGCAATAATCCAATCCCTTTTACATTCAGATTACTGTCTTCTTGCATAAATCATCCCCCGTCCAAACAACACTTCTGACGTTCTCAAGTCTCCCAATCCGGATCGTTTTCTTACTTGGTCTTCTCTGTCCTCCTTCATCCACCACATGACTTCTTCAGCCTTTGACACCTACACCACCTCACACAGCCCGCTTATATGGTGTGAGCTCCCTATCTTCCAGGCCTGTGCCACACTCATCTCCTAATCCCATGATGATTGATCTAATCCACGGACAGCACATTCCACTGAAACCTGCCAGGAGGGGAAATGGCACAAGCCAAACATTCCATCTAATCTGTATCAGAGCCTGTTTGTGTCTTCTTTAGACAGCGTCACCAAGGTCGTGGCAGAATGCAACCATAACATTGAAAGCAACACCTCCAATTGCTTACTAGACGAGTTGCCTTCAGGTGTACTCTTACATCCACATCACCTTTCAACTTCTCCACCAACTTTTGTGCACTTCAGTGGAGTAACGAGAGATCTGATCTGGACTTTAATGAATCAAAAACTATTTAAAAATATATATATACAAGTTTTTACAAGAATATTTTTAAGTTACCAAGAAATTATGTTTTTAGGATGAAGCCAAACAATTATAAGAAAGAAGAAGTACATTTCAATTTAGGATTTTAAAAAGAGTAAGTCATTCCTTTTTGAAAATAACCTACATTTAGCCTTCAAAATGTTTCAACAAAGACAAAAATTTACACTGCAAACAATTCATAGAAATTGAATGGACATCGCACTTTTTAAGAATCTCACTGAACCTGTGTCACTTTTTTTGTAAACGTACAATTTTTTTCAGGAAATTACAACAGTATTTTGAAAAAGCATGTCTTTATCCCTGTAAATTACAACTTTTTTAGTCATATGTTTATGATTTTATTCTTGTAAAATGTTGACTTTTTTCTAATAATTGTAAAACTCTCAAATTTACAGCTTTTTTAAACGGAAAATTTTACTTTGTTCTTATTCTGCAGTCATACTGGATGTGATTCTCACGTCAAATTCACGTAAACCGCCTCTCTTTTGACGTAAATCAAATTTCTGCTCAACGTCAAACCACCAAAGGTTTTCTGGACCCCATTCATTGCCACATCATGGACAACATGGATGATATTGAGCGAGTAGCTTGGGTTTATGTTAATTGGACAGCTCTTCTGAGGCGCCAGCAAACACATCGCCATTTGTAGTTTCACCAGATCTTTCAGAGTCTCCTGAGGCCGTTTTAAATGTTACTACCACCTGTCAGGACTGTAACCAGGAAGGTCTCCAGTAATTCCGCGGCTCCAATGGGGGAAGAAAATGGCTGGAAGTTCAGGACGAAAATTGAGCGACCATATTGAATTTTATTTTTCTACCCTTTGATCAAGTTACTGACTTTTTTTCTCAAAATTTAAGACATAATTCTCATAAATTTTGACTTTTGTTTAATAATTTTCTGACTATTTTGCAATAATTTTGCAACTTTAAAGGCATATGGGCTTTAATCCCTCCCCATTACTCCGTCGTACTATTTACATACTGACACATTTTGGCCTTTTTGGCTTGCCATAGAAGTGTGACTGCTCTAGCGTTTCCTCCAGTAAAAGCACAGACTCCTCCTGCAAACAAGCTGCGGGTTTTTAAACAGTCTCTGGTCGTCATCCGTTCACGCAGAATGTTGTCCTTTGAACAAGCCAAGCAGACTTTGGAAAGTGCGGGACAGAGTCACGTCCTGCAGTTCTGGCCGGAGCTCAGTGAGGAGGAGAAGGACTCCTTCTTACGGGAGCTGGCTCAGCTGGATCTGCGGGGACTGAGAGGTCACTGTGAGGGGGCCGCAGCTGCTGCAGCCGCACCGCCCTCCTGCCTGGACCGAAACATGGAGCCGATCCCCGCGGAGCTCATCGGCAGCTCGAAGAAGAGCGACAGGAAGGCTGTGTGTCAGTGGGAAACCGAAGGTAACGACTGCAACCGCTATACGATGGAAATCATGAACTGAGATGTTTCCCCCCTTCAAAATAAGAGTTTCCATCGATACATATAAAAGTGATCGAAGTGAACGCTCCTGCAATAGTCGATCTTTGTGCCATGCGAGTGAGCGGAAGGCGAGACAGGTCAGCTGATCAGCAGACTCCTGAAGTTCAGAGTCAGCATCTGCACCACAAAGAAGTTCCTGCTGCTCGCTTAAAGGCCAAACTCTGACCAGCTGTTTAGAACACGAGAACAATACTGGTTCTCTATGGGGTTATTTTTAACAATACAAAAGTTGTGCACTTGTTCATTTCCTCAGCCTTTTATCATGCAATATTGGAACAAAAAAGAGGAACCAACTCCAGGGATCCACGTCGGTGTTGTAGCTACAGAGAATGGAAAAAAACCCCAAAAAAAATCACCTTAATTTGATTAAAAAAAAAAAAAGACCTCTTTCACAGAAAAAAAGTCATCTAAAAAGCATGCAGAAAAAAACACAATAAAGCAAAGTACAATAAATAGAGATGGGCTCTAAATTTCATATCGTTTTTTATACCACTCAAGCAAGTGCAAAATGAAAGATAGAGACATCTTTTAATTAAAAACATATTTTTTCCATTCATTTTTATTTTAAGGTGTAACGATAATTTACTCAATTAATTTATTTTGAATTCCTATAATGTCATTTCAAGGATTATTTTAAAATAAATTAATTAATTAATACTGATATTGCAAAATACCATTTGTATTGAAACATAGATGATTTTAGTGCTGGGGAATATGCAAAAAATTGCACATCACAATATGACTCATTTCATATTACAAAAATGATATATATCAGGATCTACCTAAATCAAGTATGTTTGCAATTATTGTCTGAAAAAAACGACAAAAATGTAATAACTTAATTTTCTCTGACTTTATTTAAAGTAACATGTGAAATATATATTTTTTAAGTTTCAAGTTTTTTAATAGGAAAACACATTTTTGTACAAAAGTTCAACAAAAAAAAACAACTAATAAACAATGGAGGAGAATTTGCACGATATACACTTTTCTATTGCCCACACGATATGTATCGTCACATTGCACAGCACTAGTAGATTTATTCTACTATATACTATAACTTAAAAACTAAAAAGTGCCATCACAGTGGACAGTGCGCATGTGATGCAGTAAAAACTGATAATCTATCATTACAGTCCAATGTGTGGAAACACTGAATTTATCAAAGTCATGTGACTATAAAATGAGGTAGAACATTCTAATAATGTTCTTTTGGATTATTCTGATGTGGAAAAACAACAGTGGACAGAATTTTATCAAACTAAAATGTGAATGGATTTGACATTCATTCTTGTTTACTTGTACACATATTTTATTTAAAATTGATTATCTTGAAGAAATACAAGGAGTGGGGAAAACGTGACCTGAACTGTTCAGTACCAGATATTTGGTTGAATATTTGGTTAAAGATGTCCTTTAGATCAGTAATTGGATTGGTCAGAATTAACAAATACTGTATGTACTATAAGACAGATCAGCAGCAAGAAATTTATGATATGAATGAACAAATTGTTGCACTCATAATTATTAGTTGTTGTTATGCAAAAGGAGAAAACATTTTCTTGCCGTGTGGTTTTCTGTGACACTCTCTGAACAGGCCTGTTGCAGATCTCAAAGAACCGTGTCGGTGTCCTGCTCTTGGCTGGAGGTCAAGGGACGCGTCTTGGCGTCCAGTATCCCAAGGGGATGTACGACGTCGGCCTACCAAGCGGAAAAACTTTATACCAAATTCAGGCGGAGCGCATTCGCAAAATCCAGCAGATTGCAGACTGTAAGCATGGCAGTGACTGCTCCATTCCATGGTAAGACTGTGTCACAGACACCAGGAGAAAATCTGGGGAAAAAATGGCTTTAGATGCTCACAAACTTTCCAGGAAGTTCTACCTACCCTAGTGTACTTTTGGATACATGTCACCCCCTTTTTTGCCATCAAGAGCTAAGAGTTTATCTCTTTTCAGATTTAATAACCCATAAGAACCCATGGTGACATCAGTGTAACTCAAAAACATCAGAAATTGGTTCTGTGGTGCGTTCCACATCATTTTATCTTTAAGGAAAAACTGGTCTGGGTCTACTTTTAAATTTGAACTATCTCATGTGATCGTTCCACTTCAGAGTACTGAATTAAACATATTAAACATAATAAGGGGCCGTCACAGAGCCAAAGAAGACTCAGAGGGAATCCAAAGCCTTCACAAGCTTTTGCAGGGTATGTAGTGTCTCATAAGTGTTTTTACCTCTACAGGTACATAATGACCAGTGAATTTACTCTGGCTCCTACAAAAAAGTTCTTTGAAGAGAATCACTACTTTGGGCTGGAGCCAGCAAACATCATCATGTTTGAGCAGAGGATGATCCCAGCAGTGACCTTTGATGGGAAGGTCATCATGCAGGCTAAAGGAAAGATAGCCATGGCCCCAGGTAGGTGTAAAGAAGTTCTTTCAAAAACCACAGAAAAAAATGTCAGTAAAATTCTAAATAATCACATTTCACCTTCAAAGGTGGATAAAAAAATACTGAATGTTCGTTTCAGATGGAAATGGGGGTCTGTACAAAGCACTGGAGGAAAATAAAGTTTTGGAGGACATGAAAAAGAGGGGGGTGGAGTTCCTACACGTTTACTGTGTGGACAACATCCTGGTCAAGATGGCCGACCCTGTGTTCATTGGTTTCTGTGTGTCCAAAGGGGCCGACTGCGGCGCCAAGGTGCAGTCATTGAATTTCAAAGATGATAAACAGAGAGAATTTTGAAGATTTAAGCTATTTGTCAGAATTATAATCAAACATCCTATCAATATTAGCTTTTGTATTAAAGGAAAAGAACTGCAGACAGTAATGGAGAAATGGTTGTGCCCAAATGTCAATTTTAATTGTTTTTAAAGTTTCATGGTTTAACATTCTTCCACTTAACAGAGGCAGCCTTTTTTATTAACTTTTGCACATTTTCCTTTCTTTTTTTTTTGATTAACCAGAGGAGTCTGATCTAAAGGGCCTGAATTCAGGCCTTACAGACCCTGAATGAATAACAGAATGTACAGTCTCTGCAGTGGAAACCCAAAATCTTGATTAGTTAAATGATTTGCCCTTTAAAAAAAAAAAAAAAGAGAAACAATTGATGTCAAGTATAAATCTTTGATTTATCTATAGAGTATGACATTTTTACAACTGTGTATATGAAAAAAAAAAACTATATTCTTGCCGCCATCATATTATTTTTCCTTGTTTCTTTTCACTTTCCATTTGAGATAAAAAAAAAAGAGATTGAAATTCACTATATATCATAGAAAACAAAACATAAAAAAGAGTTGCATTACGTTTTATAAAAAAAAAATATATATATATATATGTCAGAAACTGCTAATTTTCAGGAAAATAATGTCACTGTTTTGCTATATTTTGTTAATTGCGGTTGTACATTATGCAACTTAATTGTATTTTGGTAATAGTTTATAATATGTTTTACATGTGGTATTTTGCTCTTTATGTTTAATTATTTAGTGTGAACTGGATTGATTGAAAATCTGGATTTTTAGCATATATTTAGCAGCTTGGCTGAATGTCAAGGAGATTGCCAAATGGCCAATCCATCATGTTTTTATTTATTTATTATGAATTAGTTCAATTCAGTGGCAATGTTTGATCACAAAACATCATTTCAACCTTCTTTAAGGAGCTGTGAATCAGAAAGCAAAGTCTTACTTACAGTATTCTTAATTAATGATAATTAAAAGAACACCAATAAGCCTGGAGCTTCATATATGTGTATGCAGGTCACTGATGTGAAAAGAGAATCACATCTTTCACAAGTATTCTAATATAACTGTGAGCATTTATTTGTGATTTTGTGTGTTTTGACCTTTGCTGCTAATTAGGTGGTTGAGAAGACGCACCCTGCTGAGCCAGTGGGCGTGGTCTGCAGAGTGGGAGGGGTCCCCCAGGTGGTGGAGTACAGCGAGATCCAACTGGAGACGGCGGGACTCAGAGAGCCTGAAGGGGGATTGGTCTACAGTGCTGGCAACATCTGCAACCACTTCTTCACCAGGAGTTTTCTACAGGATGTGGCAGAGTAAGAGTCGCTGGTGCTTCATCACAGCGATCGCTACGACAGTCTTTCTCAGTGAGGAGCAGCTGCAGCACTGACACTGCAGAAAAATTAGTAATTAAAAACGGAAAAAGCAGTCTATACATCTGTATCTTTAAAATTAATTTTAAAATGTGGTCTAATATGTAGAAAATAAGAGTTACTTTGAAATTTGAACAATTTCAGAACCGTTCTATGAAACATGAACCATTTCTTATTAAAATGATTTTGTCTGACATAAGCAGAATCAAGGAGTACTCTGATAGCTAAGGATTTACCTGATATTTAAACTTTTTATTTTGAAATCGTGAATCTATTGTTGGCGATCTGAAAAAATTATATGGGAAAATATGTTATCTAAAATTGTAATTTCGGTCTTTATATTATTATTATTATTATTATTATTATTATTATTATTATTATTATTGCAGGAAGTTTGAAAGTCAACTGAAGCAACACGTTGCTTTAAAGAAAGTACCTTTTGTGGACACTCATGGCAACCAAATAACTCCCACTAAACCCAACGGCATAAAGATGGAAAAGTTTGTGTTTGATGTCTTCCCATTTTCAAGGTAGATATTTTTGCCGATGTTTTATCTGTTTTAATGATAGAAATAGTCTACAAATTCAGAAAAATGTGCTTTTCTTGCTCAAAGCAACTTTGTAGTGTTTGAGGCCATAAGGGAGGAAGAGTTTTCCCCCCTGAAAAACGCAGACGGTGCCGCCGCGGACAGCCCGACCACAGCCAGGAACTCCCTCCTCGCTCAGCACTGCCGCTGGGTTTTATCCGCTGGAGCCACTTTACTGGATGAACATGGGAACTCCATACCAGCCACAGCCAGGTGACATGGGAATGTTTCTCTAAGACATTTACTGCTATCATTTCCATTTATGTCTTTGTTGTACTTTGGAAGTAAATCTCATACTGTTGTTCAGTCTGTTTATTCTAGGGGTGGGTATCTTCTCCTCTAACTTGATCTGATACTCATCTCTATATGTGGTTCACACATCCATACGTGAAAGATTCAACTAATTTTATGGCAATAAGATACAGTCCATTTCTTTTACGTAAATGAATACAATCTTGATATCTATTGTTCATTTACCATTGAAAATTGTAATTGAAAATGCATTTAAAGACCCACTCTGTTTAAAATAGTGTTTTTAACATACTCTTGCTGCATTTTTTTTTTACGATGGAGGACATTTATAAAGAAAATTAAGATTAAAACTGTGCTTCTGAGAATATCTTTGTTCAAATTGCTGTGAATCAGGAGCAGACAAAAAATTTTACCATTTATAGGACAAGCAGCAGAGCTGAATATGTGGGCGTCATCTATGTCAATGTTAACAAATCTTTAATATATTTACTATATCTTATTTAATTTTCTATTTTTTTTTATCTAAATACCTCATCTGTTAAATGTATATTTATTGCCTATATAAAGAATCGAAATGTTTCACTAACACTACTAAAAAAGGTTAATTCATCAAGGAAATACTAAGAGGGGCTCAAAAAAATTTGAGTCAATCCTAATAAAGTGACTCATGAACTGGACTGTTCTTAATGTTTTCTTTCTGCAATTTGTTAATTTTGTTTAAACTTAACTGACAGTAATTATTTAGCTGTTCAGTGATGGAGGATATATGTAGCTTTGATTAGGGCCAGAGATTTTTCTGTTAAAAATCTGTTTTTAAATTTTAATTTAAAGTCATAAATTACCAATTTAAGGGAAAATTTTATTTTTCTTTTTATTATGGTATGTCCACAGCTCCTTAGTCTTTGCACATTATGACAGGAGGTACAAATTTGTTTCAGTTTCGCCATAGAAGACCAGCTCACAATCGAGGTTAACTCAAGGTGCTGCACAAAAAACATCAAGCAGAGCTGTATTGATTAAAATTTTAATCATCCAATTGCAGTTCTTTGTTAGCTGGTGTTTAATAGCTTTTGTGGGTCATATATGAAAATGTGTGTATATTTTCCTTCTGCAGTGGCGTATCATTCGGGAACAATCCTCTGGCCTCATGTGAGATTTCTCCCCTGGTCTCATACTTTGGAGAGGTAATAGCATAATAATACCATAATTTAAACGTCCAAACCATTTAAACTTGAAAAGCAGTTCTAATAAAATAAAAAATGCAACTATTATTTTGAACTGTTAACACCATTAAGTCTCCATATCACTGTCAGGGCCTGGAGCCTCTTCTGAAGGGGAAAAAGCTGGCGACCCCTTTCGTTTTGAATGAAAAAATGGCTGAAGAGCTACAAAACCAGTCCTGAGAAACCGCTGGAAGCGACCCGTGATGATGGATGATGTGCTTCAACTCAAGGATCCAAAAGATTTCAAATTAGTTTCTATTGTTTTTTTTAATGAAAGTATTTTCTTGACGACAAAAATATGTGAAATGAGAAGAATTGATTATTTGTATACATTTATTTTCCACTTTTTCAACTAATTAAAAAACTGAAATAATGAATAAGCATCACAGTAGTTTTTACTTTCTTGACTTTAAAAAAAAGGGTATTCTCAAACATTTATATATATGTTTTATTTTTCACTAAAAGAGCTTTTTGTTTTACTGTAAAAATAAAAATATATTTCATATTTTGGAGAAAACGTTTGCCTTCAAATGGTTTTGACAGCAAACCGCTGGCACTGAAAGCAATTAAAAACTAGGAAAAACATAAAAATACATATTTAACCCCTTCTGTATGCCGTTAATTCATAATGCACCATTAAATCCAAGGTTCATTTTAATTTAACATTACCTTGTGTTGAATATTGCTTATTTGCTTAATTCAAAATAAAGTCAGGCATCAAGAGATTGAGCACAAACAGGGCAGATCTGAATCCCAGTAAAACATTTAAAATGTAAAATAATGGTTTCTATTGCAATCACAATATCTGAACAAAGAAAAGTCCAAAAATGGGATTTCAAAATTTAAAAGCACAATGCAAATACATCTAATCTTAAAGACTTTGACTTTCATATAGTGGTCGAAATAAGAATGGTTTCTAAAATATAATTAAATTATCATGCATGTGCTTTAATTTGAAATGACTTTTAAATTGTTCGTTTACAGCAAATGAAATAATTTTATGAATATTTTTTTAAATTGCCAGACCTATGAATTAAAGCACATTATAATATAAGTTAAGGGCTATGAAACCTACAACAAAACAAATCCAAATGATATTTTCTCTGTGTTTTCTTTGCTACACAGTCTGCTGCATTATAAAAAGAAAGAAAAAACACTTTTTTTGATTATTTTTTTTTATTTTATTGTTATTTTAAATACTACAATTAATTATTCTATTCTATTAGCGATGGAGAGATGCCTCCTCCGGAAAATTACCATGAACTGTAAATATTTAAACCTATCTTTGTTTACACTCTAAGGTACTGTAGTTTACGTGCTGCTTTGGTATCCGACGCCATGACGGCGAACGTGGTCACGTGGTCTCACGTTCCACAAATAAATATACTGGTCCGCCCCCTGGTGGGCTCGGCACGGTCTCCGCTGTCTTATACTCTCATCTTAGCAAATTTTGGCCAAAAAAGCGCTCAAAAATTTAGGAAAACTGTTAATATCGCATTCGCCAGAGCAGTATATCTGCATTTGTTTCTGTTTTTAATAAAAAATGAGAATATTTATAAACCGTCAGAAAGTGCTCAAAGAGGTTAGCTCGACGGACGCTGCAAGCTAGCTAACAGTTCACAGTGGAACCGTCTGGTCTCTGGATTCATCAGTCTCTCGGTGGTCGAAGATTTGATTCTGATTTGGTGAGTTTTATCCCTCCCTGATCCAGTTGACTTCCGTCGGCGCTCAGAGCAGTGCGAGGACTCGGGGCATCAACATCCAGCTTCGCCTGGAGATTGACAGGAGCGTCCAAATAATGCCAGGACCATGTTCAAGAATGTTTTTGGTTCCGGGTTTTTGGTGAGAACAACATGGGTTGTAACTCTCATACTTTTTCTGTATAATACAGGTGAGTCGATTTATTTTCAATAAATTTAAGAAAACTCTTTGACAAACTTCACATTTACTTGGAACATATGTGTGCATAATACAAATGAATCTATTTATGATTAAGAATGATAGTAATGGCATCATTTATATGTGAATGAAATGCATCTTTTAATTTTTCTAATCAAGTCAAGACGAATCATCTTAAGTTCAATGTAATAATATTAATCTTATTTAGTAATCTTTTGTTTTGATTGATTGAAATAAACCAATTCCAATCACACTTGCGTACACTGGAGGATACTGGTATTTGATCTGGTTTTGTAGGTTTCCCCACCTAACAAAATGAAAATACGTCCTGTCATCTGAAAAGTTAACTCCTCAATGTTTTTCTTACACTTTTTTTTTTTTTTTGCATTTCATTGAAGGAAAAATAATTTGACCCCTTCGTAACTATTAAATGTCTGAATTCTGTGCTTGGTTGGAAGATTTTTGCCACAAAGTACTAAGTTGTTCTGACAAGAGGGATCAAATACTTATTTCCCTCAGTGACAATCAGAAAAATGAATAAAAAATCTTTAAAGTTGATTTTTTTTTTTTTTTTTTTTTTGGTGATGTATATTTTTATAAATCTCTGTTTAAATGGACCTACCATTTGGATGATGGACTGTCAGTTTCATTTAAAGTGGGGAAAACCTATAAAATCAGCAGTGGATCAAATACTTATTTTCTCCACTGTGACATGTTTCAGTTTACCTTTATTTCTCATGTTAATATTTAGTTTTTATAAGCTACAGTAACACACAAACACTCAGTACAGCCAGTATTTATCAAGTTATTGTTCTATAATCTCAATTTTTTATTTTAAAGAGAATGCGACATAGTTTTTTTTTTTTTTTTTAAGTGACTACTGCCATATCATTTTTGTTTGGATAAACCACCAAATGGCTCCTGAGTGCGGCTGTTTCTGCAGCCCACCGCTCCAACAGGGGATGGATCAAATGTGGAGAACACATTTCCAACACCTGGGAGTGTGACAACTAATGTGACTTTAACTTTAGATACGTGTGGGCAACAACAAAAGTCAGCTTTGGATGCACTTTGAATACGTCCAAACAATGCAGCAGTGGACCTCTTGGTTGCACGTATTACGTGTGGCCAACATACATTTCCATCACTTTTTTTTGTTTGCTTTTGCTTTGTTTTAAACCTCCTACATTTATAGAAGATTAAAATAATAAATAAAAGCCTCCAACCCTAGGAATGACCCAGTGCTGTGTGGAAACAATCCAAAAAATAATTTGCAAAAAAGCTCTATTTTTAAGACCTTAACAAAAAATGAATTTAAATAAATAGAAAATAAAGTAAAAGCTGTTAGTTTTTACCACAACACTATTATTTTAGTCCCCCCCCCAAAAGCTTACATGAAGGATCTTTTCATGCAAAGAAAAAAATAGAATTGCAGTAGCACACAAACACAAATACATAAACCTCTCGTGTTCATCATTAGCAGGGGTGGGATTATATAAATTTACTTCCTCCCACTCACTTTCAGGCAATCTACTGAACTCTATGACTGTTATGTTTATCTTTGTATAGATTCAGATTTCTGTTGTATAATTTTCTTCTGCTTTGATTGCTTGAGATAAACCATTTCAAATCCAATTCTGTGTTTTCCTGACAGATCTGAGGAAACAGGAAGAAACGGGTCAGCTCATCCAGCCGGTGGTCTTTGTGTTCTTGGTGCTGGTTTCCGTTCTTCTGTATTTTGCAGTTTCCCTCATGGATCCTGGCTTCATCCTATCTGATGACAGCAACTTGCAGGTGAAACGTTAATCTAGTAGTGAATGGTATTCATTCTTTCTACCTTTTTATGCAGTTAAAGGCAAATAAGTCATTTCTATGAGAAAGAGATGTTAAGGGAAAATATAAATATCGATTTTCCATTCAAGTTACTATAACTTAGATAATGCACCATCCCAAAATTGTAATTTTTATTGAGATTTAATGAAGTCAATGAAACATATTTCCTAATCAGGTGTGTCTGCTGAGGTGATTGTTTTCTCCACCTGATAAAGTTTAGTATGTTTTGCCTTACATTGTTCTTGCTGCATTTTTGTTGTGTTTAGGTCTCAGTTTAATAAAGTAATTTATGTAAATTTAATTGAGTTTTACTTAAAAAATAAATTAATCACTCCCTTTATCAGTTTTACTTTAAAGTAATTATTTTTTCAGGCAAAAACTGCTTTTAGTTTTAATGTAGAAAATTATGATTTTTTTTGGAGAAAGTTCCACTTTTGATTACTTTGCGTTTTCAACCACCATGAATTTGAATTGAAATATAAAAAAAGATTTTATTGAAATGTGAAGTTGTGAATCAAACTCTCATGGATTCAGTATTTTGGCAGTGATCTCCAGCTGGAGGTGTGTGGGACTAGAGCTGAGTGTTTCTGCAGAATGAGTATCCAGGCAATGAAAGTATTGGGTTTTTATTGAAGTGTTCACCAGTACCACTATGCTGGTTGTTTCATTCTATCCTACCTTAAGCGGGACTCTGGCTTTAAGGGTCAAATGTGTTTTTACATTGGAAAGGAAGGACAAACAGTGCTGAGTACAGGCTGTAAAAATTCTTTTTGGTTTCTGTAATCAGAGTATCTCTTCACTTGTACTGTTCCAGTTCACACTGGGGGTAACGGAGGAGCAGCAGGACATGATCCCACCGAGCACCAAATCGCTGCGACAGCGCCGCTGTGGCCACTGCCTGCTGCAGGTTAGCCAGAGCCGCCTCAGCATCAACGTGGATACCGGCGGTTCTTGAAAAGGCTCATCTACTTCTTTGATATCAGTTCATCTCACTCCTACTGTAGATAATGATAAAGGGAAATAAAAACAACAACACATGGGGAGGAAAAACTGGAGGAACTGGAAAATATCTATATGAGCAAGTCAACTCAAGTTTATAGCCTTTTTTCTGGAAAAAAAAAAATCTTTAATCCAGGGGTCACCAACACGGCGCCCGCGGGCGCCAGGTCGCCCTCGAGCACCTCATAAGTCGCCCGCGGGTCTCTTCTAAAAATAGCACAACCCGTGAGCTGCTCAAAATTTTAATTTTATTGTGATGTATTTTTTTTAACTCACACTTGCCTTCACAAAGAATTAAAACATCTTAACATATATGTTTATTATTGCTGAAGCCAAAAACGGCACAAAAGTTGTTTTTGGTCAGTTCTTTTACTTATTAGTGGAGCTGCGCTCTTCAAATGCCCGAGTGAACCAGCCCCCTCCGCTTATTTCCCCCAAACCCCGGCTGCTTTCACGTTAACGCTGACATTTGGCGAATTGGGTTTTTGATTATTAATTTTCTTTAATGGAAACACAGTTTCATAAAAAAAAAACAAAACAAAAAAGACAAATGCATTTTTCGAAGAAAAAAAAAGTATTTGCGCTTAGAGGAGCTGGTTTTGGTGGCGTATTGAAATTGATGGACATTTTTCGAAAAACGGTAATGGAAATGGACTTTTTTCTGATTAAATGCGCTTCTGGAGTGTCTGTCCGAGTGCAGCACAGCGGGCGCCACAAGAGATCCACAGCGTCACTGTTAATCGTGCATCTCCTCTGTAAAATCAATAACTAGGATCAGACTTCTGACACCTGCACCTGGGACGGAGCGAGTCAGCGCTGCAAGCGCGCACCACACTCCTGTGACGTCACCCAAATGCTCCCTTTGTTAGTGAATCAAATAAAAAAGCGCACACGTCGCCGTGTTTTTAATGACTTATCGCTGGAGTTGGTTTGTGTTTTGTCGCATTTTTATGAAACCGTGTCATTGCGACACCGTGTTTTTTCGAAATTCCTAGAATTTGGTTAAAGTTTCATTAACGGAGACAGAACCCAGGGCTGCTGATGGTGCGTTCACGGACCCTCGGATATCGGCAGCAAAACAAAGCAGTTTATCAGAGAAAACATGGAACACCAGCACTGATCTGTATATAATCGACTGATGAAACAGTGTCGACGTTTTCTCTGAAGAACAGATTTGTTTAGCTGCAGATTGTATAAAAATTACAAAGTTTGTAGTGGACTGAGTTGAGCGGCTGTTTGGGTTGGTTTATTTCCAAAGCTCAGTGAACGCACCATGAGCAGATTCTTGTCTGCTGTCAATCAATCTGTGCGGAGGTTTAAGGAGAATGGACGGGTGCATGAGACTAAATTAAAGAGTTTGAGGAG
The DNA here is from genome assembly GCA_003999625.1 of Oryzias javanicus. Taxonomy (NCBI): domain Eukaryota; kingdom Metazoa; phylum Chordata; class Actinopteri; order Beloniformes; family Adrianichthyidae; genus Oryzias; species Oryzias javanicus. The sequence goes on from CM012448.1 coordinate 6,358,542, forward strand.
CGTAGATCCACTAATAAAAAAAAAAACAGTTAAAGAACAACTTTTTTGAAGTGTTCTTATGCTGTTTTTGTTGTTAACGACTAAAAAAAGAAACAGTTTTCTCGCTTTTTCCTTATAAAGATTTAATATCTCGTTTTTTCTGAAGAAAAAGATTTAAGAAAAAGAAGTAGGGCAGGGCGTTTTTGGCTTCCTTACATTATACATGAACTGTAGATAAGCTTAGGTGACCCCGAACCTAGTGGATATACAGAGAAAAAAGTGCTGCACTTTCCCTCCATGCAGTCGGTGCTGAAAGACAATGATTCTGCATCCCAGGCATTTGACAGAGTGGGAAAAATACTGTGATGTCATCATTGGGCAAGAGTTTGAGAATAGGTTTTGTGACATTGATGCTCGAGCCATGTGTGTTCATATCATTTCATGAATGTGGACACGACATGCTTTTCTGAGGAAAAGTGACTTGGATGCTGGACAGGTGGATTGAAATAAACTGCAAAATGACCTCCACCTCAAAGCCCACCAGGGTGCACCAAACTTTTGGTGCCTTGTTGACTCAGAGAAGTACAGAGGAGTGCACAGCAGCTATGAGACTGCCAGCCTGTTGGTTCAACCTATCTCTGTGAAGCATTTTCTGACATGAACTTCATCAAGTGCAAACACAGAACACGCCTCACTGATGCACATCTGAAAGACTCACTCACAGTTGCAGTATCAAGCTACACACCAGATTACACTAAACTGGTGAACAGCATGCACAGTCTTCCCACTAACAAAAACAGATACAGACGTATGGGTAAATGGCCAAAGTTAAATCATAGTATTGAAATTTGTTCATTCAAAGTGTGTTCATAACACGTAGCAGTTGTAATTTTGTTAAAAACATTGCATTTGGTCATTACCTCAAAATGTGACAAGATTTGTTGAGATTAATCAAGTTTTGAATATTCATACAGTCATGTGAAAAAATTAGGACACCCTTTGAAAGCATGTGGTTTTTTGCAACATTTTTAATAAATGGTTATTTCATCTCCATTTCAACAACACAGAGGATTCAAATAATCCAACTAAACAAATAAAACTGAAGAAAAGTCTTTTCAAGATCTTCTGTAAATGTCATTTTACAAAAATGCCTATTCTAACTGAGGAAAAAGATAGGACACCCTTGCCCCTAATAGCGAGTGTTGCCTCCTTTGGCTGAAATAACTGCAGTGAGACGGTTCTTGTAGCCATCTACCAGTCTCCGACATCGGTCTGAGAAATTTTACCCCACTCCTCAATGCAGAACGAACGTTTCAGCTGTGAGATGTTGGAGGGGTTCTTGCATGTACAGCCCTTTTCAAGTCACCACAGCATCTCAATGGGATTCAAATGGACTTTGACTTGGCCATTCCAGGACTCTCCATTTCTTCTTTTTCAGGCCAATCTTTGGTTGATTTACTAGTATGTTTTGGGTCATTGTCATGTTGCATGGTCCAGTTCCGCTTCAGCTTTAATTTTCTTAACTGATGGTCTCACATGTTCTTCAAGCACCTTCTGATACACAGTAGAATTCATGGTGGATTCTATGATGGTGAGCTGACCAGGTCTCCTGCAGCAAAGCAGCCCAAACCATGACACTTCCACCTCCATGCTTCACAGTTGGTATGAGGTTCTTTTTTGGAATGCTGTGTTTGGTTTACGCCAAACATGTCCTCTGCTCTTGTGTCCAAATAATTCAATTTTGGACTCATCTGTCCAAAGAATTATTCCAGAAGTCCTGGTCTTTGTCAACGTTATCTCTGGCAAATGTCAGTCTGGCCTTGATGTTTCTCTTGGAAAGCAAAGGTTTCCTCCTTGCATCACCTCCCATGCAAGTTAAACTTGTAGCTCTTTTCTGATTGTAGAGCATGTAACTTTACATCAACAGTAGCCAGAGCCTGCTGTGTTCTGAGATGACAGCTTTAGGGTCTTTTGAAGACCTCTTTTAGTATCTTGCGGTCTGCTCTTGGGGTGAACTTGCTGGGGCGACCAGTCCTGGGCATGTTGGCAGTTGTTTTGAAAGCCCTCCACTTGTAGACTATCTTCCGGACAGTGGAATGGCTGATTTCAAAATCTTTTGAGATCTTTTTAAATCCCTTCCCAGACTCATAGGCTGCTACAATCTTTTTTCTGAAGTCCTCTGACAGCTCTTTTGCTCTCACCATGGTGCTCACTCTCACTTCAACAGTTAGGAGCACACCAAACTGAATGTCTGAGGTTTAAATAAGGCAAGCCTCATTCAACATGCAGAGTAACGATCTACTAATTATGTGCACCTGGTGTGATATACCTGTGTGAGATCTGAGCCACTTTAAGAGGGAATACATGTGAGGGTGTCCTATCTTTTTCCTCAGTTAGAATAGGCATTTTTGCAGAATGACATTTACAGAAGATCTTAAAAAGACTTTTCTTCAGTTTTCATTGTTTAGTTTGATTACTTTAATCTCTGTGTATTGTTGAAATTGAGATGAAATAACCATTTACTAAAAATGTTGCAAAAAACCACATGCTTTCAAAGGGTGTCCTAATTTTTTCACATGACTGTATTTGTTTCCTGGCTTGTTGTTGTTATTGATAATTACGATGAGAAATCAGTGTCTTCACATAGAGGAGTATCATTATTCATTATTAATAATGTATAACTAAAGGCAAACTAAGCAAATTTATTATTTCAATTCGGTAGCCCTTCGTATGACTCAGTACCCATGAAGTAGCCCTCAGTTTCAAAAAGGTTGGTGACCCCTGCTTTAATCAAAGACATACATTTTCATTTTGAATTATGTTCAAATGACTCAAGTATTTCCTTTTAGAAGCAGAACTTAAACAAAACTAGAGACTTCATTGTTTTTCTTAAGGAAGGGCTCCAACAAACAAACATTTAAAGGGAAACCAAACTGGGAAGTTGGAGGCTGACTCCTCCCTCAATTGCATTTAGTGTGGACAGTCAATTGATTTTAATAATGCACGTGCGAGGTACGCAGCGGCGTAAAATACCTTCTTCCAGTTTATAATGAAGACATCCACCTAAAATAAAAAGTAAATTTAATTCAAATAGTTTTTAATTATACACCCTTTCTTCTGCCATGAGCAGCAACCAATGAGGTCGAAGCACTGTCAGGCGTGTCAGCACTGCGTGCGGCGCTACGACCATCACTGCCCCTGGATTGAGAACTGTGTGGGAGAGCGGAACCATCGCTGGTTCGTCCTGTACCTGGCCGTCCAGCTGCTGGTGCTGCTGTGGGGGATGCACATCGCCTGGTGAGTCTGAACGCTCCGTTTGTCGTCTTTGCTCTCAGGCCGCTCCTGACTGTTCCCGCTCCTCTCTTCAGGACAGGCTTAAGTCACGCTCACAGCTGGCAGCTGTGGCTGCGCATCAACGGCGTGCTGCTGGCCGTCGCCGTGCTTCTGGCCCTGCTCTCGCTCATCGTCCTGCTGCTGCTCGGCTCTCACTTCTACCTGATATCCCTCAACATTACCACATGGGAGTTCATGTCCCGCCACCGCATATCCTACCTCAAACACTGCGGCGCGGATGAAAACCCTTTCGATCGGGGAACCCTCCAGAACCTGTGGAGCTTCTTCTGTCTGTGGGGCACAGTGGTGTGGGAGCAGGTGTACTTCAGGGAAGACAGCGATCACGTGTAAGAAGCTTAGATCCTATAGTGTGCGGTTTACTCTCATAAGCACAGGATTCTGGGATGACAAACTCTGTGGATCACGGATCGAAGCACCTGCAGTCACAGGTTGCTGCTCCAACTTCATTCAGGAGATTCTTGTACAAACTTTTACATTCTGGTTTTAACTGGACAGCGTGAACTCTCAAAGCATGTCAAAAACCCGTTTCAGATGCATGTGAAAACAATCCAATCTATGACCGGGGATCAAAACTACTATAAACGTTCCATTCATATCATGTGACGTATTCAACGTGTAACGTAACCCGCAAGTGCTTTTGTGAGAGTTCGATTTTGAAACTTTAATAAGTCAAACTGTTTTATTCCCGGAACTTTTTTCCAAATCCAATGTACAGGATGTTTACGGAACCATTTTTATACAATTGTAATATTTTCTGTGAACAATTTTTAGACAGAAAAACGGAGCATCGGCTTAGAACAAAGGCTGCAATACCCAAGACGTGTGTTTCCCTGTGCAATAGGTCCTGTAAAAAAGCAATAATTGTAATTGATTAACCAGCCGTCGTAACACAGACTCCTGCAGAGTTAAGCTAACTTTCAGTTCATGTTGTGTACCCCTGATTTTATGCAATGTTTTTATTTATATAAAGTTGTGCATAATAAAGATTTTGAGTTTCACTCTTGAAGTCAAACATTTATTCATTTTAGATTTAAATATTGGCTTAAACTATACAACTTTGGTCTAAATATTTAATTAGAGGACATTTAAAGGAAAAACGAGTTTAAATTTTAGTGCTTTCAGTAGAAAACTTAAGATTTAAAGTATTTACACTTTAATCATCTGGACAGAAAGAAAAGTGCTATTTTTGTTTCACAAACCAGCAGTTTGCTCCAGCATACTAGGTGTTTGTTCTTTAAGACAAAAGTTAAAACAGGAGCATTTGTAGTAAGTTATGTAAAATCTTTGGTGTGTATCCCTGAGCTGCAAACATTTTGCTGCAGCTCATCTGATCCAGCAGAAGGTGGGAGCTCCAGAGGTCAGCTCACGACAGAGAAGTCAAAGTCTGCAAAGAGTTCTTGGTGCTCGCTGGTGAGCGCCAAGGGTTTCCGCGGCAGCGACAGCACCGGCTTCAGCTGAGTGAATTCCTCGTCGAAGTTGCTGACGTCCTGCGGCGCTCTGATGACGGGCAGGAAGGGGGGCTTCAGCTTTTTGGCCAGCAAAGCATCCCAGTCCATCCCCTGTGGAGACAACAGGATGAGAGTAATGCTTCTGCAGTCTTTGACTTTGGCTCGGGGGCCGAATCCGGCCCTCTGGGTTATTATATCCGGCCCTTCAGTTAAGTCATGAATGGCTCAATGTTATCTTATGCTTATTTTTAACTCGTATAATTTTGAAAAATATATTTTTATGGAGTGTAAAATATTGAAAGTTATTTCAAGTTTAAGTTGATTTACTCATATTAATCTTGCTTTTTTATTATTCAAAATAATGTTAAGTTATGGTTTTAAAGTTTTAAAAAAATCTGCATTTTTGGACTATTTTGGCATTTACTAAGATTTTTTTAAGGCTATTTTGGAGTTAAGCTAATATGTCAGCTACATGCTAGCTTTTTTGGCTAATTTGGGCTTTTTTTTAGGCTATTTTGAAGTTTAGCTATCTTTTTAGCTACATGCTAACTGTTTTGGCAAACCTAAGTTTTTATTATTATTTTAGCTGGTTATCAGCTTCAGCATTTTCAGCTATCAGCACTAGCATCCTCAGCGGCCAAATTTAGCATACAGCATTCACACAAGCATTATCGCAGGTAATGCTAGTAATTATGTTAAAAAGTTACGGTTTTGAAAATTTAGTTTTAGAGTGTTCAATAAATGTTTATTCTGTTCGGCCCACAACCAACAAACAAGATTTTGTTTTACAATCACCTGGAAAAAAATGTGTCCTTTGATCTCAGAGGCATCCTCTTCTCCTGCTCCAAGCCTCAGTTTGGGATCTTTCTGGAGAAGCTGAAACGGTGAAAGCACAGTTTAAGAGTGCAGCCAGATACAGAAGAGCCACAAAATAAGGATGTTGACGATTCTTCGTGAATCAGTAAGAAAAAAAAAAAAGATTCAAATTTTTCAATATGTTCAAAGAATTGGTTTGTCTTGGCCAATGCCTGATTTTAGAAATGCAGAGCTGATAACATTTTTACATGCAGCTTTGCTGTTCTTCATGTGCGCTTCCCTTCAAGGAAATTCCTGCAGCTCCTTCAGATTTAACAGTTTCACAGAAGTCAGTCCCTCCAGGATTTTGCGATGTTGTGATCGCAACTATTGATGCAAATTCAAGCAAACCCGAGATTTGTTGCACACCCTGCAATTTTATATTTTCATCACAACTTTCCTGCAACTTTGACCAATCTACCCTGACAACAGTCATGAGTAACGATGCAGCTTCATGACCGTTTCCCTTCTGACTCCTTTCCGGGAGCCGTGCTCTTTTTTTTTTGCATTAACTCTCTTGAGCTGTCTGGTTTTTTTTTTCCTCTGCAAGCTGCACATGAACGGTCATTTGCGCTGAGTTTGAGCGCAGGGGAGTGTGCGCACAGCGGCTGGGAGAAGGTTGCGCTGAGTCCTAAAATACTTTTAATTTATCGTGTTGAGAAAAAAAATTGGAAAAAAATCTAAATTGTGACTTTAAAACTGTGAATCGAATCGAAGCTTGACGGAATTGTTACATCCTTACTGGATCATCCAGACTGCAAGTCTTGCGAGGACTTTGGAGTGATGAAGACCCACCTGCTGGATGAGGGATGTGGCCTCCTTCGAGAGGCTAGCAGGGTAGCGCACGTCGTCATTCACAATGCTGTCAAACACTTCTTCCTCATCATCTCCAGGGAAAGGACACTGGAAAAAAAAAAAGGTTTTTCTACTCGTGCAGTATACGATTGTTTGTGACTTAAGAAAAAATGAAATATAGAAAATCCTCAACGTACAAGTTAAAACAGGAACATAAATCCCTTTTCTAAGCTGATGGGTACTTACCTCCCCCAAAAGCATCTCATAGATGAGGACGCCAAGCTCCCACCAGTCCACACAGCGAGTATAGCTGTTGTCTATCAGCACCTCTGGAGCCAGAAACTCTGGGGTACCACAGAACGTGGAGGTGCGATCACCGTGGCCCATTCCTGTTCACACATTACATACATGTATAATACAGCCTTAAAAAAATCTGTCGTGGGGGAAGGCAGTAATTTTTTTCCCCCGATTTAAAGATTTTTAAAATTTGTCTCAAGATTAAAACTACCTTCTTTACACAAGCCAAAATCTGCAATCTTCACAAAACCGTCTGCATCCATCAGGAGATTATCCAGCTTGAGATCCCTGTAAAGCACAAACATTACGCCGTCTGCTCCGACCTGCCACTGAAAGAACTGCAATGAGGAAGTCACCTGTAGACGATTTTGTTCTGGTGGAGAAACTCCAGACCCAGCAGCACACACGAGGAGTAAAACCTGCAGGCAGAGGAGAGGCGGGGATGAACGGCTGCAGCTTTTCAGGCGGACTCTTTGGAGTTCAGGTGTGCTCACAAAGTCTGCTTTTGATTAAAGATGTTGGTGTGAATGTGTTTCATCAGGTCCCCTCCGGAGGAGTACGCCATCACGAAGCACACGTGGTCCGCCGTCTGGAAGCAGCCGTGCAGGTTCACCAGGAACGGATGCTGGGACCTGTTGATCGCTTCGAAAATCCTTTTCTCACACATGAGGCTGAGAAGAAACACCAGATTTACAAACTCATGATTAGAACAATGTATCCATTAGTTCAGCAACCTTTAACACTAAAAGAGATATTTTTGGTCTATTTTCTTAAAGACCAGAACCCGACGAGAGCCACAAAATCTCACTTTATCATTTAAAAAAAATCCACACTATTTATGCTTTTTTTTGGCAATGAAACATTTATTTATAAATGCAACTTTTAAATATTTCACTAAATGAATTACAGTTTTTATATGTTTATATGTATATAACAATTGTAACTTCTTTTATTTTTGACAACAGCACACACTAGATCCTTTCAAAATAAAACTCACTCTTTGTTAAATAAAAAAACTCCTCCTGCAGCTTTAGTTGAATTAAAAAGGAAAGACAGTCATTTAAACTGCATTTGTTCAAAACTTTAACCACGTAAGTGTAATTTACCTAAATAAAAACATTTGAGACTTTTATTTGACCATCTATGAATAAAAACACAAATTTCTACAGAGTTTTTGACAATAAATTAAACTTTTTTTGCTTAGTTGCTTGACATGCTAAAAATCTAAATAGAAAAGACTAAACTTAGCCAACCAATATTCTACTATTTATTAGATCATTTGCATTTTCATTAAAGCTAAAGAGTTAGTTAATGTGTGGCACATGACTTCAAAAGGAAAATAGAAACTATTACACAAAAATAACAGGGTAAACTTTTGCCTGAATTAAATTTCTGTTGAACTGGAACAGAAAAATCCTGAATTTTTGAACAAAACTTGTCTAGAATAAGTTTTTAAACACAAAATCTTAAACATACTGTAACTTTTCAACCATGTTAATTAAAAAAATCCAGTAACTCAAAACACATTCACACTGGAACTCTGGTTTAAAACAAAAAAGTTTGGGTTCTTTTTAAACTTTTTCTCGTTTAAGTTCCATAATCTGAACACTTTGGCTGAATTGGAGAAAGAGCTCACCTGTCAATTTCATCGCGTGTCACTATGTCGGCTTTCTTCAGGGCTTTGATGGCATACAGCTTGCCTGACTTCTTGTACTCCGCCAACAAAACCTTTGCAGAATTAAACAGAGATGTTAGTCTCCTTAAACTTCATTTATTTTTCACTAAGTGAGAGCAGAGATGCTTGAGGTTTATCTTTAACAGTTCAAGTGGAGTCATGAGAACTGCACGAACTGTTGCAAACATCCAGACTTCATGGTCTACCAGTCTACAGTCTAACAAACGTGCTATTATTCAAAAAGAAAAGTTTATTTTTTCTGTCATACTTAAAGTTACAACAACATTCATTGTTCTTTTACAACTACTAGCAGCAAAAAATACAACTAATGAAATACTTGAAGTCATTCAATCAAGCACATCAAGAAAGCAAACAAAATCCAAGAAGTTTAATCAAATATTCAGAAAACATCCGAAACGATTCAAGCTAGTTGATCTGATTAAACCTGTCTGTAGGGTTCTGAAGTAGCACATAAAATGAATGGATTCGTTCTGGTATTGATGTCTTATTCCTGCGTATTCTGCATTGGCAGTTGAATATATCCAGAAGATTAAAGATCCATTTCCAATAAAACACATGGTAAAAACACATTTTCACTCCCAAACTCGTCACATATTGACGTTTGGTCGTCTTTTTTTTTTTTTGTCTGTTCTGCCTGTTCCCATTAAATCACAGGTCCCCAACCTCCGGGCCACGAACCAGTTCAGTACCGGGATACGGAGCGCACCGGTACCCTAACTCAGTACCAGTAAAATAACCCAGGACCAAACCGGCGTCCAATACCGCGTCTGGTACTGGTTCGTGTCCGATGCTGTGTCTGGTACCGCGCCTGGTGCCGGGTTAGGATTAGCGTACTGGTTTTGGTAGTGTCCTGAGGATCAGTCTGCGTTCGGTACCAAATCCGGTACAGTATCCGATGCCGCATCCCGAGGGTTACAGACATCCAACAACTTGTCAAAAAACAACGAGTTGGGGACACCTACAACGTGACGGGGAGGGGTCCTCAAACCAAACATCAATATGTGACAAATTGGGGATGAGAATGTGTTGGTTTTAAACACGTTCTTGTTACTTTTTTTTTTTTTAAATTATGATTAAAACTGTATTTCTGAGTATTTCTTTATTCAAATCATTGTGAGCAGACAGGAAAAAGCTTGTAGCAGTGGCGTAGGTCCATCAGTCTGTGGGCCACACGGTCCCTGCTACAAAGTAGCATTTAGGATGACATCACAGCAGCGCCGGTCTCGTAACAAGACACAGAAAAGCATGCAAGAATAGAAACAGAAAAGAAACATTCCAACAAGTAAGAAGTGGAGCCATTTTTTCCTGTTTATAATCTGACAATTGTTGCTCCATGTTTGTCTGCAGTTCATCTGTTGCTTCTTTTCTCTTCTGTTTACGTCACGTGACTCCGGTTATGGTTGTTGCACTCTGAGATTGGACCTTATTCAGACTCCAAGCGAACCGGTCTTCAGAAATATTGGAATCAAACTGAAACCATCTCAAAAGATGGGTAAGAGAGTGGTTCGATTCACTTCTTCAGATTATCTGGAGAAACAAACTCTGGTTCACTTTAAACGAACCATATGTGTGCAGTCTGAATGCACCCTTAGTCACAGGAGTCTTTGGATTGTGCTGGAACTTTTAATAAACCAGTACCAGAAAAAAACCCTCAAATTAGAGGAGTGCACTTTAAAAACATCAGGTGGAAAGTTGTGCGTTTACCTTTCCAAAGTGACCTCTTCCAAGGACTGAAATGCACTGGAAGTCTTCCATCTGGAGTCCAGCGTCCTTCCTATACAACAGAACAAGAAAAGGTTTACACTCATTTCAGCTCACAGAGCGTTTCAGAAGTGTATATTTCAGCGAGAGCTGCAGATATTTACACAACAGCTACAACGAGCAAAACATTTAAAACCCTGATGAGGGTACATTACATTGGACTGTGGAATCATTTAGTGGAACAGTTTTCACCATCAATTTGGAAATAGTTCAAATAAAGATTAGAACTAAAATAAAAAGTTTTCAGATATTACTCACTCTGGAGAAAGACGGACAGAGGGCTCCTTCTTTGGCTTCAGCCTTTTGCTCAAACTAGGAGACTGTTGAGACAATAGTTTGGATGACAAAAGCATCATTACGGTTTATTCCACACAGGAGAAAGGAACATTACAAAGCTTCACTCACCAGAGAGGAGTCTTTAATGTCTTTTCTCGAGCGACGAGGAGATCTTTCATTTGGTTCTTCACCAAAGTTCAGCTTGGCAACAGGAGGTTCCCTGACAGAAACGAAAACAAACACTGAAGTTGTAAAACTTTACATGGTTTACACCAGAGAGCTACTTCATGGGTATTGAGTCATACGAAGAGCTACCAGATTGAAATAACAAATTTGTTCAGTTTGCCTTTAGTTATATATTATTAATAATGAATAATGATACTTTATGTAAAGACACTGATTTCTCCCAATAATTATCAACAATGACAACAAGCTAGGAGACAGATATCAATATTCAGCACTTTATTAATCTCAGTATGTTACATTTTCAGATGATCACCTACGTTTCATGGGAAAAATGTCCCATTCTCACTATACTGTACCATGTTTATCAATTATGTAATACATTAAAAAATAATCAACTTACACATTTTTAAACAACTCTTGTCACATTTTGAACTAATGACCAATTCTGCAGCATTTTTAACTAAATTAATGATCTTTCTACTGGAGTAGGTCAAAGGTCACCTAAACTTATCTGAAGTTCATGTATCATGAATATATTTTTAAAACATTTTAATTTTTAATTCTATGTAAATGCAAGTGTAATTTAAAAAATAGCAACAGAATAAAATTGCATTTTAAATGCAGCTAACAAGTGAGTTCAGTTCAGTTCAGCTTGGGTGGTCCTTGGCACCACGTTGACCCCTGGTTAACACAAACTGAACAACTCAAGACTTAAAAGAATAAATGAAGGTTTATTTTTTGTATAACTTTACAAATTCTTTAGGGTACCAAAGTTTTTCCACAATAAAAGAAAGACAAAATAAAGTTTAATAAACTAAAACTTAAAATTACCAAAAGCAATTAAAAAACCATTTGGGTCAATTTATTAATGATAACAACCCAAATGGAGCCAGAAAGTCTGACTTAACACTTTAAATAAATAAAACTTATTTTGTATTTGTTATTATTACTGTTATGATAAAAATAAATTAATCGCTATTTTTTTATTAGCATAAATAAAACAAAGAAAAAATGTACTTTCTGCATCTAAAAAAAGATTAAACTTTTGACAGAACTTTTGACTCTTAGTCAGTGAAGGTTTCACTTTTCTAGGTGGCGTCTTGAATTTGAGTCAACTTCAAGATAAGTACCCCGTGCTGTATGATTTAAAATCCTTGAATTTTTCAACAATAGGAAAACTGCCTTATGATCTGGTGCTTCATTTATATGAATTCAGGCTGTTTACTGATCTCCACTAGATTTTATGTGGAACAACAATCTTTCAAAAGGTTTACGTACGACTGGTAAAATATAATGCCACACCGCTTCATGGATTGTTGGTGCATTCTGGGTAATGTAGTCAGGAGGATTGAAGAGTGATACTTGTATATTTGAGTGTATGCTTCAACTGCTTGTGAACGGGTTTAGTAAAGTTTTACTTATCTAACTTTTCTGTACACAGCAGATCCTTTTCATATAAATAAACATAAACTAAATATTCAGATTTCTCTGAGGCTATTTACAGCAGTGGATTTTTACTAAATGAATGCTCTACTGACCATTTGGGGCAGCAGGATGGGGAGTGGGACTGAGCGATGACAACACTATCATCTGTCAAGGATTTTGAACTGCACAACCATTTATGTCTGACAGAATTATGCAAACATGTAAGTGTTGATGGAACCCAGAAAAGATCGTCATAAAAAGATTCTCAGAGATTCTCAGCATGTTTCTCACCGGGACTGAAGTGCAGTGGGCGATGGAGCTGCTAATGGGGGGCTCATGGGGTCCAACGAGTTGCATGGAGGAGGAAGGACACTCATCATCAAACGGCCCCATGTGGCAAAGTTCATGTTCATCTGAGCAGCACGCATGAAGTTCTTCCCTGAGAGGAAATAAAAGAATCACTCTTGAATTTTATTGTATTGTAAAACTGAACTACTGTGCCAGAATTGATTGATGCTCTAAGCATTATCAGACAGTATTTATATAATCTCAGTCATAAATATATACTTCTGGTAACTTTAAAAGAAGCTCGTCTCAGAGCAGTTGTGGAAAAAGTTCCTGCTACTTGTAACAGCTCTAATCTTTAAATTCTAACTTTAATTTTTTTAAAGAATTCCCAGTGTTGTTTTTATCATGATTATGTCCTTTTCAGCCAAAATTTTAATAACACATGTTGTTTCATAGCACATAGATTCAGCAGAACCTGAGTTCATTAGAAATTGACCTCAGAGTTGAGACCACTGGTGTGGCGTGAGTCTACCCCCACTTCCCATCAGCAATCTGTTTACTTTCTAGCTTCTAACTACTTTTGTCGCAAATTCAATCTTTTTCACACTGCGTTTTTTCATCTGATCCTAATTAACAATATGAATTAAAAAAATAAATAAATGCAATTTTATGCTTAATTTTCTTAATATGTATCCTCCATAATCAAAAAAACATCACAAGTATGTTAAAAACATCAAAACATTTTCATCAGAGTAGGTCTGAGTAAATAAAATGGTTTCAAGCCACAAGAAAATTAAATCTACACTCATTTTTTAAAACTTTTAACACCCTGAACAGACACACACACACACACAAAAGTACCTCAAGAAAGAATTAAATTCTAGATTTGTTTACTTGGTTGTTTACTTATTTTGAAATACTTTTTCTGAAAGGAACCACAAAACCCACATAGATTAGTGACGAAAAAACAAACTCCACACATAAATGCCAACAAGATGAATGCAAATGTACAGAGAAACTGTCTAATAAAATGTTTTGTTGCAAATATAAAAACAAAAATCTTAGATATTAGAGGGTGGGAAATGGTTATCATTGTCATGTGACCATCTGTGATGGTATATGGAAGCATCATGGAAATGATCTCTACTCATAGTAATGATGCCAAATGCCCTCCATTTGGACTTAGCTTGACCTTGTTGAAGATTTTGCTTTATTTTATTCTAGCAGCAACATTTCTTCACCAAAACAATTATAAAATCAGAGTGGAAATCTCTCTTTAAAGACCTCCAATGAAAATTGTGTTTTGGTGTTTTTAACGTGTTCTTGTTGCATATTTCTGATTGTGGAGGACATATGTAATTGCATTTCTGAGTTTTTCCTTATTTAAATTGTTGTGAATCAGGCGCAAAGGAAAAAAATGACATTTGCAAAAGAGAGTATTTGTTACGTAGAAAAGACGTAGGGTTTTTAATTTAGGCTCAAAGCGGCATCATTTTAATGAAGAGACTGCTGGGAACACTGAAAAATGATCGGTGTGAGACTGAAAACTGATTGTAAAAAAAAAACTCAGATCAACATTCATCTCTGTGGAAACAGGTCACAGTGCGGAGTGAACCAACCTTTTTCTTTAGGGAAAATCCTCCTTTGTCTCTGAAGTTTTGTACGGCGTTCAATGACAGGATTGATAAAGGTCACCTAGATGTTGAGAGAGAACACACAGGTGGGTTTCTCTATCATAAATATATTTTAATTTGAATAAAATGAAATTCTCCTCATGACATAAAATGTTATGCATCCAGTGAAAATACAAATAGTTTTGCTTCTTGACTTATTAAAATATTTTCTTTAATTGGATGTGCCTCAATTTATTAAAAGTGACCACGCTTTCAGGGTGGAGGCGGATAAAGGGGAAGAAAACAAAAAAGATGAGGACCTCAATGAAGAGGATGCCTTGGGGCTCCAGCTGCAGACACATGCCATGCCGTCGGTTGTCCAGAAAGTCCTCCAGACGCAGGAACTTCACTCCACTCAGCGCACGCCAGTCCTTCCAGTACACAGCGATTTCAATCTCCCTGGACTGGGTCAGCACACAGATTTATTTGATATTAAACTACATTTCACAAAGTATAAAAGGAAGAAACGTAAAACTGATTTTGAATTTAACTAGATTGATTGATTGAACTGACAAGAGAGCAGTGGTGCTCTGACAGAAGAAAAAATATTTCAAGAACATTTTAGAAAAAATGGTGTCAAGTTAAGAAGCAGTTGGTAAAGTGTGACCCACTGACCCGTTCCAGCTCCGTGCTAAAGCTCTGACCCCAGGCGTCTTTGCTCTGCTGCCTCCAGTGCGTGCGCCCCACCACTCTGTTGTCCACCTTCAGGACAGCACTGACCTCAGCTGGAAGAAACAAGAAGGAAGAAACAGTTTTAGCAGCAATTTAAAAAAAAAATGGTTATTAACTGGTGTGCACCATTTAGTAATGAGAATTCTTTTTTTAAACTTCAATTTATAGGAAAAAATATATATTTTTTCAGTTAATATCTGGTGCGTACCAGTTAGTAGCAAGATTTTTTTTTTGTAATTTAATTTCTTAGAAAAAAAAATTATTTTTACTTCAATGTCCCTTTAGGTGCTCCGTACTTTAGGGGCTCCATAAATTAAAGAATTTCTTCCAATGTTTTGCTCCATAAACAGAAGGACATCTCCATTTTACACCAAATTATAATCTTCCTCTTGTCTTTTCAAAAATGACTCTCCAGGGAAAACTATTTTGAAACACAAAAATAAATTTAAAACATTCTTATTTGCATATGTGCAAAATTTGAGGTATTTGATTTTTTTTTATCAGTTTATTTGTAGATTCACAAAAAACAACCTTGTTTATGTATCTAATTGCTCTTTTTTGAAGTTCAATTATTGGATCAATATTTGTTTTATTTACATTTCCCCAGACACATGTATAATAGTATTTAATAAGGAGTTCGTGGTCAATATTTTTTGGATTGCTCAGAAAAGTGTTGCTACTGTTTTTTCATGTGGTAAATTAAAGCACTCAGGAGTCTTAATTGCTTGAAATGAAGAAAAGAAAAAAAAAACTCCTGGTGAAAGTAAAGGTTGGAAGTCTGTTATATGAAGAAAACGTATTAAAGTCACTTTTTTTCGTATTTTGATTTTTTACTGTCACAAATTTATACCTCAAAATGAGGCTTTTGACAGTAAATATTAGATTAAAAATATATTAATTAATTACAGATCACAAACTATTTATTGTTCCAAAAAATAATCACGCTACATTTATGTCTCCCCAACTGGTTTTTGGAATCTTGACTGAAGAAGTTGAAGTTTTCACTCATCTTTTGTAGAGAAAAATAATGAAATTTTACATTATTTTATTCTTTAAAAATGTCACCTACTAAAACTATTCTGTTAAGTATGACAGAAAATAAAACTTCTAATGAAGTCTGAGTGGTTAAACATCTAATTTTCATGAAATATGCTATCAAGTTTTAAATTTTATGTTGTAATGGATATTATTAAATTTCTAGTTGCGTTATTCTATAATCAAATAATATTTACTGTACTCTGGAGATGATTGGCGGTCAGAAAGGAAGGGTCAGAGTGTTAACTCACAGGACAGCTCGTCACTCTTGTTCGTCTTGCCGTTGATGCGTCCTGAACCTTTCAGCTTAAAAGACTTTTCCTCTGAGAAGTTCCTGGAGGAGGTTAGGGCAGAGGTCACATGACTCCGACCCGGAACAGACTCCGCCAGGTCTTGGCAGCCCATTAAACACACCTCTATACGACCTAAAGAAGAACACAATACAGGTTGAATGAGAATTTGTTAAAGGATTGAGACGATTGAGATATCCATCAATGGTTTTGTTTTCCAGATAAAATAAAATTAAGATGTAAATGTCTCTGATGTAAACCTGTGAGACTGGCTGGCTTGAAGAAGGTGGACGAGGTGGAAGAAGTTGTCTGGAGTTGTTTGTCTGGAGTGCTGCAGGAGTGGGAGAATCCAGACGATAGCATCTCTGTGATGGCGGCTCGTGTGGGATGCTCTGCAGGAAGCTCATTTAAACGCCTCTCCAGAGACAGACGCAGCAGATCCACCTTCTGAGAAGACTCCTGCATTCGTTCCTGGGCCTAAATGTCACAAAGTATGGGGAAAAAAATCTTAATTGTTTGTTTCAAAGGAGACACATATGGAATATACAGTGTTCTGTTGTAGTGAAATGATGTCCAATGTCACTTATGATGCATGTTTGAGTGATTCTGTCGTATGGTGCCCTGCATCTCACCTACTACTCCCCTTTTCCAAACACAAAAAATGCTTTTGGAAGTGTGCAAACATTTTTACAACTGTAAATCAGTTTTTTTTAAACAAATTCTTGTTGCAGTTAAATTGTATTATTCCGTAGTGAAATATTGGTTTACCATACAATGACATTTTGCATTTACATATTTTTAATCATATATAACCATGGTTATATGAACAGAGGAAACTCTCTGTTGCTGCTTTGATGGGCCTATACATGATGCGTAAATCTGATTTTTTTTAAAGTTTTTAAGTGTATTATGTTAATTTCTCAGGAAATAAAACCCAAAGTGGCATTTTGCTCGATTCATGAGATGAAAAAAAAAGCCCTGCTCTGTGAGTACCAGTCCTGCCCCAACCCACAAGAACGAGTCGGTCTTCACATTGTGACAAATTGGGGAACAGCCCCTTCTAGGAAGAGTCTGCAGTTACATTTTGATAAAATTCTGTACTTTGGCTTAAATTCAATTGAAACTCAGAATTGTCATGCTGCATTTAAACAAAGTTCCTAAATAAAGATAAAAATACATTAATTTAGCCTTGTCCTGTAAAGTAACCTAAATTCCCTCCTCGTGATTCTTGTGCTAAAATTTGCTAACAGAGTTCTCACTTCACTTGGTTTCCTGTGGTTACAGGTGAGATCCAACTATAAACAACACACAGGATCTGGAGTGAAACCCCACTGACCTCTGCCAGAATGCGGCGGTCCATGACCAACCGTCCGTTCGTGGTGTGCTTCACCACATTTTTAGCTCCCTCTGCTACGGCTGATTCAATTTTCATGTGGTGCATGAGTTCAGCCACTCTCAGCTCAAGAGGATCGATGATCTCCTTCTCAGGGTGACCTGAGGACAAGAGAGGCAAACGGGAGCATCAACAACACATGAACCTGACCCCAAACGTTTGATTTCAATGTTGATACCATTATTATTTTTTGTTTGCTTTGTAAAATAGACATGGAGGATGTTTAGACCTCTGTTTAAATGTTGTAGAATTATTTTATTTAAAGACCCATTCCATTGAAAATCATGTGTTTTTAAAATGTTCTTGTTGCATTTTCCTCACAGTAGAGGGCTTATACAAAATAATTTGCAATTCTAATACGAAGCAAATGAAAACTGGATGCTAGAAAATGCTCAGACTAATGACATAGCTACTGAAATGGCCGTGCCAAAGTCTCCCCTCCACCTGGGAGCACACTCACGCTTAAGTGTGTAAGACACGATGAGTGTTCAGCACTCATGCTGTAGCGAACTGCAACTCTGGCTCAAAAATGTACGAATGGATTGATCTAGAATGCTCGTTGCCATTTTTGCACCGCTAATGTTAGCTTGAGGCTTTAAGCTCGCGCTTGAGCGTGCAAAGCTTAGCGATGGGATTAGGGGGCAGGCTGCTCTGTTGTTAACAGTCCTACCCAAAACCCAGAATTGTATTTCCAATGAGCTACTGCTACTGACCATGAGACATGTATTAAAAACGACAAAGGCTTCTTGATTTGAGCTAAAAAAACTACATAAATATTTAAAAGATCACTGGGAACTATTTTATAACAGAAAAAAAATTATCGTTGAAGTGGAACTTGAGGTGTACTAGCTTAACCCATACTTGTGACCAAGGACTCTGAAAAGAGTTTTGGAATAAGCATCAGGAATCTTCTTATTGCTTCAGTAGAATCTGTTCCAGCAACAACACCCTTAGTAGCAGTTTCTGTTCAACTAAGATCCAGGAAGTTTTATCAGAAATTTTGACCCTTCCTTCCCAGTACAGACTGATTCAGGAAACAAAGAAAAAAAACCCAGTAAATACAAAAAGTCAATAAAATAACAGAAACAGAACATCTTCTATAATTATTTCCTTGAATCATTTTTTTAAATTATTTTCTATTTTTATTTTTATGTATATATTTATTTTTAATTTTATTACTATTATTTTTTATTGTTGCAACTCTTTTTTTTTTAAATGTTACTTTATCGTACTTTATTATTACTATAAAGATGACCTTGGCTGGGGTGGGTGCGGGAAGGGGGTAAACATGTACTTGTATTAAAAAACAAAAAATTCAATAAAATATGTTTACAAGAAAAAAATAAAATAAAATAACAGAAACAGGGTCTGGACACATGCGGGATGATAAACTTATCAGGCTGGAGATTACTGCTACTCCTGCTTAAAATTCATAAAAACAATATGAGTATCAACATATGGACCTGAACTCTTGGCAGATTTACAAACTGATTAGTCAAAATTCATTTTCATTTATTTGGTTTAATTACGGATTACTTTGGTCTAATTTCTTAACTCATAAGTGATCTGACTTCTACTTAAAAATGTATGAACTGACCAAAATTATAAGTGGTGGATTCTTCCATGTTCTACGTTTACACTGGCCATGGAACGCATGAACGCGTTAGGCTTGTGGTGTTCACACTGGACGAGAAGGGAAGAGATTCTTCTTTTTGAATTGTTTACTAGTGCATGTCCAGCACCTACAAGAGGCTTTGTCCAAAATGTCAAAATGGTGCAAATCTAGCGAATCTTGCTCCAGGCTTTATTCTTTCACAGCTCTATTACGATATATGAAAGACAAGAATTTCAGCCGGACGTGATCAATGTCTTGATCAAGTTCAACCTGGTTTAACATGTTCTATGGCGTTTTGTACGTAAAGCGCACAAATGGTCACAGAAACTTGCTTAGCGACACGAGACCATGAGGATCTGAATGAACATTTACACGTTTACAAGGACTTTTTTGATTGAAAGAGGTTGCTTGAATGCTTATCATCGAGGCTGGGATGAACAGAGTTAATAAGCCTAGTTCCTTTTTGGCTTTATTTGTGTTCTTTTAATCATATAAAGAAACCGAATTTCTAATACCTAGCAAACTTGATTTAAACTTCATTTAATTTTGCTACTTTTACAATGACAGTATGGATATTTACCATTTAAGCAAATATGGTTTCAACAAATGCTGACAAAATTCTTCTATAATATGCATAATTTCCAAAAATATGTCATTACGCATAAGTGATAACTGTGTGTGCTTCTGTGTGTTGAGGTGGACCTGGTGTTCCCTCGGCGTCTCCCTCTCTGGCTTGGCTGACTTTGACAATCTGCATACGAAGCAGCTCAATCTTTGTGCGGCTGTCCTGTAACATCTGCTGAGCGGTAGAAAGCATCTTCCTGTCCTGTAATACCACACATAAGACAAGCAGTGCATGAGCTTAATCTGAATATCACAATAAAAAGGAGAATAAGAAAAAAAATTTAAAGGATTGTGTTTAAAGATCCACTGTAATGGTGTTTTTGATGTTTTAAACATGTTTTTGAAACATTTTTCTGATGATTGAGAACATGCATAAAAAATTAAGTTTAAATTTGCATTTCTGAGTATTTATGCAAATTCTTGTGAATCAGGAGAGGATGAAAACAATGCAGGGGGAAAAATTGCTTTTTTGACAAAGAAATAAATGCTGGAGAAGTCACAAGCTCCCTGCGCCTTTCCACAATAGGGAGAGGAAGGGGGGCGGGGTTGCTCCTTGCCAACCCACAACTCAGTGGCGTTTCTAATTAACTCCTGGAACTCTGCAGAAACTATGTCCTAGAAAATTGCAGATTTTTTTTTTTTCATTTTGGCTAAAAACAACATAATCATAAATAAAAAAATGTAAAAAAAAAAACACACACTGAGAACGCTTTGAAAATAGTTAAAAAAGATGACTGGAGTGGAACTTTATTCAATTTGTGTAAAGAAAACTGAACAGCTTAAAAGGATTTTTATTAAAGGAAAATTGAGAGGTTAAAAAAATCAAAGTCTTCAATCAGAGAATGTGTTAATTGTCCCCAAAGTTTTTTTTTTAAACATCAACATTGTCACCTAGATGCTCTGATAGAAATCTTCCATCTTGGCAAACTTCTCCCGACTCCAGGCAGGTATTTGAACACACGCTGACATGTTTCGATCACATGAAAGTCTAAAACAGTAGGATCTGTTCAGTCATTCAACGCTGAGATGTAGAAAATCCTGTAGTGCCAGACAAGATTTGCAAATGGCTTTTCAAAGTCTGCAGGTGTGTCAATAACAAAGTCCATGTGGTGACTCATCAGGTTGTAGAGGCAGCACTGACTCCAGATCCTCCTTTTTATTTGACTTTGTGGCCTCAGTTTGACTCTTAAATACATAAAACGGGAGTTTTTGATCTCATTAATAAAAGGATGGTGCTCTGGTGAAACTGCTAGAACAAGGTCCCACTCCGATCATCTTTTGATCTATTGTTAAAGCGTTCCCAGTGGTTTTTTATTATTATTATTATTTTATTTTTTTATCTTTTTTTAGCCACCTCTGATATGCAGTCAGGACTATTGGAACAGAGTAAGCCTGAGCTGAATTTCCGCAATCATCCTTTGGTGTAACATACATTTTCACGATAGCAACAGCCCCTTCACAATAATGTTAGGTGGGCAAATCAAAAAAATATTGGAGCCATCTCGTGCTACAAGGACATGTGAAAAACACCAAAATCATGATTTTCTCTTCACCAATAATGTTAGTTAGGGCCAAATCTAAACTAGGGCTGCCACGAACGATTTTTTTATTGGTTAAATAATCACCAATTATTTTTCCAATATTCGACTAATCAATTCAAAAGACACATTTTAATCATCCTTAGTTTTAAATTGAAAATAAAGACAATTAAGATGATAGTTTATTAAACCTTAAATGAATCGTACAGATCATTTCCTTCATTTCTTTTGTTTATAGTTTTGAGGTAAACTAAAAATAATAATAATATTAATAATAACAAAGAAAGAAACGACTTATCAATCATCATCTTACTGCGGTAGCCTTAATGTAAATTGAGAGCTCTTAAGGTGGATTCACACCGAATGCAATTTGCCAGCTCTAATGTTAATCAATGGTACAGGCGCGCTCGAGGTGAATTGAAGGCTTGCAGCACGATATGAGCGACGGGCGCGGATGTCTGCCACCAGCTCAATTTGAGCATCTTGGCGCGAATTGGGCGGCGCTGCCAAAATGTAAATAGCTAAAGTTTGACAGGACAGGTTGCTCCGTCGCATCATCTGCACGTGACGTTTTCAGTGACTTGATCAGCGGGTAGACCATTAATCCAAAGCGAGCGTTTTTGTCCAGAACTTTCATCTTTTTCCTTAACCCGTTTGGGCTGCAGGTTTGAAGAGCTCATCCGGCTACTTTTGGGCGAAGGCGAGATACACTCTGCACAGATCGCCGGCTTTCGTTCCCGTGGCGGAGCTCACTCGCACGATATGCTGGCAGACAGCGAGACACTGCAGAGTCCAAAGGCTGCCAGCTCGGGTCTCATTGAGACATTAATTAAAAAAAGAAAAAAAAAAAAAGGAAAAAAGGTCTCCTTGTTTTATTTTTCCCTCGGACTAATACGAGACCGTGAGCCTAAAAGCTTAGCCACAGTGACAATGAAACACAGTGGAAGCGGCTGTCATGCACAAACAGCTCCCTGTACCGAGAAAATCTTTTAATAATAATCATAACCCAAACATGGAGACATGATTACCAAAGTTTATCTAGAACTCTTTACAATAAATAAACCTTATTCCTCAACACTGTATGCGTCTTCCAAATATCCACAGACATAGCTGGTAGCTCCTCCCACATGCGGCCGAGGCGTCAGGAACACATTTTCTGACACACGGCGAGCAGCGAATTTGCCGCGCAGCGAAAGAGGGGCGGGGCACACAGGTTTATTGTGCGAATTGCGTACGGTGTGAGTGCACCTTTAGCAAAAGGAAGAGGGGTAGGCTTACCCCTCACTTACAGTCCCACCCACAACCCAGAGGTACGTTTCTAACGAACTCCAGCCGCTCTGCAGAAACAACATCCTAGAAAACAACAAGGTTTTTTGATTTTGGCTAAAAATAACATAAATAATAATTAAAAGACCACTTGGAACACTTTAAAAATAGATCAACAGATGATTGGAGTGGGTTTTTGAGCAGAACATTTTTAGTGTGAGTGCAAACGTGTTGCAAATGTTCCAGAGTTATCGCAAATGGAGTCTCACAATTACGACTTGTGTTATCTGGACAGGTTGAGCCTCTGTGACTACTGTCATAAAAGACAACTCATTTGAATGTCTCACATGGAGGTTAAAACTGGAAAGACGGTCCTGCTTCAGCCTTCCTTCAAGCCTAAATTTAAAATATTTCGGTAAAGGCCAGACAGCATGACCTAGAACTGTAGTTATGCCAGAACAGGTCAAGATCACTGGGAGTAAACTCCATGTTAAAGGGAATGAGTTTTTTAGACCGCAGCTATGAATGCACGGCTTAAATTACTTCTGTCTTTACAGAGTCTAGTTCTACTTGAGGTTTATTCCTTTTGGAGGATACCTCCCAAAACAGTTATTAATGCATCTAATATGATCTTTGCCTTAACTAATTTTTATGACGTCATAAAAACTTAGACTGAATAAGACTGAATGGAAACGGTTTGCTTTGCAAAAACGTGATTATTAGCCATCTCTACTTTTTTTTACGTTTTTATGGCACTTCAGTAAATGGTCACAAGTGAGCAAAGGTGCTCAACTTTTATAGATTTATTTAACATGTATGAAAGTTTTTTGTTTTATACATCTGCTTTATTTTGATTATATTCCCAAGTTTTATTTAGCTGTCACAATTTTGTCTGTCTGAGATCAGCAGATGAACTTTATAATTCCATCAAGATCCTTCAAGTGTCGAGCTGTTTTGTTGTGAATTTTCCTTTCACAATAACTCAAAGTGGACGGTAGATCTTCATTCAAACTTGTTATCAGCTACTTTATCTGTTGTTCTTGTAGTTAAACCATGTGGAAATCTAATCTGAATTTGATAAACGCAACAGCTTGATTTATTTTTGACACAGAAAGGTTTAGATCTTCCACAGAAACTGTAGCCTTCAGAACTGTAGAACTAGTGAAAGTAGAACCGGTGTGACAAGACAGTAAAGTGATGAATGTGATCAAACCAGAACTACATCCGCATCAGAATAGACAACTATTGTAAAGCATGCTTTAAAGTGTTGACATGTTTAAATGAAAAGAAACATTTTCTCAAAACTATCCAGAGCAAAACTTAGTTAATTTTTTTTAATACAACAAAAAGAGCCACGAATCAGCAGCTTCAGTCATCTCAACAATAACAGAAGTAAATTATCTGTTCTAAAGACTCACTGATAAAAAATTTGTTTTTAGCGTTTTCTTGTTGCATTTTCTTTCCTTCTTGAGGACATATAAAAAATAATAAACTAAAACTGTTTGAGTATTTTTTTATTCAAATCATTTTAAATCAGAGGCAGAGGCAACTGAAATGGGCGGGCCTTAGTCTCTCTGCTCTGCTCCCATTCTGATGCATCGACGTGCGGACATATAGAACCATGAACATCTTTGTTTTCCTCGTTTGTAATTGTTTAGCAAAAAGTTCGGATTTATTTGGAATAAATCAGCCAACACGTGTTTTTTGTTGCTAAAAAATATATCTCATTTTTACACTATTGCTACCTGGTTCACAACGTAAGCCTTTCAATATACCATGACCCAATGATGTTTCACAGCAAGCAATTTGACAGTGGCAGGTGGATAAATCACAAGAATTCCTAGATGAAGGGATTCTTGAACATAAAAAATAATTCCTAAAATGACAAAGAGTGAAAGTACAAAGCATTATTTCAACAGTGTTGCAGTACCTTGAATGAGCTGTTGGAGTAAATCTGAATCATGTTCTCAGCCCCCTGTTTCACTTTGGCCTCCATGGTCAGTTGTTTCTTCAGAGTCTTGATCCGATTGGCTAGCGGTGATGTGGGCTCCTCCCACTGACGGGACTCGCCCGAGACTTGGCTGTCTGCCTCATTCAGGCCACCTGCATCAATACAAATTGAAATACTCATGAAACTCATTTTATTTTCCATCTCTGGAGTCAAATTTTGTTGGAAAACAAGACTGGTTTGGGCCTTTTTCTCTCTGCTTTTGTCTGAATTCACCTCTTGAGTTCTGGGTGTGACTGCTGGTTCAGAGCAAGGAACTTGCCGTTTACATGCTTTCCAGCTAGCATGCAGACAATCTTTGAAAATGGCCTTTATTGTGTTTTTAACATGTTCTTGTAGCATTTTTCTCATAGAAGAGGACCTAATTATAATAATTTATGATTAAAACTGCCTTTCTGAGTATTTCTTGATCAAATCGTGTTGGATCAGAAAAGCGGATGCTTGAAAAAGCTCAGATTAATGATGCAGTTAACTAAAATGGGTGTACCACTCTGCTTCTTTGGGCATATTCACTTTCCTCTGGATCAAAACTATACAACTGAATTGATCTAGCACTGTTAGCCATTATTTTTGCATCGCTAATGTTAGCTTGAGGCTATAACGAAGTACTCGGTGGTCCCAGAAAGCAAAAATCCCATAGACTTTTCTTGAAAACTAAACCACTATTACTTAATCATTCTGTTTTCAGAACCCTTCTTGCTCTGGTGTCTCTTTTTAACATGTTCTTCTTAAACCTAATTTTTTTTCAAGATATGTTTTCTTTATCGTAAGTTAGTTAAGTAATAAACTGGCCAATCAGATGCCTCAATAAGAGCGTGTATTGCCAGCTGACCTCAAACATTTGAAGTGTTTGATTGACAGATTTCTCAGACAAATCACTGCTCATCAGCGTTGTCTGGTTCCAAAATGGCAAAATTGGATAGCTGTATCGTGGATAACAGCCTAGTTTTGACCATCTCTATTCATATCAATGGTGCAGACAGAGCTCCCTGCGGCGGGGAGGGGAAGGGGGCGGGGTTGCTCAACAGTCCCGCCCACAAACCAGAATTGTACTTCTATCTATCTACTGCCTCTGGGCATAACATATGTCTTAAAAAACGACAAAGGCTTTTTGATTTTGGCTAAAAACAGGACAACCATAATTAAAAGACTTCTGAGAACGACTTTACAAAAGAAAAAAAAATATGGTTGGAGTTGGACTTTAAGCTCTACTTGCCTAAAAATGATCCCATTTTAATCTGATCTAATCATCATATGTAATTATTTCTAATCACAGCAACTTTAAACTTACAAGTATTAAATGACCTTATTAATAATAGTAAATTAGGCATTTTCGTTATACATTTTTAGCTTTATTTATAATAAACGCTTAAGTGCAATTTTAGTAGCACAGAGGAACTGAGGTAGTTCATCCGGTATATTACCTGTTGTGTTTTCCTTCTCTGCGGTCATGGACCTGGCGTTAAGCTCCTGCAGTTTCAGGTGCAACTTCTCCAGCTTTCGACTCGAAACCTTCAGTTGGCCCTCCACGCCGGCTGCGTTCCTGCGACTGGTGACGGCCCTCTTGAGTCTCTCGGCCGCCTCCTTGATCTTCAGCTCGCGCTGGATCTCCTGCCTGATGGACGCACGCGCATCCTCCAGTCGCTGCTGGACCTCTGGATCGAGAATATCCCACTCCTCCAAGCACTGCAGGCTGCCGCCCTGAGGGACAAAGGCAGCATTTAGACAGAACACATATGAAAAAGCAGCACATGTCCAACAATCATTTTCAAAAGACCGGAGTCAATCCATTTTTTAAACTCCCTAGAGCTAATCCCGTCTACTGTTGGGCGAAGGTAGGATACACCCTGGACGGGTTGGTAGTCACACACTCACAGACACACCTAGGAACAAATTAAAGTCGCCAATCAACCTGTGAAGCATGTTTTTGGACTGAAACCGGAGAAATCCCACGGATGGTGGAGGTGAAATTCCACGCAGAAAGAGGAATTTGAACCTGGAACTTTTCTCAGTGTGAACCAGAACACCACTGTGCAGTAAGTGGAGTCAAACTCAGTCACATAAAGTAGCAGCACTTCTCTCTGAATTGCTGACACAATTTGATAAAAGCCACTTCAGTTGCAGCCGTATTGTCACACATGAAACTCAGACCCTAAATAAATATGACGAGTATTTGTCTTCATGCTCGTAGAATCCAACTTTACATTTAGACCGCAAATAGAAGACGTTTTTTTATATTTATATTCTGTTTGACTTTTCAAAAATGTACTTGTTCTCCAAACACTGTTAGAATTAATTTAAGGCTAAAACTTTCAATGGACATCAACACTTCAAATAACAACAAAATACAGCAGAACTACGACTCAAATGAAATCAAGTCTTCCAAATGTCAAGTCTAAATGGATTAAAGGGCAAAATAAAAGTGTTAAGTTAGGTTTAACTTATTGTTTGGAACTTATTACACCAAGCAGACAAGAAAAAACAATAAATATGGAAATTTGTTTTTTTTTTTTTTTTATTGTTACAAAAAGATTAACCCTGATATCATTAAACATATGAGGTGTAAGTTTATCATAAAGATTGATCTGTTGCGTTCAGGGAAACACTACAGGTAAAGCAAAGTAAACAACTCCACAACAGCTTTTTTTCAACTGCAGTAAACATTTAAAACATGTCCAGGAAACATTAAACCCTGACCTCTTCTATTAGACTGATTAAATTGAGTAACGGTGGATGTTTTCTTTATATTTATTATTATTTTTTCCAGTTTTAAAAATTTGAAACACATTAATTAGATATCCTGTTATCTTAGAACTATACATTTAGCAACAAATTAATTTTAAATTATTGTTTTTAGTTATTGGATAATGTTATTTTTGTATCCTATTTACAACTTGTAGTCATAAGTTGTTGTTTAAAGTATGAGTGCAGCATGGACCAGGAAGCTCTTTTAATTTTTCTGTGACAATTACAAATAAACATCTATTCTAACTACTAGAAAAACTGAAACAGTTTTCTTTAAACAAAAATACTTTAACTATAATTAACCTATTCAACTAAAAGTAAAATTGGATATTTTCCTTGTGTTTTTATTAAACTTGTTTATCATTTTTATCAATTGTTTTGACCTCTAAGTCACCGTTTTTAAATATTTCTGAGATTTTAATTTCCAGTAGTTGACATTTTAAGATACCATCTAGATAAATAAATACTTATCAATAATAAAGCTTTGAGTAAGAAGCATTAATGCGGATGACTTGATCGATGGAAGTTATGTTGAAGTTGGATGACAGCGGACTGAGCCCTGAGGGACTCCATTTCTCATTAGGAAGCACTTAGATTTGTGATCAGCTACAGAAACAACACGAGTAATTGACCTAATCCAGACTCAGAAAGAACACCTGCTCATGGCAAACAAACAAATTGGTGGTTTTCCTTTAATTATGACAGATGCACCAATCACTCATTTACAAAAGTAAAACAAAATGTTGACAAACAGGATATAGAAATGCAGCAAATGCACTAAAGATCCATACAGCGGAATCAGTTTGGTCATTAAATTAAAAAAAAGTACTGTAAATAAAATAAGAGATAATTAAAAACAGACACAGTTCTTAATAACTTTTTTCTCAAAACTTGTCTTTTTTTCCTGTCCTGTAGTGCACGGTGAAGCAGGTGACTGACAACTACAATCAGAGTGGTTTCAAACAAAAACCCAAACGAGACAAACAGGAAAATCTGCTGCGTCAGAGCACTTTTAAGTAACAACTTTGGTTGAAAAGCCCGAACGACGAGCGATTGAGGAAAAAGCTGGGAAATAGTTTCTTTGAAGCGGCCTTTACCTGTGGCGCTGCACCTGACATGATGGAGGTTTGACCCTCCCGAGGACCCTTCCCTGGTCAAAACCGCTGAGAGAAAGCCCGGGACATTCACCGTCACGTGGGAGGAAAGAAGTCGAGCGAGCAGCGTCCCGGGAAAGCTCCACCTGAGCTTACATGAAAACAAATCTAACCAAATGTTTGAACCCAGCTAAACTGAGTGAACAGAGGCGTGACGTCACTGTATCAGGATTGGTGGAAGACGATGAAGAATGGGGAAGGAGCCAATTGGAGGCAGAGCTTTGATGCACCTGGCCAGGTAAGCTTGACGTGAGCTCGTCTTTCAAGCAGTCGGAATACTTCCTCATATCTTGGCACCGCTGAGGTTTAAAGGAAGAAAACGCCTTTTTTTTTTTTTTCTTTTTTAAGGTGAAACCAACTCAGGTTAATTCCAAAATTGACAATTTGAAATTCTATTTGATAATCTTTATATAACACATTTTGCATAATACCCATACTAAAAAGTTGTTTATTTCATTAAATATACTTGAGTATAAGTATAAATTTAGCAAGTTTACTACAGAACTGTAGGAATGTACTAACTGGAATACTTCCTCAGACATTTTTGGAATATTTTAAGTTTATAATATATAGATAATAATAGACGGTGATACTTTCTCGCCTTAATTATGTACATTTGTTGTAAACTTAAAGAGCCACTCCAATGAAAATTATGTATTTGGTGTTTTTAGTATGTCCTTGGGGCATGATGGATTTATGATGGATGACATAAATTGAGGAAATTAAGCTTAAAATTGTATTTCTGGGTATATCTTGATTCAAATTGTTGTAAATCAGGAGCGGATAAGTAAAAATGGCGGGACAAAGCTTGATGTAGTTTTTACTACAGCAGGGGACTGGAGCCATTTGTGGTGCTTTAAACCCTCCATTGTGGCTCTTTGAAAAAGACAGTGAATTAGCTAGTTCAATAAAAACATTTTTTTTGACTGATTTTTTTTTAACAAGATTTACCACAAAAACTACAATTTGAGGTCAGTAAGCACAGCTAGAGTTTAGAATGCAGCAGATTTTAAATTTTTGAATAAATTACAAGATTTTAGGTGCACTTTATGGTTTGGAAAATACAGTAAGGGTGTCTGATTTGATTTTGGCTAGTTAGATTTACAAATTTCTTATTGAGATGCTCCACAAAAAGCAAATAAAGAATTAATTTTAAATCCAACTCAGAGGTGAATTTCTAATAAACTATGTCTCAGGTTTTTAGATTTTGGCTAAAAATTGCATAATCATAACTGAAAGCCCATTGGGAACACTTTGAAAATAGATGAAAAGATGATTGGAGTGGTACTTTAACTCGGTAGAGATGTATTCTAATTTTGCAAAAAAACCCAAAAATAAATATAAAATTGGTTTTATCTTGATGTTTGTAACTCCACAGTCACAGAAACACAACCTAACTATGTTTTTTTTTTTTAGAAAATGTCAGCTACTAGGAGTGATAAATCCACATTTAGATGGTAACCTTAGCAAAAAATAGTAAACTTGAAGTTTATTTATATCCATAGAAACTATAGACCATGTATGTGTAGTGTTGGAAGTATAACAAATTAATACTTCTTAAGACATTTGGAATGTTTTAAGTTTAAAATATACTGAAAGCATATATATAAAAATACTTCTAGTATTCTACCTCACTTTTAGAATAGACTTCTTATACTTGTATTTCACTTAAATAAACAACTTTTTACTAGAGTTCATCGTTCTAAATTACAATTTATTGGTGCTCTGACACTAATCATTGAAGTTACAACTTTGAACTCCCTGCTGAGTGAAGTGAGTGGAAACATCTCATCAGGTTTGTTCGTATGGCCATTCCCAAACAAGATTTATAGCACATATAAATATGTTAGGCTTAAATAAACTTAACGCCACCTGGAGTGGATACCTGAATGTATCTTATTAGTAAACCAAGGAGACTACAATGGTAGAGACTTAAGTTGTCTTTCAAAGTTCAAAACAGAAGATTAGCCAATTAGCATTTTTGAATCATCTCTATCAACTAAGTTCTGATTGGTATTAAATGTGGTGGAGTGGTTAGTGCTCTTGGCTCACAGTCAATCGGTTCAAGTCCTAGCTGAGGGACCTGAAACAGGACAGCTAATGCAGGGACCTTTCCATGTGGAGTTTGCATGTTCTCCCCTTTTATTTGAGGGTTTTCTCTTCCTCCCACCATCCAAAAAATCCTTCATAGGATAAGGCTCCAGCAGCCCCGTGACCCAGAAAGGGAAAAATCTGTTTAAAAAATGGATGGATGGAGTTAAATAGTCATTGGAGACTAATGTCCAGCTGCTAAAGGCAAATATCAAATAGTTTCAGGACAAGTCGCCAAAGTTTAAATAATTTCAATATAAAGCAATGCCATAAACTGACTGAAAGGTAAAACTAACCTGTATCTCTGCTCTACTTCTCTTGTGCAGGGTGTGCCCTGAATCACAAGATTTTTGAAACTGAACACCTGGAGAATGAATACAATTTGGGATGACATGAACACCAAAACATCTCCATGACAATACACAGCAAGACAGGTAAAGAAATCTGCAACTCTATCTGATAATTGTACATGTCAATTATGATTCTTTAAGAAGCTGGCATTAAAAAAGAAGGGAACCTTGGCTCATTCTGAGTCCTTCAAACCTTCAGCAGCTGTTTGTTGAATTGTCAATATTAATAAATATATTTATTTATTCACTATTGTGAAGAAAATACATTAATAATTCTTAATTTTGATAAGTAACTAATAACTTTTTTTCCCATTTAATAGTAGTATCATTGTTGCGGTTATAAATACATCATCATCCAGTCCACTGGAGGCAGTAGAGTTCAGTGCTGCTCGTTGTCGAGGCAGAGAAGTGGGGGGAACGAGCGTGCAAGGTTGCGTCGGTTTCTTTTCTTTTTGTTGTGGGCTGACAGCTTCGCACTTTGCAATAAGGGAAGACAACGTTAGTCCAACAAAAGGGCATTTTTAACCGACTCGGACTCGAGGTGTCGCAGGAAACGATCAACCATGTCGGCAAAAGCCAGCAGGAAGGAGAATTCCAATCACGACGCAGCGGACGAGACCTCTGGTAACGTGAAGGAATGGCGGTTATCATGCACAACGCCATTTTCATGTGTTTATCGTCATTTGAATTCCCCGTTCTAATTTCTGCATGGTGGCGCGTTCTTTTGTAAAGTGCACGTGTTTGTTTTATTTATTCACACGCTGGCTGGTAAATTTGTCTAGAGAGGGGCATTTCAGACTCGTAGCGGGGGCTAACCCTGCATCCCGCGTTTAGATGTTAGCTAGCGTGTAGCTCAGATTAGCTTCGAACGTCATGCAGCGTGAGGGGCTAGCATGCTACACGCACGCGCTAGCTACAAGCTGAAGTTGTGACTGGAGAAACCCAGTGTTTTCGTAACAGTAACGCATATATACGTGTTTAGCTATTCACACGTGTATATTTGTTAGGTTTTCTATGTTTTTTTTTCCACCAAAACGAAGAGATTGGGAGGTATTCCAACCACTCGTAGCGTGGCGTCTTATGCTCCCGACGTACACTTTAACTTTACATATTAGCACGAGGTAGAATGAGTTTAAATATTTTTTATGTAAACAAACTTTTTCTCTTAATTAAATTTAAATATTTGCTACTTTTTGTTCAGTGTAGTAATGTTTTTGGGATTGTGCGGGATGTTCTTGAGTGTGGGAAGCGGCGTGGACCGTGAGTCGAGACGCTAACTGCTTTATTCAAACCATACCGCCTTAGGGACAACAGGAAGCCGTGAAGAGTGGCGGGTTTGACCACGGCTGAGGACTGAAACCGACTAGCTAATGATAAATTGATGCTAATCCCTGCTTGTTTTTATTTCCAAAACATCTTTTCACAATAAAAATCAATTACTGAAGGTTTTTTTTTTTTTTTTTTTTTTTTTTTCTTTTTTAATACAAATAAGAAAATAAATTAAACTCACTGAATAATATTGTTTAACATTTTTTGATGGAGGACATGTATAAAGAAAACAAAACAAAAAAAATGCATTTCTGATTTTTTATCTTTTTTCTAATCACTGTGATTTAAGAGCAGGCAAAAATGATTTTTGGAAAAAGAAATTCTAGTAGAAAATAATCTACTAATGTTAGGTTGGGAGTTTTGAGGGGCTGTAAAAAGATGGGTGACGGGAAGGGGGGTCTGGCTTACCCAGAGGCATACTTCTAATGTGCTAGTTTTTGGCTAAAAATGGCATAATCATAATTGAGACTAAATGGCATGATTTTGTAATCAGTTAGAATTTGACAGGGACTGTAAAACATTGTTTAAAAATGCCGTTCCCCTTCTGTAGTTTTAGCAAACATGGGTGCACTATTTTGGACATCAGCAACTCCTTAGCTACTATAAGAGCTTACAAATGATATCAATGAATGTGCTTTCATCTGATCATCTTAAACTAATATTTTAATTTAGATGTTTTACATGAAACTCTTAAACTTTTTTTTCCATCTTTGAAAGTTTGTTTCCAATCACAGATGGTTAAAGTTTTCTTCTCTTTCCAGAAAAAGAGCAGCAGGAAGCAATTGAACACATCGATGAAGTACAGAATGAAATTGACAGGTGAGTTTGAATGTTTAGATTTTACATTAAAGAAAAAAAAATTTTTCTTTACTCATCTGTGTTTTCTGTCCACCAGACTGAACGAACAGGCTAGCGAAGAAATACTAAAAGTAGAGCAGAAATACAACAAATTACGGCAGCCATTTTTTCAGAAGAGATCAGAGCTCATCGCCAAAATCCCAAATTTCTGGGTCACGACATTTGTCAACCATCCACAAGGTACGTTCAAAAGATTCCTGTTTTGTCAAACTCATTAATTATTTAGTCTCAACTCAATTTTATCGAATTGTTTTAAACTATTTACGGCTCTTGTTCTGATATTTATCTATGTTTCTGTTAGTTTCTGCTCTTCTGGGGGAAGACGATGAGGAAGCACTCCATTACTTGTCAAAGGTGGAGGTCACAGAGTTTGAAGACATTAAGTCTGGATATAGAATAGATTTTGTAAGTTTCCAACTCACTTTGTTGTTGCCCATTTGGAATATTCTGAAATTATAAGATTTTTTTTTTGTTCTGTTTTTCTTAGTGTTTTGATGAGAATCCATACTTTGAGAACAAAACCCTCTCCAAAGAATTTAATGTGATTGAGAGTGGAGATCCCATTTCCAAATCCACCGAGATCAAATGGAAAACTGGAAAGGTGAGTTTAATGCTAAAGTTGTTTCAATACGTTTGGACACTGATTATCCCAGTTAATGCCATTTAAAATCAATATCTGTCTTAAAAGCATGAATTTTGATTTGACTGTTCAGGATCTGACAAAACGTTCGGCGCAGACGTCAAACAAAGCTGGGAAAAAGAGGCAGCACGAGGAGCCCGAGAGCTTCTTCACCTGGTTTACCGACCACTCGGATGCAGGAGCGGATGAGCTGGGGGAAGTGATTAAGGACGACATCTGGCCTAACCCTCTGCAGTACTACCTGGTGAGATGACGCTAACATCCACGTTGAACTCGTTTCAAAAAGTGGAACGCGTCGCATTCATTTGCTTTACTTTCGAACATGGTGTTTCCTTGTTTCCCACAAGGGACACGTTCTATAAATAACTTGAAGTTGGTGAAATCCGCAAACTAGGATTATGTTTTACACACTTTTCTCAAGCATTTTAACACTTTTCTCTCATTAAAAACTCTTTAAAAACTCTCTAAAGTTCAAAACTTCATACAAAAACAAATGTATTATTATAGGTCTGATCTAAAAGATCATGTATATTAAAAAGCTGAACACATTCTGTTATGAGCCACGCTATGAAGGAGATTGACAATGTCACCAGCCAATCAGGATTTGCACACAAAATTGCACTAAAATCTACAAACAGCGAAACGGCAAGGGGAGGAACTGGTTACGAGTGTTACCACCCTTATAAACCACGTTTTTGAGCATCTGAGTCAGCGTGCAGTCTGCATCTACTTTGGAAAAATACAGCCACACTTTGGACCCTTTTGCTCATGGTTGCCTTACTATCCCTGTGCGTTTGTTGTTTGTAAGCTGATGAATAACGTGTGTCTTAAGTAAGGGTGTGTGAGTCTCATAGGCAGTGAGGGAGGGAGAAATGCCCCTTCTTTTTAAGTGATGTCTGCACCGTTGAGAAATATAGTTAAGGCTGAAACTTATTGGTCTGGTAAAAAATTGGTGACGGAGACGGTACCGGTCTCAATACCTCATCCATCGCAACAAATCAATGAATAAGACCAAACTGTCCGAAAATTAAACTTGCAGTTCTTTCAGCTGTCCACTTGGGGGCAGTAAAGTAACCCTGACCAGTAAATGCATTGAACTCTATAGTCTCATCGGGTTTCTGTTATGTGATGTGCCTCAATCTTACCATACTGTGCATCCACCAGACGCTTTCAAACTGATTCAGTTTTACTAAAATTAATTCTCAGGTTTTTCCATTCCCTACTCATTGGAAGAAGCTGCTTCAGTCATTTCCTCCTTTACTTTCTGTTTTCCTCTGTTCACTTACAGAGCGACCTCTTAATAAAACACAATTCATGCATTCAGAGCATGACCGTCAAAAAAAAAGAAAAGTTAAAATAGGACTCACCCTGAAGTTTCCTGGCCTCTACAAAGGTTGTGATGAGATTTTAACTGCAGAATATTTCCATTGGAAATGGATTACTGTTGTGCTGCTAAGATGCAACTAATCAACTTGATAAAGTTTGTATCAAACATGTCCAAGGTTTTTTTTTTTTTTTTGTAAAATAATGTAATACTTTTTGGTCCCCTTTATTCTGTTTTCTTTTTTTAAAAAAAACTTTAATTTTACTTGTTGCTCTTATTATTTGGGCTCTGTACGTGTAAATGCTTAAAAATGCATTTTTTTTTTTTTTTTTTTTAAGGTCCCAGACATGGAGGATGAAGAGGGTGATGGTGATGATGACGATGATGATGAGGAGGGCCTGGAAGATATTGATGAGGGGGAAGAAGAGGAAGGTGAAGATGATGATGGTGAAGGCGATGATGGCGAGGTAAGGAACTTATAAGGTGGTGTAGCATACAGGAACATCAGGTGAAGAAAAACAAGACGGTTGCCTTTAGTTTTGCTGTGGAATGATTTTGATTTGGTTTTCAAAATGTGTCGCCCTCGCTCTGAGTTTAAGAAGACTAGAGATCTTTTTACTGATAGCTGACAATTTTCTGTTACCGCAATAGAAATGATCATAATTAATGTTACTTTTGTGTGGACAACAAGGAATTTTTCATCCAACGCAATTGATATTTTTTGTCTTAAAAAAGTGGTAAAATAGATTTTGTAAAGCAACTTTTCTCCCCCTTAGTTGGAAGATTAATTAAATCTACTCATCAGCACAATTTCTAATTATCTTTTACACTGGAACTTTATCTCCAGTTTTGACTTTTTTTTTACTTCTGTATCTACTATCCACACAATTGTTGTAATTCAAACAGATTCCAACATTTTAAAAAAGGGAAGAACTTAAGCAATCGACTGATTCTATTGTTGAGAAAAGCAGCTTTGTGCGTTCTTGAACGCACTGAGTGTGGATTCTTGAACACTTCTCCATGGCGCTCTGAACAAGCAGTGAGCTGCTTTTTAAAAAGGTTTTTACTTGATACTAATGACAAAGCTGTGCAAATCTCTGTTATTAATTTGTAATCCATGATCAATTTCCAAATAGTCAGTTAGTACTTCTGTCAATTAAAGTGGACATAATCCATTCGTCAATACTAAATCCAAGTCTAATTGGTCAAAGTTAAACCTGGTTCAGCTCACAATGTGTGTTCAGTGCTGTTGTATTTTCATACACAGAGCCAGAGAACGGTCTTAAAAATGTTCATGAACACACAGGGTTTAATTGTTAATAACCAGCACCATCTTTGGTTTTAAGCATTAGGTTCAAAATGCTGTTTCTTTGTCTCACTTCTCTTTTTTCTCTTTTATTCCAGGATGACGGAGAAGAAGATTGAAGATTTTGTCTAAAAACTTTCCTGTTGTCCCTATGGTTATTCTACAGTCTTGGGGAGCAAAATGTATTATTTAGGGTGGGTGGGGTTTTGTATTTAAAGAGGAGAAGGAAAAAGGAAAAAAAAAATGGTCTCTCACCTTTTGTCAGGCTGTTTGTTGTCTTTCGCTGCGGCATCAGCCTGTTTGAACAGGGCTGAGAGATGGAAGGGACTTACGGCTCTGAAAATCTCCACTGTCATCCTTTTTCATTTTACAAAGACATGCAAAACATTAAAGATAAAAATGTAGCATTCTGCACATCATCCTACGTAGATTTAATGTACCATCAATAACAATTTGTATGTACAATAAAAATATCATTTCAGTTCAAGTTGAATACAGATAAGCCATGGTGCAGTGATAAATGAATCATAGCATCCTTAGCAACTTTTCTATATAAATATATACATATATGTATATTATTTGTCCAATGGTGGGGAAAACTATGATTTAATGGCTATATTTTCCTTTTGTGACTTCTTGTACTAATTTTAAAAAGCACCAGCTAGTTCTTTGGCTATCCTAAATGTTTTGTTTCCAACTCTTCTTCCCTTCATTCAACACGACTAGACTTATTTTTTTGTTTTTTACGGAAGATTCAATCTAGTTTTTCAACCACTCAATTTAAAATGGTTATTGTTACAGTAAAACCTCACTATTTTAGAACTTCAGTGTAAAATTTCATCCTGAGATACACTAGTCAGCAACATTTCTCCTGTTTCACTGGAATCGTCTTCACATAAAATTAAGTGTACCAGTTGCTTTGTTACAATAAATAATGCAAACACTTTTATATTATTATTTTGGAGTCCCATTTTAGTGTTGATCATTTTAAAGAAGTGTTTTTAATGTTTTTCATGTTCTTTATCATTTGTAGCTCCTAGAATGGAGTGATAGCTTGACAACACAATAAAATCCTGTTTTATTGTCAGGTTTGGTGGATGTTATTAGCTCTGAACTGTGCATGTGTAAAGATCTCCCCTCTCTGCTGATGGATATAGTAAAGCCCGTCTGGTTTAAGCTTGTTTAATAAACATTGTGACTTTTTTATGTTTTTCTCTACAAGTGATTACGGGCTCACAAAAAACATTGTAACAAGTGAAACAATGACAAAACTGTATGTAACTTCACATGCGAGGGCATTAGGAGATGATGGTTAACTTGTGACTTTTCTATAGCAATCCAGCTCTATTCTAGTTACTTCATGATGACGATTACTTTGTAACCTGAATAATGGATGCCTCCAAACCAGATTAAAAGCTGTTTGTTTTGATTTTGTCAGATGCTGTAAATAAACTTCCACATAGAAATCAGTGAAATGCTGATTCAAATCCTTATTGAGATGTTGGGATCACCTCAAAAAAGAACATCTAGATCAGAGTAACTCGATGTTTACCAAAGAAAACCTTCAAAACAAAATGAATGTCATGACTTGGTGAAAATGCTCCTTTCAGACTAATTTGAGTTTAGATGTTTTTCTTTTGTCATTACATTCTGTTAATATTCTTATGTCCTTTTATGTGAGTATTTTTTTTCTTAAAAAAAGATAAATTATCCATCCACCCATCTGCTCATTAGGGACTGGCTGACAAAGACAGCAGTTTATAAAAACATACCCAGACTTCCTTCTCTGTAGCCACTTCCTCCAGCTCCTCTGAGGCGGATCCCGAGGTGTTCCCAGACCAGCCGACATAGATTTTTCTTTTGTTGGTCTTTTTCTTTTCTAAAATGTAAAAAAAAAAATGTATCAAAACACTAAACATTTTACATTATTACAGACGAATCATCCAGGGTGTACTCTTTCTTCGCTAAACAGTAGATGGATAGGCTCCAGCAACCGTGTGAAGAAGATTTAAGCAGGTAGAGAAAAAGGATGGGTGGATGAAAAAATACAGATTGGGGATTTGTTATTTGCCTTGGTTGGTTTAGGTTTTATTGAAATGAATGTTATTACTTGTATTGGAGTTATTTGAACTATATTTTTAAGGGCAAGCCAAGCAGTATTTAATACAACTTAAACTGAATTTCTTAAATATTTTTCATGAGGGATTTGTTTTCCCTAACTGGAAAATATATATGTTTGACTTATTAGTACATTTCTTGCTAAATTTAAAACGTTTAGCGAAATATGCGAGTATCTTCTTACTGATGTCTTTTAAAAGGAGTTTTATAGATAAGCCATTGGGTGGAATTTTACTCTGAATGAATCCCAATATATAAATATGTTTTCTCTCTATTAATAACTGTTATCCGTGTCAAAATTTAATTTTTTCAACTGATTTGTGAGAATAAATATTCTAAATAAACATAATGTTGCTGTTATTAATGAATCCTTCATTATTAATTTTCTCTTATTAATGAAACATCTGTTTTCACTCTAAATTATTATAATCAACACTAACTTATGTTATTATTTTTGGTCAAAATATATCTGTATGCATGAAAGATGCTCAAACTCTAACATGTGGAGTTTCACCCACTAATAAAAATAAATAATTTAAAAATATATTTATTTAATGTTTTGTGTACATGCTGTGTAAATCTCCCCTCAGACCATTGACTGTATAAGGGAGTTTTTACAGTCTATGTGTCTAACGTAAAAAAAAAAAAAAAAAAAAAGTCATACCCATAAGTCATAGCCATAGCCGCCTGGGATCCTCGCTACCCAGAATGCACTGCAGGCTTAATAACAAAGGCTAGTAAGATAGAGAACATTCTTGAAATACGTGCTCATTTATAGCATTGTTTTTTTTTTTATCTAAATTACTATTACTTTTGAGTACTAAATATAAACAACGTCTTAAATAAATTTTACGACTAAAATGGTTGGTTTAATCCGCGACACCGGAAGTGACTTGCGCAGCCTCCTTTTTGGGTAACCAAGGTAACGCCGCTTTGTGGCAAAATGGCGGCTGCCGCGTCAAACAGGACTCTACCCATTTAGGCTCTATCTGCTCGTTCTTTGTTGCATTTTGCCTTCTTTTGAATAAATGTTAGCATGTTTAGTGACGAAACCTTAGAGTCGCTGACTGTAGAGTCCCAGTGGAAGAAATCCCAGCTGGGAACATCACAATCAGTAAGTTTGTTTCCTTTGACACTATACTTTAATGACATGTGGTGAATCTGTGCTTTGAGTTTAGTAGATGATTAGTTAGTGAAACTCTTTAAAACATTCGTGCTCTAAAAAATTGAGCAGATTTCTCCAGAAAAATTCTGTTTTTGTGGATTTAGTCAGCTGGAACACAA
This sequence comes from Oryzias javanicus, assembly GCA_003999625.1. NCBI lineage: Eukaryota > Metazoa > Chordata > Actinopteri > Beloniformes > Adrianichthyidae > Oryzias > Oryzias javanicus. The sequence continues at coordinate 6,398,215 of CM012448.1, forward strand.
ATTTATGTAAAAATGCACTAATAAATACTTGAAATCAGTAAAACACTGTTTCCTCAATCTATATTTAATGCAAGTTAAATTTTTAAATATAACAATGGAAATAAATACACTTTTCCTTGATGTTCAAATGTTTTAGAAAAGGTCCAAATGTACGTATACAATATATGTAGATGCATGTATCACTTTCAGATTTAAACTTGAGTCATGCTATATTTGGTGCAAAACATAATCTGGCTTCACTTTCTGTAATGATCGATTTGGAATGTTTTAGCAGGTTAGGAACTCACTTTTTGTTTTCCATGTGTTAGAAAAGCTGTCAGAGCAACCCCGTGCGCAGCGCAGAAGCATCAGTCCAGACTGCCTTTACCTCTGACAGTGACGCACAGACAGGGGAGCAAACAGAACAGAACCCTGAGCTAAACTGGGACCAGCCGGCACCGCCTGACCTCGTCGACTTCCTCCGGAAAGTTGAGGACAAGATCATCCGAGAGTTAGTAAAAAACTCCAAGAGCCACGCCTTCGATGGATTTCAGGCAAACTGGGAGGATCACAGCACGGGGGTGAGCAGCCCCACATTCATCAGTGAATTATTGTTAAACCTACATGACAAGCTCTTGATGTTTGTGTCATGATTGAAGGTTTCACGCCTCCACGCTCTTCAGTATCCCAGTGCTCAAGAGCGAGGTCTTCATGTCACCAGTGTGAGCTGGAGCTGCACAGGTTCAGTGGTTGCCTGTGCCTACGGTCGGTATGTTGGTGTTTTCTGAAGTTTTTTATCATCTATTACTGGGGGAAACATCAACATCACTTCTGTTTTTTGTATATGTTTTTTTAGCTCAGACAAGAAGTTTTGTTGGTCTGCCTTCATTCTTCACTGGATGTCTGTTCTTCAGAGCGAATAGAATAGAATAGAACTATATTGATCCCACAAGGGAGAAGTTCCTTAAATTAGGGTTTAAAAGTGCTTTTAGGTTTTTTACTCCTCATTCCTGTAGCTTCCTGTTCTAATCTTTACTCAAATGAAGATAAAAACTTCTTCCAGATGAGCCTTCAAAGATCCACTCTAATGAAAATTGCAGTTTTTTGTTCTAGACTTTTTTCTGATGATGGAGTTCATTTATTTTAACAAACAAACAAACTCTAAATTGCATTTCTGAATATTTCTAGCCCTTATTCCTGCCTCTCTGCAGAACCCAAGTAATAAAAAAGACTATTTTTATTTTGGCTGAAAAAGGCATAATCCTAATTAAATAACCAATGAGAAAACTTTTTATAGATTAAAAATTGATCGGAGTGGGGCTTCAAAATCCAGTTGCTGAAAAAAACAGAAGCTCTGTGACAATATTAGCTGGATCGATCAGAATCTTTACAGACATGCTAACTTTTTTCCTTCTTCTAGTTTGCAACCTGGAGCTCTGGACCCACTCTTTTTTATTGTGGCTTTGTATTGGTTAAAAAAGTAATTTAAAAAGAAATTGTAAAATAAAATGTAAGTAGGTTGTAAAGTAAAATAAAGAAGTAAAGTAACTCAAGCTTTATTCAAAATCACAAGTTAAACTGAAACATTTTTGAACGCCATATTCCATAGAAAATCAATTTTACGTCAGAGAGCACAACCAGAGTTAAGACGGATCAGATTATAAAGTAGATTTTTTTATAGTTTTGAACAAAATACTTGTTTTTAAGAACGCCTTATCATTTGAAAAATGCACTAGGGGTGACTTAAGTAGCTTTAATTTCATTTTTGTTTGTTAGGTTTACAAATGTATGCATTACTGCATTGAGATGATTTTTTTTTTTTTTTAACTTGTCCTGTGAGATGATCCTTTATGACACAGGGTGGCTTTTATTTTGAAAGGATGTCAAAAATTACAAACCATTTATTATGTTTTCTCTTTATATTTAATTTATGCAAAAAAAACGGAATTAATTTAAATTTATCTTTATAGTAACAGTAATACTCCTTCCGTTAAATTATTTTAAATCCAAGTTGAAAGCAGGAGAGGAAGATTATTTTAACTGTTTTTAAATAAAATGTTGTTTTTATTTTTTTACTGTAATATGTTTCTGTCCCCTGTTGGCCAGGACTCCTTTGTAAAATAGATTTCTTAATCTCAACGGGACTTCCTGGTTTAATAAAGTTTTTAAAAAATAAAATAATAAAAATAAATACGAATCAGTGTTTTATTTTTTTCTAACGAATGAAGTCAGACTTTGTGGCTCCTACTGGGGGAAATCGACCCAAATGCCTCCTTAAATGTTGAAGGTTGCAGACTTCTTTCTAGATTACTATTAGTTATTATATAGTACATAATTATCATTCTTCTATTGGTTATTATTACAGAGTGTTTAAATATATCGTAACAGTTTTATAGCTGTTTCATAATCCACAGTTCTGATAAAAGCTGGAATATTTTTTTTAAAGCTTTTTCTGCATTAAGAATAAAAAGTTCTTTAGATGACTGTTAGTAAATCAGATGAAATACAGTTCAGATCCGAGTTTTGTGCCGAACAGGACCGACGATGGAGACTGGAGCACAGAGAGATCTTGTGTTTGCTTGTGGAACCTGGACCAAAGAGGCCTGCAGAGCAACCAGCCGGACCTGATCGTAGACGCTCCCTCAGCGGTCACAGCGCTGTGCTGTCACCCCACTCATCCTGCCCTCATCGCGGGTACACATAGAAAGACTTTTTATAATCTCCCTAGCGAGAAGAACTTTTTGCACATTTTTCAGATCAGCTGGACATGTTTACAGCTCCTCATAAACATCTACAGTTCGTTCGTTTGTTTCAACATTCTGAAGAGGTATTTATTATCATTCATTCATTTATGATAATAAATACCTCATCAGGCATTATCTATTTCTTAAATAATTAGAAAACTTTTATCTTTTGATGCTAAAAAAGTCTGTGTTATAAAAACAGGAGGTCTTTACAACGGAGAGGTGGTGGTCTGGAACACCAGCCAGACTCAGGATCCCGTCTGGGCTCAGACTGGCATGTCCTCAGACAGCCACAGAGAGCCGGTGTACCAGGTACAGGACTGCTCCGACAGACTAAACCGAGCCAGCTGTAAGAAATATTTTTGTTTGAACCAAAGTCCCCCATCTTTCCAGGTTGCCTGGGTGCCCCTGCAGAAGAAAGGAGACTTTGGGGTTCTGAGCGCCTGCTCAGGCGGGAGAGTCCTGCTGTGGCTTGTGGACTCGTTTCGGACCAGGCTGGTTCTGAGCGACGGATATGCTTTAGCGAAGCAGCAAATTCCCCACAGCAGCAGTGTTGGCCTGAAGGTGATTGTTAGCGTTCTGTCTGAGGTTCACAGTTGTGTGTGAAGCAACGGGAAGTGCTTTTAATGAACCAGCTGGGAAGAACATCATAGAACCGTGACTGGATTTACAGTACTCACTATAAGTAAGGATATCTTGAAAAATTCAAAAGAAGCGTGTGTTGTGCTCTTGTGTTGCTCATAGGGTCGTGGCAGCAACACCGTGGGGGTCACCTCCCTTGCTCTGTCTCCGTGGGACTCTGACACCTTCCTGGTGGGGTCCGAGGGCGGCCTGCAGCTCAAATGTTCCTTCTCCTCTCGAATGCCGGCGGCGATGCCTTCTGAGGGCCTGAGCGTGGCGCTAAAAGCCCCAGCAGTCTTTGCATTCAGGCCCCACAGCGGCCCGGTGTATTCCCTACACTGCTCCCCGTTCCACAGGTGAAAACTCACCTATTGGATGCATTTCTGTTTCACATGCAGCTTGACTCAAATTTTGCTGTTGTGTTCACAGGAACCTGTTTGTGAGTGCGGGCACTGACGGCCTGGCACACGTCCACTCTCTACTGCAGGCCGAGCCGCTGCTCTCTCTCAGGGTTTCAGACTCCTACGTGTTTCAGGCGCAGTGGTCTCCGACCAGACCGCTGGTGTTTGCTGCAGCCAGCGGACAAGGTACACCTGCATATGTGGATGAAAATATGCTTCTTTTTTTCTGAGGAAAGCCTCAATTGAATGTATTTGTTGAAGTGTTTGATGACAAACATCAACAGTTTATTTTCCTTTTTAATTCTGGTTTGTTTGTCAGGAACACACAGTTACTGTTATAGTCCCACTCCGGTCATCTTCTCATCTATTTTCAAAGCTTTTTTAATTAAGATGATGCTGTTTTTAGGTAAAAGTTAGGGCTGTGAACATTAACCCATGAGATTAATCAAAAATAATGAATGTGTTAATATGTAGTAACACAAATTAATCAAAGAAATTCATTCGCTTTAACGCGGTTCAGGCATTATCGAGTGTTGTCCCACTTATACCATGGTCACTAAATAAAGACATAAATATTCAGTTGTTTTTTAGTACTTTAGTCTTGCTATTTTTTTTTTTTGGTTTATTTATATCACTTTTTCGCAAAAAGTTGATTCTTTGATCCATCTCCTGTGCCATATTGTACAAATACATTTTAATTGTAAATTGCGATTAATCAGATTTTTTTTGTAATTGATAGACAGCAGTAATTAACAGTAAATGTAGAATGTTGTGTGTGATTTCATATTATGATTGCTTGCAGTTAAGTGGTCAAAAAATACTGAGTCTTTAAAATTATGGCGATTATCCACCATTAATTTTTTCCAGTTTACTATTCACTTCTTTTAATTGATTCCTGGCTCTGCAGGAGTTCATTAGAAATTCACCTCTAAGTTGTGGGTGGAGCTGTTGGCATGGCGCTCCTCCCTGTTGCTGAGAGCTCTCTGTTTACATGCTCGCCTGATATCTTACAGCCCCTCCCAAGAGGGGTTATCCAGCCGTAGAGTTTTGATCCAGATCCCAGCTTAATAAATGTCCAACAACATCAGAAAAATGACGCAAGAACATGTTAGAAACACCAAAAACATGATTTTAAATGAAGTGGGTCTTTAAGCACCAGTTATGTGCTACTAAGAAATGAAACTCAAGCTTGTTATGTTAAAGTATTGTTGGATTGAACAGTGACCCACACAAACACTAACATCTTCAATTGACCGTTCTAGGTGACGTGCAGATTTTCGACCTGGGCCGCAGGTCGCTCAGACCGGCGGCCACCATCCAGGAAGGAGGCGCGGCCCACGCCGCCACGTGTTTGGCCTTCAATCGTCACAGGCCTCGGGTGCTGGCGGTGGGGAAAACCAACGGAACAGTCAGCGTTTGGCAGCTCAGCGCCGACTTGGTCGAACAGAACCCCAGAGAATGCAGCCGGCTGGAGCAGATAGCCAATCAGGTGGCAGAGTGAGACCTCTCACCAAAAGATGGGGAAAAAAATAAAAATAAAACAACACAGGTTTCCAGTTCTAACCATTTGCGTTTATTGAAGCACACTGCAGTCATTAAGGTGTTATAATAGTTGTTAACATCATTAAAAGGACGAGCTAAAACGGCTAAAACAGTCACATTCAGAAGCAGAGGGGTTCACTAAGCTATGATGAGAAGCACACGAGGTTAAAGGTGAGATCAACTGACATTACAGATACTTCAGTGAGTTTCATGTGCCACTATCATGCAGTTTCAGCTGTGAAGGTGATGACGTGTGTGGGGGGAAAACGCTTCCTGATTGGTCACTGGGGAAAGGGGGCGGGGGATCAATTGACAAAAAGCGAGCGAGTGAATTCAACAAAGTCGAACGCCGACGGCAGCTCGCGGCCCTTGGCGTCCAGGTACGGCTTCATGTGGGACAGGCAGTAGTCGGCCTGCTCCTTGGTCAGGTTCTGGAAGACGGGAGACGTGGATCAGGACGGTTCTGGTCACGGTTCTGTATGAAGACCAATGAACACCACTCACCTGGTAGAGCTCCTCTTTAGTGACGTAGGGTTTGTTTTCAGCGCTCAGGGCCCGGAAGGCACTCTCGATCTCCTCACTGGACTTCACGTTCTCCGTCTCACGGCTGATCATGAACGCCATGTACTCCTGCAGCGACACGTTCCCATCCCTACAGAGACACGTCGCTCCAAAACCTTAGATTATCAAGACCTTGTTTCATGCAGGATAAAGACATGACGGACAGGAGCAGACCTGTTTGGATCCACCGTGTCCAGTATGGCTTCAAACTCCGGATCAGGCTCTCCTTCCTCCACCATGGGTAGGTCGTACCCCAGAGAGCGCAGACACGACTTGAACTCCTGGTGGTTCAGGCGGCCGGACTTCTCCTTATCAAAGTGTCTGAATGAAACAGTAACAGGTGAGGATTCATTCTGTCCCGAAACTCACCCACAAGTCCTGCTCAGCTTACTTGAACATCATGCTGAACTCCTTGAGAGCCTCTTCTGTCACTCCGGTGGTGTTTCTGAAAGCAGGATGAACAGAGACATGAGCAGAGGTTCCCATCAGAACCTCACGACCGTCGGCGTCTGTGCTGCCAGCAGCACCTGGCTTGTATCTGCTGCTCCAGGTTGTGCTGCATCCTCATGCCCAGCTGGTCCAGTTGGTCCCACTGCTGGGCCAGGCCCACCGTGCTGTGCTCCGTGTACTTGTTGTCCAGGATGAGGGCTTCTTCCATGGCCGCCCCCAGGTCTTCAATCTTCTTCAGCTGGCTGCGCATGGCGCGGATCTCCTGGTGCTTCCGCTGCAGATGTACCAAAGCAGGAAACCAGATTTAGTTTCACTGATTATTAATGACACGATTCACTGTGCTTCAGGTCAGGATAAAAAAAAAAAAAAAAGAATAAAAGCATTTGTGGAAGTGTTTGTTCATTTTTTAAGAATACTTTTATGGACACGTTGCACTTATTATAAATTTAAATGTTTGGTTGTTTTTGTTCACTCTAAACCTGATCGTCATTGTAAATATTTAATCGAATATAATAAATAAAAACTTAAAGTGTGTTTAGACCAAATGCAAATTGTGCTTCAAGTTTGTTGAGCTTCATCAGAAGCTGCATCTAATTTACGAACGCTTTCAGCGGTACTTCCAGCACCCAGTTTGATGACTTGTTGTTCTGCATTAGTAAGAGGGGAGAAAAATATATGAATTAAGTTAGAGGATTTTTTTCCCATCGTCTGGATGAAAAATAAAAAACTATATCATAAATTCGAGAGGAGAACAATTAGATTATCCTCTATAGTATTATAGTGAGGGACTATCCAGTGCCATGGATTCTAAAGGAATTTGGACATGATGTTCTCCACTTTTCTTTTGTTCCTCTAAAGGCCGGATATGTCGCCAATTTCACAAAGTCAAAATTGAATCAATATGAACATTTCACGATGTTTGTTTATGACTCCACTGTGTTCTAATGGTGAAAATGTGAATGGTTGGGATTAAAAAATTACATTTAAATAACATTTTTTTTAATTGTTTGACCGCAATACATTGTGGTCTATTCGCTAATCTAGTGAGCATTGATGCATTCCAATTTTTTTGCAAAGACTTCTGAGAAATTTCTAGATTTCTTCTCTATTTTGGAATTGTAGATTCGGACAGGACTAGAAAATGGTGAAGTGAGCTGGGGGGAAATTAAGACATAGCTCCAGACTCCACCTGGTGATTACATCATCAACGGTACAGGCTAAAGGTGAGTTCCTGATTTGGCAAAGACGACGTGTGAAGTAAACAGAAGTTCAGCTAAATCTCTGAAAATATCACGCCGCAAGGCCCACCAGGACATCTTGGCCTCTTTGGATTAACGTGTACACTGAGCGCCCCTGACGGTGTGAATGCAGCATGATGCCTCGTTTATTTTATACTTCAAGCTTAAAGTGCATAGTGCAACATTTCAAAATTCAAACATGAAAGGTTTGAGGCATCGGCATAAAAACGTCCTGCAGCACTGTTATACCTTAGTGGCCTCCAGCTGGGACTCCAGTGTACCCGACTCCTCCACCATACAGGACCTGACCCAAACCACAAGAACCAGAGTTATGGTAATAATAAACAAAAAAGAATCAGCAGCTTCTTAAAACACATTCTCTGCATTTACTCAGTTTCTGTGGTGAATTTTTATCTGTTACTTTACACACACAGTAGACATAACCTGTTCCCCTCTAGACTGTCTTTAGGATCAGTACTAACTTGTCCCACTAACCCAAACCATGCTGGATTAAGGCTGCAGCCCCCTTAGTGCAGCCGGTCAGCGGTGAACTGTGAAGGTCAGTGGTCTATGAAATCACAGCACACGTGCAGAAAACCCCCCAAAGATCTTCATGTGTGCACACAGTGGAGTCCACGCAGGGTGCAAACCAACACGTCTACGGCTTGAAAGCAGCACCTCTCTGAGGGCTGATTTCCACCGGTCCGTCTGCGGTGCGTCTCCGTCGACACAAAAGAATACAACGGTCGTCTGCATCAGACGTCCGTTCCTCCGCAACGCAATCTTTATCCATTGCCAGTCAATTGTGTCAATTTTACATCAAAAACCCGGAGAAACAGGAAGTGGGTCCAGGTTTCAAAATAAAACTTTATAAAATGTATTTGATATTTACAGAGACGTACTGAGGGACTTCAACACCACAGATAACAGCAGTGTCTATTTTAGCAAAGGATGATTAAAGTTTTGTTTTGAAAGTACAAAAAGATAACATAATTTCTGACACAAAAGATGCATTAACAAGGACGCCGTCAACATTTTGGATGAATGCTAAATACAGGCGTGGCGGGACAAACCAATTCTCTGGAAGGGGGGGGAAATTGGAGTCTATTTAAACCAGGGGTATCAAACTCATTTTAGTTGAGGGGGTCACATTCAACCCGTCTCAAGGGGGCTGGAGTAGTAACATATTAGCGAAGTAACCTATGATCAACTTATCTGTGGTTTTGTTTTTTTTTCTCAGTTGCAAAAAATGCCTCAAACAACCTATTAGCTGAATCACTAATGTTTTTGACAACTACATATTGCTATTTGTGTTGTCACACCTGATCATTTTTATAGAAATGTAAACAGAGAACCTCACTGCATCTTACCCAGATGTGGCACGCCCTTGCAAAGAAATGCCGTTTATTTCTTGATCTCTTTCTTTTCCTTTCCTTCCCCTAGTGGTGGAATTGTACGGTGGCCGAGACGGCTCACATGATTGCAAAAGCCACAACACAACGGCAAAAGCCGAAACACGAAGACAAACGCCGAAACACGACGGCAAAAGCCGAAACACGAAGAACAAACGAAAAACAACGGCAAAAGCCGAAGCACAACGGCGAAAGCCGAAACACAACGGCGAAAGCCGAAACACGACGGCAAAAGCCGAAGCACGACGGCAAAAGCCGAAACACGACGGCAAAAGCCGAAGCACGACGGCAAAAGCCGAAGCACGACGGCAAAAGCCGAAACACGACGGCAAAAGCCAAAACACAACGGCAAAAGCCAAAGCACTCCAGCAAAAGCCAACACAGAACGGAAACGAATCAGAACGGAAGTGAATAATGGACTTTTTTTCTTAACCTTTCATTCAGTTTCAAGCTATTGGTGATTCTTGAGAGATACGTGATTTTGGTAAGGGATAGGTGAGGGTGGACATTCGCCGGTGTTGCCGCTTTTATTTCTTCTTTCAAAGCCTTCACGGAGAGCTTTCGGGGGAGAAAAAAAGGAGGGCGGAGGAGGGAAAACGGGATCTGGTTTTTGTCTGCCATTCTTTCTTTTTTACCTATTTTTTATTACTTTTAAATACCTTCCACGTTATCGTCAGGTGTAAACCCTAATACTGGGGATCTATATATTGAGTTTAAACGCTCGGATACGCAAGCTGTGTGGGGCCTAATGGGTAGCACACTTGGTTATAGTCCAAAGGTGGGTTCGTGGGGCGCGGGTGACATTTAGTACGTCTACATTTTTTTTCTGTAAAAAAAAAAAAAAAGTATCATACGTGGTTCTTACGTACATTTTGAGAATAAAAATAAATAAATACTTCTTGCAAACATAATTCCAGGCAGTTACGTCGTTTCAGTTGAGGATGGTGGGGTTGTGGCACGCAGCGCCAAAATTCCCTTTTCGCCATGGACCCCATGCAACAAAAATGACTAAACTACCTGGAATTATGTTGCAAGAAGTATTTATTTATTTTGATTCTCAAAATGTACGTAAGAACCACGTATGATACTTTTTTTTTTTTTTTAACAGAAAAAACATATAACACTAAAACTCCCTCAAGCCTCGAACCCAAACCTTTGGGACTGTAACCAAGTGTGCTACCCATTAGGCCACCACACAGCTTGCGTATCCGAGCGTTTAAACTCAATATATAGATCCCCAGTATTAGGGTTTACACTGACGATAACGTGGAAGGTATTTAAAAGTAATAAAAATAGGTAAAAAAGAAAGAATGGCAGACAAAAAACCAGATCCCGTTTCCCCTCCTCCGCCCTCCTTTTTTTCTCCCCGAAAGCTCTCCTGAAGGCTTGAAAGAAGAAATAAAAGCGGCAACACCGGCGAATGTCCACCCTCACCTATCCCTACCAAAATCACGTATCTCTCAAGAATCACCAATAGCTTGAAACTGAATGAAAGGTTAAGAAAAAAAGTCCATTATTCACTTCCGTTCTGATTCGTTTCCGTTCTGTGTTGGCTTTTGCTGGAGTGCTTTGGCTTTTGCCGTTGTGTTTTGGCTTTTGCCGTCGTGTTTCGGCTTTTGCCGTCGTGTTTCGGCTTTTGCCGTCGTGCTTCGGCTTTTGCCGTCGTGCTTCGGCTTTTGCCGTCGTGCTTCGGCTTTTGCCGTCGTGTTTCGGCTTTTGCCGTCGTGTTTCGGCTTTCGCCGTTGTGCTTCGGCTTTTGCCGTCGTGTTTCGGCGTTTGTCTTCGTGTTTCGGCTTTTGCCGTCGTGTTTCGGCGTTTGTCTTCGTGTTTCGGCTTTTGCCGTTGTGTTGTGGCTTTTGCAATCATGTGAGCCGTCTCGGCCACCGTAGAATTGCGCATTGCGGCCATATCTTTAAATTCACCACAGGAATGGGCTAGAAACTTTTTTTTCCACCAACCAACCACATATTTTTTCTCTTCGTGACTGGGCCGGATCAAACGATTCGGAGGGCTGTTTGATTTCCCCCCCTGATGTAAACTAACAGTCATGAGACGGACATTTGAGACACACTGCAGCCGGACCGGGGTAAATCCTGCGTAACCCTGAGGAGTGTTAGTGCAGAGGTGCTGAAAACAAGATGGTCCAGTCTGGTATCATTAGGATGAAGTGGATGAGGTCACACGGCCTTCGTGGGTCAGAAAAGCCAAAGAAACCAGAGCAAAGCCTGAAAAGGATTGACCTTCCGGAAAGATCATCAGCTACTTGGTACTGATAGACATAGATAACCCGGCGATACGCTATGCTACACAGAGAGTGGACACCAGGAGGAAGGAGCACAGATTAGAACAAAACAAGAGGAATTAAGATTCAAAACAAAAGATTAAGAAGATGTGCCAACAAAAAGTGATACTAACCCATCCAGAAGATAAGTCCTGATGAGCAGAGTGATCCGGAGTTCCAGAGAGAAGAAAATCAGATTAGTAACATCACCAACCGGGCTGATCGATCGCTCCTCACTTCTCTACGGTTTCTCTACCTGGTCTCCTGCAGCCACTGGTGGAAGGCGTTGGCGTGCTGAGCAAACTCCTGCCGTAGTTTGTCGTTTTCTTCCTGCCTCCTCTGCTCCTTCTGCAGCTCCAGTTCTCGCTCCTGAACTCATTTAAGAAAAGAGAAATCAGGAAAAACATCTAAAACTGCATAAATATGTTTTTGCTTTGTGAGAAAACTGGACTTGAAATCTTCTTCCTTGAAGTATTTCGCCGCTCGTCGAACACTTCAAGGAAGTCCAGAATTCAAACAGTCCCTAAAAAATAAGTTGAATGCCTTGATGATCTTCTGCAGGTTCCTCCAGGTCTCCTCCAGGGCCTCCATGGTGAACCAGGTGTACGGGTTGGACACGACCTGGTAGCTCTTGATCTGCTGGTCCAGCTCTGCCAGCTGGTTGAAGTCCGCCTGAGCCGAGCTCAGAGAGGAGCGGAAGGCCTCGTGGGCTTCACGCAGCGCCCGGATCTCCTCCAGAGAGTTGCACCTCACCGGGTCGGTCAAGTCCTCCTCTGCGTTCTCAAACCAGCTGTTGAAAGCGGATGCCTTCTTGGCAAACGTCAGGAACAAGTCCTCGACCTGTGATGAGGAAGATTTGATTAGCGAGGACGAGGACTGCCATGATCAGTCGACTAATCGAATATTAAAATAGTCCACAACTTATTTAATAGTCTATTAGTTAAATTTATATTATATGGATTCAGAGTGTAGTAAAGTTGAAACTAATAATGGCATTATGCTAGCTTATTTTAGGCTAATTTTTAAGCTGTGTGCAAACTGCTTTCAGCTAATTAAGGCTTTTTTTTTAAAGCTATTTTGGAGTTTAGCTGATATTATAGTTACATGCTAGCTATTTTGGCTAACTTAAGCTTTTTTTTAAATAGTTTAAGCCGTTTTGGAAATTAGCTAATGTTTCAGCTACATGCTACCTGTTTTGGCTAATTTAGGATGTTTTTTTTCTCGTTTTCTAGACTAATTTAGAGTTTTGCCAACATTTCAGCAACATGCTAGCTATTTTGGTTAACTTAAGTTTTTTATTTTTGTTTGTTTTTTAAGCTGTTTTGTTATTTAGCTAATATTTTGGCTACATGCTAGCTGTTTTGGTTTTTTTTGTTTTGTTCTAAGTTAGGATTTTTTTTTGTTTTTCTTGGCTAATTTTGAGATTTGCTAACATTTTAGCTGCATGCTAGCTATTTTGGTTAATTTAGGCTTCTTTTGTTTTTTTGTAGGGCATTTTGGAGTTTAACTAATAATTTCGCTATATCCTAGCAGTTTTGGCTAGGATATAGCCAACTGTTGGCTTTTTTTAAATCCTTTAGGCTAATTTGGCATTTACCTATTTTTCCAGCTGGCCATCAGCTTCAGCGTTTTTATCTATTAATTTCTGCATCTTCAGCCATCAGTACCAGTATCTTTAATGGTCCAGCATTCACACTAACATCACCACAGGTAATGCTAGTATGAATATATCTAGTTTTTAGTTAGTTTAAAGCTAATGATGGTTGAGATGCGTGTCTTACACTCGCTTTGTGCATGACCCGATTAGTCGACTAATCGGTAAAAATAATTGATGATTAGTTGACTATTAAAATAATTGTTTGTGGTAGCACTAGTGATTAGCGTGTGGCAGGAATAAAGGAGGATAAGTGACCCCTGACCTTTCTGAAGTGCTCCTGGGCCTCCAGAAGCTTCTTCTTTCGAGCGGCAGAGTTGGACAGCAGCTGGTTCCAGCGTTTAATCAGAGCGGCGTGGCGGGCCTCAATGGCTTTAGACTGCACGTGTTTGGCGGTGAGCAGCTGGTCCTTCAGAGCTGTGATGTTGGTGATGCCCTCCTGCTGGAAGGCCTGCAGGCCAGCGTCAAATGTTTCCTGCAGACCAAAAAAAAAAAAGAAAATGTGACGGCAAGGAACAGACAACACCACAATCATCTGGAAAAACACGCTCTCACCTGTTTGGTGAGCAGCGTCTGCACTGAGGAGAGATCTCTGCCGTAGTCATCTGTTTTCAGGCTGTTTTCCTTCTCACCTGAAAACAAAACATCAGTTCAGAGACGAGGAGAAAAACTGTCATGTCAAAAAGACCAAAACATTATAGCTAGCAAAATTAATAATAATTTTTTATAATCTCTGATGTTATTGGACTAGTACACTGGAAACCATTTGATACTTTCCAACATTTAAAAACCATTCAAGATTTTTTAACCAGATTTTAAGTTCCAACTCTGATAATCTTTTCATCCATTGTTACAGCCTTCAGTGGTCTTTAAATCATGATTATCCTGTTTTTAGCTAAAATAAATAATTTTTCTAGGAAAAAGTCTCTGTTGACATGGAGTAAGCCCGTCTCCTCTTCCCATCATCCATCCGTTTACACACTCTCCCGCTAACTTGGAGCCCCATGTAACTCCAGCCTAACATTGGCATGGAAACCAAAATGGCGGTCAATATCGTTGGCAATTGTACAGTTCAGAGCCAGATTTCAGCTCACATGAGAATAAAAATAAAAATAAAAAAGACATTCATGGATCTAAAGCCTCGTTTCCACTGAGTGCTCCGGTATGGCAAGGAGTAGTACGGTACGGTCCAGTTAATTCTGGCGTAAATTTCCACTCATTAATCCTCGCTTCCATTGAGTGGTTTGTTTCATGGTGCATGCGTGGTGCAGACCGCTAGTGTACCGTTACCTCACCCTGTAGCACACTGTCGCCAAGACGGCAAGGAACATTTGCAGTTCCACTGCAGACCAGGCCATTTCCAATATAAACTATAAACAATAAAAAGAGTAAGCAGCAAACTACAAAAATGCTTACAAATGTTAGTAACGTTAGCTTAAACGAGCTCTTTCTAATGTTGTCATCACTTTCTGCCAATCAACGGGTGACTACAGCAGCTCCGCCCCAACCGATCTAAGCTGGATCTACAACTGATGGGGCGCCAAGAGTAACGGATCAAAACTGTTTATTGGATCAATTTTACAATGGAAACACTCAAAATACTGGACCGTATCACTCTGGAAACGAGGCTTATTTGTCTGCAAGTGGATGCATCAGAACAGAGCGGAGCAGTGAGCTTCGGACCTGCTGATGGTAGTTTGTACGCTTCAAGCTTTCTCCAACTGCCTTTTTCAGCTCCTGGTTCTCCAGAAAGTTCAAGAATGGTCTTTAAGGAAATTGTTTAAAAGTTCAATAAATGTTGACAAGTTAGACTGGCTTTTATAATCATTGTTTTGAAAACACAAATGTAAATTAACTTTCTAAGAATAAGTGCAAGTTTTAGTTTTCATTATGATTTATTAAAATTGACCAACTCGTCCTAAGATGGTTTTATCTAGAACATTTTGTTCTAAAAACGTTTCCACTTAATACTGTAAGTTTTTTCTATTGTGATCAATATAAACTATATTTAGGTTCACAAAAATCTCAAAATACAAACCATTTGCTTAAAACTATCACATACATACTTATTATTGAGTTGTAATACATTCCATTTGAAGTAATTCTAAGCTTTTTTAAAGCCAATGTTTGGCTTTTTGAAAGCTTGTGTAGAACTCCATGTTTCTACATTTTTTTCGCTATTACTTCTTGTCGAGTAAAAATGACTTGTTGAATGAACAGTTAATTTCACTATTTTCTACTGTTCCTATTTTTAGGCTACCTCCTTTTGCAGTCTATAAGAATGTTGACTTGTTAGAAGTTTTAATCTCTCCATCCTTCTGAGAAATCTCTCATTCTGCTGAAGTTTTACTATAAAACAAGATGCACATTCACTTTCTCTAAGAACGTTTTTTTTAGCTAAACTTTAAGAACCCAGTTTTGTTGAAATTAACGGTAACAGTTGACATTCTGACTGGATGTTGGATGAGACCCATAAAGGTCTAGTTTCCTACCAATCCAGGACTCCACCACGTCCGCCTTCCAGTTGAACTGCAGGAAGGCGGAGTTCTCGTCCAGCTTGGCCTTCCTCTGAGCAGCGGCTCTGTCAAGCTCCGACACTTTTCCTCGCAGAGCCGCCATCTTGGCACTGATGTTATCCACGTGGTGGTTGTTCTGTTGTCAAACACGGATCATGAGTGTCTTTTGTGGTGATGGCGTTTGACCTGCGCTCTGCTCTTCACTACCTTCTTGATGAGCTCCTCTCCGTTGGTACAAACGTCGCTGACTCTGTCGCGGTGAACGGTGAAGTCCGTCTCAAACGCTTCGTGCTTTTTCAGCAAACCCTGAAGAGACAGATTGAAACAGCTTTGTTACTTTGTGTGTACTAACAAAACTTTTTTAGGTGAAAATCCTTTGATTCAAATAAAACGTCTCCACAGGCAGTTTCCATAGTCCGTGCAGTCAGTACCTGTACAGCAGCCAGTGTGTCTCCGTAGTCCTCACTTCCCACAAGATTCAACTTCTCATTAATCCACGCTTCTTCCTCTTCCACATTCGCCACAAACTGCTGGTACTCCAGCGACTCCTCCAGCCTCTTCCCCCTGAAGACAATCCCACATTTGTAGACTTGTTTCTGGATGTGCGGAGCTGTCTGGAGTAAACAGGGCTCACCTCGCTCCAGACAAGTCCTTGAGCTCCTTCCAGTGGTCCACAAACTGGGCCAGCCTCTGCTGGATCTCCTCCTGTCCAATGGTGTTGTCGTCTGACAGCTTCTTGCCAGTGTCCAACACCGACTGATGATGCACAAAACAGAGTCATTTACCCTCTTCAGATGAAGATACATAAAAAATATATGCCAAAGGTCAAAGGTTACCTGGATGGCTGGCTCATGAGCTCCCAGCTCAGCCTCAAGTCTCTTATGTTTCTTCCTCAGATTCTGCACTCCTGTCAAATCACGTCCGTAGTCCTCAGAACCCACGAGTAACTTCTTCTCCCTGACGAAGGGTGCAGTGTTTACATTTCCGCTCCGGAAACAGACAACATAGAAAGCAGACACACTTACTTGATCCAAGACTCTTCGTCATCCAGGTCCCTGAAGAACTGATGGAGGCGGTGGGACTCGTTGAGCTTTGCACGGCGCCCTGCGGCCATGCTCTTGATCTTAGTGAAGCGGCCGTTCACGGCGTCGCGCTTGTCCTTCACCTGGGTGGTGTCGAAGGCGTTGCTGGCCATCAGGCTGTCTGCCTGACCGTTAAGATCCTTCAGGCGATCCTGGAGAAGTTCACATAAAGACCAGTCAATATAAACCAATGTTAGAGAGTCTTCTAGGATACAGAATGTTTCACAGGATTCTGTTCTTCAGAGACACTGGACTTAAACGTTGATTTCTTTTCTGAAGGGTTTCTTCAGTTGTTACATTTAGGTCATTTGTGAGCTGATTCTCTGTCTACAGAGCTGATGCGGTACGAAAATGATTCCAGGGCCTGGATTTTGATTTGAACAAAATTAGTGGCTGTGTCCAAATTCATTTAATACCCCAGGTTAGGGAACTATTAGAGTGCGTTTGCCATTTTGTCTGGAAGTCGAAATCTTTAATTACAAAATCCCAGGATGTTTTTCCCAGAAGTCCCTGTGAAAAACCAGTGTGCATTAATCCTCTTTAGAGTTGTGAATATAGAAAACAATGCATTGTGTTTGGACTAGCTCATTGTTTGAGTTAACACATCCCAGCTCTGAACTTAAAACGTTCATTGATAGGTATTGATCCCAGAAGTCTGAATCTGTGAATACTAGAACCACTATAAAATGTAGTGATTTGTTTATGATATGCAGACTTCTAGTAGAAGATTTATCTGGAATGATAAGCTTTAAATATAAAGCACTGATTAGAGTAAGGATACATTAAATGTCCCATCCTAATCAAGGTACAACAACCTATTTTGATTGAGACTGCATTCACGTGATCGGTTTGGGACATCTCTACTTTGCACAATTTGTATTTTGAAAAAAAAATGTATGTATTCATAAATAGTTTTTGTAAAATGTTGTATGTTTAGCAGGTTTTTAATAAAGCAAATCTGTGAGGTCATTTTTGAAGGAGTCAGTCTCAATTGTGCTGAAATCCAGGACATTAGATATTCCAGGACTAGTGTTCCTTCCCCTCTTCACCTTTCACTGATTTTTGTTTTTAGTGCTGTTTTTTTTATTTTATTTTGTGCACTGTGTTCTGCGTCCTGATTGGCTGTAGACCGTTACAATCTATCTCCTTTGTGCTATAACATCAGTACAGAATGCATTTAGCTTGTAAATCAACATAAATCTTTTATTATGATCAGATATTTGTTTTCATTCTATAATACTGGATCTATTTTTCTATGAAGGTTTGAAAACACATGAATGCAGAATAACGTTCTGACCTACACAGATCTCTATGTTTCTATACTGCACCATCTATGGTGAGACACCGTAAATAAAAACAATAACTAGGATTATTAATATATTTAATTGTAGTTTAGCAGGCAAGATTAAACTATGGGCCGTAATTTACTCAACCCTGTTCTAGAGGAACCTTTTAAAGTTCAGTTGCCATGAAGAGTAGAATCCTGTGAGACCTAGATGACTGAAAATCTTCAGGTATCTGGGACAAAATCATTTAAAGAACAACCTAAATATATATATATATACTAATGATGCAGGGATTCTGAAATGAGGCTTTGGATGTTCTCTGAAATCCAGTTGCCCCACATTCAGGAAGTGATGATGGAGTGCACACCTCATGGGCAGAAATGTCTGCTTCCAGCAGCTGGTGTTTCTTCAGCAGGTTGTTGACCGAGGCCAGGTCTTTGCCATAATCTTCAGAAGCAAGAAGGGCTTCCACCTGAGAAGAACCAGAGACGGTCTTTAGTTTCACGACGTGTGTCCGGGTGTGTCGGCTCACTGTTAGATGCTGCCTCTCACCTCAGAGAGCCAGAAGTCAAAGTCTTTGATGCCGGTGTTGAAGTTCTGCTGCTTGTTGGCCTCCTTCAGTTTCTGACTCTTTTCTGCGGATTTGTTGACGAGGAACTGCCACTGCTCATCCAGAGCGTTCAGACGAGCCTGAGGAAAACAGAGCTTAGCATTCACCTGACAAAATCAACATACTTGTATTTGCAGTAGGAGTGATTTTATGAATAAACAAAAGCGGGAGGAAAAGCAGACGTGTGGTACCTTGACTGCATCCTCGCTGCCGGCGCAGCCTCCCCTCTGGATCAGGGCGTTTCCAGTGTCGATGACTCCACGGATCCGGTCTGCGTTGGCGTGCAGCTCTGCTTCAAATGCCTGATGTTTCTGATGTTTGCTCTAAAAAACACACCAGGGCCGACCAGAACCAGGCTTAGAACCACAGAAATGCTTACAGCGTTTTATTTCACACAAGATGCCATTATGCTCAAAAAAAAAAAAAAAAAAAAAAAAGTTCATTGATCACATTTGAGGTATCAAACACAAATTAGTTAAAGTGTTTGAGTCAAACACAAAAGAGCACAATGCAAAATGATGAGACGAGCAGCAACTATGATGCACATGTACAAACACAACACAAACGATTTGTCACACAGCAGACTTTGAGGAACACACTGGAGGAACAGTCACTAAAAAGCTGCTGATGGTTCAGTCCATCGTGGGTGCAGCTGCTCCAGAGCATGCTCAGAACCACAGGCTCGTTCAACACATGCCGAGTTCTGGTCACGACTGGATTCTGAAGCATCAGCTCCCCTCCAAGACAACAACAAGGAAGCACACACACAACAAACTTTCAGAAAAATAAATGACCTAAAAAGGAACCAGAATTGAGCTAAAAGGTTTCTAACTCAATTAAAACCCAGCAGAGAAGATGATGAGGGACAAACTCAAGCTGGAGCAAACATGGAGTTCTAGGTCACGTTTACACAAACAACAAAGACGTGTGACGACCGTCTGCTCGGTGGTTAGTCAGCGACAAACTACTCAAACTTACCAGCAGCTTGGAAAGCTACAAGAGAACAAAACAGTGAGAGAAAGATTCAGTCTTTGGACAAGACAAAAACGGTTCATTAAGAACTACTATGGGTTCAGAGAAGGTCATGATTCACTCGGAGTCTTGTGTGCTCATTGTTCACTGAACAATTCTGAAAAACGTGAGATTCCTCCTCAGGATCTTCCAGTGGGAAGCCCTACAGCTCTAAGGGTCCTACCAAAAGCCCTGTGAGTACCTGGATGTTGGTGGGATCCTTGTAGGACTCATCAGTGGCAGTCTGCAGCTTCTCACTGATCCAGGCCTCGATCTCGTCCACGTCCCGGCTGAACTGCTGCAGGGTCTGGGATTCACCCAGCTTCGACCGCTTCTCGATCATCTGGGCCTTCAGCCGGCGCCACCTTTCACACATCACAGCCTTTGGTTAAAACAGATTCTCTCACTGGATGATTGCTAAGGCTATGTCCCAACTTCCAATACTTCCTCACCCCTAAAAGACTACAGTGGTCCCTCGCGACAAGGTTAAATTCTTGCAGTCTCGCTTTTTTGTGCAATTTTACATGCTTTTCTCTATTCTAACAACGAATTGTGATCTGTGTCCTGATTGGTTTCATCGAAGTTGTCAATAGTGGGAGTGTCAACCGAATTTGAATCCGAATTTTTTTTTAGGGCTGGGTTAATAAAATCAATCAGTTGCAAATTACTTTCTGCCCTTTCATTAGTTTGGAATTACAAGAATCTGCAAACTCAAAGAGTAACCTGTTGGGATTCAGCTGTTGTGGAAAATATGTTTGATCCAATAAGGTTTTGATGGTGAACAGCAGCAGGGAGCTAAAACTTTCAGATTGAACATTTTATTTAACGTTTTCTACAATAAATTGGCTCCTTTTTATTTTACTGCAATGAATATACACTAAAATTGCAGTTTATAAATATAGGTATAAAATAGTGGTTAATTTAACAAAAGGTTGCCTTTCAAAAGGCACAACATTTGTAAGAAACACGTTTGTATGATTAGCAGCAGAACAGATCTGGTTAAAGAAGAATTTTCCAGATTTGTTCCGTCAGTGTAAGCCCCTTATTCTAGTAATGGTGGTCTAAAGAGACCAGAGCTTCTCACCTGTCAAGCACCTCATTGCGGCGGTTTGTGATGTCAGGTTTGGCGTAATGACCAGCTCCAATCAGCTGGTCAGCAAAGGACTGCAGCGCAGCAATCTTCTCCTCCTGTCCAGCAAAACAACATTCATGAATCCTAAACCCAAAGCTTTCCTGTGTTTTTGCTCTGGACATTTTCCTCACCTGCACATTGATCGCTTTGTCAAAGTCCTCGTGTTTTTTGATGAGGGCTTCCACGCTGTCCAGGGAGTCTCCCTTGTCATCGCTGGCGAGGAAGGCCTCCCGAGCTGCCATCCAGTTCTCAGCCTGCTCACAGTCTCTGTTGAAAAGCTGTGAACAGAAAACACCCACAACTGTAAAGGCAGGATTCTTTCTGCTTCCTTCAGGAGGATAGGAGCGCTGTTACCTGAAGCTCCAGGCATTGGTCCAACATCATACGGCGCTGAACCCAGGCCTTCTCCAGGTCGGCACGCTCGTGGTCCAGAGCCTCCAGTTTTTGCTGAATCTCAGGACTGGCATAGTGGCCTCGAGCCAGCAGCTGCTGTCCAAACTGCTCAAAGGCCTGGAATGTTCCAGCACGAGCGTCGATCTCTGTGCGGTGCTCCTGCAAACGAAGAACCACGAAGGGTTAAACCTGCTGAAGTCTGGAACTTGGTGAAGCTGCAGAAGAGGAGAAACCTCATACCTGATGTCTCTCTAACAGAGCCTCAGCTCCCGTAACATCTTTAGCCAGCTCCTCTGAGGACACCAAGCCTCGGATTCCATTAATCCAGGACATGAGATCTCTGCGAAAGAGGGAAGAATGAAGCCGTCAGCAGCTCTTCTCAGCTGCTGCTCTAAAGAGGATCTAACATGCTCACCTAAAGTCAGAGAGGAAGCGCTGCAGGTCATGAGAGTTGCCGAGCTTCTCCTTGCGCTGGTCGGCTCGTCCTACCAGGCTGCTCCAGGCTGTGTTCAGCTCGGTGCATTTCTCCTGGATGTCATCCTTTGCCTCGGGGTGCGACTGGATGAGGCGCTCCGCTGTGTCCCCGAGAGAATTCACCTGCGTTTAGAGGAAAAAGATATAATACTGCAAAAGACAGCAAGGCTGGTGGTTAGAAGAGTGTATCCTCTATTCTGTGATCATCTGACCTTATCACCCAGGGCAGCCAAGTCCCTCTCAAAGCCTTCATGCTTGCGCTGCAGGGCCTGAACACTAGCCAGGTCGTGTCCGTAGTTGTCAGTGTTGAGCGCTTGGTTCTTCTCCTCAATCCACTCTTTTGTTTCATCAGCATCCCTAAGAATTTGGGGAAACAAGCATTGGTTACCAAAGAAAACTGAAAATATGAAACATTTGGCCCTTGGAACAGAAAGAAGGGGGCTGCAACAATGGAGCTGAACCACTGACTGTATATGAGAACTGGACTGAGTGACTCCTCCCCCCTGGAATTCCAAACAGAAAGTACCTGCTGGCTCCAAGAAGCTAAAATCTTATATATAGTCATTCTATTTGTCAGAATAACCCTTTTAGCTCTAAATTTTTTTTGGAAGGTTAATTCCCATCTTTTATTTTATTTTTTTTTTGGAAGTTATTCAAGTTGTAAACTGACCAATCAGATGCCTCCATAAAAGTATGTGGTCTCACACTGAATGTTTGAAACATTTCAAACAAGCTCACTTTCAAGTGTAAGGGGTGTGGCCTTCTACCAACTGCATTCCTGACTGGTGACAGTGGTTGCCATAGAAACGGTGACCAATCACTGCTTTAACTGACGATTTCTGGTTCAAACATGGCAGCGCCCGTATTACAAAAAATGGTGACAGAATTGACTTAATTTGATTGAAGCTGGAAGTGAACCATTTTCAACGGGTGTCGTCACACTCACTCTGTCCAGTTCTTATGTACAGTCAACGGGCAGACCAAACATTCCTCTATGCCGAGGGTCTGCAACCTTCACCCTTAAAGAAGACGCTGATGTTTTTAATGTTATTGCAGCTTGTCTGATAACTATACTTTTTTTCAGCATAACTAAAACATAAACCTAGAAAAAAAAAAAGTTTTTTTTATTTTAAAATATTAAATAGTTTGTAACTTCTGACTGAAGTTCGCATGATGTCCTTTCAAAATAAAACACCTTGTACTATATTTGATCATTTCAATGCACCAAATGCAGTAGGTAGTGTCATGTCAGTAGGGAAAAACAACGTTATGTTAAAATTTTATTTTACTATTGGTGTATCTCAGCCAGAAATTCATAAAATCAAAACATGCTGTAATTTTTAGACTCTATCCCAAACCTCCAACAGTGTTAGCTCAGACTGTCAAACTGCAACAGAGGTCGCACCTGTGGAATCGCTGCACCTCGTGGGCACTCCCCAGCAGGTTGCTCCGGTCTTCAGCCAGCTGCTGCAGTGACCGCCAGCGATTGTTCAGCTCCTGTAAGCATGAACGAACAGAAACTGACCTTGGGCACTTACTTGTCGAATTTCATTCTTGAAGAGGAAAGTGCTGCATGAATGCAGACATGAGCAAGAAGCACTAAAGCGATACTGAAACAATTCAAAAGTTCAGCACCTGCTTTTTTATGCTTTGGTGGGTACAGATTGTGATGAACAGAAAGATGCTGATGGAAAATAAAAAGCACCATACCCTGTTCATCTGAAGATCAGATTATCATCATCATATAGAATATGAAAAGTCATTTATACTGGAAAAACAACAAAAATACGCCAAACAAAAGAGCAGTGCAAAAATGTGATTACAGGACAGCCTGGACATCTGGAGGGTTAGTTTACTGATCATATGGAAGGACACAGGAAGTGATAAGAAAATCATAGGAATGGAGTAAACCTCACCTTGATGGAATTAAAGTTAGCTGTAGTTTGAACTCCCAGGCGAACCGTCTGAAGGGAGAAAGGGGCCAAAGATGGCAGAGGAAACAAAACCCAACAGAAACTCCAGTCAGAAGCTGTTTGAAGAATTCTGAGTCTTCTTCCAAGAAAAAACACCATTTTATACCAAGAAAACAAACGACCAAACCCTGAACCTCTAACAAGAAAAAAGAAAGTACACTGTGTGTGTTTAAAATTCCTCCCACATCTGTTGATCGAGTCGTTAGTGTACAGCTGATAGGACTGTTGAGTATCAAATACCAAAAACACCAATGCGTAGATTCAGATTAAGAAAATTCTGATCTCTGCAGGCATGCGTTTTCTATTAAAGCAACTAAGCTTTAATCAGTTTTTAATATTTGAAAGAATTGTGTGGAAATGTTCTGTCAAGTTTACCTTCCATGGAGATGCAGTCTTAGAATCAGATTCATCCTGGTCAGCAAAAATAAAATATATTAGTTAGTATCTGAGATGTCACATTCATGCAGATAATCAATCAGTAAAATAATCTGAATGTGTTTCTACCTTTCCGGGAGCAGAGCCCAGCAGCTCTTGTTGCTACAAACAGAGAAATAAATGTGAAGACAACATAAAACAATGCATCAGGTGATGTTTGACCCTTTTCAAACTCACCTGTGCCTGGACCATAGGAGCCTCCTCCGCCATCAGGCCTTCAGACTCCAGCTCCGACGCCACTTTGTTGATGTCTCGCAGGCGAGACTCATTTGCTTTCAGGTCCTAAGAGAAAGAGAAACGCCACATACTCATCAACATGAACGGCCTGCTGAGGCTCAGAGCTTCAGGATCAAAGAGACAGGTGACAGAAGTAATCTTCTACCTTTTGGAAGTCGTCAAACTTCTTCTGAAGGACCTCCACTTGCTCCAAGTCTGAGCCGACCTCCTCATTGGTGAGGGCGCTCTCCTTCTCGTGGATCCACTGCTGGAGCTCGTTGGCTTCACGGAACAACATGAACTTCTTGCAGCTCTTCTCCAGCATGTCTTTACGCTTCTCTCCCAGTTCTAACAGAGTACCGTACCTGGAAGCAGAAGGTAAGGGGATGCATTCAGAGCAGGTTGGTGTATTTCTGCACACTATACCATCAAATAAAGGCCAACCTCACTCACTTTTTCATCTACAGGGCAGCTTTGGGATAAATGTGAGGCCTTTGATCTAAATTATCCTATTTTAAATCTTTGGCTTCTACTGACCTCTTCAGACGTGTTCCCATCATACCTGGAGCAGCTTCTTCAGCTATTCAAAGCTCAGTCAAGCTCACATTATGTGTTGATCTGAAGACTGTCAACTGATGGGACAGGGGGCGGTCAAAAGACACGCCGAAGACTCATGGTTGAGTCATTTTGAAGTCTGAAGATTATTTGGTTTTTCAAACATTACAATTTACTACTTTTAAATAATAATTAACAAAAAGCTTATCTTGACAGGTTAATACCAAACAGGACATCCTAACATTCCAACAGTTTGAGTATCAGTTCTAAGAGATAAGAACATGGAAGTTCTTCTTCCACTTTCTCCATAAACTAAGCTCTGGTCTCAGCAGCATTCAGATTATTAGTGTTACATCCTGCTGATGTCAGTGTTTCTAGTGGCAGTAGATTTAAGATCTACTGAAAAACTCTATGCTCTGCTTTACATTTAAAAATTAGTCGTCCAGATAAAATATGAAAAAAAAAAAAAGACGATTACTAATGCTACGTTCACACCCAGCTCGATTTGCATGACAAATTTTTCATGGGGAAAACGATCAGGTTTGTTTATTTTGAAGAGCTCTACAAAAACATCGTAATCATGTCTCCATGTCTGGGCTCATGAGATCATTCAGAGACCCTCTCAGAAGGGTAACTCCTGCAGGAGCTACATCTGAATGACGGCGCTTGCAGCAGTACTTCTGTCTCTCTGTGACCCAGTTTGATGATTTGTTGTCCCACATTATTAGGAGAAGGGAAAAATAAGAATAAAATCAGAGGAACTTTTAATTATTGTCCCAAATGTCAAAGTTGAGTTCTTGATTTGTTTATGTGAAGCGTCTTTTCACCAAAGTTTAGATATTTGAACTATTTGTCATGCATCTGATTTTCGCTGCCCCTCGATCACCCCATCTGACATAATCAGAGGCGCGGGACCTCTGATTATGTCTGTACATCGACTGAACCTTGAAAATGGATGTCCCTGATGTGAACACAGCTAAAGCACAACAGACATAAGAGAGTGACAAAGCTAAACATTAAATGACTACAAGTGTTTGTTATTTCACTAACAAAGTCCATCCATTCATTTTGTCCCTTAATTAACCCTTATAGGGTCAAAATGACCCAAGCCTTACATTGATCTGTGATCCCTCCCATGACAAGAGTGGACAGGATTTTTTTATCTACCACAGACACCAGTGAAGATAATAAAATATTGAAAAAAAAAGTTCAGCAGCTGTCTTTTGGGGTTGAGATGACCCAATTTCTAATGTAAACATGCCTAAGATAGCACAAGGCTTTTATTCAGCTGGTTCGGCTTTTATTGTTTTTATCATGTAAAGGTGTGTCTGAATTTAAAGCTCATCCCGAACAAATATTCTAAAGAAAAATAAAAAAGGGAACTTTAACCAACTAAAATACTAAAATTAATGAGGAAGTTGATAAAACACACACAAAAAAAAATAATTTCATGACAAAAATGAGAAAGAAGTGACAAAAAAACCTATCTCTGTACTGAATAGAAGTTATGGCCATCATGACAGTCCGAAGGGGTTTTGGAGAGGTTAGGATGTGCAGGTGCTGCTGATAGTGTTCAGTGGGAAAACATTAATGAAAGTGGCAGCAGAGCGCTGCTCCTACTCACAGCTCTTCCACCTGCTTCATGCGCACTGACACGCTGCAGGCCTCCTTGGTAACAAGCCTGCGCAGCGGCAAAGCGAGGGCGAACACAGAGCGAGATTCAGATGTTAAATACAGAGAAAAGGGAAAGAACAAAGCCAGGAGCAGAGTGGTTAGCAAAAGTCCACAAAGCAGAACATTAGATCCAATGGAGATGCAGTCAAAAGAGCATGCCAAAGACGGAGTTATTTCTTTCTCACAGGAAAGTAGAGCTTTGTTTGATCAGTTAAGAAGGGAGATGAGAAGATGTTGATTTCATTTCCTTACTGATTCTCAATTTGCTCTTGGCGGACTGCGATGCTGCCGTGTTCATCCAGCAGGTTCTCCCTGGAGGAGGACTGGGTGGGGTCGAGCTTCTTCACATACGCAGCAGGAACAAAGCCCTGACGGTCGTTCACCTCCACCTTCCACCAGTCCTGCCAAGGAGGAAACGACAACGTTAACAGAGAAGTGGAAACAACAATTCAAGGAATTCTGAGGAACATTTCTGTTGCTGAGTGAGTAAACTAAGAAAAATCCCTACAATTACAACACAGAAACCATTGTGGCCAGCTAAACCCTATGGAATGGATGGATACCCTCAGGGATCCTGCCACACAGCTGTGAGATCCGCGTGATAAAACTGTCTAAAATAAACTTCAACTTATTTCAATATTCTGCGATTGAGATTGTATTGAATGAAAGAGAATATGACAATTATTTATAGTTTTTGGACAAAAGCCAACTTTTATTTGAATAAATAAAACTGAAGATGACGACTTCTGGAATTTTTCTTGCATTTTCATTCAAAAACATATTTTAAAAAAATGGTAAAAATGGTTTGTTAAGGATTTTTGGGGATTTCAAAACAAAATGAATCCCTTTCATCCAGATTAAATTTTCAATTTTTGTATGATTGTTTGTCCTGTGTGTGAATACAACATGGAAAAATAACTAAATAAAAGTATTGTCATATAGATGAGGTTGTGCTGATTAAAATGACACCAAATAAGCAAGAAAGTAGTCTTTCAAATTCAAAAGCAGACAGAACCTGAGTTTCAGGCCTTGGGTTCCAAAGGGTTAAAGGGACGGTGGAAAAATCTTCAATAAAAAGCTCAGATTTAGCTGCTTAAGGGGTAACCAAACCCTAAATCAAAGTTTTTTGGCTGATGACCTTTGTAAAAGTGCTGTCTGTTGGTCATTGCCAAATCTTTGACAAATTAAAATAAACTTGGTTAATTCTTTAAAATATAGTCAAAACCCATCTGAAACATGACATATTACATTTGAATTTTGTGATTGGTTGTGATTGGAAACCATTAAAGTGCCACGCCATGATCTGCAGGCCAAGTAATGATAACGGTCCTGTTCCCAGCCCCACCCCTCAGTCAGGATTTTCGGCCGTGGGTGGAGTCAGCGTCTGACTTCCCTGTTTAGTCCCCTTTTAAGTCCCACTCTGATCACCTTTTGATCTATTGTAAAAAAGTGTTTCTCGTCATCTTTTATCTGCAGCTATGTCATTTTGCAGAGCAACAGTAGTTCACTAGAAATGATGGGCTGTTGGTGCACTCAAAATGGTTATTTGGGCTTAAACTTCTTTATAAATGTCTTATCAGAAAAATGCAGCAAGATCACCAAAAACATGATTTCACCGGAGTGGGTTTTTAAGTTATAACCACTATCGATAGAAATGGAGTGATGCAGGACAGATCTATGTGATTCGACTATACCTTGTTGGTGCTGTTGAGCAGGGTGAGGATGTCCCCCTTCTTCATGGTGACTTCACGGGGGCTCTTCTCCTGGTAGTCGTAGAGAGCTAGAACCAGTTCTTTCCCGGTCTCGTCGTCAGTCGGTGCCACTTGTTGCTGTTTATTTGAAGAAACCAGTCACTGATCTCTGCTCGGATTCACCTAAAGAGTGCTTCTTTTGTGCAATTTCAACACGATTTATTGTTAGGAGACCCAGCTGTCCATCCTGGTCTTACCCTGCAGGACTGAGCTTGCTCTTTCAGGGCTTGAATGCTGCTGCCATAAGCGCTTAGATCAGACATCAGGGCTTCGTGCTTCTTCAGCAGAGCCTGCAAAACACCAATAGTTAGGCATTTTGATAATTACAGTTCCTTCTAGAATTAAAACCGCTTATAAATCAAAGATGGGAGTTTGTATTTGACAAAAGCATCCCCTTGCCTCAGCAGAGTCTTCATCTTTTCCGTAATCAGTGCTCCCAACAATGGGCTCCTTCTCCCGCATCCAGGACTCTGCCTCGTTGGCGTCAGCGAAGTACTGCTGAGCCTGCAGGGAGTCCTCCAGGTCTTGTCTTCTTTGGGAACTCTTTCCCTTCAGGGTGTCCCAGCGTCCGTGCAGCTCAGCCAGCCTCGTCTTCACATCCTCGCCAGCAAAGTGGCCTGAGAGCAGCATACATGTTTTAGGTTTACACAGTCATTCCTGAGGCTGCAAAGTAAGCCTCTGAAATCACCTTCTTCCACCATCGCCTCTCCTTTCTGGGTGACGGCTTTAATGCGAGGCTCGTGGCCAGTGATCTCCGCCTGCAGGGCCTGGTGCTTCTTCAGAAGGTTCTGGACACCAATCAAGTCTTTTCCTGAAGAAACAAAACCAGATTTACAAATAAGAATCGTAAAAGGTTGTTGGGCTTGAGTTTAGACACAGATGACCAAAGTGGTACCTCTGTTGGTCGAGGCAGCGATCGGCTCTTTTTCACGGATCCAGGTCTCCTCATCCTCAACATCTCTGAAGAGCTGCTGGAGTCTAAGAGAGTCAGACAGCTTCTGCTTCCGTGCAGCCATGGGCTCCCGCAGAGCTTCATAGCGAACCACCAAAGCTTCCTGCTTCTTGCGGATGTTGTCAGCATCAAAGTGCCCAGCTTCCTGGAACTGGCGAGCCTGGATTGTAATTCCATCAATTCGATCCTAGGAGGAGGATTAACAGAAGAATCAGCTTCATCCGTTTCTTCACTGGACGTGGGAAGCGTATGCGGCTTGCCTAAAATGTACCTGGTGAGCAGCCACGTCAGCCTCCTGCAGCGCGTGTTTCTTCTGCAGGTTCTGGACGCTCGTCAGGTCTTTCCCAAAATCATCTGAAGCAAGGTGGCCCTCCACTTCATACAGCCACAGCTCAATGTCCTCCACGTTCCTGTTGAACTGCTGCTGCTGGTTGGCCTCACGGAGCTTGATGCCTAAAAAAGAAACATGTTAGTCGAGGTGTTTCAATGTGAAAATATTTGACTCTCAGCACCTAAAAATGACCGTACCTTTAAGATCAGTGGCTTCCAGCAGCTTCTTCCACTGGGAGCTGACCTCCTCCATGCGGCCGGCCACCTCCGCTGCAGCGTAGTGCTTCCTGTCCAGCAGCTCTTGGCCAGACTTCTGCAGGGCATCAATGCGGCTCTGGTTGGCAGAGAGCTCAGCTTCAAAGGCCTGGTGTTTCTGCACTTTGCCTTGCAGGTTGGAGGGGTCCTGAGCAGAAAAACAAGTAAGATAAAATATTCCTCAACTGAACTCGTGTTGCTGCTACAAAAATAAAACCTACTTTGTAAGACTCATCGGTGGCAGTCTTCATCTTCTCATTGATCCAGCTCTTCAGCTCGTCAGAGTCCCTGAAGAACTGCTGCAGGTGGAAAGAGTCCTCCAACGCGGCGCGGCGTGACTGAGCGCGCTCGTGAAGGGCGTTACGGCGACTCAGCAGCTGTGTATGAACAGACAAACAGCATGAATGAAAATACCAAGAAAAGAACATTTTTTAGAACATTGAGAGGCCACATCTGTGGGTCTTACAGCATCACGGCGTGTCGCCACGTCCTCTTTGGCGTAGTGGTTATTCTGAATCAACTTGGTGGCAAATTCATCTAGAGCCTGAAGGTGAACACATCAAGAAATGACCAAACGGAACACAAAAGCAAATTAAAGAATATCAAGTGAGCTTGTTCAAATCATGCAGCTTACGGTGATCTTTTCTTCCTGAGCGCTGAGGGATTTCTCAAAGTCTTCATGTTTCTTCAGCAACGCTTCCACAGTATCCAGAGAGTCACCGAGGTCTTCATTCAGGAGGAACGCCTAAACAATCAAGAGTCATTAGAGAAGCTGTAATCGTGTGTTAATGGTTTGTATTTTTCTGTCACTTTTCTCTGTACAGGAGGAGGTTAAATAGGTGCCAACTATTACCTCTTGCTTGCTCATCCAGTTGTCGACTTGCTCAGTGTCCCTGTAGAAGAGCTGCAGGTCCATGCACTGCTCATACTGCTGTCTGCGAACCTCCCACAGCTCCAGCAGAGACTCCTTCTCTCCCGTAAGAACGCCGAGCTAAACACAAATACGGCTGATTAACCATTTTAAAACCAACAGCACAGTGTTTCACTTTTATGGCCCTGAAGAATGTAAAGCTCTAAAAATGAACAAAATGACCACGAAAAGCACAAATCTATTTGTAGTTATTGTATTTATTTAAACTTCCACTTCATACTGTAAAGGGAAGTAGGGTTCTTCTTAAGGATGTCATTTTATCACATTAATCACAATTAATTAATCAGAAGCAATTTTTAGCGTGTTGTTGCGTTGTATGGTTATTTCCATGTTAGTGCACACCTGAGGGCGTTATCCCGCTCAAACTATGGTTATTTAGGAAAAATATAAATATTAAATAAATGATTAGAACTTCATTCTTGTTATATTTTTAAGATTATTGTTTATTTATTTATTCATTACAAAAGCGGGGTATTTCAAACGCAGTGCGTCGCGTTGTCATGGCAAGATCTTTGGCGAACGGCACGTACCAACCACTTTCTACTCTCGCTTCTTTTTTGAAAAAGCGCAGCAGGGGTTGGCGCTGCAAACAGCTTCGACCTGCTTCAGGTGGCTCACCTGACTCACAGATCTTCACAGCCGACCGTGGTCGGAGCTGTTTGCAGCAATGGCCGTCTCTCGAAAAGTGATTGTCATGAGAAGCTAACAAAAAAAATCATCATTTAAGAGGTAAAGTTCACCTCTTAGCCCTGGTTTTTGCCCAGATGATAAAACTAAAGTGAAAACAAAAAAAAAAAAAACATCCCAGTCTTTAAAATGATCAAATTCACCCAAACAGATTAAAGAAAACTATAAAATCACTCTCATATCTTTTTGTTCTGTCATGTTGTGGTAAACTGGAATAAGCTACATCACCATATGGTATTAATAAGAAGTTTGAGGTCGTCTTTTTTGTTTGCTCAGAGAACTCTTCCCACTGTTTTTTGATGTGGTAAATTGGAGCACTCAGGAACTGTTAATTTTTTTTTCTTTTGAATTGTTTAAGATAAAAAAAAAAAAAACTTAACTCCTCAGTGGTTTCAAGATAAAGGTTGAAAGTCTTTAATAACAAAAAAACGTCATAAAGCCCTATTTTCAGTGTTATTTTGATCTCTTACTGTGCCACAATGTCACAAATTTAAATAAAATACCTAAAAATGAGGCTTTTCCCAGCAATTATTAGGTTTAAAAATTGCAACTAAAATCGATTCATTAGATTAATTACAAGTAACAATTAAAAAAGTTAATCGCATGACAGCACTAGTTCTTCTATTAATGCAGATAGTTAGTATTATTTGATTCAACAAAAACATAAAAAGAGTAAATATGTTGTGCTGGGTGTTAAATATAATCCAGCAGGACTGAGAATATGAGTTTACCCAAAGATGAATATATTTTTCTTAACACTTTTTGTCCCAGTTTTTGTCCGATTGATCCTATTGATCTAATTAGATTTGGCTGAAAAGAGTCCATTTCACATCATCAGTGATCATGAAGCCCCCGTGCTCTTACAGTGAAATATTTTACCTTTTCTTTGACTTCCTCTGAGGCGTAGTGTCCTGTACTGAGCAAAGCCTTTCCAGCCTCATCAGTGCCTCTGAAACTGTCCTCATGGGCATCAATTTCTCCCTGAAAGACATCAAAACATTTAAAATAGTCTTTCAAGGATTGCAAAAATGACGTTTGCATTAAGAATGGAACAAAGAATGATGCAAAGGTTTTACCTTGTGCTCCTGGTGGCGATCTAACAGAGCCTCTGCTCCAGCCACATCATTGGCCAATTCATCAGCATTGATCAGAGCCTTCATCTCTGTTACCCAGCTGATCAGATCCCTGAAGTCTGCAAGGAAGCGCTGCAGCCTGAAAAATTCAAGCAGAACAATAAGGGACAGAAAAGTTAAGAAAAGTGCATATTTATACAAAACAACTTTTTAAAATGGTTTGTCTTTCAAATTTGATGTGTGGCTTCATTGTCATCCTTTTTTTAAATTAATTTCCACTTTTAAACTGTGAAAAAAATACCAAACAGAGAAACATGTTTGCTGATTTACTGGTAGGAGTCGTTGAGGCGGGTGCGGCGCTCAGCAGCCAGAGAGCGGATCTGCTCCCAGTTGGTGATGAGCTCATCCTTCTTCAGGTGGATCTGGGAGGCATTTTGGGGATGCGTCTGCTGCAAGCGCTCCACTTCGACACCGAGTGTGTTGACCTGGTTCACACGAACAAATTAGGAGAGCAGATTAGAGATGTCCTAGTTCAGACTATCATTTCCAGCCGTGCAGCTTATGCCCTGCCTTTTGATTCAGAGCGGTGAGATCTCTCTCCAAACCCTCGTGTTTGCGCAGCAGAGCCTGAACGCTGGCAGCAGGTCACGACCAAAGTCATCAGAGGCCATCAACTGTTCCTTCTCTTTGATCCAGCTGATCGTCTCATCAACATCCCTGTTATGAATCAAAGAATTACCGTCAATATCATCCTGGTAATGACTTTCATAAAGCTTACAGAAATAGAAACTATAACAAGCGGGCTACAGAAGGAATATGTTGGATGATGTTCACCTGTTGAAGCGCTGCACCTCTGCAGACCCAAACAGCTTGGCCTGTCTCTGCAGCGCCAGCCCCTTCAGCCGCTGCCAGGCTGAATTGACCTCTTCCTGTTTGCGGACTATCAGCTCAGCCTCTGGATGTTCCTCCTGAATCAGCTTGGCTGCCAGCTGGTTCACCTCGTTCACGCGCTCTTCGTGGGCTGCCAGATCAGTCTGGAACTCCTCAAACCTCTTCTGCAGGAGCTCCACATGCTCCAGGTCCTGGCCCAGTTCTTCAGAGGTGGTGATGGGCTCCTACACAAGACATGAAGAAATGAGTCAGAGTTTGTGTTTATGATATTTGACCAAGATGTCAGAGATGAAACGAATGGAAAATGCTGCAGATTAGCATGTGGACCTTGTCGCTGATCCAGTCTAGGGCATCTTCACACTCTCGCAGATACTGGACCAGCTTCTGGGCCTGCAGCAGACGCATACCCTTCTCCTTGGTCTTCTGCAGCAGGAGGTCCCACAAGCGTTGCAGTTCATCTAAGCGAGACTGGCACACAGAGAATTATTTATTTTCATTTCAGTGAGTCAAGCAAACAGAAAAACCTTAAAGGGGCAATATTAAAATGACAAATTGCAAAATCTCAGACAATTCTCTTCTAAAACCGTTTAGAATCTAGAGATTGAACAAAGCTGTTTTTTTTAAATACCACAACCCAGGGCTGCTCATTCCTGGTCCTCGAGATCTACCACCCTGACTATTTTCCAGATCTCCAAGCCCTGCCACCTGCTGATTGGCTCAGTCAGATGTCTCCACAATCTGATTGAAAGGACACACCTGGTCCAGGTAATCAGCAGCAAGCAGTACAGGGAGAGCTGGAAAAACAGGCAGGTGGTAGATCTTGAGGACCAGGAATGAGCAGCCCTGCCACAACCACTCTAGAGCTGTCTGTAAAAAAGCAAACAGCAACATGTAGAGGCTTCCAATTATGAGATCTGACAGCACCTCACCACAAATGTTATAAGCAACACACCTTGATACTCATGTTAACACTGACTATGGTGTTCCTGCGGACGCAGTAGGACTCAACAAGTCAACCACAGGCGGCATTCCAGTAACAGTGGGCAGGAATTTAGCAAACAAGTTCACCTATGTTCATTTCTTTCCTGTTTAGGTTGGTTTTTTTTTTTCCATGTGGTTGCAATGACTCAACACAGCAAAAGCCGCTTTCAGCGCAAGACTTACTCGAATAGTGTCAGAAGCGAAGTGTTGCTCTGTGATCATGAGGTTTCCAGTCTCTTTCAGATTGACAATGTCCCTGGAGTTAGCCTGGACTTCAGCCTCAAAGGCCTGATGTTTCTGCAGTTTACCCTGTGGAGCGAAGCCACGATCGACAAATGAACCATCTCTCCAGATCTATCCATCTCTCCAACTCCAGTTATTTGTCTGTGGATGTGCAAAGTGATGAGCGATACAGAAACACACAAGTCGCACCTGGAGGTTGGAGGGGTCCTTGTAGTTCTCATCAGAGGCGATCTGCAGCTTTTCTAGGATCCACTTTTCCAACTCATCAGCATCACGGCGGAAAGACTGGAAGCGGTGAGAGTCCTCCAGCTTCTGCCGGCGCATAATCGACAGCTCCTTGAAGCGCCGGTAGCGGTCCAGAACCTGCTGCCGACGCTCCTGAATGTCTTCGGCTGTC
The DNA here is from genome assembly GCA_003999625.1 of Oryzias javanicus. Lineage (NCBI taxonomy): Eukaryota > Metazoa > Chordata > Actinopteri > Beloniformes > Adrianichthyidae > Oryzias > Oryzias javanicus. The sequence continues at coordinate 6,432,946 of CM012448.1, forward strand.
TCCAGCACTTTGACTCCTGCAGTGTCCATTTTCTGGAAAAAAAATGAAGAAAAAAAAACACTTTCACTTCTGTCGGTGTGGTGCAGCAGTATTTTATCATGCAAAAAAAAAACCCTAATATCATTTCATTTCAATAATTTTCCAGAAGTGGTTCATAGAGAAACTAAACGACTGAAAGTAAAAATTAAAAATTTTGAAATGTTGAGTAATCCAGCCAAATAAAAGTTTTAATGGGTTTTCAGATTTATAGAAGGTAATGAGAGTCATCCAATGTCCTACCAGTTGTTTGACAAAAAAAGCTTTTGCTTGTGTGAAAATAATTGCAGGTAGGAAACAAGAAGACAAAGGGTTTAAAAAAATGTAAAAAGTATTTTAAGTGTGAAATCACTTCGATTGAACCAAATTCTGCACAAAAACCCCAACTATCTTACAATAAAACTTTACTGTCCCACAGCCCATTCAAGTCAAGACTGTAATCTTCAGTAAACTCCATTATCACCAGCAGGAACTGCATTTTTAATGTGGATTTTTAAGGCCATTTGACCAGATGCAACAGTGCTGTATGCAGGTCTGTCCTAAAACTTCAAAAGCTCAAAGGTACGTGAGTGCACCCTTGGGGTACCCAACAACATTGCATTTGTTGTATTTCATTTTCTGGCAATTACCTTAAAAATTTAGTTTGTTTCTTTTTCAAAGGTTAGCATCAGCAAGTACAGCAGCAGTCCCAATACAGCCAAGGCACTCAAATAGAGACGAACAGCGGAAACACTCACATCCTGTGATTCTGGACTCAAGGGTGGGTTCAGCAGCAGAGGCAACAAGCAAAAGGCGGAGTCCAAAAGGAAAAACGGGAAACCCTACAAAGACTACATTTATACTGGTTTTCACAGTCAGCCTATCAGCAGACCCTCCAAGGCCTCAGTTTTTCTGGGAAATAACGATGAAGTTAGTGCGAGGTACCAGAGCGCAAAAGGAAACTGTTAGAAAACACAATCTATTATTTACAGGGAAGCAACTTAAGGGTCTTCTTTGGAATTCAAATTCTAAGATTAAACCTGTCTCAGGGGTGTGAGGGTATGCAGGGAAGGATAGGAACTGCTGCTGTAGAAAGCTAATGAACAATGTTTAAAGAAAGAAAGTGAAAAGAAAAAATTACAAAGATTATTTTGGTATCAAAGTAAAGATAAATCTGTATCTGTATGATCTTCTATTTAGTTATGTGAAATAAAAGTCATTTTTTATTTGAACAATTAATTCTTTTTTTTTTTAAACATTTTTACCATTTATGTAAACAGGGTTTGTAAAAACGTGGAAGCTAAAAGTATATGTACTTTACAAACTGCACTAACTGAACTCTAAGATGAATTTAATATTTGAAATGTGGAAATTGTAGATTTTCCCTCAAATATCTTCTTCCACTGTCATAAATTTTCATTATAAAATGATACCTTAAATTTGCAAATAAAAAAATCATGAATAAGTCAAATGTTTCCTGTTAAGAAAAAGCTACAAAAACACCACATTTAAAACTATAAGTTTGGATAATCTGGTTAGTTCATGCAATTGATAATATCTATAGTCAGGTTTTTTTTGTGAATTTTATGTTGTTTATTAACCATGACTCTGGCAATTAAAATTAAATTCTATTATACCAAATAATACAATTAGTAAAATAAATACAGAATAAAAGAAAAGTCTACAACTTAATTGATAGCTTTAGCCCCAACTACCATGAATCATACTTCACAATAACAAGAAAATTGTGTAAAATAAAACTTGCTAAAACTCCCACTCTGATCATCTTCTGATCTACAGCTGCAGGAAAAGATATATGTGAACCCTTTGGAATTACTTGGTTATATGCATAAACTGGACACACATATTGTGTTCAATAAAAAACAAGAAAACATATTTTGGTTTGATTTAAGCGGACAACGTTTTTCTCCATCGTTGCGATTTAAATTGAGATTAATTGTTATATAATTGTTTTATTTTATTTTTTCTCCCCTTCTTTCTTTATATATATATATTTGTAATATGCCCAATCTCAACGCATGTTTGTGTTTATTATGATTTTGTGAATTGCCTGTATTTTTTTTTTTTTTTCATATTAAGGCAATAAAGTTCCAAAAAAAAATAAATTGAGATTAAAGAAAGAAAGAAAAAAAAAAAAACACATTGTGTGAACATTTCAGACAGAAATTGAGGTACTCCCAAAGGGTTTCACATACTTTTTTCAAGTTTATTTTTAAGTGTTCCCAGTGTTTTTTTTTTAATTATGATTTTGCCATTTTTAGCTGAAAACTTTATTTTTAAAATGATCGTTCTCTAGGAAATTACTTCCTGACATTTTAGTTAATTAAAAATTCATCTCTGAGATGTTGGGGGGACCATTGGCACGGAGTAAGCCCGCCCCCACTTTCTGTCACCTTTAACTGAGAGCCTCATTTTACGCGCACAACAAAAGTTGTGCAACAAAAATGGTGAGGCATTCCGCCGTACAGCGTTGAGGCCAGATGCCACCTCTGACGAGGAAAACAAAGACGTACGTGGAGCAGAGAAGGGAGCTTCTGGCCAACCCAGCAAACGTTTTTGCATCACAACTACAAGCTTTCTCAATGGCTTTTTTTTTTTTTTGCCTGATTTGACTTAAGAAAAACTTTTGATTTTTGAAATGGTTTATTTCAAGCAATAAAAAAAAAAAAAGGTGTAATGCATGTCCAATACAATCAACAGAGGATTTACATCTGTACAAAGATATGTCAGACATAGGATAACTAGGCATCAAATTATAGATTGCTTTAAAGGGAGGGGGAAGAAGGGAATTTATACAATTCCAGCCCAACTCACCCTAAGCATTTCCTTTACATTAATTATAATTTTCCCAAACTTCTGATTTATACCATACCAAAACAGCTACAAGTCATTAACTATATAACATGACATGTAAGCAGACGTAACATTATTTCTGTATTTATCACAGCATATGCAGATCAATAATCAGAATTCAAAACGGTGAAAGAATAAAAAAGAGAAAGAAAGAAATTCAAGAAAATTCATCCAAATATTGACATCCATTTTAAGCTTATTGTTCTTTATACATTTCCTCCATCTTCAGAAAAATGCCACAAGAACATAATAATATTAAAGGATAATTATAGCAACCATCAAAAATAAAAATTAAACATAAAAAAACTAGAGTATGCCGTCTTTAAAAGCGCATTTCCTTTAACGTAATAGAAAAGCTTCACATTGGAACAGAAAAACCATTGACAGAATGTTGGCAGAGATGTCAAAGATAGGACTTTAAAACTGTCTGCATATGTTGCCCCCCCCTCCAGCCTGCTAGACTGAAGAAGGCAGCAGCTGAAATTTTACAAATGCCTGTAGGGGGTGGGGGCGGAAATTCCACATGCATGTGAACAGCAGCCAGGCCTCCCTTCACAATGAGATCACTGCAGTCAGCCTCTGCGTCCGTCCAGCCCGCGGCCTCATGGCCAGCTTAGTCTCAAATAAAACTGCCTTCGTTTGGCTTTCGCTGCAAATGCAACTCTAAACAAAAACAACAGAACATCCGTAACAAAGATAATATATAACAATGCATAAATAATAACAAAATTTGTAATATTATCAGATTCATACCTGATCTAAAGCTAGCTTATAACCTTTGTCAAGAAGGAACTATAATAGAAAAAGCATCTTAACTCCCTTTTTTGTCAAACTTAAAGAGGGAAAAAAAAGGATGTTCATCCATATAAGTGAGAGAGTTGACCACACCCATGCACGAGAGCTGACCTTCAAACTAGCAAGCTCCATCACAGCTAGAAGCACCGGACATGGATTTTGTTGATGCTGCAGACAGCGGGGCAAGACAAAAGCAAGATGGGTTAATGGCTCCCTTCTATTCAACATAGGTGTGGGGATTGGAGGACTCAGCACTGGAGTGCACCGAGTATCTATGTAGAATAAGAGGATAAAAGCTTTGCTCCCAGGAGGTTTCCAGACTGATTAATGTATCAGTGAGCTTCCACATACACCAGCAACACCAGAGTATCACTATAAGCCCTGTAAGCAGATTAGAGCCATCAGCTCTCTACGATGTACACATCATACAGCCTCCACCCCCACACACAGAGCCCTAATCATTCCAGAAGTTTCATTATATGATCCAGAGAAATGTCAGTAACTGAGGCTGGTATGAACTGAACCCTATTAAACTTATTCTCTTATCCAGATAGATTTACCTAAACATATTTACAAAAGGCCAGTGTACAAGAAGACTTCTATTTTCATTTAAATTATTTATTCAAATTAAAGTTTTTCTGTCTTTTAACACATTCTGCATTTAAACTGTTTAATTGGCATTTCAACAAAGTAGGAACCTGCAAATTTAAATTGATTCTATGGTATATACATCAGATTTTGACCCACCATGCTCCAAAATCAGGTAGTTATTTATTTTTTTCTTACACATCTTGGATGTTATGGCATCCTAGCAGTCACATGAATTATTAAAAACGCTGCTGTAAGAACTTGATGCCTCCAGAACCAACTGCCTGGGGTATTTTTTTATTTTTTTAAGTATGTCACGCTCACATTATTGAAACAAAAGTTTCTCTTAACTCTCTGAAAGTTATAAGCCTGGACAGAAATACTACTTTTAAAATATCTTCTTTGAATTTAAACTATAGTAAGCTTAATTAGAATCCATTCACAAGCATCTAAATAGTAAAGGGGAGTCATGTTATTAAAGTCTTATCATTAAGAATTCCCTAACAGTATTACAAACCGTCACACAAATTTATGTAAACATGCGAAACCACAAAACTCCTGTCAATCAAGACACATAGTTAGACTTTGAGAAGACAGGATCCATTTTCAGTGATAAGGATGAGGTAAAAACACATTTACTAAATAAAAGTCTCGAACAGATTTAATTGTATTAAAGCGTCTAAAACTGACTGAAGTCCATTTCAGAATGAGCTGCTTTTAGCTCCGTAACAGACCGAGATGCAGCACTGCAGCAGCTGATAACACTCCCTCCCACACTGAGAAGAGAAGATAACAGCTTTCCCTCTCTCAACTCTTCTTTTTTGCTGCGCTCCAGGATGGCGTTTGCCCACTAAAGCTAACGCCCGACCCCTGGCGTGTAGTCGACCTCCCCTTTTTTTCCCCACCAAATGTGGTCATAAGACTGAAGTAACATTAAAGGATAAAATGCAGAACAATTACTTAACCCAGTATTACACTTGAAGACGCAGCTACTGTTTAAGTGGAACGCTGGGTGTCACTGGTTCACATGATCATGATTGACCTTAAACGGGCTTGCGGCCTGCTTAGGGTTTACCTGGCAACCCCGAAAAATGCTAAAATCCATAAACAATCAATTGTAATTTTAACAATTTCTTTAAATGTTGACATACATGTGATGTTTTCTCATGCCTAAACATCCTTTAGTGTAAAAAAAAATTGTTTATAATTAAATAATTAGAATATTAACAGTTTTAGATAAACCAGCAATCCACAGCCACTGCCCTCCACCTTATGCAACAGTTTAATAAAGAAACAGACAAAAAATTCACAAGCATGATCATTCAAGCCTTTCAATAGTGCAGCAGAAGCCCACTTAGTTTTCATTTTGTTTAAGTGCTTGAAGAAACCCGTCTGCCAGGAGGGGGTGGATGGATGGCAGCTATTATCCATTACTGAAGTACAGGGTCCATATAAGCGTTTCATAGGTCAGCCTCAATAAACTGTTTCCCTTTCTGTGGATCTGAAACTTACCAATCAACTCACAATAGCAAAGATGCGATCATTTGTTAAGATGTTCTGATTTGTAGCATTTAAGTTAAAACATGAGAGGGAACACTGCTAAAAACTGAAGCTAAATATATAAATGAATGCTGGGAGGACTGAATAAAATACAGACACTCCCAAAGATCTGTTATCACCAAACGTTCACAGAGACTGCAGTCAACTGTGTCACTTAAATAAGTTTATGACACTTTCATAGAATGGCGTCTTGTCCAGAACCATCTACTGACACAGCCAAGAATCAAACCAGCCACTAAACAACAAGAAGGAGGCTGTTCTTCTAAAACAACTGTATTTTCTAAGTTATAAGTTTAACTTTTGGACTAAAATTAAGTATTAAATTAAGCGTTTGAACAAACATTGTGTTGCTACATTTGTCTCTAATGTTATTAAAAGAAAAATACGTCAACTTTATGTGATACAATTCTCACCTACAAAAGTAATGCAGCTGATATTAATGATGTTCCACTTCATAATGACAACTGAAACATATAAAAAGCATTCACAAAACAGATCTTTCACTACTTACCAAATTTATAAAGACTCAGGTTAAATCAAACCACATACATCGGATATCATCATCATGCTCCGATCTGATATCTTCTGCCCCTTTCTTGCATCCTGATGTGTTCGACTGACATGTCAGCAGTAAAAAGAGTCTGCAGCACTGTCTCAAATTTGTATTACACTCATTAACTAAGAGAGACAGAGAAAACAAAGTCTGGACCGCAGCTCGGAAAGCGCATTGCACCTGCAGTGACTGTGCGATACCAACAAGCAGAAAAAGATGATGCTGTCTGCACCTCCCACCTCCCCCTTTACTCAGCAAAACAGCCTCTCAGCTATACAGATCCAGAAGATTCTCTTAAACATCATAGCATCACATTTGAATCTCAGCTCATTTTGATGTGTTGGAAACAGAGAAACCAAGACGATATTTCAAAAAGGCATTAAAAGTCATTATGGATCTTAAATCTCTAAATGAAGGCGTTACACATTTTCAGGTTGAACAGAAAACTAGGTGGTGCAAGAAGAAAAAAACTATTTTTGAATGTGGGTCAATGTCACCTTACAGAACAGCAGTGGCATGCAACTGGGTCTGCTAAAGTCAAAAGCAGCTATTTAAAGGCCAAATGTTAGCATCTGTGCACCAAACATGCAGTCGTCTTTTTGTCTAATTATAATATATTGACTTTAGGTAGAATTTTATTATTGTATGTTCACATTACCAGAATCAGGCATTTCTTATGCATGGTTAGCTAATCAGAAGATACATTATAGAAACTTAGCAAAGGGGTTTGAATCTTAAAAGTCCCACTCCAACCATTGTTTTATCTCTTTTTAAAGTAGTCTTTTAATTTTGATTAGACAAAACAAAAAAAGAAAACGTGGTTTTTCCAGGAAAGTTTCAGCAGAGCAGTGGTAATTCATAAGAAATTTGCCTCCAAGTAACCCGCCCCCATTTCCCATTATCTGTTTAATTAACATGCAAGCTTACAGTTACTGACAACCCCTAACAATAAATGCAAAAAAAAAAAAAGGCAAACTATCCAGCTGTACAGTTTCTAGCCAGATACCAGCTCGGACGAGAAAAACAAAGACGTCCATGGATGTATTTGTCGATAAGTGGATGCATCGGAATGAAGCGGAGCAGGGAGCTCGTGGCCTGCCGACGGTAGCACCTGTTAGCAGCCTTTTTAAACTGCATTTTTTGTCTTCTCATGATTCACAATCATTTGAAAACACAACTACTCAGTTTTAAGATAGATTTTCAATAAATATGTCCTTTAAATGATAAACAAAGAGTGAGTCTACAAGAAGATGGAAACATTTAAAGATAATTAAAGCAGTCATTAAGAATACATTTCAAATATTAAAAAACAAGCTGTTTTAAAAATACATTTCCTTTAAAGAAATAGAAAAGCCCCACATTGGAACTGAAAATAAATCCTCAGAATATTGGCAGGGATTTTCATCGGAGTGGGTCTCTGATTCATATAAGCTAGATTAAAATGTTTAAATGATCCAGAATATCTGACCCACTTGCAAAAAATGCATGATTTAATGGATGCTCTCGATGAAGAGTAAATGTTAAGTCTGATTATTCAGTCAGGAGATCCAAAAAAACAGCTGTGACACAGCAGCTTTAGCCTTTAATCGTCAGCCTGCACTGTTTAGTACAAACAAGGTAATATGTCTGATCAAACAACGTGCAGTGAACTGGTTATCACTAAAAATGGACGAAACAAATCTCTATAACCAGTTACAGAGAACACAGGGCCGGTTTGAACGGATGATCGGGAGGACAGTCCGAGTCAAAGGTTTCCTTTTGGACTGGGCGGCTCCCGTTATTCAAGCTAACCTAGCCCCGCTGTAGCCCTGACTTTTTTGCTAGCTTTTCATTTTCTGATATTTGTGAAAAAATAAAACTCTGAACTCAAATTTCGCTCAAGGAATAAAAACAAAATGGAAAAGAATAGACTTGAGCAACATTTTTATGCGAAATCAGACATTTGGATTAATGAGGCCATTCAACCATTAGCGCTGAACCAAAGCGATGTATTATTACCATCGTTTTAACTTCGTTACTATTAAAATATTTTCAACATCAACAGTAAAAAAAACAAAAAACAAAAAACAAATCATCCGAATGTGGACCCTTTTGAGCAAATGTGTATATTTTAATTGGAACTAGCATAAAATCCAGCTAAAATGCAAACGTTTTCCAATACAAACAACATTATTTTGTTTATTTATTATACAAGTATCCGGCTTTAAATAAAAAATAAAGACTTCGTAGAGAATTCTTTATTGTAAAAACATACAGTACCAGTGTTTAAAGAGCATAATTCAACCCAGCTTGCAGCTAGCCAGCGTTAGCAGAAGCTAACAGATTTGTAGCGGCTAAAAATCAATAATCAAATAAGCTAAATGCAAGACAAGCCCAGTCCACCCCATACGCAGCGTTACGTTTACGAAAGAATAAAGTAAAAAGTCCGTTTCATACCTCAATCTTTTTGTGACAGCGCTAACAGCGATGGGTTTGACGGCGACGATAACGAGAGTGGGTCGAGCTGCTCTGCTGTTTTTTTCTCGCAAACGTGACGTAATTTTCTGCAGCTGTACGGAAACAGCCGATGAATGCCGGAAATGGCCGACATCTCAATTACGCCCCTCCTACTCACTAATAGACAGACTGTAAGTCAATATTAACGAATATATATATATATATATATATATATATATATATATATATATGATGTATATATATATATAATTATAGAAATAGGAAATTCACACTTAGAATATTGCAACTTTGGTTTAAAATATGTTAAATTAGCCTCAGACTTCTTTTTCATTCCTTTTAAGTTCTCATTTTTCAAGTCTTTTTTTTTTTTTTTTTTTTTTTTACATTTTTCTGTCAATTTATGCTTTTATTTGATCATTGCTTTTTATACAGACTTGAAACATAAAAAATCTACAATGGTAACAAAGTTTATGTTATAGTGAAATAGTTATAAGCAATTGTGAATATTTGTTTAATCGTTCCTATAAGTAAAACTTAAGTTGTAGTCATCTGACAAGCAAAACGTTTATTTAAATGAATTGATTTTTATAACAGCCTGGAAAGAGGCTTCGTGATGGATTTAATAATATCATCACCTATAATATTTTGCTTAGATGTTCAGTTCAAGTCAAGCAACTTCAGCAGTGGCTGTCTTTTTTCATTTTTCTGAAAGATTGTGCTCAGTTTGAACCCATTTTCTGCCATATCAGTCACATCAGCTGACTTCCTCGGGACACAGCGGACTGGGAATCAGCTGATATGTGTCTTCAACCACCCAGGAACTCTCAAAGTATCTTTCTGCGGTTTAAAATCAAAGCACTAAATGGTCCAAAAGAAATAAAATGTTGTTTCAATGAAACCTCAAAAAGGTCTAAACTAAGAACTAATTATGCTTGCATCAATTTAATCAAACATTTTTGAAAACCAACATTTAATAACAGTTTTTATTTTTATTTTTATGAAGACATTTTGGGGTTTATCTTGTTGGACTATGAAAAATCTCAAACCTTGAAAAAAAATTGAATCAAACTTTCTAGTTGTTACACAATAGCAGAGAAAGTCCTGTGGTTACATTAGAAATCATATCTTTCTGACATTGACAATACAATGGGACTTGTTATAGGATTAACAAAGAAGAGTGATTTAAAAAAAACATGTTAAGTGAAAAGAAAGATTTAAAATGTAGTGAATAAGTCCAATTAGAGATTTATTTGTTATCCATAAATATAAAAATAATAATTTTTAGCACTGTACAAAAAGAATTAGGTTAATCTTATTTTTTTCTTCCTCAAATTCAAACTTTATTACTATTGTTCAAATATGACTAATATCTTCGATGATTTCATTGCTGATTGCAGCTTTATAACACTACTTTAAACAGAAATAAAAAAAAAAATTCCACATAAAATGGCATCAAATCAGAGCACAGTGCAGAGAATTTATTTAAACTCTTTGTTCCAAACATGATGCAACACTATCAGGAACCTTTGGATGAAAAGCTGTCTGAGTGTAGTGCCCTTAAAGAAACTGAAAACACAATTTGTTTGTTGTGTTTAGGCGAGGAACTTTTATGTGGACAATAAAGTTATCAAGTCACAGTTAGCACCAATACTTTTCATTGTATGTAGTAGAGAACATGTAAACATCTGATAAACGGATGGTGAAAGGAAAAGATAAAAAGTTTAGTTTGCTGAAGGAGAAAATATTTAAAATTAATGCTGTGATTACTAGCTAATGTAGGTGATGATGCATAAAATAATTAATGTGTTTATCTTAAAAAAACAGTGCTTTTGTCTCCATGGTCATGATGAATTTAACAAAAAATTACTTACAAAATAAAAGCATCCAGTACAAAAAGTGTAAAAGGAATAGTTTATGGTAATTTTGGGCTTCAGGTTTTTCATGAAACACACATAACTTAAAATGTTCAACTAGTATTAAGCACCTTAATACCATTTTCTTAGAAATCTTTTGTTAAAAAAGCAAATTAAATAACTTAAGGCTTAATACTGTAAAAAGAAAAAAAGTTCAGATATAGATTTCCTTCAATTACTTACTAACAGTCAAAAACCTGCTCTCGTTTCAAAGTGTGTTTTAATCACCTGTGGGGAATCATAAAGGTGATGGAGCTCGTAGAGTACTAGAGAGAAGTGGATCCCCAAATACATTAGTGTATGACGCCTTGAGAAACTGCACATAATTCTGAAGGCTTCTGTTGGTTCCATCGGACTGCTCCAGGCGATCCTTCATGTCCTGCAGTCGGCTCTGGTACCGCCTCTCTGCCTAAAAAAATATGTATATATATTTTTAAAGAAATTTTCAGAGACTAATTACAGGATTATGTGAACAGTTTAAGTCCACACCTCCTCTTTGCTGCGTCTGAGCTGAGTGATTTCAGAGGTTATCCTGCTGAGCTGGGTCTCCAGCTCCAGGATCTTGTTCTGCATGGAGCGTTCTTTGGTGGTGGCGCGCTCTCTAGTCTCTGCAATCTGTTGAGAAGAAAATTATTTTTCAAATAATGATTACAAATATTTACACATTTGCCATTTTCCTTAAATGAACAGTACTACATGGAGATAAAGTAATATCATTCCTATTTGTGCTTGTGTAATTCTTGATTTGTAACTCATACAATACATTTGTGCATAAGTACAAAACTTATGAAATAAAAAAAAAAACAATTTTTACATGCACAAATTAAAATTACAACAGCTTGAAACTAACTACACACACAGATCTTTTAAAACTACGCACTAATCTCTTGTTACACACAAACAAAACCACATTTACGCACAAATCTTTTTTGAGACTTTTTTTGTGTCTCTATGAAAGAAAAGATTCATCTGTGCGTAATGCATTTAAATGCTTCTACAATGCTGGGTCATCAGAGTGTTCTTTTCAGCCGCTTTGAACTTAGATTGTGAGTATTATAAGGTGGCTTTTCTCCTTCAGAATCTACTGGAATTATCCTGTTAACGGTTGAAAAGTTACAGTAAATCAAAGAACATAAACACTGGAACTCCGGTGTTTAAGAGTTAACAGCTAAAAACACAAGACAAATGTGTTGCAACAACTACTGTTTTATAACTGTGAATATTTATACATTTGAAAACATTTTTGGGCACCTTGTATGTTTTTATTTTGCTTTAACCTCCATTTAGTCTGTAAAATTGTAGAGATTTTAAGCTATAGCTGCATTATAGGAAAGGGCTTCTTCCTCAATGAACTATATCTTCAGTTTAACTTGTTAGCTCTGGTAAAAGTCTTGAGACCCACCTGCTGCCGAGCATCATCCACAGACTCTTCCAGTTTACGGCTCAGCAGGGAACACTCTCTTGTTTTTTCTTCCAGACAGAGCTGACTGCTGTGAAGCGTCTGTTCGCGTTTGGCGACGACTGCAATCAGGTCACTGTTTTGAGTGGCGGTTTCATCCATCCTTCTGGTTGATAAAAGAAAATTGGAGAGAAACCAGTGACAACGATGAGGGGTGGCTACCAATATACAATATACCAATACAGTATACATGCCCTTAGGTGCTGGTAGCTACTGTATACATCTCATTAACTGTAAATGAGAACTGGACTGTGTGATCTTTCTCTCCTGATGTTCCAAACAGTAAGCACATGCTGGCTTCAAGATGCTGAAATACCATAAACTTTCATTAAAAAAAACATTCTTGCTTTGATTTTTTTGTTCTTGTTCTTGATAATCCTAAATTAGAAAAAAAAAAAATTCTTTGGTGAAAGTAAGCAAACAATAATGCTTCAAAATTTGATTGACAGATTCTCCAGAGCCTGCTTTCAAGTTGTAGGGGTGTGGTCTTCCAACAAGCTCGCTCCTGATTGGGAAGAGTGGTTTCCATAGAAATGATGAATCAGACCGACTCGGATCAATCACTGCTTACAGACATCATCTGGCTCCAACATGGCGCTAGCAATATGTAATGTAGCCAAAAAAAAGGGGGACTGAATTTATGTCATTTTGTTGGAGCTGGAAATAAGCCATTTTTATATGGATGACATCACATTCAGTCAGTCCAGTTCTTATATACAGTAATTACTATATATTAGGAATAATTAAACATGAAAACCGTTTTTTCCTATTTGAAAGCACAGGAGATGAACACCTCCACAGTACAGATGTAATGGTATCACTGCTCTTATTCTCAGGGACTTAGACAGATGAAAAGATCCAGACATCTGCATTATATATTTCACTGCATACTGAGTGCTTAAATAGAGTTCATCTCTGTTATGTAATCATAATTATAATCAGTTATCATCAATAATAAAAATATCAAAAGCAAAAATGTCCATTTTATATAAAAGCTTTAAGTAAAAAATTATCTCCCCCCCCCATTTTTTTTGTGTTCAATAAATGCACGTAGGACATTTCTATGGATACATGTCACAGGCAAAGTTGTCTGATGTAACCAGCAGCAATTATGTAGTTTAGGTCGATAAATAGCAAGAAATTAAACTAACAGAGACTAGCAGATGACTTTATAACACATTTCGATCATTTATATGTTATTGCTGGTTACTAGCAATGGTTGGTTATTGCTTTTAACTATCCTATGTGTCCTTCCTGCTTGTGATGTTTTTATATATTATAAATATTCATGATGTCCAGGCTTTAAATTTAAATTCTGCCAAGTTCCAGTCTGCTTTTTTCTGACCCCAAATAAGGATTAAAGGAAAAAGAGGAAGAAGATAAATTACTCTAAATCTGCTTTATTTCACTAATATTCTATCTATGCTAATACAGTTTTATGCTTTATTATTTTATGCTTTATTTAGCAATAGGGGCAGATGATAAAGGTTTTTGTCTTTCTGATCCCTTTCATTTATTAACGCAATAATTTCAGTTTGTATTATGTTGACTTTTTGTATATTATTAAATGAAATAAATAAATAAGCAAATATGAAAACAGTCCATCAGATAAATGTTGGGGTTTGTGGTCTGCAGGAGGTGGACTGACCTTTCAAAAGTTTCCACTTGCTGCTGAAGCTTTCTGTTCTCCTCCAGGAGAACTTGGTTCTTCTGTCTGAAATGCTCCACTTGGCTGCTTTTAGTCTCCATCTTACACAAAAATCAACAGAACCTTTTTGAGGATGAAGGGTGAGTTCAGTTTCCACTAAAATATATTTCTACAAAAATTCCTTCAAGGTTAAATGTGGCTAATTTCACCTTCAACCTCAGATCTGTCAGGGTGGTGCTGAGCTCCATGTTCTGCCTCTCCTGGGCGTGTGCTCTGTCCTGGGCCTCCTGGAGCTGCAGCTGGGAGCGTTTAAGAGCCTCTGGAAGAGGCTCCAGCTCTTCCAATTGGCCCAGGAGCTCCCTGCGCACCTGCTCGATCTCCTGCTGCAGCTCCCTCCTCACCGCCTGGGCCCCCTGTTCTGCCTGAGCTAGCTTAGCACGATACTCATCGGCCTCCGCCCGCGTTTTCACGACCTGCACACAGTCAGTTCAGAAAGAAACACAACTGGAGGAGGCGAGTGTTTAACTACCTTCACTGTGACCACTGTCAGAGTGGGAGTGCTTTAATGGAGGGGCCTCTAGTGCCGTGCAAGATGGCGCCAGAAACAATCTCTAGCCGGAGGCGGAAATTTGCTAAACTTTAAGAAATTTGTTCAAAAAATATATTTTAAAGACTTTTCAGAAGTATCAGCTTTTAAATGAAAATAAACTGTAACTGTCGAGCAGTTTAGACTGCAAGATGAGCTTCAAATGGGACAGAGAACATTCATCGTTTTATTTCTTTCAAGTCAATATTAACACGTGTTCAAATTTGTAGAACTACACCTGTTTATCTCTGGAGAAAAAGCCGGCAAAATGCTATTTTTTTCTCTGCGAATCAGTTGATCACGTAAGCAGTTACAGCATGTCAAAGGAAAAAAATGGTTGAATGTTTAAAACGGGGGGTTCCGGTCGAGGACTTCAGGCCAATGATTTTGGGCGCAAATGATGTTTTTTAGGTCTGATCCGGCAAGGGGGAGGGACTTCCGGCTTTCAATTTTCGAGCGCCATATTTTTTATCTGTGGTCAGATTCTCTTGGTTTAATGACCCAGTCTGATGAAAATGGCGTTTTTTCTGATGATATAAAGAAAATTAAGCTTAAAATGGAATTTCCGAGTATTTCTTTATTAAACCGTTGTAAATCAGGAGCAAATGGAAGGAAAACGCCATTTCAAAAAGGATGTACTTGTGGCATAGAAAATATGTTTGGCGGCCACAAGCTCACTGCTCCTGAACTGAGAGTGGAAGAGGGGCGGCGGAGTTGCATGGGGCCACTGGCATGGAACATGGAACATGCCAGTGGCCCCGCCCACAACTCAGAGACAAATTTCAACTCCACCTCTGCAGAAACTATGTCCTAGAAAAAAAACAGAGTTTTTTTCTTATTTTGACTTAAAACAGCATAATCATAATTATAAGACCACTGGGAGCGCTTTGAAAATACATCAAGTGGGACTTTACCAAAGCTCCACATACCTGCACCTTGTAGCTGTCCAGCAGACTTTCATATTGTTTGATGGAAGCTTTAACTTGCTGAAGCTCTGACTGAGACTGGGCCAGCCTTTCCTCCACTGCAGACGCTGTGTCCTAAGAGGAACAAACAACATCCGCTAATGTGTCATCTTTTATTGGGTTAGGGGGACAGCTCATCCGTTTGATATGAAATAATTGAATCAAAGCAAATAATGAAAGTTTCATTTAACAAACGAGCAGACGGCTTCACCTTGAGAGCCTGGTTCTCCAGTTTGACGGCGGTGCTCTCCGTGGTCATTTGATGCATGCGATCCAGGAGCGCCTCTCTCTCCGCTCTGCTTCTGTCCTCTGTAGTCTGTAGCTGCTCCGTCAGCTCTGCTAAATGGCTTTTATGATACACATTTCTTTTTAATTCAGACATCATCTGTACAGAATTAGTGACTGTGGAGCTGTCACGTAAACTGCAAGGTTTTTTTTTTTTTTTTTTTTAAATAATATTAGGTACAGTTACTTATTTTTTCATAACTGAGTTTCACTTTAATTCAAATTAAAATAAACCAATTTGAATTACTGACTTGAGACTGATTTTAGGATTTGCATTTGTTGGTTTCAAAGAAAATTAAACATTTATCACATGTAACTGTTCAACCATTAACAGGATCAACGTTCTCTTGTTGCAGAGTCAAAAATGTAAATAATATTGAACAACAGCAAAATGGATTTATTCTTTTTAAGAATTGCTTACAAAAATGTTTGCATTCATTTTTTTAATAATGATTATGTTGTTTTTAAGGAAAAACTCTAAAAACTTCTGTGTTTTTCTAGGACATAGTTTCTGCAGAGCAGCAGACGTTTTTTCAGAAATGTGCGTCTGAGTTGTGGTGGCAAAATGGCAAAATGGCAAGGAATATCAAAGCTATCCAGTCATACAGTTTTGGGCCATATGCTAACTCAGACGAGGAAAATGAAGGCGTAAATCGATCTAATTGTCAACAAATATTTGTCAACAAATAGATGTATCATAATGCAGTTACTGATTCATAAAAAATTGAATAAAATGTTATTTTAAGCTTAATTTTCTTTGGATATTTCTTCCACCAGCAGAAAAATGGCATTAGAACAGGTCAAAAACAACAAAAGGACAATTTTCATTGGAGTTTGGTCCTTAAAGGGTAACCACACAGGGAAGTTGGAGGCTGACTCCACCCACAGCCGGAATTTGAAAATCCAGTCAGAAGAGTGGGGCTGAGGAACAGGACTGTTATTATTACTGGAGCTGGAGATCATGAAGTGGGACTTCTGAAATGACGTGGTCGTTAAATGGTTTGACCAATCACGAAATTCAAATGTAATACCTCGATTCAACCTGTAGGGGGCAGCACACAGATTGTTTTTGACTAAATTTTCAAGAATTACACAAGTTTATTTTAATTTGTTAAAAAATTTGGCAATGACCAACAGACAGCACTTTTAAAGCTCTATTTGTAGAGAGTAAAAAACAGCCCAAAAAAGTTGATTTAGAGTTTAGTTACCCTTTAAATCTTCCTTTGATGCCATTAAGAAAAGCATACCTCAAAAATTGAGCTAAATCAAGATTCATGAATGAGTTACCTGTTCAGCAGAGACAGTTCAACTTCAAGTTTCCTTTTTTCTTTTGTTTCCTCTGCATGCCGGCTCTGCCAGCTCTCAGCTGCTAGTAAGGCCTCCTCAACCTGCTTCTCCTGTTAAAGAATATTCAACATATTCTTTTAGTGAAAGGGGCTTAAAGACACAGTGCTGGTGCCAAAGGTGAACACATCTGTGTGACATGGCCGACCATGTCCAGCAGCTGGACGCTCAGCTGCCCCGCGGTGGCCTCGCTGTGCTCAGCTCGCTGCTTCTGGGCTCGTGTCGCTCGTTTTAGGGCATCGCGGTCGGCGGAGGATTGCTGCTTCAGCTCTGTCAGCTGCTCTGTCAGCCGCTCCATCTCTGCCCTCTGCTGGAGCGCTGCCCGCTCCAAGTTCTGAACCCGTGTCGGGTAAATAGAACAGAAAATGTGAAAATACTGAACTTCATCGACAGATGTTCCTCATGACGGACCTTTATCTGGACGGTAAGACGGTTGTTTTCAGCCTCTTTGCTGCGCAACAGTCTTTGCAGTTGAGCTCTTGTTGACTCCAAACTTTTGGTCAAATCAGCGGAGCTGCTGGCGTTTTCCTGTATTTTTAGAACAGAGAGGAAAAATTATCAAAATCCTATTTTAGACCAGTGACGGAAACTGGAACACACTAAAAACAAGTATCAGTAAAAGCAGCTGCAGGTTGTACCTTTACATCCTCCAAAAGTTTCTTGAGCTGATGAACTTCCCCGTCTTTCTCCTGGAGTTTTTCCACAAGACGCTGCAAAGGGAAAACGAGCCGAGCTCTGCTTACAACTCACATGTCACTCAGAATGAAAAAAAATTAACTAACAAGCATGAACACTCACAGATCTCCATTTATATAAAATGCCATTTGTAGATGAAAATTGCATACATTAAATAAATACATAAACTACATAGATAAAAATACATGCACTCTTCCTTTTCCAAAACAAACCGTCTTCTGTTCACGCAGTCTGCTAACAACCGTTCAGAGGGAGCGGATGGAGCTTTGTGGGTTTACTTTAAAAAGAAATATTACATTTGATTTCTGTTGTTTTTCCAAATTAAGCAAATATGCTTTTCTTTTTTGTTCAATTTTTTAAATAATAAGAGTAAGTTGAAAGAAAAAAGAAAATATTATTTAAATATAAAAATATCAAAGTATTTAAAAAATTACAAAATCTTGTTTTCAAATAGCCTGTATCTTGTAGAGTACACCATTTTTAGTGAACTGAAGTAGTGTCTTATTAAACTTACAGTGTTTTGGGATTCTGTGTCCTCCAGCTTTTTGAGTAAGGCCTTTTTCTGCTGCGACTGCTGGATCGATTCCATCTGATCAGAGCAAAGATACAGGTAGACGTCACAACACTCACCGTGCAATGATGGTGCAAACACAACCACTGTTCTCTTCACGTGTGTTTCAAAGAAAGTGGTTGCAGGAGAACGGGACATTTCAGACTGCATTGAGCTGAGTGTGAAATTTGGTGGGGGAGGAATGGAGGGACGGATGGAATACCTGGGATTCCCGCTGCTCTCTAAGAAGGAGGCGCAGCGTTCGGCTTGTTGCCTCAAATATCTTCAGTTTCTGCAGGAGCAATTCCTTCTGGTGGACGAGTGTTGAAGACGCAGAACCAGACAGCTTTTATCACACAAAACACACGAAAAGCAAGTAAAGAAAAAAATCAGTCAAAGATAAACTTGTTTAGTAAAAATGGTGATGAACTTCAGCTGGTTAATCCTCACTTCTCTCCCGCCCGAGCCCAGTTTGAAGAGCGATTCTCGCAGCTCTGACACCTGCTCTGCTGCTGCAGCTCCGTTGAGCTCAGCTTCCCTCAGTTTCCTGAGCAGAGCGTGTTTGTCCTGCGGCAGACTCTCCCTGAAAGAGTCCAATGCTCAGTTTTTATTGATTTTACAAAAGTATTTGAAATGGAATCATTTCAACTTTTAGTTTTCTTAGCAGTTGTCTTTTTTACGTGGTCTGAAAACGGTTTATTTATAGGTCCCTCTCACTCCCTCTCACTCATGGTGCAGAAAGAAAGAAACATAAACGGATAAAAAAAACTAAAGGCAAAACAGAGCAAAACAGCCAGACAACAAAACACAGAGCAAAGAAAATGGAATGATTTGATTTGTTTCTGCTAAAAAGCAATTTTTTTCCAGACTTAGTTTGTTGTTTGTTTTGAAGCATGTTCATGTTTGGATATTTTGACAGGACATATTGATATATATGGAGATCAAAATCTTTTGGATTGTTTGAAGAGTATTTTTTTCATATAAATTAACATGAAAATAAAGAAATTTGAGGGTTTTTTTTTTTCAACACTTAGTTTATTTCTAACTTGTATAATCTTGGAAAAATATATTTTTATGGAGAGTAAAATATTTGAAGTTATTTGAGGTTTAAGTTGATTTATTCTGGAATAATATTCCTGCATGTTTTTTTTTCATAGTAATGTTAAAAACTTACTTTTTTAAAGTTTTAAAAATGTAGCTTAGAGTGTGTTTATTCTGTTCAGCCAACAACCTGGAGGTTGTTTTGGATTTTGGGCCCCTGTGCGATGGAGTTTGACACCCCTGCCTTAGTGTGACTGTGACAAACACTATGAGGAATCATTTTAAAAATATTTATGGACTAAAAACTAGTAGTTTATTTACTTTGGCTTTCATTTTAATTGCATTGTATTGTAATTGTATTTTATTTCTATCTTAATTGTTTTAACTGTATTTTATTTTCTTGTATACATGCCTTTTGGCCCAGGTCTCCCTTGTAAAAGAGATGTAGTCTCAATGGGATTTCTTGGTAAAATAAAGGTTAAATTAAAAATAAAATAAAATAAATAAAACTGAAATTGTTTACACTGCAGTTACTGTAACAGAACTGTATGGACTGCAAGAAATTGTTTTTCTAAAAACATTCCCGGAAGTGCTGGAAGTGCCTGGGTAAAAAAAAAATCTGTAAATTAAATGAATCTTCACATAAGAACTGCAGTATTAATTCATAAAATCTTAAAATCAGCATCCTTTAGAGGAAAGGCCTTTAAGTTCTTTATGTAAAAACACTTATACATATTATTTTGACAATTATTAATTAATTATTGATCAAAATTATTCTAATATTAAAACAAAATTGATTACAGAATTAAAAATTGAAAAGAAATGCACAGTATATTTAATCAAATAATTCAACTGAATTGTGATTTTAATTGATTCAGTAGTTTGGCACTGAAATACAGAATTTCAGATTTTTTATTACATAATTGATGTTATAAATATGAATATTGTAAATATTATGTTGTCTTGTCTAGAATAAATACTTCTTGATGATCAATTTGATCAGTTTTACTATGTTAATTAAATATTTCACATCATGTATGTGTGAAGTTTAAATAGCTAACTGTACAAAAATACTTTCTTTACCCTCAAACTGTAAACTTGTTTGATGGTATAATCACCAGTTCTGCTCGGTCTCCTCCAGCATCTTCTCCATGGATTGGCGCAGTCGCGTGTTCTCCTTCTCCGTCTCCTCCAGCTGCTCGGTCACTTCAGCCAGCTCCTCCTCCTGCTCGGCGATCACGCGCTGGGAGACGCTGAGCCGCTCAGTCTGACGCTCGAGCAGGTGATCCTTCTTCTGCAGCTCCACCTGTATGCACAGTTCACAGACGAGGACAGAGAAAACCAAAACACAAAGCAGCAGATTTCAGAAGACTTTTATTTCTTGAAGCTAGGTCTGAAAACATGAAAGGAATGGTTTGAGTTTAAAGTGAAAAACTGCTGTTTTAGTAAGTTGACTCTAGTTTCATGTTGGAAATACAAGAGATTTAACAAAAAATACAAATAAATAAACTGAAATGCTCGACTTTCATTTGTGAAACCATGTAAAATGTATTAGTTTAGATGAGATAGGATAAAAAGTTTTTTTGTTTTTAATTAAAAAAGGATGTGAATATTAAAAAAAGGTACAAAAATTCTTACATTAGCACTGAAGTTACACTAAGATAAAAATAAGAAATTATGAAAGACTGAACTAATTTAGCAATGTTAAGCATAAAACAATAACATTTGATAAAGAGCTTCTATATGCAAAATCAACTTATTTTTTTTACTTTTAAGTGTATTATAATATTTAATCTTCACAAAAAACACCATCAAAAGCTTTTTCTCAGATCAAGTTTAGCTCTTGAACCATGTATGCAGTCTGAGATGTTTGTCCAACATCCCGGTTTGTGAGTTAACAGTAGATGCCGTCTGCTCAGTCAAACAGACAGGAAGTATACCTCATTTTTCAGAGAGCTGATTTCAGTCAGTAAGCTGTCAATCCTTCTCTCATACTGGCTGATCCGTCCTTTTAGGTCTTCTTCTTTCTCTGATGTGAGGTCAGCCACACGCAGCAGAGGCTGGCCGGCTTCAGGTTCGATTCCCGCGACTGGTGGAGTGATCTCCAGGCAATGCGTTGGCCCCTTTATAGAAAACAGGCTCTTAGCCATTCTGATCTCTCTCAAGTGTCATAAAAATCTTAAACTTACAGTGGATAGAACTGAGGTGTCCCACACTGACGGTATTAAAAATGTTTAAATACTCATTTTTTTTTAGATTAAAGATAATTTGTGAAAAAATTATTTTTTCTAAAAATGCTCTGGTCTAGACTTTAAATACTGTGACGTAATTATTTGTCTCTAGATTATAATGAATGAAGAATAATTTTCCTTTTATTTATATTCAAAGATAAATTATAAGTTCACTTTATTTTAAACAGACATTTGCACTTATTCATACAGTACAGAACACAATTCATCCATTAAATGAGAAATCTGTACAAAATTATTGAATTTGTTACTTATAAAAGAGAGAGAGGAAGCAAATGTATGTCATCTCAGCTCTATTTGAAGCTAGACAATTATTTTTTTGGCAGTTTATAAATGTTACAAATGTTTATTAACTATGTTTTGATCTTGTTTTTTGATAATATTTTGTTTGTGTGTATTCCTATAAACATTATTTAAGGCAATTATTTTTGTATTTTTTAATGTTAATCAAATTAAAAAAAAAAACATGTGAACACAGAGAAAGCTGTGAAGCATACAGTTGTTATTAAGCAAATATTTCTCCCCAAATGCTCGAAGCCCAATTAGCATTATTATAACCAGGAACACAATACTAAAAAACATGGGGATTTTCTTAAAGTACTGGAGGCAAAAACATTTTGGCCAGTCCTGATGTGAACAGAGAAGTTTAAGTTATTTAAGACAAAAGTAGAGGACAGAATTTAGTTTGGTTTTTTTTATACTTTCTTTATATTTTTTCTTTTTATTTCTTTTTTTTAAACTTTCTCGAATTTAGTTTGTTTTTGTTATGATACTTGCATGAGTGAACGGTTATTTTTAAAGCAGGGAAATAGAGTAGCTTGTTACCTCCCATTTGTATGACGTTCTCTTTGTGGAGGTCTTCCCTGGTGGGATCCAAGGTACTTTGGTTTTGACGTTAACAGTGGGGTGAAGAGTTACTCTGTCATCCTTCAATGTTCCCTTTAAAAGACAAGTTGAAAAACACATCACTGTACAAATGAAACAGACATGTAATGTCAGGGCTTTAAAATAAAGAAAGCTTTTTCTTAGTATAAACAGAATCAAAGTAAACTAGATCTTAACCTGAGGTCTCCTGCCAGGACTCTTCCTCTGGCTCTTCACGTGCACATGGACTGGTGTGGTTTCACTGACGTGCACGTGAATCGGAGGTGAGCTTGAGCGAGTTCGCATTGTCTTCCTCTGTGGAACAAGAACTGATTTATGTCCTCAAAATACATAAGTACACATATGATGGGAGGGAGGGATGGAGGGAGGGATGGATGGAGGGATGGATGGATGGAGGGATGGATGGATGGATGGATGGATGGATGGATGGATGGATGGAGGGAGGGAGGGAGGGGGGAGGGGGGGATGGAGGGATGGATGGATGGATGGGGAGGGAGGGATGAATGGATGGAGGAGGGAGGGAGGGATGGATGAATGGATGGAGGGAGGGAGGGGGGAGGAGGGAGGGAGGGAGGAGGGAGGGAGGGATGGATGGATGGATGGATGATAGATGGCGGGAGGGATGGATGGATGGATGAATGGAGGGAGGATGGATGGATGGATGGATGAATGGAGGGAGGGGATGGATGGATGGATGGAGGGATGGAGGGAGGGATGGATGAATGGAGGGAGGGATGGATGGAGGGATGGATGAATGGAGGAGGGATGGATGGATGGATGATGGATGGATGGAGGAGGGAGGGAGGGAGGG
The DNA here is from genome assembly GCA_003999625.1 of Oryzias javanicus. NCBI lineage: Eukaryota > Metazoa > Chordata > Actinopteri > Beloniformes > Adrianichthyidae > Oryzias > Oryzias javanicus. The sequence continues at coordinate 6,456,220 of CM012448.1, forward strand.
AGGGAGGGATGAATGGATGGAGGGAGGGAGGGAGGGATGGATGAGGATGGAGGAGGGAGGGAGGAGGGATGAATGGATGGGGGGAGGAGGGAGGGATGGATGAATGGATGGAGGAGAGGGAGGGATGGAGGAGGGAGGGAGGGATGGATGGGGATGGAGGAGGAGGGATGGATGGATGGATGGAGGGAATGGAGGGAGGGATGGATGGATGGATGAATGGATGGAGGGAGGAGGATGGATGGATGGATGAATGGAGGGAGGGAAGGGGATGGATGGATGGATGGAGGGAATGGAGGGAAGGGATGAATGGATGGATGGATGGACGGAGGGATGAATATAAAAAGTTTACTTTAAGTATCCTGCCTCAGTTGTACAGACTAAGCATACCTATAGTAACCCTAAATAGAATATTTTTACTGGCAGTAATTACCAGAAAAATATATATTATATATTTTAAATAAGAACTTTAAATCTTTTATCTCGAAGAAATCCTAAGAACAATCAGCGGAAGTCTGCTATTATCCACACAGACAGAGGAGACTTTATTTGTGTCTATTATCAATGAATAAAGGCAACAGAATCGTAAAGCACACATATTCTAGCATATTTGAAGTCTTTTAAATGTGTTTCTGTTGACAGTGGATGAACATTAATGACCATATAAACAGCGACTTGTTGACCGTTAGCAGAAGAGCCTCGTAAACAGCGTTTATCGTTGCTATAAGGAATAAAAGTTCAACTTACCATAGGCGAAGCTGAAGGCTATTCATAAAAAGATAAATTAGCTTCATTCGCTTATTGTTTTTAGATTTGCTTACACGCTTATCTCTTTGCCATTTGGTTGGAGTTGAAGCTCGATTAACTTGGAGCAGTAAAGCTAAGTCCCGTGTGGTTGGCTAGTTCGAACCACGTGGTATGCAGTTCGGCCAGTGATTGGAGCAGAGTCAACATGGAGTCGTTGCTAAGCGACAAAGTCAACTGGACATCATCACGCGAGAAACGAGAGGAACTGGCAACAAATGACAGGAAAAAAAGGAGAAAAAGAACAAAAGTGCATAAATACTGATGAGTTTACATTTTATTTATTCTATAATTATTTATTTATTTTGCATTTCTATTATTTAGTATTATTATTATGTCAAATAATATGTTTTTATCTTCATTGTATCTGTATGTTTGTCTTATATTATTATTATTGCTTCCTAAGTGTGACTGCTGGTTTGCATGGATGAGTTACCAGACATGGAATTTCTCCCTGCAGAGATTAATAAAGTTTTCTATCTATTTCTATTTCAGAACACACTGTGGTCGTAAAGAGATGGACATGGTCAGAAACAATACTCAGGTAGAGTACTCCCCACACCATGACACTACCACCACCAGCCTGAACCGTTGATGTTGATTGAGGATGCCAAATTCTGACCCTTTCATCGAAATGTGGCAGCAGAAATGTGAACTCATCAGGTGAAATGTTTTTTTTTTTTTCAATCTTCAATTTGTTCAATTTTGTAGAACCTGTGTAAATTGCAGCCTCAGTTTGTTTTCAGCTGGCATAAGTGACACCCAGTCTAGTCTTCAGCCGCTGTAGTCACTGTCAGTTGTTTCAAGATCCATTTCAATGAAAATTGTGTTTTTTACATGTTGTTGTGACATTTTTCTGCTGGAGAACACAAAAATAAAAAAATTCTTGAATTGCATTTGTGAGTATTTTTTTTAACTCAAACATGTTATTTTAAAAGAATCACATTTTTTACGTAGAAAATACTTTGGATGGACAACAAGCTCCCTGCTCTGCTCCATTCTGATGCATCCACTTGCAGACAAACAGATCCATGAACGTCTTTGTCTGAGCTGGTATCTGGATCAAAACTGTACAGGAAGGGTTATTAGGAGGGATTTGTTGCACTGGTAATGTTGGGGGTTGTGAGGAGCTGTGAGCCAGCAGGAGAACATGTTTACAGATGGATGGTGGGTACTGAGGGCAGGCTTACTCCGCACCAACAGTCATCACCCACAACTCAGGTGTGACTATCTGATGAACTCCTGCTCTGCAGAAAACATGTTCTAGAAATGTTTAATTTGGATAAAACTACATAATCATTACATAACACCACAGGGAAGGCTTTTAAAATAGATGAAAAGATGATCAGAGAGGGATTATCTGTACATAATGTCCAACTGTTTGGTAAATTAAGAAACCATATTGTCACTGAAAATCATTGTGTAGGAAACAATTTTGAAACACTTGTCAATTCTTCTTAAAGACACAGATTAAGTTAAGACTGTAAACGTCACATTTTTATTGTTGGGTGTAGATCATGCAAACATACTCAAAAAAAGGACAAAAATCACTTTTTTATGAAGCCAGATATTTTTTCTTTTTTTATTAACTCAATCTGGCAACACACAGAGAAACCAAACATTTGAGACATGAACTGGTTCAACCATGAAAATGGGAAAGTGAGGGCACACCAGTCTTTGGCACTTTCTATTCTAAGCAAACATGCTGCTTACAGATAACCATCTGTTCTTTTTTCTTTTTTTTTTAAAACAGAAATATTAAAATACATTTGACAATGGCAACAAACAAGTCACGTATGTCTATAAAACCTTCTGAACACGTTCGACATAGTAAAAGGTAGAAAGGACCTGTGCATCTCGGGAGGAAAGGGTTCTCCATAGAGATGATCTGTATTTTTCTGATGCTGGGGCCCTCCTAATAATGATTGATTACTTTTACGAATGTTGCTGAGGGAGTTCAGCTCTAGTTTCTGTGAACTTCTCTTTGCATTCCAACCACAGTAAGTTTTATACATTTTTTAAGAAATATCTCAATTTTCTATAAATTACACTATTTTATTTTTATACACATGATCTGAGCTTAGTAATTTGTCAGTGATTTTTTTTTCTTTTTTAATTGCATTATTCTGCACTGGTCCCTTTTGTGTGGAGGTTTATGACCTTGCACTGAAAAAAAAATACACCAATAAAAAATAAATATCTGAAAGACGAACAGTCATGGGCAAAAGTTGCTCTCCGTTTTTGTCGTTCAATCATTTTGGAGTTTTTACAACATAAAACCAAATCAACCTTTGGACAAATATAGCCTAAAGACGACGATTGTTTACTAAACAACAATAAATAAACCCCAGAGTTTGTGTCGTTGCTGCTGGGATTGAACTATTGCTCTTTTACAGGAAGTGTGGGCTTGCTTTCCAGAAAAGAGGCTGTAAAACAAGCCCACACCATCATCCGTCGCTGCCATGCTTCACAGTTAAAATGAGGTATTTGTATGTCGTTTTTTTGGCTTTCACCAACATGAAGTGGTGCGTGGCAGCTGTGCATCTCCTCCTTGGACTTCAGGACTTTTTGTCAGAAGTTTCTGTGGTTTGATGAGATGAAGATTCGTAAACCTCACTTGTGCTTTTATGTTTGTTAAATACAGAAGAGGCTTTCATCTTCAACTCTTAAAAGCAAAAACTTCTTTAAACGGTCCTGAGGATCCACAGATGAAGCATTGAACTTCATTTTTTTTTTTTTAAGTTTAAAGAATGATTCAATAAGCTACATCCTACTGATTTCATATACCATCATAAGATGATTTGAATTATGTTTTGCAGTAAAAACAGGATCTTTTGTCCATGACTGTTTATAAACTGAATTTACAGATCTCAGAAGAAATCTGCCATCCTATTTTAGTTAGAGAGTAACAACAGACCATTTCGGAAAATAAAATCAGTCACAAAGCTTACCAGTCCAATGAACCCTGTTTTCTTAGAAAAAGTAGAGTAAAAATAAGTCTACAGTCTCTTTACTGGTCCACACAAGGGCCGTGAGAACACAGGAAAATGTATAAAGAGCTGTGTTTTCTGGAACGTTCCTCTGGCTCGCTTAAAGTCTTCAGACTGACGGAATGTACAGAAAAAAAACAAAAAAACAGTAAATAAAATCGGCCTCATAGACATTTGCTCTTTTTTTTTTCCTTCATCATATTTTCAATACGCATTATTGACCAAAAAATGAAAAATGAACAAACACATAGTGTCAAAACATTACTATACATCATATGTACACACAAAACATGTCAACAAATATAAACACTAAAAACGCTCTTAGATCGTACCTGTGCATGCATTGCTGCAATATTTCAGCTTGGTATTAACATATGATCAGAGGATTTTGGGGGGCGGGGCTTCAGCATAAGGATCAACACAGTGATCAGATGGTCTGCCTGCTGTCAGCATGAGCTCCTCTGTTGTGGTTTAAACTGCTATGACATTTTGAGGGAGACTCGTAGTGAACTGATCCAAACCTCAACAGCTTTTGAGATTCAACCTTAATCAGATTTTCTTCCAACAGCAAACCACTGTGAAACCGAGCACTCAAAAATGATCCGACGACGTTCAAATTATGCACAATGGGGAAAAATGTTTACCGATAAACATAGAGACGGGGACGATGCGAAACTTTTAACCTTTTCACCCAATAATGAAGAATGAAAACATCCAAAGTGCTTCAATGAAAGATTTCAAATGTTAAGCAACAACTTATGGTATAAAGTCAAAAGCCTATCTCCAGCTCGTGTCTTTTTTTACACGACGTAAACCTCAACAGTTGAAGCTGCTGATCATGAAGGAAGCCAGAGAGATGCAGGAGGACATAAACAAAAACTGAACTGAGATGCAGAATATCCAGAGAGCAATTTGTGTCACAGGGCTGGAAAACTAATTAAGATGACTCTTTATTTCTAATTTTTTATCAATCTTTTATGGGGTAATTATAACAAGTTTACTGGCATGCCTCAATATTATTTGGTTGTGTTGATATGTGTGTATGAAGCTGGTAAACATCATTATTGCAAATTTACATATGACTTTTTTTTTTTTTCATCTTTCACGATGCATCTGTGCACAAGGTTTATGAGGTTTAGCTACAGTAGATATTTTAGGGAAATGTGGAAAAAGTGTCATAATATAAGTCATAATCATAAGTCAGATTTGTGGTTGAATTCTGCTAAAAGCAGAAAGAGCTTTTGCAGAATTAATCAATTGTTGTTTGAGAAGGCTCAGTTATATTTTACATATAATTATAATAAATTAAACAAGTGCATCATTTAAGCATCTAACATGCATTTAATGGTCCTTTACACAACAAAATCCAGGATGGAATGAGGTAATCTTCATATTAAAGCGAGAACTTTGGTCCCCAAAAAGAGATTTAAGGAATGTCTTAAAAGATAGAAAAAATATTTAATTTTACAGAAAGTAATGAAAAAAAAACAATTTTTATAAAGAAAATGTGAAAAGAAGAAAATATTTGTTGAGGACAACAAGAGAAATGGAGTTATCTGTACAAATAAATGTAAGTGATGCTCTTATAGATAGCAGCATGCGGAGGTCTGATTAAGCCCATAATCTTTCTTCATGACGTCTAGGGCAGCAGGTTAAACTGTTATGGGAAAATATTCTAAAAGTTGATCAAAAATCAGCGAAAGTGCTCTATAAGTAATAATAAATAAGCTGTTTTTCGGAAGGCAGTGGGAGTAAGATGTGCTTGGACTCAAAAATACTTCAAGTGTTTCTTAAACGCGACGCCCTCTTGGACTCCTGTGCTTTCTGTCTCGACTTCTCCTAAAGGTGGGACCTGCACCAACACTCCTGGACGGTAGAGAAGCGGAGTGGATCTGAGCATTCCCTGGATCCTCCTCTGAAAACCTTTGACCCCCAAAAACAAGAAGAACCAAACCTCTTCCAAACAAATGTAAGGCCCAAACTCTTCAACTCGAGACACGATTGATCACTTTTGTTTAGGAGCAATAGAATGTGGAAATGGTATAGGTGTTCTTAAAGAGGCTGGTGGGTGAGTGCACAAACATCTATGTACAATTTTAAATAGATGGTACATTAAAAAAATAAATGGGCTGAATAACTGTGGGTAATTTCGTTGATGAGGTGATTTCCGCTGCTGCCTTGTTCATTTGCCACAGTGCATGAATTTGGACAGATGTTTTTGTAAAGAATAATTCCATCTGCTGTAAATGATCCAGCCCGATTTGTGTGTAAGTGCTCATTATTAATTTGACAAATCACAGAGGATTTTCATACAGGCATAGAAACGGACGACTTGTTTTGAAGCTCCTTACAGATCTCATACATGTTGACATAATAAACAAATATAAATTAAACATGGATGCCAACTTCTTTACAATATCCAAACTATATTTTTCAATGATTTAAAGCTGCAGTTTGAAACTAAGAAGAGAATTAAATTATGAGCAGCTTTGATTTTTCTTCATGAACTGAGTTACTGTTTGTTTTTCTTTTTTTTTTTTAACAATAAACTCTCATCTATGACATGTTGGCTTTTAAAATTCACTAGGTGAGATTTGTGGGTTGAACAGGTTGTTGGGTTACCTTTTGCAAAAGGGAAAAGAAAGAGAGGAATTGAGTTCAGCTGGAGGGCTCTGGCAGTTGAGTCTGTGTGCACACACGTGCCTCCTGCCCTTTGAGAGGAGGTCAGTAAGCTTCCAAAGAATCCTCCCAGAAGGAGCTCTGCACGTCCAGCATGGCTGCCAGCTCTAAAATGTGCTTCTGCAGCAGGCTGCTTTCCACCGTGTCCTGCTTGGGCAGCTCTGGGTACGACTCCGGGAAACTCCGGGCCTCCTGCGGTTAAAAGCACACGCAAAACTGTGACCAAACGTCTTTGTTCACACTTTAGATTCGAAAATTAGAAAATAAAACGAAAGATTTTACGAGGGGATCTTAAAGCTGACGTTTTTAAAATTATTATTTCAAACGATTAAAGGTTTTCATGCAAATAATCTGTATTCCAGCTTTGTCCTGAGCCTACAGGGCGAAGGTGGGGTACATCCTGATCCATTCAGGGCTTCCTATTATTTGGTTTTGCTATTCTAACCCCACAAAACACAATGTAGGAAGTTTTGAGCTAATATACAGTGAATGCAAAAGGTATTTGATTCCCTGCTGATTTTGTGGGTTTGCCTTTGTCAGGCTGTCATCCTAATGGTTCATTTAAACAGTGAAAGATAGAAAATCACAAAGAAAGTAAAGGAATCCTCTTGAAAGAATGTTAATTGTTTGAATTTCATTAAGGGAAATAAGTATTTGATTCCCCTTGCTGGAAAGAATTAATATTTTGTGGTAAACCCTCATCATCAAACACAGAAGTCAGATATTTGTTGTAGTTGATGAGCAGGTTTCTGCACATATCTGGAGGAATTCTGGTTCACTCTTCTTCACAAATGATTTCTAAATCATTCAGTTTGGTGACTGTTGCTTAGCAACTCTTCGTTTCAGCGTTCTTCATAGGTTTTCTATCACCGACTGGCAGGACCGCTCCATGACCTTGATCGGCTTCTTTTACAGCCTTTTACTGTAATATTATGGATCATTGTCCTGTTGGAAGATCCGAGCATGACTCATTTAATCCTCCTGGTGGAGGGAAGGAGATTCTCCCTCGGGATTTGATGGTTTATGGCTCCGCCCATAAAAACACCCCCAAACCATAATGCTTCCACCTCCATGCTTGACAGTGGGGATGGTGTTCTCTGGGTCATCTACAGAATTTCTCTTCCTCCAAACGGTTAAGTTGATGCCAAAAATCTCCATGTTGATCTGATCTGATCACAGAATCTTCTCCCAATCATGAAATCATGAAGGTGTTCATTGATAAACTTCAGAAAGATCTGCACGTGTCTCCTTTAGCACTGTAAGATGTTAAACCATTGTGGTGTAAAGTCTTCCCAGTGGTTTTCTTGTGTTTCCAGCTTCTTTTAGATCATCAACAACTCCTGCCGTGTTGTTTTAGAATGATTTCTCTCTGTTCTCATGATCACAGAAACCTCACCAGCTCAGATCTGGTTTGGAGCTCATGTTCTTGTATTTTGGCTCCAATAGTTGCGACCTTTAAGCTCCAGCTTGTTGGTGATGGTTCTGTAGTCCATTCCGGTCTTGTGGAGGTCTACAATCTTCTCGCTTAAATCCACTGAAAGCTCTATAGTCTTTCCCTGTTGAAGAGTTTGGAGTCTGACTGATGGAGGATTCTGTGGACAGGCTGTCACATGATCACAGACTGACAATTTCCTTTTAGAAGATCAGCAAGGGATCAAATACTGTATTTCTAAGATCTATTTTCTCATTGACCCGTGTTCCTTTAAGATCAGCTCTAGTGATAACTTAACAGATATTGATGTTGTATGGATGGACGGATGTGCTCCTGTTTCCTCAATTGTCTCCAAATCAATGCAGAAAAAAAACTCATCCATTTTCTAACTTATTGAAATGTGTAAATTACGTCTTTTATAGATCTGAAAATGCACCTAAGACCTGGATAAACAATCTTTTCAGAGACAAAGTTTTTATCGTTGCTCCAAATAAAATGTAGATCAAAGATCCAAAAATATCAGCGATCTAATTTAATAAGAACGTGAATAGATGTCATAACGCAGCAGGACAAACTGCTGAAGTAAATGGAACGCAGGTAGTGAACGATCGTGACTGGAGCTCTCCTCACCACTGAAGCTTACTGTATGTTAACAGCATTCGAACAGCAGCGTTTACTTACCCGAAAAAGCTTATGAAGTCTGAGTGCAGCTGAACAAAACACAAAACGGATCAGGAGTAACCGCAGGAACTCGTCACCGAAAAACTGCAAAAAGGCTTGATCTGCAAAGAGAATAGTGCAGAAAATGTACTGGATTTTATGAGATCATAGTGCTGCAAAAATTACAATAAATAAACCATTATTTGCAAACATAATAAAATAGTTCTTTATTATATTTATATGTTTTGAGTGAATTTTTCAAATTCAACTCCTACTCCTGATCCTGAGGTTCCCCTTAAAAACTTTATAAATAAAATATTTTTATTATGAAAGGCTGAGAAGAAAGTGCAGAATATTAGAGCGTGAAAGTTGAAATGTTTGGAGGGTAAATTCTTGAGGTCAAACCTAAACAAAAAAATGGGAAGCAGTAAAAATACAAACGATTTAATGACATTTCAGTGAACTTCTTTAACCCTAACAGTTGGTGTCAGACCATGAACTTACTAAATCCAAGTAAAACTAACTTTAAGTGCTAAAAGAGTCATTTGGACCTGTTTGTCACTGATCAAAACCTAGTAAGTCTTACTTTATATCCTTTAGGTAAATTGGAAAATGCCTCGCATTTGTATAATTTTTTTTTTATATATATAATGTATGTATCTTATTTTGGCATGAATGAAAATTAAAATATATATTATTTTTTTATTTTTTTTTTGTTTTGACAGAGGCTTGTACTTCTTCCTTTCAAAATAAAAGACATCCTGTACCTCATAGGATATTGCACTAAATGGATGATCTTTTACTTTGCTAAGTTTAACATCATGTGGATAAAAAAGAAAAAAAAAAAAAAACAACTGGGTCTTGAAAAACACACATTTTTTAATCTATTTTAAAAACTTCTTCCCTGGGAAAAGTCCCGTACAAAAAAATCTTTAACTTATTCCAGCTGTAGCCACACAGAAGTTATTTTCTTGGATACATTTCAGTCGAGGTTTGACCTCAGCCCAGTCAATGCTGGGAGTTTGGCGACTGAAATGCTGTTTACACTTGATCCAAACGCCTCCTCTGATAGTGTGGGTCATGAGATTCTGCTCGATCGCTGAGTTCTGAACTGGTTCATCTCCTTTTTCAGTGACAAGAAGTTCTAGGACTCTTTACCAAAGAGCAAGTGGTTTAAATTCTAACTTGATAACATCCACCAATGTTTTAATAATGTTTTATCAAGTATTCTCTTTTAGTATGAGTTGCTCAGAAAGAATGGGGTTCTTAAGCGAAGTACCTATGGTCCGTGAGCGAGTTATCATCTGCCCAATGTCACGGAAGACTTTGCGTAAAAATTCTTGAGCCCTCTCCCAGATCCCTCGCTGGATGCTGCTCAGGCCGCACACAGAGGAGAAGGCCAGGAGCGGGCTGTAGAGGAACAGCGTGAAGAGACTCCCACGCTGGGACTGATCTGGACATGGAGAGACATCAGAACATGAATCATGAGCAACAGTCCTCAGGGCGCTTTATTAACTCCAACAGGTACATTTACAGTCACATTTAGAAATGTAAATTTACAGCCATTTCTGAACTCGCTGAATCTCTTTCAGGGTCATGGGGTTGCTGGAGCCTATCCTAACTACTGTTAGACGAAGGGTTGGGAACACCATAGACAGATTGCCAATTTGTCAGAGGGACAATTTAGATACTCCAGTTTACCTGTGAAGCATGTTTTTGGACTGTCGGAGGAGGCAGAAGTGCCTGGAGAAGACCCACAAGGAGAACATGCACAGAAAGGTCCCATCTGGGATTCTAACCGTGATCTTTTCAATGTAAGGTAAGAGTGCTTACCTTAGAGTACCACTACTCCACCATGCAATTTCAAACAGTTTAATGCGGGGGTGTCAAACTCAATCGCACAAGGGGCCAAAATCCAAAACACACCTTAGGTCGCGGGCCGAACAGGAAACATTTATTGAACACTCTAAAACTACATTTTTTAAACCGTAACTTTTTAACATAATTATGAACTAGCATTACCTGCAATAATGCTAGTGTGAATGCTGTAGATTGAATTTGGATAATATTAAAATGTTAGCTAGATGTCAAATTAGCCAAAAAAAAGCTAAAAAAATAAAAATAAAAAACTTAGGGAACCCAAAACAGCTAGCATGTAGCTAAAAAAAATAGCTACATTTCAAAATAGCCTAAAAAACTGTAAAAAGCTTAAATTAGCCAAAACAGCTAGCATGTGAATAATAGCCTAAATCCAAAACAGCCTAAAAAAATGTGTAAAAAAAAAAAAAAAAAACCTATATTAGCCAAAACAGCTAGTGTGTGGCCGAAACATTAGCTACGTTCCAAAATAGCCTACATTTTTTTTAGTAAATCCTAATATAGTTTAAAAAGCTAGCAGAATGCCAATTTTTAAAACTTTAAAACTGTAACTTTTTAACATAAATATGAATAATAAACAGGCAGGAATATTATTCCAGAATAAATCAATTTAAACTTTAAATAAGTTTCAATATTTTATTCCCCATAAAATATATATTTATCCAAAATTATACAAGTTATAAATGAAAGCAAGACAACATTGAGCCATTAATAACAATAATTTAAAATGATCTGGAGGGCCAGATATAAGTACTCGGAGGGCCGGATCCGGCCCCCGGGCCTCAAATTTGACCCATGTGGTTTAATGAAAGAGACTAAAGACGGTCCCTTTGGACCAGGGGTGGGCAAACTACGGCCCGGGGGCCACATGCGGCCCCTTAAGCTACTTAATGTGGCCCTCCAAATTAAAATACATTGAATCAAAAATCCTAATTATTGTTTTATTTTCATTGTATTTCTGGTTTCTTCTCATGAATGATGTTGTTTCTCTGGCGTTCGTGTGTTTTTTTCTGAGTCAGAAGGTGATTTTTCGGATTTCTTTGAGTTTGCAAGAACATCAACCCATTGGATCACCCAAAAGAGAACAAAAATCAAAATTTAGAAATTAAAATTCCCCAATTTTTTGTTTTTAAATGAATATATGTGAATTTTAATCCAAATTAAAGCATGTTTTTCTCTAAATTCCTTATTATTTTTTTAGTTTATGAGGTTGATTACCATATCACTCCTTCCATCTGATCCTTGTCCGGCCCTTATGCCAAATTTTAGAACCCTTTGTGGCCCACGAGTCAAAACAATTGCCCACCCCTGCTTTGGACAGAACTCGCCAGCCTTGATAAAAGGATTTTCAATATCAAGAAGTGAAATGATAAGTAAAATTCTATGATTTATTTTTTTAAAGTTTTCTCCTGGAGGAGAAAGACACACACAGCGGTAACACACACCTTGTACAGTCTTAGGATACATGGTGGGTGACAGCAGGCACACCAGAGGCTGGCCAAACAGATTGGTGAAATTCTGAAATTCAAAACAAGATATTACTCATAAATCTACACAGATGGGACACAATATGCACCATCAGTGAAGTGTGGCCCCCCTCCCTTCCAGAATCAACCCCTCACCTGTTCACCTACCTTATAAGCTGCACTGTTGGAAGAGTCCACGATGATAAAAAGTGGTTTCCGAGTAAAAGGGAATAAATCTCCTGGATGAAGGCTGAAAGATCGTAAACATAATTTGGGTCTCAGTCAGAGAAAAGCCCTCTCCAAAAGTATTTCTGTCTCTGTCAACAACTCGACTTTGCTGCTTCAGAAAGCTTGGACTCACCAGTGCATTTCTTTCTGGGCTTGTATTCTCTTCTGCACCGTCTCACCGTTCACTACGTCTCTGTTAGTGTTGGTGAGAACCCCTCCAAAGTCATAACCCCCCACTGGAAAGAAAAGACTTTAGTGAGCAGACGGTGTGTTCTGGAGACTGCAGAAAAAGTTGGTTTGCTGGATTCATAGATCCTTTTATAATAAGTGAAAGCAACTAAAGGAAAATAAAAGCCATGAGCGGGGTTGAATGACCCGCGAATGGACGACCGCCCTGTCCCTGCCTAGCTGACAGTGATACGTTCTGCACCTTTTCAAACAGTCATAGCCCAAGCAGCTTTTTTTTTTTTTTTTTTTCCATAGCAACCATTTTAATTTTTGGTTTTCTGGGGCTGACGAACAATTCAATGTAACTTTTAGAAGTATTCATTTTTTTATTTCCATAATAACAGAGGTTTTCTGGTAACCATGCCCAAAATCGTAATATGTTCACATAGAATGTGAGATCCTTTCATTCAGCTTCAGCCAACAATTCATGTATTAAACTTTTTTTTGATTCATGATGTAAGGCTTATGCCTGAGGTTAAAGGTCAACAAAACCTTTGTGATCTTTGAACAAAAATGCTCTTTACCTATACAGTATTGTGCAAAAATAGGAAAATAGCCAAATTTTACACTTTGCCATAAAATGACCACCAACCCATCAAGTCCTGTAGCCGTCCAATAATAATTTAAAAAATGTATTTGGATATCCTTCTTACTTCTGTTTTGTTTTTAATTCATTGATTTTAAACTTGTTTTTTGAGCCCCAAAAAGGGGCGGGTAGTGGTGCAAATTCATTTTCACCAGATGCTAGGTCTGTACAAACTTTGGTGAGTTTTTTTTATAATATTGTTTTATAAATTTACCCTAAAATGCGCAGAAAGAAAGCAGAATTCTTTAAAAATTCAGGCAAATGTTGCTGCAGGACATAATAACAATACAACATGCTGGTAATAGTACAAAATAAACTCATAGGACATCTGTTTTTAAGACTATTATATACACTGATGCAGCTGAAGACTCAGCATTTACCTTCATAGTCTGAATGACCTGTCGGGAAAACTCCAGTGGCTGATAGGTAGATGAGCAAAACACTATTGGCAGGCAGCTCCTGAAAAAAATCATCCAAAAAGGGGAATTCTACTTCAACTATAAGGTCGGCAGGAAATTTTAAAGCAAACATTTTCTGATTTAAAATAATAATTTGAACTGTGCTCATAGAAATGGATAATTATGAAAAACGTGTTACTACTGTCACAATGGATCTTCCATCCAAAAAATGTGTTTTGTTCTTCTGTAGTTTAACATAAATACACACTATAGAGTATATAATGTGTATATATAAATATTTACAATATTAACAGTATATGAGAACTGGACAGAGTGACTCCTCCCCTCTGGTGCTCCAAACAGGAAGTACCTGGAGAGGCCAAAATCCCATAGACTTCTATAGAGAAATAAACAGTCAGACATCATATTTGTCAGATTAACCATTCTTGTGAAACCTTCCAATCAGAAGTCTCTACAAAAGCATGTGGAGCTCGCTGGCCGCCAAGTCTGACAGATTCTCCTGAGCCCCCCTTTAAAGTGGTACCTCCCAACAAGCTAACTCCTGATTGGTGAGAGTGGTTACCATAGAAACATTGTTTTAGACCGACTTGGACCAATCACTAATTTTTTTCTGGCTCCAACATGGTGGTACCCGTATCGCAACTGATTTGACTTTATTTGGTTGAATCTGGAAGCAAACTGTTTTCTGTGGGTGACATCACACTCATTCAGTCCAGTTCTCATATACAGTTAATGGTTTACATTTAGTTAGACCCAAACAACGATTTTTCTTGGACACTAATCTAAAAAAAAAAATCCATAAACCATATATTGCTGCTTGTTAGCAGTAAAGCGCTAACAGAGCTAGAAGAAGATGACAAATTCACAGCTGCAAATGTTCTTTACTTTCCAGAATGCTTTTCCCACTAGTGAGCTCAAACGGTTTGGTAATACTGACCTTAAAAGAGGCAGACAGGAAAGTAAACAGCTGGCTGAAAGTTGGTTTATAAAGCAGATATTTGTGTGGGTTTTCTCTTTTGGCTGGTTTCTCATTAGGTTCCTGTAAAGGAAGAAAAGATGAAAGATTAAGATCAAAATAAAAAAACACGACTATTATTTTCACGTAACAATTTTTGCTTTGAACAAATTAACAAACAAAAAATAAAAAATGCGCAGTGACCTTTGAGGTAAAGAATCATCTTAGTGCCAATTACACGTTTGTTTTAAATGTTGTGTCTTTTATTACATGTTGAAAAATAAGTTTTTCCAAGTTTTCCTCTGCTGTCGCTCTTAAGAACCTACATTTCAGCTTTCAGTTTAAATTTCAGTCTGCTGCAGTCACTTTTTTGTCTTTTCTTTTAGTTCAAACAACAAAATTTTAAACCTGTCTTATTTGTTTTCACTCATTTGCAATTCAAGTCCCTCCAGTCATCTTTTCAAATTAAAAGGTTTTCTGTAGAATCATTAAAAAAAAAACCACACACACACAATTAAACTCAATGTGTGCATTCATATCATATGGACACATTTTTTCTAAAAAAAAAAAAAAAGAAAAGAAAAAAAAAATTAAGCACATCAGTTGTAGTGAAAATCAAGTTTGTCCTTTCAATATAAAAAGTTAAGAAGTGACTTTTCTCATATAATCACATCACATTTTTTTCTAAAGCAGTGTTATTTGTTCTGATGTTATAGAAACGATCATTTCCAATATCCAGTATTCTAGAATTTACTGTCAAATCTGCAGATTTTATTGTCTGAAGATCACTGTATTAAAAAGTGCAGAAAAATATTTAGTTCAATTTCTAAATTAACAATCTCTTTATTATAATAATAATAATAATTCATAGTTTATTGAATTTCAACTTGTTTATTTTAATTGCAGTTTTTAGCATTTCTAAACCACAGAAACTCAAAGTCTGCAGTAAATTTATTACTAAAATGTTACTATCGTAGGGAATAATTGATTTAATTTCTACTTTTCACTGGCATATAAGGTGTAGATGGGTTGAGGAGGTAAAGATGTCTGTCATGTCACACCAGTAAAGACCCTGTTCACAGGAAGTCCGGATCTGACACTCACCAGCGTTCCCTGTTTAGAGGTCTGTGTGGCCAAGTTGACGGGTTCCCTCTCCAGGGCTTGAAGCATGCGGAACATATCGATGGTCAGCTCACTGAACTTCACCTACAGACAGACAGACAGAAGAGAAACTGATGTCATCTTCATGTCAACCTTCAACTAGGATCCTGCAGAGGATTTAAGCTGCTGGTTGACACAATGAGAGCTTTCATAGATGGTCCAGAGCTCCTATGAAGTGAGCAGATCTGCTGTTTGAGACAGCAGACAGGAGAGGGCGCTACACCAGCAACCAAGAAAAACGCACATTATTGAGAATGTGTGGTCACATTTTCTACAATCGTGTGTGTATCACTCTTATTATAACCAAACAACCAAAAGTAAATAAAGGTTGAGCTTTGACTGTTGTTACACTGAAAAAAACGTCTCTATCTGATTGACAGTTTCAGTACAACACTGAAATGAGTTGTTGGTGGAAGAAAGAAATTGCTAGTTCATTTGAGAATCACACAAAGTCACAATTTATAGCTGGTTATCAAAACGTAATGTTTAGTCAAAGACCTGCCTGGTCTTCCAAACCAGAAGAAGATAAGATCTAAAACTGTTACAACAACAAAACTGATTTCTGGAGATCATTGTTTGTGAGATATTCACAAACAATGATCCCTAAATTTAAAAGTACAGTTCACTGTGTTTATGTTTATTACTTTGCAACACTCGTCCCGCCTGGTATTTTTTACTGGACTGCAGAATGTTATTTCTAATATTACAAGGTTTTTTGTTTTTTTTTTTTTTTAGATACATTTCTACAAGTTATGCTTTTGTTTTGACACATCCCAAATGTTTATGAAGAAAAAAATTAATTTTTCTGGAAAAATCTTTCTGATTCAATCTGGAATCTGAAAGAAAAGGTCTAAACTTTCCTGCTGACTGAGCAGTAAAAGTTGACAAAAGGCAACACTGACAGAGACAGACTCAATAAAATAGCTAGTTCTGTCCATCTGGACTCAACTGTATGTAAATAATGTATTATTCTTTTGCAAAAGATTGTCGGGGTTGAAGAAGAATAAAGCCAAAGCGAAGAATAAAGAACTTGCTGTTGTTACATCATGTGACGTCAGAAGCTCCGCCCACATGGGGTCCATTCCATTTTCTATGGACCTAAGACCAACGGGGAACCAGACATGGTACCAGTTGGTCCTGCTAAACTGCTCCTTTTTGTAATGGAAACGCTCAAAAGTCCAGTCCGGTCTGGAAAACTCAGTGGGAACGAGGCATAAACGTCACTGCCTCCTAAACTCCTCAAATGAGGAGCACTACAGCTGCTGTTCATTTGATTTTTGTCACCCGCTGATATTTTTTAAAGTTTTTCTGTATATTTGCCCTTTGTTTTCTCTTTGTTAATCATTTTGCACACATGAAGTCAAATAGTGCTGCCAACAACGATTATTATATTAGTCGACTAATCACAGATTATTTTTTCCGATTAATCGACTAACCGGGTCATAGCAAACTGGACGTAGAGCACACTTCTTAACCATCATTAGCTTCAAACTAACTAAAAACTAGATGTAGAGCATTACTGGTGATAATGCTAGCGTGAATGCTGAAAGCTGAATTTGGCTGCTAAAGATGCTAGTGCTGATAGCTGAAGATGCTGAAATTGATAGCTGAAATCACTGAAGCTAATAGCTGAAAACGCTGAAGCTGACATCCAGCTAAAATATTAGTTAAATGCCAAATACGCCTAAACAAGATGCTGAAAATGCTAGCTGTTCAGCCAAAACAGCTGACATGCAGCTGAAATATTAGCTAAACTCCAGAATAGCCTAAAAAATAGAAAAAAATCCAAAATTAGCCAAAATAGCTAACAAGTAGTTAAAATATTAGCTAAATTCCTAATTAGACTCTAAAAAACTGAATAAAATCATACATTTGCTAGCTAGCATGTAGCTGAAATATTAACTAAACTCAAAATAGCCTAAAAAAAATGTCAAAATAGTCCAAAAAGATAGCAATTTAACTTTCAACTTGACTAAACTCTGACTCCATATAATATAAAGTTATGACTAATCGACTAATCGTGGCAGCCCTGAAGTCAATTAGGATTATTTTCCACTTCTGCCGATACCACCACGTTTCCCAGAGAAGAATGGATAAAGTAACTTATTTTGAAGACACATTAGAAGGAGTGGTTTCAGCAAACAAGAGCAGAGGGCACCAACCTGGTTGTTACAGTTCCCAATGATCAGAGCGTCTGCGAGGACCAGCTGCCCAACAACCATGCCTTGTTCCAGTGGGGGGGCGCTTTCCTCCTGCAGCCGGTGGCTGATGACGACCACAGAGTTGTTGTCATTCAGAACCACAGTGGGATCCGCCTGTTTCACACAAAGCAGCGGTGAGGGGCGGAGCTGGATGAGGCGGCTGTCATCCTCAGCATCTGGGGCCGGGTTACCTCTATGAACGCCGCCACCTCCTGCAGCACCAGGTTCCACTCCAGCTGGTCCTCTGTGTTGAATCGCTGAGTGTAATCCTCGATTTCCTCAGATAACTCCTGCAGGAAAACAGTAAACCAACACAAAGAGTCAATGTGAAATATACATGTGTGAACATGTTTTACGAAGTCTGAATTAATCTAATAAAACATCCTCAGTAGAATGAAACGACAACAATAAGAACAAAAATCATTGGTAGATAGGAAAAGTGTCCAAATTGAGGTTCATATCCGCACTTTAGTCATCCTAAATGCTCTTAAAACAGGACCCAGTGCTACTTTTAGATACATTTAACATTAAGAGTTGGATTGGAGGGTCAAACACAAAATTCTAAATGCATCAATGTCTGCAGTTCACAGTCTGACCTAAACTTATTTTTGTTTTTCGAAAAGCCAGTGATTATGGCCCGCAGCAGCAGTCTACTGACTGCAAGGACCATATTGTTTTTGCTTAGAGTCAAAAAACGTAAAAAGCCCCAAAAAGGCCTCAAAGAACCGGCCTAAGCCCAAACGGACCCGACCAGTGTGTAGCATGACAAAAGACACACACAAAAACACACACAGCCCTAGGAGCAAAAACTTCTATATTGTTTCTGCAATGTTTATTCTTATTCTTCTTCTTTCTTTCTGCGTCTTTGAGCGAAAATTTGACCCCCGCCACATGAACGAAAAGTACCTCAAAATCGGACCACACGTAGGGAAAATTGAAAATGAATTTTTGGCATAATGCGCGTTACCCCGCCCAAAGCGATGACATCACAGGGGGCGTTTCCGTAAAAAAAATGAATGGGCCGAAAATCGTTTATGGGGCCAAAAAAAAATATTTCGAAATACGCAAAAAAAGGCCAATGACCCGTGTCGGGGATAAGCCCAAGAACATTTGAAATCATTATGGGATGGCCAGACGACCCACGCCTTGGCGACAATGTGGCGCCGAAAACTGAAAAATGGCGTTTTTCACGGTTTTCATCAATATGGGAAAACGACACTTTGGTTTGTCCGATTTTCACGAAACTTCACAAGCATGTCCATAGCCAGAGACTACAAACACCCAAGAAGTTTGATTGACCTTTGACCTTGGGAAGTTGCCGCCATCTTGAAATTAACGAAAGAAGCACGTTTGCTACGAGCTACAAAAAGAAATACCTCCTAGGGGGTTTTATCGACTGTTTTGTAACTTAGTTGGGCATTAATGGGAGCCTACTGTGAGAAAAATGTTGCAATTAGAAGTTGTAGAATATGAAATGGCGTGCCTTTGGCGAGGTCGCGAAAAACACGGTTTTAGCTAGGTCGAACATATTTTGCCCGAATAGCGCAAAACGGGTGTTCACGCGTTCGGAGGCCCGAGCTGAACGAAACAACATAACTTTTGAAACCGAGATGCGTACCATGCGCCTCTGGTACGCAAAAAAACCGTCGCGAAAAAAGTGCTGACTCAGCAATTTCAATTTTTTATTTCGCATTTCGCAAACGAAACCAACATACCTTTATTGGATATAACCATGGCTATTTTTTACATTATTATGGGATGGCTCCACGACCTACGGTTTGGCGGCCATTTTGTTTCGAAATCTGAAAATTTTGGATTTCAGAGGGGTGAAACGAGACTTTAGTTTGTCCGATTGTCACGAAATTTGACCCACACGCCGCTAGCACGAGTATTCAACAACCCCTAAAGTTTCGTTGACCTTTGACCTTGGGAAGTGGACGACATCTTGAATTTACGAAAAAACGAGCGTTAGCATTAGCTTCAATCACATTTCACTTGCAGGGACTTTTTTCAATTGTTTTCTAACGCTTTCGGCATCAATGGGAAGTCATTGGCAAAAGAAAAATGGTATCACAAGCTATAGATTTTGAACGGCGTGGGCGTGGCGAGCTCGCAAAGTGGCGTAGTGTTAATACACGCTCATATTTCAATGCATTTCTATGGTACTTTAATATGTTGATCCCAGACTTAAGCTGTAACTGGCATAATAACATAGAATATGACCATATAAGGAATGTGGGCGTGGTTAGCGAATAACCCCCTGTTGCTATGGTAATCCAAGGTGTACTTTTTCCGATCCTTATGATCTTGACGTCAAACTGCTCGGTGACCTCAGACGAACAAAACATAAAATGGTTGCTATGGAGATAAAACCAACAGAAAAGCCGCCATTTTGAAAAAAGTGCTTTTTTAATCAATTTCTCACATTCATCTCAGACCAGCTATACAGAAAGCGAAGGGAGGGACTTAGGGTTCCACAGTGAGTGCTAAGCAAGTGAATTCGGGGTCAAAGGTCACCGCCACGGGCGGCAGTGGTGCGTAGGGGCGGGCGGCGGGGGCGGCGGCGGTGCGTGTGGCGAGCGGGGAGGGAGAGGGCGGGCTGCGAGGGGGAGGGCTGGTTGCGGAGAGGGGGAGGGCAGGCGGCGA
Organism: Oryzias javanicus; assembly: GCA_003999625.1. Lineage (NCBI taxonomy): Eukaryota > Metazoa > Chordata > Actinopteri > Beloniformes > Adrianichthyidae > Oryzias > Oryzias javanicus. The sequence continues at coordinate 6,476,550 of CM012448.1, forward strand.
GGGTTAGGGCGGGTAACGACTGCGGGCCATCCAACGCCGCTTGCGGCTTTAATATTTAATTATTTTTTATGTTTTTTTTAAGTTAAAAATCAAAAAACCTGTAGGAATTCATTAGAAATTCACCTCTCAGTTGTGGGTCCCTATCTGAGAGTTCTCTGTTTACACTCCTGCTAGCTGACAGCCGCAGCCTAACATTATAGGTGTAACAAAAATGACGAGCAATATTGGAGCTATCCAGCCGTATAGTTTTGATCCAGATTCCAGCTCAGACAAGGAAAACAAAGATGTTCATGGATCTACTCGTCTACAAGTGGATGCATCCGAGTGGAACGGCGCAGGAAGCTTGTGGCTCATCCAGCAGATTTTCTACGTCACAATTTCTGTAAGCTCTTTTTTCATCTTCCTCTAATTTACAACAATTTGAATAAATAAATCCTCAGAAATGTAGTTTTAAGCTTATTTTTCTTTATAGTTGTCCTCCATCATCAGAAAAATACCACTAGAACATTGGGTTTTTTGTCATCAATCTCCAAAAATGCCTTTTCCTCTAATATCTCTGTAGTAAATATTGGGTGGATGAAGCTTTGGTGTAATTTGGAATCGCATGTCAAAATTAAACAAATATATATGAATGAATATAAATGTGAGCAAATTCTGAATAAGTTTTTTTGGTCTGTCGAGTCATTGAGTCAAATATTAAACAAAATTTAGGGGGAAAAAATGCAAAATTTTATGCCATACATTATAATAGTTATCAAAATACAGTTTTATCCTATTGAGGGAAAGTCTGAAGAGACGTGTCCTCATTTATGACAGAAGACACTCTTTCTAGGGTCGAATAAGGACAATAAAATTGTAAAAATGGCTCATAATTTGCCAGATTATCTCAAAAAGATCAATAAAATATAACAGAATGGTTGCAGCCACATAATGTTCTGATGATGGAAGACATTTATTAGGAACATTAAGCTTAAATTTGCATATCTGAGTATTCCTTTATTCAAATTATTGTAAATCAGGAGCAGATGAAAAAGATGGTATTTGTGACTTAAAATTATGCTCTGCTCTTCTCTGCTCTGCAATGGGGAGGGGAAGAGGGGGCGGGGTTGCTTTGAGTCAACAGACCCGTCCGCAACTCAGATATGAATTTCTGATGAATTCCTGCCACTCTGCAGAAACTATGTTCTTAAAAAACAACACAAGTTTTGTTCAATTTTGGATAAAAATTGCGTAATAATAATTAAAATAGAAAATAGATTTTCATTATTGACAATAACACAGATATAAAGGTGGGGGTGGAGGTTGGATCTAACAGATGTTTGTTTCCATACCTTCACCAACACTTTGACTAAGTCCATCTTGTTGAGCAGTAAGCACACAACGATGTAGCGCGCGTAATATCGAAGTTTCTTCACCACCAGTTCAGGCCTGCTCAAAAAAACACAGAAGAGAGCAAAAATGAACAAAGAAAAGCCTGTAACTCGCTCTGATTCACGCTTTAATTTGAAGACTTCAACCATCCTTTACAATTATAAATCCAGTTGAGTTGAGGTGACCCCTGCTGCTGCGCTGGACTCACCTGTCCTCCTTGTTGACCTGGAAGTAGTAGGAGCGCTGGCGGATGGCCGAGTAGAAGGAAAACGCCTCATTCAGATAACTGGTCTCTGAGGTGCGAAGACTGTCAGGATGACAGAAGCATTCTCATCATCATCCTCAGGAAACGGTTTGCCTTCATGATAGTTTCACTAAAAACTCAAATTTAGAAAATATTCAAAGAACTAAAATGACTAAGATAACTTTAGACAAGACAAAACAATGGAATTATAGCAGAATTAATTTTTCTTTATAAAGCCATTTTAACTGATTTCACTTTGACAGCTGGACATTAAAAGTTCCTTTCAAAATAAAATACACCCCATGTCAAGTCATCTCCTGCTGCAGCAGATTTACTTGAATTAAAGAAAAGGGCAAACATGGTTCTATTGCGATGACTTTAGTGCACCTTCATACTTTAAATCTATTGGATGGTTGACAATGGTATAGAATCTAATTGTTTCTAAAAAAAATCTATGTATGTAATTATACTTTAAAAACTTTGCCTCCAAACAGCAATAAGACACGAAAAATCTAAACACAAGTGACTAAATTACCTAAAACAAAATAACAAACAAAAAAAAAAAATCCAACAATATTTACTCATTTTACTTAAAAGCTAAAGAGCCTTAATGGAGGAATAAGAGCCACATGTGGTTCTGGAGCCAAAACTTCCTTCATTTGCTGTAAAATCGGTTTCCTCAAGTCAAAATTCTTAGTCCCATGGGAGATTTTTTTTTTTTTTTTTTTTTTTAAGTAGGCAAGAATGTTTAGAAAACTCAACTCACTAAGGATATTTTCTAAAACTAAGATTATTTGGCTAATGAAAAAGATAATTTTCTTATAAGACAGAAAATAAGACTTTTTTTTCTTGAAATTGGAGTCCTTTTACTTTCTTAAGATTCAGTTTTTGCTGTGTTCTATTGGTTGATGGATGAATTATTCCCAGATTCTGCTGCAACTGTCATTACAGGGTCTTTCGAGTCAGTCCCAATTCAGTCACAGAACAGGACATCTGGACAACTCGACTTACTAGTAATGGTAGTAAAGCTGTCCAATTTTGGACGCGACTTCTCCGATCTGCCATCTCTTCAAGCCATACCTGTTATCCAGGACCTGTCTGTCAAAAAGAAAAAAAAGGACACAAGGGTAAGCATGTCCCAGCAGGTTCAGCTGCAGTCTCAGACGCTACAAGCCTCAGGTGACAAATTCAACAGACATAAACCAAATGAATATTGCCACAAAAAATAACATTTTAGGACAATTTTAAGCAAAGATCAGCTAACATGGTTTACAGTTTCAGCCTGGTCATTCAGCAAAATGATTCCAAGAGAGGTTTCAGTGTTCAAATGGGGTTTAGACTTCCATATTAGCACATTTAAACAGATGTGTGCAGTAAAGGATAAAATATGTTTAGCTAAAATCAACTGAGAACACACACAAAAAATGCTTTTAAGAGTGGATCTACTTTAGTATGGAAAATTTTAGTAAAAACTTTAGAACGAGTGAAAAACAAAAATTATGTTAATTTCTCTTTTTTATAATCCTGGTTATATTAGAGGGAACATGCTGCAGTCCAGAAAATAAAACAGATAGATGGAATAAAAAGAATCACCTTTACACTTACTGGTGTTTTATTGTTGTTCTCTTTGTTTTAAATTAGTCTTTTATTAAGTTTTAATAATTCAAATGAATAAAAAAGTTCAAATTAGTTGTAGCTTTTTAAACATAATAAAAGGTTTAAGCTATTTAGAGTTTAAATTTCTATTTTTCTACTGTGCGATAGTACTTTAGATTCCTGAAGGGACTTAAATACTTTTTAAAAATAGGAATTCATTGAAACAAAGACATCTTTTTGTACCAGATAAATAACCTAATAATCAATTTCTTTTAAAGCCTTTTTCGGGGCCTAAATATAGTTGTAATTTTTAACAAAAATATGTTATTTTGTTCATGAAAGTTCCCCAACAACATAAATTCAAGTTTAAATTTAAATCATAAAACAATATATAATTAATGAACAGTTTTTGACTCTCAGTTTATCTTCATATGAGACCGTCTGCAGAGGAACCTGCTCTTTTGTTGGTTAGTCTTCTCAAAGCTTTTATATTAGACAAGTAGAAAAGTAAAAATCTCCAAAGTTCAGAAATGAAACAGATTTGAGGTTTTATATATGTAAATGAAGTTTTTTCATAATTTAAGCAATCAGCTCTTCATCACCTTTCTGCACCCGAATGCTTTGCCTAATTTCAAACAGATTTTATGAGTGTCTCACACGATAATAAAATATATATTGATGTATAAAAAAAATATATTGATTCATTTCTTGGAGTCTCAGTATTTACAGGTAAGGTTTATGTGGTTTGACATAAAATCATGAAAATCTGCATATTTGATAAAGAAAAAGTATAGAAAGTTATTCAAAAAGTTTGAGGAATAATCAATCAACAACTTTAAAGATGACAAAAATGTTGTTGGATATGTTGGATACATATAATAAAATAAAAGATGTATTTTGTTACAGTTGGACTTTCAGAATAAAAGCGGATTCAGTTTTTAGAGACTTCCAGAAAGAAGCTGCTCAGCTCTTCTCCTGATGGTGCCGGCAGTTTCACCTGGATTAATTTTATGTAGAGACCTTTGTAAATAATGTAAAGAGTGCCCTTTAGATAGAGCTTATAGGTATGTGAGCTTTGTGACCCAGAAGTGTGAGTTTAGTTTAGCTACTTTAAGCTGAAAACTCTCTTGAAATCTTCTTAGCTCATATTTTAAGGATCTTCTATCACTAGACTGGACTCCAAAAACTGAGACCCAGAACCTCCCTTCTAAAGAAACAATCTAATAACTCATGACATGATCAAAACTGCAACATTTAAATTATTTCTTCTGCATGTTAAAAAAACTAAATGTTTTTTTTTTTTTTTAGACCGAGACGTATGGAAGTGAAAACTGAAGCTCTGCTGCTTGTTTCTCTTGCAGCATTTATTTGCATCTTTTCTGAGCAAATGTCTCTGACTGAATGAGTCAGACTTTTTTATTATCATTTGACAGTTTAGATTCCTTTCCCTGCACTGCAGCAAACTGAGCAGATGAATAAAAACAGTTTAAAATGTCAAATGATTGAGACACAATTGAAAGTTTTCTTCCATGAATCACATCCCAGTTTAGAAATCTCAGTGAGTATTATTCATTCACGCTACTAGTAAGGTGGACCTGAAAAGTTGCCGGTGAGTGTAAATCCTAATCCTTTTTTGTTGCTGAAACTGTATGACGTGGTAACAACCTGTGTTGCTGCTGGAACTTCCACAGCTTTGTGTAGACGTCGAAGGTCCTTCCAAAGTAGGACTGCCACTGCTTGTGTCCATACTGAGGAAGATCCCTGTAAGACAAGAGCAGAGGAGGAGAGATAAATGCAGTGATCCACATGAAAACAAAGAGTTTCAGAAAAAATTAAAGTAACATTTTGTCATTGTCAAGACAAACCTTTTAATAAAAAACTGTGCAAAAGTTTAAAAAAAATGTCTATTTTTATGTATCTTAATCAGTTTTACATATTAGAGATGGTTTTTTTTTAAAAAAAAAAAGAATAAATATAAGAAATCAGTAGTAAAAAACAAACAGATCATGATCTGGAAAATCAGTCAGAATTGTTTCAAAACATCAATCTGAACTAAAAGAAATTTACTTCTGAACATACAATGAGCATATATATATTTAATGTAATAGGATCTCATTAATAAATTAATTTGTTTAACATTTATCTTGAATTCAAGAGTCAAAATGTGAATTTATTTGTATTTTAGTTCCTACACTAAAAGCCATAAAAAAACATCTGATTGACATCCACAGGAATCACAGACAAGAGGGAGGTTTTTCTAGGATTCTTTGGATTCAAATGCACGAATGTTGATGATTTAAACTAAGAAAGACTTTGGATATATTAATTCTCATGTTCTAGCTGCTTTGAGGTGAGGATGAAGTCCAGCTGTGAGTGAGTCAGTTATGGGCGGAATGACTAACACTAACTCAGAGTCGACCACGCAGAATTATTAGTAGATGCATCAAAATGGAATTTTTCGCAAAAAAAATGGAAAAACATGCAACATTTTTGAAAACAACTCTCTTTTTCACCAATCGGTCTGCACGTTTGAAGGACAACAATTGAGAGATTGGAAGGAAAATCAGAGACAGTTATGGTAAAGATAAAATTGTGGCGTCATCTCCAAGCAGCCTGTGACCACAGCTGCACATATCATGCTGTGCGGAGTTTCCATGTTCTTTCTATAGTCCAAAAAGATAGGTCAATAGGAGACTAGTGGCCCTTCAATAGACTAGTGACCTCAAAAGAAGTTCAGCTGGTTCAGAAATAGGATGGATGATACGAATGGTAACCAAAGGACCCTGCACAGGCAAAATCTATGTTGAAAACCAGGGCTGTGGATCGTTACTTACATGGGGTCGGCAACCTTTAACAGTAAAAGAGCCATTTGGGCTCGTTTTCAACTGATAAAAACTTAGGAGACGCATAGTCTTACTTTAGCCTTTAATGAATTTGGATTTGCATTCATGACCTTTGTTTTAAATTATATAAAATTATATAAAGAGACAAGGTAACAAAAAAATGTTGTAGAAAGGGGTGGGACCACAAAATAATTTTCTTCTACCCACTCCTTTTCAAGCACATTGTTTGCTTTACTTGTATATTTGTATTTTTTTCAATTCTTATATTTGTATTTTTAGATTCTTATGCTCATTTTGTATTTTTGTACTTTTAAATTCTTATAATTGTATTTTTCTAATTCTTATTTTATTTTCATTTTGTGTTTGTGTTTGAAACAAAGAACAATAAAACAATTTAAAAAATATGACTTTTTTTGGTATGAACAAAAGCAAAAATATTAAAAGAACCTAACATCTCTGAAAAGGTGACTTTTTTAATTTATACAGAAGCTCAAATAACTTATTTTCGAAATAAAAGATATTGACAGCCAAAAAAACATAAAAGTGGTGAGTTAAATTCAATGAGGTTGAGAAGATCACCAAACTTTCATTTGAAGGCGCACCGGTGCCACCAGATCAGATTTCAGTCTAGAGTCCAGCTGGGGCTGTTTCACTGAAACTGACACACGTTATTCTTGAATCTGTAATCCAGTGGCCACTCTACAGTCTGTTCCTGAAGTCTGAAATGGTTTACGACCAGTAAAATTAAACGTTTGTGCGGTGTAGAACGTGGTTCAAACTGACGCAGCAGCAGCTGACAAAGCTGAAGGAGGCAACAATGAGATGAAACTTTCTTCACACATGGTGACTCTCCCATCTGCTCGTTCTTTTCACCCTCGTCCACCAACGTAAAGAAAAAGTTGGATTTTTATGGGATTTAATTTCATCTGAGAATGTCCTAAGTACTTCAAATCTATTTGTAAGCCCACCACCTGGTTTTATGGCCTCCTGTGCTGCAGTAATGATCAAAAGTTTATTTTTCTCAATCCCTACACACATTAAAATGCTTATGAGTTACTTTATTTTTAGAATGTAAAAAGAAAATGCAACTGTAGAAAACTGGCTCAGTGGAGTTGATATTTGATCAAAGACTTTAAAGCTTCACTGAGGTGAATCTTTGGCAGACTGGAGTGAATTTCCTCTCACAGTGGAACAGAAAGCCTCTCTTTGTGTGAACAGACTGGGAGCTGGCAGGGAGGAGGAAACGTCTGACACTACCTGCAGTCTCAAAACCTTCTCACAGTAAAAAAAAAACAAAAAACCTAAAAATGTTTGCTGGGGAGACAGAACTGCACTGAAAAGAAATTAGTCTAATGAGAAGTCAAGAATTATTTGAATAAGCAAAAAATAAGGGTAAAAACTATTTTTTTTTTCATTCATTCATTCATTCATTTTCCATGCCGCTTTATCCCTTTCGGGGTCGTGGGGATGCCGGAGCCTATCCCAGCTGCTGATGGGCGAAGGCAGGGTTTACCTTGGACTTATTTTTTTTTTAAGAAAAGAATTTGAATTAATATACATTTTTCTCAAATTAAACAAATTTCACTAGTGAGAAATGGGCTGCAACGATTAGTCGACTTACCGACAACTAATTGACTATTAAAATAATCAACGACTATCATATTTTTTGGACGGTAAGTCGCTCCAGAGTATAAGTCGCACTAGTGGGCGGTGGCCACACAATTAAAAAAAAAAAAAAAACGCGACTTTTAGTCCGAAAAATACTGTAATTGAATAGCCGATTAGTTGTTACTTTATATTATATGGAGTCAGTTAAAAGTTATCATGGCATTCTGTTAGCTTTTGGCATTTATTAAGATGTTTAGCTAATATTTCAGCTACATGCTAGCTATTTCAGCTAATTAGGCTTTTTAATTGTTTTTTTGGAGTTGGGCTGATATTTCAGCTACATGCTAGTTGAATGTGCTTATTTAGGCCTTTTTTCAGTTTTTTAGGCTATTTTGAAGTTTCGCCATTTTTTCAGCTACATGTTAGCGGTTTTAGCTGACCTACGTTTTTTTTTTTTTTTTTAAGTTTTTCAGGCTAATTTAGCATTTAGTTAATATTTTAGCTGGCTATCAGCTTTAGTGTTTTCAGCTATCAATTTCAGCATCTTCAGCAATCAGCTCTAGCATCTTCAGCGACCAAATTCAGCTTTCAGCATTCACGCTAGCATTATCGCAGGTAATGCTATATATCTAGTTTTTAGTTTAAAGCTAATGATGGTTAAGATGTGTGCTTTACATCCAGTTTCCATGACCCGATTAGTCGACTAATCTGAAAAAATAATTGGTGATTAGTCAACAATTAAAATAATCATTTGTACAGAAAAACTTTCCTGAAAGACTTTTTTTTCTCAAACAGAAAATAAGAAATTTCCTTTAATTTTTGCAATGTTTGTAAATCAAGTTTCGCTAAAACATCATGAAAGAGCTCTGCAATTCCAAAAACCTGCTTTTAAAATCCAAATCTCTGTCACCATCATTTGATTTAATAAATCAAACTGGTTGGATTTTCATCATCGGTTTCTGTGTAAATGTCTTAATGAATCGTGCAGGCTCCTGGCAGAGGCCTTCCTGAACAGGTGGAAAACGAACTGCTTTTACCTAATGTCAGCACTTTTTATTGCAAATGAAAGCCCAGGCATCCACCCGTGAAGTCTGCCTAATCTTCTCTTCCGTGTCCGCCGCTCTGCTGTCTGTTCGTAGTGATAAACAGGAAGCAAATGACCGACAGGGAGGACCGTCTTCGTCTGCTTCAGTGGCATATTACCTCCACCGATAGACGAATACCAGGAAGTATCGCTTTCTCCCAATCTCGCGCTGATCTAAAGCCCTGTAATTTTGCGAGGGCTCTGCTGCTTAGTGACCATCAGATGACGGGCTCGCCAGCTCAGCGGGAAGCTCCTGCTTCTCCATATGGCCGTCTGTTAGCAGTATACTCTCGCTCCCAGCTCCTGTGAAAATCACTGTAAAAACACCAGAGGAGGCGTTCTCCACAGCAGCGACTGAGAAACTCAGAAACGCATCTTCTGTTTGTTTCATGAAGTTCATTTTAAACGTTTTTTGGTCTTTACCCACTACTAAACATTAAAATAACTGATTAAAACAGCCAATGTTTCATCCTTTTCGGCAGTTTTTATTTTGAAATTTTTGGAAATAAATTTTTAAAGCCTTACGGGTGGGTATGGAGTATCTGTGGATGAAAATGGCCCACATGAAATTTTCAGATGTGTGTGTAACCTACATTGCTCTGATAAATACTTGCTGATACATTTACCACACAAACGACAATGGTACGTTCCATTTACAAGGTGGCCGTACAAGTTCCCGGCCGTGTTCCCGGCAGACCAGGGTCTGGAAATATTCCAAACCTAGTTAATCCCTTTTTTTAGGCCACAGGGTTGCTGGAGCCTATCCCAGTGAAGACTGAGTTTTCCAGTCCATCTCAGGGACACACAGAGACGAACAATCACTTACAGTCATACATGTAAGGACAATCTAGAGAACTGGCCTATGGAAAGGTATTATTGGATTATGGGGGTGGCCGGAGAAATGGATGATAATAGAATCCCTGTTTTTTTCTCAAGTCCACGGTCAACGTAGCCATCTGATAAGCTGCATGAAGATGCTGATCTTATTTTCAAGGTGCAAAGAAACCTAATCTCCAAGGTACCAAAAACCAGTTCAATCACCATGAGGTTTCTGTGTTTGATGGCCCAGCAGACTCACCTGACCCGAACCTAACCGAAAATCTATGATCTGCTGTCAAGAAGAAGATGAGAGACACCAGATCCAACAATGAAGATGACCTGAAGGCAGCTACCAAAGCAACCTGGGCTTCCATTACAGAGGCACAAGCTGAACGCCTCCACGCCCCAGAGCCCTGATGCAGTGATTCATGCAAAAGCATGAGTCCATAACATGAACAGAGTGGTCAAAAGTTTCACATTTGTGCAAAAAAAAGGGTAATTTTTTTAATATTCTAATTTCCTGAGACATTAAATTTAACTTTTCTCAATATCTACAGGCTATCGTCATCAAAACTGAAAAAAAAACTTACAGATATTTAAGGGTTTTATTGTATAAAAAGTTGCGTCATCTACAAAAAAAACTGGAAATTTAGGAAGATATTCCACTTTTTCTTAATAATTGACAATGAAAATAAACTTTTTTAATCTATTTCTTCTGGATTTGCCTGTAATAATTAATGAATCAAAAGAAAAATTTTTAGAGGAACAAAGAAAGTTTAAATTGAACGAATTAAAATAAAGTTAAAGAGAATTTCCCATGAAGATTTGGGAGCAAATTAATGAATTAAACTGAAATAGGGTTACTAAAAAGGTTTATTTCTCTTAAGAATGTTGGTGTGATATGATCACTTGTTTGCCAGCTTGTTGTTTTTCCTACTTTGATTCAAATCAATCCCTTTTATTTCAAATTAACATTTTGAACGCAACTTTTTGGACGCTCCTTCCTGAATACCAAGCTCCTGCGGGTGAATTCATGCTCAAAGGATTCAAACTGACCTCAGCCCATTGAAGAGTTGTTTGGATTTGTCCAGCAGATAGCAGAAATCGGTGACGGTCTTTCTTTCGGCTAGCGGGATATCATCCTCGGTCTCAGCTCCAGTCATGACACTGGCTTTTCAAACCTGCTCACACACAGAAAAAAAAAATGAGCATGGCACAAAGTCAGCCAAAGAGTGTACGTTTCACTCCACACAAAACCAAAGCTGTCAGTCATCCGAGTGCATGAAAGTGTCCTAGTTTACCATGAGCCGACACAAGACTCTTTGGAAGAAATGTGTCACATGATCACCTTTTTTAGGTTGACCTTAGCCGTCCCAGATTTCTCTTTCTCTGCAGCTGCAAACCTCAGATTTTTCTGAGACGACTGTGCAATCAGGTCAAGCAGCAGAGCGGGGTCAAAATGATCGGCTCTTGCTGTGGATGTTAGAACCTGATTAACAGAAAGTGATTCTGCAGCAACAACGTCTCCTGTGATTTCTGCAGGAATTGATTTAGCAGAGCTGCTGGCAGGCCAAGGTGGGAAGTTAGACTGTCAAGAAGCATAAAAGTAATAATAAGATAATTCAAATTTATTCTGCGGAAAGACAAAATAAGATAATAGCATGAAGAGCAGATAAATATTTTTCTTTACAGATCATTCTAAAACATTACTATTTGCTTTTTTTTATTAAATAAAGAAAGCCCACGCACTTATTTGAGGTAAAATATTAAGAAAAAATGAATAATTTAAGTTTTCTTATGAATTTACAGAGAAACTAATCAGCAGAGGATGCATCAGTTGTTTGGTGGAGCAGAGTTCCCACAAAACACATTATGTTCAACAAGTTGGAAATCAAACAAATCTAAAACTGCTGTTTTATTTCAGTCAAGATGGAAGCATGGAGTGTACATTTTGTCTTGTGTCAAAACACAAGAATGCACCACAAACTCCATAAGTGACAGTGGACATTTAAAGTCCCACTTCCATTAAAATTGTGTTTTAAACATGTTCTTGTGTATTAGTGGAGCTGAAACGTTTTATATGGGTTGGTCAAAGCAAATGAAAGGATCAAAAATACATACATAAATTGAAGGGCTCAAGATTTCATTTACAAATATTTGTTTTATTAATTGTTGCAATATTTAAAAACGCTCATATCAATGATTTCTAAACCTTTGTTAATATTAGTTGTGCCAAACGATTATTTTAATAGTCGACTAATCACCGATTATTTTTTCCAATTAGTCAACTAATCAGGTCATGGGCAAACTGGATGTAAAACACACACTTTAACCATCATTAGCTTAAAACTAACAGAAAACTAGATATATAGCTCTACCTGCAATAATGCTAGCGCTGATAGCTGAAGATGATGAAACCGATAGCTAAAAAAGCTGAAGTTGATGGCTGAAATCACTGAAGCAAATAGCTGAAAATGCTGGAGCTGATAACCAGTTAAAATATTAGTTAAATGCCTAAATAGCTAGCATTTAGCTTAAATATGAGCTAAACTCTAAAACAGCATAAAAAACAAAAAAAAAAGCCTAAATTAGCAACAACAGCTAACGTGCAGCTGAAATATTAACTAAACTCCAAATTAGCCCAAAAAAAGGAAAAAAAAACCTAAATTAGCCAAAATAGCTAGCATGTAGCTGAAACATTAGCTAAACTCCAAAATAGCCTAAAAAACATATTAAATGCCAAAATAGTCCAAAAAGCTAGCAGAATCTCATCATAACTTTTAACTTTACTACAATCCGACTCCATATAGCATAAAGTAACGACTAATACTATTAAATTAGTCATCGACTATTGTAACCCTTCCGCTCTCCTTAGCTTGTTTACATTAAAAGTGGGGTCATCTGGACCCCACAAGACAGTGCGTTGAACTTTTTTTTTTCACTGATTTTTGAGTTTCACTAATGTCCATGACAGACATAAAATCCTGTCCCCCTTCGTCCACATTTGTCATGGAAGAAATCGCATAACAATATGTGGTTGGAGCCATGTGGACCCCAAGGAGAGCGGAAGGGTTGATTAGTCGACTAATATTCGTGATTAGGGATGGGAATCAGTGGGTACCTCAACATATACAATGCATGGCTCATTATATCAATAATATTAAATGGTAAAGAAAAATCATCTAATAACTCACATTATATAGTAGATTTAGGAAACTAAATCCCTATTTATTTTTTAGATTGAATACAATCATATCAAACAACTTGTGTCTTATTTTGTGCATCAAATTATAGACACAGTAATACTGTCTTTGACGAGCATCGACCCCAATTGAATTTGAATTATCTGTAAAAATTCAGTGTTAACAAAAGTAAACATGAACAGCAAATCTTGTAAATTCCCCAAAAGATGATAAATATAATGTTTTACAGCCTCTTCAAATGAAAATAAAATATTGATACTCATTGATAGGATGTAACGATTCAGTCGAACCCCAATTCGATTAAATTCACAGTTTTAAAGTCACAATTTAGATTTTTTTTTTCTCAACACAATGAATTAAAGGTGTTTTAATCTTCCAGCCAAAAGTCTGCCTTCAAAACTCAAGTTTATACAGTCTATTTTGGAATTTGTGAATTGTTGAACTTTGACCAATCAGGGACTCCCATTTGGTAGTGACGTATGGATGGCGTCCTTTTACATTCACAGAAGTGCACACCGTTTGAAAATAGATCATGGATGAGAAATTCATAATTATGCTTCGTGCCTGCACATCAAAATTTGACATCAAGACTTTCATACACCGGAATAGAGCTGTGAAAAAAAAAAGCCTGGAGCCAGATTCACCAGATTTGCACCACTGTGACTTTTTGCCCCAAGCTTCCTCCAATAGATACATCCTCTAGTATAGGGGTGCCAAAATAAATTTCACAGGGGGTCAAAATCCATAACACACCTTAGGCCAAACGGGATAAACATTTATTGAACACTCTAAAAATACATTTCTAGAACTTTAGAAAAGTAACAGGCAGGAATATTATTCTCAAAAAAATCCTAAACGCTAAATAACTTTCAATATTTTACTCCCCCTAAAAATAAATTTTGTCAAAATTATACAAGTTAGAAATAAGTCCAGGCGATTAATAACAATGGAATCTGCAAAACCTTACATATATCTAATATTGCTCATCAACTTCGTAGCCTATAATGTTAGGTTGGGGGTGTGAGGGGGTGTAAGCTAGTGGGAGAGTGTAAACGGGGAGCTCTCAGCAACTGGGAGGAGAAAGAGCCCCACTCAGAAGTGAATTTCTAATGAGCTCCTGCCTCTCTGCAGAAACTATGTCCTAAAATGACATGGATTTTTTAATTTTGGTAAATAATCACAATAGAAAATGGATCAAAAGATGATCAGGGCGGGGCTTTAAAGCCGTAAATTTCTACTTTTCACCGATGATTTAAAAAAAAAAAAAAAATAGATGGAGAATCGACGTCTCCATTGTGAGTCTGCAGGGACAGCTCCGCTGCCGCGCGCGCGCGTCACGAGCGCCTCGCACCTCCGGCAGGCACGCCGCTTCCGCGCCGTGAGCCACCGCACGGACGGCGTGCCTGTCCTCCGCCTCTAAGGCGACCTCCGAGCGGCTTTGGGTCAGAACATAAAGGGGGGAACCGGCACCGGAGCGGGCTCTGGCGGAGAGGAGCGCCGTCATATGCGCAACAATGACGCACAGCCAGCAGCCGCTGCTCGTAATTACAGCCGTTTCTGTGGGTCTGCGGTCACTGAAACGGATCAGTCTGAAGCTGTTTGACTTCCAATAGGGCCTGGATGTACACGCGCGCTCCCATCGTCCCCCACGACTCCATCGAATCCCCGCCTGGATAACAAAGATAACCGCTGGAGGAGGCAGCGGTAGGCGGGTCATCCGCGGCTGCGGCGCCGCAGACTGTCATTCCCGGGCATCATCTCACCTCTCCAGTCGGCTTCTCTGAATGAACCACGAGAGCGCGCCTCCGAAATCCCCCGGGAGAGCGTGGATCAGGTCCGCTGCTGGAGCCCGCCGTGTGTTCGCGCCTGCGGACCGCCGAGTCCCGGCAGCAGGGCACGGAGGCTCGGAGAGGAGCGGAGAGGGTGGGCTGAAGGAGCCGCTGTTGTCCGGAGACAGCCGAGAAGACGGCAGGAGGGAGGCGGATGACAGCCGCTGGTTGGCTCCGCGCCACAGCTAGCTGCTTCCGGGTCAACGTCTTCCACACAAACGCGGCGGGAGTGTCACAGGCAGGACCCGCCGCCCCCTTTCCCGTCAGTGTGCGTTTACTAAACGCTTCAGAGAAGTTCCAGAGATTCAAGCCTGCATTGCACTGTTTCCATCAAATAAAACTCTGACTTTTGAGTTCATGTTAAAATGTTAAGTTTTTCATATTTGCTTTTGGTACACAAATTACTTTACTTTTTCAAAAATTACAATCAAATGTTTCTAAAGAAAACAAACTTTACCTATTAATGCACATATGTGCTCACTAGATTGATGAATTATTACAGATGTAGTTGCACTTTTTAAGGCATCACCTTCAGTAAAAAAGTAGTACACTTAAAGTTTTAAGTATGAGTATAGAAAGTATACCACAAACCATTAGTGTAGCAAGTACACAGCAAAAGTTTGTTTTATTAAGTATACTTTTGTATAATGTAAACCACATGAGTCAAAGTCAAGGCCCAGGGGCCGGATGTGGCCCTCCGGGTAAATGTATCCGATCATTTAATTTTATTGTTATTAATATCTCAATTTTGTCTTTTATTTCCAGGCTTTGTTTTGTTTGGCATCATTTTAAATTTATTTGATTTTAACTGGGTATATTTTATGGAGATCGACACGTAATTTCTAAGTGTAATTTTTTCATGTAAAATGACGTAAAAGTAAAGATATTTCAATGTTTTCTCTTTTTTTTTTCTTTTAACATTTAGTTTATTTTTAACTTCCATATTTTTCACCAAATACATTTTTATGGAGAGTAGAATATTGAAAGTTATTTAAGGTTTAAGTTGATTTATTCTGGAATAATATTACGTCCTGTTTTTTTATAGTCATGTTTAAAAAGTTACTTTTTTAAAGTTTTAAAAATGTAGTTGTAGTGTTTTCAATAAACATTCATCCTGTTCAGCCCGCATGAAGATGTGTTTTGGATTTTGGCCCTCTAGTGATGGAGTTTGACATTCCTGATGTAGACCGTAGTGTTGGAAGCATTGATATATATATTATCATGCATAGTTAGAAAAGAATAGTGCTAACAGTTCACTATTCTTTTAAAAAAAATTGGAAAAGTACTTTTGTTTTCAGTATTTTTGGCTGGTTTAAAGAAGGAGATCCTAGTGGTAGCATAATGTCAAGATAAGGAAACTAGCAAAATCTTAATTAAATAATGATTCTGCTCATTTAGAGAAATTTAATCTTAGAAATTATATTTATAAAGTCAAAATGAGCTTGATATTA
Organism: Oryzias javanicus; assembly: GCA_003999625.1. Taxonomy (NCBI): domain Eukaryota; kingdom Metazoa; phylum Chordata; class Actinopteri; order Beloniformes; family Adrianichthyidae; genus Oryzias; species Oryzias javanicus. Next base: position 6,492,598 of record CM012448.1, read on the forward strand.
GTAAAAACTATACTTATTTTAGGATATTTGTGGTTCCTATAGAAATTTTCACTTGTTTCGTTGACTCTAAGTCACATTTTCTTGTTCTGTTGGTGGATCATTTTTCTTTTTTAAGCAATATTTTGTAGGGTTTTTTTGTGTTTTTTTTAAGGCAGACTTTATGCAGTGTTCTTTTTTCTAAGGGTGTAAAACTGCATTCAAAAATGAAATAGTCTGTAATCTGAACGTAGATAGTTTGTCTTGGTGGAATTTGTGAGGTATTTATTGGCAAAATATTCTCACCTGGCAAAAAGTAGTTCACCTGAAGTCTATTTTTTAAGTACAATTTTGCATAAGTAAAGCAAGTAGTATATAGACCATGTGTGTAGTAGTTTAGGAAGTATACTAATGCATATTTCTTGAATTTTATTTCGAACATTTTGAGTTTACAATATAAAGATAATGTTTAAAGTTCAAATGTTCTGGCTCACTTTTAGTATAAACTACTTGTAGTACTTAATTAGACTACTTTTTGTTAAGGATGTTTATCATTAAAATTGTTTTCTGTTGTGCTGTAAATCAGTTTGTTTCTGGTTGCTGAGTCTGTAAAGTTGAAGTTTGATCAATTGCTTGACTTTATTTTGTTTAGTTCCTTCATAATAAATGTATTTTCAAATAAATAACATATTTATTTTTTGGATCATTTCCGTTTTATCCTCCTTCCTCTTTCATTGACAAAGTAAACCAGTCACAGATGTCATCATTACCTTCAGCAAATCTCATTTTGACACAAAATGCCTTAAACGAATCATCATCATTTTTTCTTGCGCGTTATTCAATCCAATGCATCCCTTTTTTTGACGAATCAGGTTTTGTTGCCTCTCTTTTAGCCATCCCGCACACGTCCAATCTCCTCATTCAACATGAGGCCACCATCCAAAGTCTTTGTTTTTCTCTTCGTATTTGGACGTGTTTACTTCCTCTCCCCTATTGCTGAAGTTAGAGAAGAGAGGAATTTCAAAACCTAACACACATGAAAGGAAGAAGTGAGGTCATTTGCTCTATAAAGAATGCTGTGGTTTCTCCTCGCAGAAGTTTTACCTTGGAAGTATAGTTGGGGTCAAAAACAACTGCGTAGATAGAACAGGAAATTCTTCAATGATTTGACAAAAAGGGTATTTTATGGGTTTCACCAGCAGCACATGTTTGGTCTGCTGGTTCTTTGAAGTCCACATTGAGTGTGAGGAGAAGGAAGTGGGACAGTTTTTTCCTGAAACAAACAGGATCTGCCACAACAAGAATCAAATTCCATGAAGGAAAACAAAAACAAAAGAAATTTAAGGAGGAGAATCAGCTGGAAAACAACAAGAGTTCTTCCACAAACTCAAAATTTTCTTCCTCACACAAGATCTTTTGATGTTTGATTAACTTTTTCTGTTTTCTATGTCACTCATGTTGATTTCTTTTTATAAGTAACTTTAATAATTAACTTAATGCATATAAAGAGACCCACTTTTGCTGGAGCTCCAGTGTTTATGTCCTTTGATTTACTGTAACTTTTCAACCTGATAATTCCTGATAAAATGATAATTCCAGTAGATTCTGAACAAGAAAAGCGGCGCGACGCCTCAAGGGTTAAGGGGTTAAAAGCTGCAACTACATTGTCTTTTTTCTTGGCATTTTGTTTTACCGCATGAATTTAAGGTAGAACCTGACAAAGATGTAATTTTTCATAAACAGAGATTTAAATGTATGTAAAGAATTTTGCATAAAGGTGATTTTTTCCTTAGATTTCCAAAGCACAATTTATCTTCAAGCCCTGCAGATGATATGTTTCCTGAGAAGTTCCTTTAATAATAAAAACTTTTAACATTTGTGAATTATTTATGTTGGGGTCTGCAACCTCTAATTCTTAAATTGTAATTTGGTCCAGTTTTTGGAGCCACAAAGACACTGTTTAGAAAAATATTACAAATACTTTTATTAAATGTACCCTTTAAATATTTATAATACTTGAATCATCATAATTTAGTTTTTATAATTGTTTGAATGTCTTTTATTTTGCCAGCCGCTCAAAGAAATTCCTTTCAAAATAAAAAAATCCTCCTGTAACAGATTCACTTGAACTAAAAAAGTTCAATCAAATATGGCATTTTCCATTAATATGACTTTTCCTTTTTCTCCACTATCAAATATAAACATGACAACAACGATGCAGAGTACAATTTTTAAAATAAATCTATATTTGTTTTAAGCTTATTCTAATAATAACATTTTTTTTTCTGACACATTCAAATTCTGAAAATAATCAACAATTTTAATTAACTAAAAGGAATTTACTACAAACCTGTTATTTAGTCAGATTGTTGACATTTTTGTTTATAGCCAGAGTCACAATGAAGGGATGGAGATGGGTTCCTACAAGTTTTTTCAAGTTTTTGAGGCCACGTATATTAAAAATTACGACCCATCTCTCAGTCTATATCTCATTTTATTAATTATTTCTTATTTTATGAATATACTCCCATTTTATAATTCAAAATTACTCTTGCTTGTGGTCTTTCATTCTTTTTTTTTTTTTCTATTTTCAAACCGGCAGAGAGTATTCGTGCACAACTGTGAGAACCCTGATATGGACCAATGCGTAGTGCGGAAAGTACTTAGCAAAATGTATACTTAAAGTTGAGCCTATTATGTATACTAAGAGTATAGTAAGTATACGTGTGTGTGTAATTTGTTTACTTACATCATTTGATCCAAATAATCTTGTATGAAATATAATTTTTTGATGTGAAATGTGAAACATGACGGAAAAAACTTTTATTCTAAATTCAAATAGACAGAAAAATTCAACCAATTACAGTCAAAATGGACAGAAAACGTCAAACCAACCAAGACAGATTTTTTGTTTTAGTAAACTAATTTTTGGATTGTGTGAAATTTTAATGCTACTCCCTATGTGAGCTTTGGCTTATTTGTTTTTTTTTTTTCTCTGTCTGTTACACTTTCCTTCCATCCACTAAGTTATGTTTTGTCTTTGTATTCATTCATTTTTTTGGATAATATGCATGAAAAACTGGATGTAATGTAATCTGCCTTTTCTAGAAAAAAGTGAAACAGAAGTTTCAAGCAGCACAATTTTTTGATATTCAAGACTTTTTAGGGTATTATTTCCAAATTCAATGCTTAAGACTTTTTTAAAACCCCGTCGCAACCCGATTTAGAACATTAAAACAAAGGGTGTGACATATAAATGATTAATTAACTTCTGTTCCAACAGTCCAACCAGATCAATCTGTCTTAGGTATCAAGTCAACAACACAGTAAAACAGTTTCTAAAAGAGATTAATCGATTCTATCAATACTGAATTTAGTAAAAGTATGCGACTATACAGTGAGGTAGGAAATTCTAAAATGGATTTTCCATCAATTCATCAAGAAGTAAAAGGAATCTGGAAAACTTCCCCAGGTGTTTATCTCTGAGTCACACTTTTGGCTAAAGATGTTCTGGATCCATTTTAGGTCAGAGAATCGGAACAAAGATCTTCAAATGAATCCGGATGTAGAACCGTGCAGGTATTCAGACAAAAGAACCAAACTAACACTCAGCATTTCTGATGACCAAGTATTTAATGTCATAGTTACTCTGAGACAGAAGACACTGAAGAATAAATGCATTCACATCTGTCGTCACTCTCCTTTTTTTCCAGTAGTTACATCACTGACATTTTTCATGATTAGAGCAACTACTTTCACAAAATCTACTGAACATTTTGACTTTTTTGTTTAACTTTCCGAACAGGAAGAAGAGATGAAGCTGGGCCGCTGTGTGCCATGAGAGGACAGGTTTTCATCAATGCTCTGTCAGAGGAAACCCTAAAAGCACGGATCATCCCTGTGACAGCCAGACACAGGATGAGCTGAAAGAGAAAAAAGGCTCAGATGAACGAGAGCATGTTTTTGGCAGTAAAATGGTAAAAATTGTGCCCTTCATTGTGTTGTAAAATAAATTAAAAGGTGGATCTAAATTGTGGTGGGAAGCAACACTTTACCACAATTGAAAAAAGATCTAAAAAGAATAAAAAACAAACAGTTTTTTAAGAAATGTGAGATTAAAATAAAAAATCATCCATGCTAACACGGCAAATCCAAGTGTTCCAATTTCAACAGCTTAAATTTAGTCGGAAGGTGGGTGTGGCGCCTCTTCACAAAAACCAAAAACGCACAAAAAGCCGTCGACCCTGAATGGCAATTTATTGTAGTTTCGATCAGCTGCATATAAATAATTTTCAGGAGCATCCGGGGATCTGCGGGGCTTCGGGTCATCAGAGGAAGTAGGGCGTGGTTGTCCGTGGAGGTATGACGCGCTCCGAGTCCGGGACGGCGCGGAACAGCTTGGGCTCTCGTCTGCTGACGTCCTTGAAGACCATGATGGAGGCGATGTTCCCGCAGCGGTAGCAGTAGTTGGGGGCCGACCACACGGTCACCAGCTTCTCGTCAAACATGAACTTGTAGCCCTCGTGGACCAGCTGGTGAGCGCGGCAGATGAGCTTCAAGCTGTTGATGTGAACAAACTGCGACAGAGGTGAACGTTAGTCTGGAGATGGAGCTGAAGATGCTGCTCCTCTTCCAGCGTTTGGGGTTACCTCGTTGGTGACCTTGGATCCAAACAGCCATCCAGCTCCACGAGGACTTATAGCCCACGTGTCTACATCTTCCGGGTCGGACCACACCAGATCACAGAAGGCTCCCTTGTGAGGAATCTCTTGGTTGCGCTCGATGGTTCGGATCTGGTCCAGAGTCTTGATGTCTGGGGAAAGTCCACCGTGAACGCACAGGATCTGCTCATCTATTAACTGAGAGGAAAGTGGAGAAAAACAGGTCGATAGAACAAACAAGTGAAGATGCTTCTGTTTATCATTAAAGTACGGTGGCTCTGAAGTTCAAATCACACCAACAAATCACTCAAACTCGATCTAAACTCAGAAAAATGAAACGATTCAGAAAAAAAAAACATTTTTCAGAAGGCCTGGGTATCACCAAATATTTATAGTATCAATTTAATTCCCCAGAGGCTAAATTGATTCAACTCCATCTTGAGTTAACACGTTACACATTTAGACACATTCGGTTAGGAATACATTAGTAATCTATAAATATATGTTTTGAATATTTTCACAATAATCTGATACAGTTCACATACTGTAAAATGTATTAGTAAAATGATAATGAGATTGTTAATAGCATATAGGGCTGTAATGAGTATCCAGGTGATCAAATACTCGCGATCTGCTCCCGAAAAACTGAGTACAAATATTCACAGCGTCCAAGATTGCTGATTCGGGATCTTTATAAATATAGTAGAGTGTAGTAGAATATTATCAAAATATTAGTAGGGGACAATGTATTTTTGCTCTGAAATGCCGATTAATGTTGGATTTTAAGCTTACGAACTAAAACAAAGTCGAAAGTAAACAGTGACGGTGAACTTCCAGTCTTCAAAGTAAAAACTAACAAGAGCTTTTTTTCGTTCAGAAACTGAGAAGGAAGTTCCCCTCACTGACATAACTTCTGAAAAAATCATCAGAGCTTTAGCTCCAGTGTTTACATTCTTTTGGTTATTGTAACTCTTTAACGAAACTCCATCTTATTCTGAAGCGGTAAAACGCAGCCTCGTGCTGCTGGAGTGTGGATGTAAACAACCCTAATACCATACAATGTTATAGAAGCTCCAACAATTGTTTATTATAAACCTGTTGCTAAAATTTTTTTCATTCTAGGATAAAAAACATACACAGCAGAGAAGTATTGTGCAAATAATGTAAAGTCTTCATAGAAGAACTTACAGCGGCCACAGTCAGCATGTCGAACACTTTGGCGCAGTACCTCCAGGCGTTGGCGTTTCCATACTTTGTTTGACATTCATCTGAACAGAAATCAGTTTGATCCGATGATACAAACAAACAAGACTGAAAACCTTCAGAGCACACTCTTATGTCGTACATACCATAAAAGCCGTAGACTTGTGTTATTTGTCTGCTTTCATGGTTTCCTCTCAGAAGAGTGATGCGATCTGGCCACTTGGCTTTTAAAGCTAGTAGGTATGTAAATGTCTCCAAACTGTAATATCCTCTGTCAACAAAGTCTCCCTGCAGAAAGAAAAAAAACTGAGTTTAGAACATCTTAGAGTCTGTTTGAGACAAGACATGCAGAAAACCAAGCAAAACAGTCGGCTGAGACTAAAGCCTGGGATTAGTTCAGCTGTAATGCTGTGTGCACATGCATGACTATTAACACGGCACACGTCTAAAAGAAAAAAAAACAAAACACGTTTCTTCTCTGTGAAACAGTCAGTTAGTTAACTGTGTTTCAAATGTAAGACATGATAAATTGTATATTTATTTAGCATCTCTCAACTAAACTCATTGAATCAAAGAGTTCCTTTTATGGAATTTTTTGACTTTTGAACCCAAAATCTTCTTTTTATTTTGTCGGGATTCAACTTTATACATTCTGCTAAAAATGTGATTTGTGTTTCATTAGCAACAATGATGCAATATTTGCTTTTACCACTATGAGGCGCCGGTTTAAAGGTCACAGGCGAGTTACATCATCACCTTAAAAGGGCCTAGTGCTGGGCGACATGGAAGGAATTTATATCACGATGTTGAACAATAAAGTATATTTTCAGTTATTAAAAAGTGTTACGTTGAAAACAGGAAGCTTCACTGACACTTTATTTTGAAGATTTGTTCACTTCCAGTGACAGTAGTGCTGCTCATTCGGGTTTGTTTTAGTTGATATATTAAAATCTAACATTATTCTGTATTTCAGAATGGACTTTCTACTCAGCCGGCACCGCCACAGCAGCTTACGCTAACTGTTAGCCTGGACTAGAAATGCCCAAGAACATTCTAGAGTGGAATCTGCACAACATTTAAGGTGGATCCAAAAGCACCTAAGAAGGGTGCAAAGCAGACGGGTGATATTGGGAAGAAGCGAGCGACAAATTGGAAGAACTGGTTCGAACATAAATTATTGAACAAAGACTGAAATCTCCAAGAAAATAATTCACATAAAAGCAAAGAGGATTTTTGATACAGAGATAGTATGAATATGGTTTATTCTGAAAAGACACTTTAAAAGTGTAGCTCCAGTAGCAGTTTGAGTGGTTGTGAGCATCTTTTTAAAACCATAATGAACTTGAATAGAAACTAAAGAAGATTAAAGCCTCCGTCAGCTTTTGAAGCTGCAAAACTCAACATGCTTTTTTTCTAAATGTCAACATTTATGCTTTTTATAAAGCAAGTTTCAACTGTTAAAAGTTTAAAACACCAACTATGTGAAAACTATTTCAACCCTGGCAAAGTCACTTTATAAAAACACATTTAAAAAAAGAAGCAAGATTTGATTGTTCACATTCTTGAAGAAGAACCAAACAGAACTGATCTAAAAAAATAAATAACCTCCACTAATATGTTTATGAGACTCCTGTTTTTGTCTATTAAATGCAGCTTTCTTTAATTTTGAAGTCAAAGGCTCCTCTTCTGTTTCCTCTCTTTTCTGCCAAAAGAAACTTTACAAATTTATTTTTGTTAATTTTGCCAGCTTGAGGGTTTCAGAAAGTAGCAGATGGAATTTCCAAACATGACCGAGTAACTTAAATATTGAGTCGGAAGGAACGCGGTGAAGAGAATTCAGTCATTTTTCAAAATAAAGCTTACTAAATAAAAACAGAAAAAGTGTAGGTTGTGTTCCCACAGACCGGTACCGGTCCACGTCCCGAGGGGTCGGGGACCACTGTGTGGATAAACATTTACAATTGACAATGCATGCATACGCTAAACCACCGCGTTCTCTGACAGGAAATGAGAAAATTCTACTTGTTTGTCAATATTAAAGGCATTTCCTTTTACTGAGCAAAAACTTAATTACTGTTTGATCATTTAAAAGGCAGAAACATGCAGTAAAATATGTTCAAATAACATAAAAACCTACAATTCTTCAAAGTGTTGGAAAAGATGTTTAAAAAAGCATTTAATTTCTATGTCGCGATAAGTCTTTCATATACTTGTTTGCATGTTTTCTGTACTAAAATGTGTTTATTTGGTCATGGGTCATACTTTCTTAAAAATGTTTCTCACTTTTTTTGCAATAGTGTTATTTTATAACTGGTATATTTATGTTTTCTGCTATTAATTGGATATTATTGCTGTTTTTAGACATGTCATGTAACTTGTGAACTACTAATATACTGTATGTGTCTCCTGATGACTATGGACCTATAAACACTCTTTTAAATTGCATCTTAGATATAAAATCATGGATGGCAGAAAACTTCCTTCAACTCAACCAGGACAAAACAGAAGTTTTAATCATCGGTCCTAAAGACAAGAGAGAGAGGATTTTACCATATCTTCAGAATTTTAAACCTTCTCACTGCGTGAGAAACCTGGGCGTTCTTTTTGACTCTGAGCTGAATTTTATCCCTCACATTAAAAATGTCGTTAAGACAGGATTTTATCATCTTAAAAACATTGCCAGAGTCCGCCCATTCCTCTCTCTTGCCAGCACAGAGGTGCTAATGCATGCTTTTATTTTTAGCCGTTTAGATTATTGTAATGCCCTGCTCTCTGGTTTACCTCAAAAATCTCTGTCAAACTTACAATTATTACAGAACTCAGCGGCACGAGTTCTGACGAGGACCAGGGGGCGGGAGCACATTACACCAGTTTTAAAATCGCTGCATTGGCTCCCTGTGCGTTTCAGGATTGATTTTAAGATTCTTTTAATGGTTTATAAATGTTTTTATGGTCTTGGGCCTTCTTATTTGAGTAATTTGCTTTTAAAGTATGAACCCTCGCGGACCCTGAGGTCTTCCGGCACCGGCCGTTTAGTTATTCCTAAGGTGAGGACCAAAACACATGGTGAGGCTTCATTTCATCATTGTGGTCCTCGCCTCTGGAACAGCCTGCCGGAGAACCTCAGGGCCGCAGAGACCGTAGACGTTTTTAAGAAGAGGCTCAAGACCCACCTTTTTAACATGGCTTTTACATGACTTTACTAGTGATTGCATTTTATCTTCTCTTTTTTTTTTTTTTTTTTTTTTAAACTTCTTTAAGAATCATTTTTTAGTTATTTTATGAATGTATTTACTATTTTTATCTGCAAACCATGTTTTTATTACTATATTTATTTTTTTATGCATTCTTTTTTATTTTTATCTTCTTTTAATGCTTTCTCTTTGTTTTAAAATCCAGTGTTTTCCTCTCGGGGATTCTCTGTTCGGGGACTCCGCCTGCGGCGGGGGGCTATTGCTGCAGTGCCTGTTCTCTTTGGGGCGGCTGGGGTCCAGCTCGGTAGAGCCGGTCCAGCGCTGCCCCGTGCTGGGCGGGCGCAGCGGCGATGCCCCCCGTGGTCAGGCGGGTTCTTGAATAAGGGGATCCTCGTAATATCGTTTCTACACAGTCGTACCAAGCCAGATTGTTTTGTTACATCTGCAGTTTTTATAGCTTTGTTCAGTTTTATTGACAAGGGTCTTATTGGGGGGACTTGGGGGATGGGGTGGGGGGACTGGGGGAGAGAGGGATGTTTGTTTTGTGTCTTTATGTAAGTTTGTTTTTAAACACTGTGTTGTTTGTGTTTTTAATATGTATTTTATTTGCTTGTATGTTAAGCGCCTTGTGTTCCGCCCGAAGAAAAGGCGCTATATAAATAAATAAAGTTTGAGTTTGAGTTTATATGTATTGTCACTTTTCAAAAACGTTTGGAATATTCATGACTATATGACAGATATATATTTTATCTGTTTGCCTGTCCCTGCACTATACTCGACTTTCTTTTCTATGAATCCTTATTATGTATTCTATCTGTGCTAAACAATAAACAAACAAACATCTGATTTCTTACCATGAAAATATAGTTGGTGTCTGGAACTTGGCCCCCGGTTCTGAAGAGTTCACAAAGGTCATAAAACTAGACAGAAAAATAAAACATTTATAAATAAAGTTGTCCTAAACTGTGAATTCAGGGAAAGACATAAATGAGTGAGACCTACCTGACCATGAATATCCCCACAAACGGTAACGGGAGTCGCAACCGGCTGAACATTCGACTCTTCCAGCAGCAAATCACAAACATAATCACACAATCTCTATTAAGGAAGAAAAAACTTAAGTTAGAATGTTCACAAATTTAACAGAAAATCATCCTTGTGGAATGCTTTAAATCTTTAGCATTCAGAAAGAACAAAATAAATACATTTTTAGAGGACAATCATGACGCAAGTAATTCTATTTCTGTTACAATAAAAGTGAATAAATTATAAAACATGTCTGCTTTTTCGGGGATCCACACAAACCAAACCATCTGTGTTCAACTGCACTATTACACTGATACGGTTCCGCTTTTTGCAAATTTCACATTTAAACACAAAAGCTTTGCATCTGAAATCACACAATGAGGAAATATAAAGTCAGAATTTCTATACTTTGAATTTCTATTAACCCAAATCACTGAAATGTCTGAAGGCTTTTCTCTCAGTTTTATGCCTTGATTGTAGACTGATGTGTTCAGCTTGTTGGGACGCTCGGTCCAGTTTTAAGTGCTGTCTTATGCTTTTGAATTCTTGTATCTCAGAATGGAGCAAACAAAACCTCTTCACCCCTCTGAGCCAGACGCAAAGAAAAAAGGAAACAACACAGCTTCAATGTGCTCGTAGCCAAATAGAAAAACAACTTGTGCACCACACATCTGTTATCAAAACTTTCTTTACTACAAATACTGACAGGGAAGGTTATTAATTCTTGTAAAGCAAAATTCAGTTCCAATGATCTGTGGAGTCTGTTTATTATGTAAATAGTCTTTGTACATGATCAGATGAGTCAATTTGAGATTTTTTCTAAAAAAGAGATGACCAAGACAACAAATTAGAAAAGCAAAACCACTTCTTTATTTCTTTGAAACGTAATAATCCATTTAAAAGTCACACTCTGATCATCTTTTGATCTATTGTAGAAGAAGTGATCCGGATGGTCAAACCTGTGTCGTTTGCTAGGACATAGTTTCTGCAGAGCAGCAGGAGTTTATTGGAAGTTTGTCCCTGAATTGCAGGTGGGACTGTTGGCAGGACAAAGTAAGCCAACTCTCATTTCCCTTTGTGTACACTTTCTCCGGCTGAACCTCAAAACCCAAACCTAACAAAACTGGTGTAACAAAAATAGTGAGCAATATCAGAGCTATCCAGCTGGTAAGTTTTACTCCAGATTCTAGCTCAAACGAGGAAAACAGAGACGTTCATGGATCTATTTGTCAGCAAGAGGATGTATTAGAATGCAGCAGAGCAGGGAACTTATGGCTTGCCGTAGCTCCAACGTCACACCTACAAGATTTTTCAAACTTGTCATCTCCACTTGATTCACAACAATTTGAATAAAAAATACTCAGAAATTGAACTTTAAACTTAATTTCTTTTGTACTTGTCCTCCATGATCAGATTTTTTTTAACTCGAACATGTTAAAAACATGATTTTCATCTGAGTGGGTCTTTAACAGGAAACAACATGAATTAATTCTTTAATTTACTGCTGTTCTAAATTGAAACCAAGGATCATACGAATTGGTTTTGAGCTTAAACCTAACTAGTTATTATGTTACAAGTAGTAATGTGTGAAATCAATCCAGCACTCAGTCTTGTAATGACTACAGTCTTTCCGTGCGTTCAATATTCAGAACTCTTTCCTTATTTTAGTGCAACACAAGACAGTTGTTACATAAACAGAATATAACAGGCTGCACAGTCATTATCGATCAGTATTTCAAGACACACAAAAACCAAAAACACTATCGTACTGTGCAATATCAAGATACATAATATATGTGCATTTAGAAATAGATAAATTAATATTTTTTTTTCTCCAGCTAAAGTTCATTGAACCAAACGGAGGCGATACGGATCCAGTCCTGCTAGTTAGCATTGACGATCCAGACGGCTACTTCCTCTTTAACTTTACCTAAAAACGATTAATTTGTCCCAATAATAGCAGCTCAGAATAACTACAACAATTTAAAAAACGAGAGCGAAGTGCTAACAAGTTTCGCCACTTAATAAACATAAATATATTTAAGACATTTTCATACTTTCGTCGAAAAAAAACTTCGTATGTGCCCGCCATTAGCTTCCTGTATTTAATAATAACTCTCGGTTAGATTATATCCGGTATCTCCTACTCACCTTTAAGTCATTTTCTGGCAAATATTTGCAATGTTTTGCGATTTCAACGTACTTATCGAGGTCTAAAGGAGCCATAATTACAGCTCGAAAAAGGAAAAGACGGCTAACCCGCTAGCAAGAAGCTACTCTGCTTCTTCTTCGTTGGACTTTCTCTGCAGATTTATATTTAAGCGATGCAGAAACCAGGGCTGCTCTTCAGCGCCACCCGCTGGTGCGGAATGTAAAGTACAACTAAAGTTAGGCTGTTCAAAACATTTCCTCCTTGATGACTTTGGTCTCCTAATTAATCTATAAAAACAACAACAACTTTCATGAACTTTTTGATTTATTCTGATTTGCCACGTTATCATTTTTAATGTGCTTCTAGTGCTTCCACATCCTCCCACTCTCCCAAACCTCTTACTCCATCCACCTCAGCACCATTTATTAGCTTTGGAAATAGTTTCTATTAAATTCAACTTCAATTTTAACTCATTTCAACTATTTAAATGTTATTGTCTCTGTAATACAAGTATCATAAGCTAAGCTATCTTACAGTTTATTTGAAAACTTTCATATAAACTTTAAATAAACATTAATATTATAAATATAGAATTATTATTGTTATTATTATTATCTAAAATAAACTATTTATAAATTATTTTTTTTTAGTTGTAGAGAATTTCAACATTTTTGGAAATCTACAGGTGGAAGTGACTCAAACTGAACCTCTGTAATTCAAAAGTGGAAGAATTTTCTGCTTGAGAAACCACATTATTCAACATGAATCCAGTTAACCAGAGCTGTCAGTACACAACTCCCAGCTTTGTCCTCATGCTGCTAGCAAGCATGTGTCCCTTATTTAGTACAACACTATTACTTTCAGAGAAGGCTTTTGACTGTGATTTTACACATAAACTGGGAAATCTGGGTTATGGTGGGGTTGATCAGTATTTTACCCACAGTGGGGCAAACAAGTATTCGTCAGTCAGTAACTCTGCAAGATAATCCGCTTCAAATTATGAGTTTTGGTCAGTACTGGTAATCTTCATTTGTAATACACTATGTGAGGCAGAATGTAAATAAATAATTCAGGAAATTTCATTGTTTGATTTTATCCTTTAAGAAGTTCTTCCATTTTTGACTTATTATCTGTATTAATGTCACCTGATCAAACTCCGCAACAACCCTCAAACAGTCGGACTGCAACCTCTCCACCAAGACCAAAGAGCTTTCAAAAGACACCAGAAACATGATTGAACACCTGAATTAGATTGGGACAAATCTGAGAGAAGGGCCAAACTAAGAGCATAATATGGAGTGATTTAGTAATCTCATAAGAAGTAAATTACATGGAATCTGGACAAAAACATGGATTAACTTGGATGAAAAAATAATTTTTAAAGACAGGCATTTTGGAGTTTTTATTCAAAACTGTGTTTTTTATTTTAGTGCCATGTGTACCAATGGCTTGATGTCCCTAAGAGAAAAACACAAAATAGAGAAATGCTACATTCATGACTGTCAGACTCAGAATGAATCTCACATGAATGTCAGAGAAAAAAACAAATCTTCTAATGCTACATAAATGAACAAACTTTCTGCACCTAAAAAAAAGTTAAATGTATTTTTAAGTTCACCATTTATGGGGAGACAACAAGAATTACATGGAAAATAAAAAATTAATACGGATTATGAATTATGATTATGATGATGATGATTATGAATGGCATGCAATTTTGGCGGACCAGATCAAATAGTTTGGCCCATAGATTATATTATAGCTTTTGGTTAGTCTTTTCTTGTGTTTATCTTGCTTTTACTGTCTTTTATTTTGTTTGTCTGCAATGTGTACAACTGGCTGCAATTTTATGTGTTTTTACTTGAGTGAAGCACTTTTTGATTTTATCAGGTTCTATAGAAAATTACTTACTGATCTGGATGATTTACAGGAGGATTAAGAGAAGGTCATGTAATCTAAAAAGAACCAGCACAGAACTGTTTGGCATAAACACCTCTCACCGTGATTGGAAGAGGAAGAATGCCGGTTACATCCCAGCCACTGTAAAGCATGATGGTGGACACATCATGGTTTGGGGACAGGAGGACTGACCCGTATGATAGAAAGAAAGGATGGGAGCATGGATGGTGAGGCTTTGGACAAAACCTGGCTACATTCATAAATAAATGAATATATATATATATATATTATATATATATATATATTATATATATATATATATTATATAATATATATATTATATATATATATTACAACGTTCTGGAGTGTGCTAGCCAGTCACTGGACCTCAGTCCTCACAAAACTCACACAAATATTTCATTAAAAAATTGTTTTTTCGTTTTCCAAAGGAAATTTATGAATAATGTTTGCACTAATGTTGTTTTGAAACTTCTTTAATTTTGTTCAAGCTTATGTGTTGGAACAGCCAACAATTTATTAATTTTGGATGCCCTTCTATTTATTTCTTTAGTGTCCACTGACTTAGATCAACAGATTTTGGTTTGTTTTTGTGGTGTGACGTAAAAACTCAATCCCATTTTCAGCAATCTTGGTATCAAAATGTCCAGCTTGTTCAGGACATTACTGTATTTGTATTTTTGGTATTCATAAACTTTATAAAATATTGAGCAAAAAATGTCCCATAGGAAATTAATGAGAACGTCTTCAAATTTCACAATTTTAAGTAGATTAGCAACAAAATATAATTACGTATTAATAAAATGTAGAATTAATTAAAAATATAATTAAATATATCAATGGGCTATGTTTAAATAATTTATAGTACTTTAAGTAGTACTTTATAGTACTTTTATAGTTCTAAAAAATTGAGTCAACCTAATATTTTAGCAACATGCTAACATTTTTGACTAATTTAGTTTGCTGATGCATTTTAGGCTATTTTGGAGTTCAGCTCGTATTAAAGCAACATGCTAGCTTTTTAGGCTAATTTGGAATCTACTAAGGTTTTTTGGGTTAATTTGGAGTTTAGTCAATATTTAAGCAACATACTAAATATTTTTGCAAAATGTGCACGTATTAGGGATTTTACAGTAAGTGAATGACAATTCTTTCAGAAATTTAGGCAAATTTTGGCGCTCCTTTATAGTTCTTTAACTAAATTTCTAGTCTTTAAGCAAATTGAAAATTTTTCAAGTATTTTGTATTTTCAGCAAATCCCTTTAAAGTTAATTGTTTCAACATTTTCAGGAAAAAAGCATTACCACAGGTAATGCAACTTTTATTGTTCTAATAGTGTCAAATAAGACTATTTGTGGTTTATTTGTGAATGCTTTAGGGTAGATAACTTTAATTCTTGTGCGCTGGAATATTTATGAACTTTTTAGTGAATACAAAATTCCAAGAACAAAAGTTTTTTTTTTTTTTTTTTTAATTTCTCCAACAGAAGTGATGATTACAGACTGAATGGGACCAAACGGGTCTAGAAACACCTGGGGGGCTCCGTGCAGATGTGGTCTGCGGAGGACAGGGACGCCTTTCCCCGCCTCCCCGTGAGCGCCCACCGCGCGGCCGCTGCCTCAGTTGCGTCCGAGCGCGGGACACGATGATGCGGGCGGCGTTGTTGTGCGGCTGCTTCCTCCACCTTTGCCTGTTCGTCCGCGCGCTGCCGGTCCACGAGCGGAGCCCCACGCGGCAGCCGCAGGTGAGTCCGACCGAACAACCACCGCGGAGGGATCCCGGACGGAGCCGCGGCTTAACGACAGGATGCCGTGTGTTTGTGTGCTGGAGGGGGGAAATCATAATTAGAAAGCACTTTTCTGAGCAGTTTGGGGGCTTTTTCCTCTGTTTTCATAACTTTATTGTCTCTTCTGTTTACTTTAAAGTCGACTTTTTAACATTTCTCTATCTCGTCCACGTGGTTTGTTGACTGTAAAGCTGGACTGAGGGCAGGTGAAACTTCAATTCTATGAAATCTGGTGCAGAAAAATGATCAATGCTTACTATCAATTCTCCTCTGGCATCTCTTTGAACGGCGTCACAGCTCTGTGTGGAATTAAGACAGCTTTTCTTTCAAACTCTCTGCAGCTTGATGGATTTTATGGATGCCAGACCGTCTTTGTGGGGTGAAAGCCTGAGATTGTGCAGGCAGAGGCAGGTCATGTTGCAGCGGGTGGGGGTTCAAACTTGTGCTGACTGAAGGGGAAAAAGGAGAAAACACCAGGATCACCATTAAAGAGGGAGACAAAGACTGAAATCAGCTCCACCAAGAATCCTGTTTGCATACCTGACTGAGCAACATGTAGACTGCAATCAAACACACCGTACGCACATGATCCTGCACTGAAGAGCATAATCCTTCCACTGAAGTAACAGATTTATCTTCCTGACAACATCAAATATAGATGTAAAGTCATTAGGTCACTCAGTGATTCACAGTAAATGTTTGACTAGTTGCTTTTAAGTGTTTTTTTTTCAACGCTTTTTGCAGTGAGAGCGTCTCCGCTGTGATTTATTTGTTAAATTTTGGAACTTTGTTAACGTACAGTCAAAGATAAACATCACTAATAAAAGTTGATTTTATGGTGTTTTTTATACACCCACTATGATGAAAATTGTGTTAATTCTTCTCACAATGGAGGACATACATATAAAATAAGCTTAAAATAGCATTTTTGAGGTTTTTTTTTCGGTCAAATCCTTGTAAATGCAAATACAATCGGAAAAAATAGTGTTTTATTTTCAACATATAGATGACATCTGGCTCCATACTGTAGAGCTGGATAGTTCCAAAACTGGTTTGTGAAGTGCTGCAAGCTTAGGACAGCATGTAAACATGAAGCTCAACGAGGAGGGGAAGAGGGGGCGGGGTTGCTCCATGCCAACAATCCCTCTATAACTCAGAGGTGAATTTCTAATAAACTTCTGCTGCTCTGCAGAAACTACGTCCTAGAAAGCAACAGATTTTTTGGATTAAAGCCAAAAAAAAATGCATTATGGCAACACACGGTGTGGGACTTTAAGTTAGTTTTACACTTCTTCTTCAAAGTGCAGGAAAAAAGGAACCAATAGGATATGTGTTTGAAGTAAAAGTATGAAGATCTTGTTGCTGTCTTGGTTCATGAGCTCACTAAAGCTTCTAAATCTTAACAACTTACTGAACATTTGCCAAAAGACAGTGACAAAATGATGTCTTGTAAAAGTTGTGAGTGAATGTGAACTCTTTTGCGTCTGTAACAGCCGTGACCCGTCACATCGAATCCTTTTGACCTCTGAAGGTGTGCTGTGGTATCTAGCACTGAGATGTTAGCAGGACATCCTTTAAGTCCTTTAAGAGGAGGGTCCTCCCTGGATCTTTTCACCCCTTTACATGAGATCATTTCAGTTGACAGTTCTTGAAATGTAGTGCTGACGTTTCACTTGCTGCCTTTCGACTTTGGAATTATCTGGTGTCCATATGGTTCAACCAACACATTAATTGATTGATTAATTGATCTGGTTTATTTCAATTATAGATTTTGACAAAAAAAAATACACAGGTTTATCAAACTCATTAAAGAAATAATGAAATTAATTCATTAAAAAAGCAAAACAAATAAAATCAAAGACACTTAAGTCACAATAGATTCATTAGTATAGTAATTATTAACTAAAGTCAAGTAAAGTTTGATTGATTACTTGAAAAGGAGTGGGGAAAGGCAAATTTATATAATCCCACCCCCACGCAGTTACCTCATTTTATAGTTTTGCATATTTTTTGTAATCCACTTCTTTTCAAAGGTTATAAAACATATGAGTGCAAAACAAGCCCCGACCATCAGCTAACCACCCCCATGCTTAACAGTTGAAGTGTTTCTGTTGAACTGGCTTTCTTCAAATGGGAGCTCTTTTATTTTATTTATTTCTCTGTTTTTGTTTCCTTTCATGAAGCATCAGGAACATCAAAACACAAAATCAAATACAGAATACAACACAGTCCTACAACTTAAAGAATGAAAGGGAGCAGATGGAAGAACAATGTTCTTATTTTGTGCCTGCCCCAGAGCTGAACATTATTTCAAAAGTGTTGGTGTTTGTATGGATAAAGTTTGAACAATTCTTATGTGATGGTAATTTCTTCCAAATGAGCAGCCATAGACACAGTGACACACTATTTCATGGGAAGATTGACGGCTGCTCTTATTTTGAAAGGAACATGCATATAAGAACTGGGTTTGTGGGTTGTGCCCATCAAAATTTTGGCAAACATTTTCTTCCAGTGAGCGACCGTGGTGCAGAGGTAGAGCGGCCAACCTCTGATTGGAAGATCACAGGTTTGATTCCTGCCTGCTCATGTGTCCAAGTATCTTTAGGTAAGACACCGAACCCCACATTACTCGTGGTGGTTATAGGTTTATGCCAGCGCTCGACAGTGGATCTGTAATCAGTGTGAATGTGTGTGCATGGGTGAATTGGACTGTGACTGTAAAGTGTTTTTGGCCTTGAAGCAAGGCTGAAAGGCTCCTTACATTCTAAGTGTATAAAATTGACCATTTACCAAAACAAAACGATTCTTCTATTGATTCTTATTTGTTGGATTGGACGATGTAAAGAAACAAGACAAATTGGCAATTTAAGACTTACTAATTTAGCAAACATGACCCCCAGTGTGAAAAACACCCTCAAGAGTCTGACACCTTTTCCTATTGTAGGTCACTAGGCTATTCACTCATTCACTCCCTGCTGTGGAATGAAATCTCATACTTTAACCAGAATCTGTAACAAGTCAGTCATTTTGGTGGCGTTGGTCATTTTAGTACAAACAGAACCCAAGTTAGTTTTTCATTTGGCTTTCAGTGGGGCATTCCATCCTCTCCACTCCCAAATCCTGACATTGATGCACATGTTACCAACACCAACTCAAATAGACTTGTTAAGGGAGCATGTGGTAGATCTGCTGACATCTCTTTGGGACCAGAAAATTAACAGTGTGCTGTCTGTACCACTATGGTCAGGTTAGAGTCGTTGGCCACAAAGTTCCGCAAGCCTTGACTGCAAATCAGGAGAGAACAACACACAGTACCCAGCGGTGACAGCTTGAAGTAATTGTCTTCTTGGGATGTCATCTTCTTGACCTCCCCACCATATAGCTCAGGGTTCTTAAACTCAATATACCTTGGTGCCGCTGAGGGCAAAGTCTGGCTGAGGCTGGACTGTATGGAGTTCAATTAGTGCCAAAAATATGTTTTTGCGTCCACTGTCTATATCTTTGGTCCATTGTCCATGTCTACTAAAGAAGTTTATTGAATATTTGTTCATGTCTATGTAATAAGCAAAATCTTCTGTGTCCTGTGAAACGACAGAAGCTAATGATGCTAGCAAATGTTGCTAAAGACTTTTCTGGCGATACTGTGAAACAATAGGAGTAAACGACGCTAGCATCTGTTACTACAGACTTTTATGATGACCAAATTAAATGACAAAAGTAAATAATGCATTAATCTGAAACACAAAAAAATACAAAACTATATTCGAGAAGCATGGACATGCAGAAGATATTTTGTGGTAGACACTGAACATTCATATTAAGTCGGAGGCCGTAAAATATTGATTTGGGGGCTGGAAATGGCCCGCGGGCCGCCAGTTTGAGACCGCTTCTATACTTCATCTCCGACATCCTTTCTGTGCTGAACTTGACCTTCAGTTTAGATATGGTACTCCAAACAATCCTATAAATGGGTTTTACAGTTAAAAAAACAGCTTGTAATAGTTTCATTGCATGGACTCCAACCAGATGTGTGACATGCAGAGTCCTGGAGCAAACACCTACTGACCACAGTATCAGAGCCCATTCTTCACATGCAATTGCATATGAACTATTTGGCATTGGCAGAGAAGATCTGGCTCCTACTCACATACTCAGCTCTGCTGTTGATCCTATGTGTACGATCCTTAAAAACGTGGCGCCATTTAAAAGGTTTAAGTCTTGTTTAAACGTTCAGAGAGCTTTGCCTCCTTTTCTTGCTAAACCTCATCGTCCAAACACTATCTTCACTTGATATAATCAGCTGTTTGCAAACCATTAGATACCTGCTGATATTTGGATAGTTTTGTTGTTAAATATTTACAACTGAGAGATCCTTTACTCTGCAGAATCTATTCAAAGTTTAGACTTTATTTTATGGAGAAAAGCATGTTTGTGGTGGATGTATTTGTTTCTTGAATAAAGAATTCCAACGAGACTTCTTGATTCAGGTCATATGTGTACTTGGTAATTTTAGGTTTGCTTCTACAAGAACTTCTCATAACTTGCTTCCTAGGTTGCAGTTAGCATGACCTCACATCAGGACAGAGTAGGGGATTTCCATGCATCTGCTCAATACAGTGTTATGTCATAGACTGGAGTGTCTGCGTGTGAGGCGCACAACTGTTCCACCGTGCATGTCCATGCCTGCTTTTGCACATTGTGGTCAGATGTTTGAGCTCTATCTAAAGCTCTCCCCACAGATGCCCCTCTGTTGGCATGCCCAGCTAAGTCTAAGTTGTCTTGAGTTTGAATGAGTTGCAACAACCTCTCAGTCATGTGGTGACATGTTGGCATGAATGTAGGATTCCCCCATCTGGGTATGTAGTTTTCTTCCAGATGCACGTGGCTGGATGAAAGTGAACCTCTTCTCTGACTCTAATAGGGGTATGTTTTTTTTTATTTCAATTCTGAAGTCAGTGGACTGTAGAGTCTAAATGTTTCAGACTCTACATCCTCAATGTGCAGTTGAGGCTCAAGATAATGTGTTTCTGAGAACTGCCCCAAATTTGGAGTAGTGCAAACAAAACAGGACTGTTATTTTTGTTCCTCTAATGAACTCTCCTGAGTTCATCACTGAAATATTGTTGTTTTTGGTTCACAAAGTTCCTAGTCATTACATATTTAAATAGCAGTAAATCAATCATCTATTTACAATAGAAAGCTTTTATCTGAAATTCTTCCAGATTGTGGTTTTCTTTGCTTTTGAATGGTAAAGAACAAGCAGGGACCAAGGAGACTTTTAAATTCCACCATGCTAGGAAGTTTTATTGCATTTCTGATGTTAATTACCCTAAGCTTTGGGATATTTCACTACTTCACTAAGAGTTGGTTTTACAGAATACATTTAATCTGTCTCCTGGTTAGATTAGTGATTGGGTGGGATGTCTCTAGACCAGGGGTGGGCAAACTTTTTTATTTGTGGGCCAGAAAAGGTTCTAAAATTTGGCATAAGGGCCTGACAAGGAGTAGATGGAAGGAGTGATTTGGTAATGAACCTCATAAACTAAAAAGATAATATGGAATTTAGAGAAAAACATGCTTTAATTTGGATTAAAATTCACATATATTCATTTAAAAACAGAAAATTTGGGAATTTTAATTTCTAATTTTTGATTTTTGCTCTCTTTTTGCTGATCCAATGGGTTGATGTTCTTCAGAGGAAAATGCGAACTCAAAGAAATCAGAAAGATCACCATCTGACTCAGAAAAAAACACACACGAACGCCAGAGAAACAACACCATTCATGAGAAGGAACCCGAAATACAATGAAAATAAAACAATAATTAGGAATTTTGATTCAATGTATTTTAATTTGGAGGGCCAGATTAAGTAGTTTAGGGGGCCGCATGTGGCCTTTCCGGGCCTAAGGACTGGAAGCCTGGACATCGACCCTGCTAACTCTGGTGACTCCTGGGCGCCGGCACTTGCTTGGTTTGCCAGACCCTAGGCAGCGGAGCTCGCTATGCTGTCCACTGGGCAGCTGGCTAGAGTAGCCACCTAAAAGGCCAAAAAAAGGTCAAATCAAAAGCTAAACATGATCATTTTCTCAACTGTGAACAAACCCAGTTGGGGCCTTTTTTTCAGTTTTTTTATCAGGATGTCAAGAAAATGAAATGTGCCCAGCTGTTTTACATCTGAATTAATTCATTTTTATCCATACACCACGCAGTCATCTGCAAAACTTAGCTTTGCTTTCTTAAGGAATAAGTTTAATTTTCTGAAAAAATACATTCATCCACTTTTTCCACTCATCTAGGCCCAGGACAACGGGGTAGTAGTCTAAATGGTTGTCCTGACTTTCCTTCCCCTCTCTACTTCCACCCTTCAATTTGGGCAAGAACTCTCCATCCACACAGAGAGGAAAAACTACCTTTCCCAGGTCGAGGAACATGGCCTAAGATGCTGACCCTCATCCCAGCCACTTCAAACTGCAATGAAGCCAGCAAGACAATATAATAAGCAAAGAGCAGAGATGTAATCCTGTGGACCCCAAACCCGACCTCCTCTAGCCTCTGGCAGTGCCTAGAAGTTCTGTCCATAAAGTTTATAAACGGAACCAATGACAGAAGGCACTCCTGCCAGAATCCAACATGCTCTGAGAAATATATTGCAAATACAAACTGACCCAGCGGCAGAGACAATAGTGGTGGAGATGATGGTCCACTCTGACTCAATATTTCCAGCATACCTTAGTACCTGTTTGAGGTTCTCCCAGATGAGGGAGTTCAAGACCCTTCTGATGTAGAGCATCAGAAGATTGTTCCCAGCAAACTGTCAATATGTCTTGGTCTGCCAAGCCTTTCTGGCCCCCTGCCCCTCCAGCTGATCAAGCTCACCACGTAGTGATCGGTTGACTGCTCTGCCCCAACCTTTACCTGAGTGTTCAAGACACACACCCAAAGTTGATATGAAACAACTACAAATTTGATACTCAACTTTATGTCTTGGGTGTCGGGGTGCCGTATGCCCCAATGAACACCTTGTGCTCAAACATGGAGTTCATTATGGACAAACTCTGACGAGCACAAATGTACAACATTAGAAAACTTCTCTGGTTTTGATCAGGAAGGCCATTCCTTAGAGTGACTCAATTCCAGGTGCCAATATGCCCTCATGGCTATCAAAATCTGCCAAGAGACAAATACATTTTCAGTACCTTTCTAAAATCCACCAAGAAAACTAGGTTCTGGCTGTAGGTGTATGTAGTCATACACCTACCCCCTGCCCAAAGGTCCAGAGATATGACCCTCTTGTCCACCAGTGTGAACTTCCACACTTGGCTGGGGGCTCACAAGAAAGCCCACCTCTGCCTATTGTCCCTCACCATGACCAACTACGGACTGGTAAAGAGTCTGTCCACCATATCCTTTTTTACCACCTCCTTTTTGAGCTCTCATGCAGGGTCACATGGGAGAAACATCATATTATCCCTTCAGGATGGGCCCAACTAGGACCTATGCGAAGAGCCCTGTTCACTAGGGGCTCATTTTCCGATCCAGACTGATGCCAATTAACATCAGATGACTGCTAACAGACAAATTTATTTTCTTTATCTTGACAAACAGAAGATATCTACATTTAGGAGGAATAACTCAGTTACCTTTTCTACATGATGCTTGTGGCATCTATACATTAGTGTAGTGGAATTTAGGCCACACTTCATTTCATTTTTCATTGAGATTTGTGCCCAGCAAGTAAGGTTCCAATAAACCTTTGATTTCCTCTTTTTTCAACTTTCTTTTTAAAGTTTAAGGATCTGTTTACATTAGTACCTTTTATGGCACATAGTTATGAGTCAGATGGACTTCCAGTCTGACTAGAACAATCTAGTACAAAGAAACGATAATTGTCCAGTGATTGTATGGTGTGTGTGCAAAACAAACCTTTACTCTCCACAACTGTACATGACAGCTGACAGGTTGCGTTTCTGCTTATGCTGTTTAAGACTTGTTCAGTGCCCTCTGAGCAAACATCTCAACTTTAAATTAGTTTTCCAAGAAGTCTGATTTGTTCAGAGAAAAACTTGTGGTTTGTTTCCCTCTGATCTTTTTAACAGACAAGGCTTTGTCATTCTTCCAAAAAAAAAAAAGAAATTCGTCTTTGATCATTAAAATTGCCACGATAACTAATGTGAGTAGTTCTCAAAATGTATTTCTCTAAGAATGGTGCTATAACTTAAATTTTGACTTTCATTTGTGTTAAAATTGACCACAGAGATGAATGGACACAATTATCACAGTAAAATGATCAACTTAAATGATTAAAGAGCAGCATCTTCTCTGAGATCATTGCTAATGTTTTCAAAGTCTGGAGTTTTATGACCTTCAAACTGAAATAGACTTTTGTTTTATTTGTAACCTGTTTAGTATAGACTGATGATCAGAAGTACGTAACTCACACTTTATAGTCTAAAATAGACTAATGAAACGTAGCCAAAGACGCTTAATAAGCATTCTTTACGATGCAGTGTCTCTGTTTTTCTGAGGTTGTTTTTGACTGTGACTGGAAATTTTTTTTTTTCTGTTTTGACACAGAACATAAAACAAAGAGGGGCACTAAATTATGTGCATGGCTGCAATCCCACTTCAAAACAGCATTCCAATGAGACACTTCATCTGGTTGTATATCGCTTTAGCTTCCTGTCTTACAGAATAGCCAACTCAGCAAGTCCCTACCTGGTTGTGGCAACAGTCACAGGTTAATACAATGCAGCTGTCTGTGCTGACTTCAGTCAGTTCAGCAAAATACACATCATAGTCGGTCATTAGCAGCTGACTTCAGCGTGTGACGTTGAGTGTAGCTGTCGCAGCAGCTTATTACACCTCTGAGCTGCTGTCAGCAGATGGATTTATGAATGCACACAAATACTGATTTTTTTTCTTTGTTGTAATTGGAAGTTAATCGGGTGCAACTGTTTGTTGGTTCTTGGTTTTATATAAATGTACTGAGGATGTATTTGCATTCTCCAACTGTCTCTAGTTGGCACTTTGTGGTGGTGGGGCTTTATATACATTTACACTCACCGAGCACTTTATTAGGTACACCTTGCCAGTACCGGGTTGGACCCCCTTTTGCCTTCAGAACTACTTTTGGCATCAATAAAGAATTTATTCCCACAGAAAGGCTGCTCACTAGAAATTTTATCTTTTTCTGACCATTCTCTGTAAACCCCAGAGATGGTTGTGGGTGAAAATCCCAGTAAATCAACAGTTTCTGAAATATTCAGACCAGCCCATCTGACGCCAACAACTTTGTCACGTTCAAAGTCACTTTACCCTCTTTCTTCTCCATTCTGATGCTCAGTTTGAACTGGAGCAGATCGTATTGACCATGTCTACATGCAATGAGTTACTGCCATGTGATTGGCTGATTAGAAATTTGTGTTAATGAGCAGCTTGACAGGTGTGAGTGGTGGGAGTAGATTGAGGGCTCACTGTTTAATTGATTTAAAATAATTTTGTACATTTTTACATAATTTGATGTTCCAGCTCATACCCCCCCCCCCCAAAAAAAAAAAAAAAAAATGAGTTTGCCAAGTTCCTATATTGGACAATAGATTAAAGTAAAAAGAGATCTGATGATGAATCACCAGAAAAAATGTCAAGTATAGAAATGAACCAGTCAAGACAAGTGTAAGGGTCAGACAGTTTGTTTGTGGCATGGCTGAGTCTGCATCCTGAACAACTACCGGTACTAAGTGTAAGTGGTAGGTATGATGGAGCGTGTGGAATGTATCTAAGTATGCTTGTTTAAAGAAACGTGAAAAGAAACCCTCTTACTTCACTCTACATATCCAGACTCACTGTGTTTCTAGTGTTTCACAGGCCTCAGAATTTCAGGAGACATGAAATTGATATAGATGAAGGAACCCAGACAGATGCTCCCCTGTTAAAAGTACACGCAAACCTAAACACACCTTAACGTCATACTTATCAACATCCCTTTATTCCCTTTACCCCTCAACCCATGCTGAGTCAGCACACATTATCCTGGACTTATCTAGAACCTTGCTTGTTATCACTTAACTAATCCCCAAGTTTTTGTGATTTCCAGTTTAAAAGAAAAATAGTTACATCACTTCCAGTTCTTTAGCAGGACAGTTTACCCATTAGTGGAAAATGTGACCTAATAATGAAGATGATTCAATTGTAAAGGTTAAAAATAAAAATGTTTGACCACTTTTGTGAGATTTCCTTGTGTTTTTCTTGGCATTCTGCTGCTCTGCTCTACCGCGCAGGACAGAAAAGGCAAGGTGCAAGTGAGAAGCTTGTTTATTCAGCCTGTCGGGGAGGAAGTTGTCTAAAAATATGAAAGAAGATCACAAACAATGGTATAAAGTTTAAAATCCTCAGAAGAAGGAAGCAGTGGAAGGATGCAAGCTTGAAAAAAACCTCCTTTGTCAATGGTACTTCACCATGAGATAAACACATAAAATGAGCTTGCCTTTACTTTGCTGCCTAAAATGGAGCATATATATTTGATGAGTTTTAGATCAGGGGTCCACAAACTTTTTCTTATGAGGGCCGCATAACTTCTTCTTTGATGTGGGGCCGGGGTAAGTTTGTAGGCTAACAAAAGAGGTGTAAAAATCGCAGGGCATGTCTAAGCAAAAGCCTTTCTGGTTTTCCAGAAAGTCACATGTAACCAATTATTAAAAACCCTTTCTGAGATCTTCAGAGATAAAAGTCAGAAAATAAAAAAATAATCATTTTAATGAAATAATCTAATTAAAAAGTCAAATTCTTTTGTCTTCTGCTGGAGCTAAACATATATATATGTCTGTTGCATTTTCACCACAACAGTGTATCTTCATTTACGGGACTTACGCTCTTAAAGTAACTTGTAAAGGGGAAATCCGCAAATTAGGACTACAGATGTAAAACTCATTACTAAACACTTAATCTAATTTTTCTCTGACAAACATGAACATTTTCACACTTTTCTCACTTGTTTAAACTCTCAAAGTTCTAAAACGTCCCAGATAATAAATCCAGTTTTATACCTTGAAAACAAATATCTGATAGCGATTAGAGCTGCGTATATCAGATAGAGGCACAGACTGCACAAAGCTGGAATAAAAAGTAACATTCTGTGTGGGTCTCGATCATGTGGCCCGATTAAAAAAAAAAAAGAAAATCATGGGTCTCTGATGTTGTTCATGGGACCGAGCCGAATGTGGAGGTGGGCCGGATCTGGCCTGCGGGCCGTAGTTTGAGGCCCACTGCTTTAGATTAAATTATAAATTATTTTGAACAACACAGCTTGGGTAAAATTCAGTGATTGCTAAAAATCTAAATAGTGTAAAGTTTTGACATTTTTAACCGATTCTTGTGGCATTTTTCTCGTGATGGAGGGCATACATAAAAGATTTTGAGCTTATAACTGCATTATGGAGTATTTATTTATTCAGATCATGATAAATCAAGAGCAGACAAAAACCTGCGGTTGGTATAAGCTCCGGGCAGGCCAAAGTCTCCCTGTTGCGCACCAATTTTAAATCCTCCACTCGTAAACAAATAGATCCATGAATGTCTTCGTTTTCCTCGTCTGAGCTGGAATCTGGATCAAACTGTACAGCTGGAGAGCTCTGATATTTCTCCCCATTTTTTTGCTACGCTAATGCTAGCTTTTGTTTGTGAGGGACTGTAAGCTAGCAGGAGAGAGTGTGACCAAAAAGAATGCTGGGATATCAACATTGGGTTACTTCCCTGCCAACAGCCCCGCCCACAACTCAGAGGGGAATTTCTAAAGAGCTCCTGTTGCTCTGCAGAAAATGTCTTAAAAAAACGAGACAAGCTTTTCGATTTTGGCTTCATAACCACAATTAAAAGATTACTGGGAATAATTTTATAATTAAAAAAATGTAGTTGGAGTGGGACTTTAAGGTACACTTTCAGATTTGACCAGAGTGCACCTCCGTGTTAAATGTTCTACAGGTTTTCCAGTCGACTAAAACAAAGGAATAATATGATGCCCGATCGCTGAATTACAGTGACGAAAACCCGCCCAAATCTGACTAAATGTGAATCACATAGAAGTTGAAAAAAGGTTTTGTGGGTTACTCTGGTGTCTAGGAATGTGCAGGAATCAGGAATAAAGGTGTTTCTTGGATGCAAAAGCAAATGAGCACAAAGCCTTTAAAATAATGTAGTAAAACTTGAGATTCTGACCCGCAGAGTAACAGCTGCGATCTGAAGTCAGTGGACAGAGCCACTCCTGCTGCGTATGCGTTTATTTTATCAACAAAACTCACACGACAGAGAGCTAAGGGATAATATTATGGGATAAAATAAATCAACCATGTCAAAAGGCGCTCCGATGCTCAATTTATGGTGTAAAATGATATTAAAGCTTCAATGAGATGGCTGAAGGGCTCACAGCTCACAGCTGGGGATTAAGATCTAAGAGATTTGATTCATGATCCACGAGATTTGAGTCAAGACCAATGAGATTCGAGACAAAACCCAAAAGATCCGTGAGATTTGAGCCAAGACCAACAAGATTTTAAACGTGACCCACAAGATTTGAATCGAGACCCAAAAGATTTGAGTCGCGATCCATGAGATTTAAGTCGAGACGCACAAGATTTGAGTCGAGACCAACGAGAATTTAAAACATGACCCACAAGATTTGGTCATGACCTATGATATTTAAATCAAGACCCAAAAAATTTGAGTCGAGACCAATGAGATCTTAAACGTGACCCACGAGATTTGAGTTGAGACCCACAAGATTTGAGTCGAGACCCAAAAGACTTGAGTCGAGACCAACAAGATTTAAACGTGACCCACTAGATTTAAATCGAGACCCAAAAGATTTGAGCTGCGAGCCAAGAGATTTGAGGTGAGACCAACAAGATCTTAAGCGTGATCCATGCGATTTCTAGGCGAGACCAACAAGAATTTAAAACATGACCCACAAGATTTGGTCATGACCCATGAGATTTGAATCAAGACCCAAAAGATTTGAGTCGCAATCCACGAGATTTGAGTCAAGACCAACAAGATCACAAACATGACCAACGAGATTCGAGTCTACACCCACAAGATTTGGTCATGACCCACGAGATTTGAGTCGAGACCCATGAGAGGCCCCTGCTGGAAGGCTGAGGGTTTATTTAACACATAAAGAAACAACTGAGTAGCTAAATGTTTGAATCTGGTGTGCTGTTACAAGAAAAAGAGGGAAATTGTTACATTAAAACTTGACAAAATATGTCTGATAATTAAAAAACCTTCATCAAAAAAATCACCAATCCTGACTGCAAGCCCTTATGTGCTTTTTCTTCCTTCCTGGCCACAGCGTATTCTGATAATACCCCCCGCAAACCAGCAGCTGTTGGAACCGCATGATAATTTTACAGTCATCTTTAGATCACAGAGTGTTTTAAGCTTTGTCCCAGAGAGGAAACATTTGTTTTTATGTGTTTACAGATGGTGAGCAATTAACTTGCATTGTCGGTTGACGTCACAGGGTTGTTTGCAGGTACTAAGTCAGCCCAAAGAGGAGACAAATGTCAGATTCTGAAATGCTTTTACCCACATGACTCAATCAGTTCTTGTCTCTGTAGCTGCTTTAGACCATTAAACAGATAAAGATTCACATAAATGTACATAAACATCTGTTACAGAGGAGGGAATGGAGCCATTTTTGGCTGTAGAGTCTTTGTTTTACCACAACTGAACAGGACTTTTATCATATAAACTGCAGAATAAATGCTGGGATCTAAACTTTTAACGAGTTTTCATGATAGCTGTGGTCAGAATCATCACTTCATACACCATACTAACAGTTCTTTTGGAGACCAAAAAAGTTTTAAAATGACTTTGAGTGGGAAGTTGTTTTTATTCAAAAGAATTTGTTTGTTAGTAATGTTTTGGCGGATGGTGCTGTGTTTTCAGGGGTGGTCTCGCAGCAGCAGCAGTCACACGGGGCTGAAGAAGAATCAAAGACACAAACAAGACACACTTATTGAAGATGAGCGCTTCCCGTCCGTCAGAGCATCCAAGAACGACACAGAGTTCTGGAATCGTCCTCGCTGCGGCGTGCCAGACTATCCCAAGGTTACCCAGCTGGACGTGTTGCATCACAGCCTGAAGAGGACAGCGGGAGGCCTGAGGAAGCAGCAGCGCAGCAAGCGCTTTGCACTCTATGGAGGGCGCTGGGAGAAAACTGACCTCAGCTACAAGTAGGAGACTGAAATATGCAGTGACAGGGTTTGTTCAGACACGCAGTGAGCTGTGTAAATGCCTTTAATTACCAAACGTTTCATTTTTTTTTTTAACCCTTGCTACAAAAATGACACTTTGAGATCTCTGAAGGTTCAATTTGTCAAAGTAGCAACGAAGGCAGTTTCCACCACAACAGAAACTGTAGAGTGATCCTGTAATTATGCTACAAAGCAGAAGCAAAATGAATAATGTGTTTACCCGAGCGGTTACGTCAAAACGTCTCTGCCTCTTTCTGCATTCCTGTGTGTGTTTGTATAAATGTTTGTGCTAACCACACTTACTCTGTTCTGCGCAGATTTGTGCGCTTAGGGAGGCAAAAACTTTTGATGGGATGAGAAGGAGATCAAGCTGTGATTCGTCACTACTGGCTTTTGTCCATGAGATGTTTGGATGCTTTGAACCACATCGTGTAAAAACTGGGTCGCTACAGGAATGAATGAATATTTCAAGATCAAGGTCAATCAATGAAAGCAGTTTTAGTCCATGTTCTAAGCTGCTTTAATCTTTTAGGCTTTTTAAGTACAATATTTCTTTTTCATTTGTTATTTGAAAAGTGGCTAAACAGTTAAACTGCAAAGTTCATTTACAAAGCTCCAAAAAAATGATCATTTGAACAAAAGAGTCGAAAATTAGAAGGAGAAGCTGCAGCTTGAGGTAAATGTATAGATGGAGGGTTCAATTACTTTACCAGATCATCATAAACAGTAACCTGTCATTCAACAAATGTTAAAACTAAAAGTGTCACCCTTTTTCTCCTCCAAATTAGCTTATTTTAGCTAATCACATTTTATCTACTCCAAAAAAAGAAAATAAACTGTGTTTTTAACATGTTTTTCTAGCATTTTTTTCTCATAATGGAGGATTATGTATATATGACATTTACAATAGGTTTACTTTAAAGTATTTTATTGTCCAAATGTGAATCAGGAGCAGGAAAAACAAAAATTAAAAAAAAGCTCTCTGTTATGATGTATTCACTTATAGACAAATAGATTTTACATCTTTGTTCTCATCTGAGCTTGCATCTGGCCCAAAACTGTCTGAAATATTTTTTTTCCATTTTGTTGTAATGTAAGGTTTGGGTTGTGAGGGGCTGTAAGCTAGCAGGAGAGCACATAAACAGATGGTTGACAGGAAGGCAGGCTAAGTCCCCATTTGGAAGTCCTGGCCTCAACTCAGAGGAGATTTTCTAATGAACTCCTGCCGCTCTGCAGAAATTACGTCCTATAAAATAGGCCCGGGTTGATAAAATCGATTTATCGATCTGACTCAATCTAAGCTTAATAGACTTATAATCTATCCATAAAAACATAGATCGATTTAGCACATAAAGTCCGCTCGCTTGATGCTAACGTTTAATTGAATTTCGGCTAATGCTAATACTCGGTCGACGTGATATACGTTGCTGACTAAATAAACAGATATATAAACTCACAGACATGAATTTTCCAAACTGTTTTTCAAAATATCTTTTAAAATAACCATTTATGGTCTGAATTAACACAGTTTTTCGTCCATTTTTTGCTTATTCTTTGCAATCTCCACCTAGAGTCCAAACTGAAATGCTCTCCAGGAGAAGCAGAACAATGTTTACAATGTTAATAATCTGAACATTTTTATTTGAGCTTCTCCTTTTGAGAAACTATATAACACTGGATGCTATTAACAATCTCATTAATAATAATTTCATTAATAAATTTACAGTACAGTATGGTAACTGTATCAGATTAATTTAAATATATTCAAAACAAATGCATAGAATATTGATGTATCTCTAAACAAATGTATCTAAATGTGTAAACCCTATAAACTGAAAATTGAATAGAAATGAGTGGATTGAAAGAATACAAAAAAAATCAGAATTGAATCCATCCGACCAACAGAATGACTAATAGCTGCTTATTTTTCAATACATGGATTTTGGCTTTCTAGGACTTCATATATTGGAATGCCAGGAGGGAGGGGATATTCTGTCCAATTCTCTCTATATACTGTCTATGGGAAACACTGAATTGTTTGCTTCATTTATCAGGCTGAAACACACAGTCAAACTTGATCTTTCTTGCCTGAGTTTTGAAGAAAAAAGTATGATACCCTAACATGTAGGGATGGAGTTTTGAAGGTCTTGTTTCTGTAAGTTTACTAGCTGCCTGGGGTCATCACCGGGATCTAATTAAAGGGATTTAAACTTAAACCAAACTCTGAAGGTGCACTCCAGTGAAGGGGGAGGGGTCAAGAATGTCCAGTAAAAAAAAGTATGTAAGGCAGAAGGCAGGTTCTCACAGGAAGCCTGAAAGAATTGGCAATAGTGGTTTTTAAGCCTTACACTATGTACTGTGCTTATTTTAGATTAGAGCTTTTGTTGTAAAGTAGTGTAGAGTTTGTCATGCAGAACATCAACAAAATTTCTCGAAAGCCATGATGCGCTAAAGAATGCATAAAGTACTCATAGTATCCAATAGTGTTATCTTGTAAAAATACAGTTAGAAAAGTGCAAAAATAGCGAGAAGTAATAAAGTACAGTAAAATACATAGACGCAGGTAAGATTAAAATGGGTTTTGAGGTTTTTGCACATAGTAGCATATATTTGGTAGTTAAACAAGTATTATTAAGCTCTGGGATCACTGAAGTCAACTTCATCCTGAAGAAAAGGACCGGGTTAAAGCTACTTTCTTTCTACACATGCACAAGAATCATGCGGTTTCCGTGGCAGATGAGGGAGGAAAAGGTTCGAGACATCTTCCGGGAAGCCTTCGGAGTGTGGAGCGAAGTGACGCCGCTGAGGTTCAGAGAGGTCACTGCTGGCAAAGCTGACATCACCATCGACTTCAACAGGTAACCAATCACACACAGAATCAACATTGATGTGATCAAACATCTTTTAAAATGTGTTGTATTATCACTCAGTGTCACAAACTAGGCACAGGAAGTTCAACAGAAGCCAGAGGTAAAAAAAAAAAAAAAAATGGCAGCAGATGAAGAGAATTTCTACTGGACATTATTGCACAAACAAAGCAGTAAATGGGTAAATGGTAGGGTAAAAAAACAACAAATCCAAGCAGACCACAGTAATGAGAAGCTAATAAACTTCAGGTGTCTCAGTCACTCATTAGAACACATCAACAGATGGTAAAAGAGTAATTAAAAGACAAACAAATCTAATAAAGATTAGGCAAACCACACCAATAAAAAGACATTGTGAAACTTGCAAAGAATTACATCATAGTTTTTGCATGTTCAATCATTTAGCTTTTGCACATACAATTTCCTTCTTATGTCTCTGACTTCCTATGAAATAATTACATATCTTAGTTTGAGGAATTTGATGAATAGTGAGGCTTAACTGAGTGGAAACGCTCGCCAGAATTAACTGGTCTGTACGGTACTACTCTTTACTGGACCGGACTGCTCAGTGGAAACGAGGCTTTAGTCCTTCATCACTCCTAACCATTTTTTGTTTCATGCTGGATATTTGCTTGGACTTCAGTTAGTCTACAGCCTCAAGTTACGTTCATATCGCCCTTAGCAACACGCATTCAAGTGACTTCTTTCAACGGGAAGTCTACGTGCATAAATGCACATTTCAGACTAACAGATTCACAGATTTCAACATTAATGGGCTCTACTTACAACACAGGTCGAACTTTGACCAATTAAGAACTCAAATCTGGTAGAGATGGTGTCCCTTTTAACAATTTAACACCGGAGCTGAGGTGATGTTCTTTGATTTACGGCTTTCGGTATGTCAATGTATGCAATATTTTGTGTTTAACATCACCGATGGCGCCTCAGGTGTTACAGGGGTAATTCACAGTGTCAACCTTTTAAAAATTAATTATTGCGGTTTGTTCCCAACTGGAATTATAAGAAACCAAGCCCTGGGGTGCATGGCGCACTAGGCGAAAAACAAATTTGGCACCCCCTGCAGGTACTTAAATTCAGCTACACAGTTGGGGTTCGCTCCAATCAAGCTACTCTGCGTTTGAAGACACGTGCTCTAACTGACTCCGCTACTATTCTGCCAATGTTTGGGAGGAAAGTGGGGGATTTCAATTGTTAAAGGTTCAATTCAATTGTTCAATTGCTAAATGTAGCGGGGAGTGAGTTTCCAAGTAATTTTATATAAGTAAAACAGAAAAACCTCTGCTTTGAGTCTGTGTTTACTCCTCTTCCTTTTCATCCTTAAAGTTTTACAGAAGCACTAACAGCAGCAACACCCCCGCCCACCAACACCAACCCAGCTACAGCAGAGTTATTGATTACATCAAGTTAATTTATTTACATTTTTTAATTCTTACTTTTTTTTCCATACATGAAAAGAGTGGTGAGTCAAATTTTTCTTACTAAAAAAAAAAAAAAAAAAAAAGAAAATATAATCATTGTGATCTGGCACCCCCTCCAGCAGACTACGCCCTAGGCGGCTGCCTTGGTTCCTTATGCCCACGGCCGGACCTGCACCAAGTCTCTTCTATATTGGAATAGAGCAGTGAAAGAAAAAGCCTGGAGCAAGATTCACTAGATTTGTACCACTTAGACATTTTGCAGAAAGCCTCTTTCAACTGTAGGTGGGGGACATGCACTAAACATTAGATAAAGACAAAGAAGAAGAAGAAGTCATTCCCTGCTTGTTCAATGTGAACACCATAGACTAAATGTATAACGTTCTTGAATGAGGATCCCGTCCCTGGTGGGAAAGTGTTGCATCAGGGTTGTGTTGGGATGAAGGTCTCTATACTTATCTTGAGATCAGTTACTTTAATCTCCTTTTGGTTCAGAATCCCAGAATTCCACCACATACTTACGCAGTGACTGACAGAGCTCAACTTTTGAAGTGTTGGTGGGCTACACACACACACATCTTGCACATATTTAGTTTGCACACCCATCCACATGTGTTTTGTGACCTTTGTGGAGCCATTCAGCCAAGTCCTCTTGACGGTGCAGGATTCTCAGTCCTTATTTAACCAGGTTTTTGGATCGGATCTATCAACAGGCATGTTCTGCATCATAGTTTGGTCCACACTGCAGGCAGATTTATTTCCCCACGAATGCAAAACTTCTTCAGGTTTCCTCTTGTTACTGATTTTCTTCATAAAGTTTTAGGAGAGAACTTTGTAGCGCTGCCAAGGTTTGCAATTTGCAGAGTAGTTCACTGCTCCCGATCTTAATACCGAAAACTACAAACCACATTTTAATCTCTTGCAGTCTAAACCCCTTAAAATCAGGTCATTTGGTGTAACACTACATATAGATTACATAAAGTCAAAGTGTGTTTACAATTTTCTACACATATCTCATCTCATAGTCTAACTTAAAACAGAGAAATGTTATCTTATTTAAAACACTGTGAGCTGGAATGTGGTCTTTTCCTTTTACTAGTTGTAGGGGCCAACTAGCTTGGATAATAAATGAATCAATGCTTTGTAAAGCCTGGCAGAATTTATATGTAGAGCCTCCAGCGACATTTTATAGTCTGATTAATCCCTTTGGCAGGATCATGTTACCTCTCTGTCAAAACAGGTTTCCTGCCTCTGCCAGTTCGTTTAAAAAAGTCATACTTCACTTTGAAGTCCTTCCCTAGAAATAAGTTATTTTCATGACTCACTTTTGCAACTTTTTTATGTTGTTTCAACTCATCTTATCGCATTAGTCCTGGATTACGTGATGTAACAGCATGTGCCTTGGATTATTTATTGTTTTCAAAACCCCATTTAGCATTTTGCTGACAAGAGGTTGGAAGGTAAGCGGGTTCCTTTCTGCTCTCAGATTCTTTGCTGTTCCTGCATAACGGTGTCATTCCTCTACCTGAGAAACCGTCTCTGACGCTCGATAAACGTCTCCTCGTTTTCGCCATCTGCTCCTGCACTGTTGCAAGACACAACCATCTGGACAGGATTCCAAACTATATTTACTGTTTTTACAGGATGAAATAACACAACAATAAAGATCAGCTTTCTAGTGTCCGGCACGTTGTGGCAGTGGCTCCGTCTTGCCTTTTTTTGTGGGGGATGGTGATTCTGTCTGAACCAAAATGTTATCACTCAGGCAGGCATTATAAGAAGAAGTTATACATCTCACAAAATAAAATGATACATTTATGTAGGGTTGTGTATCTTTCTACCTCTCATGATTCAATACGCAAGTCAATATATTATAATATAAAATAGACTCTTTCAATCTGTGTGCGCACTTGAAATTCTGAAAAGTTGTGTAAAATTTTGCAAAAATTACAAAATACAAAAATGTGACATACAATTTACACAAGCACTACTTTAAATTAAAGCAGCTTAAAACTAACTACACATACAAATTGGTAAAAAGTACTGATCTGTGCATAAATGGGGTGTTGTGTGTGTGTGTAACGTGGTTTGTGCCCAATTTTTAGTCCCCTTATGGCAAGTTTTTTTATTAAAAAAAACATTACCAAGTAGTGTTTTAATTAAGATTAAAACATTTTTAACCAAAATCCCACAACCTAAATATCTTAAAAAAACATTTCTCATGTTGATCTGAAGCATCTGTTTTTAAAACTTTCTCTGAGTGGGCGTGGCTTTTGGAGCTGAGCTGACTTGACCCGCCCATGATCCCGCCTGTCTGATTATAATAGCTCTGTGTCTCGCTAGCGTAAATCTTCGCCACTGCTACAAAAAAATGTCAAGCAACATCGGTAATGTCCGGCCGTATGGTTTTGAACCGAATGTCAGCTCGGACGAGGAAGTGAAGATCTTCATGGACCGAACTTCATCCAAAATCCTGATTCTTTCTCCTTCCAGTTCACTAAAGACTCTTTTAGCTCATTCTCCACACATTCAATCCATTGGCTTTTCGGAGCAGAGTTCCTGAGAAAATAATGAAAGCTAACATCCAAAAATCCATCCATGAATTTCATTCATTTACATTCCTTTCCAACTGCGGTGAAATGAGCCGCCGTTCACATTCCCGTGGTCATATCAAGAAGCTCCGTGGAGTCTGGTGGAGATTTTCCGGTGTTCTCAGCCCTGCTACCGTAAGTATAGTATGAGACTCACACAAAAAATCCAGTGACGGCTGATTTGACCTCAGAAATGTGAATGGAGGCTCATTTGACTGCAGTCAACGTGAAGTTGTCATCTTCTCTTCCTCGGTACCTGAACACGCTAACCGTCCATCACTGGGGTTCACCTTCAGCCAGCTGGAACTGACCTCGACGTGGCAGAAGCAATCTTGTGATTGGATTTCTTTTTGCTTACAGGACTAGCACATAAAAAAGTAAAAACAGTAGAGACACAACAGTAAGAGAAACTGCAGTTTGCTAAAACAGAGTATGTAATTCCTGATAGTTTTCAATGGATACTGCTGTTACTCCCAGTACTCAATTGAATTTTCAATCCGTCCCTGTATCTTTTATATTTTATACTTTTACAATTTAAATGCATCAATGAGAAAGTCAGGTGACATTATGCATTGATCTAGCAACTGATGAAGAGTATGAAACAATTGAAGTTTTTACCCTGTACTGTTTGGTTCACTCCTTGAATCTTGAATCGTCCTCTTCGTTTATAGAAGTTCAACTTTGGGGGCCCAAACAAAAAAAGTTCTGGTTCACCTGAAGATGTGGGTCTTGAACTCGTTGAAGTTCAGAAACTCTGTGAACATAGAAAAACTGTCCAACAAACCAAACAGGAAACTAGAAAACTTCTCTAAGGGTGGTGAAATGAGGTGGCAAGTAAATGTTCTAATGTTTTATTAAAAAAATGTTTTTGGCACAAATATCTCTTAACACCTGCTGTCTCTATAAAATGGTTTCACCCAATGACTCATTAAATAAAAACAATTTTAAAACTCAACAATTCCAGCTGGGTTCTTTCTGTGTGGAGTTTGCATGTTCTCCTGTGAATTCATGGGTTTTCTCTAACTTCCTCTCACAGTCCATAGACATACATTGTAGATTCGTGGATCACTCCAAATTATCGGTAGGTGTGAGAGTGTGTGTTGCTGTGTTGTCCTTTGAAGAACAATCATGTGCCCAGGGTGTACCACACCTTTGTCCCACAGTATCTGGTATAAGCTGCTGACACCCCTTAACCCCAAAAGAGATTAAGCATATGGATGAAAATAAAGGGAGAAAAATACCCCTCCCCTGAATTGCCTTTTTTATTAACGTAGAAGATTTTGAATGAGAAGTTATCCAGATCCAGTTTGCAAAAAAAAAAAAAAAGATTAAAACCACGATGAAACCAAGGACACCACGGAAAGTCTGGTAAAGAGTTGAGCCTCATATTTAGAATTAGTAGCATGTTTTCCTGCTGTGAGACCAAATGAGTAAATTTGGTTTGAAAGTCTTCCAAGAGAGAAAACAGTCCTTTTTTTTCTATTTCTCAGGTACTGGCATGGGGACAACTTACCATTCGACGGTCCTGGAGGAATACTGGCCCACGCTTTCTTTCCCCGTACACACAGAGAAGGAGAAGTCCACTTTGACTATGATGAACATTGGACAGTAGGGAACAGTGTCGGTGAGTTAATATGCTTTTTTGTAAACAGAACTCTATACTTTTCTTTAAAAGATTATCTTAACCTCATTGTCTCTTCTGCCCTTGTTCAGGCACTGATCTCCTGCAGGTGGCTGCTCACGAGTTTGGCCATGTCCTGGGCCTTCAGCACTCCCAGGAACCTGATGCAGTGATGTGTCCTTTCTACAGTGACTCCTACCCTCTGCAGCTTAGTGATGATGACAAGAGAGGTATTCAGTATTTGTACGGACCGCCTGTGCAAAGACCGCCGGAGGTCCCAGAGACCAATGACATCAGCTCTGAACTGGTAAGAACATTTTACCTAAAAGTCTAACCATTCTTCTATTTACCAATATACTCAAGTTCATGAACGGAAATAACTGTGGGGTGTGTTGATGCTCTCCAGCCGGATGCCTGCAGAACCAACTTTGACGCTGTGTCCATGATCAGAGGAGAGCTCTTCTTCTTCAAGTCTCGGTATGTTTGGCGTATCCGTCATGGACACTTACAAGGGGGCTATCCAGCCTTGTCTTCACGACACTGGAAAGGTATTCCTGACTACATCGATGCAGCATATGAGGACAAGTCGGGCAACATCTGGTTCCTCCAAGGTATAAAGTAAAGCTCTTCGCTTTGTCCACAATTTGGTACTAACTGCCACAATTTGACAAAACCAGTTAAGCACATTTTGTGTGTTTGTTTTTACAGGGTATGCTGCTTAAGAAATAGTATTGCTACCTATATAGACCTTTGTCAATCAACCTCCTCCGTGCCATGTCACTAGTACAGAATGCGTTCAGTCTGCCAGATAAATCTTTGATCGCAAGCAGATTTTTGTTTTAATTCTATAATACTGAAGTATAGCTGTCATAGTTAAATAATTTCAAACATTTAAAAGCTACATTTAATAAATTTATGGCCTCAAAAACATAAATAAAGAGGGTTTTGCTGAACTTTGTGGATCTCACTGGGTTTTGGTCTATAAGAAGCTGCCCCAAATAACTGTTTTATCCTTAAAGTCACATACCCCTGCTCTTTGTGTGTTTGTTAATGTCAGCAGTAATATTTTAACTGGCTTAAAACTGTGCATAGAAGAAGCTAAGATCTCCTGGAAGAAAGAACCCTGCAGGCTTGATAACTGTTATCACTGGGATAAGTAAGGTCTCTATGGCTCAGGAGTTCATGGAATTTTTCTGTACACTTTGTTCTTTCTATTGGGTTGAATGGCATGCGAACCAGCTTGGTGCTTGAACTATTTCTTGTGTGAATTCACATGCCCACTAAAAGCAAATTGATTTGCACTTAAATTATCATTTTCCAAACAGAACTATGCGATTTGCTATGTTGAATTCCGAATATTTATCATTTTAGTGAATACAATCAACATGTAATCAGATTTGTTCTTGTTTCTATTGCAGGTGGCAACTATTGGGTGTTTGACGCTGAGAGGAAGATAATTGGACCCGACTCTGTGCAGCGGCTGGGTCTTCCTGTGACAGACATCCATGCAGCTTTAAAGTGGAAGGAGAATCACGTGGAGAAGGTTTACTTCTTTAAGTCTTCCTTTTATTGGAAGTTCAATGTCCAAGAAAACAGAGTTGAGGACGCGCGTCCTCGCAGCGTGCAAGAGTGGCTGGGACTTCCTAGCCACATTGATGGAGCCTTTTTGGATCAAAACGGTGAGGAAATGGATCCCTTCTGACGTCATCACTGTCTATTAATACACACACTTATAGTTTATTTTGTGTTTTGTCATCCTCTAACAGGCTTTGCTAATTTCCTAAGTGGACGGCACTACTGGAAAGTTGACCCCGTGGCGTTGAAGGTGCTGGAAGGTTACCCTCGCCTAATCGGCATGGACTTTTTTCACTGCTCTGCTGCTCTGTATAAATGATTTCATGCTGAGCACTTTATTAATCAGACAGTATAGCACCATGAAAACCTCTCAGGCTGTTTTGAGATTAATGTATTTTTTATTTACATGCATCAGATAGACATCGGCAGACTCTTCTTAGTCATTACCTGCTGCTCTAAATGTTGTTTTTTAATGTATACCGGTATATACATTTTATGTTGTATTCATTATATTGTAATTCACTGTCGGCACTCACCCCACTAGGCCAAAGCGTAAATCTTTTTGTCATTATATTAATGTGGCACCAGCTAAAATGGTTGGTGAGAGGGAATTTACATAAACTTGCATCAAAATATGGTGGCATAGTGGTTAGAGTTCTTGTATGTTCTCCCAGTGAATATGTGGGTCTTCTCCAGACACTCCAGTTTTTTCCCATAGTTCAAAAAATGTTCTAATTGGTAACTCTAAATTGCTCCTAGGTTTGAATATGTGCAAGGGATATGTGCAACAGACTGCAAAATAGTTCAGGGTCTACCCCATCTTTGCCTGTCAGTAGCTGGTTGGCTCAGCAACCCTCGACCCCCAAAAAAGGAGTTCAGCAGGTTTGCAAAATGGATGGATGAACTACAACTGTGCATCCATGAGAGTCACTCTGAGGGAAAAAAAAAAAAGCTCTGGAGGAATGTTTGTAGGAACTAGATGTATAGCATTACCTGAGAAAATGCAAGTGTGTATGCTGCAAGCTAAATGTGGCTGCGGAAGATGCGAGAGTTAAAAGCCTAAAATGCTGAAACTGATAGGGCTGATAGCTGGAACGCTGAAGCCGATAGTGTGACAAAATATTAGCTAAATGCTAAAATATTAGTTAAAATCCAAATTTGGCCGAAGAACTTAAAAAAGTCAAATTTTGATAAAAAACAGCTAGCAAAATGCTAAAATATTAGCTAAACTCAAAATTTGCCTGAATAACTTAGAAAAGTCTAATTTTGACTAAACAGCTAGCATAATGCTAAAATATTAGCTAAACTCCAAATTTGCCAAAAGAACTTAATAAAGTCACATTTTGACAAAACAGCTAGCGTAATGCTAAAACATTAGCTAAACTCCAAATTTGCCAAAAGAACTTAAAAAGTCAAATTTTGATAAAACAGTAAGTAAAAGTTTTTTACTGAGCCATCGGATTGGTCAGTTAATAACTTGAATAACCTGCAATAAAGAAAACAAATCATGAAAAAAGATTAAGATTAGATACAATGGTTAATATGACAAATAGCTGTTGATTTCTTTATAGAAGTCTATAGGATTTTGGCTTCTTGGTGCCAGCAGGTACTTCCTGTTTGGAACACCAGGGGGGTGAGGTCACTCAGTTCAGTTCTCTTATACAGTCAATGACTCTAATGCATAACAGCAGATTAGGGCGGTGGACACACAAAGAATACAATGACTATTCGCACATAATTTTCTAAATACGTAAGGCCAGTGCTGAACTGTTTTCTTGGCTGCACAGACCTGGAGGAAGGTTAGGGTTTGGGTTACGGTTACGTTAACCCTTGTGCTATTTTAGGCATGTTTACATTAAAAGTTGGGTCATGTGGACCCCACGAGACAGTGCGGAGAACTTTTATTTTTCAAGGATTTTTTATCTTCACTGGTGTCCATGGCAGACATAATCCTGTCCACCTTCATCATGGGAGGGATCACACATTAATATTAGAGTAGGGTCATCTGGACCCTGTACGATAATAATGATGTCAGACTTGAGCAGCAGATTTATATTTATCAGTGAGTGTTGATCATGTGGGTGGTGTCATTGACTCCTCTACATTTGCTACCTGTCCACAGTGAATGAAGAAGTAGTCTTCAGTTTTAATTTGTACATAAAAGTTCTCTGGTAAGATAAAGCCAGAACTTCAGACGGTACGCTTATTTTAAATGTCTGTTCTCATAACTCGTTTGTTTACTCCATTTTTAAAGAAATGTGATGTAGTATTTATCTTAAAACTTCTTTTTCTACATTTTCTTACATTAGAACACCTTTTGTCATAATTGTAGTACTAATCGCTCTCATTCAGAACAAACGTCAAAGACCTGATAAGAATGAGAGCCTTTTTAAGTCAGTCTAGTTCAGGGCAGATCAACTGTTTTTGTGCTACTATTCTGTGTTCTATGTTCACACTAATGCTGTTTGTGTTCAGTGCAGGACACTGATGAATGCATTGACCTGTTTTACTGTATTGTGCAAAGACAGTGTCATATAACCAGGATTTATTATTTGTCATCGTGTTTTTGCAACTTCTGATTTTTATTTTGAATTTTCTTACCTCACAAAACATCATGCAAGACTTTAGATCTCAAAATAAATTAATAAAGAGAGGACAGATAAACAGTTAATTGGGATACATGAAAAGGACATTCAATAAAATCAACTTTTAAAGGAAGATTTCCATCTGCGCTGTCATCCATTTTTGCAATAAACAGTGCCATTTAATTTCCTAACTAATACTATTTCTTTACAATTTAAAGTAATACACAAATGTTCTGGAAGTAAGGGTGCAGGAGGGTCAATTGAGTTTGTCCCACTAAAGAAAGAAAGCTTAACAGAATCCCAGAGGCTGACCCTCTTTGTCTGCATCAATACCCACAGTTCTCTAAATATAAGATACAAGGAAGGCAGCAAAAAAAAAAGCAATCACAAAACTAATCCAGGTAATTAACAAACATAAAAAAATAATAAAGAGATGAAGGAGATGAGAAGTAGAGAATAGAGGTGAACAAGGAAGAAGTAAGACCAAATGAAACTCCTTTGTTTTCTTCATATCAACAGAAAAATGTCACGAGAATATGTTAAAAACACTTTTTTTTTTTTTTTTTTTTTTTTTTTTATCAGAGTGAGTCTTTAACAATTTCACCAGAAAATGGTGACTAGTCAGACACCCCATCAGTTTAACCCTAAAGCCTGAAAACAGCACTGATACAAGCTAGCAATCCTGATGGCTAACTGTCCTGACAGCTATCAAGAAACAAATAACAAACATTTTCTTAGAATAATACTACCTAAAACGCCTCTTTCACCCTAGAACTCAGTTAAGACGCCATCATTAATAAATGTATTAAGTACTAGAAAGTTACAGAGAAGCTAACAAAATTACGCTACACAACTAGTAGGCCACAGTCCTATTAGCTAAAATAACATAAAATTACCAAAACTCTTTTCCTGTAAAGCCAAATTATGTTGAGGTCTTGAGTTAAGTTTCTGTCTGTAGCTTTTGTACTCACCTGAGACTGCTCCACACAGATTCATTTCCTTTTATAAAAATAGAATTTTGCTACCATAGCCAGGAGCATTTTTATCCTCTTTGTTTATCACCTGATTTGGAATCCTAGCTATAGTTCAGCTCTGTCAGCAGAGAGCAGAAATAAATCAAAGAACTTTTCAAAATGAGGTTAAATCATACATGTGAACAGAGATAAATTAGAGGAAAATATGTACAAGGTGTCTACAGTAAAAATGTAATTCTTATATCACGTGACTCTTTTTCTGTGACATGATGTTCTGTTTGCATTTATATACATTTTGGAATAAAAGTTTTTTTTTTTCAAACTGATTTCAGAATTGTGTAATTATTTTAATGTAAAAATTGTTTTACTAGTTTGTTTTACCCAATTTAATGTTGGTTCTAGTAGCAACATGCTGCACGGTTGTTGTTTTTTTTTTTTTTTGGTCAAAATATTTGATAAATCACAAAGACTCAGCACCTTAACTTCAGGACACCTGAATTTAATTCCAGCAGAAAATAAATTAATAAATAAAAACTCTTTGGTTTCTGCTTTTAAGTAGATTCAATTCAATTTTATTTATATAGCCCAATATCACAAATTCAATTTGCCTCATTGGGCTTCATGCCTGCAGTTTTTACAGATGCACA
Source organism: Oryzias javanicus (assembly GCA_003999625.1). Taxonomy (NCBI): domain Eukaryota; kingdom Metazoa; phylum Chordata; class Actinopteri; order Beloniformes; family Adrianichthyidae; genus Oryzias; species Oryzias javanicus. The sequence goes on from CM012448.1 coordinate 6,537,058, forward strand.
GATGGAGTCATAAAATATGCACAATAGGTAAAAACTAAACAGACTATAAAGAACAGGTCATCCCTGTCCTTAGACCCTCCCTCGCGGTAAGGAAAAACTCCTAAAAAAAACCTGAGTCAGGAAAAAAAAGAAGAAACCTTAGGGATTCCCACATGAGGGAGAGATCCCATCCCAGGACGGACAGGCGATACCAGAACGGTTAAAGAAAAGTTAGCTGCTAAAACTGCATATATGAGTAGAGTTCATTCATATAGAGCTGAGTTCATTCATATAGAGCTGAGGGACGAGTGATGATTAAGTCCATAGTCCAGATGAGGCAGAACTGCAGACCACGACCAGGAGCAGGAGGACAGACGACCCACCAGGAATCACTCCCACTCAGAGATGCAGGATGGTGACGGGGCTTCATCCAGATGGGCGGGGCTTCGTCAGGATCACCAACAAGTCTCCCGGAAAACTGCAATCTCTCCCGGTCTCCCACAGGGGAGTCGGAGAGAAGGAAAAACATGTGAATTATACTGCACCACCAACAAAGGCATACAATTAGAAGTAAATAAAAAAGTAGAGGAGAGGAGAAGTAGATGGAAAAGAGGACAGAGCCCCAGTGCACCATACTTTTCCCAGCTTCTAACTTCTAGCAGCCTTCTATGTTATTATGTAGAGAATATACATATTTCATCATTTATATTTCAAGCATATATTGGAGAAGTATGTGATTATAATAATTATTTCCCCAAACTTCAGAACAGTATGGGAGCATTATGTTAATTATTCTATGATTACTGGCTAGTCTGGCAGAACGCCTGTCCAAAGAGGAATGTTTTAAGGCTAGTTTTGAAGGTAGAAACTGTACCTGCCTCTCTGACATGGGCTGGGAGCTTATTCCATAGAACAGGTGCTTGATAACTGAAGGTTCTACCTCCGACTGTACTTTTAAAAATTCTAGGAACTACAAGCAGTCCTGCATTCTGTGAGCGAAGCGTTCTGATTGGCTGGTAAGGAACTATGAGATCTCTAATATAGGATGGGGCCACACCATTCAGAGCCTTATATGTTAACAGGAGGATTTTGAACTTTACTCTAAAGTTCTAGATGCAAAACAGGTACTTTTGGAGTCAATGTGGTTTTTGCATCAGTAGACATCAAGGGGTTAAAGACATTCTAGTATTCAGATATGAAAATGACAACCTCAAAAAACACAAAAATATTTATTTCTAACAAATGAGTTTAGACCAAATAACAGTTGACAGACAAAGTGGTTGAAAATTAATATTTATGGCTGATATTCATTTTAATTATGGGTAAAACTACTGGCAAACTCCATCACTCACCATAGTTTAAAAACTGTTTGGATGCTGACATGTTAAAGTCATCATAATGTATCACAGTGTTTGGGGGGCTTATAGTAAACTGTGTTTGAATATTTGAATATTATCCTCTTTTTGTATTTCTGTCACCACCATCGTTGACTCATCAGCTTGGCTGATTCACTGGTTGACTCTTTCTAACCTGTGACCCTAAAGAAGAGTATATTCAGAAAATTGAGGAATGGATCTTTTAAAACCAAAGAAGAATTAGAAGTATTGGTTAATGTCACTCACCTGAATTATTTTGTGGAAAGTTTAGGCTCTTGGTGTATATTTTTGCAAACTCTGGATACAAAATTTCTAAGTTAAGAAATTATTTTGGTAAAGAACATATTTCTTTCGAGTTCGGGAAAAAGACAATGCCCTAACAAGATCTCAAAAAATGTGCATATTATGTGGATCAACATTGATGGCACAGAGACACTGTCAGATGAAGCCTTTTCGGGTTGAGAGAAAAACTTGAAAGAAGTTGTGAAGAATGGATATTTTGATATTTTTCAACAAAAAATTGTAAAGATGCTAATTTAAAAAATCAGCCATGCCTCTTTCTTTTTAGTGTTTCCGTTGCTTCCTTTGACAGCAAATCCTCCTCTTCTTTTTAACCCTATGTGTCCTCCTCAATCACATCAAGCCACCTCAGATCCATAAACTTCCTCTCTGATCTTCCTCTTCTCTCCTGGTTGCTCCAACCTCAGCATCCTTTTACCAACATCATCAATGTTTCTTCTCCCAGCGTCTCCTAACCATCTCAATCTGCTTTTCTGCATTTATCTCCACAACATCTACCCTGTGCCTCTGGTGTTCAGCGATGCCCTCTACTGGCAATAGAGTAGTTTGCATCACTTTAAAACTCTTGTTCAGGAAAAAGGATCTAAACAGGACATATCAGGTTTTTTTAGATTGTAACACAGCAGTGACTTGTTCTACCATTTTATTTAAGAAATGTGTTTACAAAAACATTGCTCTCCTCTCTGAATTACAGGGAGTATGAATATCATCCAAATATTTATGTCTTCATCAACTTAATGCCAAACATTGAATAAAAACACTTCATTTTATTCTCTTGTCACTAAATAAAATCAAAATAAAAGTTTTTAACCAACTTATGATAAGTAAATGTTACCAAGCTTCTACTTTAGCATTTATTCAGTCAAACAAAAGGTCTGTTATCAGACATGGTTCTTTCTCAAAGTAAGAGTTCACCAATTTTCAAAAAGTTTGTCATTTCCAACTTCTAGAGATTTCTGTTTTATTAAAATGTTCTGTTGCTTTTTGTTTGATTATTACCATAAAAAGGGACAGAATGACAGCAGAATCAGAAATATTTGATGAACATTTAATGTCAAGATTCTCACAAATATATGTTTATTTTCACAACAGAAAGTGAAACATTCATTTCTTTAGCAGGAATCTGTTGTTTGTTTGCAGATTGCACTCATACCTCTGACAGGAGAAAAAACTTGGAATTCATTTGAAACTGTTTTTATAAAAAAAAAAATTAAAGAACAGACACACAAAAAAAATCAACAAATAAGATAAAGAAAAACTTGAAAAAAAGACAGAATCGTGCAAGTTTTTGTGATAATCCATCCCCATTTAACAGTCATAATAGAAAATAAATTACTGATTGTTTTAATTCATTTCTATGAATATTTTTTGGATGTTTCAATATAAATTACTTTGTGCTTTTTCTACCAATTTAGAAGTCCCACATGACTAAGAAATGCATAAGAAATACATTTATCCATATAACAAAAAGAGGCAAAAGCAAGATATATTTATGAACACATATTTTTTTTTAATGTGTGTCCAAGTTTAAATATTTAAATTAACACAAATGCTAACTCAGCAAAAAAAATGGTCTGCTTTTATAGTAGGAATTACAGTAAACCAGGGCAGGGTGAAGTCAAAGTAATGGCAGAGAAACATTCTGTAGTTTTCTGCTTTCACACTGAGCAACATTGATTCTTGACACAAGTTTTTCCAGTTTGTCGATACTTAGAAGTACACAGAAGTAGTGGAAAGTCATAAGAGGAAAAAACAGGTTGTTGAGTGATGTGCAGTTCTAAAAAAGTAAAGAAAAGGTTTAGAGTGGCTATTAATTATCTGCAATATTTTGTATTAATACTACAGAATTCTTATTTCTGCTGTTATGTAAAACTCTTGACCTCACTACATCACTGTCTCATAATGAAAAAGAATAACATTACATTTTTTTTATTTGTAGCAATAGAAAATGCAGAACTGTAAAACAGCAATGTTAAAAGTTGAGTTGCTTATTTTCTAATTGGATTTTATGGTGTAATATTGACTTTTCAATATACGATCGTACAGCAAAAACACAGGAGGAAAAAAAGGCATGACAGATGCAACATGATTATCTGTCCAAATCTGTGAATATGTTGGGTCTGTTAAGAAATAAATAACACCTTAAACGCTAAAGTCATGAGAAAATGTTATTTTTGTTCTTTATGTTCTAAAAAATCTCAATATGAAAAGTTAAGCCCAGAGTGAGAATAGTGGAATTAGCTTGTGATTTAAAGGAAATGTCTGCAGAAACAAAGGAGGTAGAGGAGTCTGGGGTCTGTATGCTTCCCAAAAAAACTCTTGAGTCAACGAAGGGAAAATGTGGTTTAATCATTATAAAATGCTCAGAGTGACAATGCAAAAAAAAACTTGCTGGAAAATGTTCACATTTTTAATGGTCCTCCTGCTTTAAACCAATTGGTAAGAACAAGCGTTTGTGTGAGATGTAACATAAATATAAGTCTTGATCAAAATTTGTTGTAAAGTCAACTTAATACAAAAATAAAAAAAGAAAAAATAAATTTTGTGATCCTAATAAGTGTGTTTAGTCCCTGTTTTTTTTTTTTTTTTTTAGACCTAATTTAGTTAGGTGACAGTTTTGCTAAAGACACAAAGATCAGGTTCACTATTTAGTCACTGTTTTCTCTATTTTCAAAAGACAAGCTCACTTGTATTTTCATATGGCATAACTGACGAAAAAGAAGGTTTGGTTCAATCATAGTGGTTCCTGGACTCTCTATTTTCCAAAAATAAGCAATATTGTTAGTTCAGTAATCATTATTTCACCAACAGCCTAATCTTAAACTTCTGCAGGTATACAGTAAATAAATAAAGTAACCTATAAGTAATATAGGAGTCATGTAACGTACTGCAATTCTAAGTTACTCATACTATGAGGTATACTCTGTAAAGTTTAAAAAGTTGAAGTTTAAAAGTCATTGTATAACATTGTCCTTACAATTCTGTGGTTGTGCAAAAAGTAACGTTTCGCTTGAATTACTTTGAAATACTCTACTCCAACATTACATCCTGAACCACCTGCACGTGTTTATATCACATGTGAAAGTAGAGCCTCCAACAATGTGATTTTTGGTCATAAAGTTGAATTTTTTGTATTATTAGTTCATGATTGGCCCAAGTTTGTTGTCTGAATACACATAATACTTTTTGCTCATCAGTCTAGAGAGCCGTACACAAACAACATTATTACATTCCAATTAAATTTTAATATATATTTTCAAATCATTCTCAGTGATCTTTTTATTAAGATAATGCCTGGCCAAAAGAAAAATAAAAGAAAAGAAATGAGGTGTTGTCTTCTAGAACATAGTTTTTGCAGAGGTACAGAAGTTAATTAGAAATTCACTTTGAGTTGTGGGCGCAACTGTTGGTGTGGAGTAAGCCTACCCACACTTCCCATCATCCAACTTTTCAACTTTCATCAGAATGGAGCGGAGCAAGGACCTCGTGGCTTCTTGTTGGTCCTACATCACATCTACAACGTTCATCCGCTTCTGATTCATAAAGTTTTAAATAAACAAAAACTCAAAATACAATTATAAACGTTAAATATATTCCCCATTAAGAGAAAAATACCAAAAGAACATGATAAAAACACATTTTTTATTGGAAAAAGTTTTTCTTCTGTGGTTAGAAAAAACGAGTCAAACCTGAATGCCACATTGCCAGTGCGTGACAGACTCTCGGTACGTCATGACGTCAGTTGAAAGACGGCGCCTCGCTGATGGCGGCGAGTTTAAAGAGTCCAGACTGGAGAGAGCGGCATCTATCCCGTAGTTTTAGGCGCTCAGCCGGGACGGAGAAGATGTCTGACGACAGGTAGGAACTCTACAGCGTCTACGTTCAGTTTAGAAGCTGCTACGTCCACAAACATTCATAGAATTCTTTCTGGTTTTGTTGTTTTGAAATGTTTTCGCGCGCAGAGTCTTCTGCTTCCACTCAGGTCGCTCGTGTTAGTTATTTTTCGGCTTTATTCGGTTGCTGATCGCGGTTGTTTTTGTAGAGAAAGTTGATAAACCTCATGTTGCTGTTCAGTGAGTCTCTGATCTAATCTTTTTCCGTGCGAAAACCGAGGCTGATCACCGATACCGCGCTTTTCTCCTCCCGGGCCCTCCACTCTTTCAACCCTCAACTCTGATTATTGAAATCCAACTGTGGCTTAAATTCTCTTTTACTTTTCAAACCCACTGCTGTTCTGCATCTTTACATTTTGGAAGATTAACGACGGTTTGAAAATTTGCGCGGTCCCGTCGCTTGTGTCCACGTCAAATATGGCGGGCGGGCGCGCGGACATCCCTTCTCGAGGGGGGGTTCCTGGTTGAGATCCGCGCGGCAATGAGTCGTCCTAACCCTCGTGGCGTGTCATTTTCACCTCTTTCCCTCTTTTTACCCAGCATGCCGCTGCAGGAGCTGCCCTGCGGGGGCCTCCAGAGCCACGCGCCCTGCCAATCCCGCAGGCTGCACAAACGCAAGACCAGAGGCCACCTGAGCGAGGGCCTGGACACAGAGTGCACCCCCACAGAGCTCATCCAGCAGTGGTCCCCCCCACACAAGCACCAGAGACTCACCTGCAAGGACAAGGAGAACGACCAGCACCTGTTCGTCCTGGCCAGGAGACCCAGGAGGAGAAGAGACTCCAGAGCAGGTGAGGAGCGGGATGCAGGACTGTGTAGTCAGCTGTCACTCTCTCTGATCTCCATTTACTCTGCAGGGATTTCATGGGATCATCTACCGGATGAGCTGCTGCTCAGGATCTACTTCTACCTTCCTCTTCAGGACCTGCTTCGGGTCTCCTTAGTCTGTAAACGTTGGCATCGTTTGGTGTGAGTCTGTCACGACCGTCTAGTTTTGTTTTTCAGCCCGTATACAAGTTCCTTTGCTACAAATTTGTTCTGTTTTCAAAGACCCACTCTGATGAAAATCAGGTTTTTGGTGTTTTAATATGTTCTTGTGGGATTTTTCAGAAGTGTCAAACTCAATCGCTCAAGGAACCAAAATCTAAAACACACTTTAGGTCGCAGGCAGAACAGGATAAAACATTTATTGAACACACTAAAACTAAATCTTTAAAATGGTAACTTCTTAACATAATTATGAACTAGATAAATAGCATTAACTGTTATAATGCCAGCGTTAATCCTGTAAGCTGAATTTGACCACTGAAGATGCTGAAATTGATGGTGAAAAAGGCTGAAGCTGAAAGCTAAAATATTAGCTAAATGCCAAATTAGCCTAAAAAAACTTAGGTTAGCCAAAACAGTTAGTATGTAGCTGAAAAATAAACCAATTTGCTAAATAATAGCCTTAAAAAATGAAAAAAGCTTAAAAGAACAAAAACTGCTAAATATTAGCCTAACTCCAAAACATTCCCCCAAAAAATCCTAAATTAGCCAAAACGGCTAGCATTTAAATACTAGCTAAACTCTAAAATAGCAACAGAAAACTGAAAAAAGCCTAAATTAGCCAAAAACAGTTAGCATGTCGCTGAAATATTAGCTAAACTCCAAAATAGCCTAAAAAATCTTAAGAAATGCCAAAACAGTCAAAAACGCTACCAGGATGTCAATTTTTAAAATGTTGAAATAAAAACTTTTTAACATAATTATGAATAATAAAAAGGCAGGAATAATATTCCAGAATAAATCCACTTAAAGCTTAAATAACTTTCAATATTTTACTCTCCATAGAAATATATTTTGTAAGAATTATACAAGTTAGAAATGAGAGCAAGATAACATCAACCTAACATAACCTTCAATATCAACAAAACAAAATGATCTGAAGGGCCGGATCTGGCCCGCGGGCCTTGACACGTAATGTAGGATCTCTCTTATTTTGAAAGGAAGTCATGCAAAGCTCTGTCAGAAGTTTTAAACTATTTCATAATTTAAGAAAAGAGCAATTTTCTCTTCATGTTTATCTTTTATTTATGCCAAAAAAACACAATATAGTTTATTTAAATGTATCATGGCAGTAGAAAAAACACAAATATAAATCAAAATCTTATTTTTTTGAAGATTGAGTGAAGACTTTTGGCTCCTACTGGGCTCTTTAAGTGCTGAAGGTTGCAGACTCCTGTCCTAGAAAAACAACACATGGCTATTAATATTAGCTAAAAGCGATATAATCATAATAAAAACACACAGGGAATGCTTTTACAGTAGTTCAAAAGTTGATCAGAGTGGATCTACAACTTGTTGGATTGTTGTTGAGTGCATGTCGTCTTGTGTTGTCGTCAGGTTCGACGAGTCTCTGTGGCAGAGCGTGGATCTGCAGGGTCTGACCAACATGGGTCCAGCTCTGCAGCAGGTGCTGAGGACCGGGGTCCGGCGCCTGCGCTGCCCTCGGGCCTTCGTGGAGGAGCTGCACCTCACAGGAACAGAGTGAGCTTTGCAGATGGTTGGACCACAACCACCTGGTTCTGTTTTATTGAACAGTACCTCACTTACTGACGCCTTTCTTCATTGCCTTTTCTCTGTCTGTCCAGACCCCTGCAGCTGGTGGAGATGGACCTGTCGAGCTCCATCATCCCCGTTTCTGCTCTGGAGAGCATTGTGTGCCGCTGTCTTCGTCTGGAGCGACTGAGCCTGGAGGGTCTGCAGCTCTCGGACGACATCGTCAGGTAAACAAATGGTTACGGTTTGGTTTATATCCACGTGATAACCTCCTCTCTTGTTGTTCACGATTGGTTTGTTCATCGTAGGACTTCCACGATTAGTCGACTAATTGACAACTAATCGACTATTAAAATAGTCGTCAACTAATTTATTAGTCGATTAATTGTTACTTTGCACTATATGGAGTCAGAGTGTAGAAAAGTTGAAAGTTATAATTGTATTCTGCTAGCTTTATCGACTATTTTAGCATTTATTAAGGTTTTTAGGCAATTTAGCTTTAGAGCTAATATTTTAGCTACATGCTAGCTATTTTTATTATTATTAAACCTTTATTTAACCAGGTAAAATATTAAAAACAAGTTTTTATTTATTTTGGCTAACTTAAGCTTTTTTTTTTTTTTTTTTTTAGACTTTTTGGAACTTATTTAATATTTCAGCCACATGCTAGCTGTTTTGGCAAATTTTTTTCAGGTTTTTTTTAGGCTAATTTGGAATTTAGCTAATATTTCAGCTGCATGCTAGCTATTTTGGATAACTGAGGATTTTTTTTAGGCTATTTTGGAGTATTGCTAATATTTCTACAACATGCTAGCTGTTTTGGCTAACTTAGGCTTTTTTTTTTTAAGGCTAATTACGTATTTAACTAATATTTTCGCTGGCTATCAGCTTCAGCGTTTTCAGCTATCAATTTCAGCATCTTCAGCTATCAGCACTAACATCTTCAGCGGCCAAATTCAGCTTTCAGCATTCACGCTAGCATTATCGTAGGTAATGCTATACATCTAGTTTTTAGTTAGATTTAAGTTAATGATGGTTACGATGTGTGCTTTACATCCACTCTGCGCATGACCTGATTAGTCAACTAATTGGAAAAAATAATCAGTGATTAGTCGACTATTAAAAGAATAGTTTGTGGCAGCACTATTCATTAGACTCGTGCTGAGATCTGGGGTTTCTCTTCCAGGAGTCTGGGGAAGAACGTCGGCCTGCAGCAGCTCAACCTGAGCGGCTGCTCCGGCTTCTCTGCCTCTGTTCTGGCTGACATGCTCAAGTCCTGCTGCAGGTCTGTGAAGCCTTCTAAACATCCAAGAAACCTCCTTAAAATTGCTAAAAAATATTATTGTTTTCATGCTGTCTTCTCCTGTGTTTGTTCTGCAGGATAGAGCAGCTCAACGTTTCATGGTGTGGCTTCGACAAGGATCACGTGAAGAGTGTTGTTAGTAACGTCAGCCCCAGAGTCAACAGCCTGAACATCAGCGGGTACAGAGAGAGCCTCACGTTAGACGGTAAGCCTCTTCCTGTGCTTCAGTTGAGGAGAAACTCAACATGAAACGGTTGTTAACTCAGCCAGAAATGCTGTTAGAGGCTTCACTTGCTGGTCAACTGCAGTTCTCCTCTGTGGCACAACGGAAAACCCTCGCGGTGAAGGGCTCGGCATCGCTTAGCGGCGACGGTTAACCTTACAAAAACTATTTCGTACAGCCCTTCTAATGCCCCTACACTTAGAGGGGCAGGATTTGGATTTGGTGTCATAGAATTCCAGCTGGGCAAAAAAATAAATGCAATTAATAGTTTCTCTTTCATTGTCAATTTTTTAAAAGGTTGGAACTTCCATGAAAAGGCACAGTTTGTACGTCACTACCAAATCAGAGTCTCTGATTACCTAAAGTTGGAATTGGTTTAACTTTCAATGCACAGTCAACGGCGGCGAATTTAGTACATAAAGTCTGAAAATGGTCTCAAAAACCTGTGGAGCGACACGTGAGAGTTTTGAAGGCGAAAGGCCAAAATGCATATTAGCAGTGTTTTAGCCATTTTATCCAAGTATAAGGACGTTGTCTATGTCAGTTTTTAACACAACAAGATGGCGCTTTGAACAGGAAGTCAGTGAATGCAGCGGGAAGTTACCACCCTGATTGATTTTGACTGGTCCTTGGTGGTAGCCGCGCCACAACGGGGTAAAAAGTTTTGAAACAGAAACTTTCAGGTTTGAAAACGAATAAAAATAAAAAAAAGTTGAAAGGGAAAAAAAGTTTTGAAATTGACAAACCTAAAAACCAGAACATTTGAAGCTGAAAATAACTAAGTTTATTTTAGAATAGCAAAAAAGTTTGAGACACTTTTACATTGTTTTTGGCCAAACACTAATATTTTTTCCAATTTATTTTATTTGAGTTTATATAATATCGGCCCAATTTAGCTCCACAGGCTAGAGTGCTGCATCAGGACACCCTTCGACAGCACACCCGTACTTCATAACCCTCGTGTTATCCTAAGCATGTTTACAATCAAAGTAGGGTCATCTGGACCCCACAAGACGGCATGCTGAACTTTTTTTATCTTCACTTTTGTCTGTGGCAGACATTGAAATCTTGTCATGGTAGAAATCACACATAAATATAAGGGTGGGGTCATCTGGACCCCATTAGAGAGCATAAGTGTGTGCAACTTACATTATCCTTACAAATACTTCATAGTGTATTTACCACTCACACACTGCAATGGTACGGCCCATTTTCATCCTTTAAGGCGACTGTATGAATTTCTAGACACACCTGCACTCCTTGTGCTGTCCTGTGGGGTCCAGATGACCCCACCCTTACATTGATGTGTTATTCCTCCCATCACAAAAGTGGACAGAATTTTACAGACACCAGTGAAGATAAAAAAAAAATAGTTGAAGTTGCTGTCTTGTGGGTTCCAGACGACACCACTGCCAACCTTAGATGCAGCTATGATCCTCCACGGGCCCAGATGACCCAAAAATCCACAGTACCTTGACGGGTCAACCCCCTTACGGGTGCATGTCAATTAACCAATCTGAGGACTGAAACAAAATTAAGACAGCAAAAGCTGTTTTAGTTTATATTTACCTTTTTATAATCAAGTCTGATTTCCACAAAAATGGTAATGACAGCCCCCGTTAGCATCGTTCTATTTTATTTATTTAATGTACATTTAAAGTCTAATCTTATAAGGTGACATTGTGTACAGGCGGGAAAGGGAAACTTTTTTTTTTGCACCGCTGAGTGAATATTTGTGTGAATAATCATATCAACATCTTTTCTGGTGTTACAGATGTAGAGATCCTGGTCAATAGATGTCCTGAAGTGCAACACCTGGATTTGAGGTACCGTCCCACCTCGACTCCATCAGCGCTCAGTGTGTCCCTGCTCCCGCCCACACAATCCAAACACCATTCATACAAAACTCTTCTTCATTAAAGTCTCACTCTGATCATCTTTTGATCTGTTCTTAAAGCTTTCCCAGTGGTCTTTTAATTATGATTTTGCCATTTTTAGCCAATTTTCTAAGACATAAATTCATCACTGAGTGAGGGGTGAACCTGCTCCCACTTCCCCTCCATCTGTTTACTCCCTCTTGCTAGCTTGCAGCCCCTCACAACCCCAACCTAACGTTACCAGTCGAACAGTTTAGATCCAGATTCCAGCTCAGACGAGGAAAACAAAGACGTTCATGGATCTGTTTGTCTGCAAGTGGATGTATCGGAATGAAGCGCAGCAGGGAGCTTGTGGCACATCCAACGTATTTTCCCCAAAAAATAAAATTTGAAGTCGAAATTAAATTTAGATTAATGTATATATGTCCTCCATCATGAGAAAAATTCCTCAAGAACATGTTAAAAACACCACATTCAGCACAGATGAACTGGATTTCTGCGCTCCGGCTTTCATCAGAATTTGTCTTTGTGTTTCAGTGACAGCACTCTGCTGATGGCCGACAGCTTCCTGGTTCTCAAGCAGCTGAAGAATCTGCAGCACCTGTCGCTGAGTCGCTGCTATCACATTCACCTGGCTGCTCTCACGTAAGTTCTCACCTGGAGCTGCAGCGTCACGATGACCATACGATCGCAACAATGAGAGAGGATCTAACAGGATTAACTCATTAAGGGGTAACCAAACAGGGAAGTTGGAGACTGACTCCTCCCACTGCCGAAATGTGAAAATTTAGTCAGAGGGGTGGAGCTTGGGGACTGTTATCATTACTTGAGCTGCAGATCATGATGAGGGACTGAAATTCAACTGTAATACATCGATTCAACCTGTAGGGGGCAGCACACAGATAGTTTTTAACTATTTTTTTCAAGAATTAAACAACTTTATTTTAATTTGTCAAAACATTTGGCAATAATCATCAGCCAAAAAAAGCTGATTTTGGGTTTAGTTAACCTTTAAGTTCTGCAGACTCAGTGTCCGGTTCCATTCCTGCAGGGATCTGGGACAGACGCTGCCCTCCCTTCGCCTGCTGGACGTCTTCGGCCTCGTGCAGGACAACCAGCTGCCGCCCCTGAAGAAGGAGATGCCTCGCATCAGCATCAACTCCATGCCGTTCTCCAACGTGGCCCGCCCCACGCCCGCCAGCAGACTCCCCGGGTGCCACGGCGACCGCAGCATGTGGAACAGGAAGTGCCGCCTCAGCGTCCAGCTCTGACCCCGGACGCACTTCCTGTGTTTTTTTTTACTGGGACAGTTTATGCTGCAGAGCAGGACCTACATGTCAGGGTTTACTTCAGCTGAAGACGAGGATTTTAATCTGTGGTACCCTTCATCAGGCTGGAAACTCAAAGAGAATTGTGTCATCTAGAAACGTGTAGGAAGTTTGAAAGGATGTTTTAATAATGTTAAAAGAATAACACTCAGATCAAGGCGTGACAGTTCTCTGCTGCTGCTAGAAATGAATCGCTGGCTTTACTTGTTACAGGGTTATGTTGTTGTTGAATGATGGCAGACGCTTTTGTTCATGGTTCCAGTCCCTCAGACGCTTGTGTTCTTAAGCCTCTGTTCCGAGTCAGCATTTAATGATCCTTTTTAATGGATTTTAACTCCAGCGATTGTTGGTTCTCGTGTCTTTCCGAGTCGGAAGCGCAGGAACCGAACAGCCAATGACGCTGCAGGATGATTTTACAAAGGTTCTATTTTTGTAGGAATCAGACTGATGTCGTTCATGATGACTCAAAAGGTTTGAAATGAAAATTAATTAAAACCACGTTTCTTACTCTCGTCTTTCATGTCTTCAAAATCACATCGAATCAAATGGCTGCTTGAGTGAAGCTTTAGTTCAAAGTGTTTACATGCATTACTATAAAGCAGTACAGGACTCCAGTTTCATGAAATATAGGCTAATTTTATCCTCACTTTTGTACTTTTGGGCCAGTTTCATTTTTCCAAAATAAGTAAAGAGCTATTAAATTGATTTACTTTAAATCTTATTTTTTTCTCCTTTTCTTCATTGGGAATTGCTTTGTTTTCCTAATGGAGGGGTCTGTAACCTGCTGCTCTTTAACCCCCTCCATTGTGGCCCTCTGGTTAAAGAAAAATACAATATTTTTAATTGACCAAAAAAATTAACATTTCAGACATATTTTATAGATTCATTAAGCAAAAACTCCTACACAAACATTCGAAGGACAATGTATCACTATCCTGACTACAATACCCATCATGCTCCAACAATCCATCCAGCAACTGAAGCATTTTGACAGATGTTTGAGCGCTGTTTACCACAAAAAATCAGTTAGAAGTCGGCACACTCAACCAGAATTCACACACTAGAATTTAAGGTGCATTTTCTTCTTTTGAACACAAATCAAGGATATTAATTGTGAAAAACATGACAAGGGTCACTTCATTAGCTTTGGTTTATGTCTTAGATTTATGAATTTCTGGTTGAGATGAACCATAAACGGTGTTTATTTTTCATCACTACTGACGTTTCACTACCTACTACTACATTGAGATGTTTTCTTTGGGACAGGATGTCTTATTTTGAAAGAAAGTCATGTAGACCTCTAAAGAATTAGAAACTTATATTTGAGCTATTTTCTCTTTATGTTTATTTGTTTACAAATGTGTTAGCATTTATCATAATAGCAACGATAACAAATATAAATCAATATGTTCTTTTTCTAAATAGTGAAATAAGACTTTGTGGCTTCTACTGGGATCTTGACAGTAAGAATTCCTCGAGTCCCCCTATGACTTTTCTTTTTATTTTAAAAGTGTTTTAATAATAATGATGTTTTTAACCAAAATCCCACAACCTAGATGTCTTAAAAAGATATTTTTCATGTTGATCTGAAGGTTCCGTCCCACCTCTTTGACATGGATGATTTGACAACAGTTACAGCACCAGAAGACTGGTGGAGAAGCTTCATTCAAGCACCAAATGGGCCGCAGTTCTGGGATTAAGTCTCAGAAATCTGGGAGCATCTCAATAACAAACAGTGTTCTGTTAGACCTGAGGTTTTGCTTAAATGAAAAGCAAATCCCAACTGCGCTCGAAGCAGTTTGTTCAACTGAAACAGTTTGTTGTCATTGGCAGAAACAACATGGATGCATCTGGCCTTCCAGACAAACCAACTATGGTGCTTGAAGTTTGGTTAAGATGAAATTTCAAATCAAGAAGAGGCTGCAGTTTGAGCAAAAGCAGTTTCTCACCTGATGCAGGGTCAGTACTAGACGAGAAAGGAGCGGTCTTAAGACGGTATGACAGGATGAAGAAGTTAGAGCCACAGTTTTTGCTTGTTTGTATTGTTTTGCTTGTATTTTTTGTTCTCCCATCTCTCCAAAATGTAAATAAACAGGGAGAATCAATCACCGTGTTTTAAAAAAAATGCTCAATTAATAGTAAAAGCACTTATGAGAAAAAGTACAAAAGCTCACGTAAAAAGTTAATCCTGTAAAAAAAAATACTGAAACTACAGAGTACTTAGTTATTAACTAGAAAACATAATAAAAAATATAACTTTTTCCAATCAATCTATAAGATTTTTTTTTGCAATCTGTAAACTTAAAAATAACATTTCATTTACTTTTAATGTTTTAAACAATGTAAACTTCAGGGAGGTTAAATACAGTGTTTTCATCGTGATTTGCAGTACAACAGTACATGATAATGCACAAAAAATGCAAGTAATTTACAGAAAACCATTGAAAAATTATAAAAAGTCATAGTCCTGCTGTTTTATTAACCCACTAATTTAGTTGAATTAACCTAAATGATAATAGTTTAAAATAAAACTCAATTAAAGTAACTTGATACTTATTTAATTAATTTTGTTAGGATCATTCTAAATGCAACATGCAAGGGCTGAAGGACAACTCTGTTTTTGTCCTTTATATATATATATAAAATATATTTAAGTCTATTAAAAGCATACTTTGTCTATACTGAACATGAAGCAGTTCAAGTTTTTTAAATGTTTATATCGTAAAAATCCAATTTAGTCAGAATAAGTAATTCATTTACTTACTACACTAAGTATACTTAATGAGATAAACTTCAAGTGTACTAATTTTTACTATTAGTAAAAATCTACTTATCACAACCCAAAACTATATTTAAAAATGTGCAGATTATTTTATTCATCATCCGAAATAAATAAATAAATGGAGAAAACCATTCCAACTCAATCTGCAGCACTTAAAAAAATTATTGTGCAGTTTTCTATGCAATAAAAGAAATAAATCGTTTGCTCTTCTGTTGCTTTGAAACTCATTAATGCTTTAATTCTAAGATTTAATTTGCTGGAACAAGACTTGTAAAGTTGTAGCTACTTTTCCCTACAAGAATATATTTTGTTTTATCTTCATGACAAATATAAATAAGAAAAAATACTGACATTTAAAAAAAATAGCATTGGACGTGTCTAATTTTAAAACTTGTGAGGATCAGAATTAAAGCAAGCTTTTTTCCTGGCTGAACGTCAGGCATCTGTCTGGACACCTCAATGAAGCTAACTAGCTTTATTTTGAAAAGAAAAAACAGGCAAAAAAAATTAAGTGCATTTTTATTAAAACTATTCTGTAATTTCTTTTGGGTTTAACTTTTAAATGTATCAAGGATATTTCCAAATGAAGCAAAAATAAAATCACGGTATAAATTAATTTTATTTTGAAATCTTGCTGTAAGTCTTCATTTTTTTCAAAAACTTAAATATTACTTTACTAGTAGCTGTAGACATATAGATCTTGTCAGCGAGTGCTAAATTTTCTTAAATTTAAATTCGTTTTTAATTTTTACTTTTTAAGGCTTAAACTACAGTCAATTCTCACTTTTGTCCAGTAGAGGTCACTGTTGCACCATAAACCAGCTCTGAACTCCAGAGCCTGAGCGGGATCAACAGGTATGGCTGCTCGGCTGATCCACAGCTAATAATTTAAGATGATTGAGGCAATCTGACATCAACACATGGTGCCACTGACCTACCTGTCAAAATGTTTCTCCATAAATGATCACATTTGGCATTAGAAAATTGAACAAAGATGGGTTAATTTAAATATTTTGTTTAGAAAAACTGAAAAAAAGTCAAAATTTATATTAAAATAAGGCCACTTTCTTATTTGAACTACAGATCTCAAACTTTTTCTCCACATTTTTTTTGTGTCTCGTGTATATATGTTTTCTTCATTTGAGTGAAAAAATACACAGACTTACGATCCATTAGTCTCTAAATCACCGGGCACCGCTGCTCCTTCCAGGACTGATCCACCCCCCATTTTTTTTGGTGTCACTATTTTCTTCCAAATATGATTAGTTTATCAAACGTCTGCATATGTATTTCATGAGAAAAAGGGGAAAAAAAAGTGGTATGATTAATTTACCAGCATTCCACAGGGTCAAGAAAATTGATGCAGGATAATTGGGCACACAGGGAATCCTTGGCAATTTGTGCTTTCAGACTCAACTTGAGAAATTAGATGTCAGTGCAAATGTGAAATTGCTCCTCAATGTTCTCAAAGATTCGATGAAAATTTAAATATAAATCTTAAGCATTTCCAGCAAAAAGGATCCGTCTCTTTTTGCCATGCCAACATGAAATGGAGCCCTGTGAAAGTGATCTGAATGAAGTGAAAATGTGTGACGGAAAGGGGAGGAAGAAGGCACGCCAGCTTGTGTAAAGTTTGGGCTGTTGCTCCCAGTAAAAGCTTCATGCAAGTATTCATTAGATTCTTTTTGACAGAAAGTAAAGTTTGAATTTATCTGAAGATGAGAAACTATATTCTTCAAGCTGTGTACACCGTTAATGTCAAATATGCCTCAAAAGCGGCGGTGCAGCCCACTTTTTCGCCTCAGTTGTCAGTGTAGAATCCGGTGGTTGATGCGCATGTTTGCCGCAGTGAGAATAAATTTAAAGCAAAGTAAAAAACAGACGCAATGCCCTAATTTTGGCCAAATTAAGACAGTGAAAAAATGAGTTTAGAATGAAACATGACCATCACATGTGCAGTCCACTGTTTATATATAAAAAAAAAAATCTAAAAATTTAGCTTATTCACAAGGATTTAAGGGGAAAAAAATGAATAAATTATAACCATCATCACATCATTTGATCAAAACTTGTGGGAAATTTGATATTTATGCAAGATCAAATAAACTGATTGCTTGAAATTCTTGTTCAAAAGTTCCTATTAAATGTTAGTGTTTATTCCTCATGGACTCAGTGCAAAAAGAAAAATGCTAAACAAGAGTATTTTTGGTAAGTATACTGCATACTGACACTGTGAAAAACGGCTTCATTTGTCCTCATTAAAAGCTTAAAAGTCCATGAATAAATAATCATTAAAGAGGATACTTTTCTCTTTTTTTTCCTCAACCATCTTCGGCCTTATGCAAAATAAACACTGACTAAATAAATATCCTCCATAAAGGCTGTTTAAAAACATGCCCCCCTCCCCTCCTCGCTTCCATTTAGAAAGCTGACATGCACCTAAAGATCAGATCCTGCGCCGGCTGTCTGTTTTGAAGGAATAAAAATTGGACCTCTGAGAGCCAACTTAATGCAATTAAGTGAGGATGATGAGTGTTTCTCTGTGTGCTGCTTGAATCAGTAAGCAAGGCAGAATGAAAACTTAAAGGCAAGAAGAAAAGAAAAGAGCTGAAGATGAGTGTGCACAGGCCGGTCCCAGCGGTTTAATTATTTTAATTATCTCTTCTCTTTCGGCTCCCTGCAAAAAAAAAAAAAGAGGCCATTAAAGTATGCCCGTTTGGGTTAATCTGATTAAAAAAACAAGATGGAGGGAGAGATGAAAGGCTGCAGATGTCAGTGCTAATCAGGGGAGTTAAAACTGCTATTTGTGAACTGGGACAGTTGTTAAAGTGGGTAGAAAGTGCATGCAGTGTGTGTTTTTTTTC
The DNA here is from genome assembly GCA_003999625.1 of Oryzias javanicus. Classification (NCBI taxonomy): domain Eukaryota; kingdom Metazoa; phylum Chordata; class Actinopteri; order Beloniformes; family Adrianichthyidae; genus Oryzias; species Oryzias javanicus. The sequence goes on from CM012448.1 coordinate 6,555,524, forward strand.
TCCTTTTAATACGTTTTCTGCACTTCAAAACACCTCCTTTTTGCTTCCTCTGTTGATAAACACTCTTGCACGGCTCTCTTTAAGCCAACGCCATGTAGCCACGCCAACAGCAGGTTAGAGAAGCTTCACTGAAAGCTTCAGTTTGGTCCTTAGGGCTTTTTAAAAGACTGAAACTGCATTTGAAGAGGTGATGAAAGTTCCTATTTAGCAGGGAAAAAAGAAGTGTGAAAGTTGGCCAAGAAAGTGATAGTATTGATTATCATTAAAGAGAAAATAAAGTTTCATGACATTTTTGAGAAAAATAAAAAAACTAAGAAAATAATTGATTTATTTTCTCTATTAAATGTGATAGAAGTAAAAAAAAAAAAAAGCAACTCATCATTCAGTTTATCTTCATTTCATTATTATTTACTGGACTTTCTTACTGTTTTCTGCAAAAATAAAAACAAAAATCTATTAAAATTTGAAACATTTTCTATAAATTTTTTAAAATTTCCATTAGGGTAAAAACATTGCTTATTAAGAATTCTTATTTTAAGTGACAAAAAATAAATTCTAGTCACTACTACTGAAAAACTTTCTTGATTATATTATTTTTCATGCACTCCTGAAAATACGCTTTTTCTTTTAAAAATGGTCTTTTTTCTTTACTAACCCTATATAATATATTTGAAATACACATTTCTGGGACTTCTATCTCATGAACATATTCCAAACTTTTACAAAATTCCATATTTTCTGCCCTGTAGTTCAACATTGCTCCACTAGGGGCAGTAGAAGAGCTTTTCCTCCTTGTTTCAAAATGGCTGCCTCCATAAAATGTCAAAAACGCTTTTGGAGGGAAAAGTTATGGTGAGATTTTTTCATCTATTGTAATTCATTTGTTTAAATGACTATTTGTTGTATTCAAAAATACAAATCTTTATTAAGTTCATTAAACTGTTACACCATGCTAAAAATGTGTGGATCAGTTATGAGACAGTGGGTAACAAGGTGCTTTTTTTTGACACTCGTGTCAATATTTTAGCATCTAACATTGTTGTGAACAAAAACTGGCTAAATATCCCAAAATATTTTAATTAATATGACGTATATCTCATAAAAAAGATGAATTACAAAAAAAATGTAATTTAAAAAATTGAATTTTGTGTGAATTCTTTAATTTAAGTTTCAGTTTTTGCTGTGAACTCCTTAAAATATGTTTGAAAATAATTACATTTTTCCTTTTGATTGGGATAATTGACCACATGCATTATTCGGTGTACCTACATAAAGCAAAGCTCAGCCGAAGTTTGTCTGCAAGACGTGACATTTGCTCAGGTAGAAGTGAGCACATAACCAGCACAGGTGTCGAGCCCCTGCTCGATGAGGAGGGGGGAAAAAAAAAAAACAACAAAGATCTACTTTCTAACTAAATCAAGCAGACGGAATGTCCTGAGTGCGTACAGAGATGGACGGGAGCCCATGCAATATTAAAGCTCCATGTCTGGCAACGCCAAGTGTGCCACTCCTCTCTGCAGCTCCCGCCCTCCCGGCTTCCCGGCCATCGGCTCTTTCCTCAAGGTGACACTTCAAAGCGGGCACGCAGACGTGGCAGGCCTGGCTGTCGGCATGAAGCCAGCCCCCCCTCCACCTCCCTCCATTCCTCCTCTTTTCTCTTCCACCCACCACCCATTCTAGCCCGCTGCCCCACCACCACCTCAAAGACACATCTTCTCCCCCTGCTGGGCCAGGTCAGCGCCAAGATCCAGTCTCCTTGCTGCTTTGGGAGCTGCTGTCAGAAAACTCCTTCTTTCCACGTGCTTAATTAATAACGGAGCGTTTCGAATGCAGACCCTCTGAATGTGCAGCCTGCTTCCCTTCGATGCTGAATTCTGAGGCCTCGACAGAAGGCAGATAAGGAGAGGAGGGCTGGCTGGGGTTGCATCCAAATCATTTGAATTTGATGACTGGAACTCACATGCATTATTCTGTGCACTTTATAGCCTATTTTCTGTGTTCCACAGCGTGCCCGCCTTGTTTTTTTTTTATCGTTCATTTTTAAAAGACGTCTCTGTTCTGCAGATGATTGGAGACATTCCAATGTCTGTGTAGAATTTCGGGCTGCTCTGTGTTACTTGTCTTCCTGGTTTGGTGGGAAAGAACTCAGGAAAACAGTCACACAGCCTCACCGGGGGTGGGGGGGTGGGGGGGGGTTACTCTCAGGGGGGCAAGTGCTGAGAGTTTGGGGTGTCATATTCCTATATCAGTTCACCTATATATATGGACATTTGGTTAAAGACTCACTTTTTGATGTTTTGGGTGTCCCAGAGTCATAGTTTTTTGACATATTGGCAGTTTGTAAAATCAAGGGTCCACAACCCTCGGGATGCAGTACCGGTACTAGACGCGTCCCCAGGACCAGTATCCTGAATTTGCGGTACCGGTTGTGCACTGGGGATAGTGCCTTAACCAGTACCTTAACCCAGTACTGGTTCTCATCCAGTACTACTTCCACTTGGCACCTGGTACCGCGCCCTGTACGGCGCCCTTTTTCCTGCACCCTGTACCACATCTGATACCAGTTCGGGCCCAGTATCGCATTTGGTCCAGTGTCGGGTTAGGGTGCCAGTAATTGGTTTAAGTATCCGGTGCACAACGTGTCACGGTACTGGACGGGTTCTGCTTTAGGACTTGGAGGTAGGGGACCCTTGATTTAACGGGAACAGCCAGACTTTGGGAGACCCAAAAAGTGACGTGGAGGGATTTTCATTTTTTATCGTGCTGGCTGTTCATAAAATTAAAGATCTGCAACCCTCGGGATGCGGTACCGGATGCGCACTGGACCTAGGGACGCGCTACCTGGACTTACTGATTCAGACTCTGGTACCATGCCTGATACTGTGCATTATACTGAGCCTAGTACTGCGCCCGGTATCGGTTTAGCTCTGGGTACCGGTGCTCTACGTGCTACAGTACTGGACTGATTCTGGTTCACAACTCGTAGGTTGGGGACCCGATATCTAATGAGAACATCTAGTTCGTCGACAAACGACGACTTGGGGAAAAACGTCAAAAAGTGACGTGGAGGAGACCTTAACCAAACGTCAACATATGATGACTTGGGAGGGAGGATGCGTCGTCTATCCACACATCTATGTCTTATAAAGCTTTTCCTGACTCCATCCTCTGAACTTTCCGGGGTTGGGAGAGGCGCCAGCATGACACTAGTTTGCATTAATCTTATTTTTGTCCGTCAATCTTTCTGTCCTTACATTTTTTTTTTGCATTTATTTACCCCCCTTAAACATACCTATACGTGGCCTTGCCGTCAGCTGGTTTCAGAGTCTGTAATCACCTGCCAAAATCTGCAGGGAGAATTTTACCGAGCCTCACGTGATCGATATTTGCCGATCTGTCGGCCGGCATCAGCCTTCAAATAATAGGGGAGAGCAGGAGACGAGGCAGCACCGGCAGGTCGTGTGGAGGTCTGCACTGCTCCCGTTTGATGTCTGTGAAAGCGCTCATCAGCAAGTGGAAGCGGCTTCATCCTGGCACGCCAGGTCACCGACGCCTCACCCTGAGAAGCACACGGCTGATTGTCTCGCTGTCAGGACGAGTTGGGCCGTCGTTGTCTGAAATGAGAGGATGGGTCTTCGACGGCAAACTGCCTCCTCTTTAATGGGGCTTCATCTTTGGCACCCAGTGTGTCCGCTCAGGACGCCTGATGACGAGGGGAGCTCCTCCCCTTCACCTCCTCCTCCTCCTGTCAGCCCTGAGCTGGTGTATTTTTATTCACTGCAGGTGCTCTTCTGCATCGTCCATTGCATTCATAATGGACTGAGCATTGAATAAAAAAAAAATTATGCTGGCTAAACAAGCCTGCACGCTTCAGAAAGCAGTGGTTCGGAAACATAAGGTCCGCAAGTGTACAGTCAGCCCCAGGAACAGTACGCCATTTAGGGCAAGGAGCTGGTTGCAGAAACACTGATATAATTAGGTCATAATAAATAAGAAAAGCATGAGGGAGAGAGGGCTCACCTCAACAGTGGCCCTTAAGAAACCCCATAGGTTGCTTTTAAAAAAAACAGTCACCTGTCCACCTGGAAATACGCTTTCCACTCTTAACACTTATTCAGTGTCCTACTTGCAGAGTGCTCATCAGTATTGTAAACCCCAGTAGCCCTGGCCCTTTAAAATGAGCTAACTGAGATGGTTGTTGGCTGAAACCAGCCTTAATTAGTGCACTTACTGCACAGCGAGGGCAGGTATGAGCTGGAGCCTCTGCTCTGCAGTCTCAGCTTAAGCCTCTTTCAGACCCGCTCTAACCTCCCACAATCACTCGGTAATTAACTCCATTAGCTTTTAGTTCTCCTTCAGTTTTGGCAAAGTGGATCGTGGCTTAGTTTTGGCCTCTGTTGAGATAATAGTCTTAGAAATTGGTTCATCATGTCTGTCTGTGTTTTATCTCCACCAGTGTTGCTGTTTTTCTGGAGAGTTACCTGCTGTTCATCTTGGCGACATGCATGTTCATGAGCGGGATGTAATGAGACAGGCATCGGGTTTTAATAAGCAGAGCTTTTCTCGCAGATCCTTCTGTGATTTGCATCCATGTCGGACACGAGGCGTAAAGCGGGGTGATTGATTCATGGCTCGTCCCATATTGGAGCTTGAGAGCAGAGAGGGAGAGACGTAGAGGACGGGCCGTAGATTCATTATCAAGCTCAGCCACAAAGGGAGGAAGAGAGTGTGCATATGTTAATCCGCTGGCTGAACGATGATCAAAGAGTGGAACAAGCTGAGCCCTGCTGATCGCCTTGGGGCAAACGATGCTCTCCAAGCAGCTGGGAAAGTGTGCAGACGAGGAGTAAACAGATAGTTAGAAAAATCAATAGCTGAGGTTTTGGGCCACGGCGTGGTGTGAAGGTCAAGGGAGGCTGGCGAGCGCACAGTGGAGCCATGTCTGGAAACTCACTTTCATACCAGTTTGAAAAGACATGATGTGTTTACAGGGATAAAGACGGATGAAACTGAGGTTCAAACGGATGACGTCTATTCAGCTGAAGATACAGAGATATAAATGCCGACTAACAAAAACAACTCAATTTATTGTTTAACGCTTTCATTACATCTTTAATTTACCATTATTTCTGCACTATACGGCACACCGGCATTATAAGGCGCGGCGTCAATGAATATTTTAGTTTCAAACTTATGTCATATATAAGGTAAACCGTTTACCACGTGCATGGGACGTGAGGAAGGAATGCGCTAAAAACGGGTTCTTAAATATGCTTTTAGCATATGGTGTTCACACTGGACAAACAGGGAAGGGCTTCTTCCTCTTTAGGCTCATGTCTGCCGCCTATTGTTAGAAAAGTCTTGGTGTGAAATGTTGAAGTGATGCAAATCTTTTTTATTTCACAGCTCTATTCCGTTATACAAAAGACTTTTTGTCAGATAATTCCAAACTGTAATGATTAATTTCTGCCCCATGATTAATTTTATAATGGTCGGTACTTTCGTGAATTCGATTTGAATTAACAAATCTGAGTGTTTTCTGAAATTGGTTAAAGTTTAACCTGGTTTAACTTTCAACGCACGCTCTGTGGCCGCTCGTTTTGTATGGTTGTGGAAATTTTACATAGTTCCGCGTGAGCACGACTTTTCAATGCTTTGGCCCGAAATGCACAAATATGCAGATTTACATAGGTTTTTAACTGAAAGTACTCACTTAAATGTGTATTGCTGAGAGCAGCATGATTGCAGTGTGATTGTAGGCTATGTCCAAATTCCTTCACTACTCACTATTATAGCGCGTTCCCCATTTTCTAGTGCTGTCCAGTGCTGTCTAGTGCCCAAGACATTTCCCAGAAGTCTTTGCGAAAAACCTGTGTGTATTGATGCTCACTACATTAGTGAATATGGACCACAATGCATTGCGTGGAGTCATAATTAGCTGACTTCCTGAAATGTTCATAGTGATTAGATTTTTACTTCATTAAATTGTAATTTCCATCATTTAGAAAAAAAAAAGTAGTGATGACAGTGGTCGAATTGCGTTTGAAACCTTTTTAGTCGGATGTGTACATATATCATCACATACTCACGCTATAATACAAGTCTGTTAGGATGGGATGGAGGAATAATCTTTAGCAAACATAAAGTAGGACAAAGAGGTCAGATCATTGAGTAACTGGACCGTCAGCAAGAAACAAATGGGTTTTGCGCTGACTGGTGATGCCCGTTACACCTCCTCCACCTAAGAGAACCCTGACGACCATGTCGACTTTGACTCATCGCTCAAGTCTTCCAGCAACGATGACGTCTATGATTTCTGTGGAAGGTTACCTGAAACTCCTCAGTGAATATCTTCTGTGTGTCCCGTAAAAAAACAGGAGCTAGCAACTGTTGCTAAGGACTTTTCTGATGACCATATCCAATGATGATAGCAAAGCAAATACATCAAAGAAGGATGGACTTGCAGAAGATATTGATCAGTAGATGCTGAACTTTCACCCCGGCCTCACACCACTAGCGTTGCAGCTCCGATGCGAGCGCTGGAAACAAAATTTCCTAGCTGTAGCTAGAACGCACCTGAGCTGTAACGCTAGCGATGTGAGCCCGGGGTCATATTCAATATCAACTTGAGGCCGCAAATGGCCTTTGAGACCTCCACTTTAGAGTATATTGAAATTAAATTTGCATGGAGCTCAGAGAAGTAACTTAATCCCACAAAGATACAATCGCAGACTCCAAAGTAGACCGTGGGAAAGATTCTTAAAAAACATCCATCAAATCGCCTCACCTCTTCTTCTTCTCTGTATTATAGTCCTTTCTTTTCAAGCCACCTAACTGATGGTATTTTTGGTTCTATTGTTGTGGCTATCCTGACCAGGATTCCCATGAGCCATTTAGCTCAGGTACCCACACTGATTGACTGCTCGGGGAATTTGTGCAGACCTTCTGATCCCTTGAAGTCTTCAAAGCAACATTTTTTTGTTTGAATTTTGTGGTCAAGAACATCTAATGCGCCCGCATATAGTCATGGAGACGATCTAGAAAGGAAGGCTTTTCCTTTTATCTAAACTGCAGGGACCGTTGACAAATAATAATTTTATTTTCATTGTTCTGTTTATTATTAATTCACAACTTTGTTTGCCTGCCACTGAATAATTAAGACGGCTAAGCTTTTTACCCCCAAACTTTGGCGTCTTTTAACTTCCTCTTCTTCTGAAGCAGATTGTTTTTGTGATTAGTCACTTTGTTTAATCTGTTAATGATGGCATCCCCTCAGGCTAAATGCCTGATTTGCGCTCACCAGTTTATTTATTCATTTGTACTTTCGACGTGTTAATCTGCATAAACGGTGCGGAGCTCCTCCAGGACCCGCGAGTGTCGAGCTGCACCTGTCAGTTACAACAAACGCAGACTCCAGGAAGCAGTCGTGCTGCTCGCCACACCTTGATCATTGAACACGTCTGCCTGTCAATCACCTCTCATCCAGCCAGCTCTCTGAGAACGATGCTGATCTTCACACACCAGCTCCATTTCAGGCCTGCAGCAACGATGCACAAATGGGATCGTGCAGGATGCATCGCCGCACGGATGCGGCTGTGAGTCGAATTACACAATAATCTGACTCCATAATATGACTTGAGCATTTATCCCATTAAAAAGTAGTCTTTCTACTAATTTCCTGTGACATTCAGGTTTGATTCACATTTTAAAAGCAAATGACGAGCAGATTCATCTGTACATAGCAAAAAATAACACTCATCTTGAGAAGAAAATCACTAGAAAAAGATAGAATTATTTGTCCAAAAAGAGGTTTTAAAATAAAATATTAAAGTCTAGAAACAAGGAGTTTAACATAATTATTTAGAAATAGAAAAAACGAGCTAAAAAGTTGTTAGAATTACTTCAGATCAGAAATAAGTATTTTTTGCTATTTCTGAGTAAATTCTTTTTTGTTTTGTTTAAATTTACATAAATGAAGTTTATTTGGTCACAGTGACAAAAAAACTAGTGTCAAAAGTGAAAATGAATTATTTTTAACAAAATTTGAACAACTTAAAAATCTTAATAAATCCTCACAAAATCTAGAACTAGCACTTTCTTTTAGATCATAAATGTTCATTTATGTTTACAGAACATTGTTTTTTAGGGTCTGAAAGGGTCATCATGGACAAAAAATATGTATGCATATATACGAGAAAAAAATTAAAAAGTTAATATTTCTTAAGCAAATAAGCTGTGATTTCATGAAAGTAAAATTGTAAATTAAAAAAAAAAAATACAAATTCTGAGAGATTTTTGAGAAAAATGATGTCCATCTGACTGCAACAAAATTAAAGTGGGTGTGTTCTAAACCTACGTATGTTGTATAAAAAGACCTATTCCTTGTTAAGTGATGACTTTTTCTTATAATTGTATAACTTAATTTTAGTAAAATTTTGTTTCCTATATTTTCTTTTACTTTATTGTCATAAAATATTGACTTTTTCACTATTTCACAACTTTATTCTTAAATTCTTGTCTTTCTTTTCTTAGGAGAACATTTCTTTAAATCAAGCAATTTGACTGTTTTTTTTTTTAAATCAATTAATTATTCAATCAATCAATTAATCAATCAATCCATCAGTTTTTCTATTGTCAAGAGTTTGGAGCAAAAGCATTTTGACAACCGAGCTCTTAACGAGACAAAAATTCTCAGTTCATCTGATTTTAAGAAAATCATGTGAAGTTTTAAAGGAAATAGAAGTTAGAACAACCAAAAACCTGCGTGCTAAAACATTTTGAATATCTAAAAACAAGGTTTTTAAATCTTGTTGGCAGTGGAAAACATTATGACAGTTGAGGCTAAAGAAGATTGATATGTGACTATAATTCTTCAAGTTCCTAAAGTCTCTTTTTCATCTAAACTGAAATGAGAACACCTTTTCCATCAATGGAACCCACCAGAAACAACTGAGGGTTTGATGTCTTGCCCAAGGGCACTTCAAAAAGGGACTTTGGTAGCTAAGAATTGAGCCACTGACCGCACCGGGGTAAGGGCTGACTCCTAACTCCAAAACCAGAGCTGCCCCACAAATAGTCCTTGTTGTTCCCAAAGAGACAGTAAATATGATCATTTTCTTTTATATTTACTTCATTCAGTATTTAATTCATTTATTATTGATTTCCTATAAATCAGATTTATTCACATTGTTATCAATAATTGGGAATTTCTTTCTTCTGGCATTTTAGTTTGGATGAACTTTTTGCTTCATTGTGTTCTGTTATTTTTGGTACTTTACTCACCTTTAACACTTCATGTATTTAATTGACACAACTGTATCAAACTATTTAAGCAATCTTTGACGTTATTCCAGTCATTTTGGTAACTGTTGAATGCTGCAAGAAACCTGTAAATCTCAGCGGAATCTGCAGAGGAGTTCTAATCTGCCTTTACGTTTGGACAACAACTCAAATCCCAACAGACGGCGTGTTTTCCTGCAGCGCCGGGATATCAGTTCGTTTTCACAGTGGAACTCTCTTCATCCGTTCTTCATAATGTAGCCTCATGTTTTTGGTTTTGAGGAATTTGGATCACCCGCTGTGCCGGCAGCGACAGCTGTCGTTCCCCCCTCGTTATCATCCAGGTTTCATGGAGCCAAACAGCTGCTTTTTTTTTTTTTTACGGCAGATTGAATCAGAGCTCGCCATGACTGACATTCAGGTGACACGTTGACAGAGGTCTTTTTAAATAGCAGGAAAAGACAGAAGTCAGATCAGTACATGTTGCTGCTGAAGAAGAATGTTTTAGTCCTCAAATTGTAGATGAAGAAATGCGGTAAACCTTCACTTTTAAACGTACGGAGGGAATTGTTAGTGTGCCATCCTTGCAGCGAACTTTTTACGTGTATATAAATTAGGTTTTCCAATGAATAAAACATCAAAAATGTAGGCAGAAATATTTTAACCACAGGGATATGCGAGAAACTTAAAGAAAAAATGAATGGATTCAGCCACTAATAATATGTTTTTTATGTTACAAACTCCTGCAAAGTGAATTCTGCTGCTGTTACTGTCCAAAACCGAGTGCTTTACCACGATTGTTGTTTTTCCAGACTGAAAGTTTGCTAAGATGGACATTTTTTCCCAGGTGCTTCTTAGAGATTGTTGATATTTTCCCGTTTGTTTAATCAGAAAAAATTAGCTTCACATAACCAGAGGCCTGCTGCAGGGCCAACTAAACAGTGCAGTGGTGATATAACGCTGCCTAAAAATTTGTTCATAAGAAAAAACAAAACAAACAGTGGAGCAAAAAGAAAAAGTGTTTACGAGTCACAGATTCAGAAAGCTGCGTTTGCCATTTTCTAGTGCTGTCAGAATTTAATATTCCAAAATTGAGTGACCTAGAAATTTCCCAGAAGTCTTTGTGAAAAACCAGTGTGCGTCAATTCTCACCACATTAGCAGATATTGACCAGAATGCTTTGCAGTTGAACAAGTTTTGGTAAAAAAAATGTGTTTAAATGTTTACAGACTATCCACATTTTCACCGTCAGAATTCAGTGGATTCTTAAATAGACGTTGATTGGAATTTTACTTTGTGAAGTCCATGACTTCTTGGAAAAAAAGTGGCATTGTGTCTGTATTGTTTTTTACTAGGATATGGTGGGAATTTGGACATAGCCTAGAACTTGAGAATTTCTTTGTAGGCTAATGTGCTACATGTTAGAAGCATTAGCCATGTTAGCATGATCACAATACACTCCCAAATTTGTTTGCAAACTGCAAAAAAACAGACATGATACCACTATAACGTACATTACTGTGACAACACTAAACTCCAACCTTGTGAAAAAAAAAAAAAAACACAGTCCGACGCTATTGCGCGTTAGCATATTTACCCAAACAAACATTTTGACAGAGCGTCTCAAAATCACTTTGACATCAGGAAACCAGAATGAATCCATATATAAGATGTTCCAGATGATGTGAAGGACTTTATTTTATTATATATTAATGAAATGCTGTTCCTCATAGACTTCTTCTTTAACCCCAGGTTCACACCTGATGCGAAAGCGCGGCGGAACGGAGGGCGCCTCCGTTGTAGTTGACACCACACGCGCAGCCAACACATGAAATAAATCCAGTCAATTTTCAAAATATCACCAATTTTTCAATAAAATACCGCTATTGATCAGATTTTTTTCTAACAAACTCTAGAGATGAAGACGAAACAAAAAACAAACAGAGACTCTGAGACACACACAGATCAATGTAGTGGGCGACTTGGGAGCAGAGGGGTTTCGGATGTCTAAAAACGCAACCGACGAGAGAGAGGCAGAGAGCAGTTGGAGACAAGATGGATGATGTCAAATCAATTGTAGAAGCTCTAAATAACCCCAGCTGAGCAGAAGCGCCTGTCAACTGGCGTGGAAAAATTCGCGCGTGGTGTGAACTGGAGGTGATTCTGCGCACACTCCGCGCGCACTCCGCTTCTGCCACTTGTTACCGGCATAGCTGTCACCTGTTTGAACTGGTTATCTGTGTACAAGACAGCTGTCCGCACCCTTTATACATATACAGTCAGACTGCAACCATGACCAAGACCAAAGAGCTGTCAAAGGAGACCCGGTACAAGAACCTGATCAACCAATCTACAATGAGCATAGTTTCAATTTTTGTTTAAGTTCCACTCCGATCCACTTTGTAAAATCATTCCCAGTCGTCTTTTAATTAGGATTATGCTGTTTTAGCCAACATAAAAGAAACGTGTCCTTTTCTTGGAGAAAATGCATGCAGAGCACCACGAGTTCATTGGAAGTTCACCTCTTAGCTGTGGGTGGGAGTGTTGTCCTGGAGCAACTCCACCGTCGCTGCTGCTGAGAGCTCTCTGTTTACCCACTTTCCTGCTAGCCTACAGCCTTTCAAACCTCAGACATAGCATTAAAGATGCAACAACAATGATGAGCAATACCCAGTTTAGATGCATTTCATTGGATTGGGTCTTTAGATTTACATATTTCAAATAATAAATAATATAATTTTGTCTTATTAGATAAATTATTTATGATAGTTAGCGAGAGCTTTTGTTTAAGATATGCCACATCATATAATACAGTGTTTGCAGTGAGAAAATCAACTGTTGTGTCTATCAGTGATAACAGTTAAATTGGGTATTAAAATATTGTAATTGTGGTTAAAAAAAAGCTGTTATAAATTTGCATTTCATGTTCTGCAAACAATACTATCAATCTGTGTGTTTATTTAAGACAGAAATAGCCATTAAAATCTTCAAACAACCCAGAAACTGTTGGACAGTCACTCCTATACTAGATTTAGTAGAAGTAATACTGCTAGTTAAATAAAAAATATAGACTTGGCAAATAGTTTTTTTTTTAAAACTTCTACCAAGACGTGATCTCCATGTGGTGACAGGTAACATTTCTGTGAACTTGGAGATCAACTTGATGCCCATGCAGGCAAAAAAAAAAAACCTCCTTCATCTATCTCAGGAAGGGTTAAGGCGCGTGTCAGCAGCCTGACGTCAACAGCTGTTCTCAAACAACTTCTTTGATGACTCATTGACAGCAGAAGCTGCAGATTGCCACATTCACTAACCGGGGGAATGTCAGCTCGCAGGAGGCTGATCAGAGCCCCCCACGGCCTCCGCCTGCCACTTCCAGTCGGTGATGAAGCGGCTTTGGTGTTAATGGATGTGAGCGCGCGCTTGACCCCCTCCCAGATCGCAGGTTTTTGCTGCCATTAAAAGCAACTTTGGTCGGGATCAGAGCGGCGGCTTCTCGTGTTAGCCAGCCGGAGGTCATTGAGCAGCTGAGACTCTGGGGGCACCTGTGGAGGTCATGACGGGAATAAAAGGCACAGAGGCAAGCGATGATTGCAGCGAAATGACTAATTATCTAATTGTACTCCTACTACAAAGGGGTAGCAGGAGGGGGGTTGAGCTGTGGGGAGGGAGCAGCAGAGGTGGAGTGTACGGAGAGATGCAGGTTCATCTCTTCTCTCCTCCGTCTGCAGGCTGGGCTGCAGGGGTTGGTCCCTTGCTGCATTTCTTTCCCCGTGGCATCCCCCCAGCCTGCTGCTCAGGTCCTCATGACATCTGCTTAGAACACAGCATGCCCCCCCCCCCCCCCCCCCCAACCCCAACCCCCTCGGACGCTGCCAGAGCACGCACCCACATATGCCTCCCTGTGCAGATGCTGCGGTCCCTGGGTCCTCCTGCATGGAGAGCGCGAGGCCCGTTTGATGTGTGATGAAACAGAATCCAGCGAGCCACTCGGGGGCTCGGGGAGATCAGGAGGCAGAGGGGGCGACTGTGGGTACCAGGAAAGATGAGAGCTAGAGCCGAGAGGGGAGAGCAGCAAAGACGGGATGTTAGGGTAGGTCTCATTATATTATGAATCACAGGGAAGGAGCACGCCATGAGGATGGGATGTCCCTTCAGAGGAGGTCAGGACGCTGTGGAGGAAGGAGAAGAATAAGAATCAATTAAAACAAAGAGATCATAAAAAATGGGAAGCAGAAAAAAAGGGAAAATATGAAATTAAGCAACAAGAAATTAAAGTTTATGCATTAAAAACAGCAGAAAAATTAAAACGTAAAGATAATTGTAGATACGTGTCTTCAGATTTGATTTAAGGAGGGAAAACAAATAAACAAAATGAGCAGAACACAATAAAAGAAGTTGGAAAACTAATAAAATTAGTTAGAGATGAGTTGTAGAAAAGAGATCAGTCAGAAAAAGATGGACACACAAAAGGAAAACAGGAAAAAAAAATCTTTGGATCAAAGGGAAAAAAAAGGTGGAGGAATCTGACCGGAAAAAATATAAAACACAACAGAAAAAGAATGTAAAATGTTGGAGAGGAAGCAAAAAAAAAGAAAGAAAATGAGGGAAGTATAGGAAATCAGAATTACAAAGGGGACAAAAATGTATGTGGAGGGAAGAAAAAGTGAAAGTTCAGGGGTCTGAAATCTCTTTTAATCCTTCATTTTCACTCTTTCGCTTTGAACAAAAAACTATTTAAACTATATTTTAAATTAGATTTTGTCTTATTTTTATGACAACTTATAACTAAACATTTTAAATAAAGTTTACTTGAGAACTTGACTGACAATGAATACATTCCTTTAAGTAAAATTGACATACATTTTTTCCTGTAATATTTAGTAAAGTGTGTTTTTTAAAGTAAATTTCATTCCCTTTTTCTTTCAGTGTAGAAAATTTGCATCACCTGAAATGATGCTGTAGTATGAACGCTTTCTACTGAATGTGGTCGCTGAAGATGCTTTGACAATTTAAGGAATTGCTAAAACAATTTGCTGAAAGTGTCAAAATTATTTGCATAATACCCCAGAAATTTACCTTAACCCTAAATTGCCCACGAATACTAAAATAATAGCTTGACTTCAAATTAGCCCCAAATAATCTCAGTAGATGTCAAATTAACCAAAAAGTTAGCATGTGGCTAAAATATTAGCTTAACCTAAAATTAGCTCAAAACACCTCAATAGATGCTTAATTAAACAAAAATGCTAACACGTTGCTAATATATTAGCTCGACTCCAAACTGGCTCAGAAAACTTCAGTGGATGCCTAATTAGCCACAAACAAAAGCTAACAATTTGCAAATTTATTAGCTAAACACCAAATTTTCCCAAAAAAGTCATTAAAAAAAAGAAATCACAAAAATAGCTTAAATTGTCAAAAACCGTGAAATGTATGAATACCAAAAAATAAAAGCATTGACATGATGAAGGTGTTGAACTTTTTGATACCAAAATTTGCATACGTGGAAAAGTACACTAAAAACTCCCATTGACTTAACATTGGCTGAAAAGTCACATAAAATTGTTTAGTATTTTAAATTGCATAAAACTTACGGATACCAAAAGTACAAGCAGTAATGACTTTAACGTGCTGAACGTTTTGATATCAAGATTTTAGAAAGTGAAACAAGTTTGTTTGAGGTTTTACGTGTCCAAAAACTTACAGTTGAAAATGGAAGAAAGCAGAAGAATCACTATTGTGCAAATTCTTCACAGCATTCCCACAACAAGAAATAGGATTGTAATTTTAGTTAATTTGTTTCAGTTCATGACATTTGTCATTTATATTTGGATTTATAAATGTCAGATGGTCACAGGTATAATCTACTGTCAGTTTGGTTTATTCCACTGCAAAGACAAAATCTTATTAAAGTAAAAAGACTTGTGTTTTTAAGAAAATTGGTCTTGCAAGAAAAATCATCTTTTCTGGAAAGTTTTTTGAAAAGCAAAATAATTTTAGTTTAAGAAAACACGTCTTGGCGACTAGTATTTTTTTTTTTCTTAAAATTAAAGTTCAGTTCATTTTTATTACCCCGTTGGCTGAATATTTCCTTTTTTAAAGAAAATCTACCAATGTGGTAAAATGTTTACATAATTATACATAAAATGAGCCTGTTTTACAGAGCAAAGTGAAGATAAGGGAATTTTTTTATCTGTTGCTGTTCAGAGACAAAGTTTTTAAAAAGTTTTTTTTTAAGAATTTCATGTTCTGATATCAAAAGTCAAATACATTAAAATAGTTTTTATATATGAAAATCATCTTTACTATAATTCACTCGTTAAAAGATACATTTCATTAAAAAAAATATGAAGTGTATATACTTTAAATTATGAAATGGGGCTTTCGTTTGGTTTTTCTCACTAAGAAACTGTCATGATTCTTCTTCTTCTTCTTAGTTTCGTTTTACGGCGGCTGGCAACCAACGTAAAGGTGCATTACCGCCACCTACTGTCCCGGAGTATGGGTCCGAATCCCAATCCAATCAAAAAAAAAAAAAAAAAAAAAAAGAAGGGGAAAATAACAATAATAAAATAAAACAAAACTGTCATGATTCAGTGCTTAGGTTTTGTCATGTTCTGTTTTCCCTGTCAGTCTCACCACATTCAGGTTCATCCACAGCTGTCTTCATTTAGTTAATCAACCTCAGTGTATTTAAGTATCTGGTTTTTCAGTTTCTCATTGTCAGGTCATCTGCTCTTCTATGTTCTGTCATGGCACTGGTTTGGGCTCCCGGTTTTGTCCTGTTTAAGTTGATTTAATAAATGTTTATGTTTCTGCCACCAAGTCTGGTCTCCTGCATTTCTCTGTCTCCCTGACAGAAACTGGACCAAAAGGTTCCTTTATTAATACCACATTTAATATATATTGTTTCAAAGAATGGGGTAATAACTATAAAACGACACTACAAGGGCTTTTCAACCTTCAAAAATGTGAAATAAGGACTATTCATAACACTAGATACGGTGATCAAACCAACATGTTATTTCTTAGTTTGAAATTAATACAAGTTTTTGATTTAGTTCATTTTGAATTCAACAAAATTTCTCTAACAATAAAGTTTTACTCCATAATATTCAGAAACAATCTACACATAGGGATGGAGATTTCTCACTCAGGGGATGTGAAATTTTAAAACAACCAATAATTTGAACAGTTAAGGTGAGTATCAGTGTGTGGGATTAAAATTTAAAACAATGTAAACAATATTTGGACTGTTTACAATCAAAATAAAAGAGAAGCTGTAGTCAAAATATAAGATGGAAGAAAAAAAATATGATTGAAACAATTTTTGATTGTGAAATTGTAATTCTGGATAATAATTTTTAAGCTTAAGATGTAAAAAGAGGAAACATAGAAAGTTACTGGCATATTCTGTTGCATTGTTAAATTTATATGTTGTGAATTACTTTAGTCACAGTAAAAATCCATAAAAAACATTTGCTTCTTCTCTCTATCCTCTTTTCAAAAATGTAATTATTGAATTGTGACTTTACTTTTATAAAATTCTTTTTTGAAATGTTTTACATGTTTGAAATAAATCAAATTAAATAAAAAACAAAAAGTTGCAGACCTCTGTATTAAAGTAAATTAGAGACACAAGAAATAACTTAGAGAAACTACAGGGTAAGAATAATGAGAAAGGAAATAAAATAAATAAGAAGCTTGAAAATATATAAGGATAAAAATTAAAAAGAGAAGAGAAAAGAAAGTGAAACGAGGATTAGTAAAAAAAAAAAAAATACAAGGAAAACAAAATACCAGGTGAGGGAAAAAAATGTAATTGTACAAAAAAATAGACAGGAAAAAGTCATAACTTTTCTCAGCAGAGAACACAACATTTGACATAAAAGTGAAAAACATTAGAAATATTAAAGAGCAGACATGAGATACAACAAGAGAACAAATGAGAAGAAAGGAAACACGGGTCGTAGATAAGAAATGACAAAAAGAAGGAAAGTTCTGTCTTGCACCAGCATGGCTTCCCTCCTTCCTCACTTACTTTGCTCCATATTTACTTTTCTCCTGCAACTCTCCGGCTCCCCGTGCTGTATGTTAATCATTGTTGTGGTGGTGATGAGGAGGACGAAGAGCGTGATGATGCCATGATGAGCGCTTAGTGCGGGCAGCTCCGCGCCCCGCGGAAAAGTTAAAGAGGAGGAAGTGGGTGAAGAAGCGCTAACATGGGGATCAGGTAACGCCGTGGATAGGTTAGCAGTTAGAGATCAAAGTGAAAAACAAAGGCGGATTTCAAACGGGCCTGGAGAGCTTGGCAACAAACCCGCGCCTCCTCTGATAATACTTAGATCTATAAATGTTCTTTTTTTATTTATTTATTTTCTTATTTATTTTTAAAATTATTCATCGCTGTAATAATTTGGGCCTAACAAGCACTTGAGGGAGACGGCTTCCTTTTGCATCTCTCGCTCCCACTTTTCTTTAGTTCCCGGCTCCGTGAGGCTGGGAGCTCAGGGATTTGGGGGCACTATTAGAGAGAATTTCTTTTATTTGCTGCTAATGAATGATATGCATGATACTATTTTCTTTTTTTTTTTTTTTCCTTGTATACGTTGTGGGGGTAACTGTGAAGATGGGGGCAGGAGTTGGAGAATTGGACTCTTTTTCTAGGCTTTGTTCACCTAACCCTCATCTCGCCTTCCGAGCGAGAGAACAACGCCGTTCAAGTCACTTCATCAGACTTTCAGATCAAATATGCTTTCTAACCTCACTTGACATCACAGCTATGGCGTTGTTTGACACTGGTGTGGTGTTTCCTGTCAGTACAGAAGAGCCACTTCTCGTCTCATCCACACAGCGACACCTTTTAACCCGATTTCTTCTTGTAAAAATGTTGCCACTGGGTTCTCCTCAGCATCACACGGTTCAAATACACTCACTTATTAAAGCACTCAATGCTAAGTGTCTCTACCTCACAAGATGAAGGAAAGCTTTTAAAGACACACAAACCTGCCATTTCTATCATACATTTTCTTTCTAGTGCCACAACTTTGTTTGGAGAAATCCAACGAAAAGCCGGTCAGACGACAAACTGGTCTATGAAACTTTTTGGTGTGTAAGGACACGGGATCCAGGTTGATGCTTCAACGAAGATAAATCTCTTCATTTGTTTAAAGACACTGAAATGGGAAGGAAAATAATTAATTAAGTTAAATCCTTGTCTTCTAATGGTCTGGTCCACTACTTCCAGCAGTCTCTGAACTCCCTTATTTATCTCTCAACCGAGGCTCCTCCTCTTGTCTCTTTTTCTCACCTTCAAGAAATCTGGATCTGATCTTCTGGGCTGCAGATGCGATTAACCAAACCTTCTCCACCAGGGGCCCGTTTCAAGAAGCAGGTTTTGTTGGAACTCTGAGTTCGCGAACTCCAAATTCAGCAAAACTCTGAGTTTTCGGTTTCAGAAAGAGAGATAACTCAAACCCGTGAAAGTGGGTGAAACCGAGCCCGTTTCAAGAAGCGGGTTAAGCTGAACTCAGAATCAATCACTGTGGCAACTGAGTCTGTGAACGAAACCTGGTCTGGAGCAGGTTTTCTTCAGGAAACTTAGAGTTCTCTGCGGTCTCCGCCCCTTTTTAAAGTGAAAGATGTTCAACTCTGAGTTCTTCATTAATATTTAGAGAACATTCACATTAGAGACGTCACGTTTCCACCACGCAGAAACCAAAATGACATGTCCATTCATAGAGGATCATGTATAGAGGAGGCTGGATTAATCCAAAGGAAATGTTATTTATGTCTGGAGAGGATTTGAGGACACGAGTCGATTGATGCAGTTTCTACGATTCATTTTTATTTGAGCGACATTATAAATAGTGAGTTATTCCAGGGATTTGCTATTAAAAATAAGGAGTTTTATTTTCATCATTTGAAACCCTTAAAAATCGAAATCATTAAATCTCAAATACCAGTAGGGCCTTTGTACTCGTATACAAAAGCACATACTGAACAAGTATTAGCTCAGTTGTCAGCGACGCTGCCTCTGCTTCTGACATTTTGAGTTCAAATCCCGGCCCCGATATGTCGCATTTATGTAATAAAAAATTACTTTTCGGCTAAATTTTTTTAAGTCTTGAGGATTAAATTTAAATAAATACTTATTTTTAACATATCTCAGGCAGCTACAGTGTTTCTTTTTAGCGTGCGGTGGTATCCGTGTGTGTATGTGGTGGTGGGGGGTGGGGGGTTGAGGAAAACGGTCATTCATGCGATTACGGAGATGACTGGTTAAATTATTAACAGATCAAGAACCATTCCTTACTTAGCAATTGACAAAATAACCTTCCTGATATTATTATTTATTCGTTATTTGAAATGATTCAAATGTAGACGTATGCATTAACTCTGCAGATATTTTCTCTCTGTTTTATCGCTGCAGCTGGGTTTCTTTTCTTGCGGAAAATGTTCTTGTAGTCTCATATGCTTGGAGGAACTTATCAATTTCCGTCGCCGGAAGTAACTCGGATGCTTGTTCCCGTTGCCATGGTGAATCGTGCTGTCTTTGCTCCATTGATCAGGGCTTTTAATGCTCGCGACGCTCGCACCTGATTCTGGTTCCAACAACTTCAAGTTAATTGAATCAAACATTTTCAGCTGTTCTGAAACCGAAAACTCTAAGTTCGGGAATTTTGAGTCCAGTGACTCTAAGTTCAGGTTTCAACTCTAAATTTGTTGAACCTGCTTCTTGAAACGGGCCCTAGGAGAAGTGGGAGAGTGGATCCCACTTGTCCAGGGGGTGTGTTTGCGGCTGGATATGTGATTGACCCTTGGGGCAAATGGAGCATTTTCTGCCTGGAAGACATTGAAGACAGTTGCATCATTGGGTTAATGATCTCCAGCTTTCTGCTGATTGGAACTGGTGGAATTTGGATGTTTCGGAACCTTACAGCAAAAGGTGGGCGGGGAGTGCTTCGGAATGAGACACTGAGAGAAACATCCATGGAGCGAATTACGGCTCGACTTGGAGGAAAACCCAAAAATTGACCTAATCGGTCAATAATCCGCCATAAAGCAGCACCTGGACATCCAGCAGGCAGGCAGAAGCTGTGACTGCCTGCACTTAAACAATCATCTTTAACCAGAAACCCCAGAGCCAAGGACACACTCCCTTTGACTGAACCAAAACAATCCGCTGACGGTTTGATAAGTAGAGCCCGTTGTCCTGGAAACCTACTTTCCACCCCTCTCCATTCCCTGGATTTCAACGCCTTGCCACTGGGTCTGAGTCCATACTTGTACTTCAATCAATGGCGTTCTACTGCGACACAGGTCGATTTTTGACTTCATTCCTGAACCTTCCTCGTGTGTCTTTTCTGGGAGATTACCAACGCCAGATTTTGGTGACTGCTGCCCACCATTGGGCAATATGTCTCGTATGTGTTGTTCACCAGTTTCCCTTGGCATTAATAAAGTATGATCGATTTATTAATTATTGATTCCAAAAAGGGGGAAACGTGTTGTTGCCTCTAAAACAGCCTAGATAAAAAAAAAAAAAATAAAAAAAAAATTAGTGATACACTTAAAAATAATAATAACAACAATATTTAATGTAAAGCGTTTGCAGATTGCATGTGTGAGATTAAATTGATGACTTGCATTGGGTGTAAGGATTGAGAATGTTCCCCTCACTTTTGTCTCTTTGGGAAAACTGGATTTTCTATTTGTTTTGTTTTCTGGATTACAAAATCTAAAAAGTGAAAAATGTATGAAGGTTTCCAAACAGTTTTCTAACCAGTGGAGCCTAAAGTATAACAAGAGCAGAAATAAGAAAAAACAATCAGAACAGCTGTTAATCTACTTTTTCAAGGACAGAAAATTGTGATTTTTAACATGTTCTTGTGGCACTTCTTTGATAATAGAGCACAGATAGAAAGAAAAATGCACTCAAGAGTATTTTTTTTAATCATAATTGTTGTGAATCAGGAGGAGACAACCCTAAACGTCAAACCAGAAGCTCCCTGCTCCGCTCCATTCTGATGCATCCACTTGCATAAAAAATAGATCCTTATAACCCTAATGGGATAAGGTGAACAACAACAAGTATTGAATCTCATCCCTTTTATGTGTTTTGCTCTTCAAATATTGTCAGTCTAAAAAAGTTGGGCGCATGTTTCTGCTTTCACACACACAAAATACAGATTAGACGAGCATCCACTTTGTAAAAGTACAAACTTTTGCACACGACTGGATGTACTCTTCAGCTTAGTGAAGTATTTTTCTGCTGTTTGAGTAAAGACGCTGAGGCTGTCAGGAAAGCCTCACCTGACCTTCACCTCTCTATGCAGAAGTAATCCAGAAAGATAAAACTGTTTGACTGCGGATGCTGTTTTGCCTGCAGTGATGGCTGCACACAGGACCCACACGTGAAACTGAGCTCGGTACCAGTATAAACATGGCCTGATAATGACCTCCCTCCTGACTGGAGAGAGCTGCTTCTCCTCCTTTTGAGTGTCCTCCATCTCCTCCTCCTTTAGTGCGTGGACCCTTTTTCCTAAAAACTTTGAAGCCGCCTTTCCTGCCACCGCTCTCTTAAATCGGCCGTTTCAGATGGGAATTCATGGAGGAGCTATCGTTTCTCTTTGGAGCTTCCTGGAGGAGAGGTTGTGTTATGAATGTTTGAAAAGTGGTGGTAAAGCTCCACGCGTCCCTGGCTGACCGTCTTGCCAGACACTTCACAGGCCTGACTGTTTTCTCTAGCAGTGAACTGCATAGATGGGGCTTCTGGGAGCTGAGGGGGTCAAAGGGTTGCCTGTTGGAATATGAGAAAAATCAGAAAGCATCACATCAAAAGAAATGTGTGTTTTGTTCAGCATACTCCAGATGTTTGTGTTCTGTGTTTAGGAGGCTTTCCAAACTTTACATTTTTTCCTATTTAGTGTGAGAAGTTCTCAAAATGAAAAAAAAAAATTTAAATGAGCAAACAAATCTGCCAATAGGTGAGGAAAACGGTCCTACCGAGAATTCTTATTAAAGAAAAAAATTCCAGTTACTGAGACAACAGTGGATCCTGCTCCTCCGGTGTCTTCTCTTCCCAGGATCCGCACAGAGCTTGGAAAAACTGCTTTTTCCACTGCTGCTTCTCTGTCTTTGAACGCCCTGTGACAACAGGAACACAACTGCGGAAGTTGCTTTAAGTCAGGGGTGTCAAACTCAATCGCACGGGGGGCCAAAATCCAAAACACACCAGAGGTCGTGGGCTGAAGAGGATAAACATTTATTGAACAGTTTTTAATGCGTAACTTTTTAACTTTACTATGAATAAAAACAATCGATCATCAACTTAAACCAATTTCAATATTTTACTCTCTGTAAACATAAATTTTGTCAAAATTATACAAGTTAGAAATAAGTGCAAGATAACATCTGGTCATTAATAACAAGAAAATAAAAAATTACCTGGTGGGCCAGATTCGGCCCCTGGGCCTTGTCTTTTAAAAAGATGCTTTATGAGGGTGTATCAGAAGAGTGTACATGTTAATATAGAGCTGATTTTAAATTTTTATTATTTTCATGTTTTATGTTTTTTTTTTCGTTTATGTGTATTTTCCGATGCCACTTTACCAGGTCAGACTTTTTCTAAAGGGCCTTGCTAGTAGAATAAAGTTTAAATAAATAAAATAAAGCTCAGATTATGCTGCTTTTGAAGTAAACAAGGTTTTTTTTTTAACTTTCTTAAAAACCTGCTCCAATGAAGATGTATCTTTTTTTCTTCTGATATTTTTCTGACGATGGAGGAAATACATTAAGAAAACTGAGATTAAAGTAGAATTTCGGACTATTTCTTAATTCAAATCTTGAACCAGGAGCGGTCAATAAAAGGAAATATACTGGTCGGGCCACAAGCTCCCTTCTGATGCATCTACTTGCAGACAAATTCATCCAGTTTCTAAACATTCCCATTCATTCTTGTCACATATCCATGTTTGATTAAGGATCCTTTCCTTGTCTCTCCATGACGTTTTGGGTGTCCCCAACTCGTCATTTTTTTTCCAATTAAATCAAGGGTTCAGATTTTTTGTCAGTCGAGGTACAGAGTGTGGACGGAACCTCGGGTCATGGTCAGTACCGGTATCCTAACTTGTTACCTGAACCCTAGCCCAGTCCACATCTGAAAGTGGTACCTGTTAGGTTTAAGCTCTAACATTTGTAAAGAAAAACAACCTGCACAGAAAGAGACACAGAGAATTGATTAAAGTTTAAAACTTGCAAGGAGAGTGGGCCAAAAGCCTGTTCAGTCACAATCTTTCAACCAACTCCGACCAGGCTTTTTCTCTCCATGCATTTTATTGAGTCAGACACGCCCCTAGTTACAGGTTGGTCTCAGTTGCTAAGGGGAAGGGAAGCAAAAGAACGTCAGCTGAGACCGGTCCAAATCAGTTTCTTATACAAGGTCAAAAACAACATTTAAAGTTTGTGTGTGCATGTTTTGACTAGGTGATCATCGTCAGGCCTTGTAACTTCTACTGGGTCCTGCTAATCTCTGGCTCAGCCGCTGCATCTTCCTTATCAGCAGCGCAGGGTTGTCCACTTCCAGCTTAGATCAAGACATTTCAGCACACAATAAAAAGAACTAAAACGCATCTAATAAGAGGTAAAGGAAAAAGTAAGAGATAGACATAAATATATTTACGACCCCAACAACGCCCCCCTGTTTTTCCGTTTTCTGCTTATTTTATTTCAGCACATGACCCCTTCACTTTTGGAGATTTTCAGCCACAGCATCATTGTCATAACTTAAAATGTTACACTCAGAGGGGTGGTTAGCAGGTTTCTGGAACTGAAAACAAATCTGGAAAGTTATAATTATCAACATCATCCTCATCATCATTGTTGTCGTCATTTTCACCATGAGGTTTGTCAGTCTGAGGCAGGAGAGCATACATCTCGGACACCTGTGGGTCAACGGCTTTTTTTTCAATCATCCTGGTGCACAGAGCTCTTATACAAGGGATACAACAACATCCACACAAGGTCAGGGTGGCTGCAAAGACAGCAAAAGAGAGTAAAATGGGCATGACCAATTATTTATTTTTACCAAACATCTCACCAAACCCGTCCCAGAGCGATGTATCAACTCCTGAGTGGTCTTTCATCATTTTGTTCAAAGTTCGGAGGCCCTCCAGGGCCCTGGTGAGACTCCCGTCCGCTGCAGTGTTGTTTGGGATGAAGGTACAACACTGATCACCAAATATTGAACAAACTCCTCCATGCTGTGACAGCACCGTGTCGACAGCCATTCTGCTTTGGAAAGCCATAAGTGAGGTAGCTGAAAATCGCCCGGGACGGCAGTGTTCTGCCTTCGTTTAATTGCCTAATCTCTGAACATTGTAGTGAACGTTGTTCTATCTCATCAACATTTTTATTAATGGTGCACCACGGACAGATGGATGACTCGAAACCTGCAAGAACCTGGTTAGTTAATTTCTTGTCGTCAGGTCAGAAAGTCTGCAACAGAAAGTGGGGTTATAGAAACAGGAAGTAATAAATTCACAGAGGCACAGTGTTCTGTGGTGTTGTAAGGCAGTCTGTCATACAGCTTGTTTTCTCCACACCACCACCAGTTGTCACTGCGGGACAGAGGTTTGAAAGTTATGTTTACTTCAAGAGTTTCAACATACATATTTTAATTTAATTTCCCCAGTTTAGGTCCTGTGCCTTTTCTGTAAATACATGTGTAATTTGCTTTAGGTATCTTACTGGAGAAGAGTGGTTTCTGCTTTTCAGCTGTTGTGAGCGGATAAACCTCATCCCTCACAGAACAATTATCTGAAGGTACAGATTGAGTCATAACATTTAAAAGACAGTCTGGAGGTAATATGGATGGTATTACTTTAAGAAGTGGTCTTGGTCCTAAACATACAACACAATCTGCTTGAGCTGCTTCCTCTGCCATCAGTAACCATTATTATCTGTTTTAGTGATTCCTGTAGTAATCCTGAACCAATCATCTGTGGTCAGATTGTCATTAACCACCAGAGTGTCTTTAACCTTAGGCAGACCTCCCACAAGTTTCAAAGTTCCTCCCGTTGCATTTATTACTTGTGTCATGTCCTTTTTGTCCTTTAACACCTCGGCTATAGCTCGACTCCAGCTAGTGCACATGCGGCTGCTCGTCTTTTAACCAGAACACATAAATATGATCATATCTCCCCGGTTTTAGTTTCACTGCACTGTTACCTGTTTATTTTAGAATTAATTTTAAGATCCTTTTATTTGTTTTTAAATCCTTACATGGCTCGGCACCTGTTTAAATCTCTGAGCTGCTGCAGCCTCATGGCATAATAATAATAATAATAATTATTATTATTATTATTATTATTTATGTTGGTATGTGTCACATCTTCCATCAGTTCTTTTTGTTCAAACCAATATAGTAAAGGAACTATTATTACCATTCCTAAAAGAACTACTCCCATCACCACCATTTGCTGCTTTGGGGTCAACATCCTGCCTAGGTCCTGAAGCCTCCCCCTATCACCTGCACAGAGTTGTGGACAATCTTCACCGGTTTGAGACGACTGTAACCTATGGTTTCACAGCCCCCTTTGTAGTCGGCCTTGCTCTGGAGGCGCTGTCGGAGAGCTTCAGATTTTCTGTGGCCTTCCACTAATCTGTGGTGGTGATGTATTTTTACTCTGTTTTAATAATAACCCAGTCTCCTGGCTCGACTAATTTGGCTATCCTGTGAAGATACAGAAGATGTGACATCATCATTAGTCTGGTCTGATTTTTGTTTATGCTGTTGAAGCATCTTTCTCATATAGTCTGCTAGAGTACTTTCATCATCAATTTCCCATTCGTTTGTAAATAAGGTAATCTATAGGGTCTTCCAAACAGGTTTCATATGGAACCAATCCATTCGTGCTTGTTATATTTATATATAATTTTACCAAATCCAAACATTTTGTCCATGGTCTCTTTGTTACTTCCATACATTTCCTTAATCTGTTTTTTTTTTTTTTTGTTCCATTCATTCTTTCAACCAGTCCTGCACTTTGTGGATGATAAGCACTGTAATTCTTTTTTAAATTAATATGAAGGCATGTCCTATTTTAAAAACTACATCATTCACAAAATGAGATCCGTTATTACTGTAGATTATTTCAGGTATACCATTTCTTGGAATCATATTTTACATAAGGCTTTGGCTACCGTTAATGCATCTGGATGAGCAGTAGCAAAGAGCTCTATCCTTTTAGAGAATGAAACTATTATCACCAAACAATATTTATTTCCTTTATTTTTGTTTAATTCTATAAAATCCATATGTATGTTGAAAGGATACTCTGCTTTGGTATCCTCATTTAATCAGTTCCTTTTACTTGCAGTACATCATTTTCCCCTTGTGCTGCTGCTTTAACTGTTTTGTCTACAAGGGCTTCACAGTCATGTGATAAGCCTTCACCTCCTGTTGGTACTAATGTGGCTGGGTTCAAAACTGTACAGAGTTCTATTTTTAGATGTGGCTGTGATTTTAGTGGATTAATAAGCTATTGGTCTGAGTTTACTACTATGCATTTTGAGTTAACACAGAGGTCATAAAATGACCTTTGCAATCAACCATTCGTATGAACTTTTTTTTCTTTTTTTCTTTTTTTAGTCGGGTAAGGCCAAAGTACTGCTGTTTACCATAATTTGTTTTATGTCACAGACTGCTTCTTCCGCTTCAGGGGTCCAGTCTAATTTATCTGACTTTTTTATTCTTTCGTACACACTAATGCTTGTAATGGAGCTGTTATTCTGCATAATTTGGAACTCAGCTTCTACAATAGTTTGTTAATCCTAAGAATGACATCATTTGTTTCTTGTTAAGGGTTTGGGAGCTTGTAGGATAGCACTTTCTTTCTTCTAGAATAGTTCTTCCTCTGCACTTAGTTGGTGGCTCAAATATTTCACTTTCTCTTGACATATATTGCAACTTATGTTTACTTCCTTAAATAATTATTCTTTAACTGCTTTAGCAGTGCTAATGTATCTTTAAGACATTCATCTTCTCTTTTGATGCTACTAATATGTCATCCACGTAGGTGAGTAACTGGCTGTTACACGGCGGCTCGAAGGATGACAGACTAGAAGCCATGACTTGGGAGTAAATAGTAGGGCTTTCACAATAGCCCTGGGGCAATCTGGAATAGGTGTATCTTTACCCTTAAAAGTAAATGCAAACTAGTATTGACTATCTTTATGTACTGGTATAGAAAAGAAGGCGTTGCTTATGTCAATTACTGTGAAATATTTGGCCTCTGGGTCTAAAGAATTAAGCAAGGTGTGAGGATCAGCCACACAGGGTGACCTCTGAATAACAGCATTATTTACAGCAATCAAGTCCTGCACCATCCTCCATCCTGTGGATGGGGGTGCCTTTTTTTTTAACTGGGAATATTAGTGTATTTACAGGAGAGTCAGCACACTCTATCAGTACACGGGCTTTCAACAGATCATTGATTACAGGTGCTATGCGTCCACAGCATCTGGCTTCAATAGATATTGTTTAATTCTCGGTCTGTGCTCTGTTTTAGGCCTTATAATAACAGGAGAGCTCATTTCACAAAAAACAAGTCTTCTAAGATTAAAATCACTTCTTCTTCTGTGGAACTATTTTCAACACTTGGAGCATCAGCTGGTGTAAGAGCATGCTAGTCATGCTGTTTGATGTGTAGGGGGTGTGGGATTTGCACAATCCCGTGCCATGTGACCTTCTTTTCCACAGGACCAACAGGCCCTGGAGTTCTCACCATGAGGCCCAAAGCGACCTCTCCGATCTCTGCCTCTACCACGGCCTCTGCCTCTAGAGTACAAATGGAATCATATCTTCCTCATCTATATCCTGGAAAAACACCTCTGCTTTGTTATTTAAGCTCTTTCTTTTTTTATTTGTAGACCATTCTCCTACAGATCCTTTGCTCCTAGTTACTATGCCTGTATACTGTGGAGGGGGATCTTCTAATCTAACGTCCACTGCCGCTACTACACCATCTCCCTCTTTCT
Organism: Oryzias javanicus; assembly: GCA_003999625.1. NCBI lineage: Eukaryota > Metazoa > Chordata > Actinopteri > Beloniformes > Adrianichthyidae > Oryzias > Oryzias javanicus. The sequence goes on from CM012448.1 coordinate 6,583,847, forward strand.
CTGGGCCTGCTACTTCTGCTTGGTCCAACATTCTGCGTACACGCTCATAAGGCCCTGAATATTTGTTGTCTTCTCTTTTTGAAACATCACACTTCTTTCCGTATTGTCACTTTCTTTCTCTTTTCCCTTCTCTCTTTCCTGCCTCTCCTTTTCTCTTTTCCTATTTTCATCCCTTTCCTGTCTGGCCTTCCTCTCTCTCTCTCTTTTTTTTATTTTATTATTTTTTTTTTATTTTCTTCTTTCTTCTGCCTGGCTTTACGTTCTCCATTTTCCCTCTGTTTTGCTATTTTTATCCATACTTTTGTTTCTTCAAATCCTTCTTTATCCATTTGTTTTCGTTTATTTTTGCATTTTTGTTTTATCTTGTTTTGTAATTCTACTATTCTTACAGTTGAACTTACCATTAAAGTTATATTGATCAATCCAATATGGAAGTGGTTTTATCGCATTTGGGTTTTCTTTTTCTACTATTCTGTAATCTTTGTAATGTCTCAAGGACTTATTGTTTTAGTTTACTTTGCCCCTTCCCCATTTTGAATAAAATTTGGTTCCAGTAGTTTGTTAATACCTAGGGTATTCTAATACTGGAAGCTTTTCTTTCAACAAGATAGTGATTAATAACCTTCTGTGGTAAAACTCACTTCAACCTTAGAGGTGGAGTTTTCTTGCCTAGTGCATCCACAAAAGGTTCACTATTTCCATCCTTGTTGATTTGGTATGAAATCCAAATACCTAATGGTATCTGTATTTCCAATCACACTCACAGTCTCACACTTTCACACTTTTGCGCGCTGGTTTACTTTATTTCTCTTATTACTTCTTATTTCAACACAGAGGACGCCGCCGCCCTTCGTAGAATTTAACTAGTACGTAACTAGGGGAGTCTACTCCTCCCGCGGACTTTAACTGTTTGCTCTATTTTACCTGATAGTGTCTAGAATTGTCAGGGTTTTGTTTTAATTCTCCTTCTGAGAATCTCTCATTCTGTCATTCTTTTAAATAAGACTCTACTCACAATTCTCTGTGTCCGTGGATCCTCCGTCAACCTTCAGGTCCCAGCCCGCGAGTGAGGGCCAGCCCTGGAAACGGATCGTATGCTGTGGCCACAGACTTTCTGGGTCTCACTCTCGCGCTGGAACCATCAGGTGTCTTGGAGATCCGGCTCGAAGGACCAATTAAATGTTAGGTTTAAGCTCTAACATTTGTAAAGAAAAACAACCTGCACAGAAAGAGACACAGAGAATTGATTAAAGTTTAAAACTTGCAAGGAGAGTGGGCCAAAAGCCTGTTCAGTCACAATCTTTCAACCAACTCCGACCAGGCTTTTTCTCTCCATGCATTTTATTGAGTCAGACACGCCCCTAGTTACAGGTTGGTCTCAGTTGCTAAGGGGAAGGGAAGCAAAAGAACGTCAGCTGAGACCGGTCCAAATCAGTTTCTTATACAAGGTCAAAAACAACATTTAAAGTTTGTGTGTGCATGTTTTGACTAGGTGATCATCGTCAGGCCTTGTAACTTCTACTGGGTCCTGCTAATCTCTGGCTCAGCCGCTGCATCTTCCTTATCAGCAGCGCAGGGTTGTCCACTTCCAGCTTAGATCAAGACATTTCAGCACACAATAAAAAGAACTAAAACGCATCTAATAAGAGGTAAAGGAAATAAGTAAGAATAGGATAACATATATTTACGACCCCAACAGTACCGGACACACCAATTCGTGTCTGGTACCAGGGTAAAGGTTAGGGTACTGGTGCAGCATATGTCCCAGTGCTGTTTTGCAGCCCGGAGGTTGGGGACCCCTGATTTAATGTAAAAAAATGATGAGTTGGGGACACCCAAAACATTCATTTTTGACACAATTTTTAACCATGCGTCAATATTGTTTTATACAGTAACTTTAATTATCAATGTGACGTGTGCTGCTGACCTCTCGGCCAGATCATCCTTGAAAAAGAGATATTGATCTCACAGAGCTGCACCTGGTTAAATAAAGGTTAAATAAATAAATAAAACAGATCCAGATCCATCCATGTTTTCCTCATCTGAGCTGGAATCTGGCTCAAAACTGTAACGGCTGGATTGCTCCAATATTGTTAGCCGTTTTCGTTGCACCGTTAATATTAGCTTAGAGTTGTGAGGGGCTGTAAGCTAGCGGGAGAGCATGTGAACAGATGGCTAATGGGAAGAGGGGGTGGGTTTACTCCATGCCAACAGTGCTGGGCATAACTCAGAGACTAATTTCTAATGAACTACTGCCGCTCTGCAGAAACTATGTTCTGGACGGCACAGGTTCTTTGATTTTGGCTAAAAACGGAATAATCATAATTAAAAGATTACTGGGAACAATTTAAAAATACATCAAAAGATGATGCTAATGGGATTTTAAGATTAATTGTTTACAGTGAGAGTGATTCTTTTCATTTTAGCCTCTTAACTAATTTATGATTTCATTTCAAATATGGCCAAACTTTAAAACTACCAATCACTAAAGAAATACTAGATGCAACTCAAAGATGCCAAGTCTGTGGCTTTGTTTGTCTTCCCGCAGCTTGTTGCTCCCAAACCCTGAACATCTGTGCAAAGGGAGGGGAAAGCCACATGGGGCGGGCCTCCTCTGTCTCAGTCTGTCAGCCCACCTGAATGCTGCTGTGGCAGGCCTGCCCAAGGCAAGACCACAGGCTAGGGCCTCTGGTGGGCCTCCAGCATGGCTCGCCGGGCTCCCCGAGCCCATTAGAGCATCTCCCCTTCCACCTCTGCCTGAGTGGCCCCAACCCAGCCCTGCAGCCCTCTGCCCCCAGATGCCAATGCTCTCTGTCCTGTTTCCACTCAGCCCTGAAATCAGGATTGTTTTCCTCTATTTGCTATGTTGAGTCAGTAATGGTAGCAGTTTGGGGCATGTTTTTTTATTCTGCTTTTGCTTGCCTTGTCCTCGGGCTGCAGAGTTGTAGTTCAGGCTCTTGAGAGACTCGAGTGCGGAAAAGTTCCCGCGTTCCTCCCAGTTCCTGCACTAATGCGGCGTGGCTGTCAAAGCCTCCGTATCAATTCTCCGTGAACGGTCGTGTCGGAGAACCTCACAGCAAACACGTTAGCAAGATGGTTTTCTGTTTCATATTTCCCCCTCTGGTTCCTACATCTCCGTTTTAATGAGCCTGTCTTGGAAGCAGCTTAGATTTTCAGAGGCAAGGTGAGCTGTAAGGTGATGGAGGTTATGATCACATATTCCAGATATCCTGTGATTCTCTGTCTATTTAAGTCTTTTCATCTAAGTGAAACTACAGAGTGGAAAAAAAAAACACACTCTGCATGTGAATTAGATCCAACAACTTTGCATATGATCTGCAAAAATATCAGGAGAGTAGAATTCATGTTTAACCCCACTTGCCGAATGCAATTTGTGAACGTGAGCTCCTTAAGCGTGCTGTAATGGTTTAATTTATAATTAATCATCTTTGATTCACCAGATTGCCATAAACTTGGGGAATAAAATTTTTGGGAGTGTTGGGACTTCAGACTTTTTTTTTTTTAAACCATTAAGTATTTATGATGCATGACAGATGTATAAACTGTGCTAAATCTGTTTCCTTGAATATTGATTATCTCCAATTAAAAATGCAGTTTCATATGAAGGTTATCAGCATGATGTGGTCAGACTTTGCTTTAATCCTTCCATTCCTGACCTTCCAGTGGTGTTTTCTTGTTTGCTCTTTAGTCGACCAATTAGCTCCAGCGCTGTTTAAAGAAGGAATCCTCATCTGCAATCAGGATGTGCTACAGTTTAGTGACCAAACCAGTCATTTTAGAGAATCCAAATGGGTTTTGTCAAAGATTTTTAAGCTAATTTTACCCAACACAAGCAGCTACTTTCTCTAAATGTGATGCTACATGGCCTCATTATTGCTTATTAAATAGATATTTTTGATGCAAGTTAGACCTTGTGCTTGGGGTTTCTTTGAACATTTATAATCACTGAGCTGTATTCCTGGTTTTCTTTTGTTGTTGTTGTGGTTTTGGTCGCTGGAAAGCATGATTAAACCTCATTATTTAAAAAAAAAAGTGATTTAAGATTTATTATAAAATTTCTATATACATTTTGATTAATTGGTGCTGAAAGTTTCACATTACTAGACACAGGAAGGTGTCATCTACAAAAAACTTTATATAAAATGAGATCTAACATCTAAAAGTGGATAAATCTGTTTTTTTTTTAATTTAAAAACAAAACCAAAAAAACTAAAAAGACTAAGAAGCAGACTTTTTTTTCTTAGTATTTGAAATCTGAAGCGTAGAGCGAACAAGACATCCTCAGGTCAGCACGGAGGTAGAAATCTTGACATAATTTATCTTCGAGGCGCAGCTCACCCAATGTATAAATTGAATTTATTGAATTAAATTTATAAACTTAGCTGTTCTAAAATAAATAAATACAAGTTTAGTAACTCTTACTTTAAAGAAATTATATTATTTTATGTTACTTTAGCCAGAGAGCCACTATGGAGGGCAAAAAGAGCCAAATGTGGCCCTGGATTCGCAGGTTGCAGATCCCACATTTTGCTTGTTATTCCTACATTGAGGCTCTTTGGCTTAAAGAATACTTAACTAATTAATTCATGTTTAGATTTCTGACATATATCAGAGAGACCTAACTGATTAAAATGATAATAAAAGGTTTAATTTACTGTCAGAGTGGTTTATAATCAGAATGACATTTTATTGTTTTTATAGAGTTTTAAATAATTTGGATTCTACATTCTGATGTTGTCATGTTTTTATTTGCTAGTTAAAGAAGAAAGAGGATTGAAAAACATAAAAGTCATAATTTTTGAAAATCTTTTGTTTCTTGCATTTTTATATCTGCTGCAGCTGAAGGATCTGATTAAACACAGGATGTGTTTTATTTTGAAAGGAACTTCAATGTGGTGATGTCAAGAGGGAAATGAGGTTGAATTTGTTATGTTTAGAAAAACTCAATTGTAGAAAACATTTCAAATCTACATTTTATAAATGAATTGGTTAATAGTCACAAAAATTTAGAATATTTTTTTAACTTTTGCTGAGTTTTGGTCCATAAGAATCTAGACCAAATGGTTCTTTCCGCGTTAAAAGTTTCAGACACTTCCTCTAACCCCACACACCTGTTTAATTGTTGAACAGGATCGGTGGTTTTGGCTCCATGATGCCGCTCTCAGGATTCCTGCAGGAAGCTGAATCTCATTACGTCAAGACAGTAAAGTTGGCAGACAGCTGTCGTTGCTAATGCGTGTGCGGGGCTGAGGGGGGAGCGTGGCAGGGCGGTGGAAGGCGTGCAGGTGCACCGCAAGCGTGACAGAAAGGTACACACAGAGAGCAGACAGAAAGAAGGATAAAACACATGGAGAAAAGATGAAGAGAAAGAAGGAAATGAGCGAGGAAGGCTTGTAATGTGGGAGTTGGCACAAATCGTGGTAGATTATGGAGCCTGTGGAGATCTTTCGACGTGTGTTCCTCCTCTTCCTGGCTTCTGTTTGACATGAGAGTGAATGAGGTAATCCACTGTGCTCAGGGGTACACAGGCTGTGCTCCCATTTGGGCTTTGAACCTTTTGCTCACCTCTCGCTCGGTCTCTGGTGCGCCGTTGCTCTGCGGAGCACGTCAGACAAAGAAATTAAAGATGGCAGTTTACAGGGAAACACTCGACGCCTTTGGTATCGCGGCTCCAGCAGAAACCTGACAAATTGATTTAAAAGGATAAAGTACGTTCCCCAACCCACAAGCGCTTTTTTCCCCAGCACCTTTTAAAACATATTTACCTCCCTGCCTGTTCTCGATTTGCCACTTTGGGAGCAGGCGAGAACTTTCATTGTGCGTTTATGCACTCATTTATTTTTCATGCTTGTAATGGCACTTCTTTGCAGCTATTGTTATCCATCAGGTTGGGTTTTCATGTGAGATTAGACGTGAGTTCATGCAGCGTGTGCATGTGTGTTTTTGAAATGGCTCCGCTTGCATGCGTGCGTTCATTTCCAGCCCGTTCTTTTGTTGCTTGCAGCTGTCCCATATACGGGATCAGCCACTATTCCCCAGGCGGTAAAGGGTTTTCAGAGCTCTTGCTAATTGGCTGTAATCTCCTTTTTAAACTTGAAAGCCAGTAAGCCTCCACCCTAGCAGTTTACAAGCAATTAAGACTGGAGAACACCAGTGTTGCTGGTCACAACTGCTGTATGGCGGCTCCATCTCCCTCTTATCTGATCTGTCTCAGAGGCAGATCGACTCCCCCCTGTGTCGTGGGCCGCGGTGTAAACAGCTACTCAGTGGCGGGGCCTTTCGGGAAAGTGGTCTGAATTTTGAGGCGTCTGTGGGGACGGATGGGTTTTTTTTCTTCTAAGGCGCTGATGAAATAATAATAATGCACAGAGTTGATAAGGATGAAATTTGCACATGAAAATCCTCCCCGTTTGTGCGACTTGCATCTAATGCAGCAGCAGCGACGATCCCGATGCAAATTAGTTTTCCCAGCTTCCTCCTCGGAGTCGCCCAGCGGAGCCGGAGCGAGCTGAACTGGCGGAGGGATGGGAAGAGACACAACGCAGCACTCTTGTTGTGTTTTGTTTGTGTTTAGAATTATTCTTAAGAGATGAGAGCACATCTGAATTTCCCTCTTTTTCCCTTTTAAAAGTTATTCTCTGTCAAGTTTCTTTCATCTAAGTACATTTTATTTGTATTTATTCTAGATAATAGACTAGACTAAATTTTTAAAATAAATAATGAGACGTTTTGTCATTTGTTTTACTTCCAATACAATAGATGGCAACCTTTTTTCAATTCTGGATGAACTTTTTTGGGTTTTTAGCTTTAATAGATTCATCTCTTGGACTACAATCCTGAAAAAAAAAAACATTTTATCAAGAAAAATTGTATTATTTCTTTGTCTTGCAATAAAAATAACCTTATCAAGGAAGTTTTTCGAGACCAAAATATTCTTTGTTTAATCTGGTAAAGTCCGCTAAAATGTACATATTAAAAAAAATGAAGATACTATCTAAACCTCTTGACAAAATCCGCAAAAAAAATCTTCAATAACATCACTTATATGAGATATACATATCAATTATAACATTTCGGGGGATTTGTTAAGTTTTATCAAACTAACAAAGTTAGTTTAAGATGCAAAAATATTAACATGATTGGTCATGAAAAAAGCACCTTATTCCCCACTACCTCAAGTTTGATCCACAAATTTTAACACGGTAGAAATGAGTCATGAAGAAGTAATTGTCACATTTTTAGACTTTCTTTCAATACAGCAAATAGTCATTAACAAAACAATTGATAAGTTATCTACCTGATGTAGTATAAGGGTATCCATAAAAGAAAAAAAATAAACAATTAAAGTTATAAAATTATACTTTTAAACGTTACAAATTAGTAAAATGTCTTTTTTTTCAAAAATTAAAATACTGTATTTAACTTTTACATTGTCTCAACTGAGACGTTAAACATTACCTGTTTAATATATGTTGCAGATAATTTGGAGAAATGGGATGAACACTAAACTAGCAGTAGAGGACTGAATCTGCTTTACTTTTTTTCCAAATGTAAAACTTTATTGACAAGCAGTTAAAATTTTCCTTTTTATGGGTATTTAAAATAACTAGTCATAATTTTATGATTTGTTACTCATATATTTATTTCTTCTATTATGTTGGACCAAATACTCAATTGAAATTCTTACCGTAAAGTTTTGTACATTAGCAAAACGTTTTTCTCACTTAAAGTGTTTTTGAGGTTTCATGGAAGCAGCCATTTTGAAATGAGCAGGAAAAGCCCTTCTACTGCCTCTATGGTATTATGATGAACTACATGGCATTAAACATGGAGCACATAAACCAGGGGAGTCAAACTCAATCGCACACGGGGCTAAACTCCAGGCCTACTGTTCATGGGCTGAATGGGACAAACATTTAATAAACTCACTAAAACTAAATTTTTTAAACTTTTAAACGTAACTTTTTAACATAACTATGAATAAAAACAGGCAGGAACATTATTCAAAAATTTAAACCTGAAATAACTTTCAATATTTTACCCTCCCTAAAACATATTTTGTCAAAATTGTACAATTTAGAAATAAACAACATCATCAGGCCATAAATAACAATAAAATGATCTGGAGGGCCGCATGTGATTACCCGGTGGGCCAGATCCGGCCCCCGGGCCTCGACTTTTATATTGTTATAAACTATTTATTTTTAAGGAAAGTTTGGATCCTTTTAACCAGATAGGATTCTCACTAATGTGTGTGTCAAATATGATAAATGGTCATACAAAGCTAAGAAAATATGTCTTTGCTTATTTAAAGACACATTTTCCTAATTTTAGGCATTTTTTACTTATTACCATGGATCCTTTTTTTTTGCAATAAATACTGAGTGTTTCACATTAACATGATAATAAAATATTGATATTTCAGCTTGAAATGTCAAAGGAACACAATTCAATTACAGCAGTGAAGTTTGGTGATTGACTTAAAAAGTCACAGCTTCATACATGACCTGTTGTTGATAAGTCTGGAGGAACTTCAGGAGCTTCGTGTCAGTCCGTTCTCCTCAGTCACGGCCAGTTAGTTAAAGCAAACGCAGGCGGGCCCAGGAGAGAGGACGAGTGTGCCAATCACAGCAGAGCCCAGGGCATTCCCCAGTACAGCTCGCCCTGAGCAACATTTTATTAATTTAATAAACATCCCGCAGAGACACAACGAGCTGGACCTGCGCACCCTCAGAGATGGACCGGATGACACATACACATACATGCACATACATTTTCCTCCAGTCATAAAGTGCATCGCTGCTTCTGTAAAAATAGTAAAAAAGAAAAGAAAACGGCACCCACATTCACCGCCTTCATAAAGACAGATTTGAATATGTTTCTTGTATAGAATAAATTTCTCTTTTGTTGTTTCCCCCCAGGGATGAAAATGAAAACAAAAGACAGCTTTGAATTATCTTACCCTAAAAAACATCCGACAGGGTTATTTGGAGAATCTCACATCCATACATATTTATTTATATATGTTTATGTATAAATGAATAAAAAATGCAACAGTAAAAACATAAAATCTGAAGGGAGGTCTTGACCTTTACATCCTAAACATCAAGAATAATGATGTAGTAAATTTACAATGTGGCATTAAATCCATGAGTCCACCTGATTTATAATCACCTTGAAAAAACACAGAAGAATATTATTTATTAAAATAATAAAGTCAGACATGAAGGGGTTAAAGTACTTAAAGGAAAAAATGTTTCCTGTAATATAAAAAGGAGGGTTTTAAATTACTCCAAAGTTCCATACTGCGAAATGAGATTTAAATCACTAAAGTCGTGAAATTATCTGTTCATGCACTTAAGTTTCAATAATGAAAAATGTTAAAATAGGAAATTAAAATCTAGACACAAAGAATTCCACACAAACATTCAGAGGGTAAAATGAAAGCTTTTGTAATAACTTCAAACTAAATGTTTTACAGCACAATGAGTATTTCTTCAAGTTCTATGCAAATTATTTGCATTTTCTTATAAACCCCAATTATTTTGTAGTTTATTTTGATCAGTGGCCCAGAAGGTTAAAAACACAACAGTTTAAGGTCATGAAAAAACACTTTAAGGCCACAACACAACACTCTAGGGCGGGGGTCTGCAACCTGCGGCTCCAGAGCCACATCTGGCACTTCTACCCCTCCATTCTCGCTCTCTGGTTAAAGAAAAATACAAAGCTTTTGGTTTAAAAAAAGAGTGGAGTTTTAAAAAAAAGTAAAATAACTCCAAAAATTTGTAAGTACAGTAGCCATAGTGGTTCCATATTTGAGAACTGAAGATTACTAATTTACTAATATTACTAACTAGACAAATTTTGACAAATTTCAGTGTTTCAAGTGTGCCTCATGGTAAAAAAAACAGTACAGTTAATTATCTCTGTTTTAATTTTAGAAAGTTAGATTTATGAATTTCTGGTTAAGAAGCACTACAAAAATTATTTTTCGTAGCATTACACTACCTACCACTAGATTTGCTCCATTGAGATGATCCCATGTGACACACAAAATCTTATTTTTCTAAAGGTGTGGCTCCTACAGGGAGGTGGTGAGTGAGAAATCGACACAAATGGCTCTTCACATGTTAAAGGTTACTAATACTTGCTCGATGGGTCACAACACAACACATTAGGATCACAACACAACAATTTAAGGTCACAACACAACACTTTGTGGTCACTGCACAACACTTCGGGTTCACTACACAACACTTTAGGGTCACAACACAACACTTTAGGGTCACTGCACAACACTTCAGGTTCACTACACAACACTTTAGGGTCAGTACACAACACTTTAGGGTCACTACACAACACTTTAGGTCACAACACAACACTTTAGGGTCAGTACACAACACTTTAGGGTCACAACACAACACTTTAGGGTCACTACACAGACTACACAACACTTTCACGGGTCACAACACAACATTAGGGTCATCACTACACACAACACTTTAGGGTCAGGGTCAGCAACACTTTAGGGTCACTACACAACACTTTAGGGTCACAACACAACACTTTAGGGTCACTACACAACACTTTAGGGTCACAACACAACACTTTGGGGTTCACAACACTTAATGGCTTATAGACAGTGGACACCAAAACATGTTTTTTGGCTCAAATAGAACCCCATACAGTCCAGCCTCAGCCAGACTCTGCCTTCAGTGGCCCCAAGGTAAACTGAGTTTAAGAACCCTGGTATTAAGGAAAATGTTTTTGATGTAAAAACCTTTTTTATATGTATAAAAAAGAACGTTAGTCTACATTTTTTTTTCCAAAATATTTAACTTTCTAGAACTTCAAAATTTATCTTAAAATAAATAAAAATTAGAGTGAAATTTGATGTTTTTTTTAAAATCTTAAATCAAGTTTTGTATTTGTGAAGAGTTTAGAGCAAAAAGATTTTGACTTATCCTAATAATAATGTTCTAATTTAAATATATTTTAAAATTTATGTATAAACTCTTTATACCTTCCTTATTAGGTTCCGTTAAATCTGTTTCTACTTGTTAAGAGACAGTTTTTAACCATTACTTGTTTATATTATTAAAATGAAAAGTCAGTCTACAAAATGAACAAAGATGTACATTTATTTTTACATTCATAAAAGAAAACTGGCAGCTTTGGTTCCTGGAATTTACCGAAATAACAATAGTTTTAAATATTTAGGACTTTAAGGAAGTTACCAGTTAATTAAACTGTTATCTTTTTTCATGATTATAGTTGGTAAATCATGATTTTTTTCTGTAAAAATTATAGACATTTATTACAGTGAAGATGGAAAAACTAGAGCTGGATATCAATTATAATTTCCAGAAAGAATTCGATTTGTGTTAAGAATATTAATTGGCAGAATTGTGTGGATCTGTGTGTGTCTTGAAGCAACCCCTCCCCCTAAAGACTGAAGCTGCTGGAATGTCTTTGTGCTGGCCCACATGGGCTGAGGATTTGTGATCTCGGACACAGGAAGTCCCACCTCTGACACAGGAAGTCCTTCCTGTCCCAGGAAAAGTATAAAGGCGTTGGCCTGGGAGGAGTTTGCTGAGAACTCTCACTGACGTGACTCGGTTCGGTTCGGTTCTGTCTGTGAGATTTTTCCTTTTGCAAAAGTGTAAATAACAACTGTGATCGATGAGACCTGGTCCTTGGCTTTTTCTTAAGACATTTTGAGTAATTTTTAGTAGACGAAAAAGTCATTCTTAACAGTTGGTGCCGAAACCCGGGAGACAACATCCGTCGACGAAGACTGCGCGGGAGGTGAGCCGAATTCCACGTGGGCGGACACGGTATCGGGATCCGTAACAAAGACCTCGGACACGACGTTTGAGCCCGAGGCCGGCGCTAGGGATCCTCCTGCGGCAGCCCTCCGAGGCGGTGACGTCTCCTGAGGGCCATCGGACCAGGTCAGTCATTGATTCAGTCTAATTAAAGGTTTTAAAAGGCATAAGGTAAACGTGATAAGAAAAAAGTTTAATAGGGGGGTTGTCGAATACAATCGCGGGTCCGTTCTACTCGCGGCACAGGAGCATTTTGGTCGGTAATATTTTCAGCGGTTGCCTGTACATGGTAATATTTTTTAGCGTTTGCTAAGGTACATGTACGTAATCGTCGATTAGGAAAATCGATCAGGTCCGCAGGAATGCGCGTGGGAAAAAGCATTCATTGGCAGAAGTAATTTTAAATCAACTCTATCGCCAGCAGGCACCAATGAAAAGTTGTACGTGTTTGTCGACAATAGGTTGGTTAGACGGAATAAAAGGTTTTGTGGAGAAAAAAAGGTCTTTGTCGGGAAAATAAGAAGTGATTTAAGAGTGAAATAGTGAAATATGGTAAAGCGCTCGTTAAAGAGGTTTTATTTTCATTTAAAAAGGAAAAACACCGTGGGGGAGCTGACTGTGGAAGAACGAACAAAGAACTGGGCCGAGCTACGCTAGTAGGCCATGTGCAGATGCTAAGCTAACTGGCATGAACAAAGAGGGATCCACGTGGAGACGCTAACAGAAGGCCTCGTGGAGCTGCTAAGCTAACTGAATAGACACGTGGAAAAACGCTAGCTACAGACAAAAGACCATGTGGTTCAGCTAAGCTAAGCTACTAGACAAAGGAATTCACGTGGTTGAGCTAGCTAAGCTAATTGTAGTGGCCGCAGGACAGGAGGGAGGTTGCTTGCAGGGACGTTCAGAAGGGGGGCTTAAAGGGGACTTTGACGGTGGAGACTTATTGTTTTTAGCTGTGAAATTTAAGGTTTGTGGATAACTGAGCTCATAAAATTGCATAGAAGAAAACTGGATATTGGGTAAATAAAGTAAAATAATTTCGTACGAAAAATTGAATGTGTTTGGCCATAAATAGTGTGAGTGCATGCAGCATTGTCTTTGTCTAAGGGTGTGGCTGTATGTGCATGGAACTTGTCTCAGTGTGTGTGTGTGCGTCTTTTAATGTCTATGTGTATGTCCTGAACTGTTATTCCTAGCATTTAATTCTCCCTTTTTAATTAAAGATAAATAAACAAATAATAAAATAAGATAACTAAATAAGTATATATATAAATAAATAAAACTCTTTTTATTAACGTTTTTCTCTTAAATATTGCTTTTAATTTCATCTTATTATTCCCTTATTTTCTTTTAATTCATTCCCTTAATTCATTTTATTATTATTTTATTTCACTTAATTTCAGTTTCTTGGTCCTTTAATATCATTTTATTGTTCCTGTAATTTCACTTTATTATTCCGTATTTCCTTTAATTACATTTTATTCTCTTTTTATCTCCTTTTAAATTTTCCATTTGAATATTTTTCAATTAAGGCTACATGAATATAAATGCATAAAAATTAAAACCCTTTTCTTTAAATTTTTTAATTAAATACATAAAAATAAAAAATCTTATTTTTACATTCTCTCTTGAATATTCCTCTGAAATTCATTTTATTATACTTTTATTTCCCCTTACGTTTTCACTTAAATATTCCATTTCAATTTTTATAAGATCCTTTTTTTAATTTTGTCCCCTTAAGGCTTTTAAGCATTTAAATCGAAATAGCATAGAGATTTGAAGGAATAATTAACTGAATAAAAGAAACAAATATATATAAATAAATAAATACGTAAATACATAAAAAAACTAGGGACGTACGTCGCATAAACAAATATTTTCAGTTTCATAAAATAAATATTTTCATAAAATAGTGGATAAAAGTAACTCAACATGGGTAAAAATCAGAGTAAATTAGAATTAAAAGGGGATTCTAAATTTATGGATCAAAGAGTCCCTGGAAGTGCAAAGTATATTGCGAAATGGAACAAGAAGCCCTATTATTTCAAAGGCAACCTCTCCGTCCCAGCCTGCACAACCCTGCGCGATAAGATTCTGGTGGACATTAAAAAGGACAAAAAGAGAGAAAAGAAGGGTGACCCAGAACTGCAAGCTGTTCTTGCATGGCTGACTCAAGCGGTGAAGAGGAAAGAGGACAGAGATAAGATGAGGCGGAGTGCAGCTGCTGTGATCCGTCCACAGATTGTGAACCAACTACCCCAACAGCTTCATCCACAGGCTGATGGTGGTGCTGCAGCCCCTATTCCACCACTTCCACAGCACCACGCACAGGCTGTTGTTGGTGCTACAGCCAACATTCCTCAAGAGGAAGACGACAGCATGGCACTCCCCCTTACCCACATGACCGCTTAGCTGACACTGTAGCAGGCCGATTGAAGGTTCGCAAGCAACAAGAAATCGAACATGCGAATAAAGCGGGCCAAGAGGACAAGCAACAATCAACTTCAAAATCAAAGACTTTGAATTCTGATAAAGGCATTTATCCTTCTGCCCATGAACTTGACCAACTTCACAGGGATCTCCTCGGACTCTCAATCAAGGATTTACCCTCACCACCTGATGAATCACAAATGGCCAACACATTTCCCATGGTTCAGGTGGCGAACCCTCACCATGACCCCAACGTACAAGGCTCCAGTCCCATCATGACGGTCTACCGCCCATGGACCGAGCAGGAATGCACTGATGCGTGTTCCGGATTAGGAGACCCCGCTGTGGACCCTCGACAGTGGGTGGAGAATCATAAACTCCTTATGGCATCCTATGTCCTAAATGGATGGGAAACTGAAAAGACCTTGAAGAAGAGTCTGAAACACAATCTCACGAGAGTCAGAGGAGACTTCACAGGGAAGGATGCAAACGACGCCTGGCTGCCTGGGGGTGATCCTACATTAGCTACGCAGCTGGATCACTTATATGCCAGGGTTGAACGAACTTGGAGGAGAACCACCAACTTTATCAAGATCGGGCTAACCAAACAGAAGGACGACGAACCAGTGGACGAGTATTTCGGGCGCCTGGAAGAAGTCTTCAGAGCCTACAGTGGACTGGAGGAGGACCCACAACCTAACTCGGCATACCAGCAACAGCTCAAAACTGCCCTCCTGAATGGCTTCATCCCGATGATCTCTGAATTTATAAAGAAATACAACGTTAATCATACCACTGATGGCCCCGTCGAAATTATGAATTATGCCAGACATGCTGAAACCATACAGAAAAAGAAGAAACACACTAAGGCTCAACCTGATACGGCCGTCTTTCTGGCCGTCACGGAAGCTGGTTCGCTCATCGATGATTTGGAAGAAGAGGAGAACGCCATCTACTACCACCAACATGGGCCCCCTCGTGGACATTGGCACAATAACAACAATTATGGAGGGAACTTCAGAGGAAGAGGACATCACCTGAGGTCCCAGCCCAATACCGGACAAAGGAACTGTTACACCTGTAACTGGCCCGGACATCTGTCCAGAGAGTGCCCGGATAACTGGGGCCCGCATCAGCAATTCCAAGGTGGTTTCAACCAATGGCGAAACTACGACTACAGTAACCTACCACAACAGAGTCACCAGAACCAGCACTACCAGCCTTACCCTCAAGGTGGACAATGCCCTGTCTACTAATGTCTTCATTGATATGCAAAGTAACTCCCCTGATAAAGAAAAAACTTTTTCAAAATGGCAGCAGTGATGAGCCATGGGTCTTACCATGTCTCTACAGGGGGGACATTTTGGACATTTTTGAAGAGACATTTCCACATTGAAAAGATTTTTAACTGTTAATGTAGCTGCTCAGGTCAAGAATTTCAAAGTTTTTTAATTTTCTCTTTTCTCTTTTAATTTTCTCTTAAGTTTTAACTTGAATGTTCCTTTAAAGCTTTATTAGTCCTTTGTGTGACTTAGACTAACAGAACTTCTAAGTCCTCTTTGTGTCTTGTTATTTCTCACCTGGTGTTCACATTTTTGTGCCTGCAGTCAAGAGACAACTCCCACACACTCACTCAGATCTTCATCCACGCATGCAAACAAAAACACCTGCACATACACATTGTTGATCAACCAACTAACCACAGAAACAGCAGAATGGATGAGAGAATTGTTGCAAAGTGAAGAAGTGTCGAGAACAAATAATCTGCCAGATGTTCCTTGTTCCCCACAGGTGGAGCTGTTGCAGCCAGGTGACCAGATCCTGATCAAGGTGATCAAAAGAAAAACCTGGGCTGCACCCCGCTGTGGGAGATCCTTTCACTGTCCAACTGACCACCTCCACTGCTGTGAAGATTGCTGAGAGAGCCACTTGGATCCACCAGAGCCATTGCAAGAAGCTGGTACCTCTGAAGGATGGTAGGAGTGGAAGACGCCCGGTACCAAAACCTTTGGGTGCCGAAGAAGCCAACTGATCTCCTACCCCAGCTCTAGTCCTTACAGCAGGTCACAAAACCCAGAGCAATGACGATTTCTGTGACAACTACCAGAACCAACTCAAGATTCTATGGGTTGTCCCTCAGCGACAGGGGAACACACAGGACAGATTCACCAAAGCCTCAGTAACTGGACCCAACCTGGGTTCGAAGCTGTCAAGAACAATTAGTGGCAACCGCCACCGATGGAAGCCTGACTCGTGCAGTAGGAGGACTGCATAGTCTGAGCAATAAAATGAAGGAACATTCAGGTGTTGATACATCCATGTGGGACGGTTGGTTAAATATGTTTGGGGCGTACAAGACCCTTATTCCTTCTATTTTGATTTCACTTACAGTCAAGTTATGGTACATCTTTTGCAGGCTGATGACGATGATGATTCTGATGATGACGATGATAAATGTATTTTTTAAAGTATGTTTTTTGAAGTACATTTTTATAGTCCCTGCTTTTCTTAGCTACCCGTGGCTTTTGAAGTGTTCGCACCTTAAGTGGGACGAGGGGGAATTTTCCCCACTGGGTTTTCGCCCCCTCCACGGGCTTGGAACAGAAAAATCTGCTAATGATGTTTTAGGTTAAAACTGTTCATGCAGGAGACTTGAGACTGATGTTTTCAGGATTGCTGTTGTGAGCTCGTGTGCTTCAAGACCCACAACAGGGCCGAACTGTTAAGAATATTAATTGGCAGAATTGTGTGGATCTGTGTGTGTCTTGAAGCAACCCCTCCCCCTAAAGACTGAAGCTGCTGGAATGTCTTTGTGCTGGCCCACATGGGCTGAGGATTTGTGATCTCGGACACAGGAAGTCCCACCTCTGACACAGGAAGTCCTTCCTGTCCCAGGAAAAGTATAAAGGCGTTGGCCTGGGAGGAGTTTGCTGAGAACTCTCACTGACGTGACTCGGTTCGGTTCGGTTCTGTCTGTGAGATTTTTCCCTTTTGCAAAAGTGTAATAAACAACTGTGATCGATGAGACCTGGTCCTTGGCTTTTTCTTAAGAACATTTTGAGTAATTTTTAGTAGACAGAAAAAGTCATTCTTAACAATTTGATTCATAAAAGCCTGAATGATTCAATTCCAATTTTTTTCAATTCTTCAAATCAATTCAACTGTTTAGAAATACATAAATATTATATTTACACACACACAATATTTTAATGTTAACCTGATACAGTTCACATACTGTAAAATGTATCAGTGAAATAATGAGATTATTAATATCATACAGTGTCACATGGATTCTCTAAAGGAGAAGTTCTAACTAAAATGTTCAGATCATTAACATTGTAAACATTGTTCTGCTTCTCCTGGAGGGCGTTTCAGTTTGGCCACTAGGTGGCGATTGCGCTATAGCAGTACACCTTATTCTATAAGAAGAAGACATTTGAGCCAAAAAATTATGTTTTAGAACACAAATGGTTACTTAAATAAATATTCCTTGAAAGAGTTTGGAAAATTCCTGCTTGTGAGTTTATAAAGATGTTCATTTAATCAGCAATGTACGTTTAGCTGAACTGAGCGTTAGCATTAGTCGTCCTATGGGAAATTCTATTATATGTTAGCATCACGCTAGCGGACTTTAGCTTCATGTGCTAAACAATCTATATTTTTATGAATCGACTATTGATCTGTTAAGTTTAAATTAATTGGAATCGATTCTATCAACCCAGCCCCAAGAAAAATATGTAAAAATGTCAACAGGGGGGTCAAACTCAAAATATAAAACACAACTTAGGTCGTGGGCCGAACAGGATGGTAAACATTTATTGAAACGTATGAAAACTAAATTAAACTAAACCCAACTTTTTAACATAAAGTTGAATAAAAACAACTTAAACCCTGAATAACTGCCAATACTTTACTCTCCCTTGAAGTAGATTTTGTAAAAATAATGTTATACATTAAATAAACGCTAGAAGGAAAAACACTGAAATGTCATTACTTTTACGTCACTTTATTTGAAAAATCACACTTGTGAACAACCCAAAAGATTTTGATCTTCATAAAATAGCAATAATATAAAATGATTTGGAGGGCCGGACATAATTCCCCGAAGGGCCGGATCCGGCCCCCGGGCCTTGACTTGTTCTAGAGGCTTAAAAATATTTGTGTTCCTTGATTGAGCAAAGTGATGTTGTTTGATGAAATTTTCCAAACTGCAGTCCCTTTTACTAAATGTTAATAAGCACGCACTAACTTTTTTGATTCTCACATAAAAATGAGATTTATACTGTATTTAAATCAGAATTAAATACAAACTTTTTATAACTGCATCCCAAAAACGTAGAGTTTAGGATGCTAAAGAGGGTCTCTTTGTAATTTAGAGAAGTGTCTCTTTGCACCGGCATGCTCTGTTTGAAGCAAACTTCTCTTCTTGTTCCCCTGAAACCCTCCTCCGGCTCCACTTCATTACGATTCTGTTGGCAGCCAGAGATGCGCCAGGGGTCCGACTGAGAGCAAAAAACATTATGAAAATAATAATGAACTCACTTTCACGCTCGCTTCTCCCTGCCCCGGCTGCTTACAGCGGGCGTCAGAGTCGATGGGAGTCATTAGAAGGGTCGGCCTCTCTTCTCTGCTGAGGAGGAGTTGCTTCAGCGGGAGGGACCGGGGGGGTGGGGGGTGAAGGACAAACTCTGACACGTTAACAACCACCAGCACCATCATCATCATCACCTCCTCTGCTGTGCATACCTGCAGCTCTGGGGAGATGCGGCCTGCTGTCAAACAGAGCAAGGACCCATCGCCTGCAAACATGAGGAGTGTGTAAATGTGTGCGACGGCTCCTGTGTGGGGGGGTGTGTGTGTGTGTGTGTGTGTGTGCGTCCTGCTGTGCATATAATTCCACCTGGGCTTTGAATGCTCACTCCTTCTTCTCGTTTTCCACCCCTCCCTCTCCTCCACTTTTCACTGTGTCACTCCATATATTCATGAATTTCCTGTTTATCATGAAAACCTATGCATGAAAATGGAAAAAAAAAAAAACACAACAGGGAAAAAACAAAACAAACAGAGTGAATGTTGATGGGGGTTTTTGTCTCGTCTGGTTGCAGCGCTGCACAGGCAGCCCGGTCCTCCAGGGACGCTTGCACGAACACCCCGATTGCATCTCCCTTTTTCTTCTCATTTCCTTTCTTTTCTCTCCTTCCTTCCATCCACCCACCCACCCACCTACGCCGCCTTCCCCGCCTGGCTTTGGCCTCCCCCCCACCATCCACCCGCTGCCTCTCTCTTCCTCCATCTCTCCTTCACAGTGTCAAAGCCAGTTACAGGCAGAAGAGCTCTCCTTCTTAAATAATTCACAAGTTGATTAATAGACTCACAAGGGTATAATTAGGCAGGGGAGAGACGGTGGCTAGTGTAACCAGTACAGTGCTTATGGGAATTACACAGCGAGGTTATTGAGGAAATGGAGAGTACTAGTAAAGAAAAAAATAAAATCAAATCGGGCGGCTGCAGGGTTGGACTGGCGGAGGGGATGGGGGGTGGGGGGGGGTACCTTTTTCTGAGGCTATGTGTTGGATATGAGGCAGCCTCTCCAGGAGCATGGAGCCCAGGGTTTGTTTGATGTGGAAATTGGACAGTTTGAATCCGTCTCCTTTAATTTTTCACAACTTACAGGGCCCCCCTGGGTGCCTCACAATTCTCTTATAGGATATAAATTAGATTTTTTTTTTTTTTGTCTCTCTACCTTATCTTAACCCCCCCACCCCCCCACCCCTTTTTTTTTCTTCTTTCAACTCAGGTACCCCTGGTATTTTTTTATTTTATTTCCCTCTTCCTCGCTGAAGAGAGCTGTAGTTTCACCCCGATGTTTGTCAGTCAGCTATGAGCATAAAACTTCACTTATGTTGCCTCTAAGGCATCTTTTGTATTCTGAAAGGGGTGTGCTTTCGGCTGCCAGACTGGTCTTCAAAACAAACAAACACAACAATAGAGCAACAGATCTCTCTTCCCGATTCAGACATCATATTTTCTCGTGGTGGTCTCTGCCTGTTTCCCTTTTGCCGTTAAAATAAAATGAAAAGAACCAGTGAAAATACACCCAAACAGAAACAACACACTTCCTTCCTTTCTTGCATTTTCTTTTTTTTTTTTACCCCCCTTGGCGCTGTAGTTAAAGCAGTAATGTTGGGGAAAAACATGGTAGTGTTTTTGGATTTTTTTTTTTTTGTCAATATGTGGTATGCTTTATTTTTAGCCTTTCTCAATCAGGGTCCAAACAGACGTGTCCAGCCTGACACGCTGCAGACGGGGCTGCTGTCTGCTCACATGTCAGCTCCTATTCAGACTGTCTGCAGCAGATGTGTCAGAGCGGATGCTGCAGAGGTGATAAGCACCAAACTTCTGTTTGTTGAAACTCTGAGATAGACTTTGAAATTCCTTTCAGGCGTGCAGAAGCCAATGAGCCCTGTTGAGCGCGCCTTTGCCTTGATGCTCATTTCACTTCTGGCTTGTTATCTTCACTGAATCATCTGACAGGACTGGCAGGAGAAGAATCGCTGCGCGTATTGGTTAATTTGGTTACTTCCTCGTCTGAATTTGACAATAGTGAATTAATTATCCTTTCTGTATGGTATAATTGGCCTTGCTTTGTACTTCTCAGCAGACAACTAATGACTTCTTGATTTCCTCCCGGCTGTGTGGATACCCCGCCACCAGGAGGCGCTGAGAAGAGCAGGACCCCTGCGTGTTGATTTATTTATCTGTGTCTGGATTAAAGCCTGTACACCTGATAAAGGGGATGTCAGAGGAGCTTTGACAGCCACAGAGGCAGCAGAGTGTGTGCGATTTGGTCGCTGCGTCTGCAGAAACAAGGAGTGTCGATGGCATCTTTGAAGTCTTGACAGACGAGCGCCTCTGAACATCCCCTTAATCTTGCCTTCCTTCAGAAAGGCGTGCAAAGCAGGCAGGTTCTGAGCACACCCGGCTCCCTGTTTGCCTTATTCTCTTAATGACACAAACCATTCCGCGACCACGCATGATAGCATTTCATCTGGCATAATGTGCGGCGGCTGCTCACTTCAAACGCTTCACTGCCTCTCAGAATTAAGTCGGCTGAAGACAGGACATGAAGATGCCAGGCATTTCCTATTGGCGCGATTGGATGCCTGCGCGTGGAGTGCATGCTATTTGATTGTTTTTTTGACACCACCTGAAGGAAATACAACAAATCTGCCTGATGTGATTGCCTGGAAATCAGATCATTTGCAAGAGATGTGTTTCTCACTTTAAATCTCCGTCTGCCAGCAGTGATTTGTCCCTTTACATTTCTGTTACTTTCTCGTGTCTCGGCGCCGTATCAAATAAAGACCACAAAGGCGGTGTCATGGAAGGGGTGGCCTTGCCTTACCCTGATCCATAGCTTAAGTTTTCTTTAATTTCCAATCTTCTTGGAAGTGACAGAGCTGGAGAGCAATCTGAGCGCGAGGACGGTTGGATGTGGAGGAGCAGAGTCGCTGGGCAAAAGAGGGCGGCAGGGTTAATTACTCCATTACTGGGTGGCTCAGGCAGGAGCTGTTTAAACAGGCCCCAGTCAGCAGGGGATTAGGCCTCATTACTCCAGCTAAAGTTGCACCCACGACCCTTCCCCACCACCTCTTATGGCAGGTTTATCTGCAGAATATTCACGAGAAAGGAGGAAGGAAGGAAAAAAGAGACGAGGAGCAAGTGAGCGGTGAGTGGAAGCAGAGCAAACAGGCAAGTACAGCGCTTAACTCCAGCCCGTATCATCACCCGAGCTCAGCCCGGGCTACAATTATCCCCCAAAATGCCCAAGCGTGGCAAGATTAGGATCTGGATCTCAGGTTACGCTCCCTTCCACTGCACCAAACCGCACGGCCATCCTCTGCCGCCGCCTTCTCACCGTCCTCCCGCAGGTATCTGATGGCACCTGCTGATAAGGAGAGCGCTCTCGTTTGCAGGGAGGACAGGGCCCTGGAAATTAGGTTGATGTTTGTACTCGGCGGCTGAAACGCGACGGGTCAGTTTACAAGGTCTGTAGGGCATGAAATACTTTGGTTTACAGTGACAGTCATATCACTGTTTGATAACAGGAGTTACGATGAGATAAACGAGGCCGTGTCACCATGTCACCACTATCTGGTGCCAAAAGTGTTTGTAAGGGAAATCCTTCATCTGTTTTAGTGCTGATTGTTTCTAAAAGTTCATTTGTGGTGGTTTCCAGTTCACAAATGAACTACAAAGGTTTTTAACTTCAAAAAGATTTTAAGAACTTGCAAACAGCAAACTACAGTCTAGGCCTGCACAATACATCACAAACTTGTCGTCGTCACAAAATCAGACTATGAAATACATGTATCGAAAAGGACGGCTTAAAGGGTAACCAAACACTGAATCAACTTTTTTTGGCTGTTGACTTCTATAACTGGGACATTAAAAGTGTTTAAAAATGTTGGTCATTGGCGCATTTTTTACAATTTAAAATAAAGTTGTTCAATTTCTGAAATTAAAGTAAAAAAACGTCAGTATGCTGTCCTCTACAGGTTAAAAGAAGGCATTACAGTTGAATTTTGTGATTGGTCAACTGGTGTAAGTCCAGCTCGAGTATAAAAGCCCCGCCCATCTCTGAATACTCCCCGCGCTCGAGAGTTGAAGCTCACCATTCAACTGTTTGAGCTCTCCCCGTGGCGCTGAGAGTGGCGGGGTTAATGCTGAGAGCGTTGGAGCGCACCCCCCCGACACTGAAAATGGCGTTCACTCTGCAATGCTGATGCCGAGAGCGTTTAATTAATTTTTAACATTTTATTTTCATTGTGACAATAGTAAAAAAAACATCCTTTAGTTATCTCAAGCTAAACTCACTGTCACTGTCAATCACATATCCAGACCACACCTCCTTCTCTCAGCCTATCTACACTAGCCCCACCCCCTTTTTTAACATTTTTTAAATCTTGGCTGATAGTGGAGTCGGCCTCTAACTGTCCTGTTTGGTCACTGGGATCCCGCAGGCCATTTGCAGCCCCCAAGTTTACAATTTCAAATATTAATTTATGTTTTTATTGTTCCTCAAAGTCAGGATTTTCTTCAGAAAGATCATAAATGTTGATTTCTCAAAGCAATTTATGAGTAATAAATAGTTTTCTGCTGTGAATATTATTTGAGCTGTTTAGTGTTCGACCAAATCACAAAGTTTGAGTTCTTTTGACTGTATCATACGTTGCTTGTGTGATCAAGGTTACTTATGTGTAAATCTGTTTGTTTTGTTATTTGAATTATTGAAGCTGAATGTAAAGTTGATTTTTAAATATTTTGCCAAATTTCTGATAAATAGGAAAAATACGGTAAAATCAAAGCCTAATTATATATGCCTCATATAATATGTGGTTCAGAATCAGTTTAGCTTTGGTTAAAACCGAGATGCTTCTGGAAAATTTCGTTTTCAGAAATCTAATGTGCTTTTTGGAAATCAGAGTTGATTCTCAGGGGGGTGTTAAGAGCTGAATCCAGTGTGGGTCCTGAGGTGAGAACCTTCATTCTGCTGTCTAATTAGTAGCCACTAGGGGGCTATATACAATACAGGGTTGTGTCAGCATGAAACTCTGTCAAACCCAATGTGTGGATCAATAGAAAATTATTTGGTGTGGACACTCCTGAGGGGATATGCTGAAAGGTGAACAACATTTCAAGTATGTGTATTTCAATATTTATATATTTTTCATGTTTCCCAAACAGCTTCATTTTTGTTTCGCTTAAGTTTTGTGTTTAGTTTAATTTGTTCATTTCCATTGTGACAGCTTCTATGAGTCCTCAGTGAACTGACTGTACTATGTTGAATGATTTAAATAAATAATTTCTATTAAAAAAAATATATATTTATAACTTAAGTTCCAGTATTGAACCCTGTGGGACACCACAAATAATTGTCCCCCTCAAGCCATATCGTATGTTGTGTGCCTGTCAGCACATCAGGGATCACCACAGCAGAACAGCTTTCACTTATTCACACAAGTTTCTTTTTTTTCCCACGCTAACCCAACTCTGTATCTTTTGCGGGTTGGGGACCGCCACAGGGAGACCCAGACTTCGGCCTCCTAGTGGCTACATAGTTAACCAATGCCAAATCAGTGGTATAATTTTGTGTTTAATTAACTTGAAAGGCAAAATACTGTCACCATCCAGCTGTACAGCTTTGAACCACATGCTCACTTAGAAGAGGAAAACAAAGACGTACACGATCTACATCAATCTGGATGCATCAGAATGGACATTAACTGGAATTTTAGCATTTCCGACGTAACAAGTCAAATTTTCCAAACTGTATTTTCATCTGCTCCCAATTCGCAATGATTTGAAGAAACAAATACTTAAAAAAGAACTTTTAGCGCTTAATCTTCTTTATACATGTCCTCATGTTACACGTTAAAAACACAATTTTCTTCAGATTGAGTGCTGGACTGAGATAAAATGTCCAAAAACAGTCCGTCTGGTGGTGTGTTCATCCACGATGATGCTGCTAACCTGTCTTTTCCTGTCCTCAGAGGATAAAAGACTTATGGATATATTTCAGCAAAGCTGCCAATGGATCGGATGGCTAAAAATGTTTTCCAATTAGAAGAGTCAAGTGTGTACAGGGAGAACTAATCCAAAGGCTTTTCCAAACAGATTTGTGAGTCGTGCTGTGTTGAAATGCCCACTGAAAGTTTTGTGCCAGTGCTTCCTCGCCTTTAGTCCATTCACCTGGAACACACCACCAATCCAACACACACGCACTTGTGTGTCGCACATTTGTACTGTAGGTCCGTGAGTTTCCGCAGAAACCAGTCGATAAGACTCCCTTCTCCAAAGACTCAAAATGCTCTCTTGATTTATGGGACATGGTCGCTCGCCAAACTAAGTGATTTAGTTTTAAATCCAGAACAGAGCTTCTATTATATAATTGAGGACGAAAAGAATCAATAGGAGCAGCTGGACGTGTCGGCGGCGTGCGCCGCTCACATCCATATTGAGAGCATCTCCACTTCGATCTGCGTCTGGACCCGGCTCAGCTTCACTAGTCTAATCACACAGCAAGCAGGTCGATCTGAGGACTTAGCCAGTGGTGCTCTCTGATGGCATATGTTAACATGATTTTTCCTCTTGTTCACTGTTAAATAAAAAGGCTGCACCTGAGATCCTCGACCATTCAGAGCTCAAAAACCAGGGATTATTTTAAACATAGCCCGAGGTGAGAGTGAGATTCTCCGCTCCAGTAACCAGAGCGAGCTGGAGGTGGGCGGCTGAAGACAAGAGGGGCAAACAGGATATTTATCCTATTGATTTTCTCAAGTTGAAACAAGAAGATTTAGGGGGGCTTGACTCTTAAAATTCCCAAGGAGCTGCTCTCACCGCTCAGCCGCGAACACACACACGCCAGCAGACAGCACCACGCCAGCGAGGTGTGAGGGAGGTTCCGGGGCCTTGAGCTGGGAAGCTGTGCTGTGCTGTGGAATGATGCGCCCCAATGTGTGTCAGAGGAATCATTATAGCTGGTGCTGGAGCTGAAGCCAGCTTATGGTGTTAGTGTGTGAGGGGGGGGGGCGCAAAGTGGAGGTCTGAAGACAACAGAGAGAGTGAGAGGGGCGTCAGTATTGGAGAAGGGAAGCTTTTGTTTCTCTCGCTGAAGAAAAACTACCTGCAGATCAATAACATGTTGTGAAGGAAGCTGTAGGACTGTGAGTTAGCTGACTGGAGTCTCCTGGAATTTCAGTTTGGAATTTTTTGCAGTTTGGAAGGCGGGCCGATTGTGTTAGAGGAAACTTTTTGTTCAGATTTTTAGTTAGAATCCTCAGTTTGGTCAGAGAGTTTCTACTGGTATCTAACGGAAACTTGAGCTGGGTGGAAAAAGTCTGAGAAAAGTACATCATATTGGGTATTTTATGTACAATGAATACAAAATGTAGTCAAGACATTCACATGGGTAAGTAACGGTATTTATTGGAAATATTTTCTTTACTTTAAACTAAGTGTCCGATTAACCGCCATCTTAACAAGGAGTTCTGGTTAAGATGGCGGCAAGATCAGTCGCGCCATGACGAGCTCCAAGCAGTAAATTAGAAAAAGATTAACTTTTAATTCACAAATAACTGCAAAAAACAGCTCTAAACGGTGAGGATTGTGTTTTTAATTCGTACTTTGACCATCAACTAAACATAAGAATTGTTTCTTCTAGCCTGGATAACCACCAAACTCCGGTGAATGGTGGCCCACAACTCGGCGAGCAGCGACATACAAGCCCGGAGACCAGTGTGATCTAGCCCGGCGTGTCCAGCAACCAAACCCCGGCAAGCAGCTATCTGCAACGTGGGGAGCAGCACCTAGCTCTGCGCGGCTAATCCACCAAACTCTGGCGAATGGCGTCCTCCCCGTCCAACTTTGTTTTGGCCAAAGAATCCTCTATTTCCAGAAATTCCAGCATTTTACATTCTAGCTGTTAGTTTTTGGGGTAATGTTACCCCACTCTTCTAGAAGCTCCTCCCACAAGTTGGATTGACTGGATGGGCGCTTCTTTTCTTCCATTTGGTGAAGCTGTTCCAACAGTTCAATGGGTTTTAGATCTGGTGACTCCATTACAGACAGAAAATGAATAGTTCTAGCACCGTCTGGAGGTGTGCTTTGGGTCATCGTTCTGTTTCAGGATGAAACTGATTTCAATCAAGTGCTGTCCACAGGAAAAGGCATAGTGTTGCAAAATGGAGTGACAACCTTTCTTTTTTAAAGCCCCTTTTACCCTGAACAAATCTACTTCCTCACCAGAACCAAAGCAAATACTCTGTTTCCATTAAATCCTAATTATGGGAATAAACACAAAAAACAACTCACGCGATAAGCCATTCACTGTGATGGATGAGAACTAGTATTGTTTTAAATTGAATGATTGAGCATTTGGATGACATTACAGCACTCGTCACCATTAACAGTCCCTACATACGCCAATGAGCCAGACACAGAGATGCGTGTGAGAAGTCTGTTTAGTGGTATATAAGGAGACAATAATTCCACAAGCCTCGCAGGTTTTAATGAGCTGTGTGATGCTGGGAGACCTCTTGTGGCGCCTGCTGAGCAGTGCCCAAGGCAGCCAGTTCCTACCAAGAAACGCATTTAATTCCAAAGAAATGTTTTCCTTGCGAAATACTTCCATTTTGATAAGCCTCAAAAACCACCTCCTCCAAGGTAAAAACCTTTTTTTTTTGGATAAATGTGAGTTTTTTTTAATATTGTGGTGTTTACATTAAGCAAATTATTGCAAATCCAATTCGCGCAATTTCATAGTTAATAGTAATGGAACTACTGGCATTTTGTGAGTACTATTTAATGAAGCTGCCAGTTGAGGACCTGTGAGATGTTTATTTCCTACACTGGACTCTAATGTTCTTATCTTCTTGCTTAGATGTGCAGCGGGGCCTCCCACTTCTTTTTATGCTTTGGTTTAGGGCCTGTTTGTGCTGTTCTCTAAACGGAGTAATACATACCGTTGAATCTTTAGTTTCTTAGCATTTTTTCTCATAGAATTTCCTTCATTTGTAAGAACAACAATAGACTGTCAAGTTTTAAATGAAACTTCTCTTTTTCTGACATTTCTCAGCGTTTAATCAAACCCACAAGTGTGACGCTCCAGATACTCAAGCGGATCAAAGGAAGGTCAGTTTTATAGCTTCTCTAATCAGCCAAACTGTGATTATTATTCAGAGTTTGCTTTGTGAGTTTGTACATTATTGTGTATTTTGCAAGATATTTCTAAAGTCTGTATTTATTTTTAAGGTTGTTTTGTGATGGTTAGTCACAAATAAAAAAAAAAGAAATCTGTGGTTGAATATCCAAGCATAAAGTTTTCTAAAAAACTAAAGCAAATGTCTAAGATAAAGGAATCCAGAGCAGATTTACGTATAATATAAACCAACATTTGTAATCAGAAGGGTTTTTTTCTGTTTGTCTAAAAGAACAATTACTTTAGTCAAAAGCAAATTTCTTGCCTCTCCTGTAATTTGCATTTCTAACAAACACCTGAACAGAACTAAATATGTAAATGAGTCCACAGTTAAAAGAGACTCTGCCGTCTTTTATGAGCTGTTCCACCTGATTGACAGAAAACATGGAACCAACAACACTCCTGTCAACTGAAGGGAGTTCAAAACTCCTTAAAAGAAAAAAAGTAAGAATCGAGTTTGGCAAAATATATAAGCAGTGGACAGTCTGCAGCTATTAAACTATTTTAACGACTGCAAAAAATTAAAAGGGGAATATTTTAAAGAAATCAAAGAGGAAGCTGAAGTGCCAGCACAGAAAACCTGAAACAATGCTGTAAAAAGTAGAACAACTCTGAAAGAATAGAAATTAAAATAACATACAAAAATAAATAAAGTTTAAGTGATTGCTGCTTTTATTACCATTTAACAGAATGAGCAGAAAACATTGACAACTGGATGGAATGGATGAGAAATGAATTAATCCCAATCTGTAGTTTTCAAGATCAAATCTTTTACTTTTTTTTGACTGCCTGCTTTATTCAGGATAAATACTGAGGTCGCCAGTTATGAAAAATAATATTCTTCTAGAGTTGAATATGACATCAGACCTAAAGAGCTTTAAGTGACAATTAAAAATGCATTTTTAGAATGGGTTTTAATACTTTGTAGTTGGTAGCATCTTATTTTATTTGACTTGTTTAATTAATTAGTCTTTTATGTATTGTAATTTAATACTATTGCCTTTTAAAGTTTTGTTCTTAATTTGATCAATTTTAAATTTATTTTATTGTAAATCACTTTTCATTCTTATGGCATTGTAAACTGCTCTAGAAATAAAGTTTTATTCATTCAAGCCACACTTCTGTTCAAAAGTACACAATGCTGCAATTCCTTAATTGACCACTGGAGGCTGGTTTGGTTATAGATATCAGAATTACTGATGTGTATGTAAACTTCAGGAGAATTTTAATGTGTGCAGCATTCCCACAAAACAAATTTGGTGTGATGCTATAAGTTTGCCTCTCAAGACGTGGCGTCCACAAGCAAGGACGTCACTTTCTGGGTTACATCGCCATAGTGGTTAATTCTGGTGGAGACATATCAGACAAGAGTTTTTCTGTTTATCTCAGGTCGGTTTATTTCTCAAACTTTTTGCCTTAAAAAGTTAACTTGTAAAAAATGTGTTGCACTCTAAAAACTTCATTTTTTTGCTTGTGTCCCATTCAAGTGCATTCCTTCGTCTTGTTCTGGTTTGGAAAAATGCTGACGGTTACCCAGATCCTTCATCTTCAATAAATTTGCTCCCGTTTTGATTTTTGCCCTTTTTATAAAGACGCACTTTAAGGAAAATTGTGTTTTAGGTATTTTTGACATGCTCTTGTACCATTTTACAAATGACATACATACAAAAAAATGTGAAAATTGTTAAAATTGTGTTTCTGAGTATTTCTTTGTTTAAATTGTGAATCAGAAGCACAGAGCTCGTCTGAGCTTGTATCTGGCTAAGAACTGTACGGCGGGACAGCTCCAATATTGCTCACCATTTTTGCTGGAGGTGTGAGGGGCTGTAAGCTAGTGGGAGAGCATACGGGATGATGGGCAGTGGAGGCAGGCTTACTGCGTGCAAAGTTTGAGGTGAGTTTTTTAACGAACCCCTGCTGCTCTGCAGAAACTATGTCCTCTAGAAAACCACACAGGTTTCTAGATTTGCTATAAAGAAAATCATTTTAATTAAATCCAGTTTTAATTGAAAATTGATCAAAAGATGATCAGATCAGAGCAATCAAAGTCATCTAGTTTTTATAATACCCCAATCCAAACACATGATGAGGTTCTGAACTCCTCTTGAACATGGTTTTCTCTCTTTATTTACAGATCAGCAGACTGCCAGCAGCCCTGCAGTTTTAGCTGCAGCTGTCACGCCTGCCTTCCCCAGCTGTTGAACCTGGACCTCCCTGGTCAGCGTGTGCAGTCGGGACCCGTCGCCCCGGAGTCGGGACTGCGGCCTGCTCCGTCATCCTCGCAGATGACAGCGGATCTCATAGGTGGGGAGGAGACAGCGCCGTAATTGTTCTTCGGAGTGGCCCAATTATGCCATAAACAGCCCCTCAGTGATGAGGCTAATGGCAGGAGTCCTCGTTTGCATAGCATTATCTTAATTAAGCCCGAGGCCTGGCAGCAAAACAATCATGAGCTAATGTTACTGATGGATGGTGGCGATGGTCCGGCAGCAACCATTTACCCGACAGCTATATTAATTAACAGCTCTCCTGTTACATGGGCTTTAACAGGGATGAATAAGTTAACACGGTGGCGATGACGCCGGTGGTGACAGGCCGCTTCTGCCTACATGTGGGCTTCTAATAAAGAGACGCTATTGTGTGAGGTGTGTGTCTGTGTGTGTGTGTGGAGAGGGATGCTAAAGAAGACCTGGCATCAGATCTTATTACCCATTTCCTAGAGGAGGAAACGGAGCCAGCAGTAGTACCAGCTTTTAAATAAATCACCATACAAAGCCTGTGCTAATACTTTTAATCGTGAATTAATTACGCACTTATTGCAGGGCAAAAGAAAAAAAAAAAAGCATAAATGTTCCAATATGCTAAGTCTGGAAAATGCCATTAAACAGGGTTCTCCAGAATCCGCCGCCTTATGTTCTATATAAGCAGCGAATTCCTCTCAGACCAGGACCTGGACTCGCAGAGTGTCTGGATCAGGATTCGGAGCGCCGGCCAGGTAGCTCCTTTTGTTATGCAAAAAATATGCCATGTGATCCAGCAGGATAAAAGAGAGGAGAAAAAGAAACCGTTCAGATAAGGTACCCCATCAGATAATTAAGGATGCCTTCGCTCCAGTTTCTCCTTTTTGCATAAGTGTCTGATCAACTTTCAAAAAAGCTCATCAGTCAGAGCTTCAATCCAGGAGTTTCAGCAACTTCCTACAGAATGGGGCCAGCCCGAGCCTGCATTGTGGGGGGTCATATCTGAGGAGAACAGTGATCCACATCGTTCTAACAGACAGAATTGAACGTTATTTGGTAAAAATCACAGTGAAGGTCTTACAGGTGGATGGGGCTGTCAGTGGGTAAAGTGTGGACCTCTACGAGGCAAGACTGTTGAGCCAAATTATGCAAAAATGTTCATGTACGTTTTTTGCTTTAAAAAGAATTTGTGCTGTTTGGTATTTCACTAAACCATTTGATTTCAGCAGTTTTTCTTGTACAAAAAAAGATGATTTATGTGTTCTAAAAATACAGTTTTGTTTATTATGCGTAATGCTCTTTTTTGTAATATGGGGGATATGTGGAAGTATTCCCCAATACTTCAGCACCATAGCTAAAGTAGAGGAAAACTAAGGAGCAGTATAATATGTGCAAAGTATTACAAATACATCCTTTACAGATACTGCATGATACACTTACCAAATACACAACAATGGTACGTTCCATTTTAATGACGTCTCTTGAGGTGACAACAACAAGAACATCTTTAAATGTGGCCACTCCAGTCTACGACCCTCGGGCCAGGACCACCCAAAAACCTGCAGCACCCATACGTGTGTACATAAACCATGATTTAATCATTCACTGACCGTGCACGGTTCGTGTGAGCTTCAGAAAAATCACTTTTCTCATTTTCAACATTTCTGCATTGCCATGGAAGGACTGCAACCTCATCTGTGGCCCAATTCGAATTCTTCCCATCTCCCTAACCCCAAAAATAGTCTCTCGGAATTCTGACGTCACTTTTGGTCAA
Source organism: Oryzias javanicus (assembly GCA_003999625.1). Taxonomy (NCBI): domain Eukaryota; kingdom Metazoa; phylum Chordata; class Actinopteri; order Beloniformes; family Adrianichthyidae; genus Oryzias; species Oryzias javanicus. Next base: position 6,615,899 of record CM012448.1, read on the forward strand.
TGACGTCATCAATAGTCGCCGATCACGGAGTTTCCAGCGTTCAGATAGTCATCAAAACAGCTGTTTTATAATTTTAAAAAGGAAGAAGAAGAAGAAATGCGTTTCTCCTCCGCGGTGCAGCACGGAGCGGTGGAATCCCCGCATGGAGGGCTCTGTATCCATCCGCTTGAGGGGTGGGATCCAAAAAATAAATATTTCGGACACCACTCTCACTATAAATGCCACTACAAATGGAGGGGTAGGGAGAAGGGAAGAATTCGGATTGAACATGTCTCAGTTTGAGCGGAATTGAAGTTACAAGCCACAAAATCTGTATATAAGTGTGTTTAAGTTTTAAACTAACTCCTGACTTATTGCAGTTAAAAAAAACAAGATGTTTAGATCTAATAGCTCATGTTAAGTGCTTATTTTCAATCTAAATAAATATATATATATATATTAAAGAAAAGTCTCCTCCGGTTGCTATAATTAACCTGATTGGTTAAAGTAACAAAAAAAAAAAAAAACCTAATTATTTCTGTTTTATTTCATAATTTCAGAAACTCTCATTTGGTTCAAAATGAAAGCAAGAAATCAAACAATAAGTAACAATTTATTGTGGTTTAAATCCATTTTTTTAATTTAAATGTCGCTGCAAAAGGAAGAAACAAAGCTGAAGTCTGATCTGAGCTTGCAGGAAGTGATGGGTGACAGTGGATGGAAAAACCTCTTAAACCTGACACTGGAATAAACAGCATCATGTTGTTCACACACACCCGAGAAGCAGACACACACTCTTCTGTTTTTCACTCTAACTACTTTATTTTTGAGATGATCTATTAATAGTTTAACCAACCAATCAATTTGTTTCGCTCTCCTACATGAGTCTACCTCTTGTTTTGGTTACAGCTCCAGGCTGCTGGTGCACATGCACACTTTTGTGTTGGATGTCACAACTATGCCATAACATGCTGCTAATGAGCCGTGCAAACAGACAGAAAAGGGATTTCAAGTATCTTAACCGTGCGCAGAAGAGGTCGATGGCTACAATAAGGGGAATGAATTCCAGTTAGTGCTGCCATCTAATTGCAGCCCCTCCATATGTGCTTTTTTTTTTTTTTCATGCTGATACACTTTCCCACCTCGACGACGCGCCTTTGCTTCTTGTCAAAACTCTTCCTCTACCTGTCACGGCGAGTGAGTTTGCATGGTTTTCCTCCCCCTCCCCCCTCCACCTCCCCCCTCCTCCGCTACCCCACCCTCCTTCCTCCGCCCCCTCCACCACTCCTTCCCCCCCCCTCCCTACCCCACCCCGTTCCCCCCCCATCCCTGTCCCAGGCCCCCACCCCCGCTCCCCCCACCTCTTCCCCCCCCCTGCCCCCCCCCCACTCCACCCCACCCCCTCCCCCCCCCCCCCCCCGGGCCCCCTCTCCCCCCCCCCCCCCCCCTCCCCCCCTCCCCCCCCCCCCCCCCGCCCCACCCCCCGCCCCACCCCTTCCCCCCCCCCCACCACCCCCCCCCGATCCCACCCCACCCTCCCACCTCCGCCCCCCCCCCCTGCCCCCCCCCAACCCCCCCCCCACCCCCCCAGCCCCCCCCCCCCCCCACCCCCCCCCCCCCTCCCCCTCCACGCCCACAGCCCCACCCCTCCCCCCGCCTCCCCTCTGCCCACCTCCCCCCCCCCCCCCACCCTGCTCCTGGTCACTACCGCCCCCCCCATAACGCCCCTCACTCATCCGCATGGTGTTAGACGAGATTAAGCAACACGGCATGTAAACGGAACAGTCCGGGCTCCCAAATCCAGTCCCATGCTAATCGGTCTCCATGGAACTCTACTCTGTGACATGCTTACGCAGCTGGCGGCAACTCTTAGATAACATTCCAGTCCGCCTCAATCTCTTGGTCTCCATTAGTTAAATGTACTCTGTGTGTCGGCTACCCATCAAACAAGTAACACTTCCCCTAATTGGCTTATAATTAATACAGCAGAGCCTACATTATAATTTCATCAGTGGTAAACATTGCGGGGGCAGTTGGTAAAGAACCTATCCCTCATTAATTTCTTAATTTGGGTGGATGGAATGATGGGGAAGTAAGAGAATGAAAGGTGAAGAAAGAGGGAAAGGTGGATATCAGATGAATGGAGGGACCAGAACCACGTCGGAGGAGGAGGAAACGGAGGAGAAATGATGCCCCCGCTGCCACTGCTGCTTTTGTTAGGAGATGTCATTTATTGGATCCGGGGGTTTTGTCAGTACTCTTGTGCAATAGGTGATCAAGGCCCCGCCATCTCCAACTTACACACAAATACGCAGAAGTAAACACCCTCTCCCAGTTCGCCGTTCTTTTTTTACACCGACCTGATGAATATTTTATAACACGCCTTATAAATATTCATACTAATAGTTTTGCACACTGTTATTACCGGTATTTCTTTTTTTTTGACAAAAAAAGTCAAAAATACTCATTAAGTATTCTGCATAACCAGGCCCTGAAATAAGTTCTCATTTCCACACAGACGGGAAATTATCTAGATCAACTGCTCAGGCGGTCTCTCAGCAATAAGTTACCAGATCTGCTCCGGAAATCTCCTCTTTGCCATATGTTTGTCTTTAAGCAGCAATTATCTGCTTTAACGATAGAACAGTTTTCTTTGGGAGCGGAGTCTTTCTCCCATCTTTGGCCGCAATCACGAGACAAAGCAGAGAAATTCTCAAAGTCCCTGCATGATGAAATATCTTTTGTAAAAGGCAATAGGTCTGTAATAGCCTTCCTCCCCCTGTCACCCAAACCTGCTTTTATATTGCATAATGCACTTTTAAGGGAATTTTACATGGCCTGTGATGGATGCTGTGAAATATGAGGTGTGAAAAAGTGACGTCCTCTGATCTCAGAAAGACAGATATTAAAGCAAAGCCTCAAATGAGCCCCTTCCTAACACCCCTCCCTCCCTCGCCGCCATCTCTTCCAGCGGAAATTTGAACAATAAAAGGCGCCAAGAGCCCTTCAGCCATCAAAGGGAAGTTAAGCGCTCGACATTCTCAGTGAGATTTTTGAAAACGGAGCCACCTGAAGGCAATCTGTCTCCACTGGAACCCGGCTTGTCACTGTTACAGAGAGCTGTCACTTCAGTGCGCCGCCGCTGATGGAGACAGACAGCCGTCAGCCGCCGCATTTACAAGCCCGCCGTGATGTCTTGGAGGCCTGCTGAACAGTTTGTTCCACCTAAGATCTGCTGAAACATACTCAAGCAGAGCCAGGAGCGTTTTTTTCATCACAGATCGCTGTCATCTTAATCTGAGAAAAAAAAAAAAAAAAAAAAGAAAAAGTCTTTCAATCTGGAATCAAGGTAGCAAGAAAACAGCTGTCCGTCAATCAGAAATGAAGGAGACGAGATCAGATCTATTTAAATTAAGACACAAATCAGCGCTCTATGTAGAAGCAGCGGGATGTCCAGAAATAGAACTTTAAAACAACATATTGAAAGCATTAAAATAAGATGGGTATTAATAAAAATCTCTTGTGGTTTTAAACTGTTCGGTTTTGATGAATAACTGAGGTAAATAGAGAATATATATCTGACTGCTCAGAAAAAAGGGAAAAAAAATAATATTTTTTAGGTTTAAAAACAGCTCAAGCGTTTCAATTTCATTGTAACTGAGTGTATGACAGTCTCACCTCTGCCTGAAGGAGATGCTTATTAGACTGTAATTTATTAAGGGATAATCATTTAAAATAAATCATAAATCTGCTCTTCTTTCTCAAGATTCCGCCATTTTTTTGACTGTATATCACTCTGGAGTATAAGTTGTAAAAGCCAAAAAAAATACATAATGATAGAAGGAAAAACTAATTTATTTAACCAAATACAGGAACACGAATAGACAATGAAAGGCAAATCCAAATCCTTCTTCTTTAGCGTATTTACAGTTAATTAGCGCTCGTCTGCCTCCTGAAACAGGAAGAGGCGTGGTGCGCAAAGTCAAATCTCGCTCCACACCTTTGGTTTTCGCAGCTCTGTTCCTATAAATGTCCATCTTCTTGTCAAATATTAATGTCTCCTTTTAGGTCATGTTTACAACTGTTGGCACTTCCATGTTTTGATGCAGATTCCTCCCACACCAAATCTGTCCCCGATTGAAAAAAAAAAGAAAAAAATTGCACATCACCTTACGTAATCACAAAAACTTTGATTACAATTCGACAAAATAATTGTTGACAAATTAATGACTGAAATAATCATTAGTAACAGCCCTACTGTATACACGCAAAAACGATTTTTTAAAATAAAAATAAATTATTATACATACATTTTAGCACCATAGCTGTAAAGCTACAGACACACTGAATATGAGACACTCCTTCAAGAATGTCCTATATGTGTGCATGTTATCATTGTCTGACATTGAAGCGATTGCTGTGGAAGAGGAGGTGAAGACGGACACAATCACTCACACTGTGCTGAATAAAACTGTTTCTGTCTTGATAGACTCTGAACGACTTCTTATGAGGATCAGATGTGTAGCTTTCCATCAAATATAAAGTCCAGAAATAGAATGTTTTGTCAAGTTTGTCATAAAATCAAATTCTGTTTTCTTCAAATGCGTCTTTGCAGACCCAGACACCATGTTTCTTTTCGAAGGAAAAGTGTTTCTCCAAACATTTCCACCATAAAGAGAGTCGTTCATTTTTGTTCTAATTACATGCAAATGAAATTCAGTGTTTAATATGCTAAGTGAGCCGTGAACATTCTGGGAAAACTGGGAACTCCTAACAAGTTTTGTGAATTATTTATTGTTTAATGCAATGATAAAAACTGAATTGTTTGGAGATGTTTTATTTTTTCGATCCTTTCCTTCGTTGTTCAGCTCTCTTCTGTTCGTTTCTACGATTTTTGTTATTTTGATTAATTATGTGAAGTTTAATACTAGAAAAATAAAGGCTGAATATGGTTTGATCAGGTATGATTGTTAAAGCCAACATCCAGCTTTAAGTTGTGGGACAAACATTCATGCATGGACTGTGTAATATCCTTATAGGGGAAACTGTAGATTTCCTCCAAAAGCATGCATGATGCTATATTTTTATAAATAAGTGCAGTTAACGCTCTCTGGCCAAATCAAGTTTTCATAACAGAAAACAATATGATATTTAGGAAAAATTACGGTGGCAATAGGTAGTTTAGCATTTGGCTGTTTCAAATCTGCAACACTTGTCTTGAGAGGGTTAAAGGGGTTAACCCTAAAATAACCATGTGTTTCATATTTGATAAAGAGATTTCTGAGGCCCCCATTTTATCAACATGATCCAAATATTACTTAAAAAAACATTATCACTAATATTTTTCTACCCTGTAGTTCATCACCATTCCACTAGGGGCAGTAGAAGGACTCTTTCTGCTCATTTCAAAATGGCTGCTTCCATGAAATCTCAAATACACTTTTGACAGGAACATTTTTTCTAATTTTTAAAACTTTGTAGTGAGAATAACTCATTTCTTTTTTTTTCTTTTTTGTCTAATGACTATTGCTGTACGGAAAGTACACAAAATTAGTAGATAATTAATTCTTTATGCAACAGTTACACCATTTGAGTAAGTACGTAGGCTAAATAAACACTAATGAACACTAATGTCATTATTTTAGCATCTTAAATTGACATTGTTGTGAGCAAAAGCTCATAAAATTACCCGAAGTGTCATAATATGTTATTTTTATTTCATAAAATCTAAGCTACTGCAAAATTGTTTTTTTTGCAAATTTAATCAACAGGTTAAAAAGTCATTTTATTTCCAAGACATCCGAATAACCTGTCTTTTTTTTATGTAGTGGGGTTTACATGGTACTACTAACACATTACAACTTTTAAAATGTTTCTGTCAAAATGAGCTAAAGTATAAAACAGGTTTAAAACACCTGAAATCCTCTCTGAATGTGATGAGAGCTGCTGAGCTAAACAGCAGAAACGGTTAAAGCAGTCAAATGCTGAACGTGGCCCCCTCCGTGTAATTACGGCAGAACAAGAGGAGACGGGGAGCATGTTGAGAATGAGCTCAATTAATGTAGCAGTAAAAAGTGGCCCTCCCTCTGCTCGTCCATTGTGCGGCTCCGTATTAGTTCCACTTCAGCGCGCTCAAAGGCAGGAACAAATAGTGACTCTAATGATGGACATGCAACCCCTCCCTGCTCACACAACCTCCTGGATGGTCTCGGGTCACTGCCTCTCCTCCGCCCGTCTTTCTCCCCTCTTCTCCCTCGGGGAGTCAGGGATGGCGAATAACCATGTTCAGCCGATCAGTTCTGAAAGAGCGGCAGACAGCCTTGCATACTGACTTCATTAGCACTGACAAGTTAGGGGGATGCGGCTCAATTTAGAAGACTTTACAAAAAGAAGAGTGAAACCTCGAGGGGGCGAGGCAGACACGACTGTGGATCGTTGCTGCTCCGGAATGGTTATTGTGGTGGATTTCTGCTCCGTTTACAGCTGCTTCCTGTCTGCATGCTACATAAATATAGCAACGACAGAAAAATAAAAAGAGAGCCACTACATGCGGCTCAAATATTAAACCACATAAACTAGTTTTACAGTTTTAGATGCTTCAACAAAAAATAAAATGTGCTGATAAATCTTCAATCGATAGTTGTCTTCCTTTAGTAGTCATCTCATTGGTGAGTTTGAACCTGACCCCTGTCAGGATTGTTTTCATTCAATATTTAATGTGAAGGTTTCAAAGTTTTTACCTTTGACATTTCTTGCTTAAAAACATAACAATATTTTTGACACATAATTATGATTCCCCCTGAAAAAATCTGTGGAACTTTGTGTATATTTTAGTGGAGGTTTACCTGTTTTTTTGTTTTTTTTTTACCTTTTTCACATAGTTTTGACTCCATCATTTCTTTCTTTGTGCACCTATACCTTTTTATTATGTTTTTTTTTTATATTAACATAAAAACGGTTTGTTTTTGTGGTTTTTGCAGCATAAAAATGTTCAAATTTATAACACGGAATTGAGATTTTTTGGACAATTTTTGGTTTATTGTGAAATTAATGTATGATATAATAAATGTATCTATAAAAACAGAAGAGGGTGTTGCACTAAAAAGATGGACATCAAGCATTGCTACAAAAAACTATCGTAAAGAGGAATCAAGACACCCAATTGTCAATTAAAAAAAAGACCAAAAAGTCTCAAACGGTTAAAGTCCCACTATGATTATACTTTTGATCTATTCTAGTGGTCTTGAAATTATGATTATGTAGTTTTTATCCCAAATAAAATAAAAATGATGAGTCGTCTTCTTGGACATATTTCTCTAGAGCGGTGGAAGTTGATCAGAATTCTCTTTTGAGTTGTGGGTGGGGCTGTTGGCGCAGAGTAAGACTGTCCCCATTTTCTATTATCCCTCTGTTAATGTGCTCTCCAACTAAATTGGAGCTACCCAGCTGTATAGTTTTGACCCAGATTCCTTGGATCTATTTCTCTGCAAATGGATGCATCAGAATGGAGCGGAGCAAGGAGCCTGTGGCTTGCCGTAGTAACTTGTACGTCACATATCTTAGCTTCTTCTATTAGCATTTTTACGTTTTCTCCTTATTCACATCAATCTGAATAAAGAAATACTCAGAATCTTAAGATTAGATGTCTTAATGTATGTTCTCCATCTTGTGAAAAACAAATACATGTTAAAACAACACATTCTCATTCCCTGGTTGTCAAATATTTTCATGGTTAAACTCAAACTTATTTATTAACCTATTTATGTATTTATTTGTGTACCGCCACATTCAACTGAAACACAAAACACTTAACATAAAAGAAAATAAAATACATATAAAAACGCAAAAAACAGCGTTTAAAAACAAATTCACACATAGAAAACAGGAGATTAAGACAAAATGAACACCCCTCCCTCCACCAGTTACTCCCCCCACCCCACAAGTTCCTCCAATATGACTCTTGACAACAAAACCAAACAAAGAGTTAAGAACTGCAGATATAAGGAAGCAGTCTGGCTTGGTACTGTGTAGAAACAATATTACGAGGATCAAGTATCAGCCCAACCACGGTGGGCATCGCCACAGCCCCCCCCAGCACAGGACAGCGCAGGGCCCGCTCTACAGAGCTGGACCCCAGCCGCCCAAATGAGAACGGAAACCGCAACAACAGCCCCCCTGCAGACGGAGCCCCAGAATAGAGGATCCCTCCGCTTAAAAAATAGACGTTTTGACTGTCCCCAACTTGTCGTTTTTTGATGTTTTAGCTGCTCCAATTAAATCAGAACTTCCCAAACCTCTAGGCGGCAAACCGGTACCAGGACTCGGATCCCACCAGTACCTTAACTAGGTACTAGATGTGTGCTGTACCAGATCGGAACTGGTACCACAAACTGGTACCTCGCAGTACTGGCCAATACCGGAACCACACATCTGGTACTTCCCGCATCCACTACCAAACATATTACAGATTTGCGGACTAGATCACTGGCCACATCCCAAGGAGCGGTCCACATCGGATACCCCACCTGAAATAACTGGAACCACCAGCACATCAAAAAATGACGACTCAAAATATCAAAAAGTGGCGACTTAAAAATTATAATCTGTTGGTTAAAAATACCAAAAAACAGCTATAAGGTTCCTGTAAACTATACTTTTCTGTCATGTTTGGGATATCAAATGAAAAACCAGCATTTGTTTTTGGTGGTTCCTGAAACATTTCTCGCACAAAGGAACAGACGGGAGCCTGCTGCACTTGGAAACATCGTCCCACGGTGGAGACTTCGGAGCAGCGGCTACAGTTTGCACTCCCATTTCAAAATATATTTTTGGAGCAACAGAATGAGTCAATACCCTCAAGAGAATACAGCGGGACACATTTTGTTCAAAACCCCAGTCTAAACAAAACAAAAGGAATATCACATGAAATTAAGGTGTGAGAAGACGCCATGAATGTTTTATGTCTTCAAGCCACTGACATAAAGGATATAAATATTGTATGCAAAGAGGAAAATCCCCTGTTTGAAGTCTCAAAAGCAAAGACGGTGGAAGAGAAAGGGAGGGAAGGCAGGTAATTACTGGTGGAGAGGCTCTGACGGATTAGTACACTAAAGTAGGAGGAGGATCTACCAAACACAGCTAACCTCTAAGACTATTGGGTCTCCACCTAAAAGTGACAGGAACATTACAACCCAAGGAGCCACCTGACAAACACAGGCTGAGAAAAACAAACCCGACAGATGCCGGAACACACCAAAAACGGCTTTAGTTTCTGTCTACTTTCACATAAACAACGGCGTAATTACACTGCAGGTGTGAGACCTACATTGTTGAACAGCCGGTTTCACTCTGCGGATTCATGAAAGGTGCTTTACTCTCCTGACACAACTCTAAAACTTAGGCGAGGAGAAAAAGCTTGGCTGGAACAAGATCTGATTATTTTGAAAGGCCCGGTGTGATTTGAAGCATGGAGGAGGGAGAAGCTGCACAAAGATTTGTTCTTGTTCACCGGCGGATCTAAAAAAGTTTATTGCGCGGCGATGCTCCTCGCCAGCAAACATGGAAAAGTTTGTCATATTCAGTCTAAGTAACTCGACAAAGCTCCAGGATGAGTCTCACACCGCGGCGATGCTCCACAAAGACCCGGCCTGCCAAAGGGAGCAGCACCTTACCGTAAGATGTATCTGCAGGCACGAGGTCAGGGGATTGGACTGCAGAACATCTGATTAGTGGACGACCTGCTGTATACAGAGCCCCAGGCTCATCCTCAGTAATAAAAGGAAGCTGTTTTGAACTCCACAGCCTCTGCAGATCTATTGCAGGGTTCAGGTGAAAACGTACAAACATTACACAGTATAGGATTCGTTTTAGCAAGCGGAACAGAACCAGCACTGGGAGTGTAATATAAGTGTGTTTGAATCCTGGCTGCTGCTCATCATCCAACAAAACACTGAAACAACAGTCCATGAGGCTCTGTCAGCGTCAAATGTTAAGACTGTAATTCAGAAATCAAACTGATGCATTTCAAATTAAAAAGGTGTAAAAACAGAAATACATCAAGTTCTGGATTTCAGCTAAAAAGTTTATTCTAAACTCTCAACTAAGTTTATTGTACACAAACTCCATCCAACAGCTGCTGCCTCCTCACACTGCACGCGGAAGCGCCGCGGAACAGAAGCCTCTTCCATTCAGCGCCATTGGTAACCTATGGTGCAGTTCACACCAGACGCGCCCCGGTCTATGTTTTGAGCGATCTGGGTCAATCCTGGCAGGAAGTTACGCCAAGACACATGAGAAAATCTGGTCAATTTTCAAAACATAACCAATTTTTCCACATAAAATAACATTATTGACCAAAGCGATCATATTTTTGTAACAGATGGTAGGGATGAAAATACAGGATTCCCCCTTATTCGCAGGGGTTGGGGACCGGAGACCTCCATGAATTCATGGGATCCGCAAATACAGAGAACCCCCTGTCATGCCCCTTAACCAATCCTTTACCAATCATCAAAAACACTTCCGATCATGCTTTGGGCGGCCGGGGTGCAGTGGTAGGGCAGTCAGTTCTTGATTGGAAGATAGTGGGTTCAATTCCCTGTCCGCCCATGTGTCGCAGTGTCCTTGGGCAAGACACTGAACCCTAAATTGCCTCTGGTGGGAGGTTGGCGCCAGTGTTCGGCAGCGGAGCCACCACCAGTGTATGAATATGTGTGTAAATGGGTGAATGGGTCTGTGACTGTGAAGCGCTTTGGGCCTTCGAAGGAAGGTAGAAAACGCTATACAAGTATACGCCAGTTACCATTTTGTAAACATTACATTGGAGTATTGCTCAATATAAAGAGTTTTCTTTCTAAATCCATGACTGTCACTCCATTTCTGTGCCTTAAAGGGTAACCAAACAGGGCAGTTGGAGGCTGACTCTATTCTCAGCCCAGATTTGAAAAATGCCAAAAAAGGAGGGGGCGGGGCTAATGAAGCCAGACTTAGCGGTGGAGGTGTGGCTTAGATCTATGATTGACAGTTAGGTTAGATTTATGTAATGTATGCTGGGACTTTAATATGGAGAGTGGTTTGTCATTATGTTCAATTAAAGAAAATGGAGAGTGTCACAGAGCAAAGTGATGCAAGTTTCTCCACAGAACTTTCAGTGGAGGTTGAGGATTTTCCGCCTTCCCCTTCTCCCGAGGCCGGCCCTCATAGTCCAGAACCGAAATGTTTGGAGTCGCTGGCTCAAGACCATTGATATATATATTACATTTACAAGCTGAGTTCTATAGATTCTGGCACAAAGGCAAAATATGATTTATATTATGATTTTTATATTATAAAATATATTTGACAGCAGTGTGTCACCTATAATACTAGAAGGCGCAGTGCTTGCACTATTTACAGCTTAGTTTTTTGAGATAATAAAAATATAAATATACCAAATCAATCATTTTCTAAGCTTTAATTCGAGCCATGTTTTGTGAAAATCGGTTAAAAAATTGGAGAGTTTTAAGACGCCTTCATGTCTCATTGAAACAGCTTCATTCTGTTGCTAACAACTGATCGTTACAGAATCAAAGATGGGCGGGGCTTAACTACTGGAGCTCAGAGCGTGATGACGTCAGACTTCTGGGACTTACATCAGCTGACCAATCAGAAAATTCAACTGCAATACCTTGTTTCAATCTGTAGAGGGCAGCACACAGATAATTTTTGACCATATTTTCAGGAATTAAACAAGTTTATTTTAATTTGTCAAAAATGTGGAAATAACCAATAGACAGAGCTTTAAAAGTCCCATTTATAGAGGTCAATAGCCAAAAAAAGTTGATTTAGGGTTTGGAACCTTTTAAAAAACGTGATTCCTGCTTCATCACTTAAGAGCATGTCTATCCAGAATTTGCTGTTGTCAAATTAATTGTAGAAGCTGTAAAAAACCACATCTGAACAGAAGTGCCTGCCGTCTATCACGAAAAATACATGTCTGATGTGTAGTGAAGGGGAAGCGGAGACCGCCCACAGTTTGCTTCGCAGCACTTCCGCGTGCGGTGTGAACCTGTCAACAGTTGCGTTTCCATTGCACACACGCACAAAATTTTACAGAAATTCTAGAAATGTATAAAACCTCAAAATTTCACAATTTTCAACTAATCATAAACATATAAATAAACACAAACCCCCGCACGCGATAAATCATTAAAAAGCATGGCGATGGATGTGAACAATACTTTGATCTACAGCAAATATATTTAAGTTTCTGTCACGGCACAAGCGATCATCGTCATCTATCAAAGGAGACGTTGGCGTCTTATTCAGGCCATGGAGCGCTGAGCTATGTGGTAGCGGCTACGGACGAAAAGATTTTTTAGAAATGGTGGTTAGTGATTTTATAGAGGAGTTGTGGATCCAACAATTCAACACGACACGCTCAACTGAGTTTCATCAACAAATCATTTACTAAATTCAAAACATTCGCACAGATTTTTCAGATGTCATTCGATCGATTCAGTTTGGATACATTTTCTCAATTTGGTTCAATATGAGGAAGACTTCAGACTTCAATCCAGATCATCATTTATCCTCTCCATACCTTTACCAAAAATAAGCATATTTCTAGTATATGCTTTAAATTATATTGTGTACTGTATTGTGTACCAAGTACACTTAAAAAGTACATTGGCAGTTTACTAGCAAGTATACTTTTTGGGACAAAATTGGCCAAATTTTAGTTAAATAAAGTATACCTAAAGTTACCTTCCTGTTATAAGTTTACTGGCAATGAACTTGAAGTTTACTCCAAGTTTATGAAAGTACACTTTGAAGTATATCTAAAGTAGTGTTTGGGGTTTGCTTTTAGTTTACAAATAATAAACTTCTACTAGTTAGTGTATTAAAATATTTTTTTAATACACTGGAAATATCTCAAGAATCGACTCCACTTTTAATGCTGCGTAAGAAACTGTTTAACAAATATAGACTAAATATATTTAGACTTGTAGTATATTTATAAATCTAATAAAAGGGAACTTCTAAAGTTGATCTCTAATAAGTACCTACAAAGTAAACTAAAATTATTTTCTTTTAAAAAAGAAGTATACTTGAGTGTAATGATTTTTGGTAAGAGTAGTCTAGGTAAACCACTGAAGGAGTCTGGCTGTTTACAGAGTGCAGTGTCCAAGCAGATCAACAGAAAGTCTAATCGAAGAACAAAATGTGGCAGGAGATCAAAAGAGACAACTGTGGGCTTCAGTGGAGTATCAAAAAAGATTCAAGAACCTGCAGACATCCAGGAAGAGTGGAATGATGTGGAGGAACAGCTTCAAAAACCAACACATTCAGATACATTCTGGAGATGAACTACAACTGTCTGGTTCCCCTCGACCAACAGATGAAACATTTCGACTGGACCAAAGAGAAGGAGGACTGTTGACCACGGGTCATTAAGACCTCATCATTACTTCTGCTGAGGATATGGATGGAGATGCAGGACCTGGACCCTGACCAGACTATTGAAGAGAGACATAGACAATACATTATTTTGATTGATGTGATTATAATCTAAGTAAATTTTGATTTCATAAATTTTTTAGTTCTCAAAAATAATGTAATAATGTTAAACGGTGGGTCGTGAATCCGGCATAGAAACACTTTTCCATGATATTCTATTGTTTTTTTAAAAGGGTCTGTTTATTTATTTTGCATATCTAAACAATCAAGTGCCATCAGACAAACTGATAAATGTGTGACAGAGTTGTAGCAGAGCAGCGTCCCCCGGCCTCGGCCTTCATCCGTGACATCAGGGGGGCGGTGGTGGCGGCGGTGGGAAGGTTGCACCTCTGCCAGGATGGGAGCGGCTGCTCCTCAGCCGCCCAGGTCCAGCTGGCTGTTTGATCATAGCAGTTGACCTCTGTGGAAACAAGACGACGGAACCAAAGAGGACGAGCCCGCCGCCGCTCTCTGCAGCCCTTGTTTGCTCCAAATATGAAAACAGGGTTAATTGTATTTAACAATATGCTCTGTAACCCCTGTTTGAGCGCCACCCGCCCCTCCTTGATTAGAATTAGAATCACATCTGGCTCCGTGTTCTGTCCCTCATTACAGCTGAATCTCATTACAAGCGGCTCCCGCGGGAGGGCCGCTCCAGGTTTTTAAGCACACTTTTTCTTTTCTTCCTGCCTCTTGCTTATTTCATCTGCTTCGCCGCATCTTTTCTTCTGCGTTTACATTAGCGGAAGTCCTCATCTGAGAGAATGACTGAGCACCAGCACATTCCTCCTCCTCCTCCTCCTCCTCCCAGAGCCTAGAAATTGTTTTACAGTGCCAATTAAAGTAGGTATGTTCAGTTTTTTTTTCCAGAATATGTATTATTCACACTCTATTATTTGTTGCGGTGAAAAAGAGACAGGAAAAACTAACTAAAATAGGACTCTGAGTGAGTTCCTCTTCTTCTCGCAATATAAACTACACCAAAGGTCTTGAAGTACATGAGGAAAATGAGGCAGTTTATTTATGGAGTCGTGAAGTCCAACTGAATAATAAAAGTCTATACATATAACCAGATTTTAATCTTTGTTTCCGCGCAAAAACCTGCCTCGCTTGGAGTTAATTTGGAATGAAGAAAAGTTTCACCGAGATAAAACATTCACTTAAAGGCACAGCAGGAGTTTCTCCATAACACCTCTATCGGGTAGCAAAAGGGTTTTATTTTCACCTTAACATATTCATATAAGGTAATAGAAAACAGCATCATTTAATTAAAGAAATAACAGTTTTAGCTTGTGCTTGGATTTGTGCAGGGAAGCGGTGAGGTTTGTCAGTTCTCAATCAGCGGTGAATCACAGAGCATGCAGGGCGCCTGCAGGATCTTCTTTATCCACTCTGGATCTGCAGGGAAAAAAAAAGGATAAAAATTAGGATCGACTTGATAAATTATCTACATTTGATTGGATTATGGCAACTTCAAAAATATATATTTTTAAAAAGTTACACAATCACTTTTGCTGGGTATTTTTATCCGATATAATATACCCAATAAGAAGTATTTGCTATAAAAAAAAAATGGGTGAAAATTTAGTTTCATTTCATTTTCAACTGTGGTTTATGTAACAAAATGGAAAATAAAAAGATTAGAAGATCCTAAAAACATGCTTGGAAATTACTGAAAAATTAAGAATTTGAAAACAAAATTTCCTAAAAAATACAATAAATAATGACTTTGGAGATTGGCCTTTTGTCCGCTCATTCCTGGGCCCTGTGAGATTACCCAGAGCCATTAGAAAAAGCAACATATTGAAAATCAAGTGAATATTTTTGCTCGGGTGAAAATCATCTACCGATATTACCCTAGGGTTAAAAAGAAATAACATGATAAAATTGGGAATATAAAAGTTAGCTTTTTCTCTTTCCATTTTAAGCAACAAATCATTGATTTTAATTAATAATTATTATTTTTCTTTGTTTTTCTACAAATAGGTCTATTTATGATTCTAAATAATTATACTGGTAATAAGATAAAATAACATCTTTATTTTTCTTTATTTTCTAATCAATGTATGACTTTATTTGTATTTTGCCATTTTTTTATTGCATTATTGGATTATTGATGCTTAAAAAAACCTAATATAAAGACATATTTTCAAAGAATGGTAAATTTTTTAATCACATTACAATCTTCGGTACTAAATTTTACAAATAAATATTGAATAATCAAATAATAATTTGTGTTGAATTCTGTGTTTTATGTCATTTGCTCCAAGGCACTGCGGACGAGCTCACGGAGACAAAAACTTTTCTAAATGCCTCACAGCTCCGACTGAAAATATTTCTACTTTTGCTTCTACCCCCTTTTTCATGATGTCCTTTCTGATTAGATGCAGCGTTTAGATGACCTGCATCAAATGATCCACTTCTGCCACAAATCTCACAGTGACAACAGCTGTGCACCCAGAATGCTGGTGTAATGAGACAGAAGCTCAGGAAGACCACTTAATGAGCGTACTCCGAACCAAACATCCCATTAAAGGTTAAAAACTAACCCCATAAAGCTCATTTCCGCAATCATTTCTCTCGTTTGCATAGGTGACGGGAAAAACCACCATGTCAAGTGGGGATCTGAGCGGCGGAGCGGGCTGATGGCTGATGTTGGGGGTGACAGCAGTGGATGTCTGATGGAGAGTGTGGCTGGGAAACGGAGGAGGAGGTGGATGGAAAGCGGCGCTTACCCTCAGGCTCTGGCAGTCTGGCAATGCTATCCAGCAGGAGGCAGCGTCTGAACGTCAGCGTTTGGCAGGCCTGGTATGACAACACACACCTGGAGGAGCCCGAGAAACGCGCATTAGAAATCAGGATGGCAGGGACAGGGACACACGTGCGCACACACAGCCGCGCACACACAATGCAAAAGTTAAGAGGAAACAGCACTGAGGTGCATCTGACGGGCACAGACATGGAAATGTGCGCCCAGCTGAGGTGCCACGTTCCAGCTGAGGAGCAGACAGGAGAAATGGTTGACAGAAAATATTTATGAGGCGACGAAAGCGCAGCGCGGGTAAATATTAACCTGATATGACCTAAAGTTTCTATGAAAAGCAGCTGTAAAATTTCTGGAAAACTTTTGAGCAACAATAGTCTAAGACAGAGAAACTTATGATTTTACGACTTTAATTTATCAGAAATAATACAGGGGAAAAAAAAGCAACAGGTATGAAAATAAGGAGAGTGTACCTGGGCCACAAGTGTCCGTTTTCACACGTGGTGTCTTTGTGGTCGGTGAAGGGTAGCACCGCCTGACAGAGGGCGCAGCGCTCGGAGAACGTCTGCTTATTCATTTTATTCTTGATGTGACCGATCAGCACCTGAGAGGAACGACAGAAATAATTTAGCAGAGGAGGTTTGATTGATTGTCGCGTTTCTTGTTGGATTTTTTTTGCTCCGTCTCTTGTGAAACCGACTACAGGCCGGAACGTGCCGCGTTCACGGCACAGCATCGTTACTGCGGATCGTAAACCACGGCGGAGGGGTTCCTATAACACCACAAAAACAGCAGAGATCCACGCACGGGAGGAGGCTAATCTCTGGGATTTTCACTACAATGTTCGTGTTTATTAGACAAAAGAAGCAGTAAAAAATAGGCTTGCTTATTTAAATGGATTAAAAAAATATATATATTTTTTTAGAAAACTGACTAAATTGCTTATGCCCGTTAGTTGATAAACAGAAAATTAACAGCAAATTGAGTTAAAATTATTAAATTCTGGATTCAGGATCTGTTTCCTCTTCATTAAAGCTATCATATTTTTCTTTTTTTTATTGAGAAAGAAGGTAGAGAAACTCTTAAAATAATAGATTTATTCAAGTTGGTTAAATTGGGGCTGTATGGTGGTTTAGTGGTTAGCAGTAAGAAGGCCTTGGTTCAAATCCCGTCTGTGTGGAGATTGCATGTTCTTCTCTGGACTCATAGGTTAACTGATGATTCTAAAGCCTAATCACAACTGCCCTTACAAGGTGGGCAAAAAATGGGCAAAAGTGGGAACCCAAGTGGCCCGCAAAAAAAGTTACGAGCGTAGACTACTTGGTATCCCCGAAGAGGGAAGTACCGGGACATGCTGCAGACGACAAGTCATGCCGAAAATGGAAGCAACACGTAAGAGTAACTAAGAGTGAAGTAGGTGAAATGTTTGATTTTTCTTTTTCTAACGCCCCACCAGTGCACTAGCCACGAGGGCAGTTAGTGTATGTGTTCATGAATGTGAAGCTACAATGGAAAGCTGTAAGGGCCAAAATAATGGAGAAATATTGCAAGCTGAGTGTACTCTTGACATGTTTTTGTCGCGTACTTTGAATGAACATCGTGCTTCTGCTTTGTGTTGATCTTGTAGGTTTACGCACTCTGTTTGCACAAAGTATGTGAGGAGAACACACTCAGAACGCAGAAGTTCTTCACGGTTTTGGCATGAAATGTACATGACGAGAACATGTTGAACGTGTGCTCAGAATGTGGAGGTTCTTCATGGTTTTGGCGTGCAAAGTACAACAATAACACGTCAAAAACACGCTGACAACGCAGAAATTCTTCACAATTTTGGCCCTAATGGCTTAACAGTCACAGTCACCAAGCTTGTGTTGCGTGTTCTTCGGACAAGCAGGAAGCAGCAGGAGAGAGATTCTTCTTCTTTTGTTTTTTTTTTTTTTTTTACTGTTTGCTAGAACATGTCTGCCACATATAACATAGGCTTGGTGTAAAAAGTTAAAGCGGTGCAAATCTAGCTCCAGGCTTTTTCTTTCAAAGCTTTATTCTGTTATGTAAAAGACTTGATGTCATGTTTCTGGGTGGACAGAAAAAAACAGTTAATAATTTGTCCTTCATGTTTACAACAGTTCTGTGTTTGAAAAGGACACTACCCACGGGTCACTATTAAATCTGAGTTCCTGATTGGTCAAAGTTCAGTGTTTTTGCAATTCAGCATCCAGCACATGCCAATGAAGGGCTGTTATCTTAGTTAAAACCCAAGACTGCACTTAAAAACCTGTGTTTACATAAACTTTTGATTGGAAATGGCTGCTTAAATGCATGTCGATGAAAATTCTTTAAAGTCTATTTTAATTTGAAAATTATAAAAAAGTTTTTCCATTATAGCTTTTCTGCTAAATTACAAAAGTTGGAGCTCTCTAATTAGTAAACTATTAACTTGTCTTTTAGAAGAAAAAGTTAAGTTGGATAGATAAAATCCATCAGAATCGATCTAAGCTAAATAGATCAATAATCCATCCATATAAGTAGAGATTAATAAGACGCATAATGCTAAAGTCTGCTAGCTTGATGGTAACGTATAATGGGATTCCCTGTAGGACAGCTAATGTTACCGCTCACAGGTATGAATTTTCTAAACTATTTTAAAGGAAATATTTTTTAAAGTAACCGTTTGTGGTCAAAAGCATCGTTTTTTTTTTTCTCACACTGTCTTCCTCTTCTAAAATAAGGTCCACTGATATAGCGCAATCGCCACCTAGTGGCCAAACTGACATGCCGTCCAGAAGAAGCAGAACAACTGTTGGATCTTCTCCATTTGAGAATCCATGTATTATGTATATTAACAATCTCATTACTATTTCACCAATACATTTACAGTATGTGAACTGTATCAGATTAATATGAAAATCTTCAGAACACACATATATAGATTATTAATGTATTTGTAAACAAATGTGTCTAAAGGTCTAAACCTTGTAAATTAAATTATGAATTGGTAGATCGAAAAAATAAAAAAATAAAAAACAACTGGAATCAAATCGATCCAGGCTCTGGTGAATCACATTGAATCTGGAAGTTGTTGGTGATACCAGCCCTCGTTCAAATGACGATTTCCTTCTTTCCTCTCTGCCAACAGAATCCCTCATATATCCAGTGAGCGTTACCTCTGCTGCTCTGTCATTCCCATCTCTAGAAAGATACTCCATCAGGCCACAGGTGGGGATGCTGGTGTTCTGTCCAATGGAAGTGTTGAGGTACACCACCCCCAAAACTTTCTTCATATTCTCTCTCAACAGGTGGGCCTCGGCGGCGAGGATGCTGGCCTGCAGCTCAGCCCTCTGCCTCTCCCGTTCGACTTTTGCGTGCTCACTTTCTACCGTCACCACAGCTTCCCCCTTGTTTTCTTCAGCGATTTGGGATTCCCTGGGACTAGGTTTCCAGGTGTCATTGCCACGAGAAGGTTGTACCGTCTGGTACAGCACACGCAACAAGAAGAGCTTGAAACGCCACAAGTAGGGTACGTCGGATTCCTGGAGTTTCTGATCCAGCGCCTGTTGCAGCCACGGGGGAATGCAGCTGCTTTTGAGAACGTGCCACCTCACCAAGTCCAGCAGGTCCGTCATTTTATACAAGTTCTGAGACGGGGACTTCAACAGCAGCTCTACAGCAGCGTCTGTAGCCTTTAGAGTCACAAAGTGGACCTGGTAAGTCCTGTTGATGGGGGGGTGTTTACCAACCAAGCCCTGGGTGCTGAGAAGAGCAACGTATGCCGCGTTGGGGCTCACCGCTATCCCGTGGATCCTTCTGCCGGTGAGGTTCTCAATTTGTGGCACGTCTTCCTGTTTGAATGTCAAAGAGCTCCCCTGAAACATCGGTGTTAGCTTTTTAATCCAGCCGTCTGTGGAACAGGAGTAGAGCGCCACGCTTTGCCGATCGACTGTTAAGGACACCACAGACAGGGAGTGTAGTCCTGTTATGTGAGAGTTGTGCACGTTCATCCCGGCTGATGAAATCACCAGTAAACACCAGAAAATGTAGCAACCTCGAGACGCCACGATCAGGCTGCAGCTAGCTTTATGGACCGGGTGCATCAGCGGGATGCACTGGATGTTCTCAACTGCGATGTTGTCACATTCTTTCCACAGGATGACCGGGTGTCTGAGGGTGAAGTAGCCTTTTACGTTTTTCAGATGGACGGGCATGATCTTCAGAGGCCCTTCCTCGCTGCCAATGATCAATCCACTCATCTGACGATCCTCGGATTTGTACTCCCACCACGCCAAGTCACTGGGCTGCGTCACGCCGGACTCAATCAGGTCGAAGAACAACACATCCTTTCCGTTCGTAAAAGGCAGCAAGAATTTCCACAAAACGAGGTCACCGTTTTCCATCAACACGGCGAGGAGGACCATCTCCACGTCCACGCAGGTGTTATCAGCCTGAACCTGCTTGAACGTGTACGTGCTGGACCACTCCATCTTCAAAGGCGTCTGCATTCGGAAACGCCGCTGAAGCTCCTCAAAGTTCAGCAGGTTAGCCTCCGTCGGCTTGTTGTCCTTCCTGGCGTAGCCTCGTTCCTTCAGCAGCTCTCCGTACTTTTGGGTGAGATCCACCAGCAAGTTCCACTCAAGGTGCTTTTTGCTATGATGGATGGAAAGCCTGTTTTCAAGCGTTAAGCACGCAAGCAGACAGCGCCCGACGGCGTCACAACCCAAGGGCGACCAACTTGCATACTTTATTCCTTTGTGGGTTCCGACTGACGGATTGATCACCCTGTCGGTCAGAAAAGCCTGCCTGAGGGTGAAGTCAAGGTGAGAGGAGAACTTGTCCATCGCTTGAGCCAGCTCTGCTGATGGTCCCACCTTTAAGCACAGAAACACAGAATTAAAGTTTACTACTTTAACAAGATTTAGCTAACAAAAACTCAAGACAAATCTGAAGAACTTCAAAGTTTTGAGAGCCTCTGCATCAAAATGTATTAAAAGTTTTAAAATTCTGTGGTCAAAATGATCTAACTTTAGCCAATAACTAAAACTAACTAGAAGTGATGCCAAAAAAAAACCCAAATAATTTATTTTCAGGTTGATTTTCATAGTGCAAAGAGATTTAATTGCATATCAGTTCAAACACTCAACTTTTAAAGTTCCACTTTGTTCATGTTTTAATCTTTTGTAAAAGCATTCCCAATCGTTTTTTTTTAATTATGTTGCATTTTTTCTTGGATATTCATTAACAAATTCACGTCTGAGTTGTGCTCGGAACTGTTAATGCAAAGTAAGCCCGCCTCACTTCCTGTCATCCATCTATTTACTCTCCCCTGCAGCTCAAAGCCCCTTGAAACCCAAACTTAAATTTACCGGTGCAACAAAAACGGTGAGCAAGTATAGAGCTATCCAACTGCATAGTTATGATTCCAGCTCAGATGAGGAAAACAAAGATGGATCTATTCATCTGCAAGTGGATGCATCAGAAGGGAGCTTGCGGCTTGCCGTAGTAGCTTCTACATCACACCTACAAACTGCATTTGTTTGTCTACTTGTGATTCACAACAATTTTGATCAAGAATTTGACCCAGAAAAGCAATTTTAAGTTTAATTTTCTTTAAATTTAATTTTTCAATTCTTTTAAAATTGTGAGAAAAGTGCCACAAGAAGATGCTTTTTTTTAATTGCATGGGGACTTTAAAATGAAAGGAATGCTGACATTAAACTTCTGACGAATTGTAGAAGTCCTCTTCTAAAATTCGTTCGAAAAAAACGTACAAAGACGGAGGAAAATATGGGGGGACTGAGGGAACTATAGGGGTAAACTTGTAAGTATTTTAGGTAGCCATGTATGCAACAACTGCAGACGTACCTACACAGGGTGAAAAAAACAAACATAAAATAAAAATGTATGGTCAAAACTGTGATAATAAACACTGAGACACTGCAGCAGGTGCTTACTATCACGGTTAAAAAGATTCCACCTGAAATACGGTATTTACCCGCATTTTGCACGGTTCAGGTGGGACAGGGATGGACGTCCTGTGCAGCATCAGGTGCTGTTTGTTGCTGCGGACGTCACACAGCATCTCCATGATCGACAGAGAACTGGCGGTACACACTGACAGGCGGTGATCCGGCGACCAGGCGAGGGGCTGCTGCCCACTGACCGGTGACACGAGAGGGACCACTGGGTCGCGCTTAGTTGGGACGTGCCCCGGGATGGGTAAATCATGACTATCCTCTTCTTCTGGCTCAGTTTTGATCATGTTTTGGAGCTCATCTTCTGCCGCTTCAGGCTGAGAGGGGGCAGCCATATTTGCTGCTGAGAGGAAGTGACGTAAACAGGCGGCGCGGCGCCCCTCCCACTTTCTCCCGCTCCTTTTAGGTTTGCCATTTCCGGGAAATAAAGATTGAAATAGAGATAAATAAATAAATTATATAAAACTGTTTAAGGCTCTCAAATCTTTAAAGTTCTTCAGATTTACATCTTGACATTAGCACTCAATTCAGAGGGAAATTTCTAATGAATGTCCAAGAAAACAACACAGGTTTTGTTAATTTTTGTAAAAATCCTGCAGACTAATGGCAATACTTTTATAAAGATCAAAATGTGAACAGAGTGGGAGTTTAATAGATGAATGTTTAAACTTTTCCTTGCTGAAAGTGGATGCAACTTATACATAATTAAAACTCTGCACTATGACAATCAACCTGAAAACAAATGTTAATGTGAAAATATTAACTTCGGTCATCAGTAGACCATTTTGGCCACATAATTTGAAAATTAAGGCTCTCAGCTCTCAAGCAAATCTGATATTTTCTGGACTATAAGGCGCACTTGTACCTGCTCAATTTAAAAAAAAAGAAAAGAAAAGAAATACAAGCCGCACTGGGCTATAAGCCGCATATAACTATATTGAAAAATAAGATAATTACAGTAACAATTTTGTACTTTAAATGTACATGTATGGACTTGCCGTCTCCAGTGTCTCACCATAGATTTATTGATGCTAAGCTTGTGTGCAGCAGTGCGGTTTCCTTCCTAGATAGCAAGTTCAATATATTTTAACTTAAAATGTTCACCACACAAACTTCTTTGTGTGGTTTCCACGATGAAGAAGGATTAAAAAAAAAATTACCAGTTAGTAATTTGTCACGAGTGTTCTATCTGCTAAAGAAAAAGTAGCGTTGGCTTTTCTGACTTGCATTGATTTTTTTGTCAATCTTGTTTTTGTTAGAGCTCCCCTGGCAGTGGAAGAAAAATCCACAGAATAGCCGCACCTTTGCATAAGCCGCATGATTCAAAACGTAATACACACACACAAATTGATGCCCATTGATGTTTGGCGAATAAATATGTCTTTATAGAATTTAAACATATAACTTTTTAAAAATGTTTTTATCATAATTTTTACTGAGAAAAGACAGTGACTGAATTGACTTCACATTTAATCAGTTTACGTCTCATGTACAGTCCCAGTGAACATTTTACCCCATATGATTTACCTTCGGGCATAAATTGGTGGGCCCCAATGGGCTTGTATGCAGGTCCCATGGTGGCCCCAACATTAACACTCACCTGATTTACACTGATAATACAGTATTTGTGACAGATTGAAAGGGTTTACATGTGTGGGTTTATATGCATGGTTTACTTTACTACTTTTTTGGGAAGACTATTTTAGCCAACAGGTATGTTTGTAACTACTGAATGTGTGTAGACAGGCCCCGCCCATTCCAGATCTCTATTTAGACCTGATTGTTTATGATGTTACCCCCTTCTACCATCTTCTATTTTCTCTAAACTCACCACTTTTACCTTCTTTTGTGCATGTAAACCCCCACCCCCATTCTTCTTTTCCGTCTGGTCCAACAGGAAAAAAAAAAGTTACAAATATAATCAATAAAGTTTAGCATACAATTCCAAAAGGGTTTATACTCAACAACTCCCATATCAACAGTAAAATCTGCCCAAAACAAGAGGCTCTCAGTTCATAACTGTTTGCTCAGCTGTTAGGCACGACAAGTTAAAAAACCAAAACACAAAAAAACCAAAAACAAGTTATATACAGAATCCCACAAACAGTAGTTTAGTTCTTGTGTTTTTATTTTTATTTTTCAACATTTTTCTTCCATATAGTGATAGTGAGGCAGTTCTTTATTCCTGTTGAATAGGCTGAACATTTGCAAACAGCAAAGACTGACTATGGATAAGTGAATTAAACATTGGCAGTTTAATTCTGTTTAATGCAAAAGATACAGCTGGTGTGCACATTTCAGTTAATTACTTTTGCATTGGTTTTTGCGTGTAAAATAAATGATATAGTATTTGGCCTCATGACAGAAATCTGTTCTTAATGGTGACAGTTTCTCTTTTGTGTAGTTCAAACATATAGTTGGATTTCCACAATTGCCTCAGGCTCTGCTAAATTTTTCTAGTTTCTCTGCTCTGACCCACCAAAACAAAACTCTTTTGTGTTCTTGATCCTCCTGATTTACACTCTGAGCCCTCAGTAAGAATATAAATTATAAGGAAAACAGTCCAAACAGCATAAAGCTGCTGATAATTAATTTTTTTTTTCTGTTTATATTCATAGTTAGGCTTTGAGGCATGGTGTTGTCTGAGAGTAGAAACTCAGCTAATTGGGACGAGAAGCAGGTGAATCGGCTCCTTCAAAATAAATGTTATGAAAAATATACAGTGAAATTATGTATGCAAAGCTAACATTTTTAGTTCCTAACCTTTTATCTAATAAAAAAAAAACTAAATGTGAAAAAAACATATATTATGTGCCATTTCAGAATAATTCATTTATTTATGAATGGCCTATAAAAAAGTTTTTGTTAATTTTATTTTTAAAGTCTCTGAATGGTCGCTCTGCAGCCGTGGACTTTGTGTCAGGACTTGAACATCATTACTGTAATTAGATTAGATTAGATAAAACTTTAATGATCTCCATGGGGAAATTATGTCATCAGTGTGACACATCAATTCAGAAGGGGCAGGACCATGTTGAGGCATTATCGTCAGTCTGCTGTGACATATCCACAAGTCCGGAGGAGGAAAAAAATGAACCGAAACGCCGACAAGACCAGCATCTGTCATTTTATCTGTCCAGGTGAAGCCACCTGTCACCAGGAGAGATCATTAATGTTCATTCATTAATAAAGACCCTATAACCGTTCGGGGTTTGGGTATATATCAGCAGGGTTTTTGTGAGGAGGGGAACCGGACGGGTCAAAGGTGAAGCTGCTGACGCCGCCTGCAGAGCGAGTTCCAGGCAGACGGTGATTTGTTACGACTCTTTGCGCAGAGGCTGCCTGACTCCCAGCAAGATGACAGTGGGATTTCACGAGGCAGAGTTATTTGTCACAAAACAAATTGCTACAAATCTTCCAGACAAACACGGAATAGGGGCGCCGAGTGCGTTTTAATCTCTCATTTTTCCGTCTTTTGTTTCGATAATCGAAATGAATAAATGAAGGAGGACCACGGTATGTTTCATTCTTAATGAAGCGTGTAACAAATGAATATTTTACACACCTGCTGTGTGTCTTTGGTGGGTTTTGACTTGGGACCCAATCCCAGCTCTGGAAGCATGAATGTTGGATGAAACATTCATCAAATGCTGTCACAAAAACTTTATCCTTCCTGTCAACCACTCATAATGACAGAGAGACCGGCTAAAGTAGCCCAGCCGGAGCTTGAACCCCAGCATTTGCTTTATCCGTCCTGTGGTGCAGGAAGTGTTTGTGCAGCTATCTGAAGGTATATGTGGATTTACTGACACGGACGGGGTCAGCTCAGGTCAATCGTCTGCATCTTGCTGTCTTCTGCAGGTCCCTCCGTAGAGCACATCGGCTGCTGTTCTCCGTACATGTACTTCACAAGGAAGCCTTCCGGGACGTTTTGATGCATGGTTCATGGTACATGTTTTAATCATTCAGCCTTTCCTCCCAGGAGGTAGCTGTTGCTGCATATTACTGAGTACACACAATTAGTGATATAATCATGATGATGATAATGAAATGTATTTAGAGCATATCAGCACGGTTTACTCTGCTCAGAGAGACGTTAATAGGACTGCATCCTCTGCTCTGAAACGCCTCGGTGCTCGGGCTCACGGCGCTCTCCCTCTGGAGACCGGGAGAGCCCTGCAGGTCATCACGTCAGAGATTAGCAGTCATGGCAGTCGGAACGACCCTCCTTCTGCACCATCAACCGCAAAAGCCTTACCTGACAGGTGTTGCTCTCAATCAGTGCTACTCTGCTGCCTCCAGAGTTGTTTTTAGGGTTGGAGGTGATGAGGATGTCAACTTTTGCCCTCATGCATTCTGACATTGCCGCGCTGGTGAAGCAGTGAGGTGTGCCGGTCCGCTTATACGCCTAAAAGGCAGCAGGAAATCCCCCCTCTCAGTGAAAAACCATTGATATCGCATCTGTAACATCAGTGGGGAGATCAGAGGTGGCCTTTATTAGCTCCCCTCAGGGATGCTTAGCGTTGTGTGAAAGGTCACAGCAAGACCATGTTGGGATCACAGGGAGCTGTGTAGGGCCAGAACACAATACACACTGGAAGCCAGTTTTATATACCAAATTAAAATTGAGTGGTCAGAGCATGGCTCAATAGGAAGAATGAGCTGTGTTCCTTTTAGTAAAAACATCCGAAACCGTTTTACAATTCACCTGATGTCACACAAAATGGCGATTGTGCAGAGTGACTTCCAGTTTGAATGGTTTAGAACAGCACTTGCTGAACAATTGCTGTTTAAAGCAATTTTACCTATATAATGAAAAGTAACCTAACCAATTGTAACTGAAATTTGTACAATATTTATTTTACTAATGTCCTCCATGATTGTATTTGTTTTTCCTTCTTCAATCAAATCTTAAAGTTTAAATGTGTAAATAAAATAAAAAAATAAAATAAATGTCAGTATTCCTCCTGTAGAGCGCTCCACAGCTGTTTCCTCAAAATCATATGGATGATATCAAACAAGCTGTGGATTATTTCTCTTTGACTAAACGGTCATAGTTAAACGAAGGTTCCAGGTATTTAATTGAATGCTGCTTTTTTGATTATGAAGCTAATTAAGATTTTAATCTTCTCATTTATGCTAACGCTAATGCTAGCTTTCCATGATGAGAGCGATCTCTTCTGACCATTTAAATTTGTTTACATTTCTGTGTTCAGAAATAACTAAAACAGACCTATTGTAAGACAATTTAACATGTCTTTCAATAAAGAAAAAGGAATAACTGTTGCATTGTAATCTGACGTGGCTCCCCTTTGCTGTTACCCAAAACCGTGTCAGATCCCTACAGGATGATAAAGGTAAACATGGATAAAAATTGTTTGTGACCTTTAAAAAAATACACCTATTAAAAGCAATCCTATTTTTACAATTACCTCTTAAAATATCCCAAAAAATCAACAAATACCTCCTATTATAACAACTACATTTAGGCTTGGGCGCTGTTAAAACACGCAGCCAACATGCAGCTATGCGTATCTTGGCTGCATATATTATGTGTGGCCAACATGAATTTCTATCAGTTTTTGTGCAAGATTTTGCACTTAAAACATGAGCGAATAACATCAAGTAAAATAAAAATAATATCAGCTCAAATGAAAGGTCAATATTTTTAATAGAACCTCCAATATTGAAGGATTATTAGAATTTGTAATTTTATATGTGAACGATCTAAGACAGGAAACGAATAAACAATTCGGCAAGACATTCATAAAATAAATATTGTACATTTTTCTGTTGAAATTGTTAAGATCACCTTTTATTATTGGTCAAAAATTGTGCTAAACAGCGTTCAGTTGTCACCTTTGCCGTTCTAAATCCGAAAACTGGAGATAACTATTTGCATTTTCTGAGTATTTCTTTATTCAAATTGTTGTGAATCAGAAGCTATGACCTAGGACCTATAATGGTGAGCCACAAACTCTGCTCCATTCTGATGCATCTATATGTAGATGATTAGATATAAGAAATCAAGACATGAACATCAGAATTCAACTTATCTAACTTTACTCTGTGCTGCTGTGAATACGTTAAATTTAAGATTCACCAATCCAGACTTTTGCTCATAACCCTAAATCAATTATTTTGTCAGGCTTTGAGGTTGTCATTTTTTTTTTTTTTTTTTTTGGAAATCTAGAGTAGACAATTGACTGTACATGAGAACTGGACCGAATGACTCTTCCCCCTGTGTTGCAAACAGGCAGTATCTGCTGGTTCCAAGAAAATAAACACCTATTTGTCAGAACAACCATACTTGATTTTATATATTTTTTTTAACATGTTCTCGCTAATCTATTTTTTTCCATATTTTTGTCTATATTGCAAGTTATTGCAAAATATAAACTGACCAATCAGACGCCAATAAAAGAAGGTGGTTTCATGACAAACATTCAAACTGCTTGATTGACAGATTCTCCCGAGTTCCCTTTCAAGTGGTAGGGGTGTGGACTTTCAACAAGCTCACTCCTGATTGGTGAGTTGTTGCCATGGAAACATTGACTCAGATCAATTAAGTTACTGAAGTAGTCTGGCTCCAGCATGGCTTCTGTATGACAGCTAAATTGAC
Organism: Oryzias javanicus; assembly: GCA_003999625.1. Taxonomy (NCBI): domain Eukaryota; kingdom Metazoa; phylum Chordata; class Actinopteri; order Beloniformes; family Adrianichthyidae; genus Oryzias; species Oryzias javanicus. The sequence goes on from CM012448.1 coordinate 6,644,706, forward strand.
TTTATTTGATTTGAGCCAGAAGTAAACCATTTTCTATGGGCGACATCATACTTGCTCGGTCCAGTTCTCTTATACAGTGGTGTAGATGTTCTTTGTAATGGTCAAAAGTTAGCTCGGATCCCAGAAACTAATGCCATTAGTTTTTTCTTGCTCTTCTTAACACACAAGTAGCTTCTGTACAATTATCTTGGTGCTTTATCAAGTTTTTTTTTTTATTTGTGAAATTGACAAATAATTTTTATAACCCTTAAGGTTAGCAGTGACTTTGTTTTGCTGCTAACTTTAGCTCACGTGGTTGAACACAGATTTTCCTAAAGCCTGTTAAGTCTATTGCTAAAGGAGACGAAACACCTCAAAATGCTGAAAGGAAGACAGTATGCATACATTTATAAGATCATTCCACTTGCTAGACGGTGTTACCCCCTTAATCATCGGGTCATCAAGGGAAACAAAACAGAATGAGCTGAACTCCAGAGAAAATCCAGCCTTTCTATTTATTCTGTGCGATAATGGCTGAATTATTCATCTTGGGTGATTATTAATTAAAGGAGGCTCCAGGTCCTGTGACAGGTACAGGCTGCCGAGGCACACGCTGACATTCCCCTGTGACGGGCAGGATGTTTCTCCCTTCATCCACCCTCATCTGGCTTCCCTCCTCACGTCTGTGGGGACGCTGCCCTCACACATGTTACACACCGTCATTCGCGACATTTTAACCCGACTCGCTGATACAAGAGGAGAAAGATTGCTGCACAGTAATCATCTGTAAAAGTCAGTCAGGGTCAAGTCATTGTTTTTATGTTACTCTTTAGTTGTTGGTGATGTATTGGGTTGTAAGATTAAATGAATTATTTATGATCTAAAATTTTTACTATCTGTGGGACATAGTAGGGCCAAGTTGATTTCATTTAACGGGCTTATACCGTGCAAAATCAACTTTTTTGAGTATTATGTGTGTTATAATGTTAATTTCTCATGAAAAACACCCCAAAAAAGTTGTATTTATGATCCACTCATGAGCTTTCTTCTAAAACCCTGTGCTCTGAGAATCAGCCAATTCCAATCTTCACATTGTGACATCACAAAGTGGGAAACACCCCCTTCCAGATCGAGTTGTCTTCGAATCGGAAAAGGAGCTCAAGAAAATAACTCATATTTCATTTAAAAAATGTTATTTAGTGTGCCAAGGGTGCTATATTTTTATTTATATGGATATAGTTTAGCCAGAAAGGCTTAGAATAGCATGGTATAGGCCCTTTAAAGTTCTTTGCTCTTTTGGTGATAAAAGTTCCCAATTCTTCCACTTGGGGACACACAACAATTAATTTTTCAAACAGCTATTAAAACTTAATGAATATTTGAGTTGGTCTGAAACATCCTAACTTAAATGAAAGCAAAACTTATTCCTTTTTTAAAAATATTTTATAAATGTAAATTTAAATCATGAAATGGGCGGCACCCTCAAGGAGCAAAAGGCGGAGCCTCAGAGATCGAGTCGTTTTACTTCCTGGTATGAAAACAGTTTACAAAAATGATTCATTTTTCATAAATAATTTTTTTGTGTTCCAATGGTAATATCTGATCATTGAAAGTAACCTGACAGAAAACAATGTGGTATAAGTAAAAATGGCGATTATGGCTGTTTTATTACATACTAATACATAATATACGTAATATTCCGGTGGAATTAACCAGCCTATCACCAGACCACACGCAAACCAACAAGTTCAAACTCACTGATGCATTCAAGAATGCTCACGTTGCTCATGGTGTTCACACTGGACTGTTGCTACCTGACACGAGTGCACGTCCGCCTACAGCTGACAGAAGCTCGGTGTGAAATGTCTAAGTGTTGCAACTCTCGTAAATCTTTCTCCGGGCTTTTTCTTTCTCGGCTTTATTCCGATAGAAAACTTGGTGTCAGAATTCCAAGTTTCCAGCTGAGCACAAACATCAATTACTAATAACTCGGTCTGCACTGCTGTGAATTAAAGGTGACACCATCCATATGTCACAACCCAATCGAAATCTCTGATTGTTCAAAGTTCAACTAGATTTTATTGATGCGCGTTTTGCACGTGGATCCCAAAAACTACCATAGTGACACGTAAATGAGAGAGTTTTGAAAGTGGAAACTCAAAAAGCAAAGCTGTGCATGTTTAGACTTTTCATTGGAAGTGGTCGCTTGACCGCAGGTTGTTGAGGGCGATGGGAATGTAGCTTAAGAGTAATTTTGATTCACAAAACAATGTTTTGATAACCTCATCATGCTGTATGTTGTCAATTCATAACAATCCAATAAACATACGACTCCTTTTGAATTAGCATTACCTTAAACATAAAAACAATATATATTTTTTAATTATTTTAAATAAGGTCAGGTGTGGTTGATGGATTGATTGGTTGATGGATTGATAAATCTGTCTTATTTCAATGCAGATTGTGGACAATACAGGGCAAAACACACACAAATTTTAAACTCATTACAGAAATAATTAATTGGATTAATTATAAAATAGATAACAAACAAACAAGGACACTCTTATGTCACATTTTATTCATAAAGCATTGTAATTATCCACTAAAGTTAATATATAATAACTAAAAGAGTGGGAAGAAGCAAACTTGTATTATCCCACACCTACTTAGTTACCTCATTTTACAATTTAAGTTAAAGTTATAAAAATATGAATTTGTCATAATTTAGTTATTTTAAATATTTAAAAAGCTACATTTAATAAATAAATGTCTGAATATGTGAATTACAAAAACGTAAATAAAGAGCATTTTTAGAAATGGTAAAGAGGGACTTTGTTGCTCTCAGCTGCTTCATAAAGAACCCGCTAAATATATTTATATATATATATTTAGCTAGCAAAAACATTCATGCCAGGGTAGATCACCAAACATAAGAATAGACTGAAGAATAGACGGAAGAATTAAAAACACAACTGAGATGGAAAATATTTTCTGAGTAGAGGAAAATAAAACTAATGCAATCTGAATGCGAGCTTCAGCCGTGCAGTCAGGACTCTTGTATTTGTTGAGCATTCTCTCTTTCCACTGTGACCCTCCCCTCACATCCGCGTCTGCTTTGCTGCGCGGAGCAGCTGGCTGCTGCCAGACTCAGGTAGACAGCGGCTGTTGCGTTCTCTGACCCTGTGTGGGAAGCTGGCAGTGGGAGGACATGCCCTGTGGCAATGCCAGGAGAAGGCCAGGAGGGCTGGGGTCCAGACCTGCTCGGTCCCCACTAATGGAACGGGGGCTTTGCCGTCCATATGGCCCTTTTGAAGCGGAGCGCCGGCTCTGGAGGTTGGCAGTCACCAGCCAGCCTCTTGTTTGGAATGAAACAGGACAGGTTCAGACCTCTGGATCAAATCTAAATGACCAAAAAAAAAAAAAAAGATGTTTGTTCTTTTCCAAGCCTGTTAAAGCAAAAGTAAGCTGTATAGAATCTGTTTTTATCAAGGCAGACCTCTGTGTGCTGCATGCTTTCAGTGTAAAAATGTACAGCTGTTTTGACAGTAAAGATTGAACAGAAGGAATGTTCCTGTTTCTTGCCGGGCATCTTGCTTACTGTCTCTGACTGACAGCCTATAAATAGATGGGCTGGTGAGTGTAATAACAGGTTATTACACAGACAGATGAGGCACAGCTCTGTCATGCAGAGCTGCAGAGGTTCAACAACAATAATCTGGAACCCCAGCAGCAAAATCTCTATAAAAACAAGGAAAAACAAACATAAATAAATAATCTTTTACAAATTGTGACTTTAGGTGTTTCAAAATTTAAAGGAGGGATTACGTTTTTTTTAAATTAATCATAAATGCTATAAGTTTTAATCAAATTGATCAAGAAATAGTGAAAGATGAGGGATGGAAGTTGGACCTTACCCTAAGAGCACTCATTTTTTACTTAAACATTAGGTTAGGTGAATATTTAATTCCTTGTAAGAAGTGTCCTTTTTCGTCGAGGCCATCAAAGCATGAAGCTATTACAAAGACAAAATTTGTTACAAATTGTTTTATGGATGTTGTGTTCTACACATAATGGTTTTAAGTGTTTTTGTGTGTGTTTTTTATGTTGAGTGCTTTTAGATTTAAAAGTTTCCATTTTTCTCTGATCTGCTGATCTATTTTAAAAACATCCTGAGTGGCCTTTAAGTTATAATTCTGCTGATTTTACCCATAAAAGCTGTGTTTCTTTTTAGAGCATCAGGAAATTCACCTCTGAGTTGTGGGCGGGACTGCTGGTGCAGAGCAACCCCGCCCCCCTTTCCTCTTCTTGTTTCTGGTCAGTGTCTTTTTATGTAACAATCACAATCATACTCAATTGTCATTTATAATCTGCTCAAACATTTTAAAATGAGAAATACACAGAAAAGTAATTTTAAGATTACTTTTCTTCATATATGTCTTCTATCATCAAAAAAATGCCACAAGAACATGCTAAAAACAATAAAAACAAGAACAATCAAAAGGTTTTAAATTGTTTATGTCCCCCTGTGATAAAAATCTGTTTTTGAGTTTTTAACATTTATGTGACGCATTTTTTTTATGAAAGAGAACAAATGTGAGAAGAAATCATTTTGTTTTTGCATTTCCGAGTATTTCTCCTTTTAAATCTCTGTCAATCAAACTATTGTAGACAGACTCTGTTTTTCATGAATGATCTTCTTTCTGCTGCACATGCACTAAACTCTCATCTGGTCCGGCTAGCGTGTCTAGTTCAGGTTCTGGAGAAGAGAAGATGCTATCTTCACATTGACTGTAGTCTAATGAGCCGCCGCTCACATTTCTGTGGTCCAATCAGCCGTCACTGGATTTTTGGTGTGAGTTTCATCCAATACTTACGGTAGCAGTCCTGAGAACTCTGGAAAATCTCCACCGGACTTCACGGAGCTTCTTGATGTGACCACGGAAATGTGAACGGCGGCTCATTTGACCGCAGTTGGAAAGGATTGTAAATGAATGAAAGAGCATTTGGATGTTAGCTTTCATTATTTTCTGCTCTGAGAAACCAATGGATTGAATGGATTGATCACAGAAACCTCAATAAACATTGGAGAATGAGTTCAAAGTGTCTTCGGTGAACTGGAAGGAGAAAGAATGAAGATCTTCACTTCCTCATTTGAGCTGACATCTGGATCAAAACCATACAGCTGGACATTTTTATGTAGCAGCGGTACCCAGAGCTATCATAATCAGACGGGGTGGGGGAAGGAATCGGTGGCGGGGCTGATCAGTTAAGCTCCAAAAGTCACACCCCCTCAGGTGTGAGGTTTCAGGTCAACATGAAAAATGGCTTTTTAAGACATTTAGGTTGTGGGATTTTGATTAAGAACATCATAATCATAATTAAAACACTACTGGGAACTTTTTTTTTAATTAAAAACATGTCATATGGGGATTTTAGAACTTTAGAATATATGTCACTCAACTGCATTTCTGAATGTTGTTCGGCTTTTTCAAACTAATTTTCTTTTTTGGGTTTAACTAAAAGACAGAAGAAATCTGAAGGACTGCTGTAATTATATACATTTTGAAAACATACTTGCTCACACACAACGCATCAAAACCTGGCACACATTTGAAAGGAATTTATTGAAACATTATTTTCTTTCCCCTGATAAACCCACAGTTGAAGTGAAGTGTATTTGGTGAAGAAAGGGAGAAACTTCAGAGTTCACAGGGAAACATGGAGACGGAAGCTTAATAATGTGGGCTGTTTTGATTCTTTAGGCCTTTCTTTAATTTCCAAGAATGATTAAAACAAATAATTTTTTCCTGAAAATAATTTAAAACAAAAGGGACATTTTGTGGATGCTGCTGCATTAATTTGTCCCAAAATATCTTAAAGAGCACTATTTGGCATCTCTAGCCTCAATCTGTTTGGCGATGTCTCCAAAGCTTCATCCATGATTCAGAACTACAATGTTGATGCATGCGGATAACTTTTAGTTTGTACTTTTTCCACTGAAAAATGATTTTCTGATTTCCTTTTAACTGCATCTGCTGCACACAGTTCATCCTCTGCAGTCAAATATTTTACTTCCCCTCAGAAAGAAAGAAATAAAGATTTATTTTTGTTCGGTTTACATTAACATGCCAGCAACTTTGAGAGCGTCCTCTAGATGGAGGTCAAGGAAAAGCATACCTGCCAGGATGTGTGTGTGTGCAGTGTGAAAGCAGTGAAGTGGACACACAGCAGAGAAGCTCCATCGATCTGAAAACAGAGGAAAGCGTCGTGGAGATCCGGCATAAACAAATGTGTTTTTGTGCACTAACATGGTTTTACTCACTCTGCTGACTGTCCCGAACAGACGGATGCAAAGAACTAAAATTACCCCTAGTGGGTGACACGGGCCATTTGTACTGCAGACCTAAAAAAGTGTAATTAAAGAGTGAAAATCACAGTTTGACGTTGCCCTGCCCTGGTTTCCAAACTAATGCTCAATTAGAAAGTGAGGCCAGACTCTTAAAACGGGTCACTCCTGCTCATCCTTCTCCAGTTTCTCCCTCCTTTCTCTTTTCTTCCACCTTGTCTTCCTTCTCCTTCTTCCGCCACCCACCCCTCTGGATCTGGAACAAAAGCCACCTCCATCACTCCCCTCCCCGTCTCCGGCTTTTTCTATCTCATTGGTGACAGCTGCCGCCAAACCGACTCGCAGAGCGAGAGAAATGATGTGTCAGTGGAAGGTCCTTTAGCCGGCGCTGCTAATCTGTCACACGCCGTTTGTTGTTTACTGCTTCTTCTCACACGCCGACTGGCCGGCGACGCCCGCCGCACAGCAACAGCAACAGATGCTGACCCACAGAAGTGTGAATCTCGCCGATTTCTCCCCGCTGTCAACCTGTAAATTACAGCTATCTGGAGTAATTAGACCCGATAAAACCCTTCCAAGCCGTACCCCCCTCCTCGACACACATGCACACACACAGCTCTGTTCTGTCACTGACCTGAATGTGTGTCATTTGGAGACAGAGCTCCAGACCGTAACTGTTCAAACTGCCGTGCTTTAAGTAGCACCGTTTTAACCCAAAAATGTAAATGAGGTTTCATATGAGGCTCCAGGCTCTCTTTGGCCCGGCACAGATATATCAAGAGTGAGCTGGATCGTAGAGGGGGCCAAAATCCAAAATACGCACGGTACAAACATTTATTAAACACACTAAAACTACATTTTTAACAATGTAACTTTGTAACATAATTATAAATAATAAGAAGGCAGCAATATTATTACAGAATAAGTCAACTTAAACCTTAACTTTCAATATTTCACTCTACATAAAATACTTTTTGTCAAAATTATACAAGTTAGAAATAAGTGCAAGATAACATCAAACTGCTAATAAAAATTAAATAAAATGATCTGGGGGGCTGGATATGATTACCTGGTGGGTCGGACCCCACAATATCTGCCATACCCCATAAAGACTAATTTAGACGTTTTTTTTAAACCCTTTAATAAAATACACCCAAAAAAATTTATCTTTTATTTATGAGATAATGATTGTGACAGGTTTTTTTGGTGATTTGGTAAGTTTTAACATTTAACATGAGTGTTCTGAAATTTTACATTATTTCAATCAGGGATGTTCCAAAATAGTTAGTCCTGCGACTGATTTTCGATGGGTTCTCACCGAGTATCGAGTACTGCTGTTCGTGTCTACCATTGTTAGCACTGAATTTCAAAGATAATTTAAATTCAATTGGTGTCAATGCTTGTCAAAGACATAAATTAAGTCCAAATTCCCCCTACTCACAATACAGTGTGTTCACCATTTTCCAGCGCTATCCGAAATGACTAATTCTTAAATCCCAGAGGTCTTTGCAAAAACTTTCTTGCATTAATGCAGTCTAGATTACCAAATATAGACCACAATGCATTGCAGTTGAACAATTTTAAACAAAAAACGTGCTTACATGTAACTTTTTAATAAACCATCCACATTTTCACCATCAGAACACAGCGGAGTCATTAATAAATGTCATGAAATGATTGGATTGCTTCATTTTTGACCTTGTGACTTCACATTCAGGGTTTAGAAAAATGAAAGAAAATAGTGAGCACGTTGTCCAAATTGGCTTTAAAATCCAGGGCACTAGATAGTCCTGCACTATATTGTTTTTTTTTTTTTTTTTAGTAGCTAGGGATTACGTGGGAATTCGGCCATAGTCATAGTATTACTGATTTGCAAAAAAGTGTCAATTATTTGTTACACAAAATAAGACACAAGTTGTTTATTATGATTGTGTTCAACCTTCAAAAATAAATGGAGTTCTTCTATATAATGTAAGTTATTAGAGATGATGTATATCAATTATCGCAATGTCATCGACATTGTGAGCCATGTATTGCATCGTATCAAGAGGTAGCAAGTGATTCTGAGCACTAATTTCAATACAACAATTACTTATTGTAAAAAATAGATAACAACAAATGAGTTTTTGGTAACACTTCATAATAAGATTCCTTAGCAAGCTTTATTAACTTATTAACAAACATTATTAAAGTGTTTATAGGATGTTTATAAGACACTTATTAGCACAATAAGCCAAATAAGGTTTATAAAATAATAATAATAAAGTGAGACCTTTGTTTACAACGACCATATTAATAAACTGCTTATAAGCTTAAAACTGTAGTAACTATCTTTGTCAGCGTTATATGGAGTATTTTGCAGTACCTCATCTAAAGTGTTACTAGGTTTGCTCACAATAAAGAAATTAGAAATTTAGCTAAACTTTTCCCACCAAAAGTGTTTTTGAGATTTCGTGGGGCCATGTTGGAAAGCCTCTTTACTGCCCCTAGTGGAATGATGGTGAACTACAGGGCAGAAAACATGGATCAAGTTTTAGACAATAGAAAGTTTGGATTATTCAAATGAGATAAGGCTCTCAGAGATGCCTGTATAAAATGTCATTTTTGTGGTTTAAGCATCTTTCCAATAAAAAACTCTTGACTTTGCGGGACTGAAGTTGGCATACGTCCTGAGCCCATCTGCAGTAAAATATCTTGGACGAAAGAGCAAAAGTTGCAGTTTGTCCTCTACTTATCCTCCCCGAGGTCTTGCTGGGACAGCGGGCTTTTGGACAGGACTGGAGGATCCAGCATCAGGGCCGCCTCTACTTGCCCTGGCATCCGTGTCAGGGTGCAGCGACCACCACTGCCAAGCATGCTCTTAAAAGCAGACCTCTGTCTCTTTAGGTAACATGTGCAAAAGGTCACCCAGCCTGGTCTTGTCATCCTCTCCCACACTCTCTGCACTCCTCCTCCTCCAGCCTCTCTCTGGCCCTCTGTGTCCACTTCCTGGCCATCAGCGCCAATCACATTCTACCCTCGCCCCCTTAGCCGCCAGTGCCGAGCGGCAATCTGTCACCAGGGCACTGGGAGATGCCACCCTGCCGTCCGCCTTCCGTCCACTGTGGTAATGGCTTCTGGCAGCCCCAGAAAAAGAAGTAACCGGCAAAAAGGCAGAGGGGTGGGATGAGCGGGGAGGGAGGACTGACGCCCAGAGAGCGGAGCGGTCGCTCTCGCATTCATGCTGCTGTTCGACCCCTCCTCCCCCTTTTGCCCCACCTCGCTTTGGCCCGGTCGCTTTGCACGATACTTCAGTGAATAAATGAGTCGTTTTAATCCGACTGACAAGCTGGCATTGCGCAGCCCTGCCCTCCATCTGTACTGGTCGGCCAACGCAGCAGCAGGCCCCAGGCAGCCCGATGTGCCAATCCAACACACAGCTTATCCTGGCTGTAGCTTCAGGGACAGAAGGGTTAGAGCTCTATGCGGCAGCTACCTTCTCCACCAAGAGCTATTTATATAAGAAAAGAATTAGCTGGTGGAGGCTTTGATGCCCTGAAAAAAAAAAAAAAAAAGAATTTACTCCCAGATTGTGTTATTTTTTTTTTGCCATTTTGTCCTTTACATATCCTTGTAAATAAAAAAAAAAAATGTAAAAACACTTCTTCATTTTTTCATGAAGCTCAGAGAACATTTTAAAGGTCATGTCTCTTGCACCAAACAGATTTCTGTTTTCCCACCACTGTGGGGTGAATTTTGCCCTGTCATCCTTGGCACAGTGAGAGTGCAAACACACTCACAAAAAAAAAAAAAAAACCCAGAGAGATTAAAAAACACTTGGCCGCAGGAGGTGCTAAACCCTCTGCTCCATTTCCTCTCTCCACAAGCTCCTCTGCGCTCCCTCTTTCGGCCATGTGTCGCCTCCAAGTTATTTGGGAAGGGACCTGGTAACATTTGAGTGCCCAATTAAGCGCAGGGGCTCCGTCCGCGCCCCCCTCCGGGTTCTGTTCAGGCACGTCACCGGCGAACGCCGCACACACTCCCTACAGCCCTCACTCCTCCCACCCGCTCGCTCTTTTTCATGCTTACTTCCCCCCGTCTGTTCTGCCGCTTTCTTACCCCAACAGACTCTTCTCTGGTTAAAGATCCCCCACAGATCTGACTGCAGCTTATCTTTGGAACAGGAGGTTACGACTGTTTGATCCATGGCGGCCGGACCCGGTGCCAGTTACACACCCGGGCCTGGATGGTACTCATCAGCCGCGGGGATCCTCCCGCTGCGGCTGTGTTTTGCCTCTTTTGGTGAAAGATTAAGCACTGTTTCCTTAAATTAGCCTGAAAAACAGGAAGATAAAAGAAGATATTTTCTTCTTCGCAAGGTCAACGAGGCGCTCGTCGTCTGAATAATTAGAGAACTTAAGAAGCCTGAAAACAGTTCTAAGAATTAATTTATTTTATTTTATTTTATTTTATTTTTTTAAGTGCTAAAGGATTGTTTATTCCCTAAACTCAGGGGTGTCAAACTCAATCGCATAGGGGGCCAAAATCCAAAACTAACATTAGTTCGAACAGCCGAACAGGATAAAGATTTATTGAACACTAAAACAAAATTTTTCAAACTTTAAAACCGTAACTTATTAACATAATTATTAAAGTATTACCAGAGCTAAAGCTAGTGTGAATGTAGTGTGAATTTGGCCACTGAAGATGCTAGTGCTGATGGCTGAAGATCCTGAAATCGACAGCTAAAAAAGCTGAAGCTAAAAGCTAGCTAAAATATTACATAGATGGCAAAATTAGCCTAAAAAAGCTAAAAAAAAAAGCTTAAGTTAGCCAAAACAACTACCATATGGCTGAAAAAATAGCTAAACTTCAAAATATCCCAAAAAACGAAAAAGCTAAATTAGCTAAAACAAGTAGCATGTAGCTGAAAAAAAATGCAAAACTTTAAAATGGCATAAAAAACTGAAAAAAGCCTAAATTGGCCAAAACAGCTATCATGTAAATATTAGCCTAACTTTAAAATAGACTTAAAAAATCTCATTAAATGCCAAGCTAGCAGAATACCCATTTTAAAACAGTAAGTTTTTAACATAATAATAAAAAGGCAGGAATATCATTCCAAAATAAATCAACTTAAACCTGAAATAACTTTCAATATTTTACTCCTCATAAAAATATTTTTCTTCAAAATCATACAAGTTAGAAATAAGCGCGAGATAACTTTGGGCCATCAATAACAATAAAATAAAAGGATCTGGAGGGCCGTGTATAATTACCCGGAGGGCCGGATTCGGCCCCCGAGCCTTGACTTTGACACATGTGCCTTAACTGAAGTAGGGGATCATCGCTGGGTAATTTAGGTTACAGGCGCGGCGGTGACAGCTGGGCAGCACTGAAAGCCGACCAAATCGACATAAATCACTGTCTTTTTTTTTCTTTCTATAAGTAGGTTAATATCTCAGAAAAATGTTTTATTCAAAGAGACGGTGTAAAGGGACGGCAAGTGTTTTTGAGGTGGAGGGCCGGGCCGGGCCGGGCGGAGTTTGGCATGTCCCCGCGGTCTCCTCTGTTTAAGGAACCGTCCTCGTCCCTCGTGAGCTCTCTCCATATTAAACAAGTGCTTTGTAAGTGTGCTGTCATAACTGTTCATCACAAATAAATACTTAAACAGTGAGAGCTTAGCGCCCCACTGCTTTGCAGTATGCTGTTTTTTTTTTCTCAGTAAACTGCATTTCCTTTTTCTGACTATATGTTCTGGTGTCCTTCAACTCTGGAGTGTGCTTGGAGGGAGCTAGTGGCCAGTGCCCATGTGCCAAGCCTCCCTGCTTGGTGTCTCATACTCTCTGCCCTCACCTGAGGCCTTTCCCCAACAGGACGGAGAGGCCCAGAGGCATTGCAGCTCCCAAGATGACACTCTTTTCTCCTTCCTCCTGTTGTTTCTGCACAAACACCCTCACACGGACCCTTCCAAGTTCAAACATGCCATCCTGCCCCAGACACGGGGGCAAAAGTCCACTGCAGCCCGTCCGTCCTCTATGGCGGCTTTTGGAAGGTGATCCGAGACTTTTTTTTTTCCTTCTTGGTGGGCTGGCTGGCTGGCTCTGGCGCAACGCGGCATGCGCTGGCGTCGGCGCCGAGGCTGGATCGGTTTGTTCGGAGGCTGATGAATTGCAGGCGAGATGCGGAGCGGCAGCCAGCGAGGCGCTCCGGCAAGCAGCCGTCATGCACCATCACGGTGCGCTCGTGTGATGGGGGAAATCAGAGAGACAGAACTGACAACTTAATTTAACACCAGATCTGGAGGAAGCCAGAATGCCACTGCGCGCTGGATAATTGATAACTCTGCCACCCCAACACACCTTGGTTCACCTCACACTCGCTGCAGCACGGCTCATTTCTGACCCAAATCGTTGTTTGGAGCATTAAAGCCTCTCAGCTAATTGTTGTACTTTCACTCTAAAGGCTTTAGGGTTTGAAAATGATCTGTCTCCCAGGCAGGTGCTGTCAGATTCATCCACCACTCATGTCAGAGAACACCTTCACCTGTCAGTTCAATGTTTTACTTTTCACCAAATTGTTACACAAAAATAAATGAAACAATTCTTAACATTAAATAATTTCATTTTCTTTTTTTATGTTATCATTTCTATCAGACAGCTGTTCTAAAAACGTGTTTTTGAGCTTCATCATCGGCTGTATATTTAACGCTCCTTTGGGAAAACAGTGACTGTAGTCAGACCAAAGAGCAGCAGCAATGCTAACGTTTCTGCAGCAAGATGGCAGCGCCTGAATCGTCTTCACAGGCTGCCAACCAGGAGCCCGGTTGACTGGTAATGTCTATTAATTACTAATACAAACTGCTAATTAGCAGACCAAACACTGGCATCTGTATGGTTTACTCTTCCTGCAGCGATGAAATGGAGTCTTAACACAAAGAGGCAGCAAACCTGAAGCTGCCTGATGTGCATGGAAATGAGCACAGCTCACACACACGGTCAAGCAGAGGGTGAAGACTACGACCAGAGGAGTTCAGAGGTGCAGATATGGGAGAGCAGAAGGCAATCATTTTTCTGTTTGACTTATTTACCTGTTGGGGAATTGTTTTTAAGAAGACACAATGTTTAGATTTGCCCTCAGTGGACTGATCCAGATATTAGATCTTCCTTTTTTGTTTCTATTTATGTGTTATTTGTGTGTAATTTCAAGTTTCCTGATGTTGGATGCGGTGGTTGATAGGATTGAAATTATTCTTTGTGTTTTATTTTTTTATTTTTAAATGTTTTAATATTGAAAAGTAGTTTGTGTTAAAGTGTTTTATCAATAAAGTTCTGGATTGGATTTGAGTGAAATGGATTATATTATATTACATTATATTATATTAGATTAGATTAGATTAGATTAGATTAGATTAGATTAGATTAGATTAGATTAGATTAGATTAGATTAGATTAGATTAGATTAGATTAGATTAGATTAGATCAGACCGGATTGGATTAGATTTGATTAGATAACATTGGATTGGATTGGACTGGATAATAAATAATCAATAAATCACATAATCATGCAAGTAGACATAACACTATTTCCGAATTAATCAAACCGTATCAAATACAGATCAAATATCAGAAATCATTACCATGTGTAGATTATTTTTCATTAGAAAAATCAATAAAAGTCAAGTTAAAAAAAAGATTTTTACATGTTTTTTTTATTTTTGATTATAAACGTATAGAAAATGGTAAGGTCAAGCCAGGGTCGGATCATGTAAAATCTTTTTTCTCCCACTGACCTTCAAGAGATTAATAATTTGATGCCCAGTTATTCTATGTCTGACGTATCTTAGTACAGATGTAAACCTCTGTAGATTAAATCCTTTTCTGCAATCTTCAACATATCAAAACAAGCGTATTTTGCTGCAATTTCAGGGTCATTTATTGACAAGTTTAAGAATTTCATTGTTAATTCTCAAGATTAAGCCACAAATGGAGCTACAGGGGGGAAATGGTGGTGGCTGCCATCTCATTGAAAAACTTCCCCACCTAATTTTAAGTCAATATTATCCTTTTCATAAAGATTAAAAAATAAACCATCAACACAAGCTTCTTTAAGCTTTAAAAAAATAACATGAGCAATGTTTTTTAAAAGAATCTTTATTATTATTTTTGTTTATTTTGCCCGTTCATTTGTTATAGCTTTCTGCTGTTTCTATATAAAACCCTCTAGCTCTGCCACTGGATTAGCCAGTAACCATTAATCATGTACCAGTTAATCCACGTAATTTAGCCTCACTTTGAATGAAAAAACACTGAAGACTGTTTTTTTAATAGAATTGGAGATAAATCTGGGCATGAAGGGGTTAAACTAAAATTTTATTTGCCAAAAGGTCAAAGGTTAGGTGTATGAAATACGAAAAATGAGATATTTAATGAAAAAAAAAATATGGAGATTATGTACTAATCAGCTACACATTTAAACTTTATGAGGGCTTTAAATGTTGCGTTGGGTAATTTAATACAAAGAAGTAATGAAAAAGAAAGTTTTGTCTGATTTATAAAGGGAAGATGTAGGGTTATTGTGAGCTAAAAAGGAAATTATGGCCAAAACTAGTCAAGAAAAAACCCTAGTGGTTCAATTTTACTGCATAAATGAGCTGGAGGTTAAATTTCTCGCCCCTTAATTTATAGAAAAGCTCACTGGAGACGATGACGGGACACCGGTCTGCCTGTGTGTGCACCCAAACCTATGGCTGAAACAAAGGAAGCTGGACTGGTTCTGGAAGAATTTGTGAGTTATTGCTTTTAGCTCGCCTCCGAGCCACACCCAGCTCTTTCGCAGCCAAGAGGAGATGCCACTTCCACCATCGCCCCAGCTTCTCAGGCAAAAAAAAAAAGGGGAGAGAGTAATCGGCCACAAAGTGTCAGCCAGCCTTAATCCCCTTTTAATTTCCTTGCAGGGCCTACGCCAGGTCTCTGGCTGCACGGCGAAACCGGCCGCCGATGGCAGCATGACCGCAGTGACAGGCAGGCAGCGCAGGCCGGAGGGTCTTTACTGGGATCCCAGCTAAGAAAATACAATAACCACACAGTGCCGCCACTATTTGCCTTACACTTGAGCAGGATTTAGGCTTCCCCAGCACTCTGTCAGAAGTGTGTGTCTTCACACACACAGCTGTCATGCAACCAGATTGCACCGAGGACATATGCATGCTCTTTTTGTCTCTGCTCCCGGCACGACTGTGAGCACGCACACAAACACGCACCTGCATGCATATATTAGGCATGTGCTTGGACACTCAAGCACACCCCTGGTAATACTGCACTAGATGAGGCTATTTATATCTTAATTTATACAGGTTGGTCTCAGCGTGGAGGTCGCTGCCACACAGCTGGCCAATCCCCCGCAATCCCACAATGCCAAGAGTGTTATCTCCTTTTGAACACCAATTTATTTTCTTCCCCTCCTCTCTGATATTCAAAAGTAAAGGTCCTGTCATTAAAATGTATGCTTTCTCAACACACTTGCAACAGAAAAGGGCAGCATTCACTCCACGTTCACGTAATGAAAGGCGTGAAGGAAAAAGGAGGCGCGCGCTGAGGAGGCGAAGCACATCGCAGCGCTTTTCCCTGAGAGCTAGGTTCAGTGGAACAAAATGGTGAAGGTTAACGCTATTCTGGCAGATGAGGGGATTTTTTTTTTACCTGACATTTACACATAGCAGGGATTTTCTCCCAGAGAGCGCCCTCATAACACTGGCAGTATATGAACAGTGGCATGTGCATTAAGTGTACAAAATATAAAAATTGTTCCCGAGTTGCAGAGAAGGCGCACGTTCAGATGAGACTCGGAATGATTTTAATGGTGTGCAGGATCAAAATGCATCAGTGATAAGAGACAAGATGATTGAAAACAAGTTCCTATCAAGATTTTTGAGACATTGAATTTTAAATTGACATGTTGATCATCACAGATTAGCTTTTAACCCTATATAACCCTTTGTGTCATATTTGATACAAGCATTTCTAAGACCCCTATCTCATTAAGATAATCCAAAATTTCCTCAAAACCACTTGTATTTTACTTGTTTCTGTAGTTCATCATCCTCCCACTAGGGGCAGTAGAAGGTCATTTCAAAATGGCTGCTTCCATCAACACTTTTGGGGGTAAAAGTTGAGCTAATTTTCTAAACTTTTTGGTGACTAGAGCTCATCTATTGTTCATTTTTCAAAATGACGACTTACTGTATTAAATTAATGCAACATTGGTTAATAATTCATTATTCATGATACACTTACACCATGTTAAAAATGTGTGGATCAAACACGAGACAGTAGGTAAATATGTTTTTTTTCTGAATACTCACGTATGTATTTTTGCATTCAAACTAATACTGACTCACCAAATTATAATTAATACAATTTAAATCTCGTAAAAAAATTACTTTTCAAATTTATTTTTATAGAGTTTAAAAATCTGAATATTCTATCAATGCTTTGATGTAGTGGGCTTTATAGGCCTTTAATTGCAATTACTGGTAAAAACCTGCATTTATCAGACAAATGAATGCTTTGCTGCACTTCCAGATTATGGACATTATTGAATTTATATTTTGCAGAATTGAATCATGAAAGCCTACTCTGAGATATTTAGAGTCAAAACATGGATATTCTTAAAAAGTGTGATATTGAACAACTACCTGTTGTCATGATTTTGCACTGAACTACAAGAAGTGCTAAATGTAGTGACTTTTATTGTCCTGGAACAACAGCAACACGCTGATGTCTTTGTATGAATTATTCAGCATGAAAAGTATTTTATTTTTATTTTTTTTCAGAGGTTTCCACCTATAATTCAAATAATTAACTTTAACCAAATAAAATCTCATAATATTCTTTTGTTGATAACTGACTAAGGTTTAATTTGCCACAATCTGAATAAAATGTCCTGCAACGAGTTGGTAAACTGTCCACCTTTGCCCTTCAGGAGCTGGATAGGCTCCAGCAATCCTGTGACCCCAAACAGGAAGTGGGTTTAGAAAATGGATAAATAACAAAGTCACTCAATTTTATGAGTCTGGAAACATTAGATCTTTCCAAGGTATGAGGACTCCAAATATAGAAAGCCTTCAACAATAAAATTATTTTAACCCTAGAACTCTCTGGCTATAAAAAGTTACAACATCACTTTTGCCAGATTTTTAAAATACAATAAAAAGTATTTCTCACAAAAAATAGTTCAAAATATGACAACACATGATAAATTATTATTGTTTTTTTTAAAACTGTGGTTTATGAAAAATAAATACATATGAAGATCCCAAAAAAAGGCTCAAAAATTAGGAATTTGAGAAGAAAAAAATCCTAAAAAAATAAATAATGATACTGAAGACTTAGTCTTTGATCCACCCTTTCCTTAGAAATTTAAGACTTTACTCAGGGACCATGACACTCAGAAAACTACAAGTTATTGAACATCATGTGAATACTTCGCTCACTTGATAATCACCCAGTGATAGTGCTCTAGGGTTAAACAGCAGAGATTATCATGATTTAAAGAAGAAAACAAAAACTTACTATCTTTAAGGTCCACTGTTATTACTTAACATGAAGAAAAATCTTTTTGAGAAAAAATCAACAGGAAATCTTACAAGACAGACAGACTTCTGGGTTATCTTGAAGACTTCTGGGCATACATTCTGTGAACTTAAAAGATGAAATAAGTCAGAAAAAACCCTCAGCAAAACATGGTGGTGGAAGTGTAATGATCTGTAGCCATTTAAAGCTTTATCTCTAAACCATATAACCTCAGTGAGACCCTGCTAAAGTTTAAAAAAATCCAAGATCATTTAGGGTCAATTAAGGTCCAAACTAAAGTGACTTTCAGCTGTTTTATATTAAAAAAAAAAAAAAATACTCTTAAAGCTTTTCAGATTGAACTATATTCATATATATATATATGATCATATATTACCTTTGTACGACGGAGTATTAGGGTCACTGAAAAAAAAAAAAAGTAATATTACAAGTTTTTTTCTCGTAGATATACGACTTTAAATCTCGTAAATTTACGAGAAAAAAGTCGTAACTGCTAAATTATGAGAATAAAGTCGTATATTTATGATTTTAAAAGTCATAGGTTAAATGTTCAACTTTTAAAGTCGTAAATTTATGAGAAAAAACGTGTAAATCTACGGGATTTAAAGTCATAAATCTACGAGATTAAAAGTCGTAATTTAATGAGAAAAGAACCAGAGTTGTCTGTTTATCAGAGCCGTGCTTGAAGATGAAAGACGTGGAGAATCTGGTGTAGATTATGTCCAGATCGGTGTTAAAAACAAAGAAATTCTGAACCTTTTGGCGATTCAAAATCAAATTATTTCCGGGTTCGGTGTCGGTAGTGCGTGTGTTGTCTTACGTATCTTCAAGTAAGCAAAAGAGGCGCTATTATTGCGTTAAACAGACTTTTTATTAACAGTCTCTTCATACTGCTACACTGTGCATGACTAGCGCTCATCTGCTGCTTACCACTTGCCGTGCACCGAACATGTGACCAGTCGCTTGGCCTTCTGGGTAATGCAGTTCTTAAACAGCTAACTTCAATACACAACAGTGCGGAGTTTCATATGTAAAATAAAGAGCTCAGAGATACACGTTCATCAGGACCGTCACTTTATTACATCTTTCATTTCCTTTCCCCACCTTACATCATGTCTCTGTCAAGCTCAGAAACCAAAAGAGAACGTTAACAGAGCTCCGGACGCCTCCTTCCCCAAATGAAACGTCCCGTCTCGACACAAAACAACATTGAGAAATGACAACGTAAGCACAAGAACATTGAAAATTCCAAAAACTCGTCCTCTTCAGACGGAAGCATCACAGAGTTGGAGGAGATCTGGTTTGTCGTAGAGGAAGGAATGACGTGAAGTGGACAGCTGGAGGATATGGACCGCTTCATAAACGGGATCTGCAGAGATCCTGCAAGCAGCATCAACGAATAAAACATTATTAAACTGTAAATCAAATAAAGGAACTTCCAAATATTTGAAATATTAAACATTCAGTTTACCTGAAAATCCATTTTCACAGTTACACAGTTTGGTTGGTCTGCTTCAGTTCACGGCATAAATTCGCTGGAATGTAGACTCCCCTCGACTTTAATACATTACGAGAAAAAAGTCGTAAATCTACGAGATTAAAACTCATAAATTTACTAGATTTAAAGTCGTATATCTACGAGAAAAAAACTTGTAATATTACTTTTTTTTTTTCGGTGACCCTAATACTCCGTCGTACCTTTGGAAAACTAAAAAACAGATTATTTATGATATTTTTTGTTTTTTTTTAACCCAGAAGTAAAATGACTCGATTCCTGAAGCTCCGCCTGCCTCTGCGTGTGGGTGCCGCCCATTTCATGACGTCATCCGGGAACGTTTGGCAGCACGTCTGCATTTCTCCCACTATATTTTTTTCAAAGATGAATCGATCAAAAATACTGCTTTGAGGTTCTTTATAGTGAGGAATGAATTATAAAATACACTTATACGCTCAAAAAAGTCGGTTTTTCAAGGTATGACCCTTTTAAGTGTAAGTGAGCCGCTCTTCTCCTTCAGAATCTGCTGGAATTACATTGATCGTGTTAATGGTTGAAAACTTACAATATGTTAAAGATTTTGTGTTTAAGTGTCACCGGTGACGCCTCAGATGTTTAAGGGTTAAAGCGTCAAGGAGAATTCTTAAAGTTCTGCGTGAAAGGCTCCATCACTTTTCCCAGCAAAGGTCTTTACAGCAACATAAGGCGTTAGCCTAGATTTCCAGTCCAGTCTCATTTAAGGCTAATTCCTGTGTGGGTCTGGATGTTTGATCCCATTGCCCATCTGAAGTAATTAAAGGGTTATTAGTAAACAGATATTCACGCTCGCTCACTCTTGCCAACTGTTTCTTGCCATCTGCTGCCTGTGCACGTGCTTTGACATTGGAAATATGCCGCTAAACCGCCGCAGACGTTTCACCGGGAACAAACCGGGCTTTCAACACAGTCAAGCCGTGTCATCTTTGTTTGTGAGTCACGGAGCCGGATGATAGGACTGAAGGAAATTATATGTTCTATTTTAAACCCGCTTGTTAATTTCAATATCTTTCAACCGGTTCCACTTTTATAGCGGCCGACCACTCCGGTTGCGTTTCATCTCCACGGTCCCCTCTTCTTCCTCCTTCCCTCTTTCTCTCTCCTCCAGCTCCAGCTCTGCCCTTCTGTCTGTTTTTATCCTCTTTTTATTTTCAGTAATATAGAAGGGATTAACCCTGCTGGCCCCTTGGTGGTTACTGTTTCATTTTATTCTTATTAAAATCTTAAGAACCTGCTTTATTATTCCTGTTTGATACTACCTCAATAATCCTCTGCCTGCCTGCCTGCCTGCGCTGGTGTGTGTGGCATCCAGCCACAGGCCCATAGGTGTGCTGTGTGATGGATGTGTGTGCTCATGTTTGAACTGGCAGGAAGTCCATAACACATTATAGAAATTTTAATCACCCAAGAGCAACATATAGATGCACAAACAATTCCAGGCGGGCCCTGAAATGCTTCTCATTCTCCTCCTTTCCCACATTAAAGTCCTTTATTATCAGAAGAGAAGCTTTGTGAAGCGACACGCTGCACATTTCAAATCATTGTCTTGAGCTTCCTGTAATTTGCCTCTTCTGACAGATGTGTTTTTTTTCAGCGTACGTGTCGAGATGGCTATTACCGCTGATGGGTCTCTGGTGTTTGCTGTGATCTTTCTTTGCAGCGAGTTGCATTGATTTTACGAAACCTCTGATAAATCTCAGACAGGAACGAGACAGGAGTGTTGTCACAGCAAAGCAGCTGTGGATCCGCCGGTGATTTCATTGACCCGGGGAGGTTTATTTAGAGAAGCGGAGCAGAACTGGCACTGCGAGGTGTTAGCGCTGCTTTACATCTACTCTTAAATATTTTAAATTCCCCCTCCGCTAAACATCAGCTGAATGATGGGAAGGAGGACTGACTAATCCCATTTATATGTTCTTTGATTTCGTTCATTTTAAGTGTTTTTTTTTTTTTTTTTTTTTTTTTTGCTGCCCTGCCTGTGTGTTTTTAGGTTTGTCATATGTGAGCAGGCAGCCTGATTCCAGGCGAGCTAATGTAATATTAACCTATCATTTAGTATTCTTTTGAAGAGCATCTGTCCAAATCTGTAAGCTTTCCAGCCTTTCAGACTCATCATCTCTTCATTAAAGGTGTAATACCGCTGGAGCGTCTCCGCAGGCAGAGAGGATTACAGCATCGACTTAGCAAAAGGTCAACATTGTTTGATTTTCTTAAAGGTTACTATTTATACCTATTTATCCACCGACGTTTTCTCATAGTGAATTTGAGCACCCATAATGGGTGCACACGGTGTAATTTATCACCGTCTTTGTCTCCGAGTTAGTGAGTCCACACAGGTGCGTGCACGTGTGGTTTCCTTCAAAGCCCTCCTCTGATGAAAATCCTGTTTTTGAGTTTTTAACACGTATGTGAGGCATTTTTCTTAGGAAAGAGAACAAATGTGAGAAGAAATTATTTCGTTTTTGCATTTCCGAGTATTTCTCCTTTTAAATTGTTATTTATCAAACTATTGTAGACAGACTCTGTTTTTCATGAATGATCTTCTTGCTGCTCCACATGCACTAAACCCGCATCTGATCCGGCTAGCGTGTCTAGTTCAGGTTCTGGAGAAGAGAAGATGGTATCTTCACATTGGCTGCAGTCAAATGAGCCGCCGTTCACATTTCTGTGGTCCAATCAGCCGTCACTGGATTTTTGGTGCGACTTTCATCCAATACTTACGGTAGCAGTCCTGAGAACGGAAAATCTCAACCAGACTTCACGGAGCTTCTTGATGTGACCACAGAAATGTGAACGGCGGCTCATTTGACCACAGTTGGACAGAATTGTAAATCAATGAAAGAGCATTTGGATGTTAGCTTTCATTATTTTCTGCTCTGAAAAACCAATGGATTGAATGTATTGATCACAGCAACGTCAATAATCATTGGAGAATGAGCTCAAAGAGTCTTTGGTGATCTGGAAGGAGAAAGAATCAAGATTTTGGAGGAAGTTCGGTCCATAAAGATCTTCACTTCCTCGTCCGAGCTGACATCCGGATCAGAACCATACATCTAGACATTAGCCAGATTGTTTGACGTTTTTATGTAGCAGCAGTGAAGACACAGAGCTATAATAATCAGACAGAAGGAGGACAGGGGCAGAGCTGCTCAGCTCCAAAAGCCACGCCCCCTCAGAGGAGATTTTGGAAACAGAGACTTCAACATGAAAAATGGCTTTTTAAGACATTTAGGTTGTGAAATTTTTTATTAAAATGTCATAATGATAATTAAAACACCACTGGGAATGTTTTTTTAATTAAAATTAATCCTAGCGGGACTTTAAAGATACACTCAGTAAAAATTGTGTTTTTAACATGTTATTACAGCATTTTTCTCAAGAGGGAGTTCCTGAGAACATCTTTATGATTAAGAATGATTAAGATTTAGATGGAAAAAATGCAGTTGGAAAAAGATTGTGTGACGTAGAAGCAACAACGGCAAGCCACCAGCTCCCTGTTCCGCTCCATTCCGATACATCCACTTGTAGATGACTAGATCCATGAAGGTCTTTGTTTTCCTCGTCTGAGCTGGAATCTGGATCAAAACTGTACGGCTGAATAGCTCCAATATTGAGACGCTGTAAACTATAGCAGGAGAGCATGCAAATAGATGAATGAAAGCAAGCGGGGTGGGCTTGCTACAGTGGTCCCGCCCACAATTGAGAGGTGAATCTCTAATGAACTCCTGTCGCTCTGCAGAAACTACGTCCTAGACACAGCACAGGTTTTTGGATTTTAGCTAAAAACGGCATAATCATGATAAAAAACGACTGGGAATGTTTTGAAAACAGATCAAAAGATGATGGGAGTGGGACTTTAAAAACAGAGGAGACAAAGCTGATCATGAGAGTAAAGATGGAGTCTGTTCTTGCTCTTTTTTTTACTCCACAGGTGCATATTTTCCCCTTTCAGCCGTTCATCCCCTGAAAACCATCCAGCACTTCCCCTTCCACTCCTCCCTGCCATCTTTTATCTCATCCTCGCTCGCAAACAGGCACGTACCCAAATCCTTCCTCCTCTGCCTCTGCAGCGGGGGGTCACACAGTCAAAATGACTCTTTTTATTACAGTTCATAAACAGCGGCTCCTTTGGAGGCCCTGGGAAATTTCACATAAACTTTGATCAAACACACGTTAGCCTCCCTGGTCCTCAGCAACCTCTCTCCACGTGTGAAAATAGCTACGCTCAATCACAGGCAGAGAAAACACACGGAAAACAGTGCAAATAGCAAGGCAGGCACTGATATATCAAGTCATTATTGACCAGGACGCCGGGGGAATAGATCTCATAAAAACAATAAGTTACTCTTTGCCTTTTTTCCCCTGCTCTACCCTTTCCTCTTTTAGCGGAGGCAGTAAACTTTGTGGCTTAAAATTAATAGCTTTGAGGGGAGCTCAGGTGAGCAATCCAAAGTGATAAGAGCATCTGAAGTAAAAGGTGTGTGTTCGCGGGCGCGCGGAGCTCGGAAACCCATTTCCTGGCTTCCTCTCATTCCTTTTCATGTCCTTTTGTCGACTAAGTTGACAGATTTTTCACAGCGTCAAGGTCTTGTAGGGTCTTAATGTTTGGATGGGATTTCAGGAGTTTTCACATTTTGTCCACAACTGTCAAAAGGTCAATTCCTCCTGCTTCCCTCTGTTCAAACCGCAAAAAGAGGTCACCTAAAAATAGAAAAAAAGAACACTAAAATGACTAGAAAATAGTAGAATGGTCTGTCCATGCAGCAAGTTGTTTCTACTTGAGACGAAATTTTAGAATAATGTATCAAAATCTAGAAACATGGAGGTCCACACAAGCATTCCAAAAGGCAAAATAACCTTAAAAAAGCTGTAAGAGTGTTATACACCCCAAAAATATACACATTTTTTCTAGTTCTAAACAAATGGTTTGTATTTTTTGAGTTTTTATCAACCTAAATGTATTTTATTTTGACTACAATGACAAAAAACTAGTGGAAATGAATTATTTTAGAACAAAAAAACTCCACAATCTTTGTACAAGTTAGCCCATCTTCATAAATCCTCATAAAATCTTCACATAGCACTTGTTCTTACAACATAAATCTACGTTTTTGTTTCAAAAATATTAACAATGAATTCCAGTCTATCTGATTACAGTTTTTCTCAGTCGCTTTGGTGCATTTCTCAGAACACTATTAACATTTGCACAACAGTTAGTGCATTTCTCAAAACAATTAGTGCAAACTGCAAAACTTAGTGGATATCCTAAAAAAGCACGTCACATGCTCAAAATGGATTATCCATTCCTCAAAAGCAAGTATTCATGTCAATGAAACTGTCAGTGCCATCAAAATGAAAAGTCTTGACTCCATCTTTATGAACAAGATAGTCAAATGACTTTGTCATGTTTTCACTATGACAGTTTATAATTTCAGTGTTTTCCATTGCAAAAATATTTGGTGACACCTGAAAATGCTCAATGGGTGCTCATATGGGTGAGGACGGCGTTGTGTGAGATGGCTGCACACATGGTAATATTCCCTCTGCGCTGACCAGGGACTTCAGTGTTTGCTCTCTGTCCAATGTGATTTCTTCCACGCCTTCTCCGTTTGGCATTTGGCAACATTGCCAAATACTGTGTTATTCTCTATGACAGCGCTTTGTATTTCTTTCAGCTTTATTGCATTGTTTGCAATGACCATTGCACAAATGGCCACTTCTTGCTGTTGGGTAAAAAGGGGCCCTTTTTCAGGACAAAAATGATAAAGAAAGGTCCAGAATTTGCTTGACAGATGGCTAATATTTGACATCTGATAACTAGTTCAACAATTTTGAGTGTAATGACTCAAGCAATGAAAGTAAGACTATTAGTTTTATTGAGAACGACTATTCAGCATCCATAAGTATAATTCATTTTGACTGACATGACAAAAGCAAATGAAAATGTCAAAAAACAGCAGAGAATGTATGAAAGCAACTGATTCATGTCCAAAATCATTTGCAGTTTGTTCAGAGAGAGGAGAAATTGCTACTATGATGTGCACAAATGACTAAGTGTTGTGGAGGTTGAACTAATAGTTATGAGAATTTCAATTCTGATCTGAGAAACGCACCAAAGCGATTGAGAAAAACTGTAAAAATATAAATGCAATAAATGTAAATGTCTCATGAACATTTCGTAATCATTTCTCGACTGTGCCGAGTTTGAGAAAAGCGTGGAAAAATGTAGATTAATGACATCGTATTTGCACACTAAGGTGCTTTTAAAAGCCTTTCCTTTCTTAAAAAAAACAACAGTGCACCTTATGAATGGATTAATTTTGGTTTTACTTACTGATGATGAATCGATTTGAGAGGTTTGGTTGGGTGTTATTGCGTATAAGCTAACATGGCTAACGTGTAGCCGTGACTAACTGAGGCTATGTATATCCCCCCCATATCAAAACTTCTAAAAAGCTGTATACTGTACTACAGTGCCCTGGATTTGAATTGCAATTCGGACATCATACTCTCTTTACTTTTTTTTTTAAGGGGAAATATGATGTCACTGGTTTCACGAAAGGGAAAACGTAATCATTTTACAACAACTATTTATAAATCCACTATGTTTTGATGATGAAAATGTTGATGATTTATAAAAAAATACACTCAAATACATTTTTTTTTTACAATAAATTGTACGTGTTTTAAAATAAAAAAAAAAGTTAGCAAAAATTGTTAAAGTGCGATGTATTGTGGTCTATATTCCCCAATCCTGTGAGCATCGATGTACTCTGATTTTTTGCAGAGAATTCTGGGAAATTTCTTGGGAGTACTCCATTTTGGAATTGCAGATACAGATTCATTACCACACAATGGCAAATGCATTCTATAATGCCCTGTAGTGAGTAGTTGGCATTCAGAATTTGGACTTAGCATGTAGAAAAGGCATTTTTACATTTACTCCTGTAGGTGTGAGGGTCTTATTTGTTCGAACAGTTTCTACATTTCTTATTTATTAAACTGTATTTACAACACAATTATTGCTCAAACTTTGGACTGTCTTCAACCCAAACACTAACTGCCCCCAGGCGTCAGCAGATCAACCAGTGTTTGTGTTAGAGATTTGTGTTGGCTTCGTTCTATTTAATCAGCCCTAATTATGCGGTCATCTGTATTTACTCTACAGAGCAAATTTATCATCTAAGTAGCTAAATGGTGGCTGTGGCGCGGAGGTAGAGCGGTCAATCTCTGGTTGGAAGGTCGCAAGTTTGATTCCTGTTTGGCCCACTTGGCTTTGAAATGCATTACTGTGTAACGACTACTGTCGTGTAAGTATAAAAGCTTATTTTTTTTCCATCTTTTATATTGTTTTGAGTGCAACTTCTTAGCGTCTGTGCTGCAAAAATTTATAGAACAACTCCACCTGAAGTCTTTAAAATAATGATTGTTATGAGGAAACACCACAACAACACACTGATTTCCATGAGATTTACATACATAGGCATAAGATGTGAGCAATACTTTGATTTACTACAGATTCATTCACATTTTTGCCACGGCACTAGCGCTCATCATCATCCATCAAAGGAGACGTCTTATTCAGGACATGGAGCGGCTGCGGATGTGTGAGGATTCTGTGGTTTAGCTTGGATTTTTTTATATTTGGTCAAGCTGCTCTTGTCAATTGCAGCAGTTTCAGGTTTGTCATGATCCACAGCTGGCTTAAGTTCAGTTAATCGCCTCCAGCCTATTTAAGTTTCTGGCTTCCAGGTCATCTCTGCTCTGTCTCGTCAACCCTTTTAGTTTCTTCGTGGTTTTTGTCATGTTTTGGTTAATGTATAAAATTGTTAAGTTTCTCCCACCAAACCCGACCTCCTGCGATTGGGTTCTTCACCAACACATCTTGACAGGATAAACTGGGAAATCTTGGTTGAAGATTTTACACTTTTGATAAGCTGTGTAATGGTTGTTGGTCATTTAATTTGAAAAAGTGTTTCCATGGCAGTTTTGCTAAATATGTCAATATTGATAAGTTCAAAAACTAACCATTGTTTTGTATGTGTTTGTGATTGTTTACCTGGGGAAAAATATACTAAAGGGGACTATAAAACAAACTGGATATCAATAAGAATAAATGGAACACAGTTTATTAAATAAAAGAAATAATGTATTTTGTAAAGAAAGAAAATTAAATAATTTGTGTGGCTGTTAAAACAAAAAGACAAAACAAAGTGAATTGGAACATTAAATCAGTCTGATCCAGCCGTCGA
The DNA here is from genome assembly GCA_003999625.1 of Oryzias javanicus. Taxonomy (NCBI): domain Eukaryota; kingdom Metazoa; phylum Chordata; class Actinopteri; order Beloniformes; family Adrianichthyidae; genus Oryzias; species Oryzias javanicus. The sequence continues at coordinate 6,672,387 of CM012448.1, forward strand.
CCATCTGAGCCAGCGGCTCTCTGCTAAAGACTGCCTAACAAAAACTGACAAAAAAACAAACAAAGCCCACAAACTAAGACTACCAAGATCCAACCCCAAACTAAAATAACAGCAATTTAAGACTGCTGAGGACGAAGACAGGAAAAGATTGAAACAAACGACTCAAAGTACAGCATAAACGCTACACAGCCTGCTGCCCTGCTCCCTGCCTGCCTTGGTGAGGCCTCCTCTGCCTGAATTACCTGGCAGGTGCAAATTAAGATCATTTGCCCCACCTGCCAGGTGAGCAGAAGGACAGGGCAAGTTGAAAAAGGTGCAGCATAGCAGCAGCAGGGGGTAACATGATAAATGAACGTTTTTCTTAAATTGACATGTTTCTAATTTATTATTGCAATTCCAGTTTGCAATAATAGAATAATTCATAGTTAGAGGCAGTCATAGGAAGTTTCACTTGTTCGCATGTAATATTTAATCACTTGTACTCTGAGAATTGCTGGCAAAACATAAATATTTTACAATAAAAGCTGAAAGTCAAACCAAAATGTTATTTATATGAAACTATACTTTTTCAATTCAATTATAGACCATAAAAACCTTTTATTATTTGTCTGGTTATTTCTGTAAATTATACATTTATACTTTTTGCAGTGAAATTAGAATTTAATGTGAAACTCTAAATAATTTGTGGCTTTATTCCTGGTGACCTAAATGTCCTGCATTTAGTTTTTTTAATTTCATTTAGTTTTTGGAAAGCTTTCTAAAGCCGATGTGTCCAAATGTTGGTTTCCTCCGACAGAGCTTCGGCACAACAAGATGCAGATTCAGAGGAAGCCGTGAACCTCGTTCTCTTCTTTGCATCCTCCTCTCACACAGTCGACGGCCCTCTTATCGGCTGGTCTATCTTCTCCACCCCCCCCCCCCCCCAACCCCCCACGACTCCTCACCTTTCCTTCAGCTGCATCTCATGACTCAACCTCTCCTTTCTTTAATACTCCGTTAGCCGTGCCAATTACTCTCTCTCTCTTTCTCTCTCGGAGCTATCTCCGTACTACTTTACGCCGCCTCCTGCCTCCTCTTCCTGCTAATGCCCTCCCAGGTCTAATTGAAGGGGACAGCAGCTCTGTGGGGTCGCACGCCACTGAGGTGTAAAAATGGAGGGCTCAGTTACCAGGTGACACATCACTTCATCCTGATCAGCTTCTGTATATGTGTATATATACATATACAGATATATATACATATATATATAAAGCACACACACAGAGGTTCTGTTTTTATCGGGACCTCCTTTCCATTTCTGCTCCTGAGGGTCAAAATCTAACCTGGAGTCTACAAATTGTCAGCGAGAAGCCCAGAAAAAGAGAAGGAGGCTCTGTGAATGTAGTTCATTATGACTTAGGATGTGAGCGAGGCAGCAGTATGTGTTGACATTGTCATAGTTATCACGGGAACATGTGTGTATGGCCTGTCAGAGGAGTGTGTGTGTGCAGCTGCGTGCTTGTACCATGGAGGAGTCACATTTGTGTGCCTGCATGCATATGTGTCCTGCAGACACGTGCGCTGCTTGTGCATCCTCCCCCACCGCTTGCTGTTTTCATGTGTCCGCGCGGAGAAAGATGGTTCCAGTTTTGGATGGCGCCGTCTCGGCCCCCTCGGGTTTTTGCTGAAACCTGCCTCTGCGCAGGATCAAGGGGTGCAGAGGCTGCTGCTGCACGCAGCCAGCCTGACTGCACACCAGCCACAATCCCGAGGGCCTCTGCTACATCTTTGGCAGCCCGCAAGCCTGCCCTTTTCCCCCCTGCTCCCCGTCTCCTCATGAATTTACTGTTTCTTCTCCCGTCTTTTCACACCAAGGACATGTGACATAAATTAAAGCAATTAGCTGTCCGCTGTTGGATTAGTCGGGACAAAATATGATACAAATAGGAGTGTAACTATTGATTTTAACAATTCATCTCATATTATAATTTGTGGTTGACGACAGAACAGTTAATTTTAAATTTTAAAACAGATCATTTTTATCCAAAACTTCCACCAGTGTGACTCATAAATATCTGGGACTGAACAGTAAAGGTGAAGTTTTCCAGATTCCTTGTATTTATTGCAAAATCATCAAGTGTAAATTAATTATGTAGACAAACAAACATGTAAACAAGAATTCATTTCAAATTTATTCTAAGGCTGTCAACATTAATGCGTTAACGCAGGAAATTAACAGAAAAAATTTTGACTTTAATATTAACGCAAATTTATTTCACCTCTTGAAGTAACCTTCTCTGCTTTGCCTCAGACCGTCCAGGCTTCCATGGCGCACGTCAAAACACTTTGTCGAGCAAGATCCAACCTATACCATGGTCACTTTATGAATTTTAGTACCGTATTTTCCAGATTATAAGTCGCCAATTATTTTCATAATTTAACCAGGGGTGCGACTTATTTGTGGGTTTTTTTTAGTAATTCTTTCATCCATCCATCCATTCATCTTCTTGGCCGCTTTGTCCCTTTCGGGGTCGCGGGGGTGCCGGAGCCTAACCCGGATGCTGATGGACAGGACACACCCTGGACAGGTCGCCACTCTGTCGCAGGTCCTCAATCACACACATTCACACTGACTTTCACACCTAGGGAGAATTTAGAGTCACCAGTTAACCTGTGAAGCATGTTTTTGGACGGTGGGAGGAAGCTGGAGTCCCTGGAGAAAACGCACACATTCACAGAGAGAACATGCAAACTCCACTCATAGACATAAATGGGCTGATTTATTTGTTACTTAGTCGGTTGTCGTTTAGCGGTTGTTTCCTTTTACAACCACTAGAGGGCGCTTCATATGAATATAAGTAGTTACTACAGACAGTGGCAGAAGAAGTGTCGTCCAAACAAGCATGATACAAGATATTTTTCTTTTTATTGTTAACATTCATGTATTCATTAACTTTGTTTTAGCTATGCTGAGCCTGCCGAATTTGTCCTGAAAAGTCAGACTTTTCACTTAAAAGTGCGACTCATACTCCAGAGTGACATATATGGTTTTCCTCTTGATTAGATATTTTTGATTTGACATTTTTCGGTTGGGATTGCTTTTTTAGAAAAAGCAAACGATTTTGTCCGACGCGTTGTCACAGTAGCACGACAACGACTGCAGCAGCAAAGGAAAGCGTCACATACGCTGGTCGTCACAATAGGTCAAACCAGGGGTCTCAAACTGGCGGCCCACGGGCCATTTGCGGCCCCTAAGTCGATATTTTGCGGCCCCGACCTTAATATGAAAGTTGAATGTTTTTCTGATGTTTCATCTTGCTTTATGCTTAAAACTTTGCTTTGCTATTGTTGTTGGATCTGGTCGTCCATAGCAACAGCTGTTCCTGTCGTTTCACGGGACAGCAGGAGATATTGCAAAATAGAACATAGACATGAACAAATGTTCCATAAACTTGTTCTGCAGACATAGACAATGGACCAAAGATTTAGACAGTGGAACATAGTTTTGGAACAAATGGAACCCCATACGGCCCACACTCTGTCTTCAGTGGCCCCAAGGGAAATAAATTCCGTTTGAGAACCATGTTTAAATGAAGCATCAGTTCAGAGACAAAGTTCAACTCTTACCGCTTGTTTTCGTCTGGACTGATGAAGAAAAAAAAATGTTTTAAAGAAACAATGGCAGTGATATAGAACATTTTTATCCTTATTTTACTTGTTTTCCATATATTATGCACCAACACCTAGCAGCCAATCAGAATTGAGAATACATCTGGACCAGGGGTCAGCAACCTGCGGCCCCTGAGCCATATGTAGATCTTTAACTCCCTTCATTGTGGCTTTCTAGTTAATAAAGAATGAAAACGCAACAACAATTAAGGCCCACCAGAATAACCAGCATATTTTCTATGTTTTAAGGATTTTCAGTGTAGCAAATGGTTCAAAAATACGGTAAAATTAATTTAATTAGCTCTGATTTAATTTTTATTTGTGAGATTGACACATTTCTGACTGAGATACGCCACAAATAGTAAAACAAAACAACCAGTATTAGAATATTCTACCACACTGTATTCTCACATTGCTAAATTCAAAGTGTTTCCACCCAACGGACTACAACTATGGTTGATCAGTTTATGTGTTCTCTGCTATGATGAAACGTGGTCATTTTAAGGTTATAGTAAAATAAATCTACTGTATTTTAATCCAAACAATATTTTCTAAAATCACTATAATTGATTTATTTCATTCTAAAACATTATTTTAATGTCAAATGTTGATTTGGTTGACAACTTGCCTCAGACAGATCAATCTGGCTGAATCGTAGGAATAAAACTCAATTCACCGATAAATTATATTTGTATTTTTTTAAAGGAAAATAAAAGCATATATGATGGGTTCTTTGTTCTGCAGGATTGAAATATGTTTGATGTGATGGATTTTTACAGGAAGCCTGTTTATCTTTGCGCTTAGTCAATGTTTACAAGTACCTTGAAATATTTCGCATGGAGTTTTGGTCCTTTTCTGTGCCTGCAGTTGTTATTCTCTGGGAGTTAGAAGGGCTGTCGCTAAAGTTGATTTCCATAAACAGGCTAACTTTTGTTGCGAGAGGTGCTTGAATCGCTTTTTACCTGTGCGTGTTTGTTGTTTATTCTCAGGCAAGTGGGAGAGTTTGTTTTGGTTCCTTGGGGTGTTTTTTTTTTTTTTTTGAGTTCGGGGGACGCCGCGCAGTTAAACTGGGACTCTCGGCAAGTCGTCAGGCCTGCGCGCCGCTGTGAAGACGACACCACAGACGGAGCCTTCCAGAGGAGGCGTCACATCCAGTTAGCAGACATCCAGTGTGCTAAAGAGGTTAAACTGCCGCGCCTGGCACAGCCAATTGTATTGATAACCGTTTGAAGGCGCTTTTCTCTCCTACCTAGCATCGCGCCACTCACGCTTTATTCGGCTTGCCACTCCAGACAAACTTCAAACCTGGGAGAGTGCATTTTCCCCTCCGCTGAGTCGGATACAGGTGTCTGTGTTTATGAATGCGTGCAGCTCCAGGGGCCTTTGCTGTTGTTTGTTTGTGCTGCCTCCATTCTATAAACCAGGCCTCTGATCTCCCAGTCAACATGCCTCCAAATTCTTCTGCTGTTCCCTCTCCATGTAAATATATCAGTGTCAGTTTGTCTGATGATGAAATAAGCATTACAATCCGGAGCAAGGCAGGAAAACCACGCCGCTCCGTTCGGGATTAAAGCCATCCTCTCTGCAGCGTGAGATCTGCGAGTCGGAGACGAAAGTTTCTGGTGGAGGGAAAGTGTCTCTTGACGTATCGGTCTATTCCTACTTTTGTCTTCCTGCTCTTTGCCGCCTCTCCTTCTAACGTCTCACCAGTCCTCCGTTCCGGGCTCGTTAGCCCAAGGTGCTCTGTCGAGTTATGGCTCTGTCGGGCAGCTGCTTGGACAGCCGTGGGGGTCCTCAGAGGCAAATGGCATGTCAAGGAGTGGTCACAGAAGCTAGATGGTCCTCCTCACCGCCACCGCTCTCACTTGTCCAATTAGGGACTTTTTGGCCCCTCTTTAAGCCACAGAGTGGCCCGCTCTTGACACGCTTGCGTGACATCTTTGGCCCTGAGACGAGCACAGCTGACACCAGCTCAAACAAACACGCAAACACAAGAAAGAGGGATTCTTCTCTTCGTTTTACCAAAGGCGCGAACAATTAGCACCTGCTAATAGGCGGCATACTCCAAACACCGCTTTGGAATGTAATCACAGCTTTTCCCGCTCTTGCCAATTTACATTGTTTACATTGTTCACATCAAACAGTTTGCACAGCACTGTTTGCCTCCATGAATTCTCCCTGCACGAGAGCAGAAGCTGAGGAGCCCCCACCGCCACCACCTCCACGAAACCTCGCCATTGTTTTTGATTCAAACCTGAAAGATCATTTTATTCGGTAAAAAAGATGATATGAGTGCAGGATTAGTCATGTTCCTCTGACGGTGAAATCTTTCAGCGATTGTTCACCGATCCATGAGTTAGGTCGCACATGACAGCAGGAACATCGTTCAAATTAAAACTCACTCTACTTGAGTTTTCAGATTTTTATTTTTAATAGAAATCACCATGGAGATGAACAGTTTCATGCATGAAAAGAATCTGAAACTGAAATATCTGCTAGAACAGATATTCTAGGAGAACAAATTTAGTTTAAATATTTTTTGTTAAGTTTATTTATTTAACTTTTCTAGCATGCAACAAAAATGGTCATAATACTCTTGTCCTTGGTGAAAATGAAAGGGGACAGAAAGAAGAAAATTCATTATCTCTTCTGCATTTAACTAAATCAATTGAGCTGTTTTAACTAAATCTATCTCTTTGTGTTGTGACATACAAATAAAAACAGACACATAAAAACAAAAAAAGAAACAGGCATTAAAAGCAACAACAAAAAACAATAAACCAATTACCTCCAAATTTTTATTAATTTTTTTATTCAACTTGTTTCCAACGACCTTATAATTCATATCGTGTGAGAATTTGTTTTTTTTTACAGGTTTTTTAAATGTAATAATTGAACTGGACTCTGATTGATTTTTCAAGATTACGCTGTAGTCTGATACCCTTAACAAAACCCTTTTTCCTTCAGTTTTGTTCTGAAATTATAACAACTCTGTCATGATTCAGTGCTTAGGTTTTGTCATGTTCTGTTTTCCCTGTCAGTTTCTCCATGTTCAGGTTAATCATCCACAGCTGTTTTCATTTAGTTAATCATCCTCAGTGTATTTAATTGTCTGGTTTTCAGTTTCTCATTGTCAGGTCATCTGCTCTTCTCTGTTCTGTCACGGCACTGGTTTGTTCTCCTGGTTTTGTCATGTTTAAGTTGATTTAGTAAACTTTTATGTCTGGACTCCTACATTTGGGTCCTCCACCACAAGCCTTTTCTTATAAATGCTTTGGTTATCATTGTGCAGTAAATGTTCTTTTTTCTTTCTAAATTCACATTGTGTCAAACAAATAAACAAACAAAAAGAAGCGCTAAACAGTTGTGGGAATTGGGAGTGAGATGGGAAGTAAAATCAGAGAAATAAGATGTGAAGCTGAACAAACCCTTACTATATATATGTTTTAAAACATTAAGTATAAAAAATATTATTTCCCAAAGTATAGCAAGTTCACTTAAAAAGCAAGATTAACTTGATCCACTTTTAGTTTTAAAAAGTATGCACTTAGAAGTATAATTAAAGTAATTTTTCTGGTATAGTATTAGTTTACTGGCAATAAACTTGAAGTTTACTCAAAGTTTATGAAAGTACACTTTGAAGTATATCTAACATAGCTTTTAATGTTTGATTTTAGTTTAAAAGTAATAAACTTCTACAGATTTTTTTTTAAATGTAATGTGCTGGAAAACTGATACAGCTACTTCACTTTTAGTGCTGTGAGAGAAAATGTTTATGGACAATGACACATATAGGTTAAATATACTTAGACTTTAAGTTTTTTTCCAAGTATATTTAACATGAATTTATGAACTCATGAAGTGTATCTCTAAGAAGTACCTAAAAAGTAAACCAAAAGTACACAATCTTAATTTTTGTTTTAAAAAAAATATACTTAAAACAAACTTGAGTGTGTATATTTTAAGCAGGGAAAGCACAATTTGAAGATGACATTTTCCTTAAGAAAAGCAAGTTTTTACATTTTCATATCTTTTTGTCTTTGGTTATATTAACATATTAACATTGACTGTACATGAGAACTGGGCAGAGTGACTCCTCCCCCTTTGAGTTCCAAATAGGAAGTTGGCTTCCTGCTCGACTTCTATAGTGAAATAAACAGCTATTACACAGTCATTCTATTTGTCAGAATAACCGTTCTTGCTCTGGTGCCTTTTTTTTAACACGTTCTCGAAAATCCAAAATTTTTGTTTAATATATTTTTTCTGTCGTTATTTACGCTACAAATTGACAAATCAGTTGCCTCAATAAAAGAAGGTTGTTTTATGTTGAACGTTTTAAACATGTGATTAACATGTTCTTTCAAGCTTGTTTTCGAGCGGAAGGGGTGTGGCCTTCCAACAAGCTAACTCCTGATTGGTGAGAGCTGTTGCCATAGAAACATTGACAAATCACTGCTTACTGACAAAGTCTGGCTTCCATATTCCGCAAAAATTGAGGCTGAATGGACTTGATTTTGTTGGATCCAGAAGTTAGTCGTGTTCTGTGAGTGACATCACACTCACTCAGTCCAGTTCTCGTATACAGTCAACGGTGCCGACCAAATGATCCTGTTCTGAAAGTGTCCTTATGTTGGTTTCTGAAATTATTCATTATACTTTTCAAACTTGAACATTTGCTGCTTTTTCTGTTATTTTGAAATGATGTTTTAAGAAAAAAAAGTGATTAAATGTTGGCGTTTTATGTTAATTATGTCTCAATAATGAGTGACACATTCACAGTAAAAACGTATTTCCCCAGAGATTGTTTCACTCTTTCATGAGTCTACATATATAGAACACAATAACAATGTTTGACACAGCTGTGGTTGTACAGTCTTATATTGATAAAAAAAGAGAAACCGAGTGTTTCCTTTGATGGGCTGAAGATGGGGAGGTTTCAGAACTTGACCTCTTTGCCAGCAACCCTCCGCTCTTCTCAGCGTTTGATTGTTGTCCAGAAATCAAACCGACATTTCAAATTCACACCAACCAGCAGTGACACTCCTGCTAGAAAGCATGAGATCCTGTTCTCCCCTGCCCTCTCTCCTCCTCCTCTTCCTCCCCACCATCACACTGACCAACACGCAGAACCTAATTCAATCAATGCGTGGTCCTGCTCTGCTCTCTGGCCTCCACCAGGAGACAGAGTGCGAGAGAGCTGCCAGACATCACACGGAGGCACTGTTAAAAATACATGTACACCACTCCTCATCATTTATTGATGGCCTCTCCTCCCTTTATGTTTATGAGGGGAGAGGCCTCCCTGTGGCCCCGAACAGTGACCCCGAGGATCCCAGGAACTGCCTGCTCGCTCTAATTGAGCTCAATCACTACGGAGACTCGACTGTGGACATTGTTCATAAGTTGCACGGAGGGGTTCGCTAATAAAAGTGCGTTTATCCTGAGCTGACGGGGAAAGAAATTCAGTTTTTTTCCAAGTGAATCTGTTTTAATTTGAAATTTATGATCTGGATGGATCAAAATGGCCTGAGCTCCTCAGAGTTCATCCCGTCTCTCTGCTCAAGGACAGTTTGCAGTAAAGGATGAGTGGAGGGCAGTCAGGCTGACTCAGATCCGCTCATCAGTTTATGCTTCTGTTTCCCGCCGCAGTCATCAGGAGTGTACAGACGGGTCATGTGCCAAGGCTGAAGAGGAAAGGAAAAACAAATCATTTGTGTTGAGTTTTTATCCGGGCTTTCTCCTTCAATGTCTTTGTCTGGCAGTCATGGACACATCATGGCGAGGTCTGCTCATTGTTTGAGGTAGCCTCCAGGTCCCGGAGGCATTTGCGGGGCTGCCAGGCCGGTGGGGGTCAGGGCCTGGGGCTGTTTTGTTTTTTTTAACCATGTCGTCTGACCAGAGTCGCTGCAGGGAGAGCGGCGTGGCAGTTCCGAAACACATCAGGGTATTGATTGAGTAATCTGCTTCATATAGTAATATGTCTCACAGCGGCCCCCCGCCGTGGAGCCGTGCTGCCTTCACAGCTCCCCGGGAGCAGCAGACGAGGGTAACATCCAGAATCATGAATGAATTGTTGGGTCTTATTGATTGTTTTGAAGTTCCTTTGCAGGGTAGCAGCAAGGTTTGGTTCTCTGCTGTCAAAGCAAATGTGTCAGACGTTCCTGTTTGGATTCAGTCTGGAGTGTCATGAAATGATAGACAGGAGATTAAACCATGAATCACTCACTGAGGAAGACAAATATTATTGTTATTCTCTAATGTATTGATCAGTTTTGATAACCGTATCTGCAATGTTTGATTGGGTAACATTGTGAAAACGCTAATGTGGCTAACGTGTAGCGGTGTTGGACTGTGTTTTCTTAACGTGTTACTAAGAAGATTATTAGTTAGTGTAGTCGTGGTAATGTTTGTTTTAAATGAATCTGTCTTGTTTTTAGTGTTGCAAACCACATTGGGATTTGTAAATATGCTAACAGGGCTAATGTAGCGGTGTTGGATTTGTTTTTTTTTACTTCCTAACAAGGTTAAGAGGTAGCACAGTCACAGTAACCCCAGGCTCTTGTGTGAACCTACTGCAAATCTATTCCGTTGGGTACAAATTTATCGCCGGATGCCGCAGCTAATAAGGGGTAGATCACTATCCTTCCTGTATAAATGGCGGGGTATCGTGTGAACCTATGTGAGTTCGGAGTTTCGCGAGGTCTGCAGCAGAGCCTGTGGCTACAGCCATCCCATAGCCATTGGGAGCTATCTGTCGTAGCTAGACCGCTCCCGCATCGCACCTGTAACAGTTGCCATGGGAATCCAGGGTAGCATTTGTTTTAGCGGTAGGCTATCAGTTTGTTTTTTTACGTATTACAAACAATGTTGGAATTTGTAGATATTGTAAATTCGTTGAGGCAGCTAATGTGTAGCAGTGTTGTTTTGTTTTGTTTGCACTATACCCTTTTGTGCAGTAACTACATGACTTTTTCTGGCATAAATGAGTCAAAAACAGAGCAAACTCTTCTGATTATTTGCAGAAACTTGGAAGCAGCCTTTGTGTTCTCCAACTGAGTTTTTGAGGGTTTTGAGTTTTGAGATCAAATAAACAAATTTCCCTTTATGCCTTTAAACCAGAAATTAAGGATTTTGAGGAATTCTTATAAAGAAGTCTAAGTCACAGCAACTACAGCTGCTTAGTTATGACTGTTCTTTGGTTCATTTTTAATTTTAGCAAGTGTGAATGTAACTATTAATATACAGGTGTAGCCTGTCACCTTGGCCCGGTCTCCCTGGAACCAGTGATCTAGAATCTCAAGGGGACTTCCTGGTTGAATAAAGATATATATATTTTTTTGGTTCCTCTTTTGTGTAAGTGTTTCACACATTTAGGGATGTTGAATGAACTGTTCCACAGCTCTAACTGAAAAATAACAAGATGGAGCATGAGAGTGGCATTTCTTTAAATGTAGTCATATATTGATAATGCAAAGCAGGTCTGGATTTAGCCGGCCTCACAATGCGGCGCAGGTGGACCAAGACCCGATCCGAATTCTCCCCTGGTGTCTGGGTGTACTGAGACTTTGGGGTGTCATATCCCTACAAGCCTCTAAAATACTTAGAAAACTGTTATCATCATATCAGTTCATCTATCCATATGTACATGTCTATTACGTTTCATGTCCTTCGTGACACTAAGGCCAAATCTGGGTTCCACCCCACCACTCAGACTCCTCCCTATTGATCTAGTTTTAAGGGCATTTGAAACTGCAGTGAATGGTGCCCTAAAGGGTTTTTTTAAGGAGGGGCCTATTCATTCATCTGTTCGTCCGTCCATATTTTTTTGCTCTTTAATTTTATTATTTGTTGTTTAGTTAAATTTATGTTTTTTTTTCTTGAGTGAGGGTTCAGGGAATTGTTCTCCTTTGCCCTTCCCTATACCTGGCCTTGTTGCACCTTGCCACTCCCCCAGGAGGCGGATCCCAACTGCTAAAAAACAACGGAGATAGTCATAGCTAGAGGGGCGAATACAGTAGTTCTGCGGCTGGGGAGTCTATGCAAACGCGCTTAAGCAGAATTTCGGATTTCTGCGTGTGTTTTCGAGGACTTTTCATTGGGGGTGGCCGCTTGAATGCACGTCGACGCTGCCAGCTGGTGTGTGAGCAGCTTCCAAGACGCTTCCGACACTGAACTGCGACCTGCGCTGTGAAGACATCTAGGGTTTGCTTTCAAATATGAGGATCAGGGAGCGAAATGCGTTACAAGAAGTAGAATATCTGCGAGATTTTCCTCATCTCTATATCGTACAATGTGGAGACTCAGGTCCAGAATGTCCGCCCATCTCTGACGTCATCACCCAGCCTCTTCACAGTCTAAAAGTTGAACTAAGCAGGTAACACAATGAAAACATCCCAGATTTATTTCAAAAGACTAACAGTGTTACCTCAGATAAACACAAGAAAATATCTGACACCATCAGAGTGTTTAGTGCGAAAGCTCTGCAGTCTTTTTCAGTAGATGATGATGAGGTTTTGTCATTTAATGAAAACAGTTGACCCACAATATAGTGTACCAGCACGTCTATATTTCACTGAAAAATCAATACATTCCTGCTCTTTATGAACAAGTGCAAATTGAAAACGACTTGATAAAAACGCACAAATTTCCAAGTACAGTTGGACTTCTCAGGCATCAGAGAGCTAAATCTCTGTAAAAGTTCATTATATGACGGTCCTCACACTGGAAAATTAAGAGTCCGGTACTGCAGGCTGTCACAGTTTAGATTGTTGGAGTTTATTATATTCATGTTTACAAGTATTGAGGACTGATGCACTTTTACATTTGATTACATTGTTTACAAGTTGTGATGTTTACAGAGTTTTATTTAAGTGTGATTCTGCAATAAGTGCCAAAAGCTGTGCACTTGAAAAAAATCTGATTTCTTTGTTATGTTGTTTCAGTTTGCAAAAGAAATCATAATCTGTGCAATAGTAGGATTTCAGGTTTTTTTTTTTGTTCAATACGTACCAAACCGTGACCCTCGTACTGAGGTACGTACCGAACCGTGCATGGGCAAACTGCATCCTTGCATCCCTGACGACGACAAAAACAGAAGCACAGCGGAAAAAAAACGAAACATGACAAAATCCAAATGACGAAAGCCAAAGCCCGACAACAAAAGCCACGGCGTGATGACAAGAGCTGACAAAGCCGCAACATAACGGAAATGATTCACAACGGAAATTAATAACTGTTTTTTTAAGTTTCACGCTGTTGGTTCTGCTTGAGACTTTGAGTATTAACCCGAGAGAGGATAAATAAATATCAAACTGCGGGGATCTTTTTGTTATTCTTTTACTGTAACTAACTTGTTCTTTGGCTTTTGTCGTCGTGTTGCGCCTTTTGCATTTACGTGAGCCTGTCGGCCACCGTAGATTGGCAGAAAATGTAGAAAACTGCAAAACGGACTCGAGAACCAATCGCTGAAGCCCTTGTTTTGTTGCCCTCAGATGTCCATCTTTAGTCCTGGGGAGTGAAAGCCTCCTGGACAAATGCAGGGCTTCAAAACCAATGAGAAATAATGATAATACTTGGCAGGTGATTGGTGGAGCCATCTGTACATCCTGAGCGGATTCCAACCAATCAGAGGAAGGAGGCACTGCCAGGAAGGCCAGCTGGTGATCCCGGCTCCTCCTGGTGCCATTTGGGAAAAGTTTGAAGATCTCTCAGTCTTCAGTGTTTCTTTCCATGAGGAAACACTTACCAGGTCTGATGGAGCTGACGTTAACGACTGCAGAAGGAGGCTGATTGCTTTGAAAAACTGCTCTGGATTGTTACGTCTTTGAGACACGTCAGCGAGTGTTTGCGTGGATCTTCACCTCGGAGCTCTGCAGTTGGAGGGCGTCTGCCGGTCCGGTGCTACTGCGGCTTTTCTGCCTGTTAGCAGACGCCGGCAGTTTGTTGGGCCTGCACTGGCTCAGTAAATAAAACAATATCAAACAGCAGCTCTGATGTCTATCACTTTTACTGTTATCCTCACAGTTTTTTGTGCTGCCACCTCAGTCATTGGGGATTATGCCTCTTCCTTGCAGCGAAAAAAAAAAAAAAAAAAAAGCATCTGATGTTTCAAGAGTTGGCTTTATGTGTGGTCGAGAGGCAGCGAGCGCACCTCTCCTCTCCCTCTATCCTCAGCTCTCCCTCTGCTCTCCTCCTCCCTGTGATCTGAGAGGAAAGCTTTCATTATTTGCTGAGATTGGCATGTCAATCCCAAGTTTGTAGGTCTCCCCGTCATATTGGGGAAATGATTAGGCTGGTTATCTCCCCTCCACTCCAGCAGGCTTTCAACCCTGCGGCCCTCTGCCTGCATGGTTGCAACTCTGGTTTTTTGCTCGTCCGCACATCAAAACGCTTCAAATGGAACAAATTCTGATTACGACTTCTATTTTCACTCATTTATCTGAAATAGGATGAGTAGATTTTCTTGTTTTCATTTTTGAGTTTTCCAGCTATGTAATGAATGTCACCTTTGTGTTTTTGCTTTCATACTAAAATTAAGATAATTTTAAGTGATTTGATGCATATTTGCAACAGACATCGAGGGGTTAATTTTGGCACTTGTTTTTATTTTAATTGTATTTACTTATAAAATTTTCCTCAAAAATATATAAAGGAAATCCTTTATTTTTTTTAGTTTGTGGGTAAAAATCAAGCACTTTTGATTTGAAAATCCAAATTAATTGAAAATAAGATATGCAATATTAAGTATTTGTGTAATATTTGGTTCATATCACAGAACATTTAAAGTTATTTTCTTAATATTAATTAAATATATATATTAATTTTTGCTATAGTTTGGTGAAAAAAGGAAATTTGACTTTTTCTTTTTCAATTTTTAAATTAATCTATTTTTCATTTTCCTTGTGGTTCAGAATAATTTTAACGCATTTGTTAAAAAAAAAAAACTGTTCACACCCCAACAAATCTAACCCACGCTTTCATTCATTCACGCGTGATTCCATCAAAGCTTGATGCTCTTTCTTTTTTTCCCCTAATTTGAATTATTATTAATAGGGGTCTATTGGATTAAGAAGAGTCACTGATCCTTTTTTTTTCTTCTCTTTCGGGATCTCCACCAGACTCCATCCGCACTTCATTAACCCTGAGCCGGGGACAATCCACGGTAAGAGCCGGGGGGATTTACCGCCACCCTTTCACATGCAAAGAAAAAAAAACTGTGCGGGTCATCCAACAAGACACATGGAGGCCCTTTCCTTCACAATCAGCTGTGCGCTTTGCAAGTATAAACCTGATTTTCTTTCTTTGATTAGAATCAGAAAGGTCACCCTTATCTGAATCGGTCACGGATCTGCGTGATGGGACTATAATGATCTTTTGGCAAGTTGGGAGGTGACCCCCCTCCTTTTTCTCTTTAGGCCACTTCACTTTCCCAGTTGTACAACCTGGCCCGCTCCGCTGTATTTTTAATGCAATTTTACGCATCATAAAAGCGTGAGCTATCGAGCCGTCAGTCTGATATTTCACGGCGGTCAGCCACTAAGAGCCCCCCCGCTACATAACAGGTGCCATGCGCGGGTGTCAGCAGGCGGGAGTGGGGGGTGGGGGGTATCAGACCCATAATCGACTTTCAATTAAAACCTATTAAAGTCTTTTGTCTAATCGTTAACATCCTACACGCCAAGGCTTGTCTGTCAGGCTGAACTCCTTTAACCCCTGACGCGCCGTGCACGCATGAGTGCCGCGCTCCGCGCAGACCGGAGGAGGGGAGAGTGATGCTTGGCGCGCGGGGGTGAAGTTTGCGTCGGGGGAGGGGGGAGGGCGGCGGAGCCGCTGACCAGCTGTCCCGCGCTGATCCCCGGCCTGCAGTCAGCTCCAGCCCGGTCGCCAGCTGTTGGAGCCGTTTGGCGCACGAGCGCGCATCCAGCGCCCGCGAGGAAGAGAGGGATGGAAACAATCAATTTCCAAATGGGGGGGGGAGTGGTCATTTAAGGCACTTAAAAAATTGCGCACATGACATTAATATTTCATCCTCTGCATTGTTTATGGAAAACGAACTGTAGTTACTGCTGTTAAAATAGAAAGGTGGCGCGGGGGGGGAGAGGGGCCTGCATGGCGGGGGACAGTTGCGCCATTTTCAGCTCTTCTGCTTTGTTGGCCCCTGTCAGAGAACGTGATCTGAGAGGGATCTGCGCGCGCTCACAACACCAGCATCAATCTCAATTATGGAGAAAAAGAAGTTAAAAAAAAGTTCAACTTTACTGCAAAAAAATCAATAAAACAGTTTAATATCAGCTTCATATAAGTTTTAAATTTGTGATGTTCTTCTGCAGATTCGTTCTAATAAAAAAGCCTAAAAATCCACATTTACGCAGATAAATCAGAGCAGCTTTAATCGGGTTTGGTTTGCTGCACAAGCAGACACACAATAAACAATCGTTTTTCTCCTTTTGATGTCAGAAATCAATTTTCCAGAGATCCTGTCTCCACGTGTTGATCTCCTCTCCTCTCCGTTTTCACACACTCTGCACCCACGTGGTTAAAAGAAAGACTTTTATTTCCACATTTATAAAAAGTAATTCTCTTTTACATCAAATCCTCCATTATTTTCTGTCCATCTTTTTTGCCTGTAAACGTCGCTAAAAAATAAAAATAATCATAATAATAACCTGACGAAATTGGTCGGAGGATTTGAGGAAGCTAGAAGAGCGAAAGGAAAAAAAATAAAAACTAAAAGAGCCAGGGAATTTACGAAAAAACACTCCACAAGTTTGATATCTGCAATATACATTTTCACCAAAGTAGAGTATTACAATTAGGAGTTATCACAGCTTCATATGAAATAACATGAGGAAATCACAACGTCTGGTCAAATACAACGAGAGCAGATCAACAGGTGCGCGCGGACACGAGCGCGCGCTCTTCAGAAGAAGGAAAAAACAGTAAAAAGAGTTTTAAAAATGAAAAAAATGACATTTTTTCCAGATAAAATTAATTCTGAGACTTCATATAGCTTCATTTGTTTCAAAACGGGTTCAGGTCTCCATCTAATAATATTACTTTTATCATTATTATTATTTTTGCTTTAGGTTAGTTTAAAAAAATGCCAAAAATCCACAAATTTGCCATAAAAATTAGAAGATTTTTGTTTGGAAAAGGAAGAAAACTGTAAATAATCTTGTTGGTGAGCTTAAGGTGGCATTCATTAGAAAAAAAGTGACTTAAAATCTTTATTTTAACTAATTAAGTGAGCAAAAACAACCTAATAATAATAATAGTAATAATACTAATCGTCCTGAAGTGTGGGTCAAAGTGCCTCCAACAGCTGCGCCTGCTGGGAAAATCGCTTAATACTGAGTCTGGGTTTAAATAAATACATAACTTAGATGCTTTGATTCATATCGAAAAATAAATAACTTATAAATAAAGTTCTCTGGAACAAAAAAGAAAAATAAAATGAAATGAAAAACATCCATAATCTGGTTCTGAAGGCTGTGTCCATCCTCCTCTTCCTCTTCTTCTTCCTCCTCCTCGGCCTGCAGTTTGTTTCATATAAAGGTCGATTCTTTTTTCTCTTCTTCGACTGTTACTTTTCTTTCCTTTACTCTCTTTTTTTTCTGTCTCTGTCTTGTTGTTTTTCTTCCTGCGTAACAAATGGAAAAGGAGTCCTGCGCGCCCCGCTCACCGCTGCTGCGCCGGCCGGGGCAGCACGCCGGACATGGGGGGCAGTGGCGGCGGCGCGGGCGGCGGCTCGCTGCCCCCCTGCAGGCCGTGCAGCAGGATCCGCGGAACCAGCGGTCTCTGTAGAGCCGGCGGGGGCGCCGAGGGGCCCCTGTACAGGTAGAGGGCCGCCCCGGGGTCCAAGTTGGAGACCAGGCTCTGCGGGTAGAAGTACGGGGACGGGAACATCCTCTGCAGCGCCGAGTAGTTCCCGGCCTCCGCCAGCAGCTCCAGCCCCACCGCCGTCTGCCGCTTCCACTTTGTCCTGGAAGAGAGAAGGAGAGGCGGCGTCGGTGCTGCGGCACATCTGGATCCGTCCGTGCGCGCGCGCGCTGAGTTTGACTCCACAACACATCCCATCTGTTAACCTGGGATCCAATTAGAACTCTGGGATGTTTTCCTCATTTTACCTCTTTTTTTTATTAAAAAAAATCTCCAGGCTGCCTCCTGAGTTCACACCCAGAGATGCACTCCATGCAGGTGAATAATTCATAATAAATATAATTGAGTAGATATAGTAGTTTCTCTAAATTATTAACATGCACACATGCAACGATGCATAATTCATGGGCTACTCCAACTCAAATTGTGGTTTTATATTTATTTATGTCATTTAGCTGCCTGAGAGTTAGAGGTGCAGATAAATAAATAACCCAACTTAACTCAAAATTTGATTTTTTTTCTTCCCTTTTGCGCGCGAACACTTTCCAGTCTTTGTTTGTTTGTTCTGTTTGTTTTTGCTGTCAGATTTAACTTTGATTGCCTCTAAAGAGTAACGAAGGTGCAGAAAAACCAGCAAAAATGACGTTAAGTTTGTTTTTCCCAAGAGTTTAACATCCAAATATGTGTGATATTTTCCCCCAAAAAATGTAAAATTTGGTCAAAAATTAAGTAAAAAAAAAAATAAATAAACATGTGATAAAGTTTATTTTAATAGCAACATTAAAACTTATTATATGTAAATATACTCCAAATAAATTTTTTGACTTTCTAGTAAATTGCAACAAAACTTAAGATAAATAAATAATTTGAGTTTTGGGCACCAACGCTTAAAACTAAATCAATTCCACGCTTTTGAGACAAACTGCTCATCCTTTTTTATCTTTACCTCCGGTTCTGGTACCAGGTCTTGACCTGCGTGTCGGTGAGGTTCAGAGAAGCCGCCAGCTCCATGCGGTCCTGCACGCTCAGGTACTTCTGGCGCTCGAAGCTGCGCTCCAGCTGCGCCAGCTGGTGGTCCGTGAAGGCCGTGCGGGCCTTCCTGGGCTTCTTCAGCCGGACCTGCGGGCTGTCTCTGCTGCTGGAGATCTCCCTGTCCCCCTCCTCCTTCACTGCGGCGACATGGGAGAGAAGAGGCGTTTCACACAAAGGAAAACACGTTTGAGGGGGGGTTGAAGCCTCAGCCACATCGGGAATATGGACCTAAAGGTGGAACTGTAATTTAATGCGCAGCTGCAGCGCATGGAGGTGGAGGGGAGGCAGCAAAGAAAATGGATCAATAATCGGTGGTTCAATTTTTCCTGCTTTGTTGCATCCCATCTATATTTAAACATTTCAAAAATAAGACTGATGTGGATAAAAGGCAGAAAAAACATAAAAATAAACAGATTTTATATTGAAAAGTCTTATAAATGAGGAAATTCTCTTAGATTTTAATTTTTTTTGTACATAAAAAATCAGTTTGATATAAAGAAAATCTCTGGTTCCAACACCTGCTTTTATTTTATTTTATACTTTTGAAAAAAATGTAACTTTTAGAACTACTAAAAATGTACACAAATATGTATGGTTTCCCCCAAAAAATTGAATTTCAATTATTTAGAGTTTTGATTGATGAGAAATCCATGCGTAAAAATATGTTTTTTGGTCAATAATTCAATATAATCGGGTTTAAATTGTTCTGAAAAGCTTCTTCAAATGCCTACAGAGCCGTTCTGATGCTTCTTTTCTTCTCCTGCAGGACAAGAACCCGCTGCTCATCATCACTTCTCACAGAAAAAAAAATTACAGAAAGGACTGAAATGGGACGAACGATGAGTGATCCTCGCGCTCGAGCGCGCGAGCCGTCTCAAAGACGCACAATAATCCGCCTAATTGAGCCACGAGGGAAGGACCGGCCTTTCAACCGCGACCACAGGAACTTCACAGGAGCGTGGAAATGAAGAGGCGGCTACAAATCTGATTAGCGCCGGGGACAAAAGCGCGTGGAAACCGCGCTGTGTTCCAGAAATCCTGGAGAATCAAAGTTGCGGCTGATCCGAGCGCCCCACGGCGCCCTCATTAATTCTGGTGGACATCTCCAAAATAATTTATAACCTTCAAAACACAAAGCTAATTTTATTTTTTCCACTTTTGAGCTAAAATATTTGTGGAAAATGGATGATTTCCGGCGCTGATTTGTTTGGCCGCGTGGATCATCTTTCCACGAGGCAGCGCTTCATTAAACTGTCAATGGAGGTGACATGTCTGTTATGGCTGACATGATTGGAAACAGAGAGGCCCTTGATGGCATTTATCTGGAGGCGACCCTGTCATCTCCTGACATCCACACATGCCTCCAGCGTCGTGCCAAAGCTGGACGCGGACGCGCGCACACCGAAACTTTCAGAACAATAGTTCGACCGGGCTAGAACCACCTCAGAATCACCTTTCATGCGGTTTCTGGGTCAGTTTTTTAAAAATTATTTTATGGTACAAATTTTTGTTTTTTCAATGTTTCAATTTTATATGAGATGATTTTTCTATATTTGATTAAATTTAATATTTTTATGTGAAAAACTCCTGGTTTTTGTTTAATTTTGTTCCATAAAAAAATCAGAAATATTTAATTATAATTGACATTTTCCTTTAAAAATACGTATTTGAAATTGAACAAGTTTTTTAAACATTTTTAGCTTAAACGAAAATATCCTTTCCTGCAGAGGGAAAAAGCAGGT